>CM028135.1:554842500-557242500 GCA_016271365.2 Neoceratodus forsteri | reverse complement strand
ATAACTATGGTAAGGATCGGCAGACAATTTGGAATCTGTTTTTATAGAGCTCTGTTTAAATAAATCTTTTACAACATTAAACATGAATGAGTGGGTGCTACATAACTTAATAGTTAAGTTCAATAACAGATTACAGAACTCAGTTTTAGTGGCTTTTAAATTTGCTTAAGACATTATTTTAATATGCATGCATAGTCATGGTTTTCACAATACCATTTTGGGGCAGTGTTAAATAGTGTACATTTCTTCCTAACACTTTTCACAGCAGTGGCTTGTAAAAGATTTCATTTGTAATTTATTATTTGTCTGGGTATTTTATAATTTATGATGTGAGGCACTCCTCCATGAGGAAGCCACTTTGGCTGGTGATACATAGGGGCAGTTGCTTCATCGTTACTATGCACCAATACATTTTGTCAACTGTGTCTGATGCAGCAATGTGTGCACTTTTTTCCTTTTCAATTTTTTTAATAGAAGTTGTAGTTGCTGGATTCATAATAGGACAAAAAAGTGGAATGTGGACAAAATGTCCATTTAGATGTTAAGTCCCTCTCTTCTGTATGTTGCGGATCAATAATTAATTGTTCTTGTGTTCCTGTGATATCCTTATAATCTTGTTTGTTGTACAAAGCTTTCAGAGAAAGTGTCCTTCTCAAATGCTGGAGGTCCACCACAGTTCTAAATTGGTCCACTTTGGTCACTGGAGCAAATGAAAGTCCATTGTCCAAGATTGATTCTTCTATGGGTCTCAGGGGTCTGTGTGAAATTTTAAAAACTGCTATCTGTTCATGTGACTCCATATTTTGCAAGAGATTTTTTAATATCTTCCTTAACTTCTGCCTTTTTTAAGATCATCCTCCATCTTCCTTTGTTTGGATAATATAAGTCTTGGAGTCATGTTTTTCTTTGGATGCACCATAGTTGTTGCTGCTATTCCCTCAGTTGGGGGGGGCTCCCTAAAAACTTGATGCTGTTGAACTCTCCATATCACTCTGACTAATCATGTAGTCAAGCCAAGTATTGTTTGCTTGTGTTTCATAAGTTTGTTTTAAAATGGATTTTGATTGTGGCACTTCATATCTCTGTTCCTCCTACCATGAACAGACTTGCTTATTTTTATAGTCCATTTCTGCACATGTAAATGTATGCTTTGTCACTTCAATTTATCATATTGCTGCACTTTCACATTAAGCATCGTTGTGTACTTATCATATTTGTCATTAGATTCAATTGATTTTAAAAGTTTTTCTTGTTTCTTAATCTCATATACAAGGTTTTCATTAGACAAAAGCAGCTCTTTCAAAGATTAACTTCATAGACTTCAGAGCTGCCTCCTCCATGATCATGTGCCAGCCTTCCATGAGCACTGGGTCCTTGGATCTATATGCTGACGATTTAAGATACTGAGCCCACTCAGAATTCTTTTTAATTTGATGTATGCCTTCAACTTGATTCTATGCCAGTGCATCCATTTCCCCTTTTATGTCTAACTTTTCAAGTTGCAAACATGTGCTTTTAATATTGGTAGTTGCTGTTTCAGTTTCTATATTTGTGGCAGTAGCTAATAGGGAAATTATTCCCCTGCCCCTGATGTTTGCAAATCATGTCAGCAAAGTTAATTGTGGATGTGCTACAGCTCAAAACATATCTGTTGATGCACAGTCACCATCGTTTTGTCATTCCTGTTAGGGATCTGAGCAGTAACTTGTTTCTTTCAGATTAAAACAGACACTGCAAAAAAGACACACAATATCATTGCAAGACAAGTTAGCACTCATTCAAAAAGTACTCTGTTACATTTAAAACTAAGTTTATTACTATGACAAAAGAAACTGCAAAACCATAAAATGTACATTGAATGTAAGGTACAGCTTGAGTGGTATAAGTTTAAGTATTAAGGCATTTTCTCAAGGAATATTTTTGACTTCTTCTACTGCTGACACAGCTGTGGTAGGAATACATCCCCTCTCTCTGAATCTCCTTGTTTCAAAGGAACACTGTTAATCAAAATCATTGCTAAGACTGCAGTTTCTAAGGACCCTATTCAACTGGACTTTTGAAATGTTTTGAACATAGTATTGCAGGAAATCATTTTAGGAACATGTACTGTTGATATTGTAAGTACCACACATGCTTTTAGCTTGTACTTTGTAAAACAATATAGCAACTGTGAACTCTCATCTTGTTTTTTTTTTTTAATTTTGCCTTCCATGTTCAGGAACAGTTGATTCTGCTACTTGTTACATAGCATGTATTTGTCTGTACCTATACTGAATTTAAGAAAACTGTGGTTTTATGTTGCCTATCAATGGGTTCCTGTCAAAAAGACTTTTACACTGAATACAGAGGTTGAACAACACAATGTATGCTCTATTCTAATACAAACCCCTGATGGAAAATTTTGTGGTCACCGCATTTCCTTTCTTGAGAAACTGCATTAAATATATATATATATATATATATATATCAATATTATATATGTATATTTCTTTTACTAACTTTCAGAAAGTCTAGTTAGTCTTTGGAGCTCATGTCTTAGAGTCTTAATGGCAAGCTGTCCTGCTATATCATAGTTAGTATATAAGACAGGATAGGAACACAGGACATAGCAACGTATATAGGAAAAAGAGACAGGAGGAGGCATAATAGCACATCTAGTTTCCTCACCTTATATCAGTGTGAACAGCCACTGATGGCGATTTTTAGTGCATATTTGTCAAGCCGTATCTTAAAATGATTAGTAGTTTTACATTCTACAACTTTCATGGGTAAGCCATTCCAGGTTCTCACCACTCTCTGTGAGAACCATGATCTCCACCTTTCAGTTTTAAATTGCCTGTCTCTTAGTTGTAATTTATGACATCTAGTTTCTCTTTTACTGTCTAAAAAATTTAATATTCAAGTCTGACCTTAGGTCCTTGTTTGTAATGGACTGAAAATATAGTATCATGTCTTCCCTCAGTCTCCTCTTCTTCAGTTTTACAGGCCTAGTTTATCCAGCTGTTCCTCATAATTAAGTCATTCCATTCACTTTTATTATATTTCTCATCCTCCTCTGTAGTCTTTCCAGCTTGTCTATATTTGTCTTATTTGATGGATTCCATAATTGTCCAGAGTACTCAAGATATGAATGAACAAGTGACCTATATTATGGCATCACCACTTCTCTCTCCCTACACATCAGGAAAGATAGACATGGGACAGAACAGGACTTTATTGAGGGAAGCAAGACATCACATCTTTGTACCTTTTCTCCCCAGCCTCAGGTAAAACACAATTTTGTTGCATGCAGGTAATTTCTGATGGAGCTGATAGATTGATTAACTAAGTTTGTGTAATTGACTTTGCTATGTATATGTGTTACATTTTGCTAGTAATTGTTAGCAATAAATACATTTTGTTATAATTTACTAGATTGAAACTGACTTTATTGGACATTAAATTTAGACATATAATTTTCACAGTAAAAATTTTGAGCCAGCCAGGAGTCCAGAGGTTTGGTATCAGTCCAGTAATTGTAACAGGTTGAGTGGAAAGGAATTAAATCCTAACCTCGACCAAAGTCATTAATACATGGAACGGTAATGTAACTCACTGCACCTGACAGACACACATACCAGGCACAGTAAGAATTCCCACATATGTTAGAAGAACACTGGTAAAACTCTAGGGGAGGATATACCTAGTTGGATAAAATACCTAATGAGGGGAAGATGACAAATCAATCAGAATTAGACAAATTTGTGAGACAGTACATTACATCCCATGAGGCTTGTGATTTTGCATAGGATGTAAAGCACAAGAATGGTCTATGGTCCAATGTCATGAATTTATTTAAAGAACAACTACTTTGTACTATAATAAAGGATCAGGAAAAGAAAAAGATGGCCATAGAAATTATTCATGCTTTTTGCATGGCCATGGAAAGCAAAATTAAATGTTTTAAAGATGCTTTGGATTGTCATAAGGCAAAAACTGAGAATTGAAATGCAGTTTCATAACATTAAAAAGAGAGAATAAAACCTGACTAGCCATAATAGCACACTTACACATAATCATCACAATGCACTTAAAAAAAACAGAAGGAATTACACCTATAGGCAAAAGAATGTTGAAGAGCATTAGTGGAAGTACATTTGGAGAAAACTAACATAGCTAGTGCTTTTATAGTACTTTAAGACCAAATGATGGATTTAAAAAAGGGACTTCAGTGGACCACACACACTGAAGGGAGGAACAGGTAAGACACAGGAAAGAGTCCTTAAAGGACAGGTCTCAATGGAAACATCATGTGGTTGCCCTCCTTCCCAGAGTACAATTTACAAGACACAGATGTCCAATTGAGGGGAGGGATAGTTACCTGTCAGAAGAGGACTATGAAAATGATTATGAGAGTGAAGAAAATGAGGGAAACTGCCCCCAGCAATATTAATAGCCATGTCACAATCTAAGACGAAAGACAGAAAGAGGAGGGAGCCAATCTGATCCTCCAGATGTGGAAAACCTGTATTAAGGTGTCAGGGATTTTCACTTAAAACTCTCATGGTCATAGCAGACCAGATAGGGAAAATACCACCAGGGCGAACATCTGACAACTCATGCCACCAGTGTCGAGCATCAATGTAAAATGCTGGGTAGATTGTGATAATTGGAACAGGTTAAATTCCTCCAACTGACAGTTGATCTTTTACTGTGGGACTTGGTACAAGATGAGGCTAGATTTGGGCAGTTGACCTACCAAGAAACCTTGTTAGACTGACAGGAGGTAATGCATCCCATGGTAGTAGGTATCAAGCAGGCTTACCAGATTAACCAAGGACATGGAGAGAGTACCCTGGCTTATATTAATAGACTGTGGGCAGCATACAGCACTGGTAAAACTAGAATATGTGATGGGGAGGGTGCCCACTGATATACTCATGAATTTAAGTGTATATTATTGCAAAATGCCTCCCTGGCCTTTAAGGTGAAATTTGAACACATAGTAAATCCATGTGATGATTCCTATCATGACATAATAGACGTTATGTAGAAAACTTATCAGGTCATACAAGGCAATAAGCAGCAAAGGGGTCAGGACAAAGAAAGAGATAAGGCAAAAATGTTGTAGCCTTTGAACCCAAGTCAGGAACAGAGAGTGACTCCAAGGTGGATGGTCCCCCACTGGCAGACAAGCCACCATACAATCCCCAGTGAAATGGTAGAAGTCAAAGTAGATATAGGGTATGAGGCAAGTCACGAGACCGGGGTGAAAGACAGCAGTCATGCCCATGACTCACTCCTGCCTGTGGCCTTGGATGCCCAAGGGGTTATGCAAGTGAGACCCCACATACAGGGACCTTAGAAAGTAGCTCCAAGTACTTGTCACACACTGTCAACAGAAATGTTTATGACAGTCTCCCTCTCTCTCTAATTCCCAACCATCAAAAAATGGGAAAGGGGATCTATGATGGTCTCAGGCCCCAGTAGGCATTGTTGCTTCCCTATTTCTGAATGACTGTAGCAGACCCTGTGTGTCAACACTGGCCATAGGCTCCTGGCATAATATGCCGGTTGACACAGGTGCTGTCATGTCCATTTTGCACACAGAGACACCATGCAAATCCTCATTATCATCAGGGAAGCCCTTATCCTTAGCAGCTTTTATTGGAAATTAAGTTAATTCTTTTTTATCTAAGCCTGTCTTGGTTTAATTAGGTGATCTTGTTGCTAATCAGATCTTTCCAATGACATTTCCACCAAATTATATTAATATACTGAGGTCAGATTTTCTCATGGCCAACAGCTGTATGATTGACCTGACCAATTCCTTGCTACTCCAGACTTCCCCAAGTCAAGAGGTTGTAGTCATATCTGATTCTCATTCAGTGGCAGCAGTGCAGTTAAATAATGTAAAATAGTATGTAATAACATTAATATCACATCACCTGTACAGAGATTTGTTCAGTCCACTGTTACAGAACACCCAACAAACATTTGCCTAGTATAAATGTGACTGTGGAAGAATGCAGGAAACCATTGACATTGCAGAACCTGACACCAGCACCACCAAAAACAGTACACCTTCCCTGGGGAAGCCATACTGTTTGTAGTAGATACACTCACATCACTGTTACAACAAGAGGTCCTCTAATGGATGGAGGCTTGTTCAAGCCTGATGGCTTGCATCCATCCTGGAGGGGAATACAAGCACTCAATGATAAGTTTAAATGCTACATTGACAAGCATTTCAACTAGCCAAGGGGGTGGCAGGCCAGCAAGGAGGGTACCAAATTGCCCACCCCCCACAGGTAACAGTGGAACCAGTGAACCAGAGGAGTGGATATCTCTACAAAGCAGTGTGCAAAAGATGGAGATAAGTGCACAAGAGGTGGATAGGCAGAAAAGGGGCAAAATTCAACAGAATGGCAGACAGCAAGGAGAACCAGGGATAAAGGGCAACAAAGGAAGGGGCTGGAGTAGAACAGCTAAACAGTCTAGGGAGGTCAAATCATGGAGATCCATGTGTGCCCATGCCAGAAGCCTTAGCAACAAGATGGAGGATCTGCAGGCTGTCATGGTACAGTCAGACTTGAACATTGTGGCCATCACAGAAACCTGGTGTAATGATAACCACTACTGGGAGATGGCATACCTGGCTACAACATATTCAGAAGAGACAGGGCAGGTAGGTAGGAAGGGAGGAGGAGTGGCAATGTATGTGAAAAATGACATAAGGGCCATAGAGATCCAGGAGGAACAAAATGGGGGAGCGATACTGTGGATTAAGCTGGAAAGGAAAATGGGGCCAACTATCTGCACAGGTGTGGCCTATAGACCACCAGCCCTGGAGGAAGAAACAAATAAGGAGCTGATGCTAGCCATCCAAAGGATGGCAGACAAAGGTGAGGTAGTGCTAGTTGGAGACCTCACTATTCCAGATGTGGACTGGAGCATCCCAGCAGCAGCATCAACTAAGAGCATGTTAATCCTGGACTCCCTTCAGAGTGCCTTCCTCAAGCAACAGGTCATGGAACCAACTCATCAGAAGGCAATACTGGACCTTTTGCTGACAAACAGGGACAGTGTGATGGGGGTAACAGTGGGGGAGCACCTGGGATCAGTGACCACCAGTCTTTGTGGTTTGAAATCACAGAAGGAGCAGATCCAAACCACACAAAACATGTATCCTGGATTTTAGGGGGGGCAGACATTGGGAAAATGGGGAGATGCATGAAAGAGGCATTAAGGGGAATAGGGCATGAATCAGGGGTTGAGGAACAGTGGGCAGTATTTAAAATGGGGATTACAAGAGAAACAGAATTATGCATAAAGCAGGTTAGCAAGGGGAAAAAGAAGAAGTGGCCATTATGGTTTTCCAAGGAGGTAGCGAAGAAAATGAAAGCCAAAAAGATTGCATTCAGGCAATACAAAAAGACACAGGCAGAAGGGGATAGAGAGAAGAACCAGGAGAAGCAAAGGGAGGCAGGGAGGTCAGTAAGGGAAGCCAAAGCTCAGACAGATGAGCACATTGCAGAATCATTGGGTAGAGGGGACAAAATCTTTTACAGGTACACAAGTGAAAAAATAAAGGCAAAGGGACGGATAGTGAGACTGAAGGGGGAGGATGGGGACCACGTGGAGGATGACAACAGTAAAGCTGACATATTGAACAGGTATTTCTGCTCAGTCTTTACTGAGGACAAGGAGGGTAATGGGTGTGAAAGGAGTACAAGTGGTGGGAATGGTGCAGAAATGGACACAAGTCCCTTTACACAAGAAAGGGTCCTGAAGGAACTGGAAGTAATAAGAGTTGATAAAGCAATGGGGCCAGATGGGGTGCATCCCAGGGTCCTTAAATAACTAAGAAAGGTGGTGGATGGACCTCTGGCAATCATGTTTCACCGATCACTGGAAACAGGGGAGGTACCCAAACACTGGAGAACAGCAGATGTAGTCCCCTTATACAAAAGTGGGAACAAAGAGGAAGCGGGGAACTACAGACCAGTCAGCCTCACCTCAGTAGTGGGGAAGATCATGGAAGCACTACTGATTGGTAGAACATCTGGTTGTCAATGGACTACAGGACCCAAGGCAGCATGGTTTCACCAGGGGGAGTCATGTCAGATGAACCTCATTGCAGTTTTTGACTGGGTGACAAGGGAGGTGGATCAAGGGAGGGCAGTGGACATCGTCTATCTGGACTTCAGCAAAGCCGTAGACACAGTGCCACATAGAAGACTATTACACAAACTGGGGAATATGGATGTGAGCAGGACAATAGTGTGGTGGGTAGGTAACTGGCTGGGTGGCAGGACACAAAGGGTAGTGGTAAGTGGCTGTCACTCCACAGAGGGAAGTGTGACCAGTGAGGCACCACAGGGAGCAGAGCTGTGACAGGTCCTATTCAACAGCTTCATCAGTGACATTGTGTAGGACCTAGAATGCAGAACTTCCCTGTTAGCTCATGACACAAAGCTCTGTAACAGAGTAGACTCACCAGAGGGTGTAGACAGAATGAGAAGGGATCTGCAGAAACTTGAAGAATGGTCAGGGGTTTGGCAGTTGAAATTCAATGCAAATAAGTGCAAGATAATGCATATGGGGCACAAAACCCCTGGCACAATATATCAATTGGTGGGGTGAGGATATAGCATGCACCAAGCAGGAAAGGGATCTTGGGGTTATCATTTCTGATTACCTCAAGGTAGGGAAACAGTGTGACAAGGCAGCAGGTAAAGCAAATAGGATGCTGGGATGCAATGACAGGGGCATCACCAGCAGGAAAGGGGAGATCATATTTCCACTATACAAGACACTAGTGAGGCCCCACCTGGAGTACAGTGTACAGTTCTGGAGGCCTTACTTATGTAAGGACATAGACTGTGTAGAGAAGGTTCAGAGGAGGGCAACAAAGGTGGTACATGGCTTGCATCACAAGTCCTATGAGGACTGGTTGAAGGAATTGAATATGTACTCCCTGGAGGAGAGGAAGGTGAGAGGGGATATGATAGAGACATACAAGTATCTTACAGGGAGGAACAGGGTGTAGGAATACACTATTTTTAAGCAAATAAAGATGTTTCAGGACTAGAGGGCACGGGATGAAGTTGGAGGGAGGACAACTCAGAGGAAAAGTGAGGAAGAATTTCTTCACAGAACGGGTGGTGGACAAGTGGAACATCCTGCCAGAGGAAGTGGTGGGGGCTGAAATAATCATGGGATTTAAGAATGCAACAGATAGACATAAAGGAATTCTGGAGGTTAGGGTTAAGGGGCAACAGACTTCTAGGAAAACATAAAGTGAACTTACAAGCTCAAATGGGCAGACTGGGTGGGCCGTAGTCCCTTAACTGCTGACACTGTCTATGTATCTATGTATCCTCTCCTCTTCAAACAATTCACTTATTTGACTAGTCCAGAAGCCAACTGACTCCTGGTAACTGACCATCGACTACAGTAAACTGAATCAAGTAACACCCTGCTATGCTCCCACAGTGACATCGGCTCCTAGCATTCGGAACCTTCTTAAACCAGAACACAAATGGTTTACGGTAATAAATATATCTGATGGAGTCTGATTGCTACGTCTTTCTCTGGAATGCCAGTACAAATTTGCATAAACTTTCAGGGTCAACCATACACATGGGCATGCTTACCTTTGGGATTTCACAACTCACCATCGATATTCCATGTGGGTATGAAAACTGCTACTGCTAACTTTTCTTCTCCTGAGTGTCTCTTGCAGTATGTAGATGACCTCCTCCCAGTGACCAATAAGCCAGAAGACCATCTCAGACTGTTGGAAGAACTACTGCATCTACTGCTGTTTGCGGGTTTACAGTGCAACCCAGCAAAAATCATAACTAATGGCAAACTCTCCTTGCTTTTTAGACCTTACTGTTAATGCAGACAGCAGAACACAAGCAAAGGATAAAGTTGGTACAATTCTGAAACTGCCACTCCCTATACTAGTGTTACTACTTTATGCTCATTTTTAGGGTTGGTCAATTGTTCCTGAAACTTTTATCGAAGATTTTGTACAACTTGCTGCACCTCTTTTTGTCCTGCTTTAAAAGGATGCAGCT
Source organism: Neoceratodus forsteri (assembly GCA_016271365.2). NCBI lineage: Eukaryota > Metazoa > Chordata > Ceratodontiformes > Ceratodontidae > Neoceratodus > Neoceratodus forsteri. Next base: position 557,232,433 of record CM028135.1, on the reverse strand, counting down.
TGTCAGTGGACTCAGAAACATCTGCCACAGTTTTTACTCTGAAAGAAGTACCAGCTAAGGCACTTGCTCTAGCTAACCCAGGTCCAGCCTTGGCATTCCATTTAGGAATAGCAGTGACTGACACAGCCCTTCTGCAATACTATCCCAGGACATACTCAGCCATCACTGACCTATGGCTTATGGCTCAAAACTTCTCACTCCTGTGGAACTCAAATATCCTGCTCATGAGAAACATTTATTGGCAACAGTTTGGGTCATTAGACACTTTACTTATATCACTGGCTTATGTCTTATTATTTTACATTCCAGTCAATCACCCACAAATGTCCTCCTTTCAGACAGAATCAAAGACAGCAAAGTCTCTAATGAAAGACTCACCCCCAGGTCCCTCTTGTTACAGGACAGAGATATAACAGTCAAGCCCTTGTTCTCATCCTCATCCATAGCACTGGGTCTCCTTTTCAATTATTGCTGCATGAATGTGATATGATCCCTCAGTCAGCTGGGTCTACTCTCTTCTGGGTGATACCACTGGACTTTGGAGAGTTACAACAGTGTGTGTGCAAATTTTCACTGTTTGTTCCTGTTTTCACCTGGAGAGGTGACTTCATGTTGGCTTTGGTCTGTACATTTTGCCCACTGGACAGCAACCCATTTCCATTTCCTGCTACTGCATGGTTAATTCCTCCCAGTATGTGGAGCTTGCTGCAATAGCTCATGCCTTGGACCTCTTCTCACAGAACGCATGCCAGATTGTCCTCTTTTCTGGCTCAGCTTGGATATGTGATGCCCTTACTAAGTTTCTTCATTTTTGGCAAACCAATGCCTACACCTTGCCAGATGGCACCCTACTCATACATGCCAACTTGCTCTAATACATTGCAGAAATTGTCATAGCAAACTTTACGAAATACTCTCCCTTTGTTCACAAAGTTAGGGCCCACTCCATAAAAATCTCCCTTTTATGAATAGAATTCTACTGCTGTTCAGCTTGTCAAACTCAGCAGTCAAGGGAGGGAATTGTAGATACTTCCAGACACATTCAAGGAGTTAAGCACCCGTGTAGCATTGGGGTAACAATTACACCCATAGACATTGCCCAGCAATGAAGGGAGTACCCGGATTTAAAGGATGTCATAGACTGCTTAAAATCAGGGGACAACAAAATTGCAAAAGCAAACCCCATAAAATGATCCCTCAAAATGTGGTCCTCTTGAAGGATCAGAAAATCCTTCTGTTCAGCAGAATGGATCCCATGTGGGTGGTTCTGCAGGAACTAAGGAAGGAATTCATGTAATTTGGTGTATTACCTTCCTAAAGGGGGCCACACCATATCACTGCACTTTCTCATTAAGCTACTTTGTGTACATATTATAGTCTTCCTTAGGTGCTATTGATTTTAATAGTTCTTCCTGTTTCTTAATCTCCTGTCCTGAGGTTTTCATGGACAGGAACTGCTCTTTCTATGATTAACTTCATAGATTTCAACTCCACCTCCTCCATGACCATGTGCCAGCCTCCCATGAGCACTGGGTCCTCAGTTTTGTATGCTGATTTTTTTAAGATCTTGAGTCCACAAGGGATTCATTTTACTTTGAGGTATGCCTCCAACATGACTCTATGCCAGTGCATCCTTCTCCCTTTTAAGACAAACTTTTTCAGTTGCCAAAATGTGCTTGTAACATCTGTAGCAGCTGTTTCAGTCTGTGCATTTATGGTAGCAGCTAATATGGGGTTTACCCCCTGATGTCTGAAATATTGTGTCAGCATAGTTGACTGTGACATTCTGCAGCTCAGGGTGCATGTGAACTGTCTGGTTGCCATCATTTAGCATTTCCTCTTAAAGATCTGAAGAGCAGCTTGTTTCTTTCACATTAAAAGTGATACTGCAATAGATGCACCAAATATCATTGCCAGGCCAGTTAGCACTAATTCAAAAGCATTCACATAAATTTAAAATTCAAGAGCCTTCCCTTTTTTACTATTTTGACAAAAGTAACCCATGCACAAACAAATATGCAATGCACAAAGCAAGGTACAGCTTGAGCGGTATATGTTTAGGTACTAAGGTGTTCCTTCAAGGAATTTTTAAACTTCTTCCATAACTAACATAGTTACTGTAGGAGTATGTCCCCCCCCCCCGTGAACCTTCTTGTTTCAACAGAACACTGTTCCTCAAAATCATTGCTAAGACAGCAGTTTCTAAGGACTCTAATCAATAGGCCCTTAGGAATGTTCCAAGCAACATAGGGTGGGTGGCAACTAGTGCACCATTTTCATTTATGAGCACAATCACTCAGAATGTTAAACAGTGAACATTTTGTGGGTGGTATATCTTTAAGGACTACCCTTTTTAACCAAGTCAGTAACAAGGCCAATGCCTCTCTGATGAAGCCCAGGTGTCACAGAGGGAAACATCGGGTGAGATGTGGCGTGCTTGCAGCCATGCTTGGCAAACTGTTTTTGGCCTGTAAGTAAATGCACTGTCTGCACCTTTCTTTTGCACTCTTTAAATAAAAGTATACTATTAACAGAGTATGTTAATAGTCCGAGTGTTTTCACCTTTCCTTTATCTCTTGGTGCATTTATTGCTTGTTTTTTGCTCTGTCTGTTTGTTTTTTTGCAGAATAGCATTCCCTGATGCACCTCCACTCACCTATTGTGGGACCTTGCTTTCAGAAATAATAATAGTATACAAAACTGATGCTGCAGCACTCTACCAGTTCTGTGTAAAATAAAATAAGAAATGTGCTAACCTGACACATTGTGCTAATAACTACCAATAAAACCAAATAACAAAACTGAGGGATCCAGCTCCACCCAGAAGCTTCAGCCAAGTACGCAGAAAATGAGAACTAAAAATTAGCCCCAAATTCCCTTAAAGGGAAACAGCCAAGCACATATCAAAACACAGCAGTAATCAAAGAAATGTGGAGCTCACAAGGCATAAAAAGGTTAATCTTAACTACTTCAAAGATGAAATTGGCTAGGAGTCAATACTCAGTGTGACCAGCCTAGAGAGATACACAAAGTAAGCTGGGGAAGCTCTACAGTATGACCTCGATTATCTGGACCTCCTGGGACACTGAAATTGTCTGGATAATAGAATGTCCAGATAATCGGAAATGATGAAGAAAACATAAACACGCACAGATTTTATTTAATTATTTCAGTCAATCTTTAATTGTGAAACGTCTACATTGATCAAAATATGTAAAAGTAGGCAAATAAATACTGTAATATAAATGATAAAATATTGTAAATTAATTGTACTGTTCAAAGCTTAGTTTTGTACAGTCCTGAATTCTGTCTACTCGGTTTAAAAAAATCATGAATTTTCATCTGATTAGCTCCACTGTTTGTTTTTGCTGATGCCAAAGTGAGCAGGCAGTTTAGGGTGAGTAGATGAACTGGGTCAGCATCCTGCTGTTGCCCCAGCCATGTGATAGCTTTTCAGAAATGTTCAACGGCATCAGGGTTACTCACAACCTCCTACTCACAATCTTCATCTTCATCCTCATCAGACTCTGTGTCCACACCTTTCTGTTCTGTGACAAGTGAAATTATGTCACAGTCTGTCAGGTCTGGAGCTGTCAACAGTTCAAGATCTTGAGTGTTTAGCTCAGCAGTTTCATCTTCTTGTGCACTGTCAGCTTCGAGTGCACTGTCTGAAGCAGCGATTACTTCTGCTGGTTGATCATCCTGCCCGCTCCCCTCCTCATAGACATCAGTATCTGCACCAGCTTCTGTTGCTTCTGTAGCTGAAATTACACAGATTGTTAGTGTGGATGAGAAATACTTATGAATGCTCTCTGGTGTTGCCTCAGACCAAGAATCTCCAATCATGTATGCCGCATCTTTTAGAATCAGTTCTTTTAGACTGTCCACAGTTGAGATGTCTGGCTCTGTCTCAGTTAGAATACAGTGCAGCAAGTGCTTTCTGTATCTTTTATTTAAATTCTTCCTGGATTGCATGATCAAATGGTTGGATGAGAGAGAGGTCATGTTAGATGGCAAGAAATCACATTTAATTTTCACATCCCGAGATTTTAAACCAGGCGGGTGTGCAGAGTAATTGTCCATTCGAAGAAGAGCTTTTGGCTGCTGTTTAAGCAGTCACATGTGTCTGAAGACTTCAGGCACAAAACATTGGTGGAATCAGTCAGGGAACAGGTCACTGCTCATCCAGGAGCTTTGTTGACTTTCATAAACAACAGGCAGTGCTACCATATTTACATTTTTAAAACATGGGGGATTTGTGAAATTCCCAATCATGAAGGATTTTAATTTATGCAACCCAGTTGCATTTGAGCAGCCTAACAGCATTATGCAGTCTTTAATTTTTTTATAACCAACAGCTGTCTGCTTTTTGGAACTGGCCAGTGTACGATTGGGAAGCAGTTTCCAATAAAGGCCAGTCTCAACAGCATTATAGATTTGATCAGTGGTGTAGCCCCTTTCATTGATCAGTTTCTGCAGCTTGTAAATGTATGGCTGCACCTCATTTTCATCAGCCGACATGCATTCCCTCTGGATCTCCAGCTGTTTGATGTAGTGCCTTTTTTTAAATGCTGTAGTCAGCCACTAGAAGCCTTAAAGTCTGTGTGTGTGCTGTCCTGACTGATGATTTCCTGGCTGAAGTGCAGTGCCTTTTCCTGGAGCATAGGGCCTGATGCACGTGTGCCCTTACTCCACTGCTCTGCAAACTATATGTAAGTTGCTTTTTTGAGAGTCTCATCAGCAGCAGGTTTAGGAGTTTTCTGCCTCTTAAGCTCTCATTCATCCTCAACGTTGGTGGCATGGGAACTGATCTCGCTGTTTCTTGATGTCCAATACTTGTTGCTTACTGATACAAAATGCCAACACAATGTTGACTACTTTTCCACCCTTTCCCAATCAGTGAAGAATGGCAATCTTGTCACTGATTGACAAGATGTTTCCTTTTCTCTTGCTGGATGCACCATCAGATTCCATCTGGACTGTGAAAGTAGGTTAGCAGGACAGTTGGCAGATAGGACAGGCAGAATGCAGAACGCAGAGCAGCATAGTTACATAGTTCATTAGCTGCATTTATACTGGACTAAGAGGCTCAAACTCAAAAACGTTAAGCACCTAAGTGCTTAAGTGATTAAGGGTGTTCAGTGCCATAGCTCCTCTGTAACACCTCATTTGCAAAGCTGAGTGTGACACAATGTGCCTTTGTTTCACAAAGCACCGCATTAAGAAACTCAAAAGTGCTAAGTGGTTTGATTGATTAACAGACTTTGAAAAAGCTGCAACAGTACTTAAAAAGTCAGGACCAGATCAGGAGTCTGCTCAAGCAAGTAGTCCAGATAGTCAAGGTCCAGATAATAGAGGTCAGACTCTGCCAGGAAGGGACAGAGACAAGATCAGATTCAAAGTTTCAGTTCATGCATCAGCTTAAGAGAGGACTCCTGTACTGTATAACTCTATAGTGATGTCTTCAAAGTGTTGTAAAAGGTGTAATTAGATAATGCAAGATGATTTCTTTTCATGTGTTAGAATTCACATTTCTGGATGGATTACTTTTATCCTAGTTATGTGAACTGTAATCACTTGAAGACGGTAGAGACAAATAAATATGGTTTTTTTTTGTAAATACAATGTTTACATAGCTTTAACATGGTCTTCACAATACATAGAGATGGCAATAAATTCATGGTTGAACAATCTGTGTGGAGTCTTTATTTTACATCACTGCACACTAAACACCTATATAATTGATACACATAAAGCAGTACCCCCTCTTAGGCACAGTGTGAGGCAGTTCATTACTACCGTCATTGTCAGACAGATCCTGTTCTGTTAACCAGCAGATACAGTTTTGAGACCCTAAGTGGTGGTGAGGAGGCCAAGGGGGGAGGCAGGGAGACAGCAGTGCACCACACTGATCTACACATAGCAAGAGTATGGGTAATTAGCAGGGTAGATGAGAGAATGCGTGCAGGGGTTCCAATGTTCAGTAATAGCAGTAATAATAACAAGGTGAAAGAGTCTAACATGTTTCAATATAAGAAAAATAGCAGGACAAGAGGACACAGCATGAGATTAGAGGGAGGCTGATTAAGGGGTAATGTGAGGAAGTTCTTTTTCACAGAAAGGGTGGTGGATGCATGGAACGGCCTTCCTCAGGAAGTGGTGGATATGAATACAGTGCAGGGCTTCAACCTGGCATGGGATAGGCATAAGGGAGCAATACAGATGAGTATGAATAGATAGACCATTGACAGAACAAAGACAAATGGTACATTCATAAGGTAGAAAAAGAAATGGGTAGACTGGATGGGCCTTGAGGTCCTTATCTGCAATCAACTTCTATGTTTCTATGTTTCTATGTTAATAGTGAAGTCTTCAATGGGGGCTCAATGTTACAAAGGAGGGGGTCTTTACTCATGGCATGTAGAAGCCAACTATTTAAATGGAAGGAGCATACCTTCATGTAGTCATTAAGTTTGTGGGTGATTTTCCCCATGTGGTAAAATTGGTCAATGAATTGTCTCCAGGAAGTCCCATCTGGAGCTGAAGGGAGAGCCAGGGCATCATAATGACTTTCTTTGCTACTGTTAACAAACACCTTATAGACAGCATGTGTTGGGGTTTGTAAAGCCCAGCGGGTATTACAGGAAGAAATAGAGACCAGGGAATAGTGGGACTGACCTACCAAATAATTCCTCTAGTTCTATCTCAGGAGATTGAGAGATGGGTGCAGTAAAGGTCAGCTCCACATTACTTGGGAGTGTGGTCCAGGGTTTGCCACCTCCTCCCCAGCATACAGGGAAGAGGGATTGGTGATAATGAGCCATAATGAATGAGGTTCTGAAGAACTGAGTCAGATGATTCCATGCAAATTCCTTCCATTGGTGGGAAATAGTTACCCTGAAGAATGCCTCGCAGATCTTTTCCAGGTAGCTTTGTCCAGGAGGATTCTTGTTTCCTCTATATATGTAGGGGCACGGTCATGCCACTATAGTTAGGGTTGAGAAGCCTGATTAATGTTAAACCTCAAATGTTTCACTTTAATAACTTTCTAACCGATCAATGGATTTGCATGAAATTTGATACGCCCTGTCCTGTGGGGTAGATCTCATGATGTAGTAAGCTACGTTCTGGTTGGAAGTAGGGATTCTGAGATCTAGATAGTGAAATAACATTAAAAGTCACCATGTTTTGCATTTTTTCCTCGTTGTCTTGCATCCAGTTGGTATGGAAGTTTGGTGTGATTTTTCTATGGTAGATACAGTTTGGGTAACAGAACTGCCATACTTTATTTGATGAAAAAATATTAATCTAATGCAAAGTTATAAAATTTTTAAGTTCCCATTGTTTTCAGTGGGAAGATCATTGTCCAGAATAGAGGGACAAAGTTCAATAAAGGATTGACATCATGAAAAAGGATACTTTCGCATGAGATCCTTCCCTTTTTCATGAGGAAAAAAACCCTTTTTTGTGAGGAAAAAATCCTTGTTCACCGGCCGCTATCTATTTTTTTTTCATGACCAAAAAGTGCGGAAAATATATAAAAATGTTATCATTTTACAAATCAAATGCCAGAACCTAACTAAACGTCCCATGTTTAGCAAGATTCTAGTGTTTGTTTTCCACAATTAGGGCCAGAAACACTTTTTCTCAGCACCTGAAATCCCAGGTGCCCAGCTTAGCGAGAGGAGCTCTCCACCGCATTCTCTGTATGAGATCAATGGATTTTATTTCATTCTGCAGCCCCAGCTGACTCCTGCTGCTGGCTGCAGTATGAGTTGTGAGCTCCCTTGTTTTTCCTGATGTCTAGTGGCACCCCTCACTCCCCAGTCACTGTCCCCATATATTTCTTGGTGTTTAGTGGCAACCTCCTATCCTTGTCCTTGATGTTTCCCTGGTGCCCAGTGGCACCATCTCACCCTCCAATCATTGTCGCTGGTATTTACCTGGTGTCTAGTGGTACCACTCCATCTGATCATTGTCCCAGTGTTTCTCTGCTGTCTAGTGGCACCCCCCACCCTCCGATCGCTGTCCCTAAGTCCTTTGTTTATTTATTTACTGCATATATATATACTATATATATATATATATATATACACCGACAACAGGATGCCCACACCCCAGCGTCGGATTCCCCCCCTGCAGCATGTTGTTTTATTTATTAGCCAACATCAGGAGGGCCCAATCCGTGTGTCAGCAGTGTGGGACACTAGGCAGCCCACTCCCAGTGCCACAAAATATTTTTTTTAATGTAATCCTGTAAAAACAAAACATTCCCAGATGTCTTTTTTTAAACCTGGAAAAAAGAAAATGGTGCTTAGTCTTCCCCACTGTCCCCTTCCCCATCCCAACCCTCCCACTGGCACCCACCCACCAACCCCCCATTACTCTATATTACCACTGAAGGTTGTAGGCTGTCATTGTCTGTGGACTGAGACATGTCTGCACTCTTCAAAACTGAACCCCTAACTGAGAAATCAAGGTACAGTAAGTGCCATATAACATATGTCAGTGATGTTTTGAACTTATGTTCATAACTTTGCCATATTTTTTTTATTTTTTCACCAAATCTTCAACATAGCCTTTATGGTACCCCACCTCATGAACACTGCAACTGTCATTTCATTAATCCAGCCCAGAAGGTGATTTTACAATCGCAGTACAAAATCATCTTTCAGACCAAATAATGACATTTCACCACCAGTGTTCATGAGGTGGGGTAAGAAAAAGGGCCATGTTGAAAATTTGCTGAAAAATGTCCTACAAATGGCCAGTTTATGAGCATTCATTGAAATTGTTCCATGCATATGCATAACTTCGGTAATTTTCCATATTTTGAGTCCAAATTTTCAGCATAGTCATTTTTTCACACCACCTCATGAATAGTACAGCTGTCTTTTTTCACATCCAGTCCAAAATGTGTTTTTGAACCTGTGGCACTGAATGACATTTTGATATGGATTTGAACATTTTCACCCATTGGGTTTATGAGGTAGGGTCATAAGAAGACTATATCTAAAATGTGGGGTCAAAATAATGAAAAAATGACAAAGTTATGAACATTTATTGTAATTTTACATTTCACTACGCCTGCACGTAACTTTAGAAATTTTAAATATTTTGTCCCCAGTTTTTCAAAATAGTCTTCTTATTACCACACCTCATGTATGTCACAGCTGTCATTTTTCAAATCTTGCCCAAAATGTGTTTTCACACCTCTGGTACAGAATGACAATTAACAAAGTTTTTTTTGCATAGAATTTCCTTACTGTTTGAGAAAGAATATAAAAGTCAAAAGTCACGCAAGTTGGTGGAAGCACGGGCCCTTTCTCAAAAAGTAAAGAAATTCTATGCAAAAATCTTCATTAATGCATCATTTATGGTTACAATGCAAAAGGTAAGGAAATGAAACCTTTAGGGTTGCCCCCATGGATTTGCCCATCATCCCGAGATTGACACCTGACGGGGCGTGTCACTGGGGTTGTGAGGCCTAAATCTCAGTTTAAAGAGGTCATGTTTAGATTGCTGTAATGTGATGAAATGAAATTAAGAACTGAAGGCTTCAGTGTGGAAATATGTGTACTGTACAGTTCACTGGTATGTTAGTCAGAGTCGGAGTTTGTAGACAGATTTTCTTTATGTTTGTTATCACAGAGATCATGAATGGGACCTGATAGGTTTACAGTTTGGATGCAGTGTGAGAGACTGCATGACCATTCAGCAGTACATAAATGTGCTGTTTTAAGTGTGTGTCATTTGGTGCAGTGAGGACTGTACTGTTGTAGGCTTCTGGCATTTGTGACATTGTGAGCAAAGAATGAAGAATGCAGACCAGCTGCTTAATTAGGTACCTCAAACATTTCAGTTTCACATTTAAAAGAAGTTCTAACTTACATTGGGGACATGCTGATGGAGTGAGAATCTTGGCTGATGCCACAGCTATAGTATGTGTAAATGAAAATATTTTCACTGTAGCTATGTCATCAACCATTTGTCTCACTGTGGTGAGAATACATGATTTTATTGTCAATGAATACAACACACCCCTATTGTATAAATGTCTTCACAGTGCTCCCTCTCTATAGTGAACACCTAGGGAGCCAGCTGAGGTTATCACTATAGCTACAGTAGGTGTTCACTATAGTGAGGTGCTAATATGCCTACTTAGTGAACAATGGGAGACATCAAAGGTGTTCACTGTAAGAGGGAGTTTGTTATAGAGGGGTTCTTTATACATCTACAGAGGCATGGGAACACAGGGTCTGAAGGGCCCTGTGCTCCCACAGTAAAATAAATAAACTATTATGATATACCAAAAAGTAAGGAAATAAGTTGCAAAAAACTTCATTAATGCTCCCCATTCAATGTGTAAGGAAACTGAGATGATTCAGTATAGGAGAATGGGGTGGCAGTTAGGCCCCATGATCCCAAGGCACACCCCGATACCTGTTGGTGTGTGGAGGCTCGGGTGGGGTTGGAGATTGGTAGAAATGGGAACCCTAACACCAAATTTATGTACTTTTCTCATTGTAATAGGAACCCAAACTGATGCATTAATGGAGTTTTTTGCAATGAATTTCCTTTCTTTTTGAGATAGTATAATAGTATCCTTATTTTACTGTGGGAGCACTGGGTCCTTTGGACCCTGTACTCCAACCCCTCCATAGATGCATATATGTATGTAGGTGTGGGGGATCTATATGTCTATGATTCAAACAACAGTGATCAACTTGTCAACATAGCCATCTTATTACCCCACCTTATGTCCCCCGGTACAGAGAAATTGTGAAATGCAAGGCATAACATAATTATGTGCATCTGCAACACCATTCTGCTCCACAGGTGTGAAAATACATTTCAGGCAGGATGTAAAAAATGTTTAAAATTTGGTGGCAAGACATTGAAAAGTACCAAAGTTATGCAAGTACGTTGAATAAATTCAGCACATGCACATACCTATAACTCGGGCATTTTTAGAATTTTTTTTACCACATTTTCAGCATGACGTTTTGGGGACTCCACTTCATGAACACTGGCACTGTAATTTCATTAATCAGTCCCAACAGGTGATTTCACACAGCATACATGCCATTCTGTGCCACAGTAGTGAAAACACATTTTGGGGAGGATGTGAAAAATGACAACTGTACTGTTCATGAGGTGATGTGAAAAAATGGCAATGTTGAAAATTTGGAGAGAAAATATAAAAAATTGCCGACATTATAAGCATGCGTAGAAACATTTTGACGACCGTGCATAACTCGGATGTTTATTGTTATTTTTTCACGAAATATTTAACATGGGATTTTTGGGACCCCATCTCATGAACACTGGCACTATAATTTTGTTACTTAGCCCTGAAAGGTGATTTCACACAGTAACTGCAAAATCACCTTACAGATGAGGTGGGGTCCCAAGACGCCCATGTTGAATATTTGGTGAAAAATTAATGAAAAATGGCTGAGATATCAACAAAAGTTCAAAACACCACTGAAAGCCATTATATGGCACTTACCTTGATTCTTCAGTTCACAGTTTGGCTTTGAAGGGTGCAGACTTGTCCCGGTCCACAGAAGATGACAGAAGAAGCTCTCCAGTGATAAGTATATGGCAAGCATGGGGTAGGGTGGTGGGTTGCTCAGTGGGAAGGTCAGAATGGAGGATGGGGATGGGGAGATGACATGGGATGGTTTTCTTTTTACAGGATTAAAAAAAAAGATGTCAGGGGACAGTTTTTTTTTTTTACAAGGTGAAAATCTATCCCGACAGTTCTAGCTGTTCCCCAAATAACTTGGCACTAACAAATGCAGGCGAAGCAACAACAGGTGTGAAAGACTCACTCTATATCACAGGACATTGTTCCTGATGAGTGGGTATAGGAGGGCTTCAGCATTCTGTTTCATCATTGCTCCAGCCTGCCCCATTGAGAGCAATGTCTTTGTTCTAGTCTGGAGGTGGGTAATCCATCATGGTTTCCTTTGCGGGTGCAAGGCAGTTTTTTCTAAGCCAATCCAGACTTTACTGCTGCCACGGCAAGGTGAACAGATTAAGTCAGGATGGTTGGGGCAGTAGAAACACCAGGATCCAGTGATACACTAATGTCCTGCTGAAATCAGTCTTGCAGGGCTGATGTCTGGACCTTCAGTTGTCTTGTTGGTGAGATGGGGTTACCTTGTATAATGGGGGCAATGAAAATCTTTATTTTGGGACACTAGGGGTGGGCTCCCCATTATTTCAAACTACTGGTGGGGTTAATGCCAAAATGGGGTCTGGGCACTCTGATGTTGGCAAACACAAAGTTGAATAGGGGTTTGGGGAAGGGCATCTGACACTGGGGGTGCGCATCCCAGTGTTTGAAATAAACATTAAAAACATTAAGTATTTCTGGACACTGGGGTGGGTTCCCCGGTGTCCGACACTACTGGGGGGAATAAATGCCAACACAGTGAGTGGGCACCCTGATGTCAGCAAACCATTCAAAATTCTGAAAACATTTATTATATTTAAAACATGCCTTGGCCCCATTGGAGACAGTAAAAGGAGAAAACCTCCTTTTGTTAGGTAAACACCAAAAGGTGTTTACCTAAACGGAGGCTGAGGAACATGACTACATATTTATCTGGGCCAAAATGTGGTCAGAAAAGCTTTTTGTTTATTTACAGTGGCCAATGTTTTTTTAATTGAAATAGTGCCACAAATTGCAGCAGTTTTCGCAAAACAGTGCTGCAATCTGGGGCATTTTTTTGAGCAACAGTGCCGTTAGTTACACGAAAACTACAGCAATTTGCAGTAATTTCACAAAAATAGTGCGCAAGCTGCAACACTACCAATGGCCAATTAAATAAACATATTTACAAGCATTATTTTACAAATCTAATGCCAGGATCATGTTCCTCTGTCCCCAGTTAGGTAAACACAACTACCGGTGTTTACAAAGGGACAGTATTTTTTGAATTACAAAGTTTTTTCCCCATCACTAACAGAAAACAAGACAGTGGCAGCACATCACTACTGATACCATTTGAGGCAGCAAAAAGTGCTTTAGCGGCAGTAAAACCTGCTTTCACATTGCACATATATTTTTCCCATCGGCTATAATAGAAACTTAATACTTTAATAACTTTTCAATGGATTAATATTTTTTCACCAGACCTTCAGAAGGTACATTAGTGACCCAGCTTCCAAATACTCTAACAATTTCAGACCAGACTCCCAAACCATTTTGGACTTACAGATGAACAAAGAATTTGCACCTTAATGGTAATTTACACTTTTTATGACACTAAGCATCTCCACAACCACACATCCGACCAGAATGAAACTTTCCAGATCCAGAGATCTATTGTACCAGATAGTGCATGAAAACATTTGGGCACATCAGTTGTATGGTTGCAAAGTTATTAAAGTGCAAAATTTTGGGTTTAACATAGAAGTTGCCAGGCAACCCTAACTATGCGGGCACTACTATGCCAATGTATGCCATCAGTGTCAGTGGCTCAGTAGGTAACACACTCGCCTCTGAGACTGGGAGATCAGAGGGCTGTGGGTTCAGTTCCCACATCTGGCACTTGGGCTAATATCCCAATACTGACACTGTAATGCAGCATGAGAGGGGTGCTGCACTTCTGAGGTGCCGTCTTTTGGATGAGACGTTAAACCGAGGTCCCATCTGCTTAGATTGGTGGTAGTTCAGGTGGATGTTAAAGATCCCATGGCACTTATCAAAAAAGAGTAGGGGAATTTCCCGTGTCCTGGCCAAATTTCCCTCATTCACTAAAAATACCACCAACAGCTTAATCTGGTTCAAGGTCAGTTGGCATTCATCTGTATTCCCCTCCCCCAGGTCATGCCTGAAAATAGGCAGGATTTGTCTAGTGCACTCACCCAGTTAACAAAAACTAAATAAATATATATATATATATATATATATATATATATGCAAACTCATGTGGGGCTGAACCCCGGACATAAAGAAACCTGTAGAATAAGTTATAATGGCTGTGTGCATGTCTTGGGTACTGGCCCCTAGTGGGGGAGAATGAAGTGATGGATTCATAGGTAGCAGTAAAATCCCAACCTTTGCATGTTATATTGTGTTTGAAGTTATGTAAATGATTGGAAAGAGGAACAGGACATGAGCTGGTAAAGATACCGGAGGAAATACTGCTCCCAGATTAAGAAGCCTATTTCTAACTGGATTGGTGCTAAATCCTCCACCTGTGTGATGGGGCACAGGAGAGGTAGTAAGCATGTCAATTGAAGTGTTCATGTGACATTTTGCCAGACGATCATATGGAACCAGAGCCACGGGCTAAGAGTATGTATTAAGGCTGGGGGGGAGGGCAGCCCAGTCATACAATGCCTCAGCAAAGTGAGTGCTGGGGAATATCTCCCACTCGATATCCAGCCATGTACAGTGCATGACCCCAGGTTGTGAAACAGAATAAATTGGACATATGCTGCCCAGTAGTATAACTGAATGTGCAACAGAGCCAGCCCACCTAATTGCTAAGCAAAAAATACAAACCAAAGAAGCTTGGCTGTGAACCCTCAGTGCAGGGCCAGTGCAGGGAACAGGTGGCTAGCCCAATAACAGTAACCAAAGTCAGTTTCCTGCTCTAAAGAAGTAAAAAATCGCAAACTTCACATGTTGCAATTCCAAAGCTTTAATGCAAAACAAAGTGAAGTAAGTGCACAGACATATATGCACTCCAGAAACTGCCCCAGCACTTCAAGTCAGGGGGCATGGTTATATGAGAAAGGTATCTTTCTCTCTGTCAGGATCGGCATGTGGATCACCTCTATCCTCTGGGCCAGACTGAGTGGAAGTGCCCCACCAGCAAGAAAATTCTTGTATCATCTGTTCGGTAAAAAGAGAAAAATTATCCCTGCATGTATTTACTGTATTTATTAATTTATTTTGTTGACTACGCAGGTGCACTAGGCAATATAAATGCCTATTTTCAGGCACTATCTGGGAGATTAAAAAGATGGTAGAAAATACAAAAAGCTAGGCTCATAACTTTACATGTGTGTAAGGAGAGAGAGTAAGAACATTCAACAAAGCTTAACAATGTAGGGAAAAGTACAAGTTGCAATGATTCATGTACAAGATCATACATCTTTGAATCCCAGAAAGTTGCAGTTTCCTTTTGAATATGGGATGGGACTGGCAAACCTGAAGGTGGGGAAGAACGGTGTTCTATGCTCTCAGAGTGAATAGGCAATTACCTGCTCACCCATATTAGAGGAGCACTTGGGAAGAGCTAGGAGAGACAGAACATTTGAGTGTAGGACATAAGCTTGGTCCGAGGGCATACAAACCACTGCCAAGTTGGGAGACTGGGGCAACCTGATGATACTGTTAATGGCACAGCATAGAGTCTCAGTAAAGGGGGGATAGCCAGCTAAGGCTGGAGTATAGCTTGCAGTGGTGGGTAAGTTGAGGGAGTGATAAGGCAAATCTACAAATGTTATTGTCAGTGTCAGTGGCTCAGCTGGTTGCACACTCCCCTATGCGGCCAGAAGATCAGAAGCCTGTAGGATCTATCCCCACACCAGACACTTGGGTCAGTCCTAATACTGACACTGTAGTGCAGCATGGGGGGGTGCTGCACTCCTGAGGTGCCGTCTTTTGGATCAGACATTAAACCGAGGTCTCGTCTACCCATTCTGGTGGTTGTTCAGGTGGATGTTAAAGATCCCATGGCATTTCTCGGAAAGAGTAGGGGTATTTTCCCAGTGTCCTGGCCAAATTTCCCCACTCACTAAAAAAATACCTCCAACAGCTTAATCTGGTTCAAATTTCAGTTGGTTATCATCTGTACTCTCGGGTTGCCCCTGAAAAAGGGACTTCTAGTCTCAGTGGGCCTACCGTTAACAAAATTAAAAAAAAAAAAAAAAAAAAAGTAAAATAGTAGGTGATATTCCATTTAGTTAGGTTGTTCACACTCACCTTAAAGAAAGAGGTGAGCCTATAGGACAGGCTGGGGAGCAGGTCTCCATGGATGATTGTGACACTTGCAGAGGGAGTCAGGGCATAACTAACATTGCAGGTGAGTCCAAACTTGGCATTGAAGGACTTGAATATATTAGAGATGTGCAGCGAGAAGTCCAGGGCTGGATCAAGAATAACTCTAAAGTATTTGAAGGAGTCAACCACAGACACCTGGCAACCATGTAGGCAGCTTGAGTCTAGTCCAGTGGTGCAGGCCGTTAATTTATGGGTGGACCCAGAGAGCATGGCCTGGGTCTTACTAGAGTTCAGGACAAGGTGATTTTGGATGAGCCAGTTCTGAACTTTGTAAAAGCAGTTAGTCTAGTACAGATGTCACTCAGGGACTCAGGTCCTTGGTAGAGCACCATATCATCTGCATATAGTAGGGTGTTACAGTGTAAAGGGGTGTTGGGAATATCATTGATGAAGATAGAAAAGAGTATTGGGCCCAAGAGGGAACCTTGGGGGACTCCTATGTTGATAGTATTTAGGGAGGAGTTAGCATTGCCAAACTTGACAAACTGCTGCTGGCAGCTAAGGTAAATTGAGAAGCATCTAATGGTGGTGGGGGAGACTCCTAGGGAAGATAGTTTGTGACTTATCATGGTGTAATTCACCAGGTCGAATGCTTCCATGTGGTCTATGAAAATGGCCAACATTAACTTACCCTTGTCTAGTTCATGCTGAGTCTCAAGAGTGGATTACATTGATTCCCAGATATTTCAGCTTTTGTAAGTCCCAGTGAAAAGGAAAATTGTCTTTAAAAGTTTAGAGGGAGCAAAATTCCAGGATTTCAATGTTGGAGGTGTTTAGGTGGCAGTTAGATACGTCTCCAAATTGTCTCAACAATTCAGACACCTCTGGTAAACCCTCTACTGGGTTGACAGGATATAGCAGCACGTTGTCTGCATGAAGGGAGATTCATAGAAACATATAAACATAGAAGTTGATGGCAGATAAGGACCGCAAGGCACAGCCAGTCTGCCCATTTTTTCTACCTTATCAATGTATCATAGGACTTTGCTCTGTCAATGGCTTATCTATTCACACTCATCTGCATTGCTCCCTTATACATATCCCATGCCTGTTTGCAGCCCTGCACTGTATTCATATCCACCACTTCCTGATGTAGGCCTTTCCATGCATCCACCACCCTTTCTGTGAAAAAGAACTTCCTCACATTACTTCTTAATTGGCCTCCCTATAATCTCATGCTGTGTTCTCTTGTTCTGCTATTTTTCTTATATGGAAACATGTTAGACTCTTTCACTTTGTTAATGCCCTTAAGATGTTTGAATGTTTTGATCATATCACCTCTCTCCCTCCTTTGTTCTAGGATATACATATTGAGCTCTGTTAATCTGTCCTCATATGTTTTCTGATGCAGTCCTTGCACATTTTTGTTGCCCTTCTCTGGACTGCCTCCATTTTGTTAATGTTCTCCAATTCACAATCAATTTGTGCAGTAACCGGTAAAGTACTGAGGTTTGCTTTAAGGTATAACAGCTCAAGAGTATATGTGGGAATTGCCCCAGCAAGACATGTAGGAAATGAGACTGTATGCTGTTAGCTAAAGAAATAAAAGAAATAAATACAGTTGTCCAAAAGGTGGCTGTTGAGTGGCTGAAACAGTGTTGTGAACCTTATTAGTATGAACTGCAAGTTAGAACGGAAACAAATAAGAGAAATAACACAGATGATTTATAAAAGTGGATTTCAAGTGGCCAGGAGAGTGTTGTGAACCTGAGTAATAGCAACTGCATACCAACAGCCGTGAAGCCAAATTTAAATGAGGGTGTTTTGCATAGATGAAAGAAGGGACTTAAGCATGCCAGCTGGTTTAAAAAATTGAAAAAAGAAGTAAATTAATTGTGGGTGACCATTACACTGTGGTTTTAATTAAGTGCATGAGTACAATGTCAATAAAAAGGAAGATTAAACCAAAGAGTACGGATGGGTGTTGTCCATTTTGTTAACGTCCTTGTGCAGGTGTGGCTTCCAGTACTGCACGCAGTACTCTAGATGGGGCCTAACTAGTGTCTTGTACAGAGGGATTATTACCTCACTCTTATGGCTCATGACACCCCTGCTAATTCACCTCAACATCCCACTAGCCTTACCTACTGCTTTAGTGGTCTGCTTGGATGGTTTCAGGTCATCTATGATGATGATGCCCAAGTCTCTTTCTTCCCCTGTGATTGCCAGCAACTCCTCTCCCAACCTATAGGTGGCTTCAGGGTTTCTTTTCCCCATGTGCATGATCTTGCACTTCATTGTGTTAAGCACCAGTTGCCACTCTTCTGACCATTTTGCAAGTTTATTCAGATCTCTTCTCATTCTGCTCACCCCATCTGGATCATCTACTGTGTTCCAGATCTTGGTGTAATCTGCAAACAGACAAACCTTACCCTCCAGTCCATCTGCAAGGTCACCGATGAAGACACTGAAGAGGACTGGCCCCAGGACTGATCCCTGAGGTACCCCACTTGTGACTTGCATCTCTTCTGACTGTATACCATTTACCACCACTCTCTGTTTTCTGCCCGTCAAGCAGTTTGCCACCCAGTTGACCAACTTCTGACCCACCGCGAACCTACCCAGCTTACTAATCAATCTTCTATGTGGAACAGTATCGAGAGCTTTGCTGAAGTCAAGATAGGTAACATCAACAGCACCCCCTTGGTCCACCACTCTGGTTACCCAATTAAAGAAATCTATGAGATTAGTTTGACAGGACCTTCCTGTTGTAAATCCATGCTGTCTTGGATCCTGTGCTCCTATGGATTCCAGGTGTTGCACTATCCTCTCCTTAAGGACTACCTCCATAATCGTGCCCACTACTGAGGTAAGACTAACTGGTCTGTAGTTCACTGCCTCCTCCCCATTACCACTCTTGTGGATCGGGATCACATGAGCCCTTCTCCAGTCTTCTGGGACCTCTCCTGTGCTCAGAGACTCACTAAACAGTTCTGTTAATGGCTCTGCTAGTTCCACCCTTAGCTTCTTTAGCACCCTGGGATGTATGCCTTCAGATCCCATTTCCTTGTCCACCCTGAGCTTAGCGAGCTCTTATTGGACCCTTTCTTTTGTGAAGGGACTTGTGCACACCTCCCTTCCCCCATGTCCATGCTGCTGAGTTATGGGCCCTGCCCTACCTTCTCCTCAGTAAATACTGAGCGGAAGTATTTATTTAGGATAGATGCTTTTCCTTGGTCCTCCTCCACACACTTCCCCTTATCCCCTTTGATCTTAACAATAACCTCTCTGGACTTTCTCCTTTCACTAATGTATCTATAGAAAGTCTTGTCTCATTCTTTTACTGTTTGTGCTAGTGTTTCCTCAGTTTGGGCCTTTGCCTGCTTTACTGCCTTCCCTGCATGCCTTAGCGAAGTTTGGTATGCCTCCCTATCTTTGTCATGCTTCATTCCCTTATATTTCCTGAAGGCCAACCTTTTGGCTCTGACCTTTTCTGCTACAGTCTCTGAGAACCAAAGCAGTTTCCTCCGTCTTTTGCTCTTGCTTTTCTCCCTAACATAATGGGATATTGCTTCAAGTATTGCATCCTTAATGCTTGCCCACTTTGCCTGTACCCCCTCACCTGTAATTCTTCTTGCCAGGGCTAGCTTAATTCTGTTGACCATTTTATCAAAGTCAGCTCCTCTGAAGTCCCATATTTTTGCCTTGGAATGGGATGATTTAATTCAAGTGGCCAAATTGAACCATACCATGTGATGGTCACTGGCCCCTAGGTGACTTTCTACCTGCAGATATGTGATCCTTTCCCCATTAGTCAGTACTAGATCTAGGATAGCCCTGTCTTTTGTGGGTTGTTGTACCAATTGTTTGAGGCCCTCCTCCTGCAGGGAATCCACTATGTGTCTAGTACTGGTGGATGTTCCTACTGGTATTGACCAATTTGTATCTAGCATGTTGAAGTCTCCCATTATCAGAACCGCCACTTTAGCTGTCATCTTTTGTATATCTTCTAACAGTAATGTTTCTATGTCCTCCCCCTAGTCTGGTGGCCAGTAGACAACCCCAGTTCATATGGCTGTCCCATTTCCTGTTTCCAGGGTGACACACAGTTCTTCTGGCTCCTTATGTGTATTCTGAATTTCTGTAGCTTTGATATTTTCATTGACATAATGCCCCACCCCCCCTTTTTGCACCTTGGTCTCTTCTGAATAGTACATAGCTGGGTACGGAAGTTTCTCAAGTGTAATTACTGGTGAACCATGTCTTGCTAATGGCAACTATGTCCAGTTTAGCCTCTGTAATTGTTACCTGCAGGTCTGGGATCTTGTTTCCAAGACTTTGAGCATCTGTGTACATGATTTTCCATTGGCCAGTTTTTGGTGTGTTAGTTGTTGGGTGAGATCCAGCATTTCCCCTGCATGTTGTATAGGAAGCCAGACCTTTTTCCTTACCTGGTGATGCAAATGAACTACAAACATGATGAACTCCTGTTTAATTACTAGCTGAGGGAGAGGGGTGTTCTTCCCGTTCGATGTACCAGGTGCTGCACCCCTCTCTCTGCTGGCTAGTTTAAATATTCTGTAAAGACATCAAACTTCTGCCCCAATGCACTGACTCCCTCCATAGTCAGATGCAGTCCATCAAATTTAAAAAACTGTCACCTCCAAAACTTGTTGTTGGCCCTCTCTACAGACAGTTGGTAAGACCACATCTGGAGTACTGTGTACAGTTCTGGAGACCCCATCTCTGCAAGGACACAGACAGGTTGGAAGCTGTCCAGAGGAGGGCAACCAAAATGATGCAGGGTCTGCATCAGAAGACATATGAAGAAAGACTAAAGGAACTAAAGATGTATAGCCTCGAGGAAAGGGGGGGGACATGATAGAAACTTTCAAATACCTCAAGGGAATCAACAAAGTCCAAGAGGATAGCATCTTTCAGAAAAAGAGATGTGCAAAAACAAGAGGGCACAATTTGGAGATAGAGGGGGGACGGCTCAGAGGTAATGTGAGGAAGTATTTATTCACAGAGAGGGTTGTGGATACATGCAACAGCCTTCCTGAGGAGGTCGTACAGTCAAAAACAGTGGGGGAATTCAAGAATGCATGAGACAGGCATAAGGCAATTCTAGTGGGGGTAGGAGGGAGTAGGCTGTTGGTTAACTAGGATCTGCAGCTTATCCATTAGGTAGGGGAAATGGGCAGACTAGGTGGGCCAAGCGGTCCTTATCTGCCGTCAAATTCTATGTTTATGTTTCTAAAACTGTTGCCAGTTACCTACAAATTTGCGTCTTTTTTCCTGGCACCAACCCTTGAGCCACAAGTTTATTTCCCCTTTCTCCCCTTCTCTGACCTTCCATCCATCTGCCCCCCTCTCCCAGACCAGCAGGATCTCAGAGAAGGAGATGCCAGATGAAATGGATGACAGTTTGTCTCCCAGCCTGGTCAGGTGTTCCTTGGTCTCCACAACTGACCGGCTGGCTAGATCGTTGGTCCCTATGTGTAGCAGTACATCAAAGTTTTCTTCTGCTTCCTGCACAATTTTAGCAATGTGGTCAGTGTCTCTCCATGCTGACGTACCTGGGAGACAGTCGACCATTACCCCCAGTTGGAGGTATCAACTCCCTGAATCATGGAATCTTCTATGATCAGAAGTGTTTTGGATTTCCTTTTTGCTTTTTTTTTTTGTTTTGGTCCCTGTTTTGGGTGAGTTTTGTAGCACTACCTCCTGTACGGCAGTGTCCTGCTCTGCAGTGTCCTCTACCCCTTTGTTTGATTTTGAAGAAGGAGGCAGATATCTGTTTGTAGTTTTTATATGGTTTCTGAAGGTGATACGTTAAAGAGCACTGAGTGATGGGCACTCGATTTGCCTCTCCTAACTACCTACCAACCTTCCAGACCAACTATCCTCTGGTCGAAGTGCTTCAGTTGGATGTTGGGAAAATGGCAGATGGATCTTATAATATATTTCCTCCTGAATACGCAATTTGAGGTGTACAATCTCTGCCCATGCTACCTGGAGCTGAGACCTTAGATCTCCAGTGGTCCAGCATGTAGGACAGCATCCTAAATCCTGTATAACTGCCCTTTTGAAAAGTGTCCCACAGTGCCTGAAGATAATAATATCCATTCCAGCTGAGGTGTCGAGTTTATAACCTGGTCTAAGTAATTAGAAGGAGGAAAATGAAAGCAAAAGTAAGATGTTTTTTGTTTCATTTTGTTTTTGTTTGTTTTTGTTTTTGTATAACTTGTTGTAACAAGTTAAATTACTTGTGCCCCTGTAAATGAGGTCACTGTGTGGATACCCCTCTGATCCTCCCCTTCCTGCTCTGCTACAGGAAATGTCATGACTGTGCTACTCTATAAAATGATTGTAGCATGGGGTGGTTGGGGATGGGGGGGGGTGGCTGGGCCCTTCCTCTGCCAAAAAGGAAGAACCATGGATGAAAGAAACAAAGAGGCAAGAGAAGAAACAATCAACCAACAACAAATGCGGTATCCCTGAAAGCTTAGCCTAATGATAGATAAAACTGTAAACCCTGTACGCACCACCTGTAACAATTTCAGAGAAGATATAAACTGCAAAAAACACTTTGCTACAGAGAAAAATAAAGCAGTAATAGAAGATATACCTTGCAAAACAATTTGATTCAGAGATTACAACAGTAATCTGTAAGCACAAAACATTAACAAACCTCGATGTTCCATTCCATCAATGATGCCCCAAAAGCTGTTGGCTTCTCTATCTAATCTGGAACTCGCTTCCAGTCCTTACCCAGTCCGCTCCCTCCCATCACTGCTTCAAAACTTCACTCTGGCACTTCCTGAAATCCTCCTCCACTTGTCCCTGTACCTCATAGATCACCCTACCTACACATGTACTATGAGCTCTCAGGGCCCACTGCACTTTAACCCTCTGAACTAGTAATGAAATCCAGACTGTACATTCTTCACCATCCTCCCCTCAACCTCCCTCCCAATATGACCTCACCCGTTCTATCCAGTCCCCCCCCTCCCCCGCACTTACTTCTGCTAGCACTAATTTTGTTCATGTATGTACCTAAATTGTTTTTGTTTACTCCACAAATGTGTGCATCCGTGTCCCCAACTTCATTTCTAACAATACCTTGCTTCCTCTTTCATTCCAGGTAATGACTGTTATTTTCTTGTTTGCTAAATTTGTACTATACTGTCAGCCGCCTATCCATTTCCTGTTAATCCTGTTTTTTGCTCTGCTGTATGTAACTGACTCCTGTACGCTACTACCTATGTAACCCTCCCAGGTCGCACCTGAAAATAGGCACATGGCTGTCTAGTGTGCCCTACCCGGTTAACAAAAACAAATAAACAAATAAATAGCCTGTTCCAGAGGTTCGATATATACAGCAAACAACAAAAGTGACAGTGGGCACCCCTGCCTCATCCCCCACAAAAAAAGGAAATCTTGGGATAGGTGCTCATGCACTTTGACACAGGCTACTGGAGATCTGTATGTTCACTGAAGTAGCTGAATAAAGGGGACTGGGAATCCCAGTCATCTCAGCACTGAGTATAAAAAAGGCCAGGAGACCCAGTCGAAGGCTTTCTTAGCATTGAGGCTAAGCAGGCGGTAGGAGGAAGCAGATCACCACATCTAGTGGAAGATGTGGAGAGTGCGTCAGGTGTTATCTGTCCTGGCATGAGACTGGACAAATACTGTTTGGTCCTGATTAATAAAGGGAGGGAGAAGTCTATCCAGTCACTCGGTTAGGACTGACATACTATATTTCATAATCTATGTGTAGTCAGTGTTAAATACTGAAATTGGGCATAATAGTGCATTTTTGTCTGGTTTAGGAATAACAGATATAGCTATGCAGGACCAGAAAAATGGAAGGCAACCACTCTGTAGGACCTCATTATATGAGGCCAAAAGGGGTTATGGAGAAAACTCTTTAATGAGTTTATAAAACTGATATTTGCAGCAATCTGGGCCTGGGGCTTTCATTGTTCAAGAGCTTAATTCCACCCTCCAGTTCTTCGGCTGTGACTGGAGATGACAACTGTTACCCCTGTTGCTGTGGAAGAGTAGGAAGCCTGAGTGAATGAAGGAAGAAATCTATCTGTAACTGCACAGTCACTGTTTCTGGGGTGTATGTTCTCATAGTACAGCTGAGATGCTTGATTTGTTTCCTGATGGTTGATGGCTTGGGTCCCTCAGGCAGGCTTCAGTAACACAGTAATTGTAGCTGCCCTCCACTGCTTCCAAAGCTCATATGCTAAGAGGTGGGAAGTCCTGGTTCCTATCTCATAGCAGTGCTAGTAGAGAAAGATTAGCATTATCTCTGCTCCAGGCAGAGCATGTCAAGGCCTGCCTTTACTTCATTGATCTGAGGAACAACTAAGAGGTCTCCCTGTTGATAGGCTTTCTCAAAACTAGAAGATATCTTCAAGGGTCTGTCTTCACTCTCACCACTTTTCTTTTTTTTTCTGGGAGGTATACTGGATAAGGAGACCCCTCTGCACTGCCTTTACTTTATCCCACCAATTAGAGTGAAATGTGTCAGCCTCACAGTTATCATGGAGGATGTCTCCAAATCTCTTCTCAACATAGGTGTGGAAAGCCAGGGACTTCAAATCCTTTCTGGCCATCCATGCACCAGTCCAAGTGTGTCCATCAACAGGGTGCCAAAATTCAAAATTCACCATCCCTTTCCTGAGATCTGCCCCCCTGTAGTTAGAATATTTAGTTGGGGGGTGCAGGGGGCTCATCCCCACGCATATATACCGGGTGGTAAACTAAAAATCCTGGTGCCCTAATAACAGGTTGCACTCGGATGGGTGATTTCTGATGGTGGAACTGCTTCAAACAGTGTGTTCAAGGGCCACAGTGGAATCTGCCTTTACAGGCCAAAGTCCCTGTAAGAACCTACTGGGATGTGATTTAACAGGTTAATGTCACCCAAGGTACACTGTTACCTGCAACTGGTACTCCACTTGGATTTACTAATGGTCATCATGAGAGTATGAATAATGGACACGTGAATAATAGGTGCAGTTATGGGCTTTAGGAAGCAAGGCTCACCAAAAATCCACCAACCTGATTTTCTGGCTAAATCTTTTTAAAAAATTGTGAGAGGCCTGCTGTCTGGGTGGGTTTAGGTTTTGTGAGTCCCAACTGGGTTGAAGAGTAATATTAAAATCACCAGATAGGAGGAGAAGGCCTTTGGTTAAGGAAATTATCCAGTCCAGCAGCAATTTGATTATCTGCATATTAGAGCCTGGTGGAAGATAAAGATTTTCCAGTGTTACTTCATGGCCATGCAGGGTCCCCTGGACTCTTACTAAACACTCTTTAGAAGTTCCTGGAATGGTGTATGCTGGGAGATAACAATCATCACACCATGTGTGTGCCCCCCCTTATAGGAGCAGAAGTATTCTACAGAAAGGCCCTTCTTAGGAAGATTATCATGCTCTTGAGGAGTGAGGTGTGACTCGTGAAGGAAGAGTAAGTCTGGTTTAGATCTCCAGATCTGGGCCAGGAGTTTCGACCTTTTGATTGGGTTAGTGAGCCCATTCACATTTCATGAATATAGAGGGAGTTTAGGTGTACCAATAGGGGCCATTAACTAAGAGGAGATGGAAGGTCATGCTCCACTCCCTGTACTTCTCCCCCACCACCTGCTCCTCATACCACTGATACCACTTTACTATGAAATCATTTTGCTTTTAACCACTGTGAAACGCGCGGTCCTGAGAGATTGAATAAGGTGAGTAACTACTCCACCCCAGGTAGAAACAAACCGTGGGGGTAAGTGATGCCTAACAATCAACCAGTTCAGTATCTCTCTAGTTAAAATGCCCAGGAGTAAAGGAAACAGGCAAGGTCCAACAGGGGCCTCTTGGGAATTCGGCTTCAAGGCAGGAGCTGTAGATTGGCCCCCTGGAAGAGCATGGCTGCCGAGAAGGAGTAACTCACTAGTAGGGGCCTTTTGTGAAAGTCAGCTAGGAAATGGGTCTGGTTAGTGGTCTGATGCCTCAGCCTCAGACAGTGATGCAATTTTAACACAGAGGAATAGGGTTGGGGGCTCCCCCAGAGAAGCATGTAATAATAGGGAATGCATCAACGGGAAGGATGGGGGCACTCACCATTCCTTGAAAACAAAATAAACAAATGCCATGAACTAGGTTAAGTGCCATAGCTTACAATGGGGGGAAGTACTCTGCACCTGTTGTAAAAGTAAATTGTCACATTTAAAGGATATGTTGAGAGCACAGCTTGAATTTTCATAATTGAGCCTCATCCTTGGCAATCACTGTTGGGCTATGAAAGCTGTTTCATATATGAAGGGTCACATCCCTCCCACTGAATTAATTATTAGCAATACACACAGCAATGCACTGTAGTCGAAGATGTGGTAAATACAGAGTTAGTACAGTAAGTGAATCAAACGGGTCCCAGGTGTAGAGTATCTGGAATAACCATAGGTGTCCCAAATTGGGAGAACAGTTGCAAAGTGGCTGCTCAATAAAGAGGGTAATCAACAGTCATCATGCAATTTGGCCTGGAACCCCACTCCCCAGTGTCTGTAAGTCCAAGGCAAGCTCAACTGGCACCAAGACCCCAATAGATAACTGTAACCCTCCCCCACAAAGTCCCTGCCATAAACCCCCTTCAGATCCTAACTATGATTATGACAGTATGGCAAATCTGTGTCATAGCTGTGGCTGCATCTTCTCCTATGTCCCAGGAGTTAGGTGGTCATCCTCCAAAATCATTCAAGTCTTTAGTTCAGATGTGGCCCCATATGTAATCTCACAGGCCAAATGAAGCACTTTTTCCTTTTCTGTATAATGAAGGAATCGAAGCATGACAGCAAGGGGCTGAGCCTTGGGGCTAACTGGTTTCAGCCTCAAGACTCGGTGAGCCTGCTGCAGTTCAAGGGTAAGTACAGGAGGGATCTGTACCACTATTTAGAGCACTATGGGTAAGAAGAACAAGATGTCCGTATCCTTCACAACCTCCAGTAAGTTGTAGATGCAGAGGTTATTTCTTCTTACACAGCATTATGCCCTGTTCTGTAGGAATGGCAGTGAGTTCTGAAGCTAGATAAGAGCCCATTCTGTAACATCTAGGCAGATGTCCTGCTTGGTCAGCTTGTTATCAAGGCCAGTGATTCTTTTCTCAGTTTTACTGATGGTTCCAAGGGCCAAGGTGGTGGACTTCATCTCCTGTTGGAATCCCCTCAGTGCTGACAGCATCACATTCATCTGTCATTGCAGAGTAGCAAGGTCAGGGCAGAGGCTTCTTTGCAGTTTGGTGGTTGGGTCTTGGTGGCTTTGAGCTCTCACTGTCAGAGCCTCCTCCAGTAAAACTGTCTCTATTCTGGGATTTGGTGGGCAAGTGAGCTCTACTGGACCAACTCATGGATGAACAGTACCTCTGGTATATGTTTTTATAGCAGATTTTGACTGTTGGAGTGCTGTAAGAGGTTTTATTAGAGATCCCTATCAGAGCACCACTGAGGACCTGTTTACAGCAGCATGGCAGTACAGAAAATCCTTTAAGTCAGGGATGTGCTTTTTGATTGCTCTGGATGGTTTCATTACTAATGCACAGGATGACTGGAAGGGAAGACTGCTTGCTCTGCACTGGGAGTAGAACCAGTGGATTTCTGGGGATTAATGAAACATGGTTACTTTGGCTGTGCCAGCATGCATGCAGCATTCCTTCTTCTCATCACCCACAACCATGACTCCCAGTCCCTGTTCCAGCATGACCAGCTCCAGTCTCCACCACCACCACCACTTACACAAACTGCTTGGTGAAACTGACATGGTGGTCATTTTATCTACTCCTTTCCTCCCCATGTCCCTTTCTCCTTTTTTTGTTCTTTTCATGTGTTCTACATGCATCATCAACACATGCATGAGTCAGGGCCAAACAAGTGTAGATGACAGGATGCAGCTGTCACTGGACACTAGTAATGGTGATTCACAATAGTCTTTGATGATTCTTAGATGCTTTCAACACATGCTCACTCAGCATTCAGACCTGTCACAGCACCATATGACTTGCAAGGTGATAGGAAAGAGCAACACCACCAGGCCAACCCACCACTATGAAACCTCACACTTCCCAACAGAGAGACTATATCACCTTGTGTCTCCCACAGCAACCTACTTTACTTTAAATTTGTTGACTGGCTGGCAATTACAAACACAGACAAACAAATGAAAAAAGATGGATTTGTGTGCCTTAATGTGCAACCAGTAATTAGTAAAAAGAAAAAAAAAGTCAAATAAATACTTCTAAATCCCTCTTACCCATTTCCAAATATTTTAAATTCAGTCTGACCAACTGCGGCTGCAGTGTGGAAAATAAAATAAAATAAATAAATAAATAAATAAATAAATAAATAAATATGTGTTCCTTTGCCCTCTATACCACCACCACTCAGCCAAAAAATATGTCAGAAAAATCTTTCAAATCCCTGCTGTGTATCTTTTCTCAGTCTTCTAAATGCACATTGTTCTGCCCAGACCCTGATGCAACCATCACAGCAGGCTCACATCCTGTGCATTGTCCTTTCTTCTTCACAATCCTGCCTTCCTGAAATATCAAATATAGCAAGAATTAGCTAACTGGAATTGTAATGCCACAGGTTCTTCTCCTATATGAAAAAAACTGGAAATGGTACTGTCATGTGCAGTCCACAGAGTTCCTGTTCTCCAATGACACTGACTAGATGCAGCAGGTCATGAGGCTTGCCAACAACATGGACATTATCATTGTGTACCACTTGTAAAAAAAAGTGCTGCATTATGACTTTATAGTGCCAAAAATGCTGAAGAGCAACCAAGGTCCTTCAGACCTACTTTCCACTGTTGAAAATATACTAGTTTGGTACATTTGATTGATTGATTGATTAAAAATTTATTTTTTCACAGGAAATTCATTTGTTAGGACAAAGTCCCATTTACAACAAAGTCCTGTATGTAGATTCTAATACAATTACCAATTAACAATTGACATTTAACATAACTAATACAAACAAACATAATCGCACTCTACATACATACATTATTTAAAACACATACATAAAAAATACAAACTATTAAACAATTCAGTTTTAAATTTAAAAAAATCTAAATTTGTTTTCTGTGATTCAGTCAAACTATTCCAACTTAATGCTACTCTATTCTGGAGCGTACTGTCCCCTAGTCTATTAAAGCTTCTATACATTGGGATGTTGCTTAATGGATTCCTAGTCTTTATATATGATTCGTTATTTATCTTTCTTTTTGATTGCTTATACAAAGGATGGTTATACTTTTCATGAATTATCTTATGACATATAGTAAGCCAAAGATAGTTTCTTTTCACTTCAGGCTGAAGCCAATTTAGCTTATTATAAATTATATAATGATGCTCATTTTTAATACTTCCGGAAGCAAATTTACCTATCCTATAATATATTTGATTAACCAAATTTAAAGCAGTTTAAGTCAAATTCATGTAAATTATAGAACCATACTCCAATACGGGTAACAGCATCTGTTTTGCCAATCGCTCCTTTGCCACCAAAGGTAAAGCTCCCGCAACTCTTCTAAGGGCCCCTAATCTTTTATTCACTTTCTTTACCTGAACAGATATATGATTTACATATGTCATTCTAACAT
Organism: Neoceratodus forsteri; assembly: GCA_016271365.2. NCBI lineage: Eukaryota > Metazoa > Chordata > Ceratodontiformes > Ceratodontidae > Neoceratodus > Neoceratodus forsteri. The sequence continues at coordinate 557,202,802 of CM028135.1, read as the reverse complement.
CTACTTGAAACCCTAAGTATCTGTATGTTAATACATTTTCAATCTTTGTACCATCTTGTAAATGTAATTGTGATTTGGGCTCTTTTCCTCTGTATGAACCAATCGAAAACAACATAGTTTGTGCTTTTTTAGCATTCAAAAAAAGACCAGATTTACTGAAGCATTTTTGCATTTGTAACAAGTCACATTGAAACGAATCCATCATACCTGTGAGACTGTCAGCAGATGCCACTAAAACAGTGTCGTCTGTGTACAGTCTCACCTCACTATGTTTAATTTCGTGAACCAAATTATTAACATAAATATTAAATAATAATGGGCCCAAAATAGAGCCCTGGGGAACACCTCTATCTAGTTTCCCAGGGGCCAACATCATTATGCTAGATTGAACACATTGATATCTATTTGTCAAATATGACTTAAGCCATTTTAATATTTGGCCCTTAATCCCTATGGCCCTTAACCTAGTCAAAAGCAAATCATATTGAACTAAATCAAAAGCCTTACTGAGCTCCACAAACACTGCCAAAGTGTACTTTCCTTGGTTCATAGATGTAGCAACCAGGTCATTAAATTCCAACAGGGCAGTGTTTCTGGATCTCCCCTTTCTAAAACCATGTTGTTCATCTACTATTACAGTATTTCTATCTAAATAATTATTTACCTGTTCATAGACTTTACGTTCCAAGATTTTAGATAAAATTGGCAAAAGGGCTATTGGCCTATAATTTGAAGGAATAGTTCGATCCCCAGACTTATAAATGGGAATAATTTTCCCCATCTTCCAAATTTCAGGAACAGTAGAAGTACTCAAACTCCAATTGAACAAATAGGTCACAATAGGGGCTATTACATGTGCTCCCAATTTTAAATATTGGGCCTCAATCCCATCAATACCTCCTGATTTACTTTCATTTAAATTTTTTAGCTCTTTCAGTATATACCTCTCTTTTAAAGTTTCAAACTTAAATATTCCTGCATGGGCTACCAGTGAGTCTTATACAGTAGAGAAATCCATTCCATTCACATTCAAATCTGGCAACTTTAAATCCGGTAATTCCAAAAAATATGTATTAAAAATATTCACTATAACCTTTGTATCAGTCACTAGTTTTCCATCTTGTACCAAAGTAGGACTTATGGAGTCTTTATTTGGGGATTTCAGCTCTGTTACAAACTTCCAAAACTGCTTGGAGTCAGAGGAATTATTTATTTTATTCTGATAATATTTATTCTTTATGTTTTTAATTATATTTTTACACTTATTCCTCCAAAACCTGAAGGTATTCCAATCTGCTTCTTTCTTTGTTTTTCTCGCCTTTTTCCATACCCTATCTCTAATCCTTAAATATTATTTTATCTTATCGGTGATCCATGGGGCTTCTTTATTCCTTTTAATTTTTCTTATTAATGGGGCATGGTACTGTATTACATTCAAAAACATGTCATTAAACTCTTGAATAGCCAGTTCTATGTCTGGTATCAAATAAATTCTATCCCAATGGATTTGCCCTAGATGATTTACAAAGGATTGCTCATTAAACCCTTTAAAATCTCTGCTCCAATAAATAGTTGATTGTTGAGTAATGCACTGTTGTAACTCAATAGTACAAGTAATAGGATTATGATCCCCCAAATTTAAAGGTAGTACTTCCCAGGTTTTTACTATGTCCTAGGATGCAAAAAATAAATCTAAAAGAGAACTGTAAGTTCCATTTTTTGTATTTCTTGTAGATTTTTGTATTATTTGGTGCAAATCCAGAATTGAAAAACTACTTTCCAATTTCCTCCCTCTAGTCCGAAACCAATCTGCATTAAAGTCCCCTGTTAAAACTATATGTTTGTCCTTTATTTTTTCTAAAATTAACCCTGCTAGTACATCAAATGTTTTACTTTTTGTTTTAGGGGGTGCATAAAACACTCCTACCACTAATTTTATCGCAATTAATTCAATAATAAGACAGTCAATTCCTTCCTTGTTCATACTTCACAGTACTTTGTAGGGGTCAAGAGTATTCTTAATAAACAACATCACGCCCCCTTCCCTTTTACCTCTATCTGCACGTTCTATAGAAAATCCTGAAAGCTGAATTTCTTCCTGCATTATACCTGTATGTAACCATGTTTCTGATACTGCTAATAAATCATACTCAATTTTAGTTGCCCATGCCCTATACTCAGTCCATTTTATGGCCTATGTTTCAAACGCTCTCATGAACCATCGGTAAGCTGCTTAATTTTTATAATTAGGCCCAGATTTAACTCAATATCCCCACTTTGAATTAACAGCATTAAACATAACATATTTGTACTTCCTGTTACTTTTAACCCACAAAACCATGCTTAACACAAGAACTCTTTGATAATATCGGATTCATTTGAAAAGTGATTCCTCTCTGAACGAATCCATCTTCACAATTAAATCGAACATTTCCCATAAAATGCATACCTGATAACTTCATCATATCACCTCTAACTTCTTTATCTTCAAAGGTACTCATGATTATTAATCCCCATACAAACCAACCCCCCCAAACATATATACAAAACAGACCCCATAATTAAGATTCTTACTGCAAAACAAGTTAAAACAATTTCTTTACCGAGTGGCGCAAATGTAAATTGGCATTGACCAATTCTTAAATGCCCATCTGGTGGAAAGGCTCCCATCAGGATCCTCACTTCTACAATATCCCATATACACAGAAATGTGATGGCAGAGAAAGGCCCCATGGCCAATCTAGTCTGCCCAACACCCTACCTCCCTCTTCTGTTATGCTTCCACTCTCTTTTCCCAACCCCTTAAATCTATCCCAAGCCCTCTTGAACACCTCCACCATGTCAGTTGCCAGTACCTCTTCTGGCAGCTTGTTCCAGGCCTCCACCACCCTCTCCATGAAAAACTGCCCCCTGACATTACCTCTGTATTGCCCACCTTCCAGTTTAAGGCTATGTCCCCTCGTGTTCGCTCCCTTCTTCAATTTGAACAAGCTATTACCCTCCACCTTATTTATTTCCTTCAGATACTTAAAGGTCTCAATCATGTTCCCCCCCCTCTCTTTCCTAGTTTCCAGAGGGTACAAAGTCATCCGTCTCAATCTTCCATCATAGGTTACATCCTGCATCCCTCGTACCATTTTGGTTGCTCTTCTCTGTACCCTTTCCATCAACTCAACATCTCTTCATAGGTGAGGCCTCCACAACTGCACCCAATACTCCAGATGTGGCCTTACCATGGTTCTGTATAATGGCATTAGAACCTCCCTCTTCCAGCTATTAAAACCCTTGCAATGCAGTCCAACATTCCATTTGCCTTTCCCACCGCCCTGCTACACTGGCTGCCCACCTTGAGGTCACGAGATACCATAATTCCCAGGTCCCTTTCTGTTTCCTTCTCCTTAATCACCATCCCCCCTAGGGAGTAAGTTTCCCCCCATTCCTCCTCCCCAGGTGCATCAGCGAGCACCTTTGTGCATTAAACTTCAATTTCCAGGTGTCAGACCACCTCTCCAGCCTCTCCAAGTCCCGCCTCATGGCTTTTACCCCACTAGGTGACTCCACCCTATTGCAGACATTTGTATCATCTGCAAACAGGCACACCCATCCCTCCAGACCCTCCGCTAGGTCACTAACATAGATGTTAAAAAGTATTGGTCCTAGCACTGACCCCTGTGGCACCCACTGGTCACTGTCCATTCCCTGGAATGTGTCCCATTGACCACCACTGTCTGACTCCTTCTCTTCAACCAGTTTTCCACCCACCTGGTGATCCTGAGGTCTGCCCCTAGTCTGTCCAGCTTATGCACCATTCCACCATGTGGAACGGTGTAGAAGGCCTTATTGAAATCCAGATAGGCCACATCCAAGACTCCTCCCTGTTCCACTATCTGTGTCACCCCATTGAAAAACTCTGTCAGGTTAGTCTGACAGGACCTTTCCTTGGTAAAGCCATGCTGCCTATCATCCTGCATGCCATTCATCTCCAAGTATTCTATCAACCTGATCTCAAGTAATGTTTCCACCACCTTACCTTAATATTTCCCCAACTTACTACTTAATATTGCTGCAGAGAATTTTCATCAAATTCCAGTTCTGGTGAGATTCCACCTAATTTCGTGGAGTTCCATCAGAAACAGAATTCAAACATTTAAAAAGTGTGTTGCAGCTTTTAATTTCAACTACAGAATAGTAATTCATGGTTTACAAAACCATGGATCAGTGTTCTGCAGTTTACATAAACTGCAGAAAACTATTTCACATTTTCAATTAAAACACTCATGGAATTCCACAGATTTTATCAAATTATTCTGAAAAGCAGAAACAGAATTGCTTTTCTGCCTGAATTCCGATAGTTGAATTCCATACTCTTTGCAGCTCTTCTACATACCTGCAACATGTGCATTTTTTTCAGGTTCTCCAAATTCTCTACAGAATTTTGTAGATCAGTTATGTTTTCTCAGTATAAGTATTTGTGAAAATATTCTTGTATTAACCTTTCAAGCAAACTGTCTACAGTTCTTAGAATATGACACGTATACTTTTCTATATCTGTTTACACTGTAAATCAAGAAATAACTTATTCCAATGCCCTTAGCCAGTCTTCTGGATACCCATCTCTTTTATGTAGGCTAACCTTTGTTGCGTATTATTAAATCTCTAGGCATTGCAGATTTCAATTGAATTATTTGTATGACAAAGTTTACAAAAAGAATTACTTATTTTTTCTGTCAGTTACTGCTATCTTAAAAAGTGATCTTTTATCTGGAATTTATTTTTTACTGTCCATTTTTTAAAACTTTTATATTTTGCCTAGGCTTTCACATGTGTCAATGCTCTCTGTTTTGTAGGGCAGAAACAGTTCCCAAGTCTGTTTTCATTTTTTTGACACAACACAGTCCTAGTACTTAGAAGATCAGTACATCTCTAATATGATTAGTGCTGCACTGACTAGGCTGTATGCATTCATACTGGGTGGGGGCCAGATTAAGAGTACGCAGATGCATGGTGCCCAGTAGATAACACAAATGCACAGAATATTCTGATGTGACCATACCAATGAGAGAATCCTCTTGTGCACAGGGCACAGTGTGATATTTGGTGGATTTGTGAAGTGGTAACAGGCCACCATGGTGGCATTAATTGGCCATTCCAAAACCCTACTCATAACAGTGCACATATTGTTCTGGGAATTGCCTGAGCTTCCCCTCCTGGTCAACCATCAGGTAGCAGACTGACAGCAAGAGTTGGCAGTCTCTGGAAGTATTCTGGCCACCACCCCTTGATGTTGAACCATATACTTCATAAATTATTACCCTGTCCCTGATATTTTAGTGTTAACCACCCCCTCCAATGCTTCACTGTACACTGTGTAAATTAGTACCACTGTCCCTGGTAGTCTTGTAGTCCTCTATCCCCCTCCTGATACCCATCTGCTCACTTTCCAGATAGTTTAGCCTTGTCTCTTGTAGTCTATTGGTTCCCTACCCCCACACACCCTGATGGTCATCCACATACTGTTTTAACATATATTGACAGTACCTGGAAGTCTAGTGGTTCTTCTGCTCCAATGATGATCTGTGTACTTAATAACATGTTTTCACAGTCTCAGGTAGCCTAGTGGCCCCAATCCCCAACCAGAAACTGACACATTCTCTCTACCCCTCCCCATCCCACTCACTCAGTTCTAATGACCTACACTCCCTTTTCATAAAATATTAAAATGCATCCAAACTAACAAAATAAAATAAAAATGATAAGGGGACAAAGGGATACATTTGTAGACATACTTTAAATATAATGTAATGTGAATAAAATACCCATTTATTCAGACAAATCAACCAGTTTTGCCTTCTACTACAGATGCAGTAAATTAATAGTCACCTCATGTTCAAGCTTACTTTTTAGGTAGCATTTAACTTATAATTGGAAGTCAGATACTTCCAAAATGGAAGTAAGTAAATGACAATGGGACTATTCTAATATTGTCATTATATTCCTTGAAAATTTCTTGAACAAATCATTTATAAACCAGTCTAACAATAGGATTTTATTACAGTATGGTTAAATTCATAATGTTGCATTGAAACTCCGCATCTGTAATTGGTAAGTGAAATATTTGTTCCATTACTTCTGGAACCCTTGTCAGAGCATATGGGACAAGATATTGTATTCTTTTCACGTGCTTTTTCTTCATGATCTGATTAGAGGATCTCATTAAAAAATTACAAAAGTAAGAGCTAACTATATATTTACATATTCAGAATTCAACAATAAAGGATTTGTTTAAAGATCTCATGTGTAGCACTGTCAGACATCTGGACTTCTGACCTTTATCGTGTTTTTCTCAGCCTACAATGCATTAGCTTTGTTTCCCTTAGACCAGAGACATAGTGACTTCATTTTACAAAAATCTTATGAAAGTCATTTTTGTATTTTAAATTAAAGTAAGCTGTTCAGCTGGAAGCTAATTATCTTCAGGTCTTTAAGGAGGAAAGAAATGCAGGAAGTGTGTGTGTGGGGGGGTATGGGGTAGTTAGATTACAGGGTATTGCAGAAGAAGAAAGGTACATTGGGAGTGTGATAGCATACAGGGCCAAAGCATAATAGAAAACAACTGACAGAAGGCTAGAAGAGGAGATTAGGAGGGTGTTGGAACTGAAGGAGGTGCTGATATTGGGGACTTCAAAATAAATATCAAATGCAGAATGGAGCATCCCAGTAGCAGGGGACACATGGAGCCAGGCTCCAGTAGATGAAGTACAGATGGCATTCCAAACCCAGAAGATCATCAAATCCACTGGGGAAGGAGTCATATTAGATATGGTCCTGACAAACTGGGATACTTTGGGGGAAGTCCAGGTGGGTTTACCACTGGGATCAAGTGTTTAAGGAAATGTGTGGGGTAAAGTCAAGCTGCAAACACATGCACTCCAGGACTAAGGTCCTTTACTTCAGGAAGGTGAACTGTGAGAAAATAAGGGAAATGTTAAGGGAAAAACTGCAGGGTGTCAAAGCTTCAGTATGAGTTGGAAACAAAAAAGACAAGGGATGAACACTGGAAGTGACAGATGTTTTTGTACAATGATGGTGAACAGGGAAAGAGGGGAAATAAACCACTGTAGTTCTCTAAGAGGATAGTAAAGCAGTGAGAAAAAAAAAGACATTCATCAGATAGAAAAGACGTTAGGCAAAAGTGGACAGGAGAGAATATCAAGAAAGGTTGAGGTTGGAAGGGACATGAATAAGGATCTGGGAAAATAGTACCAGGAGTGATTTGGGGATCTCAGGATGTACACACTGGAAGATAGGAGGGAGGAGGGAGGGAGGCATGATAGAGACCTTGAAGTACTTCAGCAGGATAAACAGAGTACACAGAAGAGTATTGTTTACACTGAGTAGAAACACAGGCAGCACTGGAACTCCATTTAGCTGGTAGAGGGTGGTTCAGAAAGGACATCAGGTAGTACTACATTATGGAAATGGGGGCACTAAAATAGTACTAAAATGGAACATGCACTCTGAGGGGGTTTGATGTGCTTAAACTGTAAGGGTTCAAAATGGGATTGGACAGTCACATGGGAAGGGAGCTATGCTAGGGACACCTCCCAATACTAAGCAGTTTGTGAGGCAGACTGGATGGGCCAAAATACCCTTTTCTACTAACAGTGTAAATGTTTCAATCTTTCTTTAATTTCATTTTCTGACTGTAGTTTTATTGTTCCCTTTCCTATTATGCTCATAATTTTGTCTTGAATATGTATGAAAACATTTTCACCTAATGAATCAGTCTCTGACTCCTTAAATGTTACCTGGGAAATAGTCTGTTTTTTTATTTTGAGACATGTTTCCATCTTCTTTGCTTGGTTGGAAGTTTTTATAAAAGTTAGCAACAATGCATGTCTCCAGTTACTTATGTTTTTAATTTTCCAATTTCAAGTCAAAAAGATGTGGGCAAAAAATGAAAGTACAATGTCTCCCAAGTGTGAACCTGTAACTGAAAAAAAAAATATATCATATATCTGTCAAAAAGAATTTAGCTATTCTAGTCAATGTATTGCTTAGTTTCAGTAACAACTGTGTTAGCATATACATTGCTCATTGTGTTCTTAGTCACCCAATTTTTTGTATTGTGTACTAATGAATGACCAACAGAATTAAGCTAGCCCTGGCAAGAAGAAATACAGGTAAGGGAGTACAGGCAAAGTGGGCAAGCATTAAGGATGCAATACTTGAAGCATTATCCCATTATGTTAGAGAGAAAAGCAAGAGCAAAAGAAGAAGGAAACCACTTTGGTTCTCAAAAACAGTAGCAGAAAAGGTCAGAGCCATAAGGCTGGTCTTCAGGAAATATAAGGGAACGCAGCTGGATGAAGATAGAGAGGCATACCAAACTTCCCTAAGGGAAGCAGGGAAGGCAGTAAGGCAGGCAAAAGCCCAAACTGAGGAAATGCTAGGATGAACAGTAAAAGAAGATGACAAGACTTAATACTGATATATTAGTGAAAGGAGAACGTCCAGAGGGGGTATTGTTAAGATCAAAGGGGATAAGGGGAAGTGTGAGGAGGAGGACCAAGAAAAGCATCTATGCTACAAAGATACTTCTGTTCAGTATTTACTGATTAGAATTAAGGCAGAGCCCACAGCTCAGCATTATGGACACAGAGTGGTAGCCGGGAGGAGGCAGGGAACTACAGACCAGGTCTGTAGTTTCCTGCCTCTGTTTTGCTCCCACTTCTGTGAAGGAGAATCACATTCATCTTCCTCCAGTCCTCAGGTAGCACACCATCCTCCCATAATTTGTTAAAAAGGGTAGTCAGTGGTGTCACTAGTTCTCCCTTTCATTCTTTTAGAATTCTGGGGTGAATTCCATCAGGCCCCATGGCTTTGTCCACCTTCAGTTTTAGGAGTTCTTTCAGAGCCCTTTCTTCTGTGAAAGGACTGCTATTGACCCCCTTACCCAGAGTGCTTCTGTTAATTGGAATAGGAACCTCCCCCTCTTCCTCTTTTGTGAATACTGACCAGAAGTATTCATTCAATATCCCTGCTTTTTCACTGTCCCTCTCTGCCCACCCACCGTCCATTCTATTCAGCCTCACAATCCCTCCCTTTGTCTTTCTACTCTGCCTGATGTACCTATAAAAGGTTTTATCCCCCTTCTTAACTGAGTTGGCTATCTTTTCATCAGTGTGGGCCTTTGTTATTCTTACTTCCCTCCCTGATTCCTTCTGCTTTAACTGGTACAGTTCTCTGTCCTGCTCCTTCTGTGTTTCCTTATACTTTCTAAATGCTATCTTTTTCTTCCTAACCTTCCTTTCCACCTCTTTTGAGAACCATAGTGGCTTTTTCTTTCATTTTGATTTATTTGCTTCACACAAAGGTTTGTTGCCTCTTTGATGGCAGTTTTGATGTTTCCCCATTGTTGCTCCACCCCTTCCTCTAGCCTGTTTGCTAAAGCTTTTCTAAGGCACTCTCCCACCTTGCCAAAGTCAGCCCTCCTGAAGTCCAGTACCCTCCCTTTTGTATGACTTGACTCTGTAGCTGAGTTTATTGTGAACCACACTGTTTGATGGTCACTTGTTCCCAGATGGCTACCCACTTCTAGATCTGAGATCCTCTCACTGTCCCCATTTGAGAGTATGAGGTCTAACATTGCTCCCTCACTAGTGGGTTCCAAAACTAGCTGTCTGAGGCATGCCACCTGTACGGCATCGATAATGGCCCTGCTCTTGGATGTGGCTGCAGCAAAGGTGCTCCAGTTAACATCTGGAATATTCAGGTCCCCCATCAACAGTATCTCCCCTTTCTCTGCCATCCTAAGGATGCCTTCTATCATATCCATGTCCATTCCCTCAACCTGACATGGGGGGTCTGTACACAACCCTGTGTGGATTGTGCTGCCATTCCCAGTCTCTAAGGTGACCCACAGTTCCTCCTCTCCTCACTGTTCACTCTTTTGTTCCATTGCTTTTATCCCTTCCCTTACATAGAGAGCTATTCCTTCCCCTCTTCTACCCTTCCTGTCTCTTCTGTAGGTTGTGTACCTGGTATGTTAACAACCCAGTCATGGTTCTCTGTGTACCATGTTTCTGTGACTGCTACGATATCCAGGCATCCCTCTCCCATCAAGACCACCAGTTCAGGGTGCTTGTTGCCCAGACTACGGGCATTGGTACTCATTACCCTCCATTTCTTGATGTCCTTACCCCTTTTTATCCCATCCCTGTCCTTATTGCCTTTGCCATTGTCTCCATTTACCCCTGCCCTTCTCCCTATCGACATCTCTATCTTGGTGTTTACCTCACTTACAACCCTGATTTTTAACAGTGCCAAGTAATCATAAAATACTAACCTCTCCACCCGCAGAACCCATGTCACCCTCCTCATGCATGAAAGCAAAAACTACCCCCATCTTCCAAAGCTCACTTAGTAACCATCCCCACTCCACAACAATTTTTAAGTAAAATTAAGAGTTAGATAACCAGCATAACCCTACCTTCACTTCAGCTGGCTGCTGTCAACTAAAGAAAAAAAAATATTGAAACAAGCATTTCACAATGCCAGACATTTGATGCCTGTTAAAGAATTTGTATTGATTTTTTAATTTTGACCAGAAGTTTTGAAGATATTTGTTTTAGGAGTCACATTAAAGACATGACATGTACTATTTATAATATATTGGCTGAAATGTCATCTGGCACCAAAGGAGCGACTAAACATCTCATCCAGAATTTTAATCACAATCCTCCCCTCTGCCCACAGAGCTCCCTGCAGCACTACACTAGGATGCTAGCTCCTCACAATCCTCCAATTGGCCCACAGAGCTCCCTGCAGCACTACACAGGGTAACTACAGCCAACACCTGTGAGCTGTTAAAAAGAGGCTATCAACAATAAATGGCACAACTCCACTGGTCTGAAAATTGCCCATATTAACCTATGTAGCCTCCCTTCTAAATTTCCTGACCTAGAGGCCTGGGTAGCACTCCATAGGCCCTATGCCCTAGGTCTTTCAGAAAATGGTTAAATCCTCATTTTCCAAAAGTACCTACAACCTCCTGGGGTACTCACTGCTACACCAGGACAGACTGGGAAAAAGAAATGTGGGGGTGTGGCACTTTATTACAGTGAACCCCCATCTGCCTCCTCCATACACTACTCTGACCCTACATCCCCCAGTGAATGGCTCATAGCCAAACTGACTCTGGGGTGGTATCCCATGAGAAGGGCTTACCAAAAGGGTGACTCAATAGTGGCACTTGTTCTCATGGTTAGTGGATGAGGGGGATGTGGGTATAGTGACATCCAGTTGCTATATGTATAGGCGAGCTGGGGGGGCGAGCACCCTCTGTGATGGGTGGAAGGGGAGGGAGGGTTTGTGTGGGGTAGAGCGATGGTGGGTTGCTGAGCCAGCTGTGTGTGTGGTGTGGTGGGATCATGGCAGGCTATGGTTGGGAGGGTGTCGGGTTTGGTGCTGAGCACATAGGGATTTTTGTGCTGGCTGAGAAATTTACTTATTTTTAATTTTCACCCCCCCAACATGCACCTCCCTGGAGGTGAGAATCTTTAATGGTGGGATGCAGGGGTCACAGCCACCCATGGGGGTGTGCCGGGGTCTCATCCCCCTGCATAAACAAAAAAAAGCCAGTTCCCAGCACCATTTTGCCGTGTGCTGGGAGTATACATCGATGAAATGGATTTTCACTGATGTACAGTATATTCGCCCTAATGGCACTCACCTTTCTGCGATCACCTTTATTACATAAATCCTCCTGGGCTCTGTAAAAAAGATGAATGTGGGTTGCTGGTAAAACCTTCCAACAGGGGTCATTCCTGGTCTTGTTAACCACCTGATTGGCCAAGGCAACCTCTCCCCTGCCCGGGACACAATCCTCCTTGGGGATTTTAACCTTAATTGACTGTGTTCCCTTAGTACTGACTACTCTAACCCACTAAAACAGCACAATCTGGTCTAGGTTATCTCTTTCCCCACCAGGCCTTTGACCTGGTCAACCATCCCCTCCTACACAACACTCTTTTGGAACTTGGCCGCTCCTCATGGACCTTACAGTGGTTTAGAAGCCATGTATCTGGCCGATTCCAGTTCATATATATCAGAGCTGCTTTCTGCCCTGACATGCCCATCTCCATGAGCATCCCACAGGGCTCCATCCTGGTCCCACTGTTATTCTCTATCTTTATTAATTTCCTTGCCACTGACTGCCTTACCTGTGAAGCACTTCTATATGCTGATGATCTCATCCTCTTTTGCAATGGTAAGTCACTGACTAACATTTCTGCTACCCTCTCGCAGAACTATGGCTTGGTTAACAACTGGTTCCTGTCACACAGGCTCCTGGTTAATGTTAAAAAAACAAAGATGATGCTTCTTGGGTCCAATCCATACCTGGCTAACATAGCCAAGTCTGGCTTCTCTCTCTCTCTCTCAGTGCTCATGCCAGATGGACCCTTACTAGAGAATGTCCTGCATTTCAAATACCTCGGTGTAACCCTTGACCCTTCTCACTCTTTCATGGAGCTTGCAAACTCTGTTGTAAGGTGAGTTAACCAAAAGCTTGGGTCCGCATATTGACTGAAACAGTTCCTGACCAGAGAGGCCCACCTAGCAATAGCCCAAGGTAACCTGCTCCCTGTCCTAGACTACTGCTCCCCCCTTTGCTCGCATCTAACCTCTGTCTATAACAATATATGTCAATTTGCACTACTGGCACCCTACTCTACCCAACACTGTAACCTGTACCCGGCTTTTGGCTGGCTCCTACTCTCTGGCTGTCATGATTATGCACTAGCATTGTTGGCAACATGCTAAGAGGTGGCGATGCATTCCTGTACATGTCCTTCCTAAAGATCCGAACAGCTCCCAGGTACCTGAGTGTGTCCCCAGTCCCCCAATTGGAGATACCTAAAATTTCCACTGCTATGGGTGGCAAAGTGTTATCAGTTACATCTCCCTCCCTATGGAACAGCCTCCCTGTGTAGCTCTGATCTGCTGATATCTACTGCACCTTCAAAGTCTGACTCAAAACCTGGTTACTGAGAGAGAGGTCAAATGCCTGTGCCAGCCAGGGTAACCTTTCTTTGACCTGATATTCCCTTCTTCCCAATAACCTTGCCCTCTCTTCCTTTTTATTTTTCCTCTTTATAACTGTACTGCCACTAAAATACTTGGTTCCCTGCTCCTTGAACAATAATCCAGTCTTTCTTACTGTTTTTGGAATCATCATGCCATGTTCATTCATAGTTGCTATTTGACCTGTCCCCCCCCCGTTGTCTCATACTCTACCTACCCTGTTCCCCCAGTGTAAATTTGTAATGTACTCATTTTCTCAACACTGTTGAAATTACAGTGCATCTGTTGATGTTACCCCAACATGTTTTGTAAACTATAGTGTATTCAGCTATTTTCTGCCTGTACATTGATTGCAGCTGTATGTATATTTCGCTGTATACAGTATGTTGTTGTATATTGTATATTTCATTGGGCCACTTTGTGGGCCTGGGTTGTGTCTGAAAATGGTCCCTTGGATCAGTACACTTACCCGGTAATCAAAGACTTAAATAAATAAAATAAAATAAAAATGACACATGTCAAGCTTATGAGGTGTGGGGAAAAATGTTTATGTTGAAAGCTTTGAGTCAAAATATTGAAAATTAGTGAAGTTGTGAGTGAATGCTGAAATAGTGTAACATTGAGTCATAACCAAGGCATTTTACCATATTTGTACACCAGGTTATCAGCATAGCCTTCTTATTACCCCACCTAATGAACTCAGCAGGTGAACATTTTCAAATCCCCACCAAAATGTCATTACCTGCCACCAAAATATCATTCCATGCCACAGGTATGAAAACACATTTTGGCCAGGATTTGACAAATGACAGCTGTGACATTCATGAGGTGCTGTGAAGAAATGGCTATGTTGACAATTTGCAGCCAAAATATTGAAAATTACCAAAGTTACGAGCCTGCATTTGCAAATTTCAGTGTAGGCTAATAACTTTGTTATTTTCTTAATATTTTTATGCCAGATTTTCAACATAGCCTTCTTATGACCCCACCTCATGAAGAAGGGTGGAGAAAATGTTTAACTCCTGACCAAAAGGTGATTTTGTGCAGTGACCATGAAATCACCTTTTGGGACAAATTTGCCTAACTTCACTGTCATTCTTCATGAGGTAGGATCCCAGAAAAAGCATGATGAAAATTTGGGGCAAAATATCCAAAAATGACCAAGTTATGCCACTAAGTGCAAAACCACATTGAAATACATGGAGTCGCATACCTGATTACCTCAGTTCACAATCTAGCTTTGAAGAGTGAAGATGTGTCTACAGTCCAGAGAAGGTTACAACGTTGGACCCCAGTGGGTAAGTAAGGGCTTGGGGGATGGGGTGGAAGCTGAGTGGGAAGGTCGGATGGGGGCAACTAACAGCACATCAGACATCAGTGGACAGTTTTCTCTTTTACAGAGTAAAAAAAAAAACATTGAGGGACGTACTACTTTCCAACACTGGGAGTGGGCACCCCAGTGTCAGGCTTGTTAGAGAACAGTGGTCAGTGACCCAGAGGGGAGGAGGAGGATATCAACAGAAGTAGCAGAGGGGGTGGGCACCCTGCTCCACTTACATTAAAAAAAAATATACAGTACATATAAAGAAGAGAAGGGTGTGTGGGTGAGCAAGCCACTTGGAAGGAAAAGAGAGAAAGAAGCAGAAGCAGGGGTGGGCACCTTGCTCTGGTTACAGATATATCTATATTATAGTAGCACGATAGCACCACTATACAGTCACAGCCAAAGACATTGTCAGATATTTCCTGAAATTTCTGTGATATTTCTACAGAAATCTCCTGCTTTCTGCATTTTTACAGTAGATGCAGCAGAGAGAAACCCTTTAGAAATTTCACAAAATATCTGAAAACATCTGACCATGTCTGTGGCTACTACTGTAGTTAGGGTTGAGTACCATGTTTAATGTTAAACCTCAAATTTTGCACATTAATAACTTTGCAATTGATTGATGGATTTGCACAACATTTGGTATGCTCTGACCTGTGGGGTAGATCTCTTGATGTGACAAGTTGCGCTCCAGTTGGATGTGTAGATTCTGAGCTTTGGACAGTGCAAAAATTCATAAAGTTGCCACATTTTGCAGCTTTTTCCTCATTGCCTTGCGTCCAGATGCTGTGGAATTTTGGTGTGATTTTTTTATGGTAGAAACAGCTTGGGGAACAGAATAGGTATGCATTTGTTTTGTGAAAAAAATATTAACCTGTTGCACAGTTATTCAATTTTTAATTTCTCATTGTTTTCAAAGGGAAGATCATTTTCAGGATAGAGGGAGAAAGTTGACAAAGGAAATGAGTTTGCAAGAAAGGATTCTGGCTCACAAGACCTGTTCCTTTTTTGTGAGAGTAAAATCCTTTTTTGTGAGAGAAAAATTATTTTTCGTACGCCGCCATCTTGTTTTCTGTTCCCCCCGCCAAAGAAAATTAAAAAGCCACAAAAATGACATTGTGTAGCATGACCACCACACCTAGCTGGCTTATTGGGACCCCTTCAGTGCAATCTGCATTTCAATGTTCGGGATATGCCCCACAAATGTGTTTTATTTACTGTTAGGAATCCTTTTTTGTGACTGTGTGATATGAAAAAGGAATCCTTCTTTGTATCACGAGTCATGAAAAAGGATCATTTATCGTGAATTCTGTGGTGTCCCCCATGCTGTAATGCATTTCCTTGGTGTCTAGTGGCAGCCCCCTTATGTCCATTTTTTTAAACAAATTTATATTTATATAATCTGACACCGGGATGCACGCCCCAATGTTGGATGACCCACCCGACCCCTGCAACCCGCTGTTTTTTTCTTTTTTGTTAAAAGTTTTATAATGAATTTTCAATCAATACATACATGAACTGCACAAAACCAAAGAGAAACAACATAGTATACACTGCAAAATTCTGTGGCAACATATAAGATACAGAACACTGTCAAGGTATTAGGTCACTGAATGTGTTATATAAGCTACTAGGTCAGCCCATTGTTTTAATTATATTTGCCAACATGGGCGGGGGCAATCCCAGTGTTGGCATTCAGAATCCCCTCAGCAGAGTGAGACACTGGGGAGCCCAGCCCCAGTGCCCTGAAATAGATTTATTTTATGTCTACCTGCAGAAAAGAAAACCATCTCCTGATGTTTTTTGTTTTGTTTTTTAAACCTGAAATAAAAAAAACAGTCCCTCGTCATTGCTGTCATTCCCCTTCCCACATTCTGACCCTCTCACTGAGCACCCACCTCCCAACACTTCCCCCTTACCCTATACTTACCTCCAGAGATGGTATGCTGTCATCTTCTGAGGACCGAGAGACGACTGCTCTCTTCAAAGCCGAACCATGAACTGGGGAATAAAGGTAAATGCCCTATAATGTATTTCAGTGGCATTTAGAACTTATTTTGATACAGTATCTTTACTGTTTTGGGGAATTTTTTGCACCAGATTTCCAACATGGCCATTTTGGGACCCCACCTCATAAACACTTCAATTGTTATTTCATTAATCGAGCCCTGGAAGGTGACTTTGCGATCATTGCATGAAAACACCTTACAGGACCAAATAACAAAATTTCACTGCCTGAGTTCATGAGGTGGAATCCCACAAAGGCCATGTTGAAAATTTGGTGAAAGAATTCCTTAAAATGGCCAAGTTTCATGCTTTCATTGAAATTGTTCTATGCAGGGGCATAACTTTGGCAATTTTCAATATTTTGACTCCAAATTTTCAACATAGCAATTTTTTCACACCACCTCATGAACAGTACAGCTGTAATTTTTCATATTCTGTCTGAAATATGTTTTCACACCTGTGGTGTGGAATGATGTTTTGGCTTGGATTTGAAAATTTAAATCTATGAAGTTCATGAGGTTGGGTCATAACAAGACAATGCTGAAAATTTGGGGTCCAAATATAAAACATTGCCAGTGTCATGACCATTCATTGCAATTTTGTTATGCCTACTTGTAACTTAGAACATTTTAAATATGTTTACCCCATGTTTTCAATATAACCCTCCTAGTACTCCCACTTCATATATGCCACAGCTAGCATTTTTCAAATCATGGCCAAAATTTGTTTTTGCACCTGTGGCATGGAATGGCATTGCAGTTGTGCAGAATTACATTTTGGCAGGGATTCAAAACTTTTCTGTACCGGGTACATTAGGTGGAGTGATAAGATGGCTATGCTGACAATTTGGGCACTGTTGTCCTATAAATGGGGCCCTGTGTTTCCACAACTAAATAAATATATGTGTCTATGCAGGGATGGGAGTGCAGGGTCCAGAGAACCCTGTGCTGACACAGTAAAAAAGGACAGTATCATACTATCTCAAAAAGTAAGGAAATAAGTTACAAAAAACTTCATTAATGCTCCAGTTAGGAACAAAGCAACTAAAGTTAGGAAATGAGGCATTAGGGTTTTCCTAACACCCCACCCTCCCAAACCAGGCAGGAGAGCAGGTGTGGGGTGTGTCTTGGGCTTCTGAAGCCTAACACTCACCCCATTCTCATAAAGTCTACACATCTGACCTTATTTACAGATGGAATGGGGTGAATTTAGGCTTGAGAAGCCCGAGGTGTACCCCAAACATGCTCTCCTGCCTGGTTTAGGAGGGTGGGGTGTTAGGGAAACCCTAATGCCTCATTTCCCAACTTTTGTCACTTTGACCCTAACTGGAGCATTAATGAAGTCTTTTGCAACATATATATATATATATAGAGAGAGAGAGAGAGACAGAGATGGGAAAGGTAGGGTTGGCGTGCAAGCCACCTGAAGGGGATGGGTAGAAAGAAAAAATATATATATATATTTGTACCCGAGTTCAGCTAAATAAGTTTTTAGATGCAAGAAAAAAAGCTGAATTCAGGAAACATTACTTTTTTGAAATGAAGGCTAAAACCTACTTTAATCACATTCCAAAAGTGGAGCTGTGACACTGGGTATGCACCTATGCATATTCATATACATATGCACACACGTATATCCAGTATCACGGCTCCACTGTTGGAGCAAGATTAAAATACATTTTAGCCTTTGTTACAAAAAACTAAGTTCCTAAGTTCAGCTTTCTTTCTAGAGCCTAAAAATATATTTAGCTGGACTCAGGTACAGTGGTCCGCAGTAACAATAACAGACTGCTGGTGACAGACAATCAGCTGCTTGCTGACTAGCTAGCTTCATGCAAATTAGGGGACAGAAGGCCTATGATTGCAGCAACTTTGGATCCTTTGAAATACAAGAAATTTCCACCAAGCAAGCAGTAAATGATTTCTTGACCACTGTGCCTGGTCATTCATCTAGACCACTGAGCCCCTGCTATTTTCAACTGCAATGGGCTCAGAAGTGACACACACCCATAATCATCTTTCACTGTAATGAAATGTTTGGTGTGAAGGTGTGCATCACACATAAAAAGCAGGCAATATGTCCCTTTCAGGATTAAAGGTTTTTTCCCCATTTTTTTCTTTTGCTCATAATGTGGCCATTTTGGGGGATTGTGGGCCCATATTTTCAAGGTGTTCAAGTCAATACTCTTGCTCATGATCACTTACATGTCACCTTGTGGATCTGACAGACAAAGTGTTTTGCAGAGTTTGACCCTAAAACCACATTGCAGGCCATATTTAAAAATTGCGGCTTAAAAGCTGGCCTGGTGGCATGGAGGGCTGAGGCACTGGTGCCTTACCTCCTGCCACACTGGTGACCCATGTTCAGAATGAGCACAGGTAGCATGGGGTCAGACTTGGGGTGAGGGCTGGGTGAGGACTGAGCAGCCACCTGGCTGCTCTCCTCTCCCAGACTGGGGAGGTTAGCCTTCCCGGCCTTTGAGTGCCACCATGTGGAGGCATGATGGCAGTGCAGGTGAGGGGGGGCTAGGTGGAGGGATTGGGGCCATTTACATCAAGACATCATGCACACCTCCATGCATATGCACATCCTTGCACTGAGGCTCCAGAAATGCAAGGCGGAAAATCACCCTTGGTGACACCCTTGGTGCTCCACACAGGTAGCTGGGCATCTGCTTCAAGTCCTGTGGCAGACAATGTCAGCAACAAAGATGAGTCTCAGAGGAGATGGGTGTTGAGGCTGGGGGGGGGCAGTCTGAAGAGGAGTCACTGAGGGCATCATGTGGAGAAATAATGGGTAGAAAAAAAAGTTGCAGCTTATGTGGTGGTGAAGTGGGATGGCACCTTGATCACCCTGAAAATCTGGGTACAAAATGGCCATGGAATGAGCAAAAGAAAAAACAAACAAACTTGGAAACACCCCATGTCCAGAAATGCACATACTGTACATTTGTAATGTGTTTTTTTGATCATAACTTGGGCAATTTTGAACACTTTGATTCCAATTTTTCAGTGTGGCCAGGATGCCAACCCACATCACTACCATGTACATGGTACATTGTAAGTACAATCTGAAATATGTCTGGGGGAATTAAACATCAAAAATACATTTCCAGTCAAATGTACAAGGTTACACGTAAGTTGTTATAAAGTGTGGTGGTGACTTGGACACCAAGAAAACTTGATCCCAGAAAAGTCGACAATGATCATGTAATGACTAAATGAAGAAAATTAAGGCAAGGCAAGGCACATTTTATTTATATGGTGCACAATCCCGGAGGCTGTGGTTGCCTTACAGAAAAATATAATGCAATAAAACAATAAAATTACATTAATACAATTTTAAATAAACAGAATATAAATCAATTTAAAAACATTTAGGATGCTATAATCAGGGACTGAGCAAAAACATGGTGAAATTCAGTGATCATTAAAAGCCAGACTAAAGAGGTGAGCCTTCACCCTTCACTTAAACATATCTACTGAGGGGACCTCCTAGACTGCAGATGGAAGCGAGTTCCACAGGGATGGCCCAGAAATGCTGAAAGCATAATCTCCTGAGGTCCTGAGCCAAACCCTGGGAACATCCATGAGGCCCCTCAAGAAGAAGTGGAGGGAGAGAGTAGAGGTAACCAATGTCAGGAGCTCTGACTGATAAAACAAGTAAAAAAACTAAGTTCACATGCATACACAGTACATGCATTTTGGAACATAGTTTCTTTTAATTTTTTTTTTTGTTATACATGCAGGTAGAGCAGAGCAGCCAGGCACATTGATGAATCATGTCAAGGGGCATTAATGATCAAGAATGAGGGATAGGAGATGTGTACCATTGTGGTAGAGGGTGACATGGATGCTAGATGGTGGGTGCTAGAGGGTGGGTGTGGGTGTGAAGGATCAAAATGGATATGGCAGGCAGGAAGGGATGCTTGCAGAAGGCTTGCAAACCCACCACTGGTCCATTTAAAGATTGGGGTGGTGCTGAAGGGATAATGGTGGCAGGGTTGGCCCTCTCTGCCATTCACTTTAATCAATGGGCAGGCAGGAGAGAGTATACCAGTTTCAGCATTAGGTGCCCACCATCAGTCCATTTAAAAATCAGGTTGGTGGGAGGGATACTGGCAGAGGTGTTGAGCAACTACCACCAATCACTTTAATGACTGGACAAGAGGGGGCATACTGGTGATATAGTTAGGCATATACCACCACGCAATTCATAGATTGTGTTAGCAGGAGGAGAAGAAGATACCAGTAGTGTAATTGGGCCCCTCTCCAATGGTTATTTTATTAATCAGGCAGGAAGGAGGAGGTGGAGAAACTGATTGTGTGATTTGGCACCCCCTGCTGCTCAACTTATATATTAGGCAAGTGGGAGGAGGAGGAGGAGAAATCAGTGTGAGGCGGGGCACCAAATGCACTCCCATTCACATAACTGACATGTCAGTTTAGCAAAAATACAGTTATCCTAAGAATGATCAAAAAGACCTGTGTATGTGCAAAAATGGAATATTAGTTTCTAAATAACTAAGAAAATACACTTTTTTTTGTAAAACCGCATATGAAAGAATCATTATTTATCCATACTCTAACAATTCCGAACATTTCATATTTCAATTCACAACCAGTTTTGTACTTAATTTCCATATTGTTGAGGTGTTCAGCCTTGTAAACTTTTTAAACTACTCAATGTCCATTACCACAATCTACAGGATAGTGAGATTCTGGCTATGTCACTCTGCATGCCAGATTGCAGGCTGTTTGATCTAGGGATTGACATATTACTAAGCTACAAAAATTAAGGCTTTAAACTGTCTACTCAACTCTAATATAGGGGTACTACCTGTTCCCCTGTAACATACATTTTCATATTTTTTACATAAAATATTTTCAATGGCATTAACAATAATAAGATATGCTGAAATTTGTATGACACTACCAGTGCCGAGCCAAATGAATATCCCTTCAGTGACATTTCAGCAAATGTTAAAATTCTGTTTCTGCCTTAAATCATAGAGTCTGAGCATCTATTGGAGATTCATTTTGTGAACCACAGATGTAATTTCCTCCTCCTCACTCTCACTTGCAATGTTGTCCATCCCGTCTGACTTCATAACCTTCATATACTGTTGATATCTGTTCTCATAGACTGTGCAAGACTGGGTCTGCAGGCTTCACATCAGCTTCCGCATCCTTTTCACCCCCATTCTGCTTTTCAGCTGTATAGGTGCAGCATCCACCTGATAATTAGTCTCAGGCAATGAGTTACAACTGGTGGCATGGTCAGAGTCACCTCTACCATCAAACAACCATTTCTACATGTCATGCAACTCTAGCATTAGTGCCGTCACATCCACCACAGGATTGCATGCCTTTTATTCCTGCTGAGGCTGGGAAATGCTTGATTCTGGTTTTATAGATATAGAGGTAGCTGCAATGGGAAGTGCCAAGATTGGCTGTGAACCCACTGAAACATGGAAGAGCCATACTGTCTTTTTCCACCACTCCTCAGCTTTATGTACACCCTTCCTTTCTCTTTCCCTTGCCTTTGGGTCATGTGAGTCATAGGATGGAGTGGAGCAGGATGACACTGATGGCACTAGCAGAGCAATTGGTCAGACAGGTGCTAGACAGCAGAAAAAGGTATCACCATTGGCACACCAACCTGCAGCATTTGCATGTCGTAGGCTGTGAGGAGTTGAAAACTGGCCAGGCAGCATGTGCTTTACAGAGGAGGAGTTAGAGTGAGGTCAGAAAGGGGGCACAGTTTACCTAAGAGTATTCATTCTCATAAGATGTCCTTATGTAAACCCTTCTCCACTTTCTGTCCTCACTGTAGCTTTTTCTCCTCCTTTCTATAACAAAATACTGAAGGGAATGTTTCCTTCTGATTTCAAGTCATGTATGTCATGTATGATCTCTGTGTTCTAAGTACTCTCTCACTACTGCATGTAAACATAGCAGCACAGTTCCAATGGCAATACTTTCTTTTCTTTCCTGTGCCTAATCTGACCAATGGCTCTGTAAGTTAAATGGCATCTGTCACATAGTTCCTGCTTCCTTCCCCCTCCATCATCCACCAGCATACCATTAGGAATGAAGAACAAGTCAGTATGGTATGTCAGTCAGCAAATTAAAGATGACTTTTAGGAGTAAGCAAGGATGTCATAAAAGTGCTTCAAGGCTTGGGTTTTAGGTGGGATACTGTAATGTAATATTGTGAACCTGGAGAACCAGGGCTGTTGTGCTGGTGTGAGAGCCACAGAACTGTGAACCTGGTGGCCTGAGGTACTAGGGATACAATGCCATGAAACCTGCGGGTCTAGGCTGTTATGGGGAGAGGGAGATTGTGAACCTAGAGACCTAAGTTGTTGGGCGAACATGCAGAGCAGTGAAGTTGTAGACCTCAGATTTTGGGGTGGAGATGCAGAGTTGTGAAACTGGAGACCTGAATTGCTGGGGCGTGATGCAGAGCACTGAACCTGAATGACTAGATTGTTTATGGTGTGCACTGCTGAGAACTTGAAGCCCGAGTTGTTGGGTAACTGGTTAATTTCCATGCTGGCATAATAGCACAGTATAAATCTGTGTGGTCATAATGGCAAAAAAAGACTGGATAAGAGCACAACACATTATAGTGCTATTCAAGTAGTTGCTGTCACACACGTGGAGTAGCAGAAGAGCCTGAGGGTGTGCCTGCTGACTAAACTGCTGCTGTAGCGGCTATGGTCACAGGTTATGGTATGGCTGACCTGGGTTCAGTTCCTACCTGTTTCTTTTTTTTATATTCTGTGTGTCAGGATGGCTTTGTTGTTGTTGTCCCCCCCCCACGGACTTTCTGACCCCCTTGTTGCCAGCTTTGGAGTTGGTTATATTTTGTTTCGAGGGTGTAGGGGGTGCAGAGGGCATAACCCCCTGCAGAAACTTGTCAAGCACTGCTTTTCCTGAGGTGAGTTTTCCATCAACCAGCTTGACTTCCCCACAGAGTTTGTCTGTGGCTGTGTGGATGCACAGAAGTAGCTGGCACCATTTTGTTTTCATGTTTGTTTGTTTTTTAAATCTCTATTTATCCACCCCCATCTCTGCAGGCTCTGCATTATCGGGAGCACCCATGAAGTCTGCCCCTGCTTCAGCCAACCTACCTGAGTCCTCCAGTCTACCCTCATGGAGCCGTGGTTCTTCCCTCTGGACAGGGATGAGGTGGGGTGGGGTGGGCTTACACCCCAACAATTCTGGTTTTGTTGGGGATCACAGAACTAGGCAGTTGGGAGCAATTAGGGGTCTGCTTCAGTGCTCTGTCTTCCCAGAGCCTACAGAGTGATTTTCCCTTGTTCTTGGAGGAGTGGCAGATACCCAGATGCCATGGCATCACCGCTGACATCACCACTTTCCATTCCCTAGACATCAGCTCTGCACTTGCTGTGCCTCTGACCTCTGCCAGAGGCCAGTCAAGCACTGAGCATGCCCCCCCCCTCCTGGGAGAGGAGAGCTGTCCTCCAGATGCTCAATCCTCTCCCTCCACTGCCGACACTGGATGGCCTGTTTTCATGGTTTTTGACCATGCTTTTTTGCCAGTGATTACTTAATCTAGAACTGAGTTGTTGGTGTGATGCAGTGCTGTAAACCTGGAGGCCTGAGTTTTTGAATTGGGTATGCAGAGGTGTAAACCTTGAGTCCTGAATTGTTAGTATTGGACTGGTAGCACAAAGCTATTAACCAAATACCTAGCAAGTGCAAAACTACAAATGTGTAGATATGGGATGATTGAAGGAGCAGATTATATATCTTCCAGTGTTATAATGATGGAAAGATCACATACCCTTGTGCCCTGATGGTCAGGGAATCAGTTTATGAATAAAAGAGATAAAAGAACAAAAGGAAGGCAAGAACATTAGAAGCCCTCACTCCTTATATTACAGGATCATGTGGAACACAGTGCAGTGCCCTAGAAGACATCAGAATGTTCAACCAAATCAAGCAAATGTGCTAGAACTGTTTTTGCATGGAGAGAGAGAATGGTTAAAGTAATGGGAATGGGGAGTAGGCTGCTGGATACTTTTTTTTACTGAAAACCATCAAATTGTTCCAAAAAGTGTTAACTGGGTCAGTTTGTGTTTTAAGATCATTGGGAAAGGGAGATGGCATTCGTTGAATGACCCCTACATTAATAGCACTTGAATCATCCCTGATTATCCACCATGCAAAAAGTAGAAATGCAAATTATGTTCACCCTAAATTACCTCTGGCTATCCAGTGGGGGCATCTTTGGTACTTAACTGTGTGGGTCAACACTGCTTTCAATGCCACTATCATGAATGCCAGACAGTGCAATTTCTTGGACCAGATTTTAAAATACCGACCATGACCATGATTCCTTTCAGCATTTCAACTTCCTCTCTAACTCTACACAATAGCACAAACAAAAATGTCTCACAAAACGTAAGAGAAAGTGCTTGCACCAAGATTCAACAAAAAGAGGAAAGGTGTTCACAAAACAAAGTGTACAAAACTGTATTGCCTAGAAAGCGCTTCAAATTCTCTTTCTTTGTTACAAAAGTGAAGCAGATAGAATAGCAGATTTGCCTCTTTCAACACAAACTCTAGAACTACATAAATCAGCAACAGAACAGTCAATTGGGGGGTGAAACAGAGTAAGACAGAGTTGAGAAACAGTAACAAACAAACCATTGGCCTAAAGATGTGTGGAATTAAGAACAATGTGAGTTTGCAGAATTCTAATGGAATTCCATGAAATTTCACAAAATTCTCTAGGGGCATATGACACTTAGTTATGCCTTGTGTCTCATGAGGTCTCCCCAAGGGCTAGACTAACAGATGCTAACCTAATCCCTGACTATGCAGTAATGCTTAATTATATTTGACAGAATAGTTGTTTATTATACTGAATTGGGAGGGAATATGTTATTGTGTGCAACAGAAAACTAGTGGTTCCTATATTTTTTCACTACTCAGTATGACTGGATGCTGAAGAACCACACCCCCTGTCCCTACCCAAAGATCAAACCAGAGAGAAGGGGAGGAGTTGCCCACAATGGGAAACAACCAACCTGATGCAGGTACAGTGGCATCCCCCAGGATGAAACCAAATTCTTCAGCATTTTGCAGCACCCTGCAGAATGCTGCAGCAGACCTACTGAATAAAGCAATGTAATTTAAATGGCAATTAGTCCCTTTTGTCATTCAGGAAAATGTGACACTGCCTGTATGAAGTGAATGCCACAGTTTTCTGCATGACACAAGGGATTAATTGCCATTGAAATTGCATTGCTTAATTCAGTAGATCCGCTGCAGCATACTGCAGAGTGCTTTAAAAATAGGTTTCATCCTGGGGGACACCACTGTAACTGTATACATATATGGGACCAGTACAAAACCTCCTTTGATTTTCTCTTCTGTGTTCCAATTTGAATTGTATGCAACAGCCCATGTCTCTACAAAACTTCCCTGATGCACCAAAACCTTGAGTCCCTAGCCCTATTCTTATCTTCAGAGCTTGGCCAATTTACACTAATATCTTACAGCCAAGTCACATTGCTGCAACTTAAAACAATGTCTTTCATAGAGGGCTGGCTATAAATTTCAGTAGCTTGAAGCTTCAGGAAACTATATCTGGCATGGAGCAAGCATAAATTATAGACCTATTAGTGAATTGTTTAAAAAAATATACTTTGTCACTTGGGTGTGTGCCTTTGTGCAGCTGGTTTGCAATGCAGATGGGTGGTTTTGGTGTGCACTTTTGCAATTACTGTTTTATAATGCATGATTGAAGGTTATTATATACTGAAATATATAACTAGGAGCAAAAATACTGTTGTGTCATCATGTTGACATCAGGATGTTATTGTAAAATCATTTTGAGATCACATCGATTGCACAGCAACAACTGGAAGTACCAAACTGCCTCCTTTATCTAAACATTAGTTATTTGAACTGTGTTTATTGTTAATTTCTGCCAATGTTCCTGTATGATGTCTGGAAGCATCACTCTACCATCTCACCATGTTGTGTGTAACTGACTCTATCTTCTCAGGGATGGATCAGGGTCATATCACAACTGCCATTTCATTGATTTGACAAAGCCCTTTGACAAAGTCCCATCACTCTTCTTGGATGAGCAGAGATGTGCTGACCTTTCAGCTCATGCTCCCAACTGGTTTCATTTCTTACTTCTTGGGCTGTCTACAGTCAGTACAGTTTGGTAGCACATGGTAACCTTCACATCCCATCCAGGTGTTGTGTCCCACAGGGCTCCATCCTGATGTCCACCCTGTTCTCCATCTTCCTTAATGGCCTCCACTCAGCTTGTGCCAAATCACATATACATATGTATGCAGATGACATTGTCATCTACACCTCCAATCCTTCTAACACAGCCATAGAAGGTCTGCTCCAGCATAACTTCCACAATTTCCTGTGCTGGTTCCAATCAAACCAACTCCAGCTCAACATAAAAAAACTGTGTCTATGACCTTTGGCACCAGCAAGAAATAGGAGAAACTCCCAACTCAGAATGTCTTACTGTGCTGGTGTGCTGGGATATCAGCACAGAGGTCTGAGGTCCTCACCCAATTAGGTAAGTAGTTTTTCTGACCCATTTCACAATAAAGATTGTCTGACTTTGCAGGCTTGCCATGAACTTGTCACCAAAATGGTTCTCCCATTCTTCGATTATGCAGACATGGTCTAGGGTAATGCTCCCTCAACCTCCCTGGTCAGACTAGCCATCCTCTGCAACTCCTTCCACCACTTTATTAAAAACTCCCTCTCTCATACTAATCATTGCTCACTTTATTCCTCTTTAGACATTCTCCTTCTACCCTCATGTTGCCATATTCACTATGCCTCAATTACATCCAGTTACTGGTTTGGGTCCTTTCACTCTTACCTTTCATCACTCCTCTCACTTATTTCATCTACCTCATGCTTCCTCCATGCTAGGGATCCTCGCATCTTTGCCATTCCATATCCCCACTCTTCTGTACAGAAATCAGCCATTTCCTATCATCTACAATCACTTTGGAACCAATTACACTCTTCTCTCTGTTTCTCTGCTTCCCCTGGCTCTCTCAGGTATCAGCTGAAACTCAACTCCTTCCCTTCCCCTCTGCTACTGTTTGACTGTTCAGCCTGCATTTGCCTCTTACCCCATTATAGGGGTGGCTGAAATACCTCATTTTGTTGTTTCTACCTTGATGTGCCAATTTGTACTTACCCCTGCAATTACTTCAGATCCTTTGACTGCTCTTTATTGCTACTGTAAATTGTGTCTGTGCTATGTATTTTGTATCCCATATTCCATTCCCTCAGGTTGTATCTGGAAATGAGCCTAGGTTCAGGGTGCCTTTCCTAGTCACTGATTTTCAAACAAATAAATAAATTCTCTGCAAACAAAATCTACAATAATGCACCTGTTACAGTTCAAGTTAACACCAAACAGGTAGGGAAATGTGGCATTCGGGTTTCCAACCCTAACTCCCCACCCCCACCCTCCAAGCAACAAAAGGAAAAAACATAGGGCTATGAGACTCTGGAGTCTTGGCAAATCAGTGGTGGAGTCTTCCTTGGGGTAGTCAGCCCTAATGCTCACCCCTCCCCAAGCCTGTAGCCTCCAGTCTGAAACACAAGGTACAGCTCCAAGCCAGTACCTCATAGTGATACACTCTTCAAATGTAGAGAACTATGTCTCACCAGATGTTGCCAGCACAAGCTGTTGTTACTTTTTTGACATCTCATTCTTGAGAGGACATCTAGCCTGACATTGTTTGTTCTTTGTAATGGGTGGTTGTAGAGCTGCCAACCCCAATGAAGACACATGATTCGCCAAGACTCTGGAGACCCAAACACTAATGTTTTTTTTTTTCCTTTTGCTGCTTGGGGAGTGGGAGTGGGGAGCTAGGGTTGAAAACCTTTTTGGCATAAACTTAAACCCTAATTGGTGCATTAACATAGTTTTTTGCAAATAATTTCCTTTCTTTTTGAGATAGTAGAATTGCATCCTCATTCATTCAGGTCTCTTTGGGACCTGCAGGAACAGATGCAGTCACGCAGGGCTCTTTGAGCCATGCATCAAGGGAAGACTCCATCCACCTATTGAAGTGGAGGGCCGTTGCAAGCAGTGCACATTTGTGTGGCAGTGAATGTGAGGAATTCACTGGGCTGTCTGGTGGGCTACAGAATTGCAGGATCTTATAGGGCAGGGTTGCACAAAAGAGTTAAGTCCATGTTTAAGACATGTTTTTGGTCTTACAAAAGCAAGGCAGGCTTAAAAATGTTAAGTCTGTTGCTCAAAAGTTGTTTTACATTCTACTGGTCTTATTTTTTTTTTTATATACTTGATCTTTCTTTTCAGAAATTTTAGGAATACAGACAGACTTCCTAATACAGACATACTGGTATGAATATATATATAAGATACAGCAGGCCAGATATTCAAAACTTTGCCCCGGGGCTAAATTAGTACTGCTCAGAGGGCAAACTTAGCCTGGAGCACAAAGCAAGCTATATTCAAAAGAAAATATCTGGGTGCAAAACCAGCTGAATGTAGCAATCACAGGAAGCCAGGCAAACGGGGCCAGGAGTGCAGGGCAAAAATTGCCCGGGAATAAGACAGCACTGAATATAGCAACAGGGAAGCGCACACTGCAACTGCAGCTCATTAGACTCTGGAGCAAGCCAGTGTTGCAGGTGGAGAACACTGTGTGAGACTGCACAGAGGTGTCTGACATCTACTGCAAACAATAAAGTAAGCCACACGCTGCAGAACTGTGCTACATACTTCTCAACTGTACCACATTACGAGGAACGTTCCTCATTTTACTTCACAAAAGCTCCCTGTTCCACATTGTGAGGACATGTTCTGCATTCAGTAGTATATATAATAAATTATGCAAAAAATATGTTATTCAATTAATAACAGACATTCTGAACATAAATGCAAACCTTTTAACAGTGTTCTGCACCTCCTAGTTAAAGATTTGATTAAGTGTTCCACAGTTAGCTCATTTGTTCCACAGTTTGAGAGGCAATGTTCCACATTTGGGGGACAAAAGGTTGAGAGGTATGCTGTGCTATGCTGAAGCGAGGTTTGGCCAGGGCTAACATGGTTGCACTGTGCTAACACATTAGCCCAGTGCAAACTGGTTAGCCCGGGGCAAACGGGAGCTGTATTTAAAGCTCCCATGCAAATGAGCATACTTATGTAATCCATGGGCAAACAGGCACATTTGCATCTCATTATGTGCTACTTAGCATACAGTACCATGCAGTTTGCCCGATGCTACTGCATGGTGCACACAACTCCACCTTTTGGTCGGAATGGAAGTACAGGCTAGACACTGCAGGCCAAGGCATGCCCACAGCATCCCCTTCTGGTCGGAATGGAAGTGCAGGCTGGAAGCAGCAGGAACTGTGTGCCGGCAGGCACAGTCAGTGCAAACAGCGTACCCATGCATCTGTGCAAGCATGACATATATATATATATATATATATATATATATATATATATACTATATATATATATATATATATATATATATGTATATATATACATACATTCACACTCACAGATTGATAGCTAAACACAGACACACTGTCTGTGGCCACACATGCCCTGGAGGATGACCCCCCAACAACATAGGTACCCCACTGCAGTAGTGGGTGAATTACAGTGGAGGGACTCAAATCACAGGACAGGCATAAGGTGAACCTGGTGGGGGCGGGAAGCCATAGGCCTTAGGTTCACTAGGATATGCAGCATATCCATTAGATAGGGAACAGGGCAGATTGGCTGGGCCGAGCTATTCCTTCCCTGCTATCATGGTCTCTGTGCCCATGTGTGACTGTTACACACCCTGGCATACTCCTCAGCTCTTGTGTCACTGAAAAGAGGGACATGGACATAGGTGGACACTCAAGATGCGGGACAGAGCAGTTTCAAGGGGTAAAATAATGGATGTCCCTCATATACAGGGATAATTGAGTGGTATGCACCCTGGTAGGCTAGTGTCTCTCCCACCTCCAGCGTGGTCCCCAAACCCTGGTAGCCCCGATAATCAAAAAAATACCTGGTGATCTTGTGGTCCCCCCACCCCCAAGCACAATCCCTGATCCCCAGAGCAAGTAATAATTAAGATTATTTCCCTGGTAGTTTAGTGGTCCCTCCACCCCAAGTAAGTATCCCGACCCCGTTTACATTTATTAATAAATTTTTTCTTAGTAGTCTAGTGATCCTCCACCCCCAAGCATGTATCCTGACCCCAGTTTACATTTATAAATACAATTTTCCCTGGTAGTCTAGTGGTCCCCACCACAGAGCATGTATCCTGACCCCCATTTACATACAGAAATACATTTTTCCCTAGTAGTCTAGTGGTCACCCCACCCCCAAGCATATATCTCGACCCCATTTACATATAGAAATACATTTTTCCTGGTAGTCTAGTGGTCCCCTCACCCCCAAGCAAGTATCACGACCCTCATTGCAAATATATATCAAACCCTTTCCATGCCAGTCTAGCGGTCCCCCCACCTGGCAGTGACACCTCACTCATCTCACAAATGTCTGAGAACAGAGCCAGTGACCAGCTCAGCCCTCCTCTCACCACCACGGCTGGCCGCCGACTGAGGTAGGAAGGAGTGCTCCTTCCTATCTCAGTCAACTGCCGGCCGTGGTGGTGAAAGGAGGGCCGAGCCAGTCACCAGCTCTATTCTCGGACATTTGTGAGATGAGCGGGGTGTCACTGCTGGGTGGGGGGACAGCTAGACTGCCAAGGGAAGGAGTTTGATATATATTTGCAATGGGGGTCAGGATACTTGCTTGGGGTGGGGGACCACTAGACTACCAGAGAAAATGTATTTCTATATGCAAATGGGGGTCTGGATTCATGCTTGGGGGTGAGGGGACCACTAGACTACCAGGGAAAAATGTATTTCTATATCTAAACAGGGGTCAGGATATGTGCTTGGGGGGGACCACTAGACTACCAGGTAAAAATGTATTTCTACATGTAAATGGGGGTTGGGATACGTGTTTGGGGGAAGGGGGACCACTAGACTACTTGGGAAAAATGTATTTCTATATGTAAACGGTGGTCGGGATACATGCTTGGGGGTGGGAGGGACCACTAGACTAGCAGGGAAAACTGTATTATATATGTCAGAGGGGGTCAGGATATGTGTCTGGGGGTTGGAGGACCACTAGACCATCAGGGAAAAATGTATTTCTATATGTAAACAGGGGTTGAGATACGTACTTGGGGGTAGGGGGGACCACTAGAATACAAGGGAAAACTGTATTTATATATGTCAACGGAGGGTCAGGATACATGCTTGGGGGGGCACTGTCACCACTTTACCACTGGCACATTACCGCCAGCCTTTTCTCAGCAGTACTCAGTGCCATGCTACAGGTTGTGCTAATGCCTGTAGTGCGGCGCTATACCTTTGAATATGCCAGTGCGCCAGCATTCAGGGCCCCTCCCCTCAGTCTCTCCCTTGCATACATTATAATTTAGCATTGGCACCAACACCTAGCGCTGGGGCTAAATGTCCTTTTAAATATAGCAGTAGGGCGCAAATTTGGCACTATTCCAGTGCAATGTATTTGTGTCCCACGCTAAACTTTGAATAGCTGGCCCAGCAAGTTTTAGCTAAATCTGGTTGAAGAAAAACTGTCAGTTATATTTCACTCAGCTAAAATGTAATAACTTCAATAAGTCAAAATCATGTTCTGATAAAAGAGGGCTATGGGGTATAAGCATATTGTGAATGGAGAAAAAAAAATACATTGTTTACTTGCTGAATGAGACCTATGGAAGTACCACTTAAATTTCTACAAAAAAAAGAAAGAATGACAATTATATAAAGAAACGAACAGTGTATAAGAAGAAATAAGTTTCTAAGTAAAGTGAGACAGCATCAATTCTAAAAGTGGTCATAACATAGAGACTGTTATAAGTATTGAAAAGTGTTTCTTTAAATGTTTGTTAGTTATTTGCATTGTGAAGATAGTCAATAAAGTCCTGCCAACATTTAACACATTCATTAAGCTGATTATGGTGACGTAGGTAATACATTCCAGAAAGTCACACTGGGAAAGAGTTTTAAGGATAACAGAAAGAGTGGGGATATTTGTTGTTCTCCAAGACATTAATAGGAGTCGCTTAACTTGCAAGGAGAGTAAATTAAGCCATTTATATTGAGCTTGAGAGAGAAAGACATTAGAGACAGAGGAAATTCCAAGTAAGGAAAATTTAGGGTCAGAAGTGACAGTACGATCCATCACTTTGGATGCAAATTTTTGAACTTTAGACCAAAGGTTGAGAATGGAGTCACAGTACCATAATATATGAAGTAAATTCCCATTACGTTTGTTACAACACCAGCAATTGTTGGAGTTAATTAAGCCAATATGGTGTAGGATAGAAAGTGTTCTGTATCAAAGATGAAGGATTTTTGTCTGGATTAGAGAACTATGAGTTTCCTTGAAAGTTTTGTGGGTAAGGAACCAGCACTTATGCCATTAGGAGTCTGATATATTATAGTTCAGAAGTTGGCTCCCCTTAGTTTTGGCTTTTAGGGATTGGTCTGATAATGTATTTCTTTTTTTTTCTTAATTCAGTATATTTTATTTATTTTACACACTCGACCTTAAAAGGCTGCATTATCACACAGTGTGGATACAGTAAAAGGAACCAGACAGTACAATATTAACAATTCACATAGTCCCCTTCCCCCCCAAAACTCCCCGTTCATGGCATCCCGAATACAGCAGTATTCCCATTTATAAGAGGTACCTTCTTAAGCACCTGATCTTTGTCAGAGGGAGTACAGCGTGTATAACTTACTCCAATATTTCTCATATTTAGGCATTTTGTTATGTGTGCTAGCAATCATTCTTTCCACTGATAAATTAAATAAAAGTTCCTGCAGCCATTCCATGTAGGATAATATATCCGAGGTCAGCCAATGTCTAAGCACCAGCTTTTTTACCGACATTGCTATCATTGCTAGATGGTATTTCCTTTCCGTGACACTCACATGAGAATAATCCCCCACTAAGCATGCTCTGGGTTCTATATGTTCCAGGATGCCTAATAATGGGTCTACTCTCTGCTTGATGAGGGTCCATATGAGGGTGACTTTGGGGCAATCCCAAAAAATGTGGTATAAGGACCCTTCCGTTTGCATACATCATCTGCCTTTGGTGAGAGAGACTTATTCATTTTGGCCATTCTCACTGGGGTGTAATACATATTGATAAGAATCTGAAATTGCATCAGACGGAGTCTGGCCTGTGAGATGAACTGGTGAGTGTCTCTCCAGACCTTCTCCCATTCAATTCTCCCATCTGGGAATTGAGAATTCCAGTAGTGAGAGGATCCATCTTGGTGCGAGAAGGCATTGTTGATTAGTGTCTTGTATGTGCCAGAAACCACCCATGGCTGAGTGACTAAAAGACTGAGTGGCTGCAGGAAACTATAACCGTCTTCTGTGGGTTGCTTTATGTGAGAAGCAAGCAGCATGTGCCTGAGTTGGAACACTTTGAAGCTCGAGTGGGGGCCTAATTTGAAGTTATTGAGAATGTCTATTGTTGTTCTGACTTGGCCCTCACTCTGTAAATCTTGTATTTTGACAAGTGCCAGTTGGGGAAACCAGGATGTCTTTATCACACTTCCACCTATCTTGAAATTTAGGTTACCCACCAATGGTTGAGCAGGACCTCTTGAATGTTTGTAAGCGAGGGACGTGCATAGCTGGGCATGAACCTTGACTGAAGTGCCGACCAGGGTATCAGCCAATGTTTGGGGGAGTATTTTGATTGGGATATGATAGAGGGCTGGCGGGAAATGTCAGCTGAGGAGGTAAGCTCTTTTTCCAGCTCTAACCATATAGGTACATACGGGTGTGGATCCAGGTTGTCCTGCCTAACCGCCCATTTCATATATTTTGCCACATGGCTCGCCCAGTAATAAAATTTAAAGCTGGGGAGTCTCAGTCCACCTTTTATTTTAGATACTGTGAGTTTCCTGCAGGCTCTACATGCTTACTTGTCCTTCCATTAGAACCGGTTAATCATTGAGTGGAGCTTGGAAAACCAGGCATGAGGTATCCAAATGTTTAGCATATTAAGTGGATAAAAGATCCGGGGTAGAATATTCATTTTTATTAAGTTCACTCTTCCCCATAGTGATATTGGCAGTGATCTTCATCTGTTTAGGACTTGTTGGATTACTTGTACCAGTGCATCGAGGTTATGTCTTTTCAGTGATTTGGGGTCTCTGGATAGGTATATTCCCAAATATTTTAGTGTTTTAGGTTCCCAGTTCAACCCTAAGCCCTCCACTTCTATTCTATAAGTGTGGAAATTCAGAGGAAAAACTAGGGTTTTGTCTATGTTTAGTTTGTAGTTAGCCAGGACACCAAACTCCTGAATTAAATCCAGGACCATGATAACCGAGGCCTTTGTTTCCGACAGATGGAGAAGAATATCGTCCGCGTATACTCAGAATTTGAGCTCTCGTCCTCCTACCATTACCTCTTTGATCCCCGGGTCTGTTTTGATCCACCTCAGAAGGGGTTCTAGGTAAAGGTTAAATAATAGTGGGGATAGGGGGCAGCCTTGTTTGGTACCCAAGTGTAGGGAGAAATGAGAGAAGAAAGTTCTGTTACAGTATATGTGCACAGTGGGATTAGTATACAGGGTTCATATCCATTGCACAAAGAGGGGAGGGAACCCGAACCAGACTAAAATCCGAAAGAGAAAGCACCAATCTACTCTATTGAATGCCTTTTCAACATCCAAAGACATCAGTATTGCAGGAGCCTGTTTACTTTGGGCAACAGAGAAAAAATGGTCCAATTTTTGTATGTGGTCCGAGACAGATCTACCTGTCATGAAGCCCACTTGTTCACAGCAGATTAAAGGAGGAATGACCCATCCTAACCTATTTGCTAGGATTTTAGCCAGAATTTTAACATCATAGTTCAATAATGAGATAGGGCGGTAGTTTGAAACTTATTCTGGGTCCCTCCCCTGCTTGTGCAATATCATGATTAGAGCTTCAAAAAGGCTGGGATCTCGGCTCTCTACCGACAGGATGGATTGATATAGACGGAGCAACCATGGAATCAGTTCTTGTGTTAGTGATTTGTGGAAACTGGCAGAGAAGCCATCCAGCCCTGGGGTTTTATTGAGTGACAAACTGCCTATAGACTGTCTGATTTTGGTTTCTGAAAGTGGGGAGATCAGAAGGGCTTGCTGATCCGTGGACAAAACCTGTAGTTCGATAGACTCCAGATATTCATCTATCTTAGCCCTTGAAGGGGGATCAGATCTGGCTCCGTATAAATGTTTATAAAAGATATGAAATTCAGCCACAGTTTCTTTTGGGTTAGTGAGAAGTACGTTGTTTGCCTTAGAATGGACTGCATTCACCAACCAAGAGGTTTCCTCATGTTTGACCCTCATAGCTAATAGCCACCCAGCTTTTTCACCACGTTCAATGTATATGGAGTTTGTTTTGAGAATTGCATATTCTGCTATGGCCACCATTACCTGATTATATTGTGCCTTAACCTGGATCAGCTCTTGACTGGACGTTTCAGTGGAGGATGGAGAGATATTCTTCTCCATCTGTCTGACTGTGTCTAATAATTCTTTAGCTTGTCCTTCCCTCTTGCGTTTCTGTACAGAGGCAATCCTAATCAATTCCCCTCTAATATAACATTTTAGCCCCCCCATTCCATTTCTGGATGACCAGTGGTTCCCCAGTTATTCTCTGTGTATTGTTCTATATAAGCCTTCAATTTATCCAACACCCATTTGTCTGTCAACAGTCTGTTGTTAAGTCTCCAGAACGTTTCTATTTTTTGATGTAGTGTGATGGAGATGGTGCAAGACACTGAGGAGTGGTCCGAGATAGCTTCTGGTAAGATTTGACATGCCATAAGGCCTGGCAGTTGTTGTTTGCTCATTAAGAAGTAGTCAATATGGGAGGAGGACCCATGTACTGGAGACCTGAAAGTATATTCCCCTTAGATTAGGATAAAGAATCCGCCATGGATCACATAATCCAAAATTGTTGAATAGGTCACTGATGGCCCTTTGAGCTAGTGATAAACCTGCTTTCTGTTTGCCAGTCCTATCTACATCCGGGAAAAAGGGAGATTCCAATCCCTCCCTAGTAGAATGGGTACAGAGGGGAAAGGCAACAGGAGATTAAGGACCTCCATAAAGAAGGAGGGGGTATCTGTGTTCATGCCATATACGGAGCCAAGAAGTATGTCAGACCTCTCCAGTGTCCCCACCACAAATACATATCTGCCCAAGGAGTCCGTAATGCACTGATTACATTTGAAACCTACATTTTTAGATACCAGGATTGCTACCCCTTTACTCTGGGAGCTGGATCCCACAACAAAGACTTGCCCAACATGCAGCCATCTTAGCAAGTTTGCCTCAGCTTCGTGAAGGTGGGTCTCTTGTAAGAATAAAATTTGGCCCCTGCTTATTTGCATCTTTTTCAGGGCTTTGTATCTTTTCAGCTTGTTGAGTGCCCCTTTGACATTCCATGACAACATATTCACATTGCTGGCCATAATCCCTTGTAGCCTCATGGTTTCTATGATACCATATACTGTCCGAAATTAAACCTTTTATTTTGATACCATGAGCACCCCCTCTCCCCCCCTTTAGCCCATTATTAACCTCCCACCATTTCCCTTTTCTTTTTTACCACCTTCTTGTACAGTTTAGGATATTGGTCTAAAGCATACAAAAGGATTCCTCTTGATTTACCTCTAAGCAAAACAACTCTTAC
The DNA here is from genome assembly GCA_016271365.2 of Neoceratodus forsteri. Classification (NCBI taxonomy): domain Eukaryota; kingdom Metazoa; phylum Chordata; order Ceratodontiformes; family Ceratodontidae; genus Neoceratodus; species Neoceratodus forsteri. The sequence continues at coordinate 557,165,546 of CM028135.1, read as the reverse complement.
TAATAACAGAAGCGAGAGTTCCACCCCCCACGTGGTACGAGATACTGCCAGTGGAAGCATATAAAATTCTCATCTCTCCCCGAATAAACATATTAATTTCTAACCAGAACCTTGAAATATTCAACAATCTAGAACCAGTAACCTAGTATAAAAACCTTTAAACTGCTCTTCTGCTGCTAGAGATGAGCCCTCCAAAAAATCACCCCCCCCATCTCTCAGTAATCTGACAGAGGTATCTGTCGTCAGGTTGAACTCCTTAAGGTCTCTACATTATGCTTGCGTTGCTGTGGGTAATTGCCAGCAAATCTCAAAACTACAAATATGGCATCCTAATGCACATTAAGTCAGGGGATTATTTATAATTGTAAAAATAAAAGAACTCTATCCCCCAGTAAGGAAAAGTTCACACCCCATCTGAGTTAAGTTACCAACACTTTTAAACTCGTGGGTGCATTCTGAAGGGGTGCATCTTCCAGGAAGTTCCCGCAGCTCTGTCCTGTACAGGTTGTAGCTCCACGATATTGCGCATCTTCATGGCGGCTTGGCATATCTAAAGGGAGCTGCTGCAATTGCTCGACTGTGCTCACCCTCGAGGAGACCAATTCTGAGCGCTGCACTGTAGCACTATGCTAGCCAAAGAAAGAGGTTAGTCCTTGTTATTGGGCTGCTCTTAACCCACCGATCTTCCAAATAATCAAAGAATATAGTAGTAGAATTGAACTTGTTGTTTTTTTCTGGAACAATCACTCGTTATGAATCCTAATCTAAACCAAGGACCATGCTAGTTGCTAAATCCCCCTTCATGTCCCTGAAGGTGATCGCTCACCAGCTCTCAAGCTCACAATCACAAAGGGCTTTTCATTTTGGAAACAGGTCTGGCAACAAACCTTGCAGCTCTTTTATTGCTTGTTCATTGTTCTCAAATGAATGCCATTTGTCATGGATCTTAACTTGAAACTGTGCTGGGTACAGCATTCGAAATAGAATTCTAGCCAGAATGAGTTGGGAGATCGTGGGGTGAAATGTGCCCCTCTTCTGTCTAATTGAAGCCAGCGAGTCCTGAGAGATTGTAATCTTGTTCCCCTCCCACAGCAAGGTCTGGATGCCCCGTAGTTGCAGTAGGATATGCTGTCGATCCAAACAATTTAATAGCTTCAGCAGAAAGGGGCAAGGGGGAGAACCAGGAGCTGGTATGGGGCATAAAGCCCAGTGGGCATGCTCCACTACATATGCAGGCCCATTTGGTGAGGGGCCTGCTACTTTATCAAGCAACTTCTGTGTGAAGGTTATTACTTGGTATTACTTGGTATGAAAGAACAGAAGAAGGCCAGAGCCCATCGAGACTGTTCCCCACACTATGTGGGACATTATTTATCTATTATCCCTCAACCAAACAACTAATTTGTTTTTAAAGACAGTGGCACTAGTTGCCTCTACCAATTCTTGTGGCAAGGTTTTCCATACAATGGATGTTCTTATTGGAAAAAAGTTTCCCTTTGCTGGTTTTATAAGTTTTACTTCAAGCTGTTTATTATGTAGTCTCGGAACATGTCTCCTTTTGGAGAGTGTTAGACCACATTTTCCATTAGATCTGGTGAATTTAATAAATTAAAAACCATAAGCATATCACCACTTAATCTTCTAGTTTGAAGAGAGAAGAGACCAGTAGCTTTTAATCTGTTCTGATAATCCAAGTTTGTTAATCTTGGAATCATTCTAGTTACTCTCCTTTGAACCTGTTCAAGAATTGCTATGTCTTTTTTTTTGGTTTGAATTCCAGAAAGGAGAGCCATAGTCTAGATACGGTCTACTGTATGCCCTATACAATGGAATAAGGCATTGTTCAGTGCGATTAACAAAAGTGCATTTTATTTGCCTCAAAAGTCTGTTGGTCATGCAAGCAGTTCTAACACAGTGATCATTTGATGTAAGTTTATTATTAACTTATATCCCTAAATCTTTTTCACAATTTGATGAGTGAAGTGGTAGTCCGTTTATATGATATATCGTTTTTGGATTATTTACACCGAAATGCACTACTAAACATTTGTCTTGATTAAACTGCATATGATTTTCATTTGTCCAAAGTGTTAATTTTTTCCAAATCCTTCTTTAATGCAGAAATATTTTCTTGATTATCAACCTTGCCCCCCAATTTAGTATTGTCTGCAAATTTAACCATGAAGTTATTTGGCCCTGTTTGTAAATCACTGATAAAGAGGTTTAACAATGTTGGTCCCAAGACCAACCCCTATGGTACACCACTTGTCACACTACCCGAATCAGACAAGATATCATTAATTTTGACTCTCTGAGAATGATTTGTTAACCAGTTTAAAGTCCAGTTGACAATATCAGGTGACAAACCTAGATTGTGCATTTTAGTAATGAGTTTTTCATGTGAGACTTTATTGAAAGCTCTACTAAAGTCCAAAAGAATGACATCAGTAGGAATACCCACATCTAGTAGAGTACTTATATTATTGTAAAAATATATCAGATTGGTGGTGCAGGAATACTTGGGAGTAAACCCATGCTGATTTGAATCATAAATTCCTAATGTTTTACAATCTTGATCTAATAGAGACTTCATTACTCATTCCATTAATTTGCCAGCCACTGAGGTCAGGCTAATTGGACGATAATTTTGCACAGAACCTCTATTGTCTTTTTTAAATATGGGAGTAACTATTGCTGAATGCCAATCATTTAGTACAATGCTTTCTTGTAAGGATTTATTGAAAATAATTGACAAAGGTATAGAAATATTTATAGAGGTTTTGATCAGAAACCGTGGATGAATACCGTCTGGGCCCGGACTAGTATTTTTTTTTTAGTTTTTTGATAGCATGTATAATGTCAGTTGGATAGAATCTATGATAATCTATGTGGTGAACTTTAAATGTACTAATAGGTGATTTTTGAGGGAAGACAGAACAAAAGTACTTATTAAAGAGATTCAAGGTTTCTATATCAGATAGAGAAATGCCATTGGTTATAATGGGACCAATGGTCCTTGATACACCTTTTTTACTATTTATATAGGAAAAAAGAAATTTGTGACAGTCTTTTGTGTGAGCTAGTTTAAATTCTAGCTTATTTTTTTCCAATTTAATAGAATTTTTTAAGTTTTTCACAGATAGTCTGTATTTATGTAATAGAGTAGTTTTAAATGGAACAGAACTATTCTTAAGTTTCCTAAAAAGTTTAATTTTTATTTTAATCTGATTTTTAATTGTCTTGTTGAACCAGGGGGGAATTTTTCCTGTATTATTAAATTTCCTCTTAGATGGAATAAAGGTATTTTCCAAATAATGTACAATGTTTTTAAAAAAGTCCCTAGCTTGTTGTGTTGTACAGTTAAGAAGATTAGATTCCCAGTTTATGTTTTGTAAGCATTCATTGATTTTAGAAAAATTTGCGTTGTTATAATTTTTTGTATAGTATAACTTCCTTTGTGTAGTTTTAAACTGTTGAATTTCAAAAAGAATAGATGAATGATCACTGGTCCCAAGTGGATCCCAAATTTGTAAATTGCTAATTTGTTGCTCTAGGTTAGTAAATAATAGATCCAAAATGTTAGGACCTCAAGTGGGTTCAGTAACAAGTTGTTGTAATCCAGTACTAACTGCCACATCTATTAGTCCTTTCTCAGCATAGGACTGTCCTGAGAATGAGTCCCAGTTAATATGAGGGAGGTTAAAGTAACCAAATATTACAGTATCTTGAGAATCTGAAAAATGTGTAATTTCTTTAAACATATCAGTTGTGTAATCTGAATTTGCAGATGGAGGTCGATAGATGTTACCAATAGTTATATAGGACTGCTCCTTCAATAAGATTTTAACCCATATACTTTCCAAAGGAAAGGGAGAACACACTTCAAAAGAAGGAATATCATTTCGTATGTACATACAAACTCCACAGCCTTGCTTATCTAATCTGTTTTCATGATCTAATTTATAAGCTGGAATTTCTCTGGATCAAACTGAGGATGCATCCCACCAAGTTTCAGTTACTCCCACCACACCTATATTCAAAGTTTTACATTTGGCCTCAAGTTCTGCTAATTTGAGTTGGTTTAAAGATCTTGCATTCAAAGCTAGGAATTTACATTTAGTTGTAATAATATTTTGGTAAGCATTCAGAGACTTGAGAATAGACCCATTCTCCCCAATTGTTTTTAGTTTAAACAATGATTTATGATTTTAGTGATACTTTTCCCCATAAGTGTACTACCCCTATGACTGAGACGTAAACCGTCCCAGCAAAACAAGGAAAAACGATCTGAAAATGATTCCCAATGGGTAATACAGGGTACCTCCTGCTTAAAACACCACTTTCTCAGCGATTCATTTAGGGCTTTGATTTTCTGCATCATGGTAGATGTTGCTCTCGGGACAGGTAGAATTTCAGATATACATACACAGCATCCCCTATCAAGTAACTGGTTACATAACGCCACATAGTCCTGTTGTAACTGATTAAATGGGGTGTTGTTTATATCATTAACACCAGCATGTATGATAACCAATGGATTTTCCCCCTCATTTTGTAAAATTTTAGGCATCATGGAGGTAATGTCAGATACCCTGGCCCCACGGAAGTTAGAACAAGTGAGGTTGCTCTTGTCACTATTGCATACCGCCCTGTCAATGTGCTTAATGATTGAATTTCCCAGGACTAACACTTGTTTTGAGACAGTAGGCGTACAAGAATCAGTAACAGGTGATTGTTTAACACACTCTGGAGTGATTAACTTAATAGGTATTGATTTGGTAGCTTGAGACTTACTAGGACAAGTATTCATGGGCATTAACTCCTGATTGAAAAGTGTTTTTAAACCATTACTATCAGCAGAGGGTGATGTACAGGATAAATCATGTAGCGCTTCATTATTTGATACAGTCAATTGCTCAAACCTATTACAAGTTTCAATAGGGGCACTATTGTGTATTTGACCACCCCTCCTTTTTTTAAGAGGCTTTGTGACAATGGTCCAGTCATCATTATCATGAGAAGAGGGCGTATAATCATCCACCTTATAAGAGGGGGCAGAGATAACAGGTATACTAGTACTAGTCGTTACAATTGTCTCCTCATCAGGAGGCATAGAAATGCTACCTAAATGTGAAGAAAATTGTTCATTAGAATGAAGCTGTTCATCCATAAGATCAATGTAACTTTCCAATTCCCTAATATCAGTAGAAACTGGTTTAATATTAAGCAGAAACACCATCTCTGCTTCAAGAGTAGTAATCAGATGGCAATTAGCACATACATACTCGCTCCCATACTTTCCCTCACTATACATCAAACATTGCATACACTTACTAAGTTCTTTTTCCATTATTAAAGGTGTATATCTACTAAGTAGAGGAAATGCTAAAATTATCTTATCCAAGTTTGTCTAATGCCAGCAGTTTCAGCGTGCCCAGCTGACACAGCAGACACGTGCAAACACAAATGTAGCTTTTTTTAGTTAGATGCTTTCTGAACTACAAGCAAGGCTAGCAACAGGAAGTTATAATTTGAGTCACCTGCTTTTATAGTGTCTAAGCCACACACCCAATTAAGCTCTCTCTCTCTCTCTCTCCTCCTACTGGTTTAGCAAAGTAAGTTGATACAGAACCCTTCACAGCACAGAACACACACTGACTTTCTTTTCTTTCTTTTTTAATCCTAAATAAGACCCCTTCTACTTCTAATAAAGTATCTGGCTTGCTTAATCTCACCAGACACTGACTCCTGCTGAGATATAAGGGTTAAATTAATAAGAAAATGTAGCTTCTTTTAGTTAGCTGCTTTCTGCTCTACAAGCAAGGCTAGCAACAGGAAGTTGTAATTTGAGTCACCTGCTTTTATAGTGTCTAAGCCACACTCCCATTAAGCTCTCTCTCCTCCTACTGGTTTAGCAAAGTAAGTTGATACAGTACCCTTCACAGCACAGAACACACACTGACTTTCTTTATTTTCTTTCTTTTTTTTAACCCTAAATAAGACCCCTTCTACTTCTAATAAAGTATCTGGCTTGCTTAATCTCACCAGACACTGACTCCTGCTGAGATATAAGGGTTAAATTAATAAGAAAATGTAGCTTCTTTTAGTTAGCTGCTTTCTGCTCTACAAGCAAGGATAGCAACAGGGGGAGGTTCCCTCTTTGCCCTCCAGGAGGCTGACAATCACTAAGTTGTTTCATCGACTACGTCCCTCGAGATCCTCCAGCTTTAGCTCCATTCTGGACATTTGCTTGTGAAGGGCTACCATCTCTGGCTCCATTGTCGCTCTCCACCATTCCAACGAGACCGCCTTTGCTTCTGTATCACTGGCCTGCCTGGAGACATCTTTCAGGTCAGTTTTCAAGGTAGAAATATTGGCTGTCAGCGTTAGCAAGACTTCCTTCAGCGGCTTTGTCTCCATTAAGAAACATTCCTCCATGAGTGGCACTGCAGCCAGTTTGACCGCTGAAGCGACCACTGGTTTTGTTGGCTGTTGCCTGGATTTCTTTGCTACTTTATCCGGAGAAGCAGGGGGATATGCTGCAGTAGAGCGTTTTTCATCTCTGCCTCCATTCCTGAGTCTCCTTCTTATATTTCAGATAAAATATGATGTGATTGTCAGTCGGGACTCCTCCAATGGTGTAAGAAGCAACTTTTGAGGTATTTTGAGCCGTTTATTGACCAAAAAGCTCAAAATTTAGGACACGTAATGGGAGAGAGATTAGAACACTGCTTCTCCTTAGCTAGTCATCACGTGACTCTGATAAGGTATTTCTGAGATCCTTATATATAATACTGGTCAAATTAGAGGTAGAACTGATCCATGAGGTAATATGTTGGTCATGAATGTCGTGTATGTAAGTGTTGAAAAAAAGTGTTGCATGCAGTGTGGAGTTGGAGGTATTTCCAAAAGTCTTGCTTAGGAAGTTCTCATTGAATGCAGAGTTCATGGAAAGGTTTAGGATGAGAGTGTTTTTTATTAGGATATCCCTGAAGAATGATAAATCCTTATTTTGCCATGAGCAACTAAAGATAGGTTATTTCTCGAGGGCAATATTTAGATTGCCCCAAATAGGAGCATAAAAGAGAGGAGTTGGGTTAGATTTTAGTTGTTAATGGATTTATTTCCAGTACTAAACAGAAGATGAACTTGTGGGAAGAAATCTTAGCATAGGAGGAAGGGCATTATAAATAAAGGTTGTAGGGCATTTATTTATGCTGAGTGAAGTTTCCATTACCACCCATAGTGGCATTTGCGGTGTAGGCTTGCTAAACCATTTGATGGACTGAGTGGTGCAAAAGACCCTTAGGTAAGCATTAAACCAGGGCAATCCAAAGCCCCCTTTAGATCAGTGAAGACACAGCTTAGTGCGGCTAAACCTTGGAGGTTTCCCCTGCCATATAAAATTACCAATAAGTTTGTAAAGTTTATTTAGGAAACTGATAGGAAGAAATAAAGGGATATTAGCAAAAAGATAAAATATTTTAGGTGCAATGGTCATTTTTTTTCTTTTCAACTTAAAGTTTATTCAATTATTTTCCATACTTTCTTACATTCATATAGCAGATATACAGGTACATAATACAAAATACATAGGTCAGCAGTACATCATGAATCTTCTCCCCTCCCACTCCCCCTTTCCTATACGCACATTACAGTCCTGTCCCACCCAACCCTCCCCAAGGAGCCACTAACTTCACCTGGATAGGTCAGCATGCTTATTTCAAAACTAGAAAACTGTAAAAACAGTTATTCTTACAATCCATATGCTCTGTATATACCTTGTAGAGAGTATAGGGTATATAAGGGGTCCCAGAGTTTTTTATATTTACCCATTGTATTATTTAAGTTAGCAATTGTTTTTTTCTGTTCAGAGGTTTGCCAAAAGTTCCATCAGCCATTCATTATAGGATATTTCCTTCTGATCAACTTAGTATTTCAGTATCATTTTTTTGACCGACATAGAAATAATACTCATGTGATATTTACGGTTAATAACCTAATTCCTGAAAGGTCACCCAAAATGCAAACTTCTGGAGTAAACAATTCACCGAGCCCTAAAATGGGATCTGATAATTGTTTGATCTTGGCCCAGAGAGGGGAGACCTTGGGACATGACCAAAGTATATGAAATATTGTCCCATCATCCTGAAGTCATCTAGCACATGTTGCAGAAGATCTTAAGCCTAACTTCGCCAATTTTTGTGGGGAGTAATATGCATTGTAAAGAGTATTCATCTGCATTAGCCTTAACCTATCTTGTGTCACATATTTATAGCAACTGTGCCAAAGTGTTAGCCATTCTATGAGGTGATTCAGGAAAAAGGTCTCCCATACATGGGTAGGTCCAAGCAGTCAGGGAATTTCCAGCTATGTATCATACTATACATTTTTGATACTGCCTTTGAACCTCCACTTAGAGGGAGTAGTTCCCTTGTAAAAGAGCAACTTGGTGATAATGGAGGGTCCATACCGAATGTACGTGTCAACAAATGTCGCAATTGAATTATTTAAAAAAAATGTTTACGTGAAAGTTCAAACTTGTTCCTAAAATCGTCTACTGAGAGCCAAGAGCCCTCATCATTGATAAAGTTTAGAACCTGCATATTTAACATTCCTGGTATCCAGTTAGGGAATATGGGTCATCCTTCAATTTTAAGTTGTAAGTTTCCCACTATAGGCTGGTTCCTGTCCTTACCATGATCATATTTAAGGTAACAGCATATTTGGGCATGAATCTTCATGGAAACAGCTATTATAGAATGTTTAAGCTTGAGAGGTAGAAGACCCTCTCTAGTATATAATAGCCCTTCTGGGACTAATCCGTACGACCGTATCAGGGTCCATTTTCTTCTGAGCCATAAGGGAGTATATTGTTGTCCACCTGCAGTAAGCCATCTTAAATATTTATTGATATGACTGGCCCAGTAATAAAGTCCTATATGGGGGAGGTGTAGTCCCCCTTTAAGCTTAGGGGCAGTTAATTTATTGTAAGCTATCCTAGGGGGGCTGATTATGCCATATAAATTTAGTAAATAAAGCATGAACTTTTTTGAACCACACAGTAGGGAGCCACATATTAAGTAATAATAATGGATATAGAAGCCTTGGAAAGACATTCATTTTAATTAAATGTATTCTACCCCATAGAGAAATTGGGAGAGAGAGGCCCTTCGATTCAAATCTTGAGTTATTATGGCAAATAGGGAGTCTAAGTTTAGCTTTGTAATTTTCCCCTGCTGTCTCGATAATTCAATGCCCAGATATCTTAAAGAGTCCCAATTCCAGGTAAGCCCTAAATTCTGAACATCAGATTTAAACAATTTATGGTTAAGTGGAAAAACAATGGATTTATTGATATTCAGTTTATAGTTAGATAGCCTACTAAAATCTTCAATAATCTCCAACATCGGGGGAATAGAGGTATTTAGGTTTGTGAGTTGAAGAAGAAGGTCATCAGCATAAACTGAGATCTTAATTTCACATGGGTGGACAGGAATACCATGGGTAATGGGAGAATTTTGTAGTCTGCATATTATGGGCTCCAAGTAAATATTAAACAGCAATGGTGACAAGGGGCATCCTTGCCTGGTACCAGAGTGCAATGTAATTACCTCTGAGATAAGACCAGTGCCTGAAATACGAGCAGTGGGGGACTTATAGAGGGAACTGGTCCATTTAATGAAATCCTAGGGAAAACTGAAAGCTTCTAAAGTTAAGAACAAATATTGCCAATTAACCCTGATGAATGCCTTCTCGGCATCCAGGGATATCAAGGCAGCTGGAAAAGGTGCATCCCTGCATACCGAGAAAACATGTGACAGAGTACGGAGATGATCAGAGGAAGATCTCCCCTTTATGAAGCCCACTTGCTCAGGTCCAATCAGGGTTGGCATCACTGAGCCTAGGCGATTAGCTAACAGCTTTGGCAATATTTTAACATCTTGATTCATTAATGAGATGGGTCTGTAGTTTGTAACCAAGTCAGGTGCTTTATCAGGTTTGGGTATGAGTACAATCAAAGCCTCAAACAGTGTGGAGTCCACCTCTAATCCCGAAAGGATTTGCTGGTACAAAGGGAGAAGCACTGGGATTGATTGATCCCTAAATGTTTTATAAAAGCCAACTCAGTAGCCATCTAGGCCCATAGTTTTGTTAATAGGCAAAGTTCCAATAACGTCAGAGATTTCCCTAGCTGTTATAGGGTCTGAAATCTTGCTTTGCTGCTTTTTCGTAAATAAAGGCAGATTTCTCTCTTTGAGATAATTCCTGACCATCTTCTCAGATGGGAAAGGATGCATGGGGCCATATAGCTCTTTGTAATATTCAGAAAATTTGTGTACAATATCTTCTGGCTTAACTTTAAGGGACCCATCTACCCTTGAATGTATTGAATTTATATACTGGGAAGACACCATCTGCTTAATTCTAAGTGTCAATAGCCATCCTGTCTTTTTGCCTGGATCTATATAGGAGGTCTGTGCTTTCAAGATGGCATAATCAGCTTTCTCTCTTAAAGGTTCCATATAAGCAGCGTTCAATTTAGTTAATTCTTGTCTAACATCTTCTGGAGTATGAGGGGATAGGGTCCTTTCCAGGTTCCTAATCTGGGAAAGTAGTTGGGACATATGGGCAAATGGGACAGGAATCGGGGTTGAGGAACAGTGGGCAGTATTTAAAATGGGGATTACAAGAACAACAGAATTATGTATTAAGCAGGTTAGCAAGAAGAAAAGGAAGAAGAGACCATTATGGTTTTCCAAAGAGGTAGCAAAGAAAGTGAAAGCCAAAAAGATTGCATTCAGGCAATACAAAAAGACACAGGCAGAAGGGGATAGGGAGAAGTACCAGGAGAAGCAAAGGGAGGCAGGGAGGTCAGTAAGGGAAGCCAAAGTTCAGACAGAAGAACACATTGCAAAATCAGTGGGTAGAGGGGACAAAACCTTTTACAGGTACATAAGTGAAAAAAGAAAGACAAAGGGAGGGATAGTGAGACTGAAGAGGGAGGATGGGGGCCACGTGGAGGATGACAACAGTAAAGCTGACATACTGAACAGGTATTTCTGCTCAGTCTTTACTGAGGAAGAGGAGGGTAATGGGTCTGAAGGGAGTAGAAGGGGTGAGAATGGTGCAGAAATGGACACAAGTCCCTTTACACGAGAAAGGGTCCTGAAGGAACTGGAAGTAATAAGAGTTGATAAAGCAATGGGCCCAGATGGGGTGCACCCCAGGGTCCTTAAAGAACTAAGAGAGGTGGTAGCTGAACCTCTGGTTATCCTGTTTAGCCAATCACTGGAAACAGGAGGTACCCAAAGACTGGAGGACAGCAGATGTAGTCCCTTATACAAAAGTGGAACAAAGAGGAAGCAGGGAACTACAGACCAGTCAGCCTCACCTCGGAGTGGGGAAGATCATGGAAGCACTACTGAAGGAGAGATTGGTGGAACATCTGGTTGTCAATGGACTACAGGACCCAAGGCAGCATGGTTTCACCAGGGGAAGGTCATGTCAGACCAACCTCATTGAATTTTTTGACTGGGTGACTAGAAGGTGGATTGGGGAGGGCAGTGGACATGGCCTATCTGGACTTCAGCAAGGCCTTTGACACTGTGCCACATAGAAGACTATTACACAAGCTGGGGAATATGGGTGCGGGCAGGACAGTAGTGTGGTGGGTAGGTAACTGGCTGGGTGGCAGGACACAGAGGGTGGTGGTAAATGGCTGTCACTCCACAGAGGGAAGAGTGACCAGTGGGGTACCACAGGGATCAGTGCTGGGACCGCTCCTATTCAACATCTTCATCAGTGACATGGCGCAGGACCTAGAAGGCAGAATTTCACTGTTCGCTGATGACACAAAGCTCTGTAACAGAGTAGACACACCAGAGGGTGTAGACAGAATGAGAAGCGACCTGCAGAAACTTGAAGAATGGTCAGGTTTGGCAGTTGAAATTCAATGCAAAGAAGTGCAAGATAATGCATATGGGGCACAATAACCCTGGCACAATATATCATTTGGGGGTGAGGATATAGCATGCACCAAGCAGGAAAGGGATCTTGGGGTTATCATCTCTGATGACCTCAAGGTAGGGAAACAGTGTGACAAGGCAGCAGGTAAAGCAAATAGGATGCTGGATGTATAGGCAGGGGCATTACCAGCAGGAAAGGAGGTCATAATTCCACTATACAAGACACTAGTGAGGCCCCACCTGGAGTACAGTGTACAGTTCTGGAGACCATACCTACGTAAGGACACAGACAGGGTAGAGAAGGTTCAGAGGAGGGCAACAAAGATGGTGCATGGATTGCATCACAAGTCCTATGAAGACAGGTTGAAGGAACTGAACATGTACTCCCTGGAGGAGAGGAGGGAGAGAGGGGATATGATAGAGACATACAAGTATCTTACAGGGAGGAACAGGGTGCAGGAAAACACTATTTTTAAGCAAAACAGATGTTCCAGGACTAGAGGGCATGGGATGAAGTTGGAGGGAGGATGATTCAGAGGAAACATGAGAAAGAATTTCTTCACAGAACGGGTGGTGGACAAGTGGAACACCCTGCCAGAGGAAGTGGTGGGGGCTGAAACAATCACGTGATTTAAGAATGCATGGGATAGACATAAAGGAATTCTGGAGGTCAGGGGTAAGGTACAACAGACTTCTAGGAAAACAAACTGAACTTACAAGCTCAAATGGGCAGACTGGGTGGGCCATAGGCCCTTATCTGCCGACACTGTCTATGTATCTATGTATCTTTTTCTTAGTAGCTAGATTTATAAGTATGCCCTTACATATGCTTTGAAAGCACACCAGGTAATGTCCGCTCTCCCCGAGGTATTCTGATTCAATTCCGTAAACAACTCAATGTGTTCTTGAATATACTTAGAAAACCTGGTTCCTTCAATAATTGTTCATTTAACTTCCAACTGGTACCCCTTTTGGGAAGAGAGGTTAGGGAGATATGACTCACCACTAGAGAATGATCCGAGGGAGGACCAGGTTCTATTGATGAGTCAAGGGTACCCGAAATTAGAGTGTGAGATTGGAGAATGTAATCAATTCTGGATGAGGTCAAATGAACAGGAGAAATATAGGTATATTCCCTCTCCTGGGGATGAAACATTCTCCAAATATCATAGACTCCTATCTGGTTCATACACTCCCAGAATGCCTTTTGGGCCGGTGACAAACCTTTGTTCCATGAAATCGATCTATCTAGATTCGGATCATAAATCAAATTTAAGTCCCCTACTAAAATTAAAGGAATGGAAATATACAGGGTTATTTCATGGGTAAGTTGTGTAAAAAAAAACGGCGTATCTATATTGGGACCATAAATACTACCTAGAAGTACGTTCTTGTTATAAAGTACACCTTGTACCAATATATATCTGCCTCGAGGATCCTTGACCATGTTAGTTTTAATAAACGGGAGTCATCTGTTAACAAGAATCAACACTCCATTGCAACTAGTTGTACTCTCCGCAGCAAAAAACTGCCCAAACTGTTGTCTTCTAAGCTGAGAAGCTTCCAAGTCTAACAAGTGTGATTTATGAATGAAGGCTATGTCGATGTTTAGAAGTTTCAGATGTTTTAGCACCTGATACTGCTTAACTTTTTTCCTCACCCCTCTAACATTCCATGTAGCAACCCATATGGAACTAGTCATTTCGTATATCATTAAGGGCACTAAAATAGTAACCCTCCAAGCTTAAAGCAATCCAAATCATGTTTATCTTAACATTATCTTGTGTAGTTGTGCTCCTATTTATTTCCAACCCCCCTTATTCCTAATCCCATAATATTTATCTAGACTTGTCCTTGATCGTGTGACTGTATCCCTGATTAAACCCCTTACTGTACCTACCACGCTATACTGCATATTCTATGTGCTCCCACCTTCCGCCTCTACATCACCCAGATAAATAACTTGAGCCCAAAATTGTGAAATCCAACTACTCTATACCTTAAATGAAAATCATCAAAAGAATCTTACCCCCTAGCCTAGAATACTAGTACCTACCCTTTATTGTACACTTATGGGAAGTGATTAATACCATACACTCTAGTAATATAATTGAGTATACAAACTGTACCCTCTCCTCAAATTAGATAAGAAGTGTGAACATCTTTATAAGCCTATAATATATAACCAACATCTATCCAATCCAAATCAGGAACAGTATTAATTAAGTATCCTTCTCCAGAGTCTAACATACTGAGAAAGAGAAAAAAAAAAAAAAGAAAAAAATCCATTAAATCTTGATTGCCCACTATTTGGGCTTTAGAAATTAAAGACGCCTGCTAAACTAAGACACAGATATGTGCACAATGCGCCCTCTGGTGGCGGATACATAAATTTGCTGCTTACCAAAATAAAACCTGTAAATTACTGTAATGATAGCAGCATTTCTCACTGAATGGTCCATATTCAAGGAGTCACTAAAATAAAATGAGTAAACCAGCCATAATGCCAGAAAGTGTCAATATTGGTAGAATGTCCCAATGTGCGAGTACAAAGACCCAGCATTTCTTAAACTAGCAATTAGTCCTTTAGCTGTAGTAATGCAGTCCCAGTTAAGTCTCCAGCCGGAGACCTCTTCAAAACCATCTTAGACCTAATGTATACCTTCAGCAGATCTTGAAGACAAAACGATCCCTCTTTTCCAGATATGAGGTTACTTCTGCTATACCAGTCCAGATCCTTCAATGTGCATGAAAGAGGTCAGTCAAGGCTTTTTGGAGGGCTCTCTGCGCAGGTTTGAGTTCCTTGAATGTAACCCAGGAACCGTCCAGGAGAACTTGCAAGTGTGCAAGATAGCCCATTTTAAATTTAATTCCAGCCGCAATGAGCTTGGCAACAATCGGATGAAATGACGTTCTCCTCTGTCTCACCATGGCTGGCAGGTCTTGCGTTACTTGAACTTTGTTTCCTTTCCAAAGTACCTCGTGCAAGTCTTTGATTTTCCCCAAAAACCACTGCTTCTCTTAATAATTTAAAAACTTGAATATCAAGGGTCGGGGAAGGTCACCCAGTGCTGGCATCGGTCTAAGTGCTCGATGGGCATGCTAGATTGTGTAAGAAGCCCCATAAGGTGAAGGGACTGCCAGCTTTTTGATCAACTTTTGGATGCATACGATTGTGTTGTTCCCCTCTTCCTTCTCTGGGATCCCTATAACAACAACGTTATTTCTATGACTCCTCCCCTTCAAATCCTCTATTTTGCTCTCCAGTTTCTTAATTCTATGCCGATTGTCTACCGCATCCTTTTCTGATTTCTCTGTACATTTTTCTATGGAGGTAATGTGGGTTTCCGAGTCCACCACACTAACAGAAAGATCTTCTAGGCAGACGTCATTTGTTTTACTTTGGTGGCTAGTAATTTAAGATCTTCACGAAATGGGTTAAATTCTTTTAAAAATTGATCCAGGAGGCTGGCCTGCCAGTGCAGTGGTTGGATTTCCGCTTGCGATGCCAGCCACCCAGTATCAGGAACGAGCTCGGGTCACTGGATGGCTGGCTGGGGGAGACAACTTGAGCATCCCATGACCGCTCATTGTCTCCAGGGAGGGCTATGACCTGGTGTTGGTTGACAGCTGGTGGAGACCAGGGGTACGGCAACACATCGGGTTCACTGCTGGGCGGTGTGTGACAGACATCGGTTAATGCCTTGACGTTCGGACGTCACACACCCAGGGAAAAACCAGGAAATATCACTTGCTGGTCACCAGATGATGGATATCTGTCCCCGAATGCCTTCAGTGCCTTCCCAGGGCCTCCTTCTCTGTGGCAGCATCCCCAGGCCCTAAGTACAGAGTGTGCTGGGGTCATCCCCTCTCCCTGGTGCCTTCCCTCTCGGAGGAGGGGGGCCCCCCTGGTGAAAGGGATATGACAGGATATCCCAGGGATCAGCTGCAATTTGTGGAGTTAGAGGAGGGCTGGGTTAGGACAGCAGGGCTAGTGGGGGACCTGTGGAGCCTGAAGAAGTGGGGGTCAACAAGTACGAGGAGGGCAGAAAAAAGAATATTCAAAACAAAAATTGATCCAGAGTAAGGGGAGTTGCTATGGAGACTGTAGAAGTAGAGGCTTCTGTAGTAATAAGTTTGCCAGAAATGTTCTGCTGGGCCCTGGAGCATTTGGAGTTTTTATCCAGAGAGACTGGAGGTGTGTGCATTGACAATGCCTGGCGCATTTCCGCATCCATAACTTTTTACGATTTGGACCTGGGAAGATTCCTGAAGTAGATTTTCCCCAGAGAGAAGTACTAGAAGTAATTGAAAACACCTTCTTTTTACTAATTGAGACTGAGCGACAGGAGCTGAAGGGATGAGCTGCTGCACAGTCTGCTGCATCATGTCGTGCAATGGTCATTTTAATAGCTGCTATCTTTCCTGTGAAAGATAAGTTGAGTAGTTTCCACTAATCTAAAATGGTTCTAATATTGGATAGAAGAGGAGTAAAATTAGTTTCCCATGTTTTCTCTAAGTTCGGGATAATTTTAATTCCGAGATATGTTAGACCCTGGGGGGGCATCAAAAGCCCAAAGAGTTATTCATATGCGGTTTACAAAGAGAGTTTAAGGGTAATGTTTTGGTTTTGCTGCAGTTTAAGGCCAGGCCTGAGACTGTGGTGAATTCATTAAGTAGGTTTACCAGTGGATACCCTGCTTCTTAGAGGTTTTCTAGAAGAATTAAGAGATCATCTGCATACGATACAGAGGTAAAACAAAGATTGCCAATGGGAATCCCCTTAATATTGCTAGATAAGCAAAGATGGACAGAAAGAGGTTCCATCGCTAGGATAAAAAGGGAGGGTGATAACGGGCAACCTTGCCTGGTACCTCTGGTCAGAGGGAAGGAGGGATAAAGTGTGGAGTTGGTTAGTTCTTTAGCGGAGGGAGATGCATATAATAATTTAATCCAGGAGCAAAATATACTGGAAAAACCAAAAAAAATTCAAAGTCTGGTATAAGTAATTCCAACTTAATAAAGCAAAGGTCTTTTCAAAGTCAATAGCTATAGCTGCAGCATGTGTTTTTAAAGATTTAAGCCTTATATATTAAATTAAATAATAAGCGTAGATGATCGGAGCCATTTCTGCCCTTAATAAAGCCTGCTTGGGACTTATGAGCTAATTTAGAGATAAATGGTTCCAGACAGGAGTTTAAAAGCTTTGCAAACATTTTTCCATCTGTATTTAAGAGAGATACTGGTCTGTAACTAGAGGGAGAGAAGGATCTTTATTTTTTTTTTGCTATTACAGTTATAATGGCTTCTGACATCGAAAAGGGGAGTCTGCTGGTTTGATTAGCTTCCTGGAAGACCTTAAAAATTAAGGGACATAAAGTTATCAGAAACTGTTTTATTAAAGTCAACCAGGAAGCCATCTCCACCTGGAGCTTTTCCAGATTTTAGGGAGGAAAAGGCATTTCAGACTTCTTCCAAAGTGAAAGGGGGAGTCTAAGTCTTTTTTGTCTTGATCAGAAAGATGGGGAACGTGTATTCTATTTAGAAAGTTTTGAATGTGGGGGTTAGGGACAGAGTTAGGCAGAGTATATAATTGCTTGTAAAAAGACATCATGTTCTGATTAATAGAAGGACCATCAGTATGGAGCTGACCTGATTGGTCTTTAATGCCCACTATATGCCTTTCTGACTGTTGATTTTTAAGTTGGTAAGCTAATAGTTTGCCACATTTATCACCTTGCTCCCAGTATTCATGTTTAAGTTTGTATAATGCCAATTCTGTTTTTCGAGTTAAGAGCTCATCAATTTTTATTCTAAGATCTAAAATTTCTAAGTGGAGGGGTGAGTTAGGATCAGGTTTTGGGGATTTGAAATAAAGGGATTCTTTTTCTTTAAGTTGTTTCTCCATGGTAGCTAGGTGTTGTTCTCTTGTTTTTTTACGATGAGCTGCAAAATTTATAATTTTGCCTCAAATGGTAGCTTTTAAGGCTTCACATAGTGTGCTCATAGAAGTATTTGAAGGTTTGTTAAAAGAAAGAAATTCCTGGATTTGAATTTTAACCCATGAAATAAATTCTGGGTCTTTCATTAATAGGAGATCTAGGTGCCATATGGGTGATTTAGCTAATAGTGGGCCCCAGAGTAAGTGAATACGAACCGGAGAATGGTCTGATATGACCACTGGGAGAATAGAGGCTTCAATTACTTTATCTGCGATAGAATGGGATGCAAACCAGTAGTCGATCCTGCTGTAAGACTTGTGAAGTGGAGAATAGAAAGTATATTCCCTTTCTCTGGGGTGAAAAAGTCTCCAAAGCTCTGTAAGACCAAAATCATTCATGAGTAAAGATAGGGTGTCAATACTTCTGAGGTGGGCATCCAAAGAAGTGTTACTTCTGTCTAAATGTGCATTTAGTGCAAGGTCTAGATCCCCACCCATCAGTTTAGGAGCATTATCCATATTGTTAGACAAAATTTGCGGAGCCAAAATTATTAAAGAATTCCAGTGAGTCAGAATTAGAGGCATACACGTTAACCAGTGTTAAAGGGCCAGAGGGTGTATTAAATTTAACAATTACCCATCTGCCTTCAGTGTCAGTAATTGTTTTTAAATGGCATCATTTAAGATTTTTATGGATCAGAATTGCTACACCTCTTTTTTAGAAGTGTGAGAAGAAGCGAATATATGACCGACCGAATCCCATTTCTGTCTATCAGTGTCAGTGGCTAGTAGCTTAGTTTCTTGTAAGAGTGCAATCCTTGCCTTTAGTTTTTTAAGGTGCGATAGAATTTGTTTGCATTTACAAGGAGAGTTGAGACCCTTAACGTTCCAGGAGTATAGTAATAGGTCAGCCATAGTTAGTATAAAAGTTAAGGTACAGATTGTCAGGTAAAAGGGACTCAAAAAAGATCATGGCAGGGGACACTGAGAGGTCAATAGGATAAGATAGTTTATGAAACACAAAGTAACGAGTATGGGAATGTGTGCAGAACTGAAAAAGTATTGCGAGTTGCAAGAATATAATTTTACAACAGTTATAATTGATGCATCTCTTTAACAAGTGATAAAAGACCAAGAATTATTAACAAATTAACCAACATTTAAGTATGAACATTCTTTATATATAACAATAAAACCTTCTATACTGCGATATGAGATATGGGTCAGAACAAAGGTACGTGGACTCTCTCATAAAGGAATTGGGCGAGCAGTAGCTAACAAACACTAAATCCAGGTGGAGGTATCCTGATGACTATGAAGTTAAATCAAATGGTTAGTAACATGAAACTTATGGATGTAATGAAATGACTAATTCAAACTTAGTCAAGATTAAAACACAAACACAATTCCCAGAGGGGAACCTGCATTACAGCTTCATCAAAAAAGAAAAGAAGAAGTTCAATGTAATTATATCTAGGAAGAAATAAAAACCAAAATGGTAGCAGCAACTACCAGGACATTATATAACAAAACAGTTGAGTGGAAAAAGAAAGCCAACAGAGCTGGATTGCTCTCTTAAAAAAAGGTTAGCCATATATATATATATATATATATATATATATATATATATATACACACACATATACATATACATTTATTTTTATTTATTTATTTATTTAGTTTTTGTTAACCGGGTAAGTGCGCTAGTCAGCAAGTGACTGTTTTCAGGCACGACCGGGAGAATATACAATAACACAAAGAGTACAGCCAGATTATTAAGACAACGAGTACAAAAATGCAGAGAGAAATACATATGGCAATGTAACATACATTAGTAAACAAAAATATACTTTAGCACTTGATCATGGAACATACTCAAAATGTGAATAGTAGAAGGCAGAAAATAAGAGAGGATAGGCATCAGTAGAAAAGACACAAGGAAGGGAAAACTGGCAAAAGGACGAGAGGGAGAGATTAAGTGGAAAGGAGGTGCTGTCAGATACGGCAACAGCGGGGTGAGGTACCAACCTACGGCCGGGCCTATGGAGCAGAAAGACGGCAGGCGAAGAGAGGGTGGTGGGGGGAGCGGCAGTAGATGGCAACAGCGGTAGGAGGCAGGAAAATACAGCCGGTCTGGTGGAACCGATAGACGCAGGCGAGAGTGAGGATGCCGTGTGAGAGGGATAGAGGCGGAGGAGTTATGGCAATAGCGGCAAAAGTGTCAAAGTCAAGCCGAGCCAGTGGAACCAAGAGACGGCAGGGCAGGGAAGGGGGGGAGACGGTGGGAGGAGGGTAGTAGGTGGAGAGAGGTGACTAAGCACAGCCAGGAGGGTGGGGACTAAGGAGGGGCATGGATGAGGTAGGAACAGGTAAAGGTGAGTTTGGTGGGGAGTGGCAAAAAGGGGGGAAGAGGATATAACAGAAGAAGGGGGGAAGAGAGCAGTGGGGTTAAGTGAGGAGAGGCTGTGAAGTGAAGATAAGAATGTCATGGAGTAGAATAGCGACTTACAATTGTCAACAGCTAACATTAGGCTTATAAAGAAACAGGTTAAGGCAACATTAATTACAAGGCACAAAATAAAACATTAATTACAAGGCACAGTATAGAACACCCACTTGGACAGGCAAAAGTGCTAGCAATGAGGAAACAGTACAAATGCAGCGGATCAGGTAGGGTCAAAGCAAACACATTTGTCCATAGTAGTGAGGAAAGTCCTGAGTTTGCTCTTAAAAGTCACATGAGTGGAGACATCTCTTAGATCCTGAGGTAGTAGGTTCCATAGGTGGGGGCAGCATGATGGAAGAGCCCATGCCCTTTTAGTCCGACAAAGGGATGGATAGTAAGGTCTGATCAGCTGATCTAAGATTCCTTGTGGGAATGGCGGCCTGAGGAGATCAAACAGGATAGCAGGCTTGGACGTCCTTAGGATGGAATCAACTAAATTGTACAAGTAGTACTGCCTGGTAGAGGAAGGAGAGAGCCAACCAAGGTCCTGATATAAGAGACAATGATGCTGCAGCCGAGGTGCTTTGGTTGCATACCTGCACACATTATTGAAGGTAGTATCCCATAGTTGCAGTGAAGATTTGGTGGCCAAGGACAGGATGGGACACCCATATGTAAGGGTTGGCAATAGAATGCCTCTGGCTATCATCAATTTAGCAGCGGGGTGAGCAGGTATTTGGTTCTATAGGCAGCCCCAATTTGCAGTTAATTGACTTGCAGGTTTCCTGTATATGTGCTTTCAGGTCCAAGGTTTGATCCAGGTGGATGCCAAGGTAACTAAAGGAAGTGACAGTTTCTATAGGGTCCCCATCGATATCAGAGACAGAGATGGTCAGAGGACAGGATCTAAGCTTGTGATTGGAGCCAAACATCATAACTTTTGTTTTATTTGTATTTAAAACCAGGCATTGAGAGTTCAACCAGTGTTGTACAGCACGAAAATCTGCAGTGAGGGCAGCATTTAGATCCAGGACCTTATCAGAGTGATAATAAATTACCAGGTCATCTGCATAAAGAAGTGAGTGACCAGTGGTGACCAGCTCAGGAAGTTTATTGACGAATAATGAGAATAGAAGAGGGCCAGTATATACATATACATATATACATACATATACACACACACACATATACATATATACAAACAATTATGTTTGTAGCTAAGCAAGCAAGTCAGGATGGCAATTAAGTCAGTGGCATACACATTAAAGATAAGTAAAAGTGAAATGGGGGCAGCAGGATATTCTAAAAAGTTATGGCCCACATATGCAATCAATAGAAGGGGTAGCACGGACATGGAAGATTTCCTTAAGTATGTAGGGTAGTTGTTTGTCTGTGAAAGGAAGTACACAGGCTTTGAGAATATTGATGCCATATATAGAGAGTTCAGTACCTCATGGGGATTAAAGAAGCTGTTCATATGCCCGAAAATAGCCTCCTTTAGTAAATCTTGAGGGGGGCTGACTAAGTCTAGAAATGAGGCTCAGTAAATCACCCCAAAAGGAATGAGTACAATTTCGTTAAGAGCAGTTGCATGTGGCTTCAGGCATATGGCTTGGCTTTGCAACAAAAAGCTCCATTAGGGTACAATGCCTGAGTTTATGTAATAAAATGTAATGAGACCATGGGTCTCAAAATGGCCTGCCATAGGTAGTGAGGTTACCTTAATAGAAGAGCACAGACAATAAAGAAGGGGAAAGCCAGACAGAAGAGATTGCAGGGGATAGTAATGTAACAAGTGGGGGGAGTAGGTCAAATCTAGGTTATATATGTAGAAAAAGCCATCATGTCATGTATTATATCTGTATGTTTATGAAATATATATATATATATGTACTGTATATATATATATATATATATATATATATATATATATATATATATATATATATAGAGAGAGAGAGAGAGAGAGAGAGAGAGAGAGAGAGAGAGAACATAAAATACACTTGGGAGACATAAGAGTGCCTGCTGCAACAGTAGAAAATTATTCATACTAGGAGAATGGTCAGATGAGTATGAATAGTTATTAAGAAAAAAGGTGTAATGTCATCTATAACACAATTGACATCTTGCCTGCATTACTTTCACTGTGAAGTTTAAAGAGTGCTAAATTTGAAAGCTGATATTGGGAGGAGAAGCAGTTGGTTGTATAAATATGCTGACCTCGATGTACTGCTTTGGCAGTTAAGTACCTACTGCTAGTGAAAGCAGGTCTGATACAGGAAGCTGCACCAGTATTCAGGCAGACCTCTAAAGCTATTACATGAAGCCTGAATAGCAAGGAGGTTGCTTAAGCAGTGAGTTAGCATAGGACAGATATTAATGAAAGGTCACTGATCATGTTCCACTGGACTTATGGGTTTCAGAAGTCAGAGGAAGGGACTTGCGATTACTCTTGCTTTTTTTTTTCTTCAGCTGTTCGGCTTAAGAGGGGAACTGGAGGTGATTTCTGCCCAGGACGAGTAGATGGAGATTAGTCCAGCTTCCGGGATGTTAGGGACATTCTGTAAAGTCTCTGCATCTACCTGGGACAAATCCTCATGTGAAGACATAACTGTATCCTGTAGAGGGATGAACATATTATTCAGAGGAAGTGGCAAGGACAGGTAGGAGCCCCTTTTGGAAGCTGCAGTGTCTTTGTTTGGGGTCTGATCTTCACAGCAGGCAGTTCTGGTAAATTTGGTATTGGTGCTTATTTTTTCTTGAATGCGGGCTGACTGTCTGGGGAGTGAGTTATCCGGCCGAGGGGTTTCTGTGTCTGTACTAGTGGGGAGTGAATCTCTAGTGTCCTGAGCAGCTCCAGCCTTGCAGGGGGTTAAATCAGCTGATAATCCTGATTGTAACAGTTCAGGAGTGTGAAGAACACTAGTTTAAGCTGGTAAAGTCTCTATGAAAGCAGATCTGGTTTCTGGAGTGTTAAAATCTTTAAATGCATTACCAAATAAAGTCTCATCACTGCAGGGTACCAGAGAGCAAACCTTATCCCTTTTTGGTGTAAAACATGTTTAATTGGGTTGAAAACACACCTTTCAGCAGACAATTTTTTAGAGTAAGCCCTGTATATGTAAATTCTAAATTCTTGCCACATCAGAATTCTGGTTTCTCTTGCCTTCTGCAGTATAATTTCGGTGTGAGCATAATTAAGAAACTGTGCTATTATTGGCCTTGTATTTTGGTCTGAACTTGGCTTAGGGCCCAGTGAGCAATAGGAGCGCTCTATGATTAAGTTGAGGTTGGGTGGAAGATGCAACATAGTGGGCAGAACATGCAGGAGTAAGGCAGTCGTGTCTCCAAGTTTGGAACCTTCAGGGAAGCCAAGGAATCTTAAGTTGTTTCTGCGGCTTCTGTTTTCTATGTCCTCTATTTTAGTTTGGAGTGTTTTTGATGGTTCTGTCCTGTTCCCTTATGGTAGCTTTGAGATCTTGGACTGAGGATTAATTTTGTTTAGTTTTGTTTTCAGTGCTCAGTAAGAGAGTGTCCAAAGTTTGCAGAGTGGCTGTATTTTCTCCAAAGCTGTTTTTAAATCATTCATTTCAGATATAAATTTTTGAACCATAGTTTCCATTTTGGAGAGTGAGGAAAGGTACATTTCTTGCTCAGCCATGCTGGTAGACCCAGGCAAACAGACAAGATTGGTGGGTAGAAAAATACCAGGTCTTAAAGCAATTGTGGAAATAACCCACCAAAGCTGTAGTTATGAACTTTGTCTTGCTGAATGTTACTGTTGGCTTACATTATTGTCTTGGATGGCTGTACATGAAGACAGATAGCTGGTTGTCCTTGGAGAGCTGAAAAATTAAGCTGCCATACTGAGCTGAGCCAGGCCACGCCCCCACTGGTCTTATTTAGAGACTTTCATTTAAGCCTCCTATGTGCCAGGCTTATTTTTTGTTAGTAGACTTATGTTGCTATAGTTAATTCTAGGAAAATGTACTTGATTGTGGGAAGCCATTCTGAATATTGTACATTAAAAAAATATATACTTGATTTCCTGTTTTAGGGACTACTTTCTACCATAGGTTATCTGTATGTTGTCATGAAGAAAATATTTTATAATATTTTTTTTCTATAAAGGATTTTATCCTCAGCTCAGGTGGGTGGCTGCTCAGCCCTGTCCTTGGTTCCCATGACTGACTACCTCCTCCCTAGCCTTGGGTGCTTGATTTCTCCATAGATTCCCCCATGGCAGTGTTAGAGGAGGGAGTGCCCCAAGCAGAACACAATCCAGATGTACCCCAGGGACCAAATGTTAGTTTGGGCCAAGGAAAAACAGGCAGGGTTTCATTCAGCCCACCTCACTGTCATTTTTCTCTTCATTCCCCCTTGCCACTGTGGCACACCAGTGTGTGTGTGCACTGAGGCACCCACATGCTGCTAAATTGCAGTCCCTACCCTTTGAAGTCTCTCAGAGCCTGCACTATCAACAGGCTTTCACCAGGTGGCAGTCAAATGCTGAGACAGGGAACTGGTGCCGTCAATATACAGTTACACACTAAATGTGTTATATTGTATATTGCTTATTAAACTTCAACATTCAGATGTTAGAATAACTAAATGGTATAACATGAAATTTACAAACAAACAATGATATCATTCATCACACTGTTTTCTTGCCTGCATAATAAAAATGATTTCATTTTGTCTTGGTGTATTTGGTGTATTTATTTAGCACCAATATAGGTCTTTCAGAACATCATACATAACTGCATTTCCTCCTCAAAGCAGGAAATATATATGGGGACATCACTGCCTGTCAAGTTTTTGGCCTGTCACTTTATCTCATGTGTAAGTTTCTCCTTGGGTAAGACTTTCAAAGCCTGGTTAAGTCACACTTAAAAAGTTGGCTGCTGCCGAGAGACCCATGTATTTTGTATGCATTTCCTCATAAGGAGGAGCTGAATATGCACTACTCTTGTATAAGGGTCCCAATAGAAAAACTGAAACATAGAATTCGATGGCAGAAAGAGAACTGGTAGGCCCATCTAATTTGCTCTATTTTCCTGCCTATTACTACTCCACAGACCCTATTCAGTCTCACAAAGAGGTGTCATTTAGGGGTCACCAAGTGTTGTATTTGTGACCCCTATGAATTTATTGTGACCCTTACATTCTGTTTGTGATCCATGTACTATAGCTGCTTGTGCTAGCTGGCTCTTGACTCACATTTCTATCTCTGCTGCTCTATGTTTTTATTTGTTTTGTCTGTTGGCTGGTCCCCCTTCCCCTTCTTTAACCTCCCCTCCAACATCCAGTCTCCTTCCCATCCTAGTCCCAACCAATCGTGGCCTCATTAAACATTTTTTTTCCCCTTGCAGCTATTATGTCATCGGGTGGTTCAGGTGCCAAAACTGTTCAGTTCAACTTAGTAATTTGCCATTAGAGGTCAGAGAAGACAAAAAAAAAGAGACAGAAACAGGACTCAGGGTTAGGGCTTGGAAATCGGGAGACAGGATGGATACATGGTCTGGTTAGTGTTGGTTCAATCAGTGAGTCAGGATACATTCCTGCAGCCAGTCGGTTGGGTGGTTGGGTCAGAAGAGCAAGGGAGCGAACCCTTACCACACAGGTAAGCAACAGGCTATGGTTAAAATGTGATGATAGTATGAAAATAGAGCAAATTAGATGGGCCTACCAGTTCTCTTTCTGCTGTCAAATTCTATGTTTCTGTTAGACACTGTGGAGTATGAAAGGCATCTAGAAACACAGAATTTGCCAACAGAAAATGACTGCTTGGCCCATCCAGTCTGCCCTGATGGTCCCTACCTAGTCTGCCTTGGCAGACCCTAACTGGTCTCCAGCGATCATCCCTCCTCCCTTCCCATTTACTAATATTCCCCTATGTCCATTCCATACATGCTTGAAGCCCACTACTATTTTCACTTACACTACTTCTGCTTGCAGTTTATTCCAAGCATCCACCACTCTTTCTGTGAAGTAGTACTTCCTCACATACCTGTTACCCCCCCAAGCTTCATCACATGTACTCTGGTCCTGGTGCTCTTTCTCATTTGAAAGAGACTCCCCTCCTGCATCCTGTTCACCCCCATGAGGTACCTTTATGACTCTGTTATGTCCCCTCTCACTCTCCTCTCTCATCTGAGACAATTACACAAGTGTGGTACACATGAGGTGGATTTCTAACTGACATAGGGACAGGAAACAGAGGAATGTGGTGGACAGGCACTACTCCCCATTGACAGAGGTACTCAGTGGCAACTCCTAGGGATCAGTGCTGGGACCACTGCTGTTCATCATTTTTAGCAATGATCTGGAAGCTGGGTTCCCAGAATCCTGCGTATGTCTGCAGGTGATGGACTCCCTTGAGGATGGGGGCATATGAACAACATGGATGGTCAACTTCTGAAGCCTCATATTCAATGTTGCCAAATGCAAGGTGCTACACTTGGGCTGGAAAAAGAGAGATAAAACATAAACACTGACTAAGGCAATGGCAGAGCCAGGTTTAGGAGCATATGGGAGTTGGATGGGGCCATTCAGTCTGTTGTGGGCTCCACAATGGGCACTAAACAGTGAATAAAGATCATGGTGGTGCACCACTACTCACACTGGGGCAGTCAGGAGGGGCAACTGCCCCCCAGCTCCCCTTCTAGCTCTGCCACTAAACTGAGGCTCCTACTGCATTAGTAGAGGAGGATCAGGACATGGAGATCATAATTAACAGTAAGATAAGGTATGACAAGCAGAGTGAGACTGCTGTCAAGAGATTCAGCAGAATGCTGGAATGGATCAAAACGGTAATGATTAGCAGGACTGAGTAAGTTATTCTTCCTCTTAAAGCCCTGTCTGTCCCCACATGATATATTGCATGCAGGGTTCCCCAATACAAAAAAGAAAATTGAGGAATTCATAAGGGTACAGTGCAGGCATACCAAAATTATCAGGGGTATGGAAGACAAAAGTTACAGATCCTTGACTTTCTGGTGGCCCTTAGCATTTTCATGATGGAGAAAAAGAGGCTTAGAGAGAGGACATGATCTCTGTCTTCCACATACTTAGTGGTATCAACTAGATAGAGTTGACAGTTGTTTGAGCTGGTTTCCTCCAACAGGATGCGATGACAAATCCTTCAGCTCAGAGCTGGTAGATTTGGATGTACAGCTAGGAAACACTTCTTCTGTCAAAGGGTGGTGAAACTACAGAACAGGCTACCAGCAGAGACAGTAGACATGAAGGCAGTATGGGCCTTCAGGATAAACTAGGAAAATATCTGCATAACATAGTAGTCACTTGACAGCTGGGAAACAGAGTGGGCAGGGAAAGGAACACATTTAAGTTAATAACTCTTTAGACAGCATACTTATGCATACCTGCTTATGAAGCAGTGGGTGGACATTGTGAACCTACAGTTCCTTTTCACCTTAAATACAGTTGTTATGTTATTATATTCATATACTCCACTGTTGAAGTTAGAGTTGGGGGGGTGCTGTGCACCTGGGATAAGCTCCAGATGGAACATCAGTCCACACGTTTACCAGATTTTAGAAATTATTTTCCTATGAGGAGAAGGCTAGAGTGCAACTTGCTGGGCATGTGTATGGGGAAACAGGGTAGCATATTCTGTTTCAAATTACCCCCCCAAAATGCATGAGAATGCACCCCATTTTATGGGGGCTTAGGCAGCCCCCAGACCACTAGCCTATGGTTTACATTTATATTCATGTTATTGATGGTCTTGCAATGCCTATGGTTTTCATGAAATGAATCCGCTGGTCTCAGGTGTCCCTTCCTCCTCCCTTTCCTCTACTTATTATTCCCATGTTTTTATCCCATATATGATTGAAGAACCCCACTGTCTTCGCCCCCACCACTTCCTATGGCATGCTATTCCAGGCCTCCACCATGCCTTTCTAGGAAGAAGTATTTATCACATCAATGTTAAACTTCCCTCACTCAAGCTTCTTTGCTTGCCCCAGTATTCTGGTGCTCTTTTGTCTCTGAGACAGTGAGAGGGAGAAGAGAGAGAGAGAGAGAGAGAGAGAGAGAGAGAGAGAGAGAGAAAGCAGCCAAAGCTTCCTTAGATCGAGGAGATTATTTTCTAGACTACACTGAATTGAATTATTACTTTTTGGACCTGTGTAAGTAACTAGTATTGATTCTGTTTTTGGGGTTGACTTTTCTTATTTTAACTTTAATTTACCATGGAGGAACTGTAGCTGGGATATATTTGCAGTCATTTGTGACTAGACCTGTTACTTAACCTCTGTGAAATAGGTGTCTAAAAGGAAGGAAGGCACTCCATGGGGTGGAGGGTCAGAGTTGTAGTTGATTGTTTCTCGAGGGCATATGTTTACTCCCACCCACCCTGCCCTTCCCCACCGCCCCAAGCACATCACTTCTTTTATAGCAGGGGTTCTGACATCTTTTCCCAAAACTGCAACAACATACACCTGTTCATATCCTTAAAGGCACAGCACACTGAATGGGGTAGAGACACTCACAAGCTTGCACACACTAAAACAAGAATAACAACAGAAAAAAAGAAAAGCATCTGTAACAGGAAGGGACACAGACATGTGGGGAGTGGTGCAATGCATGGGCTGTGGAGCAGCAGTCTTCCGGGAGACATTCTGGAGACTATGTTGCTGCCCTATTTGCAGGCACCTCTCTGGTCTGAGGGAGGAGGTTGTTCGTCTTCATGCTGACCTGGCAAGGATTTTGGAAACCTGCTCCCCCACCCAGGGACTGCCCAGGCCACCACCACTACCTCAGAGGTTGCCAAGAAAGAGGAGTGGTTGGACCACAGTGGGCTCAGGGAGGGTGAGGGTGGTGGAACAGAGATACATCCCTCCAGTTGTGCATCTCCACAATTCAAGTGAAAATCTGGTGGAGTATGGTTCCTCTGTGGAGGCACCCACAGTGGAGATCAAGGAGGATGCTTGGAACCTCCACAATGGAGACCCACAGGTGGGTGGCACAGGACCCCACAGGGGAAGGAAATAACTCCTGGTGGGGGAATCAATAGTTAGGGGGTAGAACTGGAGGAGGGAGGGGAAAGGGAGGTAAGGTGACTGCCCAGTGCCATGGCTTATAGGGACAGGAAATGAATCCTCAGTATCGTGGGAGCAGCTGCAAGGGGGAGTGATCTGGATGTCATTATCCACCTAGGAACAAATGACCTGGCTGAGAATGGGATCAGAGCAGTGCAACAGGAGTCTGTGGAGTTGGAGAGGGGCCTTACACAAGTAGCACACATGGTAACTTTCTCAGAAGTGCTAGCTGTCTATATTAAAGATGAGGCTAGGGTACTCTGCACCATGGGATTCAATGACTGGTTGAAAAACTGGTGTGGAGCTCAGGGATTTAGCTTCACTGGGGACTGGGGCTCCACCTGGAGGGATGCAGGCCTATACAGGTGTGATGGTCTGCATCTATCCAGGAGGGGAACCAGAATTCTAGGTGATATCTTTAAATGCTTCATTGGCAAGCATTTAAACTAGCCAAGGAGGGAGGCATTGAAAAGGAGAAGGGAAATCCTAGCCCCCTGGCCCCCCAAAAAATCGGGGTAGTTAGTAAGGTAAACACCAAGCTAGAGCAGTCGATAAGGAGAAGGGATGGGGTAAATGGAGAAAAAGACAAAGGCAGTAAGGACAGGGATGGGGTAAAAAGAAAACAAGTCATAATAAAATGGAGGGTAATGAGTACCAATGCCCATAGGCTAGGTAAAAAGCTCCAGAAATGGTGGCCTTGATGGAAGAGGGATGCCTGGATATCGTAGCAGTCACAGAAACATGGTACACAGAGATCCATGACTGGGATGTCAACATACCAGGGTACACAATCTACAGGAGGACAGGTAGGGAAGAAGAGGAGGAGGAGCTCTCTATGTAAGGGAAGGGGTCAAAGCTACATAACTAAAGGGTAACCAGGGAGGAAAGGAGGCACTGTGGGCCACCCTGGAGACTGGAAATGGCACCACTATTCACACAGGGGTTGTATTCAGACCCCCATCTCAGGGGGAGGAAATGGACAAGGAAATGATAGAAGGCATCCTTGGGATGGCAGAGAAAGGAGAGATATTGCTGATGGGGGACCTGAATATGCCAGATGTTAACTGGAGCAACTTTGCTGCAGCCACATTCTAGAGCAGGGCCATTATCGATGCCCTACAGGGGGCATGCATCAGACAGCTAGTTTTGGAACCCACTCAGGAGGGAGCAGTGTTATACCTGGCACTCTCAAATGGGGATGGAGAGAGGATCTCTGATCCTGAAGTGGGTAGCCATCTGGGAACAAGCGACCACCAAACAGTGTTGTTCACGATAAACTTAGCTGTAGAGTCATGCCATACAAAAGTGAAGGTACTGGATTTCAGGAGGCCTGATTTTGTCAAAATGGGCGAGTGCCTCAGAAATGCATTAGCAAACAGGCATGAAGGTGGGGCAGAGCAACAATGGGGAAACATCAAAACAGCCATCACAGAGGCAACAAGCCTTTGTGTGATGCACATAAATCTAAATGAAAGAAAAAAACACTATGGTTCTCAAAAGAAGTGGCAGGGAAGGTAAGGGAGAAAAAGACAGCATTCAAGAAGTATAAGGAAACACAGAAGAAGCAGGACAGAGAACTGTACCAGTTAATGCAGAAGGAAGTGGGGAAGGCAGTCAGAATAGCAAAGGTCCAAACCGAGGAAAAGATAGCCAACTCAGTTAAGAAGGGGGATAAAACCTTTTATAGGTACATTAGGGAGCAAAGAAAGACTAAGGCAGGGATATTGAGGCTGAATAAAGAGGAAAGTGGTTGTGCAGAAAGTGACAGTGAAAAAGCAGGGATACTGAAAGAATACTTCTGCTCAGTATTCACAATGGAAAAGCAGGGGGAGATACCAAATCCAGTCAATAGAAGTACTCTGGAAAGGGGGGTTAATATTAGTTCTTTCACAGAAGAAAGGGTTCTGAAAGAACTCTTAAAACTGAAGGTGGATAAAGCAATGGGGCCTGATGGGATTCACCCCAGAATTCTAAAAGAACTAAGGGAAGAACTAGTAACAACACTGACTACCCTTTTTAATAAATCATGGGAGGATGGTGTGGTACCTGAGGACTGGAGGTGGGCAGATGTGATTTCCCTTCACAAAAGTGGGAGCAAGACAGAGGCAGGAAACTACATACCTGTCAGTTTGACCTCAGTGGTAGAGAAAATGATGGAATCAGTTCTGAAGGAAAGAATTGTTGAGTACATAGAGGCCAGTGGGGCACAGGACCCAAGGCAGCATGGATTCACAGCAGAAAGGTCATGTCAGACAAATCTAATTGATTTCTTTGACTGGGTGCCCAAAGTAGTAGACCAGGGAGGGGCTGTGGACATAGCCTACTTAGACTTTAGCAAGGCATTTGACACAGTCCAGCATAAAAGATTAATAAACAAATTAGCCATCCTGGGAGTGGGTCCCAGGGTGGCAGCCTGGGTAAAATACTGGCTGGACAACAGGACACAGTAGGTAATAGCAAATGGAGTCTACAGTGAAGAAAGGGGGGTTACTAGTGGGGTACAGCAGGGTTCAGTACTGGCCCATCCTTTTTAATGTCTTTATAAGTGATGTTGCAGAGGGACTGGATGGGAAAGTATGTCTCTTTGCAGATGACACAAAGATCTGCAACAGGGTTGATATGCAAGGTAAGGTGGAAATGATGAAAAGGGACTTGGCAAGGTTAGAGGAATGGTCAAATGTATGGCAGCTTAGATTCAATGCAAAGAAGTGCAAAGTAATGCACCTGGGAAACAAAAACCCAGGGGAAGAGTACAAAATTGGGGGGGTTGGGGGAGGTACTGACAACAATAAAAATGGAAAGGGACCTGGAGGTAGTCATATCAGATGACCTAAACTTGGGCCAGTAATGTAAGAAGGCAGTAAGGAGGGCTGGGGGGATACTGGGATGCATAGGAAGAGGCATTACCAGTAGAAAACAAGAAGTTATTAGCCCTCTGTACAGACAATTGGTAAGACCACATCTGGAGTACTGTGTACAGTTCTGGAGATCCCATCTCTGCAAAGACATAGACAGGGTGGAGGCTGTCCAGAGGAGGGCAACCAAAATGGTGCAGGGTATGCACCAGAAGACATATGAAGAAAGACTAAAGGAGCTTAAGATCTATAGCCTCGAGAAAAGGAGGGAGAAGGGGGACATTATAGAAGCTTTCAAATACCTCAAGAGAATCAACAAAGTCCAAGAGGGTAGCATCTTTCAGACAAAGAGATGTGCAAAAACAAGGGTGCACAATTTGAAAATAGAGGGGGATGGCTCAGAGGTAATGTGAAGAAGTATTTCTTCACAGAGAGGGTTGTAGATACATGGAATGGCCTTCCTGAGCAGGTTGTGGAGTCATAAACAGTGGGGAAACTCAAGAATGTATGGGACAGACATGAGGCAATGCTAGTGGGGGGGGTAGGAGGAAGTAGGCTGTTGGTTAACTAGGGTCTGCAGCTTATCCATTTGGTAGGGAAATGGGTAGACTAGGTAGGCCAAGCAGTCCTTATCTGCCATCAAATTCTATGTTTCTGTGTTTCTCCCCTCCTGCACCTTGTTTACCCCTGTGAGGTACTTACAGGTCTCAGTAATGTCCCCTCATGCTCTCTTCTCCTCCAGGATGTCCATGCTGACTTGCTGCAGCCTGCCCCATATGGTTTCTCTTAGAACCCATGCACCATTTTGGCAGCCCTCCACTGGACTGCTTCCACCTTTTCAATGTCCTTGTGGAGTTGCGGGCTCCAGAACTGTACACAGTACTCTAGGTGGGGTGTCACTACTGAGCGATACAGTGGCAACACCACCTCCATTCTCTTGCTTGAAAACCTCATCCATATGTACCCTAGCAACCCAATAACTTTACCAACTGCCCTGTTGCACTGTCCTGCCACCTTGAGATCATCAGAGATGAGTTCTCCAAAGTTCCTCTCTTGCTGATGACTGTAAGAATCCCCCATGTTATACACAGCCCTAGGGTTTCCCTGCACCAAGTGCATAACTTTGCTCTTTTTGGCGTTGAAACCCAGCTGCCACTCCACAAAGAGACACACCTTCCCCTTTAGTTCCTTAGTAATTACACTTATGAACACACTGAAGAGTACAGTATCCAGTACTGATGCCTGTGACTCTCCATTGGTCACTCTCCCATCCCCCGAGTGAATTTCATTTACCACCACCCTCCGTCTCCTATTCTTTAACCTGTTTGATACTCAGCTTACCATCTTATACTCAAACCACAGGTTGCTAAGTTTTTTTATTAGACTCCTTTGCAGCAAAGTATCAAAGGCATTACTGATGTTCAGATAGGTCATATCCACTACCTTTACCCAATCCACCTCACTAGTCACCCAGTCAAAGAAATCTATGCAATTTGTTTGACATGAACTCCCATCAGTGAAACTGCTCTGCAGGTGGTCATGCAACCTATTTGCCTCCTGGTACTCCATCAGTCTCTCCTTCAGTACAGTCTCCATTAATTTACCCCACCACTAATGTGAGAGTGACTGGGGTGTAATTGCTAGCCTCCTTCCTGCTGCCACTCTTGTGCAGAGGGACCACACTGGCCTCCCTGAGTCCCATGTAACTACCCCTGTCCATAGTGAGATGCTGTATAGTGTTGCCAGTGGGAGACTAGCATCATGCTCAGTTTTTAGCACCATTGGATGAATTCCATCCAACCACATTGCCTTGTTTTTCTTTATGGTTTCCAATCCCCTCTGGACTCTCTCCTCCAAGAATTGACTTGTTTCCACTCCCCCTTCACCCCGGTACCTGCAGATATGTGTTGATCTGTTACCTCCCCAATCTTTACTATCCAACCCCTTGCTTTCCTCTTTTCAGTCATGTACATGAAGAAAGTCTTAGCCCTCTTTATGACTTCTTTGATGAACCTCTCCTCTGTTTATACCTTAGCTACCCTCACCCTTCTTCCTGCTGCCCTTTGTTGATTAAAATATTCCTCCCTGTCCCCCTACGTATGGCTCTTGTTGCACTTACTAAAAGCTGTTTTCTTCTCCCTTGCTGGCTTAGCCACCTGCTTCAAGAATCATAGTGACCTCTTCCTTCTCCTACCTTTGCTTACTTCATTCAAACAGTAGGCCATCGTCTTAGTTATTGCCTCCTTGATCCTTTTCCATTGTGCCTCTAATCCTCCCCAGCAGCCAACACCCCCTTCAAGGTAATTACAAGGCAATCAGCCACTTCTTTAAATTTTGCCCTCCTGAAGTCCAGGCCCCTTGTCCTAGTGTGTTTTTTCTCTTGCTCTCTTCATATGCCAAACCATACCATATAGTGATCACTTGTACCCAAGTGGCTAGCCAATGTGATATCTGCAGTGCTGTCCTCATTTGTAAGTGCCAGGTCCAGCACTGCCCCATCTCCAGTGTATTCCGTAACCAGCTGCCTGAGAAATACCCCCTGAAGAAGTTGTTGTCAGTCCTGCTTTTTGATGTAGCTGTGGCCAGAATGGTGAAGTCTGAATCCCACTGATTAAATCCCCCCATGACTAATACCTTGCTTTTGCTTGCCATTCTGCCAATGGCTTACCAAAAACCTTGTCTAGCTCCTCCACCTGTGTTGGTAGTCTGTACACTAACCCTCATGCAGATAAAAGCTCTGTATCATGTCTCTAAACCTACCCAAAGAACCTCCAGCCCTTTCTTCTCCCCCTGGTGTCCCTGTATCTCCGTATACCATGATTCTGTTATGGCCATCAGATCCAGGTCTGCCTCTGCAGTGGTTGCCCCAAGGTGAGAAATTGTATTCCCTATGCTCATTGCATTGTCACACATGGCTATACATTTCTTTTGTCCTTCCCTCCCCCTACATTAACTTGCTTCCCTGATTCCATGCTTCCCCCTCCTCTTGTCCTTGGTATTGCCCCCCCCCTTTGCTGTTCTCCTTCTGCCTACTCTCCTTAGCTCAACTCTCAGCCTTATATCCACCTCTGATTCTCTGGTCTTTTACTCCCCCTTGTCCTATGCTTCTCTAGCCCTAAGAAATTTATTTACCATGACCTTCTTCTCTCTGCTGTTCCATTTTCTGGGGGATGGGTGGCATTCAGTGTCTCCCTTGTTTTTCTTGCCCCCCCTTGGCTAGTTTAAACACGCATTCAAGGTAGCATTTAAATTTGCCACCCAGGACTGCCATTTCACACCTGGATGGATGCAGAATGTCTGTCTTATGCAGGCCTCTATCCCATCAAGTAGGACCCTAGTCACCAGTGTAACCAAAACCCACCTCCCTGCACCATGCCTTCACCCAGTTCTTGAAAGCAGTGTAGAGTTCCCTAGCCTTCGCCCCGCCATATGCTGGTAGCACCTCAGTTATAAGGCCAACAAATTAGCTACCTGCTTCAAGCCCCTCCCCAGCTTCTGAACCTATTCTGCACCACCCTTGAGTCATCCATTTCCAGTTCATTTGTTCCCAAATTTACAAGGACAGCCAGCTCCCTCTCATTCTCCAACAAGATTTGCTTGTCACCATCCCTCCATGCCAAGGCACCAGGTAGGCTTCTCACCTTCCTTTTCCATTCCTGCCCATCTCCCAAATCTACCCTATCTTCCATATCTGAAATATAACATGTTCACTTTCTCTCAAGAATCCACATATTGACTATAGCATAATACATCACCCCCACCACCAGCCATCAAACGGTTTGATATCATAAAAATGATACAGACATTGCATCCCATATACACACACTGACACAAACCAAATGGTGACATTATAAATAAAATGCTGAGGACACACACACACACACACACATATATACATATACACACACACACTTGCACCTATGAACAGAAACAGCTATTGACCATAGCAATGCACATCTTCCAAAACCATAGTTCAAGTATAATACAAATGTTGTGGTGTGTACTGTACATCCTACACTGCAAACACATGTACAGAAGAAGCAGAATTCACAAGTACACTCCTCCCCACATCAATGTCAGAAACTACTGGCTATTTGAAAATCTTTGCTGACTATGCATCCTACACACAAACACACACACAAAAAACATCTGCGTCAACTGTTGAACATCGTTTACATCCAACTGAACAGCTAGCAAACTTACATGCTTATGTGCCACTACAGTAAGGGATCCAAGGGGGAAAATGAAAAAATGCCTGGTTCAGGCTTCATGAAGTCATCTGACTATTTCCATTCCACACCACCACTTGAATCATCGGCTTAATTCTGAATTGGAGTCACCAGGCTGGGGGGGGGGGACAGCCCCCTCCTTCCCAGCCTCACAACAGGGGGCAATCCCTAGGGGGACTTTGGGTTTGTGAGGGGGGGCTCAGCTAAACCACTTATTGCCCCCCAGATGGTTGCACGAGTCATAATGCAGACCACACAAAAAATGTGCAGAAACAAATGCTGCAAGCAAAATAACGCCGACAGAGAAAGAGTCAGTAAAAACACTGACCACAAGAAAAAAGCATAACCATTGAAAACAATGAGGTTTTCTGTTTTTATCAGGGGGCTTCACCCCCGAAGCTCCCCTACATGGGGGGCTTTGCATCCCACAGCCCCCAGACTTTAGATTACAAACTCCAAGGGGATGTGGATTAGGGCATGGGGCAAAACACCAAGAGAGGGAAAAGTTTAACTTAAAAAAAAGAATGGTAAAACTGCAACCCCAGGATACCTGGAGGGAACTGAACCATGGTCCCAGGTCTCCCATCCTACTGTATTTGGGTGCCTTAGCCACTCCACCACAGGAGTGGCTCAGCCAGCAACCCCAGCACACAGCAACTAGATCCTTTTCAGGAAGAGCGCAGAGTGACAGGGGTAGCGGTAATTCCCTACCACTGTTATAACCCTGTCACTCAAAATCCCAGTGCACTCTACACCAAGAAATTCTTCATGCATTGTTTATGTTTTGGTATGTTGACCCAGTACCCTAGATTGCCTAGTGGCCAGTAATTAAAAGTGGTAGCCAGGATGGACTAGTGGGGACTCTTTTGGGCTAATAGACCACCATTATTAAAATAATTTAGCATTGGTGGTCCAGGGGGTTAGTTTTGTCCCAGGGAGCTAAGTGATTTATATAATAACCCTGAAGAGCTTGTAATCTATTTTCCGTAGAAGTATAGACATTGTCTGAAGATAAGGACTGATTGGCCCACTGATAAGGACCGCTAGGCCCATCCAGTCTGCCCATAGGCCCTATGCATTGTATCTGGCCATTGACCATATGTGATCAATGGCCTTTCATGCTAGTGGCCAATATAGTTAAACAAATTAAAAACCTTTTCCCTAGGGTCTAGGGGTGGTGGGTGGCCCCGGGCCCCTGATATTTTTTTGGCAGGCAGGAAGGTGGAATGTGAGGAGATGGACACCCTGGTGCTACTGCTGCAGATAGCACGAGTGACTGCACTAATAGTGAAAGAGTCAGTTGGTGTGTTCTACTCTGAGCCCATACAGAGCTCAAGCTGTGGCCTATTCCATGCAGATGGGAGAGTGGAGGACAGCAGCTCATTGGTAGATGAAGGAAGCCAGTGTAATAGTGCCTTATTCCACCTACCCGAGGTGGCAAATGTAATTGCCCTTAGGGGCAAGAGAGCAGAAGAGGTGGCAGGAGGCTACCTTATGGTGAGCCACACTCACAGCTCTTAAAAGCTGCCAATTGGGAATGGAAGGCATTGGAAACCACCTGGCAGTTCAGCTGTACCATGGCTACTAGTTGAATAGCCATGTGGGGGCCTTTGGTGCAGATTCGGTGGTGGATGGCAGTAGATGTCACTAATTAAAGCTGCATCACAGATAAGGTTAACATGCCTGACTGGGCTTCATTTAAATAAATAATGCCAGTCTGTACTCATAGAAACATAGACTTTGATGGCAGATAAGGACTGCTTGGCCCACCTAGCAGTCCTAAAAGCTTCCAGTCAGGAGAGGAAGGCAGCAGGAACCTCCATGCAATTGAGCCACTCTGCAGGTTTGATGTAGGGTGGCAGCGGGTGACCACAATTCAAGTCATCTCATATGGTGGCTAACTTTAAAGTACCAGACTGGACTTCATTAAAAAGATAAAATAATGCATGTGGAGTGCAGAGGCAAGAACAGAGTAGGCGCTCCCTAAGAGGAGCAAAATGAGAAGCCGCATCATGGCTGTTAGTACCAGCCCAGCGAGGCTGAGTGGGGGTTGGGTGGGGTGCTGAGTATGACACAGAGTACTGTGTATGAGAGGGCAGACGGGATTATCTGGGAGCTGAGTATGAGACGTTGGGGGGTGCACAATGCTATTCAGGTAGGTTGGTCCTTGATAACCCCTGGTCAGCCTGTGTCACCAATAATATCAAAAAAGAAAACAGATAACACAAGTCCAAAAATCATAATAGGTAGTAAACATTTAAAAACTGTTATTGACAGAACTGCACTGCAGAATAATAGTTTATTGTATAGTGTTGTTTAATACACTTTAGGACTGTATCAACATACCTCTCTATTCTTGCTCTTAGTAACCGTCTTTTTTTTTCTGCCAGCAGTGTACAGTAAGTCGAGTTTAAAGTTTTGTCTGTCGCTAGGCAGCATCAGGCTAAGTCCTGTCTTGTGTATATCAAGGCAGTTTTTTTTTGTGCAACATTCTTACCTCAGAGACTTAGACAAGAATACTTTTAGGTCCTAGGACCATGTTTTTGGGCTAATTGTAAGATGTTTTTTGCAACCACTGACCTCTGGTCTCTGCGTTGCATGTGGCTGGAGATATAGATGCACAGGGCAAACAGTTCGTCTGTTAGCCTGTGTACAGGCCCTATGCCACTCATGGATGCAGAGGTGCTGGGACCTAGGCCAAGAGAAGATCTGTCTTCACTATATGGTACCCGACCTTTGCGGGCAGCCCTGTAGTTTTCATTCCCAGGCTGGGAGGGGGGGACATCACATAACACCACCATCCCAGCATCCTCACCCAATATAGGTGGTTCACTGAGCTCACATTGAAATCAGCTCACT
Organism: Neoceratodus forsteri; assembly: GCA_016271365.2. Lineage (NCBI taxonomy): Eukaryota > Metazoa > Chordata > Ceratodontiformes > Ceratodontidae > Neoceratodus > Neoceratodus forsteri. The sequence goes on along the minus strand of CM028135.1, from coordinate 557,126,182 downwards.
GCCACAAGATCAAAACCATACTCACTGGGGTGAAGACTGGCACTACACACAAAGTTTCTTGATAATTATATATTATTTTAATTATTTGTTCCCCAGATTTTCAAGATAGTTATTTTATGACTCCTCTTATAAATATGGCATGTAATATTTATAGTATATTATCCAAAACACCATTTCACACCACAAGTGCAAAAACATGTCTCACCCAGGATTTAAAAAATGACACCTGTCATGTGTATGAGGAGGTGTGGAAAAATAACTATGTTGAAAGTTTGGAGTTAAAAAAATACTGAAAATTAGCAATGTTATGAGTGACCATTGTAATATTGAAATGTTCACTCATAACTTGGTCATTTTTACATATTTGGTCACCAAATGTTCAGCATAGCCTTTTTATTACCACACATCATGAACCCCGTTGGTACATTTTTTCTGAAATTCCCTTCAAAAGGTAATTTCACGCACCAGGTGTAAAAACACATTTTGTCCAGGATTTGAAAAATGACAGCCGTTATGTTCACGAGGTGGTGTGAAAAAAATGGCTATGTTGAAAACTTGAGGTCAAAATACTGAAAATTATTAAAGTTACAGTTGATAGGAAAATGTCAATGTATGCCCATAACTTTGTCATTTTTACATATTTTGACCCCACATTTTTAACATAGCCTTTTTATGATACCACTTCATGAGCAAGGGTGGTGAAAATGTATAAATCCTGCCAAAAAAGGTGATTTTGCAAAGTAAGTGTAAAATTACCTTTCAGGTCAGATTTGTATAATTCCACTGCCACTGGTCATGTTCCCATAAAGGCCATGTTGAAAATGTGGGGTCAAAATATGAAAAAATGGCAATGTTATGAAAGAAAGTTCAAAACCCATTGAAATACTACACATTAAACTGCACTTACCTGATTTTCTCATATGGCAGTCGGCAGTTCCAGCAGCAAGACACATCTTCAATTGCAGAGTGTATCTATGCCATAGAACATGTTCAGGTGAGTGAGAGTATGGGGGGGGTGAGTGGAAGGTTGTGGGGGGGTGAGTGGTGTGTGTGTGTGAGGACCAGATTGGTGAGGAAGGGACCATTGTCTTTCTTATAGAATCAAAAAAAGAATCATCAAGGGACAGATTTCTTTTTTCCAGGGGACATAATCACACACTGCGGACTGGGCACCCCAGTGTTGGGCTACTGTTCGGTGGCAATTGGGTTAGGTTACTCGGCGTTACCATGTAAACATTGGGAATGGGAAGCTGGTAACCTGGGGGAGATGGGGGTTAACTGAATCAGTACTGAGGGTGGGCACCCTCTTCTGCTAACTTTAACATTGGCACGGGGGATTGGGCAACCTGAAGGGGAGCAGGGAGAAAGAAGTGACACTGGAAGTGGGCGCAAATGTCTGCTTAAGAAAAAATTACACAGAAAGAAAGGTATCTAGGTAGATAGATATTTAAAAAAATTTAATTATACTAACATAAAAATAGTCAAGGTAAAATGGATGATCACAGTGTTCATAATAATCCTGATGGAGATGTACAGTGTAGTACTTTTTATCTAAAAAAATTATAAACAGTATATCTCAATTTTTTTTAAAGTAACAATTGTAGAGAGAATTATGGATCTACAACTGCATGTTATGGATTTGTTTTATGCACGCTCGGTGTGTGATGACCAACAAATCTCGAGAGTGAAGCTCGAGAGTTTTATAAGGTCATCACACACCAAGGGAGTGTAAAAAAATCCATAAGAATGCAGTTGTCAGTCCTTAATTGTTTTATAATTACTGGTGCAAGGGAGTGAATGCCAACGCTACCGAAGCAGTTCTGTCTCAAACACACACACACACACACACACACACTTACTCTCTCTCTCTTTGATTTTTCTTTTTAAAAATGAATGTGTTGAACAGTGCTTAAGTCATGGTTTAGGAAGTCAGCCAGGCCATTCAGCCACAGTCCCACTGGTGATTGTACTGGTTCAGACTCACGGTTTCCCAAACCCAACACACAGCAGGATCAAACAGATACATTTTACTAAGAAGTAACGGCAGGATCTACAGGATAAATACCAACAAAAAAGAAATAAATAATGAATGGAAAAGACTTGCAATAGGGAAACTATCAGTTGGTCTAGCAGCTCATTGCTAAGTGACAAACAAAGCTGCCATGTTTGCAGAACTGTTCAGCCTGCCCACACGCAGAGTAAGAACCAATGAGGTAGCGCAACAATTAAAACTGATGGGAGAGTTAAAATAAAATGCCATAATTACCAGATAACCCAGTGATCCAGATCATGCATTAAAGGGGATCACCAGTAATTCTGTTATTATTGCACAAATCTGTAGCATACCACACAAAAATGTACCACAACTGCCATTGTTTATTTATTTATTTTTTTGTTATGTAGTGCTCTCAAATGAAAAATATTACTTTATATCTAAAGATATAGAAATTAGTTTAAATTACTGTTTCTATACACAAGTTAGTATATTTTATCTAAAGAAGAGCAGCGTTCAAAATAATCAACTTCTATCACAGTTTGATGAGTACATCAACTATGGCGGCTGAGGATTATGGACAATCTTATGCTGTGTAACCTTGCTGCAGAAACGAGTGACTCAATTTGGTCTTATGAGAGCCAGTATTTAGTAAATGAGATGTGCAATTGAATAAATTATCTCTAACCTTTATATAAAATCCTCTTGGAAATGGTATCCAGTGATATGGGTGAAGCAAACTGAGTGACTCAGAATTGAGTGACTAAATTTGCACGCCCAAAGGAATAGCATGAGGGGATAGCAAGGGCAGGTAATAGCGATTGTAGAGCAATAGAATAGCAAGAGCGAATGATGGGGGAGGGTATAGTCTTGTGGGTGAAATACAGGAAGGAAGTCAGCTGTTGCCAAGCAGTTCACCTGGAGTGGTGGATATGGCCACTGGTTGGGATGGGCATGGTGCTGGGTTCAGGACTGCCTCTGGGTAAAAGTTTTTTTAATTGTTTTAAGGTGTTGGAATTTTTTTTTGTCCTGCATCCTCCGGTTCCTGACTGTGTTCCCCCCTGAAAATTGTAGCCCCCCCTCCCATGTATTCCCCTGACCCCCAGTGTCCACCCCCCTGGAGTTGATTATATAAATGGGTGGTGTGGGGTGCAAAGAGGGATGTGAGGGGCTATGCCCCCACACATTAGTATATACATTAGTAGGGGGGACACGTGATGGCTCCCTGAGCAGACATCTTTTGCTTTGCTCCCATGCTCCTACCTACTAAATTACTAATTTAAACTACTAACCTGACCAAAACCACAGTCTTAGGGGGTATACTGGAAGCTGGACTCTGTCGGATATCTCCTGAATCATCACTTGGCAAGAATGGAAGCAGAAATGCATAAAGCACTCCTGCGGCATACTCCACCAAACATCCCAACAAGAGACAAAAGCTCTAAGTGGGCTAAGCCTCAGCCAGCCAGAGCCTCTAGCCAAGTGACCTCCCAGGTTGCATTAACAGAAGATAAATTCCTTCAGGGACTAGCCCCACTAAAAGAAATGTTGAGTTCCTTGGCACAGGATCTCCAAAAGATGAATATGATGGTCGAGCAACTTGTCAAATGCACATCTGACAATGAAGTTAGAATTTCATCCCTGGATGATTGGTGAACTCACATAGAACCTGATTTTGTGGCTCTTTGTTGCAGGGTTAAAAATTCTGAAGAAAAGCTTGAAGATCTCGAGGGTCATTCCCGCAGGAACAACCTTGTGATATTAGGGCTGCCAGAAAAGAGGAAGGGGCAGATACGGTCACCTTCATACAGAAGCTATGTATTAAAATAGCAGACCCTTCTCCGAACTCCAATACGTTTATAATTGAGAGAGCTCATAGGTCGCTCAGACTGATCCCCCCTCCAGGTGCTTCACTGCAACCTCTAATATTTCAATTGCCAAACTTCAGAGATAAACAACATATTTTGGAGAAAGTAAAAACCCTGAAGGAAGTACTGTGGGAAGACAAATGGATCCATATAGTGCAAGACCTCCCATTTTCTGTGCAGCAGAAGAGGACAGCGCTTCATCCAATCATGTCTAAATTAATCATAGTGGGGATTAAATTTCAAATGAAGTATTCAGCTACCCTTCAAGTCTGCAAAGCGGACAAATGGTACACCTTCAAATCGCATGATCAAGCTTCCAAGGCTTTTAAATCTCTCTACTCAGACATGTTCAACTGAGAAGAGTTATATTTATGGTCAGTGCATGTTATGTGGACATTCAGTGGCATCTGGGTTATGTTAATTGGCTTACTTAGAATGCAGCCTTGCTACCACACAACACTTGTTCAATACTGGTTATACTAAGGCAATGGCTCTCCTGAACTTTGCATAACTGGCACTAGTTTACACAATTCACCTGTTTTTCCGACGTGTTCCTAAGTTTTATATGTCTGCATTAAAAGTCTACATTAAAAGCTCCATCTGCTGGCTGATGATACTAACTGTAAGTTGACTGCACTACTCTAGCAAGAAGCAATCCCAAACTCAAGCTAATTTATGGGTTTTTTTCTTTCTTTTTTTTTTTTCCTTCTTCGATTTACACTATATTTGGACTTATTCCAAAGTAAGGGACAAGAATCTTTTTGGTTGGTCACAGATACAAGCTTTAAAGTAAAAAGGAACTTGCCAAGTCTAAAGACCTATTATCCTAAGCCTGGATTTTATATAAAAGTGCAGTCTGCAGGAAAAGAAGGGGGGGGGGAGTTATTTTTTGGGGATTTGAGAAATTTGTCTCTGTTTGTACCTGTAGTATGGAATAACCATGATCTCTAACTTTAAAGAGACCAAAATTGTGGAGCTTAAATTTGGTGCATTGATATTTTTTACTTCCTTTTTTATATATGTTTTTTCCTCCATTTTGTTATTTCTTATTTTCTTTATCCTTTTGATCTCCAAGCATTATAGGTAATTATTCATGTGTTACAGTGAAAATGATTTTATTACAACCCTTTATGTGTTTCAAGCTGATTTTGACTGCTGGTTAAACCAATTATTGAGTTAAGTTAGTGGAAATGTTACTTATTATAATTCTTTATATATTGTTCTGGTAGGGCGAGGTGTGGGATGGGCGGATGCTGTGGGAGAGTTTATATTTCATCGGGGTCGAAAAAGGTTTGGAGTGTCAGTCGTAAGGTCTGGGAAGGTTAATTTTCTTTGGTTTTGTCCATGTTGGGGTGTGTTAAGGGGGGGATAGGAGGGGTAGGGATCCCCTGGTTCACTTTCATTATACAATGATTAGTAATCCATTTCTATGCAAAATATCATATATACCATCAATACTCCAGGCTGTTTTATATGATCTGTTAGTTTAAGGTGGCTCTGCAATTTATTACATGGAATGTAAAAGGAGCCTGTTCTAGGGTGAAATGGTATCAGATACTGCAACATCTCCAACTTTTACAGTGTCAGGTAGCTTTCCTCCAGGAAACGCATCTCCTATCCATAAAGGGTCTCTTTTTCTGTAGGCAGGCAGAGGCACAAGTTTTTGCTACCGGGGATTCAAGAAGTCAAAGAGGGGTTCTCATTCTAATTTTTAGAGGCACTAATTTTCAACTTGTACTGACTACAGAACATACCCAAGGTCGCTATCTTCTGGTTTGTGGAGTGTTAGGCTATACTGAAATTGTAATGGGGTATATATATGACCCAAATATAAAGTCACCAAAATGTTTTTCAGACTTACTGATGTGTCTGGCCCCGTTTGCCCACTTACCAATTATCCTTGCCAGAGACTGGAACATCACCTTATACCCAGATCTGGATAAAACAGGTTGAAAGCAATTTGGTTTATCTCCAGACCAATGATCTGTCCATGAACTAGTTGATATGGCAGGCCTTTGTGACCCCTGGAGGGCACCCCACCCCTACAAAAAGGCATAAACTTTCTTCTCACTGGTTCACAAGTCCCTATCTCACTTGGACTACTTTTCAATTAGTAGAAGTCTGTTGTCAGTAGTTTCAGGGGGTGGAATATCACCCAGAACAATATCCAACCATTCACCCACATGGATGAAATGTAGTTTATCCCTCACAATAATACGTGACAAAATCTGGAAGTTGAATAATCAGCTCCTCCAAGAGGAACCAGTGACTTCCAGCCTTAAGAAATTCATTGTTCAATATTTGGAATACAATGAAGGATCCATATTTGATTATGGGAAACTGTGGTGCTCTTTTATATTTGCACTACACGAGGAACTCATATGCCAGGCCTCTAGACAGAAGAAGCAACGTGAGGCTTCATTTTGTAATACTCTGCACCACATTGAGGCACTGGATGCTAAGGACCCCCTAGACACACAAGAGGGTGACTGGGAACAGTTGATAACTTTGAGGAATCAACATGCAGAGAGTTTGAGAGAATGGGCAGAATACGCTATTCTAAAAACTCATTCCCACTATATACTGCAGATCAGGGTGATAAAGCTGGGTGCTTTCTCGCTCTTCGATTGTGGACCCAGGAAACATCTTGCTTGGTGCTGTCTGTTGAGTCCGATAAAGACAACTCTCTAAAAACAACCCCTAAGAAGATAGCTGCTGAGTTTGCCCTATACTATCAACACTTGTATACTAGCTCGAATAATTCTTCCTATATATCTGAAATATGGGAATGTTTTTATCATACCCAACTCCCCTGCCTAAACCAAGATCAACAAGCTTTTCTCCTTGGCTCTATATCCCCTCAGGAAATCCAAGTAGCCATAGCTTCTCTCCCCTTGGATAAATCCCCAGGCCTGGATGACTTTTCTCCAAATTTTTATAAAACCGTTGTTACTGAAGTTACCCCAATACTTCATAAACTAGTCCTCTCCTTTTGTGAGACAGGAATCTCAGACCACTCACTAGTGGAAGCGCTAATAGTGGTGATATCCAACCTGGTAAACTCCCACAAAAAGTTGCCAATTACAGACCCATATCTCTTATGAATTACAATATCAAAATATTTGCCAAAATTTTAGCCAACAGAATCATCCAGATTTGGGAGGGGCTAATTGGTCTGGAACAAGTTGGCTTTATGAAGGGTCATTCCTCAGTTGACCATTTAAGAAAACTGTCCCTCATTTTTTGGCATCCAGGGAGGCCAGTCGTCCAATGGCTCTGGTCTCCCTGGATGCAGAAAAAGCTTTTGACAGGGTGAACTTGGTATTCTTGTTCATGGTCATGAAGAAATTTGTTTTTACCACTTTATTTGTAAAATGGATACAGGCTCTATACTCTCATCCTAGTGTGTGAGTCAATTGTAATGGGATACTGTCTAAACAAATTGAGCTTCATTCTGGCACCTGTCAGGGTTGCCCTCTCTCCCTCCTCCTATTTAATCTGTACCTTGAACCCTTAATTTCCCTCCTTAAGAACTCGCCCAAGGTTAGGGGGATCCCTGTTGCCTCATTTGATCTAAAACTCTTTACATATGCAGATGATATATTGCTGCATATCTCAGACCCTGATGTCTCCATTAATGCTGCCCTCTGAATAATTCAAGACTTTGGCAAATACTCTGACTATAAACTCAAGGTAGAAAAAACAGTGATAATGCCATTAAACATTCTGGTTGTTTCTTCTTCTTTTACTCACTTAGGGCTGGGGTGGGCTAATAAACTCAAATACTTGGCGATCATTCTGGCACATTCCAAGGGAACAATGAAAAGGTTTAATCTGGATGAACAGGTTCAAGTTCTTCAACAAGATTTAAGAAGATGGGTCTACCTTCCCCTTTCTTTGCAAGGTAGAGTAAATATTATTAAAATTAATGCACTCCCCCAATTATTTTATCCTCTTAATATGCTGAATACTTTGCTCCCTCTAAGCTGGTTTAAAAAAATTCACAGTATTATTCCTTCCTTTCTGAGGAAGGGAAAAACCCCACGTAGGGCCTATACTTGCATGGGGCTCCTCAAAGGTATGGGAGGCCTCAAGCTACCTAATTTTCTTATGTATTACTTTGCTAGCCATATAGTAAAATATGCTAGATGGCCTAAAATAGAAACTACTTTGGCAACCTTCAGATATATCCCCTTGTGGCTTCAAATTGAAAGACATTTGATAGACGGGAATGGTATGTCCCTAAATAGTTTATATTATATATCCCCTAAATGGTTGCCAAAATCTCTCTGGGTTTCAGTTATCTTTCCATCCCTGAGTACATTCACAGCTCTGCAGAGTGTTGCATTATTCCAATACGTTTGATGACTCCTAACCGATCTGCCGAAACCCCAACTTTAAACTGGGCAGCATGATGCTGAACTCTAGGAATACCACTTTTTCTGAAGAGTGCACAGTTCTCAACCTACTCACAGATGGAAGTATTTTACAGAGCCAGGATCTTCTGGCGTGCTTCAACATTTTGGTTTAATAAACCTTCAAAATTTTTCAAATTCGCCACGTGTTAACTGTATGGTTTGGCCTGATCCCATGGACCACTAATCAGAAAGAACTCCTCCAGCTGTGTTCAACTTTAGCTTGGCAACCTCATTCAGTATCCCAGTTGTCTGCTGTTTTGGCCAGCAGAATATTTTCAGAATTGACAGGTCAGTCCAGGTATTGGTCCACTTCCTTTCCTGACTCCGGTTTTGAAAAGAAGCATATCTTTTCTGACCTATACAATGTCTTGTCTAATGACAGGCTTCACCTAACTCAGTTCTATATTCTAAATGAGCTCCATTATACCCCTGTCATGCTGGTTAAAATGGGCAGGCTCCCCTCTCCCTTATGTACCAGATGCAGCCATTCAGCAGGAAATCTGAAGCACATTTTATGGGATTATCCAAGAGTATCCCCTCTTTGGGAAGAAATCAAGCATAATATAGACCCCCTTTTGAGGATGGAGTTCTTTCTTCCTGAAATTTGTCTGGTAGGAGATTACTCCAGGGTCTCCATTAAGGAGCGGAGGCATTGGTTGGCCCTGATTTCTCTCTCTTTCTCTCTCTCTCTCTCTCTCTCTCTGTCAAAAAAGTGGTTCTGAGCCACTGGAAAGATCAAACCAAGATCAGATATGCCGAATGGTTCAGTGAAATGCTTTATAATTTGAGAGTTGAGAAGATGATAGCTAGTCTTCACAATAATTTGCAGGGTTATAGGATGAAATGGGAAAAGTTGCAAGCACTAATGTTAGCATCTCTTTCCTCCTGAATAATTTCATGGATTGTGCCCAACTAGAACTAAATGAATTGCTCTGATGGTATAAGGGACACATGCTATATGTATATTTATTATTGCCTTTATTTGTTCTTTGATACCTCCTTTATTTGTAGTGCCATCTAAGAAGACCACCTGGATTTCAACTTTGTTCACTTAAAGGATTATAACTTGGAAAGATTATGAACTCATCACTACTACCAAAGGGGTAGGGATGGGGTGGGAGGGAGGATGGAGGCGGGGGAGTATTGGGTAATAGAAATTTTTGTTGTTGTTGTGTATCTTACAACTTGAATAAAGTTTCATAAATTTAAAAAAAGTATATACATTAGCATATTTTGTCCTTTTTTTTCTTCTGTACTTGTGTGGGTGTTTTGATGGTTGCTGTGTTGCTTAGGTGCCAAATTTGTGTTCGGCAAGTCACTGAAAAATAATCACGGTTATGACATGGAATCCTTGGAAATGTCCCAGGGGTACAGCTGTGATGATTAACCTATAAAAAACCTTTTATCTAAGCTTGACCTCTGCCTCTGGGGTGTGATCACCACCCCACTACTGATATCACTACATGGGGACCATTCACATTGCAAAATCAGTAATGAGTCAACATTTGTAAGGTAAGCCCATGAAAACCACAGAATGTATATACATACATCAGATTATCGGGCAAAACTGTTAAAGAGAACTATCTTGCAAACTGCTGGAAGTCTGCAAATCTGTATTGAGCATACAAACATGATTATATTTAAAGCCCCATAGGGATTCTTCAGGCTCATGCAAGAAGTGTTCTATTTGTATTTTGTTAGGCTCTGTTCACACTGGCCATGCTGCACTCTTTTCCTGTTCTCAATGTGCTCCCTGATATCCCCCTTACTATATATGAAGAGGGGTTGGGTGGGTATGCCTCATTTATGGGATTTAGTAATCCAAATTTTCATCACTGATCACTGATCACTGATAGAGTTGGGATTCAGATTTGAACTGGTGGTCATGTGGGCGAGTGCTTTTTCAGAGAGAACATCTCCACAGAGTCAGTCACTGGTGCAACTCAACGTTATCATACAGAATGTCAAGTGGAACAGATATGAACAGTTGACCCTAATTATTTTCAGTTCATATATAGCCTCTGACTGTGCACATGCCTGTAATTCCCAAACTAGAGACTATCAGACATAGAACATTTAGGGAATCTGATGGAAGACACAAAATAATTGCTTCTCTTGTCTCGGTTTAGGAATCCATTTCCTGTTGAGCTCCAGAGAGAGGGTGGTGTCTTGGCTGCAGAGTTGCCAGGAAACTTTATCCCTAATAGTGAGCAGGTGGGCACAGAAGAAGTTGAGAATCCTGATTATTGCTGGCACTCCCTGCCCCCACCCCCTCCCCATTCTCCTTTCTCCACTCCTTCTTCCTGCCCTCCTCTAATAATGTTCTGGAGTGTGAGCTGGTGCTACAGGTACACAGAACCCTGGTTGTTCCCAGGAAGCATCCCCCTTTAATAAAGGCATGACTTGGGAACTGCAGATGCTAGTAGCCCTGACTGCTGCCGGTAACCCTCCTCTCCCTTTAATAATGTCCTACTTCAGAAGCTGTAGGTGCAGGGATCCCCTGGCTATTCAGGGAACCCCAGGAACCCTGTTTCTTCTCTCCCTATTTCTCCTCATCTAATAATGTCCTGGAGATGGAGCTGGAGCTACAGATGCAGGGAGCCCTGGCTGCTGAAGGGTACCTTTCTCTCTCTCTCCCAATGATGTTCTGAACCAGGGTTGCAGATGCTTGGATCTATGGCTGCTGTCAGGAACCCTCCTCCATACTGTCATGGATTTGATGGATAGGGAGATGCAGGTATTGGAAGCCCTGACTGCTCAGCAAACACAAAGGAACCCTGTCCCTACCCCTCATATATTTCCTGTTCTAATAATATCCTGGAACAAGACCAGCAACTGCTGGAAACTCTGGCTGCTCAGGTAATCACAGGAACCCTTTCCATTCCTATCCTAGCTCTTCTCCTTCAATAATGTTCTGGAGTGGGAGCTGACACAGCAGGTGTAGGGAGCACTGGCTGCTCAGGGAACTCCAGGAACCCTGTCAATTAATCTTCTATCTCTCTCCTTTTCTAATAATGTATTGGATCTTGAGCTGCAGATGCTGGGAGTCCTCACTGCTGCCAGTAACCCTCCCTGTGTCTCCCTTCTTATCTCCCATCATTTGGTAATGTCTTGGAACAAGAGCTGGTGCTGCTGATTCTGGGAGCCCTGTCTACTGTCAGGAGCCCTCTCCTGTCTCCTCCCTATTTCCTCTCCTCCAATTATAGTCTGGTGTTGCTGGAAACCCTTCTCTTTTTTATAATGTCATGGAAGGAGAGCTGGCACTGCAAATGCTGGGAGCCCTGACTGTTGCCGGAAACACTCCCCTCACTCCTCCTGTTTCCCCTCCTCCAATAATATTCTAGACTGGGAGCTGCAGATGTAGGTGTTTGGAGCCTGTCTCCTGCCATAATAATAACACTAGTCCTAAACTACATGATTTATTCCCAACCACCCTTTTAATCAAACAAATCTGGCCAGTCCCGACAGCCACAACATGGGAAGGCAACATGATGCCCTTCCCTTATCACATGAAGACTGCTAGAAAGGCTACTGTTTCTCTTTAGAAAGCTTGTTTTTTGCTGGCCAGTGGTGCTGAGGGTTGAGGCACTGGATGCCACACCTCGCACCATGCCAGTGACCCAGGTTTGGAATGACCGTCAGACATTGGGTGCTGGCACGGCATGGTGGGTGGGAGCAGGATTGAGTTGTGGCTTTCCTCTCCAGGGGAGAGGGATTGCCCTCCTGCAGTCCCACCATCACTGGCTGGATGCCCAGGGAGGAGCAGGTGGGCACAAGCAACCAGTAGGTTGGGGTGTTCCGCAGTGAGTGGCATGTGTGTACCTCCCATGTACATGCTCACACCAAGGACATGTGGATGGGGGGCAAAAACCAGGGTGAAAAAAAATCCATAAATACATAATAGAGAAAAAAAGGAAAGCTTGCTTTTTTCACCAATTTGTTATTTCTGAAATTTTGCCAGGTGGATAGCCCCAGATGAAGTGAGATTGCAGTGAGCATGCACCAAAACCTTTTTATCTTAAACATGCTACCCCTGCAGTTTGTTAAAGGCATACCATGTCTGAACCTCAATTACAGTACATTGGGATTAGTGAGTGAGTGAGCCAGTACTCCACTCCTCAGTGTGGAGGAGGACATGGTAATTTCTGGTGGCTAAATTAAGGCCAGCAGCGAGGATCAAGGTGATAGTCAGAGAGGGCTTGTTGTGGCCTGGTCTGCACTGGGTGGCTGTCCCTTATATCAATTAAACAATAGCTCACACATGATCCTTATCATTTCCCACTCTCATTGGTCATGTCATTTGAAAATATTTTGTCCTTCCTCTATTTACTGGGCCCAAACAAAACCCAAGAACTAATCCAAAATTTGTGCCAAAGTGCTAGCCATCACAATTTGTGTCCATAAATGTCATACCCCAGAACCCATCCAACAATGTTTAACCAGCAGGCTCCACATCTGTAAATGTAGTGTTGACAATCAAACAATGACAATGTTATGCATGTAGGTACATCATACTTAACAATTGTTTAGTCAGATGAGGATGAAAAGGCAGACCAACCATCTGGCATGTCATTCATTGAACATCAGAAAATATGTTGGTCTCAGGTTAATATTTGTGTTTGTACTTGACATGGAAAGCCAGCATGATACACACAACAATACACAAATCAGTATAATAGCATTTTTAAAAGACATAAAATTAATAAAACTCCTAGTTATGCCACTGTTAGGAACTGCCCTGGTGTGTCTATAACACGCCACATCCTACCTATGTAGAGCTACTTTTAAAGATTGGACATATCCAAAGCATTGCATGATATTTCATGGTAGTTTGTATACCACTTTTGATTAAAAATGGCTACATATAGATGTACAATAAATGATAGATGAGGTTATACTTGGACTGACAATTGTGTCATGGAAAAGCTATACTGTATCTGAAGTTTATTAACTGAACATTACTCAGTGAAAGCTTAATACTCACTACTGAAGCTGCAACCTCTGTTGCTATAATAACTCACACACACAATAGCACACTGATGCCTCTCTTTCCCCCAAATTTACTGGTGCATAATGGTGGAGGGGTAGGATTACCAAATAATCAACAACATTTACATCAGGGATTACGTGTTCTGTTGCAGAAGTGCTGTCATCACATGGTGTAGAAACTGTTTGATGGGCATTTATTTTGTCTATGCTGTTACAAGGTCTTTTCCTTTCTGGCAGAAATAACAAGAGCAGTAAATCCTTGTCCCTTGGATTTAACCATTATCAATGTTGTTTCCCTAGATGAACTAACACTGTCAGTTGTTCATTCTATATTTACGGAAATGTGACTGAAGGAGCCGAGGGGAGTGAATTTGTTATTTTCTTTTAATAACTATAGTGTAACAACACAGCATGACATGTAGCTGATGGAGTCTGAAGAGCAATATACAGTACTGTAACCTTACTATCAATACTAGCTGCAGACAAGGGCTGTGCACATGTAGCCAAAAGAGCCTGTGAAGTGGAAATGTGTCACTGTTTTTTTTTTATTAACAATACTTCAAAAATACTGAATAAAATGACACTGAATGAACCTTAGGAGTAATATATAGCAGCTTTGTTATTACCACTAGCTGTCCACACGGGCTGCTCAAATGCAGGCAAGGGAACTTAAGGTGGGGAAATCTGTCCCTGCATTTTAATAACTGTAGTGCACAAACACTGCACAACATGTGGCTGAAGGAGACTAAGGAGAATTATACTATTATATATGATTACCCCTTGGTATGCATGGATTTTCATCCTAACTAAAAAACTGCTGTACCAAAGTTCAAAGGTCATAGACTGCTGTTTTACCATTCTGTGGTACATCAACTTTTTTATTAGAATAGGAATTCATGCGACCTGCTGTTTTGCTTTCATTTTGAACACACACACACACACACACACACACACACACACACACACACATATGGATGCACGCATGCGCACTTGTAATCACACACAAACACTCACAATCTTCCCTGACACAAAATATTCTGTTGTTTCATCATTTTTAAAACTGAAACTTATCCATCAACCATTTAGATTTTCTTCAGCTGGGTGTTATTTATTATTTTTTTTAACTATTATTTTTATTATTATAAAACAATTAAACTGAAGATTTCTTAGATGCATTTGTTTTGTTTATTTTGTTTTAAACCATATACAATTAAGCAATAAGGCATGACAGGGTGTGGTATATCATGGGATATCATCACACCTTGGGTGGTTGGGCACGAGGCCGCAGGCCGAGTGCATCCTACTACCCAAGAAGTGACGATATCCCATGATATACCACACCCTGGAGTGACTTATTGCTATTATGAACTGAGTTTCAAGTTTTTTAAATAAAAAAAATAATAGAAGCAGGTTTTATAATGTTTTATGAATGTGTTTTTGGGAGGTGTAGGAGTACATTTTGAAAAAATAGTTCTCAGACAGTAGAGACCAAGGAGACTGGTGGTGCCAGAACTTTTTTGAAGCCATGATGATGTAGCCCGATATCATCACAGCTTCAAAGAGCTCTCGGCCAATCAGATTCCTCTATTTATGATCCTCAGTTCATAATACTAAATAACACATTGGCAACCATACACAACATGGCTAGGATTCCATCTCAGGATTTTGATTACACCAGACACCTCTCCAGCTTTGCTGTCAAGTTTCCTATATTGTCATCAGAGCACTTTGATGAAAACATATCCTTGTTATATGTGGTTGCTTGTGCATTATTGTCTATGTGGTTTTGCCATCGCTACAAGATGTGAATAGGAACTCTACAAATTTGCTGAAGGAGCCTAACAAGTGGAAATTTACCATAATCTTTTTAATAGCAGGAGTGCAAAAATACTATCCAAACTGTGGCTGAAGGAGCCTGAGGAGCCACGTATTGTAACTTTGCTATCAGTACTAGCTGTGCACAAGGGTTGCACAAATGTATCCAAAGGAGCCTGAGAACAAGACATGTGTTACTGTCTTTTTAACAACCAAAATAAAAAAAAAAAAAAAACACTGCACAAATTGTTACTGAAGGAACCTGAGGAGCAATATACTATAATTTTCCTAGCAATACCAACTATACACTAGGGATGCAACTGCATAAATGTGTCTGAGGGAGCCTGAGGTGAGTAAATTTGTCACTGTGTTTTTAATAACTGTATTGTTCAAAACATTGCACAAAATATGACTGAAGGACCCTGAAGAGCAATATACTGTAACTTTACTAGCATTGCCAGCCGAGCACAAGAGTTGTGAAAATGTTTCTGATGGAGTCTCAACAGAGGAAATTTGCCTCTGTCACTGTCTTTTTAACAACTATAGAGCAAAAAAATGATAAGGTGTCACTGAAGGGGCCTGCATAGTAATAAATTGTAACTCTGCTGGAAGTCTTAGCTGTGCAAAAGGGCTGAATGATGGTGGCTGAAGGTGCATGAGATGAAAGAAAAATCACTTCGGCTCATGACAGCACTTTGTATGATATAAACATAAGTAAAAGAATAATAATTAGCATTTATATAGAACTTTCCACACACATTGTATCCCAAAGCACTTTACAAGCAACACAAAAAATGAAAAAGCAGAAATGTGAAGTTGAGAGCTTAGCTTATCAACTGCTACAACTTGAGACAGCTTTTGTTGCTGTACAGATTGCAGTTACAGTAAGTTAGCATTCCTTAATGAAATTCTGATTGATTTTATTTCTTCAGGTGATATTTTTGATCTATTTTACTGAATTTTTAAATATATATATATATATAGTATTAAGTAGTATATATACAATAATGCATGGGGTGGTGTGTTTAATGAGATTTTACACACACCTGAGGTGTTGGATGCTACATAAACCCCAAGAGCGAAACTCGAGGGGTTTATTTAAGCATCCAGCACTGAGGGGGGTGTGTGTAAAATCTCAGGTTAAACACACCACCCCATGTTTTATTTTATATAATTGCTGGGGAGCATTTTCTCACCACAACAATGTTATAAAACTGTCAGTGTTCCGGTAGTGATGAAGCCTCTCTGCCACCACCAGCTAAGCAGCTGCAGAAAGCTTTTCTTTTTCATTTTTTCCCCCAATTTAAATGTAGGATTACTGAGGAGGAAAACTGAACTACTGTAAGGCAAGATTTGTTTTTTTTAAATGCACTTACTGCCAACGTCAAGTGATAGTGGCAGCTAAGAGTACAGTGGCATTATGTGAGGGGACAGCAGAGGGAGATGCATGCATGGAGCCAGGGAAGCCTGGCGCATATTTACCATTATAACTTGAGGGTTATAATGATGAATTATAACCGGGGTTCCCTATGGGAGAAAATGCTCCTCAGTTATTATAAAAGATTAATGGATATTTTCTAGGCTTCGGAACCTCTTACTATAGTTACAGTATGAACCTACACCAACCTAACACACAGTACCAATCATGTACATACACTCCACACTTTTACCAACCCATGTGGTTCTTCTTGGATGCATATTAATTTCTACCCCTTCTATCATTTCCTGTCTGTTCAAAAATAGCAAAAAATGAGAAAGAAATAAGAAATCCACAAAGAAATCTGTGAGAGACAAGCACTATCTTGATTTTGTTTATTATTACAATATGTTGTGGGTGTTTTTCTTCTTTTTGCAGACATTTCCTGCTCACAGCAAACTTTGTGAAATACAGAATCTGGGGGGAAATTGTTCCTGAAATATACAAACTTCAGGACATTCCCTGGATTTTCCATAACCCCATATGAAATTTATAAATAATTGTCCAGCACATGATGCTCATCTAAGCATTTCAAAACCACAACAAAAACATGTGTTGCCATACTTGTTTTTAAGTAAGGGTGCAAGATGCAATCCTTCTTTATGGAAAAAGTATAAAAGGTGTCAGATTGCTTTACAGAATTCTAACATCTTTGTTCTAAGTGTCAACATGAATGTGAAAGAAAATGTGAAAAATAGATACTTTATTTGTCATGTTGATTGCTTTGTTTTTTCAGAGATTCAAAAATGAAGAGTAAATTACCAACAGTAATATGACCTCTTGAATTAATATTCCTAATCATGTGGTAAATATTTCTTTGTTTTCATTTGTAAAACAATTTACATCTCATGTAATTTTCATTGAAAATTTTTGACAGATGTGAAATATGGTTATGAATATGGCAAAAGAATAAAAAAGTAGTTGCCATTCTACCTCTGGTTCTACATAGACTTGATTAGTTTTAGTTTCAGAGCTCTTCGTTCAAGACAAAATTAGTTACAAATCAAAATAAAAAATAAAACTTCTCAAAAGCTATTAAGAAAATTCAAAAGTACATGTAAAATGCAAGGACATTAAGATGAAAAAGTAGAGTAATCAAAGACAGACAGACATGTATGTAATGTGCCTTGATTGATGCCAATGGCATATATATCCTTAGCCTGAAATGATATAATATGATAAATCATTGTGTAACAATGATTTCATATATTTCAACAAGCTACTTGTTCCAGTAAACAGCCTTGAAAATTTTACCATATGCATTAGAAAAATGGGAATTTGAAACACAACAAATCATCTTTAAGAAAAGATGAAACTTATACTTTCACACAGCTCTACTTCTGAGCCCTCCATGTCTACATGCAGAAGTCCCCAGAAGACCACAGTTAAATATACAAAAGAATAAATACTACTCAGTGTGAGATATATGTGAAAGATAAATTTGGGTGAAGCCCAATCCTTACCTTCCTAATGGATATTCAGAAAATACCCATTCTTAGGACCTTCATATACTTGACATTCATTACTTAGTATTTGGTATTGGGGGAAATTGGGGGAAAGTAATTCACAAAATAAATACAAAATTATAAACCTTGTCAACATTACAATACAGTTTCATGCCTCCCCATGTTCAATAAAAACATTAACTGGCACCTTGAAGAAGCCAGAAGGGGAAGGAAACATATTCATTCCAGTGCTTTACAGTAACTGGTAATTGCTATTTTTGTTATTAAACTTAGATTGTGGGCTTTTAGTGGCACTGTAATTTCTTTGCTGTCTTTACCTAGAATTGATTTTGGGCTGTTGAAAATTTAAAACATAGCGGTGGTGTATTTCTTTGCTGTCTTTAATTGCTGCAAATTTTTGCTCCCCTCCCCTTCCCCCAACTCTTAATTATATGCCCTGTTAAATCTGATTGACAGGAGCTAAACACAAGGGATAGTAGTGGGTGTGGAGTAGGAGGGGCATAAGGGGAAGAAGTCCACCCTCAGCATGACAAGTGTTTTGACTCATTTATTAATTTATTTAATTTTTTTTAAAGAAAAGTATCTGAGGATCAATGGCAGGATTTTTAGGACAGTAAATTAGTAAAAAAGGAACTAGGAGAGCTTCAGTAACAGACAAGTAGTGGAACAGTAGTATAACTGCAGTATAATATGGGGAGTGGTACAATTCAGTGGGTGTGGGGCAGTCATATTCAGGCAGACCTTCTGGACACTGAGGTGCTGCCCTATCTGAATGCATCTCTCTGGACTGTGGGATGAGGTAGCCAGACTCAGAGTGGAAGTAAACTGGGTCAGGAGTACCATCACCCCTATCCAGAGACCACCCAGTCCAATGCCGCTGCCTCAAAGGATGCCGAGAACCAGGAGTACTTGGATGACAGTGGGCTCACGACAGGTTAAGACAGTCAGGCAGAGGCACATTCCAGATCCTATTCCACTCAAGAACTCATATGCCACACTGGCAAACAGAGGCAACCAAATAGAGGTACCCAGAGAAGTGGAAGGAAAGGATGTGGAGGTTAGCCAAGGAGGTGACCTCAGCAAGGAGAGCAGTGGACCCAGAGAAGGAGGAGGAAGTGAACCCTGGTTGGGGACTCCATCATAAGAGAGATCCAGCTAGGGACATAGGAGGGGGAGGACAGGGAGGTGAGGTGCCTACCAGGTGCCACGGCATGGAGGGATTGAAGGAAGATCCTGGGTATTACTGGGAAGACAAGACTGGAGGGTGAGCTGGATGTCATTATCCACCTAGGTACTAATGACCTGGAAAATGGGGAGCCAAATGAAGTTCAGGAAGAGTTTAGGAAATTGGGGAAGGGTCTCAAGCAAGTAGCTACTTCTGTCACCTTCTCAGAAGTACTACCTGCGAGAGGCATGGGAGAGCATAGGGGTGCATGCACCAGGAACTTTAACTCATGGTTGAAGAACTGGTGCCATGAGAAAGGGTTTGGATTCATTGGTGACTGGGGACCCACCTGGAGGGATGGAGGTTTGTTCAAGCCTGATGGCCTGCATCCATCTTGGAGGGGAATCCAAGCACTCAATGATAAGTTTAAATACTACATTGACAAGCATTTAAACTAGCCAAGGGGGGTGGCAGGCCAGCAAGGAGGGTACCTACTTGTTCACCCCCCACAGCTAGCAGTGGAACCAGTGAACCGGAGGAGTGGATATCTCAACAAAGCAGTGTGCAAAAGATGGAGATTAGCACCCAAGAGGTGCATAGGCAGACAACGGGCAAAAATCAGCAGAAGGGCAGAAAGCAAGGAGAACCAGGGATAAAGGACAACCAGGGAAGGGGCTGGAGTAGAATGGCTAAACAGGCTAGGCAGGTCAAATCATGGAAAGCCATGTGTGCCAATGCCAGGAGTCTTACCAACAAGATGGAAGATCTGGAGGCTGTCATGGTACAGTCAGACCTGGACATTGTGGCCATCACAAAAACCTGGTGTAACGATAACCACGACTGGGAGATGGCCATTCCTAGCTACAACTTATTCAGAAGAGTCCGGGCAGGTAGGAAGGGGGGAGGAGGAGTGGCACTGTATGTAAAAAATGACATAACGGCCACAGAGATCCAGGAGGAACAAAATGGGGGAGAGATACTGTGGGTTAAGCTGGAAAGGAAAATGGGCCAGCCATCCGCACAGGTGTGGTCTATAGATCACCAGCCCAGGAGGAAGAAACAGATAGGGAGCTGATGCTAGCCATCCAAAGGATGGCAGACAAGGGTGAGGTAGTACTGGTTGGAGACTTCAATATTCCAGATGTGGACTGGAGCATCCCAGCAGCAGCATCAACTAAGAGCAGATTTATCCTGGAATCCCTTCAGTGTGCCTTCCTCAAGCAACTGGTCATGGAATCAACTCAGCAGAAGGTAATGCTGGACCTTGTGCTCACAAACAAGGACAGTATGATGGGATAACAGTGGGAGAGCACCTGGGGAACAGTAACCACCAGTCATTGTGGTTTGAAATCACAGAAGGAGCAGAACCAAACCACACAAAAACACGTATCCTGAATTTTAGGGGGGCAGGCTTTGGGAAAATGGGGAGATACTTGAAAGAGGCATTAAGGGGAATGGGGCAAGAATCAGGGTTTGAGGAACAGTGGGCAGTATTTAAAATGGGGATTACAAGAGCAACAGAATTATGCATTAGGCAGGTTAGCAAGAGGAAAAGGAAGAGGAGGCCATTATGGTTTTCCAAAGAGGTAGCAAAGAAAGTGAAAGCCAAAAAGACTGCATTCAGGCAATACAAAAAGACACAGGCAGAAGGGGATAGGGAGAAGTGCCAGGAGAAGCAAAGGGAGGCAGAGAAGTCAGTAAGGGAAGCCAAAGCTCAGACAGAAGAGCACATTGCAAAATCAGTGGGTAGAGGGGACAAAACCTTTTACAGGTACATAAGTGAAAAAAGAAAGGCAAAGGGAGGGATAGTGACATTGAAGAGGGATGATGGGGGCCACATGAAGGATGACAACAGTAAAGCTGACATACTGAACAGGTATTTCTGCTCAGTCTTTACTGATGAAGATGAGTGTAATGGGTCTGAAGAGAGTACAAGGGGTGAGAATGGTGCAGAAATGGACACAAGTCCCTTTACACGAGAAAGGGTTCTGAAGGAACTGGAAGTAATAAATGTTGATAAATTAATGGGGCCAGATGGGGTGCACCCCAGGATCCTTAAAGAACTAAGAGAGGTGGTGGCTGAACCTCTGGCTATCATGTTTAGCCGATCACTGGAAACAGGGGAGGTACCCAAAGACTGGAGGTCAGCAGATGTAGTCCCCTTATACAAAAGTGGGAACAAAGAGGAAACTGGGAACTACAGACCAGTCAGCCTCACCTCAGTAGTGGGGAAGATCATGGAAGCACTACTGAAGGAGAGATTGGTGGAACATCCAGTTGTCAATGGACTGCAGGACCGAAGGCAGCATGGTTTCACCAGGCGGAGGTCATGTCAGACCAACCTTGTTTAATTTTTTGACTGGGTGACTAGGGAGGTGGATCAGGGGAGGGCAGTGGACATGGCCTATCTGGACTTCAGCAAGGCCTTTAACACTGTGCCACATAGAAGACTATTACATAAACTAGGGAATATGGGTATGGGCAGGACAGTAGTGTTGTGGGTAGGTAACTGGCTGGGTGGCAGGAAACAGAGGGTGGTGGTAAATGGCTGTCACTCCACAGAGCGAAGAGTGACCAGTGGGATACAACAGGGATCAGTGCTGGGACCGGTCCTATTCAACATCTTCATCAGTGACATTACGCAGGACCTAGAACGCAGAATTTCACCGTTCGCTGATGACACAAAGCTCTGTAACAGAGTAGACACACCAGAGGGTGTAGACAGAATGAGAAGGGACCTGCAGAAACTTGAAGAATGGTCAAGGGTTTGGCAGTTGAAATTCAATGCAAAGAAGTGCAAGATAATGCATATGGGGCACAAAAACCCTGGCATAATATATCAGTTGGGGGTGAGGATATAGCATGCACCAAGCAGGAAAGAGATCTTGGGGTTATCATCTGTGATGACCTCAAGGTCGGGAAACAGTGTGACAAGGCAGCAGGTAAAGCAAATAGGATGCTGGGATGCATAGGCAGGGGCATCACCAGCAGGAAAAGGGAGGTCATAATTCCACTATAAAGACACTAGTGAGGCCCCACCTGGAGTACAGTGTACAGTTCTGGAGACCTTACCTACATAAGGACATAGACAGGGTAGAGAAGGTTCGGAGGAGGGCAACAAAGATGGTACATAGATTGCATCACAAGTCCTATGAGTACAGTTTGAAGGAATTGAATATGTACTCCCTGGAGGAGAGGAGGAAGAGAGGGGACATGATAGAGACATACAAGTATTTTACAGGGAGGAAGAGGGTGCAAGAATACACTATTTTTAAGAGAAAAACATGTTCCAGGACTAGAGGGCATGGGATGAAGTTGGAGGGAGGATGATTCAGAGGAAATGTGAGGAAGAATTTCTTCACAGTATGGGTGGTGGACAAGTGGAACACCATGACAGAAGAAGTGATGAGGGCTGAAACAATCATGGGATTTAAGAATGTATGGGATAGACATAAAGGAATTCTGGAGGTCAGGGGTAAGGGGCAACAGTGTTCTAGGAAGACATAAACTGAAGTTACAAACTCAAATGGGCAGACTAGGTGGGCCATAGGCCCTTATCTGCCGACACTGTCTATGTATCTGTATCTATGACAGTTCTTTCCCAAACCGATACCACCAGTTTAACACCTTCCCTCCCTTACCTGACCCCTGGTTGTCTATAGGCAGCAATAAAATATTTTCTTTAGTGGCCTCTGAACTCTTGATCAATGATTGAGGAGATAACAGTTAAGATCCTGTAGGTAAAGTAAGGTTCTCCTTTCCTCTACCTAAAATGTCTTTTTTCACACAGCTCCATCCATAACTTGGTCAGCCTGGCCCTCTTTGGACAACAGTCATTTTTTATTTCACCCCACAGTCATGGGGGATGGATAACATTTTAATCCTGACAGTTGATTAGGGTCCACACTTCCCACACTGCCAGATGCCACATGTTGAGTGCTGACAGTTCTCAGAGGCATGTGGAAGGGTGATAGTGTGGTCTGCCTATCTTTACCCATCAACATGAAATGAAATCCTCTCTCAACTGTCACTGAATAACATTATGCAAACTAGACTCCCCCTCCTATATGTCTCAATAAGATACTCGGTCAGTAACCTATGGTGCTGTGAGGCAGGGGACCTGACTAAGCTACAATAATTTATATACTAGCCACCATCATGGATTAAGGGCTGGTGACAACTGAAGAAATAACTTATTTTGCCTATGAGACAGTTGAAGCATACGTGACAACCTGTCATGGATCAAAGGTGGTGAGGCAACAGAAGAAATTTCATTATTTTTAGCATTACACAGCTAAATGGGTTGGTTTTAGGTGGTATGGGTTTATAGTGACAGCACAAGGTGCTGGGAAAGGCTGGCAGGATACCAGATAAAGGCTATTTCAAATGGATAATCCTCACAGGAAAGGTTGTGGGCTGTCCCCCTTTGTAAGATATAGAGTGTGGTTTCTGTTTAAAATGACAGTGTACATTATTGGGAAAGGCTATGACATAATGGTACAAGGATACAAACTATTACAAATGATAGGCCTCACTGGAACAGGGATGAGAAGGTTCTTTTTGTAACAGGGGGCAGGAAGGACATCAGGAGGACAAACATTGCTGTGGAATCTCTTTGGATCAAGCTATTTCAAAAAGAGGACAGATGAGTCACACATGGGATGCACTACTGGCTTGGGAAATTCAATCTCCTGAGGGACAGACTGATGATTTTTGAAGGCCAACAGCAGTGCTGACACTGACTTCCAATCTACATTAGAGGACTGCTTTCTAGAGTGCAACAGGGGGCTTGGTTTGATGGCATAATTAACCCTTAAAATGTTCAAGTTAGAAACAAAGAATCTGATTTGCCATGTTAAACAAGACACAACTGGTGAATACTTGGTCCCATTAATTCATAAAGTCCACACCATGGAGGGCCAATTAATGTACACTTGCATATTGTTCAACATAGCCAAATGTTTTTTTTTAACTTATAACTTGTACATTTTCTAGAACTGGAGCAAACTGTTATTAATCCTTTCTCTCATTCATGCAGAAAACATGGAAACTGGCTTGGATTTACAAAAGGTTCAGACTTTGTACTGCTGTTCATGTTTCTCCTATTGGAAGTACTTTCTATTTTCCTGATAAGATGTCACAAATGTAGATGAATTCCCACTTATCTAACTTGACTTTTTTCCTCTTTTAGACATCACATCTGAGTATGGCTGACCTTTTTTCTAACTTGGCTACTTTTGCACATTGTAAAAGTATTTTTTTAAATCAGATATCCTTTCTTTTGTTTTTCAGTTTAAAAAATCTGATGCCTGATAAGATTTGACAGGCTTCTGACAGATCTGCTGCACAACATAACTGCACTTGAGATAATGGCAAGCAATGTGTAGTAGTAAAATCTTTATTTTTATACAGGAAAAAGCTGGTAAAATCACACCATTAGGACCATCCGGTCCTGTTTACAAGGCAGTCCTGTCAAGATATGTTTCAGTTGCAAAAATTAGTTGCTTTCATTTGTAACTCTTGGAACAAAGAAAAATATTCCTACTACATCTACAAAACATAGTTTTAAAACTTAATACTCATTACACACAAGCTACAGATTAAGGTTACACATCATTAGACATTCAAATATACATTTATCATTTATACATACAGGCCTAAATATTCAAAGAAGATGCACTGCCAAAATGGAGTTGTGCGGCACATCTCAGAAAATGTGCTGAAGCAAGAAATTCGAAATGGATAGTTGTGTTGCACATTTCCAAATGCGCAATCGCACATAAATAATGTATGCAGTGCAAAAATAGTGGGCGGGCACCTGAATATGCTACACAAGTGTATATTCAGCCAAAATGTTTGGCGCATGTGTCACGCATCACAAAACTGTGCAGTGCAAAGTTAGGTAGGTAAGGGGATGGCCTAAATCGGCCAGCCACCCATAGGCAGGCTGTATACCTGCAGACAGATGACCCTGAGACAGCCCTTGGAGTTGCACCAGGATGTGATCCAGGCACATCCACAGCAGTCATGCCAGAACAGTAGTACCCAAAGTCACAGCCGCTCTGTGCCTGCTCATTGGGCACCTGACAAGTGCCACTGGATGACACAACTGGCACTGCCCAGACAGCAGTCTCCTTCATCACACCCAGGTCAGGGATGCCCAGCTGCCACATGCTAGTCAGGCACCCAGACAGCTACACTGTGGCACATGTGCCAGGTGCCATGGCCTGCACCAATGTGGCTGTCAGAGTGCCAGCCGGTGGAGGCATGCACCCATGGTGTCCACTGGTACAGTGGTGAGCAGGATGCATGTCAGTAATGGAGGCAGCATGGCATGAGTCAGGGATAGCTCAGTGGCAAACACCCATGTTGGAACACCAGAGATGCACACAGCATGCCTGTGCCAGACCCACACCACTAGGAATCACACACATGTCACCAATACCATCCATGCAGTGTGACAATGCCAAAAGGGTCTTGGGTTCAGGACACTGTGGTGTACTGTTGGTGGACGGTGCACAACTGTAAGCAGTGCAGGGCAGAGGTGGCACCACCTGCAGTCTGGAGGCAGCAGGGGCATGCCCCAAGGACACCGTACCCTTCCAGTGTTCTGCGTGTGGCCATCTAGGGCATGGACATGGTAATGGGTAGTAGCACTACACATCTCTCAACTGTCACACAGTATGGGGTATGGCACCCATGTTATCACTCAGACACCCTCTGACCCACATAAAGTGGGTGACATTACATATCAACCACTGAGACTGTTATGTAGAATTCTATGATAATATGGGATGCTAGGTATCAGCACACAGTAGCAACACTGGTGCACTTATTTCCACAGTCTTCTAAGCTTGCACAGTCATGTTTGCTGCTGTGTCACAAATTCCGACCAGTTGTCACACATTTTGGCACATATTTGGTTATTAAAGATTTAGGGGGTATGCAGCACTGTATTCAAGCCAACGCAGTCTACTCACACACAAACATGTATTCTCTCCTGCCTGCTAGACTGCAGTACCTCCTGATCACTTTTGTGGAGTGGTGGTGCCGGCCTGCAATGCTGGAACTAGACATGCCACTGGTATGCAAATGGACTAAGTACGTTCCAGTAATGAGATACAAATATGCTGTTTGGGTGCTGCCTGTGCAATAAGGCTATTTGCATATCCTGACTAAATATCGCAAATCTGTGTGACGCACAAGTGGCTTTCCATTGTACACTTCTGTATACTCTGCACTGGGCTCTGGGCACCTGCTGCACTGCACATCTTCCACTGCACGATTGCACATATTCAGAGTATTCAGTTGCACATGTGCAATCGTGTATTATGGCGCATCTTCTGAATATACCTTTTTTGTACCAGAACAGTTAAGTTAAATGGCACAAGCACTTGCTCAATGCAGCCTGCCACTTTTGAATATGGGGTCCACGTAATGTAATAATAGAATTCATCCTTCCATATACATTATACCTTAAGTTCCTCTTCTAAACATGTAGTAAAGAGCTTTTGATTTCCTTCCATTATATTAATGGTATAATTTAGGGAGTTACAATGGATTTTTACTATATATGGGAATGTCATATCCCCA
This sequence comes from Neoceratodus forsteri, assembly GCA_016271365.2. NCBI lineage: Eukaryota > Metazoa > Chordata > Ceratodontiformes > Ceratodontidae > Neoceratodus > Neoceratodus forsteri. Next base: position 557,099,398 of record CM028135.1, on the reverse strand, counting down.
TAGTCATTTAATGCCCTAGGGAGTTTAAATTCATATTTTACATCTTCTCATTACATATGTATGTTCTCTCTTATGCAATTTTCCATGCAGATAAATGGACTTTTCAAATTTTAACACTTTATGTACTGTATTTGATTTGTCCTTTTTAATTTTTATTTTACTTTCTAGAGGTAACCACCCTAGCATACTATACATATCACAATGATGAGTTGTATACTCATATTTTAAAATAAATCTAGTTAGTCTGTTGAATACTGTGTCCACTTTAGGCAAGGCAAGTTTTATTTCTATGGTGCCCATTCCGAGTGGCTCTGGGTGCCTAACAATAAAAACAGCATAAATAAAAATACAAAGGATTAATAAAGATAAAAAAAATGTATAAAATTCATAATCATAACTTGTAAGTGTCAACAGTTATTCAGACAGCAGGGCAGGAAGCATTTATTCCAGGTAGGACAGGCAGAATAGGTGGGTATTAAGCCTCTGTTTGAACACCTCAGTCGAAAGGGCCTTCTGGACTGCAGGTGGTAGTGAGTTCCTCAGGGTCAGCCCAGCGACACTAAAGGCACGATCTCCCGATGTCTTGAGCAGAATCCTGGGAATGTCCAGGAGACCCCTCAATGAAGAGCGGAGGGAGCAGACAGAGGTTGCAGGTGCTCCAACGGATAGCCAGGGCCCAATCCATATAGAGCCTTAAAGGTGAGCAAGCCCACCTTGAAGAGGACCCTCCACCTAACAGGCAGCCATTGCAGCACATGCAGGACTGGGGTCCCATGACTGGACCTGGGCAAGCTTGTCAGTAACCAAGCTGCCACGTTCTTTACCTGTTGCAGTCTGCAGAGGGTCTCTCCTGTGACCCTGAAGTACAGAGAGTTACAGTAGTCAAGCCTAGAGTTAACAAAGGCATGTACCAGTGTGGGCAGATCCTTGGGCGGAACGAGGGGCTTGATCCGGCAATGTTCCCCAAGTGGTAAAAATCACTTCTGACAGCAGAAGACACCAGATCTTCCAGTGTCAATCTGCTGTTGAGGATCATGCCTAGATTACACACCCTCAAGGAGGCAGCCAATGGAGCAGACCCCAGAAAGAGACCTGTGTTGGCTCCAGGTGCCATCCCTTCATGCCTGCAATGTGGCTCGATCACTAGCACCTCTAGCTTATCCAGGTTCAGTTGCAACCAGCTGGAGGACATCTAGTTGTTGATTTTTGTCAAACAGATATTATGCATATCTACAGCATCAGATGTTCTGGGGGAAAATGACAGATACAGTTGGGTGTCATCTGCATAGCAGTGAAACTTCACACTGAACTACCGAATGATCTTGCCCAGGGGCAGCATGTACACTGCAAACAGCATTGGCAACAAGATCAAACCCTGGGGCACTCCACATGATAAGGTCAATGGTGTGGAGGAGAAATTCCCCATCACTACCCGCTGCACCCTGACCGAGAGATAGGACTCGAATCATTTGATGACAAAAACGGTGAGTCCACAATACTCACAGAGCCAATCAGGAAACATGATGTGAGCTACAGTGTCAAATGCTGAAGAGAGATCAAGGAGAACAATAATTGACTTATCACCTCCATCTCTAGCCCTAAGCAGGTCATTATGCACCCTCAATAATACTATTTCTGTGCTATGCCTGGCCCTGAAACCTGAATGTAATGGCTCATAGATATCAAAAGACAGAAAGTGATCTTGTTGTGCCATAAGCTTCTCAACAACCTTGCTCAAAAATGGCAGGTGGGAGATAGGACAGTAATTCACCAGGATATCTGGATCAAGTGATTGTTTCTTCAGGAGGGGTCTTACCAGTGCCTCTTTCAAGGCCACCAAGAAAAAACCCTCTGCCATTGAGCACCTGGCAATCCTGGCAAACACTGGGCCAATAGGCCCACCACTGCAAGGCAATGACTGCCTCGCTGATGGAAGCCCCGACTGGATGGATAACACACTGTCAGAGAAAAAGAGAGCAAACTCTTCATATAAAGTGGATGAAAAAGACTTTCTTGGTTGTAAACAGGCAGGATGGAGTAGCCTATCCACAGTCCAAAAAAAGCTGATAAGGTCTGTTTCGCCATGCAACAATGGACAGAAATTCTGCCTTCTTATGGGAGATTGCCTCCTGGTACTCATGATAGTGAGCTTTTAGGACCAGTTTGTCATCCTCCACCCAGGTCTTCCACCAGCAACATTCCAACTTCCGTCCCTTAATCTTCATCACCTTGAGATTCCCATCAAACCAGGAGGATCTCAAGTGGGAGGATCTGGGTCATATACGGACTGGAGTGATGGCATCCAGTGTGTTGGATACCACCCTATTATAGGTGGACACTGCCTCACTGGTGTCAATCACACATGCAGCATCCACCTTAGATAGATCAGCTAATCCTAGAAGTCCCTTAGGGGAAAAACTCCTTAAAGGGTAGTAGCTGACCATATCAACAGGGGAAGGACTTTCAGGGGGGCCCCAAGCCTGAACCTCACAGTGCAGTGATCATATCAAGAGACCTGATCAATCTCAAGTCTATCATTCTCAAGACTCAGCCGGAACACCAGATCAAGCATGTGACCATATTGGGTCACAGAAATAATGACTTGTGTCAGGCCCAGTGATTACATCAACTGGAGGTGGTCACAACCAAAATACGAGGATTTGTCACTGACCCAGGCATTGAGGTCCCCTAGGACTAATCTCTGGGGGACTCCAACACTTGGTTGATGACAAAGTCCACCACCTCCTGCAGGAATTACCCCTCGACTCAGGTGATCGGTAGATAAGGAGGACCCTGCAACCTGCACCTGGACCCCCCCCACACAGCCACACACTCAAAAGACCTGGCAGTTCCAACTGGGCACACCGTGAAGTCTAAGCTGGATCCCCCACCCCTGCTATCCTTCCTTGGACAGTGCACCATGGGATAGATAGATAGATAGATAGATAGATAGATAGATAGATAGATAGATAGATATTTTATTTCTAAAGTGCCCAATTCCAAGGACTCTGGGTACTGTACAATATAAAACAGTATCTTTTTTTTTAATTGTACCAAATAAAACACAAATAAAACTCTACTGGAAGTATTCAGAATCTACTGTATCTATCCCACTTAAAAAAACTAATTATTTCAGAAAATTATGCAATAAAAGCTTGCTAGAACAACTATGTCTTCAGGCCTTTTTAAAGGTTTCTACTGAGGAAGCCTCCTTTAAATAACCAGACAAGGAGTTCCATGGGGTAGGCGCAGCCACCGAGAATACCCTATCCCCAGAATGCTGCAGCCTGACCCTGAGAACTTGAAAAAGGCCTCCCTCAGCAGAACAGAGTGCCCAGAGAGGATGGTAAGGGACACGGAGATCTTGCAGATTGACTGGTCCCCTTTCATGCAGGGTCTTGTAGGTTAGGAGCCCTAACTTGAAGACAATCCTCCACTGGACCAGCAGCCAGTGCAGTTTGCAGAGGACTGGGGTGATATGCTTGAACCTTTTCACCCCCATCAGTAGTCTAGCCACTGCGTTTTGCATCAACTGCAGCCTGTGGAGATTGCCTCCAGATAACCCTAAGTACAGGGCATTACGGTATTCCAACCTGGATATGACAAAAGCATACACCACCATGGGTCTTCAGGCAAGATCAGAGCTTGGATTAGGGTGGTATTTCTAAAATGGTAAAACCCACTTTTGACCACGACCGACACCTGAGCATCAAGTGTCAGGCCATCTTCTAGGATCACACTCAAATCCTTCACCTGTCTAGAATGGGCAAGGGGAACACCCCCAAACACTAGGCTAGGGGTTAAACCCTCACCCCCCTACATCCCAAAGACCCGGATCCACAACCAGTTCCTCAGTCTTGTCTGGGTTAAGCCTAAGTCAGTTTTGAGTCATCCATGACTGGTTTTCCTTGAGGCAGCTGTTAAATACAGTCAGACACCTGGGTATAAGATGCACAGGACAAGTACAGCTGGGTGTCATCTGCACAGCAGTGAAAAACCAGCCCGTACCACCATATAGTGTTCCCTAAAGGCAGCATACAGATAGTGAACAGTTTGGGTGACAAGACTGATCCCTGCGGAACCCCACAGCACAGAGGTTTCAGGTTAGATGAGACAAGTCCCATTGTCACCCTTTCCACTCTGTCTGTCAGGTATGACCTGAACCAGTTGATGACATTACTGGACAGGACACACCAGAACTGTAGGTCCAGGAGGACCTAGATGGTACTGTCTCTCCTGTCCATCACCATCAGGAGGTCATTTATCACCCTTATCAGGGAAGTCTCTGCACTATGCCCCACATGGAACCCAGACTGGAAAGGCTCATAGGTGGGGGAAGAGGGAAGATGTCTCTCAAGCTGCATGGCCAACACCTTTCCAATAACCTTCCTTAAAAATGGGAGGTTTAAGACCACCCTGTAGTTGTCAAGGCAGCCTGGGTCCAAAGAGTACCCAGCAGGGACAGACACTTTTAGAACTGGGCCAGCATCATCACTCAGCCAGGTCTCTGCGATGCAAGCCAAGTTGACAGAGGAAATCAAGTCCGCAAAAATTGTGGTCTTGTTCCTTAATGATCTGGCATTGCAAAGCACCATCCAAAGTGGATTAGAGGGTGTTGCTGGTCCTCCGGCTGCCTGACCACTCAGTCTGGTGGGGCCCATAGGTACAGAAACCAAACATGTCTGGCCTCTCTCCTGACTCTCTCTCTTTATTTTAGCCAAAGATGTTTTATTGGCTAGTCCATATACATGATCACCATATTCCAATAAAGGAATCAGCAGTTGGTTTACTATTTATTTTCTTACCTAGAAATTTAAACAAAATCGGGTGCATCTAAAGGCTTTTACTTTTTTAAATAATTCACCTATATGTAAATTAAACTTTCAATTAGCATTGAAGCAGACTCGCAAATATTTATATTCCTTGACCTGTTCCTATACCACATTTGTGTCTGTTTTAATGCAGATTTCAAAATTATTACTTTTTTATTTCTTTGTAGTGTTGTAAACATCATGGTTTTTGATTTATTTACTATTTAAGGTGAGTCTAGATTCTGTTAACCATATACATAAAATATAGACATCATCTTGTAAATTGTTCAATTATTTCAGAATTTGTTCAATGTGCAACTATTACAGTATTGTCAGCATATAACCAGACATCAGTGTTTTTATACATTCTGTGAGTTGGTTTACATAGATCAGAAACAGAGTGGGACCCAAAATTGATCATTATGGAACCCCCCTTTGAACCGAAGCATTATTTGATATGACATTCCCTATTTGTACTTGTGATCTATTTGCTAAATAAGAATTGAACTAATGACAAGTATCTTCTGCAACTGCAATATCCAACAATCTTTCCTTTAAGATATTTTGGTCTGCTGTGTCGAAAGCCTTCAACTGGTCCATAAATACCACGCCCACCGCCTGTGGATGTGGAATAGTTATTAATTCAAAATCTAAGAAGATGGTGATGGGTTCAAATTCTGTAGTTCATGCACAAAGTGCCTCCATGAAGTCCCCCACCCCCCGGGAATCTCTGAAGGAAGACCGTAAAATAAATAAATTTACTTTTTCCCTTGATTGCATTTGCTGTTCTAATACCACACCACCAAGTATCACCATTTGGGTAAAAACTAACTTGGCTATCTTCCTAAAAACTATGACCCTGTCAAGACTCAAAACCTCATCTCACCCAGAAATTCAGAAATATAGAGTTTATAGCATAAATTACTCCTGTTCCATTGTATTGATAGCTAATAGAAACATAGAAACATAGACTTTGACGGCAGATAAGGACCGCTAGGCCATCTAGTCTGCCCATTTCCCTACCTACAGGATAGGCCGCAGATCCTAGTTAACCAACAGCCTAATAACATTTCCACTGCACCATGAAAGTGTAGTGCATCTCCTATGGTGTACAGGTTATTTAACAAGCCAAGAGGTAAGCACTCCAGAATTTTTGGGTTTGAATCTAGGCAGTACCCTTAAAGGGGCAGTGAATATTGCAGGGATTGCTCAAACTGTGAAAGCCCATGAAAAGTTGTGCTGATTGAAGTATTTGGCTTCCTTGTAGATGACAAATGTCCAATGATATGAATATTTAAATTATCTGAAAATCAAAACAATCCAGCAGCCATTTCATACAATCTTACAACAGAAAGTGATGTCACTGAGGGGCATGCTTTAATTAACAACATAGAGCTAGCCCCTTAGTGACATCACTTTCTGTTTTTAAGACTGCATGAAATAGCTGTTGCTATGAACTGATTTACACATTACTTAGCTATTCATATCTCAAGACTCCTGCCCCCTACAGGTAAAACCCAATGCCTCATTTGAAAGATCTTTTCATGGGCTTACACAGTTTGGGTGACCCCTGCAATGCTTAGTGTCCCTTTAAGTTACCAGAGATGCAACCAGGGAACTTCCCAGTCACAGATATAGTGATATGCGTGTCACATTTTAATTTGGTAATTTAGGGGACATGAAGTATTCCTGCCAGAAACATGAAGTATTTAATTAGTCTGTAGTACAAAAACCACTGTTAGAATAAGGAATCCAGGTTGCCTGCTTTGTATATTGTGACATAACCTTTACACTACTTGTGCTGCTATTTTCTTCCATGCAGCTTCATAGTGTTGGTTTAAGGGAACCAAGAGATCAGGGGTTTGAATCTGGATAAATGTACAACACTTTTGTGTTTTCAGCAAGAGGCCATGGTTTAAATTCTAGCAGTGGCATATACACAGTAATCAATTGTTTTGTTAGATTACAAAGTACTGTAGTGATCCATTGTGGCTTGGAGTTGGAGCAGACAATTATATTAATAACAAACATAGACAACAGCAACAATTTGTGGAGGAAAGAAATGTTACTTGCCTCCTGACAGTTACATTTCATGTCACCTTTACCAGGCTTGCACCGGCAGTAGGTTTGAAGCCATGGTAGTTCTTTTATTGAGGAATCATATTAGAGTAACAAGTGCATTTCAATTCAGCACCATAGTTGGGGGGAGGGTAACTTCAAATATTTCAGCGTCAGTGGCGCAGTAGGTAGCACACTCGCCTCTGAGGCTGGGAGATCAGAGGGCTGTGGGTTCAGTTCCCACATCTGGCGCTTGGGTTAATATTCTAATACTGACACTGTAGTGCAGCATGAGGGAGGTGCTGCACTTCTGAGGTGCTGTCTTTCAGATGAGATGTTAAACCAAGGTCCCATCTGCCTGGATTGGTGGTAGTTCAGTTGGATGCTAAAGATCCCATGGCACTTATCAAAAAAGAGTAGGGGTACTTTATTGGTTATAATACACAACATCACACAAAAAGAAAGCAAAACAAAACAAAGGAAATATCACCAATAAAAATCAGAGGAAGTGAAAATATAAAGAACCAATATTAACAAAAGGAAATGTTTCGCCATAAATAATTAACATAAGATCTAGAATATTTTTTTCCATCTAAACAGCGGATAATTTGTAAATCAGAAATAATAGCAGAAAGGATAGTCTCAAAATCTGTATGAGATTGTTGCAACACAAAAGAACAATGAGCTTGCCATAAATAATATTGAAAAAGTGCAAAAAAAACCATTCAGAGTACTTCTATGATATTTGTCCCAATCACCTAAATATTCCCCTAATACTAAAGTACCATAAGAAAGGGACCGCAAGTGAGGCATATTCCACTGTCGGACTGTAAAGTCCCAAAACTTCTGACTAAAAGGGCATTCAAGAAAAAAATGCATCTGAGTTTCTTCAATGTTAGTAAAATCTGACCTTAAACAGTATCTTTCAAAACTGGTTTATACTTTAAATTGCCACGTACTCCCAGCCTTCCATGAGCAGATATCCATACAATATCCCAAACTTTAAAGGAAAGTCTGTCATCAGTCAATTTACTGAAAACATTTTTCATATTAGATGGGGAACAAGATGGAAAAAGCAATATTATTTTCTGCACATCATATACAATATATTCGTAAAAGGATTTTCTGTGCAAAGATTGTATTTTTGTCAAAGGATCTTCCATTGATGTAATTTTTTTAAGGCAGATATCCCATAATTTGGAATATCGTCTGAGGACAAAACTCTTGGGGGAAGAAGAGACCATTTAAAAAAATATTTATGCCAAATGGATTTGTTCCAAAATTGCCAAGTGAGAGACAGGGCTTGCCAAATAAAAGAAGAGGAGGAAAAAAAAAACAGAATGAAAAAAAATAACAGGGTTAATCATATGGACCCCTCCCTCTCGGAATCTAAGGTATGTATAGCCACGCTTCACCGGGTTTAATCTATTACCCCACAACATCTGAAAAAATATACTGTAAAGCCGTCTCTCTAATGAGAGAGGAGGAGGAAAAAGGTGACTAATATAAAGAAAAATGGGAAGAATGAATTTTTTTATAATCACAACCCTTTTCTTCTTCCCAAATTTCCAGTGTTTCCACTGATTCACTTTGGCCTCTCCGACAGCTAACTGTTTTTCCCAATTATAAGTCTCCATGTCATGTAGTCCAAACCAGATGCCCAGGATTTTCTGAGGCCCAGACACAAGAGGGATATCATAACAATATGATAAAGCCGGAGCTAACTGACCCAATTGTAGTACAAAACTTTTGTAATGTTAAGAGGCACTGGAGTATGTACTAAAGAAAAGGAAAATCTCTAAAGCTCTCTGTAAAGAGAGAGTCAGCTAAAAAAGAAAATACGTCATCTGCAAAGGCAGTGACCTTGACCTTCTCTAAGCCTACGGATGAAGCAATCCCGGAAATGGAGGCATCACAAATGATGCTTCTAATAACTGGGTCCAGAACAAAAGTATATAATAAAGGACTCAAGGGGCATCCCTGCCGGACACCCCGAGAAATTAATATTTTCCCACCTAATAGGCCATTCACTATTGGAATAGAAATTGCAGATGTGTATAGCTTTGAAATCCACTGAAGGAAGGTCTCAGGAACTCCATAAGAGGATAAAACAAAAACAAGTAGGAATGACTTACGCGTCAAGCGCTTTAGATTGATCCAGAGCTGCTATTAGCTCTGTGAAAAATTTGCTTGACAGGCCAAGAGATCCCGAGTAAAAAGATTATGTTGAATCTTTCTATGTTTTATTGCACAGGTTTGTGCAGGGTGAATCAAAATTCGGGCCACTTTCTCTAATCTAGTATTCAGTATTTTAGATAAAATCTTATAATCACTGTTAAGTAAACAAATAGGTCTCCAATTGGAAAGTAATGATTTATCCCCTTTTTTGAAAATAAAAGTCATCAGGGACATTGAGAAGTCTTGACAGGGAGTTCTGGAAGATAAATAAGAATTAAACACACTGGGAAGAAAGAGGCCCATATACTTTATACACTTTTTGTAAAACTCATTAGGTATTCCGTCTATACCTGGAGAAGATCCGAGCTTTAGATGTTTAATTACGTCAATTACTTCAGCAGAGGTAATTGGTGATCTTAAGGACTGGATCAAACTATAAGGTAGATGAGGAAGAGAGGAAAAAACTGCATGTTGAAGAGAATCCGTAGATAACACATTAGGAGATGAAAAATAATCCTGAATGTAGCGTTCCACTACCTATAACTTACCTGCGTCAGTGGTAATTAGTTCATTATCAATATTAAGCAAACCGGTCATGAGGGTATCTTTCAAATATGTTTTACATGCATGAAATGGGTCCGCCATGGGGGAATCCTTATAGACAAAGTGAAATTCTAAATCAAGGGATTTGGCCCTGTTATAGTGATAAGTTTTCATTTGTTGTTTAATATTCTTGATTTGAGAAAGAAAATGAATATGATCCTTGGAGGGTGACATAAGTCTATATAGTTGATTCCTCAGGACCAAATATTTCTATAGGCCCTGAATCTTTGCCTTACCCCAGGACCGAAATAAATGTTTGAGCTCTGTTTTAAATTGCCTCCACCAGTCATATGGGAGGGAAAGAGATCAAAGTGGAAGATTTTGCAGCTAAAAAAATTCAAGCTTAGAAAAATGAACCGGGTCCGAGAGAAAGGAAGTATTTAATCTCCAACGAGAAATACCCGAACTGAATCTGGGAGGAAGAAGTCGTAAAGATAAAGAACAAAATAAAATATGGTGGTCAGAAAATTCTACCGGAACAGCAACACAAGACATAACCTGTAGATAGCGGGAAATAAAGAACATATCAATCCGAGTAGCAAAAGTGTGTCTATGATAAGTATTGCCTCCTGTAGGATGTAAACTACGAAAGACATCCAGAAGCCCAGCATCTGTTACAACCTCTAATAGTACATGTGAATCACAATATACCTTTTTCCCTTGTATTCTACGAAACTGAATGTCAAGGGAGCAGTTAAAATCCCCCCCCAAACCAAATGTTTCCTTGTAAATAGAAAAGGCTTTAGGTCTGAAAATAAGGAAATTTGGCCTGTTTTAGTCTGTGGGCCATAGACATTAATAACTCGAAAAGAATAGTCGCCCCATGAACAATCCAAGATAAGTAACCTACCTGGCAACAAATCAGTCACCTTCATGATTTTAAAAGAGGAGTTACCAAACAAAATAGCTACCCCATCAGCAATTTCAGTACTATAAGACCAAAAAGAAGGGCCACAAGTCCATAATCTTTTCAATCTGTTTTCCTCCGAAACGGAAGAAACCCTTGTTTCTTGTAAAAAAATAATATCTAGTTTTAAAGTTGAAAGATGTGAGAACACAGATATCTGCCTATGAAAAGATTTTAAACTGCAGACATTCAACGAAGCTAACTTTAAAGCTGCCATGAAAATACTTATGAGCTATGCTTTTGACTCACTTTTCTTTTCTTCCCTTTTTTTCCTTTCCTATCTTTGGCTAGCTCAGTCGATTTGCTGGCGTCATCATCTGTTACACGTTCCAAGAGATGGGAGGCCTCAGATTCCATATCCGAGTCTCTCACCTCATCCTGGAGGGGGGAAAAAAAATTTTCAGTCACAACCGGACTGATCTGGGCCTGTTTTGAGGAAGCTCTGGTGAACCTCCTGCTTTTAACAGCTTCAAAGGGGGGCATGATGGTGACCTGACTCTGATTATCTTCCAACGGGGGACCAGGAGGCACAAGCTTCTGAGGAGTCAATAGCCACCTTTGTACCGGTGGACCAGTACTGGGAAATGAGGGAGGTGAAGGGTCTTGCCGTGGGGGTCTTGCCATGGGGGAGGGTTAACCCTTTCACCGGGATATCCAATTTAGCCCGAGCTTTGAAGTAGGCTATCTTGGTCCAGACCATCAGAACAATTATGTCTTGCCCACGGACACTGATGGAAGGCATGACCCTTCTCCTCACAAAGGTTGCATTTAAAAATATTTGTGCATCGGTCCACAGAATGCCCAAAACCCCCACAAAGAGGACACTTCATCATGTCACATACACTACTTATATGCGTTCTATCCCAACATTTATAACAGGCCTTAGGCTGGCCTGCATAAAAACATACCCCTCTGTCCTTTCCCAGAAAAAAACTGTTTGGCAAATGCACAACCTCCGAATCAACTTGCAATAATTTCACTTTAAATTTCCACCCCCCTGTCCAGATGCCCTCTGTATCTAAGAGAGCCTCAGGTGACCCCAACACTTCACATTTAGATTGTAGCCATCTATAAATATCGCTGACGTTCACCCCCTCATTTCTGAACATTATAGTGACATATCTCATCAATGGTTTAGACAAAGGAATAGCAAAAAAAGGCAACCACACTGGATGATTTTTCTGGTGAGCATATTTGTCCCAAAATCTGTCCATAAGGGAAACAGATTGGAAGCTGATATCATAGGAATATTCTCCAGAAACATGAATAAGGGCATATATGTCCTTAGCACAGAATCCCATTTTGGATTTCAAAAGATGTTTGAAAACATAATATCTATCAGGGTGTTCTTGTAGGCCCCCTCTATATTTCAAACAGACAGCGTTACGGCGAGGGGCTTGCTCTAATTTGGCTTTAAATAAGTCTGCCATTGTGGGTTTAGCAGGTTCACCGAAACTCCAATCAAAGTAGAAGCAGAGGCCACTGTGGAAAAGTCAGATTCAGGCCTACCCCTAGATTCCCTCGATGTGGATGGTTGAGGGAGCTGCAAATCAGGAATAGGAGTCTTCTTACCTGAGAGGAGTCCATTCCAGATCAGGTACCAGGCTCCCGACTCAGTTCTGCGCCATCCGGCATCTAGAGCGCCATCTTCTCCGACCAGTCTGCATGCAACTCCCGACTACCTCCTGCCTGGAGCCCGAATTGCTGTTGCACCAGGAGCATCGTGCGCGGTCCATCACTGTTTGCGGCCCTCCCGGAAACCTTCTCCCAAAACACCAGATCCTTCTCCAATTGCGGCGTATGAAGATCCTCTCGGCTTGTATCTCCATCACTGAGAAGTCCAGAACCATGGGGAGATTCCGGTAATAAAGGCGCATGTAAGTACACATTCTCGTTCTCCACAGTAACTGGTAGCTGGGGCAAAGCGACTGCATAAGTAGGCAAATTCACCTCCACATCGGAAAAGGGCTCCGTGATAGCTATAGCGTTCTCCATCTTGGGCTCCTCCACCACCTCCTCCATTCCGACCTCGAGACTGTCTGCCATAATGGCTTCTGACGTCAGCCACTGACCAGCAGCCAGTAGGGGAATTCCCCCGGTGTCCTGGCCAAATTTCTCCTATTCACTAAAAAAATACCACCACCAACAGTTTAATCTGGTTCAGTTTCAGTTGCTTATCATCTGTATCCCCCTTCCCCCCAGTCGCCCCTGAAAAAAGGGACTTCAAGGCCCAGTGGGCCTACTGGGTCAACAAAATTCAATAAATAAATAACTAACTTCAGTGCATACTTAACACATTCTTACAACTGTAGTATGAATGGCATTATTGACCCAAGAACATTTTTGTTTAAGCTATAAATTATGTTACCATAATTTAGATGTGCACATAACAAAGTAAGAAACTAAGGGTCACAGGCAGACTGCAATCACCTCCTCCTTTTGCCTCATAAAGCTGTCAGCTGATGTGGGGAGCTATCTAAGCTGCCATAATTTAACTATTGCTCTCCACAGTAGATTGAAGGCTAAGGGGCCAGCTGAAAAAGTAACAATATCAGGTGGGGAGAGTGGGAATCTGAATGAGCAGTCAGTATTCTACCCATTGACAACCTGTCACAGATCAAAGGTTGAGGGGCTACCAACAAAAATGCATTATTTTTGCCCTCACATATAGGGTCTTGGGGGTAGTCATGTGTGGGTTGGGTTTAAATGATACTGTTCATTTTCAGGTAGGGTTATCACAATGCCAGATAAAGGATTTAATGTAATAGGCTGGATTTCCTTATAGGATGATATGATGTGTGCACCCAGTAAAATATAGTAGGTGAGCATGATGGCTGATGCATTTCAAAGACCAGAATTTAGTGGTACTCACTGAGACCTCATGGGACAAGTAAATAACTGTGACACAAGGGTAGATGTATATAGACTATTATATAGGGATAGGCCTCACAGCAATGTGGCTGGGCTAGATCTCCTTGTAAAGTAGGGAGGGTGGGATCTGGTTAAAATTAAAAGGAGTTGCTGCACAGGACTAGACTTGCATTCATACAACTATAATGAGTGCACCCAGCAAAATGGATAAGCTTCAGGGCTGATGCACATCAAAGACCATGACTTAGTGCAATTCACTGGGATGTGCTGGGGGAAAAAATAGCTGGGACATAAGGGTTGAAGGATACAGAATATTGCAAAGGGATAGCCATATAGGAATGGCGTAGGGTGGCTGTCTTTGTAAGGGAAGGAATCACTGAAGAGAGCAAAGATGATATCAGGACAGCAAACATTACCACAGAGTCCTCTTGGTTCAAACTTAGGGAAACAGGGAGTACAATGGTCTCCAGGATGATCAGCAGCATAGGTTCATCTTGGGTACATCCTGCTAGACAATCCTGATTGAGTGCTATGACTGGGTGACAAGGGAACAGGACAAAGGCCATGTGGTGGATGTCCTGTGTTTGGATTTCAGCAAGGCCATTGATTCTGTGCCACATGGGAGACTGGGGGAGGGGGAGCTGAACTCTATAGGGGTGGGAACAAAGATGGTTAACTGGATCACCATTTGGCTGAAGAGAAGGCAGCAAAGGGTGGTGGTGGGTGCGGAAATCTCATCTCCAAGGGATGTGATGAGCGAGGTCCTGCAGGGATCTGTATTGGAACCGGTGTTGTTCGGGATATTCATTGTGGATATCTCCTATGGGGTCCGGAGTAAGATTAGTCTCTTCGCAGATGACACAAAGATGGGAGCAGTGGTAGATGGCATTGATGGGTGGAGGGGACTGCAGGAGGACATGACCAAACTGCAAGAGTGGTCAGATGCATGGCAGTTGGGGTTTAATGCCAAAAAATGCAAGGTATTGCACTTTCGGGGCTACTAACCAGGGGAGGCACTACCAACCCGGGGAGGGGGTCAGCTGGAATGCACAGAGGAGGAAAAGGATCTTGGAGTGCTTATAACAGGGACTATGAACAACCCTGCTTAGTGCAGGAAGGTGGCAGCAAAAGCCAACAAGATGCTGGGGTGCATAGTGAGGGAACTCTCCTACAGAATCAGGGAGGTGATCCTGTCCCTATACAGGTCGCTGGTCAGGCTGCACCTGGAATACTGGGTGCAATACTGGCACCCGTTCCTGAATAAGGATATCAGATTATTGAAGGGAGTACAGTGGAGGGCGACAAAGATGATTCAGGGATTAGACGGATACTCCTATGAGGAGAGGCTGTGCGAGCTGAACATGTCTTCCATGCAGAAGAGGAGAAATGGGGGGACATGATCGAAACCTTTAAATACCTAAATGGGATTATCAAGACTAGTACAGAAGGGATTTTCCAGATTAGAAGGGGGAGGATCATGAGGGGCCACCAGCTAAAATTGGAAGGGGCAAGATTCAGGAGGGAAGTCAGGAGACATTATTTTACAGAGAGGGTGATTGATAAGTGGAATACTCTACCTGAGGAGTAGTAGCTTGCAGCATGGCTGACAGTTTCAAGAGGAATGGGACAGTGTGAGAGGGTAATTATGAAAAGGGAGGAGGGGTGGGTGGGGCAGCTGCAAACTGAGGGGCAGCTGCAAAATCGAGCAGTCTATTTTGGGTGACCATTGACCTCCATCATGTTCAGGATACATATAAAAAAAATTGCCATGCTACACAAGACACAAATGCCATTTACGTGGCGCCAATTGATTCTTAAATCTGCAATTTGGAGTGCAAAGTAATGTACAGTCATATCTAATTTAACATAACCAGTTTTTATCTGCAATTTGGACATTTTTTAGAACTTAACTGTCAGTCATGTCTCTCACTTATGCAGAAAATCTGGACCATGGTTCCTGATTTACAAAAGAGGCAGCCTGTCCAAGCTTCTCCCATCACAAATGCTTCCTACTGTATGTTCCTGCTGAGATATCACACATTTAGATGAATGTTTATTCATCTAACTTGGCTCTTTTTCCTCTTTCAGATATCACATTTTTGTATGGCTGACATATTTTTCTAACTTGTCTGTTTATGCAGATTGTAAATGTTTTTCATAAGATGTCACTTCTGTTTTAAATTTAGAAAATTAGTTGGCTTCATATCATATTTGAATGCTGACCTTCAGATTTGGTGGAAACTACCAGATCTGCTGCATAACAGAACACTTGAGATGATAGCAAGCAGTGGTGTGTGAAGGTTAAGTCAAAATGAAAGAAGATGACTAGGACTTGCATAGCTCATTTACAGAAGTGTCACTATGAAGTCCCTCATCATGTGGGACCTCTGAAGCAAGCACAGAAAATAAGTTAATTCAGTTTTACACTTGTCTTGTATTCATGTCTGTTTAGTTTTATAATACCATATCATCATGTAACACCTTTATGATGAAAATTAACTTTAGAACACTCATTCTAAAAGTACTGTCCCTACCAGGACTCAAAGTCTGGTATCTTACTGAATACTGTATACAAAAATGTAGGCTTTATAGCAAAAAAACAAGCAAACACCTGATCTCTTGCAGTGGTAGCTAGTGATAGTTCCAATACACCACCAAAGTGTACTGAAGTAAACTGCTTTACTTATTCAGTAGAGGTTACGTACACTAGGTTTGAGGCCACCACACTTCGTTATCAAAATACTCAAGTTTCTAAACAGTTCTTGAAACTATCATATGGAACAATTCAGCTATACCAATAAGGGAATCCAGTTACTTTCCTCACATCCTAATGTAGTCCATCCTCGTATTTACTGTTTTTCAAATCTTTAGTTACGCTTCTTCTACTGGGTATCCAAAGAGCTCTGTTGCTTGAATTCCTCATTGTTTCCCTATAATACAAATCATAAAGGCTTTTGCCAAACTCAAATCCAATTGCTTCTACCTTGGTTATCATGGTTCCTTTCATTATTTTGCCTAGCTCTCTTTAGATTCCTGCATCCTGGAGAGTCACTATATCATCATGCTTCTCTGCCATCTTCCTTGAAATCATCGACTTCAGAAATAGGACTGATCAATCAATCAATCAATCAATCAATCAAACTTAATTTAATCAGGCAGTTACATTTATTTATTTATTTATTTGACTTTTGGTAACCGGATAAATCCACTGAGATAATTACACTCCCTTTTTCATCATTGAGCAAGCTCATTTTCAAGATGGTCCTGGACAAAGAAGATACTTTTGCCTACAGTAGATAACATTTCATGCAAAGGAAGACATTGGTACAGGCAGTTACAATATACAAAGTCAGTACTTGGATGAATCAGGCATGTATAGCAAGTGCAAATATAGGCATTTAAAGTGCAGTGTATAGAGGTTGTAGCTTATAGAGTACAAGTGAGGAGAGGAAGGAGGGACATAGAGAAGGGCAGTGGGAAGAAAGGGTATCAGACACATAGTAGAGAGGGAAAATAGGGCAGCCTAATAGAATGAGGCCCTCTGCTAAGCTAATTGATGAGAAGGAGAGGTAGGATTGGGGAGAGGTGGTTGCCTTAAAGGGATGCTGACCAACACGGGAAATATGTGGCCCAGGATTAAAGAGGTTAAGGAACTCAGTTGAGTGGGGTAAGGCTTTACCTGAAACAATCACACGCCATTTTCAGGCCTGTATATAGCAGCCCCTAAATATAAAATGGCTGGACAGCGGGGAGATTTTAAGTAATTTTTTGCATGTTATTCCAAAGCACTGGTATAAAGGAGCTAATGGTAGTTAAGCCAAGACATGTCCTTGTTCATGGTAGCTTAAAGATGACAAAGGAGGAGTTCCTTAGTCCATAGGCACCATTTGAATGTTTAAACAGGTCACAGATGTAGGGTGGTAGTTTGTTGGACAAAGCCCTGAATAGCCACATGAGGGCATTTATTTGCCTCCTTGTGGAGAGGGACAACCAATCTAATACTTGGTACAATAAGCAGTAATGAGTCTGCAAGGGCAAGTCAAGAATAATCTCAATGTGTGATGATAGAGTGTATCAAGCTTTTGGAGTGCATACTGGGGGCAATGGCTGTCTAGGAAGTCAGTGTAGTCAATTAGGGGAAGAAAGGTTGCTTGAACCAGCCGCTTTCTAGCTCCCAGGGTGAGTAGGTGTCTTATGCAGTAGAAAATACAGAGGCGCTACCTTAGCTTTTTTAACTCACTTAGATGTACACCAAAGGTGAGTTTGTTATCCAACCAGACTCCCAGATATTTAAATTTATCCACTAGCTCTAGTGGTTCATTAAGGAGGGTAATAATTTGTGTGGTCCCAGGTATCCTCATATTGTGGGATGGAGAGAAAATCATAGCTTTTTTTTTTTTATTTAACAAGAGCTTTAGCATCAGCAGGTTGTGCTGGAGGATAATAAAATCCTGCTGTAGCTCCTTGTACTCAATGTCCTAGGAGGGGTGGTCGTGTAGAGGACTGTGTCATCTGAGAAGAGATAAACGTTTCCAGCAACCAGGCCAGAGTCAATGCAGTTGATTTAAAGGGTGAAGAGGATAGGTCCCAAAATGGAACCTTGCAGAACACCTTGGGGCAGTAATTTTAGTGGGGAGAATTCCCCTTGGGCTTTACTTTGCTGTTTACGATTTGTGAGGTAGCAGCGGAAACACTTTACTGCAGCAGAGGTTAGACCGATGCTACTCAGGGAATCGAGAAGTATGGAATTATCAGCCATATCAAATGCTTTACTGAGGTCTAGGAAGAGTGAATAGATGTGCTGTTTACTGTCCAGGGCTTTTAACCAGTCAATTGACACTTTGGCAAGAGCAGACACGGTACTGTGATTGGGTCTGAAACCTGATTGGACTGGATTGAGGATTTTCTCATGATCCAAGTGCTCCCTTAGTTGAGAGTTTACAATTTTTTCAGGTAGCTTGGATAAAACAGGAAGCAACAAAATAGACCTATAGTTGTTCAAGTCAATGGGGTCTCCTGACATGAACAGGGGGACAATGTGTGCGGTTCTCCAACTAGGCAGAAATTCCCCTTGGGATAATGAGCTGTGAAAGAGATGGGCAATTGGAGCTGCCAGATAATAAGAAGGTGTTCAAATGAATTAGCGCCAGCACTCTTTTTGGTGTCCAGTGTGAAGAGCAGGTCCTCCACCTGTTTGTAGGAGACTGGCTGGAACTTGAAGAGGGAGCAGTCAGTGGGGGGGGGGGACTAAGGTTGGTGTAGTAGCTATGCTGTTAGTGCTCAGTTTACTAACAGGTGACATGTGAATGAGAGGTCTGCAGTGGCAAAGTGGTTATTGAGCTGATCAAGGATCTTGGACCTATCTGTGTAGGAGGTGTTATTTGCCACACTTTGGGCTGGTAGTGGGGTGGCAGGGGAATGTCCCTCAATCTCTCTCTCAATATCTGCCAAAGATTAGTGGAACAGTTTTTGTTTGCCTCCAGGGCTGACTGGAAGAACCGTTGTTTTTCCAACCTTACCAGTTTGGTGCAGGTATTTCTGGCTACCTGGAAGGAGAGCCACTTTGAATCAGACTGCGACTTCCTAGCCCTTTTCCAAAGGGTGTCTCTATGCCATAAGGCCCTCTTAAGTAGTGGGCTAAACCAATCAGGTGCATGTTTCCTGGATTTGATTTTCCTTAAGGGTGCATGTTGGTTGATAATGTTTACTAGCAGATCCTGGAAGACACCGAATGCTTTGGACACAGAGGGTGTAAGGTAGAAATCCTGCCACTTTATGTTCCCAAGATCTGTCAGGAAGGCCGGGAGACTGAAATATTTTAGGTTGTGCTTAAGTTTGAAAGTAGAGGCAGAGGTGAGGTGTGGGGAGCACCTAATGCAGACGACTGAGCAGTGATCACTTAGATCATTGTTGAAGACCCCTACATTTGAGATATTATGTGGCTTGTTGACAAGTATAAGGTCCAAAAGTGAACTTCGGTCAGGATTTTTTTGTTAGTTTGTGTAACGTCAGAGATAATCTGAGTGAGCCCTTGCTTGTCGCAGAAGTTCTTAAGCTCGTTTGCGTTGGCTTCATTCCAATTAAGGTTAAGGTCACCCATGATAATGCATTCCGTTTTAGCTTTTTCCAGGAAAGAGTAAATATGAGGCAGTATACACAGGCCCACTGCAGGAGGTCTATAACATGTAGCTTCCAATAAGGCTATACCAGGTAAGAGGGTAATTTTGAAGGCAAGACATTCAAATTCTTTGGGCATTGATGTGCGAACAATATCGGTGGTTGGGAATTTATCTTTAATATATATGGCAACACCACCACCTCTGGTCAACCTGTCATGCCTGATCAAGTTGCATCCCAGTATGTTAAAGGTTTTGTCAGGAAAAGTATTTTTCAGCCAGATTTCCGAGAGCATTGCTACATCAGGCTTAGCATATAGCACTTAGGCGTGGACCTGGGCAAGTTTGTTGGTAAGGCTGCATATGTTGATATGCAGGAAGCTCAGACCCTTTAGCTGTGGGAGTTCCCTTGGGGCAGTTAGCAGTAGTGGGGCCCGGATTTAATTCCACACTGCCTGCACAGAGTAGCAGTAGTACTAATAATTTCCTGAGACATCTTACCAGGAATCTTAGGAAGGCTTTGTTTGGTTGTTTGCCTTGGACACTATCACAGGCAGTGGAGCAGGAGTTTTGTGGACAGTGGAAGTTGATCAGAGCAGACAATACTACCCTAACAGAGAGGGTAAGAGGGCTTAGAGAAGGTTGGGCAGTAGGAGGTGTGAAGGGTTGGAAATGTATAAGGATTACTGCCTTTGCAGGAAGTTAACTGGCTGGCAGACACCATTGTCTTATTTCCAGTCCTATAGGAGTATTCAAGGTGGATGAGTCTTTCCTGAGGTTGAAAACTGGCTCCACTGTCAGAAGGAGGATGTTGCCAATGAGGAGAAAGGGGGCTAAGGAAGCCATCTCTTGGATTTATTGCAATAGCTAAAGAAACAGTACTATCTAGAGCTGTAAAACCATAGCCAACGAAACAGAGAGCAGCGCTTTAAGGAGAAAGTGTCTTATAGTGAGGAAGCATTTAAGGGGAGGGCAGGATCAACAAAGATCAAAAAAGTGGGGTGGGGAGATAGAAAGCTTTATGCTCAGAACACTAGTACTGGCAGTCAGTGGGGCAGGATGGGGTAGGGGAGGGAGGAGCTTAAGTGTATTTAAGGGTGGCCTGAAGGGGGGAGGGCAAAAAATTTGGCAGCAGGAGCAGCAGCCAGCAAGGGTGGGGCTGTGCATAGGCCATACCTGATGCTTGATTCAAGGGGGCTGGTGACAGCAGGCTCCTTGGCGCTGAGAGAGGCACAGAGTGGTGTCCAAGCATGCAGAAGGGCAAACCAGAGGTGCGGTAGGTAGGGCAGTGGGCTACAAGGACGGATATTGGAAAAGGGACAGAACAGGGATTTATAGCACTCTAAAGTGGTGGGAGTGAAACTAAGATTAGCACAGAGACAAAACAGCTGAAATTTACTAAAAGACGGAGAAATAATGGGTCAGGAAGCAAACAGATAGGCACCAGCTCTGTAACAGATTTGTAAAACAGTGTGGGGGGGGGACTCAACTAAGGGAGAAATTAAAATGGCAGCTGCACTGGATTAAAATACAACAAATCAGTATGCTATGCAGACTTTCAGCAAATAAATCTTAAAAGCTGAATCCTGACTCTAAATTCGGTACATTAATAAACACAGACACAGCAACTGAGGTGACAGATTAAATACAATACAAAAAAAATGACTGCAGGTAGAAGCGCAGGGAAAAATCAGTAGAGGGGAAACTGTAAAGAACAGCTTGGTGCACTGAAACTGATAACTACACTTGCAGGGATACCGGAACCCTGTGAGTGCAGGATTTCAGCTACAGGAGGGAGAGAAAAACACAAATCTATTTCTTTACTAGTTCCAGAATGTTTGAACAGAGGCAGCCCAAATTAATTCACTGGCTTAATATCTAACAGCTGAGTCCAGTACCAGGAGAGCAAAAAGCCAGTCCATTGGGCAGACAGTCAGAATGCTCCTGCTCAGAAGCAACCAATGAGAACTTTTCCAGGTAAAGGCACTGGTTTTCAAAAAATTTGGTGGCAGGAGCAGCAGCCAGCGAGGCCGGGGCTGTGTATAGGTCATACCTAATGCTTGATTCCAGGGGGCTGGTAGCTGCAGACTCCTTGGAGCTGAGAGAAGCACAGAGTGGTGTCCAGGTGTGCAGGAGGTGAACCGCAGCTGCAGTAGGTAGCCCAGTGGGCTACAAGGACACGTAATGCTTGATTCCAGAGGGCTTGTGGCAGCAGATCACTATATCCTGCTGCTATCTTCTTCAAGACTGTCAGATTACATAAAAGAATTCATAATCTATTATCCGTCCTGTAATTACTGGAGTGTGGTAAATCACCTGTTCAATCTCATGCTCCTTCTTATGCTCAGATCAATCATGTCATTCTTTAACCTCAGTTAAACAATCATCTATGATAGCAAGGTTTGAACTTTCTTCAACAGCTTGGATTTAATCCATATCCACCATCAGGACATTCATCTGGAATGAAGCAGCTTCTTCAACCTCAAGTAATAACATTCCTGCTTACTCAACATTCTCAAGAGACTTGGACGATCAACTTCATCAGACTTTGAATCTTACATGCTAAACCAGATCCAGAAATCAGTACAAGCTTTTAGGATCCTCTCCTCTTAGTTTCCCCAGAGGATGGGCAGGTCAGTAGCCATGGATCCCCAGAGGCTTCCTCCACAGGGTTTTTTTTTTCCTCTCCTGCACGCTACTAGTCACACTCTCTGTGAGTTGAAGGAGGTAATCTTTTTGGGCCTTCTATTCCCTATACGTTATCTGGCTTATCTACTAAGGGTGGGAATAGAGAAAAGCCAAAGTCTGACAAGTATACACAAGCACTGTTCTGTTCGTCAAACATTAAGACTGGAGAGCTAAAGCCCAAAGTTCAATGTGGAGGAATAGCTCATCCCACATTCCAAATAAGCACAACCTCTCCCAGCAGCTCTTGCTTAGCATGTTTTGAAACACCCACCATCCTTCCCTTCCTCCTCCTCCTCATCATCACTCTCCTCATCCTTGGTGCTTGGCTTTCTATTTCCTACATGCTATGTGGCTTATCTACCAATGGTGGGAATAGAGAAAGGCCAAAGTTTGACAAGTATACACAAGCACTATTCTAGTTACCTAATGTTGAACTATTGGAGAAGTGAGGGAGAAAGATTTAATGTAGTGTCCTAGTTTGTGCCTCAGTGCTGCTATAATGCTGTCTGTGAGCATATAACTGTGGATTCATCTGACTGCAGCCCTGTCCTAGCGTACCAACTGATGCTTCTCATCATGACTGCCTGGGGAGTCACAAACAAGGAAGTGTCAAACTTGTTGTGCTGTGATACTCTCTGTTCAGTATTCAGCTATTAAATTACTTACAGTACAACTTTTGTCAAAGTAAGCATTTGTTTAACCGAACTACATTTTCATAGTTTTTGTATTCAGCCTATTTAAACATTAGTTTTGCCTTTCTTTCTCCATTCTGACAGCAACAATATCTGCTTACTTTATACATTGAAAAGGTGAATCAAACTTTTAGTTTTTGTGCTCTAAATCACTTACACAAAAACTGTCACATATACCCACACTCACACACTCACAGACACTTTTTCAAAATGCAGCTACAAAAAACATTTAAAAATTATCAGTTTGCAATCACTGGTTATTAATGTAGAAGCTGTGTATGATAAATTGTGTGCAGCATGGTGCTCATTCTATGTAAAATAATATCCTGCAAATGTCTCCATGGGTTCTACAATGTTATTTCATACATTGTCTTTATGATCAGTTAATGAAGGTTTGTTACATATTATTTTTTATCTGTATAGCCTGTAACTTTGTGTAGCTTCCATATAAAACAGACTGCCAGATGAACTGTGCCATATTGAATTA
Organism: Neoceratodus forsteri; assembly: GCA_016271365.2. Lineage (NCBI taxonomy): Eukaryota > Metazoa > Chordata > Ceratodontiformes > Ceratodontidae > Neoceratodus > Neoceratodus forsteri. The sequence continues at coordinate 557,075,987 of CM028135.1, read as the reverse complement.
AGGAACATGGTTTTGCTATGTGGATAAATGTTCACCAATGTACTGCACCGAAGTACAATAATACTCATTTATATAATTGAAAAATCTTTTTATTTATTGACATAACTCACTATAGTTAATTTAGAAGAAGAAGAAGAGTTAGCATTTATATAGCACTTTTCATACACAGTGTATCCCAAAGTGCTTTACAAGCAATGCTAGACTGGTAGTGAAGTGACTGAATGTGTGGTGGCAGCCATATCGCACATCATCACACACACAAAGCCTGGATAATTGCATGAACCGGTTTATGGGAAGGGGAATGTTGGCCAGGACACTGGGAATGTTCCCTACTCTTTTGCGAAGAGTGCCCTGGGTTTTTTTACTTCCACCTGGACACCCACCAGGACAACACCAGGATGGGCAGAAGGGACCTTGGTTTAACATCTCATCTGAAGGATGGCACACCCCAGCAGTACAGCACCCCCCAATACTGTACTCAAATGCTAGCAATTTTTAGGTGCAAGTCCAATCCCGGTGTGGGACCAGAACCCACAATCTTCTGGTCCAGAGGCGGATGTGCTACCAACTGAGCCACGCTGTGCAAAACTATGTAAAAAAAAAATGCTAAGTGTTCTAAGCAGGTATACATCCCATCAAAATGTGGTCAACCCTTGTAAATATTGACTTATAATCCATCTTTCAACTAGTTGACTTTTGCTTACAGTATCATGATAGTCACAATCATTTTGCTTTACATCTGATTTACCAGTAAGAGACCAACTGAGGCAAACCATCTCATTCTAAGTGGGGTCCTATCACTACCGTTTTTTAACAACTTGCTTGATTTAACAGAGTGTGGTTAGGAGACTTGCTAATTGTCACACAGTAGGCCAGAGGCTAGGTTACTGTAGGTCTATAGCTCGATCATTTTGTAGATGGTTTTGCACTTTACTCAATAAGCTTAGTCACTTGTTAGCATGCAAACAAACGGATGCAAAATGCATATTAAAATAAACATAGAACTATGGATTGACACATAGATGACATGTACCTCAAACCACTCTATATCATCATTGACCTGTGCAGTGGGACTTGATGGACAATGGCATTTGTTAATGCTACCATTTATATTGTGTACAATTATAGACACAACGTACAGCCACCAATGCACTGACTCCACTACTATTGCTGATCATGGCACATGCACTTGTGCAGGTTACCAGTTACATTTGGTAACCATCCAATACACAAGTGGCATGATCATGTTAGCCATGACTCATGATCAGACAATTGTTACTGTCAACTGTACTGCTATGTGTGAAGCTGCGGTGGGAATGGGTACACCTAGAAAATATAAGAATCTCAACATTGAAGAAAATCTACATGAGCTATCAAGTACAACTACCTGATGATTAATGAAGTCAGATGGAAGACGCCGCAGAACAGATGAAACCCCTCCCCACACACACACATATATACACCCAGATTCCAACCAAAAGTTGATATAAAGGGAATGCAGTGTTAATAATAATGAGTAAACAAGTAACATTATAATGGAATATTTTGTTTGATTGGTAACTCAAACATGTGTGGTGGCACATGGTGAGTGTGGGTGGTTAGAGAAATAGTGAGACAGAATGAGAATGAGAGAGAAAGAGCGAGAGAGAGAGAGAGAGAGAGAGAGAGAGAGAGAGAGAGAGAGAGAGAGAAGAATGAGAAAGTTATTACAGTAGCATAACAAAAAGCTTATTCACTTTGCACACTTTTAGAGTAAATATAAATGGGTTAGATGAGGGCAGGGATAGTTAGAGGTGGGATAGGAGTGGGATTAGATACAGTAGAGAAGAGGGTAGTGTTTTAATGAGCAGTGTATGGTACAAATATGTTGCAAGGAATACAGTCTGATACAGTAACATTATGGAACGTGTATTCATTATGCATTATTAGGGATATGCTTAGAGAAGGGAGGGAAAAGTGAGTGAAGAAGAGGATGATTAGGAACAGGATAAGGAAGGGTGAGTGTGTTCTAATGTAATGTATTGTACTAGACGAGTGAGTGGGGGCTGTGCAGAGATGGATACATGGGTACATATGTAAGTATTATAAAAGTGAAAAACTACATAGCTATATAATAGTGAGCAAAGAGAGGAGCATTGTAAGATCAAGTATGATTCAATATCTTAGACAGATGGAAGCTATCATATTACAACATAGAAACATAGAAGTTGATGGCAGATAAGGACCGCAAGGCCCATCCAGTCTGCCCTTTTATTTTTCTACCTTATGAATGTGCCATAGGCCTTTGCTCTGTCAATGGCCAATCTATTCATACTCTACTGTTAGGTATTAACATTTTTTTTTATTATTTATTTAAAATTTGGTAGCTGGGAAAGGCACACTGAGCCGAAGCTTGTTTCCAGGTGCGACCCACAGAACACGGAGACAATACAGATTTGGAGTACAAATATCATAGCAATTCAGCAAAACAGACCTGAGATATAAGAATCAGCCCAATATGACAGTTACAGAAGCAAAACATATGTGTGTGTAACAGATAATACTGGAAACAGACCCATCATTATCCAAGACACAAGACAAGAAAATAAACAAAAACAACAACCAGCATCTCAGTTCAGCATAAACATGGTAAAAGTATTGAACTGATTCCATGATGTGCTAACATTTGATAACACAAAGAGTAGCTTACAAGCTGTGAACATCATGACCTTTCGTAGAGAGTGTGATCAGCATATGGGCTAGGTTCATTATCCCTAATATGGGCTGATGCTAACAGTACCTACCACTTGTGACTACCAATAAGGCAAAATGTTTTTTTTTTCCTTTTTTTCCCAGAGTATTAATGGCAGAGTAAAAGCATATTGGGACAGTTATTAACAACTGGAACCACTAGTGAATGCAGCTGTGGTTTACATTTCGATATCGGGAGTTTTCAGTTATTTTTATTAGATTAATACATTTGATTTCTTGGTTTATCCTGATGCATGACATTTTTAAGTTACATATGATTTACCTATAGGGGCTTGGAAAAATGTATTTACAGCACTATAACACCCCCTCCCGCCCAACTCCATTATAATATTAATCTGTAAAAAATCTAATCAAAAGTTGACCAGACTCCTACTGTAAGCAGTCATTGCAAGTAATGTATGTCTGTGCATATAACATCTATATTACAGGGCTCTGTCCAGAAAAGTGACTTAAGAAACAGTGAACCTTATCTCCATCATGGTCTGTGTAATTTTTTCTATAACAGAAAACCAGAGTTGGGATGCTGTCTGCTTGAAAGAATGCAATGATTACCATATTCTCTTCACCCCATTTTAATTTTTAGAACCCCATAACAGTAATAATATTAGCATAAGGTAATAATAGGAATGCAGTTCCAGGTCTTTGGTTAGATCCAAGATTATAGTTTGTAGAGGACTGAATGATGAATAAATTCTGTTAATAATGTACATGATTGCTATTAAAATGTTCCACTCTATCATCCTTTTGTGTGAAACAGTGCTTCATAAAACAATGTAAATATCCATTTGCAATGAATGAATCAGAATCAGAAATTCTTACATGTGCACACATTAGTGGGATATAACATTGTAAAAGGCTGCAAATCAGTTAGTGCTTATACTCATACTTAGCTTTTCTGGCAGTGTAATGATGCATAATCAATGTTAGTAAGAATTCAAAATACTGCTTTAGATGTCAGCTAATATGGAAACAGCTACAACTAACTCTGATTGAAGACTATAACAAATTACATCTATATTGAACAAAGCATGGATGTTTAAGACAATGTTATAGTCAAAATACAGTAACATGACAGAAATTCTGCAGAACTGATCACTAAACTGTGGAATAATTAGATGTACAGAATTACTAAACTGAAGAATGGAATTCATCAGAATTGCCATTCCACAGTTCATATCTGTTATTCCACAGTTCAGCCAAAAAATTCTGTGGAACAGACAAAAATCTGCCAAACACCTTCAGAAGATTCCGATCTTGCCAGTGGCGGAAGTTTGGAAACATTTTTTGAAATTTACGAAATTTCACAAATGTTCCATGAAAACAGAATTCACAGCATTCACCCAGCTGGAGTCTTTTTTTAACATCGACAACTAATGTTATCTTTTGTAACTTGTTTATTTTCTAGAACTGGCAGAAACCGTCATTATCAATTTCTCTTAGTACTGTAGATCATATGGACACTGCTTTGGACTGGTGAAAGGGTAAGGCATTGGATTTATTTTATTTTTTTTATATAAAAAAGTTGGAAATTGGATAAGCACACAACCTGGGGATGAGATACAACAGGGAAAGTATAGCAAAAACAAATACATTAACAACTATGGCTGAATGTACAGAAGCAACACACGTTTGACGCAAGTAATAAATATAACAAAAATTTCAGTAAACAATACAGAAAGTTTTCAAAGTACATAGACAACTCAGATAGAAAGGATGAAATCTAGGGGACTGTGTAGTCTCCATATGGCAGGATACAATATGTGTAACAGAACTGTAGCCTAAAAATTCAAATTACTAAGTAAACTGGGTTTTATGATATATAAAATGACATATAGCAAAAACAGTGTGTAACAGACAGAAAGAGAGAGACAGACAGACAGAGATGCTGAACCTCTTGGAAGTGTAAAGAGAGATTGGAATAGACAGAGTAGTGATGGGTGAGAGATGGAACACTTAGGAGGAAGCAGCAGAAGGAATGAAAAGGGGGGCCAGCCTGGCAAGGGTAGACTTTTGGGAAGCACTGGGGACTACATCCAGGTAGTCAAACACTGGAAAGATCACATTGAGGACAATCTAACAGCACACCAAGAGAGGCAAGAAGGGTTTATTGCAGGACAGTTCAAAACATTTAAGGTGGAGTATCAAATGCATGGCATTAATGTAGGTGGAAATGCTAAGGTTCTAGTTCTGGCAAACCCTAAGGTACTTGAAGTGAATGACCTCCTCAGGAAGTTATCATTCAGAGCCTTGAAGACAGGGATATGTAGGAGCTTTGCTAATCTATGTTTTGTGCCAAAAGTCAGAGACACAATCTGTAAGGCATTAAATGAGAACTGGTTGAGTAGCACCTGCATTGAACATTCTCAATGTCATGCAGAAACAAGGAATCTGGCTCAGGGACCAAAGCACCAGAAACAAATGGAACTGTACCATTTGCATATGTGGAAGTATGAGGAGACACAGATGTAAGTAGGTCATTTAAGAAGATGGAGAAATGATTGGACTAAAGACAGACTGCTGGTGACATTGGCCTTAATGGGGAATACAGTGGATAGGGAACTACCAGCCTGAACAAACTGGAACTGGTTTGAGAGGAAGGAGCAGAACAACCCAGCCACAAAGTTGGATATGTCTGTAGCACCTAATTATCAAAGAAAATGGGGTGGGCCACTGAATCAAAGCCAACTGCTAGGTCTACAAAAATTGGCTCTGTGAACAAGCCCTGGTTGATGACTTTCTGAACAGAGTCAGCTATCCAGAAGAAGGAGGAAATAGCGGAATGGTGTTTGTGGAAGCCATACTGGAAAGGTGAAAGGTACGAAGAGGGGTCAAGGTTGATGAATAGCTGGTAGTGAACAAGTTTTTCCTTTATCTTAGATTGGACAGAGGAGGATATGGGCTAGTAATTACCTAGTGATTAAGAGTCACCCTCTTTGTGGAGGGAGTGGACTTTAGTGTGCTTCTAGGACTGGGTAACAGACCCAGTTTGAAAAGAAAGATTGAAAAGGGAGGCAAGAGGGCAAGTGATGGCTGGTGCAGAGAGATGAAGGAGATTAATACCAGCCAGTTAGGGCTGTGCCACCTAATGGGATTAAGGGAAAGCAAGGGTGGTCTCATCAGTGACCAGTGAGAAGGAAAAGGATGCTTAGGTAGAGGGTGTGGGGACATGGGAATTTTGGAAGAGACACGGTAGGCAGGATGAGAAGAAGAAAGAAGGAGAGGAAGTAGGGAAAGTGCACAGGAGATTAATAAAATGCAACAGTGTACAGATAATAAAATTGCAATAGTTATAATTCTTCAAATATAAGTAATTATTTAACCTGAAACAGATGTGTCTATGCTGCACATTTTGCAATGTCTTCATATCGTCTAGTTAATTTGCAAAAAGTAATTATATGGATTCATATTACCCATTTTTTTAAAGATGAGGGGCATTATTTTAAAACTGATTAATGGGGATGTTAAAAGGATGTTTCTCCTTTGTATATTTCTGCCCAAATGTGCATTAGAATCCCTGCTACTTCTGTTTTCAAAAGAAGCATTCATTTGCTATGAGTCATGTTTTGTAATATTATAGCAATGCAGAAAAACGCATGTAAAGCCTTATAATATGCTGCATGCTCTGAAGTACGTAGTCCTGTCATGGAATGCGAAAATGTTAAGTTTCAGTGTTCTCCAGCATTCCACAACAGTTTCAAGAAATCAGGAATGATGATAAGAAAAACTCTGGCCAGAGCCGATAGGGCTGCAGCTGGGGAATTTGGAGTAAAAATATTGAAAATTATCAGTTAAAAGCCTGTGTTTGCAAAATGTAATTTACACTCTTAAATTTGTTCTTTTGTAATATTTTTACATCAGATTGTCAACATAGCCTTGTTATAACCCTGACTCATGATGAAGGGCAGAGAAAATGTTCAACTTCTGGTCAAAAGGTGATTTTGTGCAGGGACTGTGAAAGCAACTTTTGGGATGTAAAAACACATTTTGGGTAGAAGTTGAAAAATGACAGCTGTCACTTCCAAGAGGTGCTGTAAACAAATGGCTGTATTGCAAATTTGGGGCAAATATGTTGAATATTATAAAACTTACAAGCCTGTGTTTGCAAAAGTCAACATAGCTTCATAACTTTAAAAATATATATATATGTTTACACCAAATTTACAATATAGCCTTCTTATGACCTTGCCTCATGAATGAGGGCAAAGAAAATTTTTGACCCCTGTCCATAGGTGATTTCATGCTGCTGTGCAGGGACAGCAAAAATCATCTTTTGGTATGTAAAAAACAGTTTGGCCAGAATTTGAAAAATGAGAGCTGTCACGTTCATGAGGTGCTGTAAATATATGGTGATGTTATAAATCTGGGGTAAAAATATAGAAAATTACCAAAGTTACAAGCCTTTGTTCACAAAATTCAACATAAGCTCATAACTTTGTATTTTTTAAAATATTTTACACCAAATTTTTAACATAGCCTTCTTATGACCCCAACTCATGAACAAGGGCAGAGAAACTTTTCAGCTCCTGCCCAAAAGGTGATTTTGCACGGGGACCACAACATAACCTTTCAGGACAGATTTGTCTAATGTCAGTGCCATTGTTCAATAGGCGGGGTCCCAAAAAAGGCATGTTGACAATTTGGGCCCAAAATATGCAAAAAGGCCAGGTTATGCCACTAAGTTCAAAACACCATTGACATACATTGAGCCACATACAGTAACTGTTTCTTCAGTTCATGGTCCAGCTTTAAAGAGTGAAGATGTGCCTGCAGTCCAGTGAGGATTACAGCTTTGGACCCTCAGTGGATAAGTAAGGGCTTCAGGGGTTGCAAGGTAGTGGGTGCTGAGTGGGAAGATTGGATGGTGGGACAAGAATGGCCGCAACATACATTGATTGATGGTTTTCTTTTTACATGGTAAAAAAAATATGAGGATTTTTGATCACAAGGCTGGGGACTGGACACCCCCAATGTCACTCTTATGTTTCTGGGGTGTTTGGGTGTGGGTGCTGAGAGGAGGGGTTGGGTGGGAGGATATGTATAATTAAAAAAAAAAAAGAAATCAACGGCCACTGTGGAACACAGCACAGTCTGCCGTGTCCAAGATGGCTACCACATCTTCTGCACATATGCTAGTAGTTGCACATGTGCAATATAGTTTGGCAGCCATCTTGGACACGGTGGACTGTGCTGTTTTCCTGACCACCGAAAAATAGTGCAGAGCATCTGCTAATGGACAGAGCAGAATGCTTTATTGATGTGGAGGTGACTGTGAGGCAACTTCACACTATTGTTTGGTCAGAAAAGTCTCCCTTTTCTGATAGCGGGAGGTCAACAGGGCTCCGCCCACTGCAGTCCTAAAAAAATGTAATTAAAAGAAAAACATTAGAATTTTTTTTTTACATTGTTATAATAACAATAAGGTATGACCGGGGTTGCATTAATCATCTGTTAATCACACCCTATAGGCATCTGGCACTCAGCTTCACTTCATGCCACATCACACACCTAGGGTATGATTAACAGATAATTAATGCAACCCTGGTCATACCTTATTGCTTAAAAATAAAATAAAAATACACAAATGTGGTTTCTATCAGATACATTTCTTGTTTGAAGTACATTATGTCGTTTTTGCCTTTGGTTTCTGTTAGATCATCTAATAGATAGTTTTAAGGTTTGGATGGATTTCCATTTTAAAACTGTGACACATGCATTGTGGACTGATCCTTATGAAAAGCTGGACTACACAGTCAATTCAGTTGAAATTCCTGCTTCCTGTTTCAAGCAACTTTACACTCCATCTCTTTTGTTCTCCCATGTTCCTTCTGCTGTTTTTTTTTTTCATTTCTTTTGAAAGTAGTTAAATGTCAGTTGTTATCTTAAGGATCTGCATGAGTTCTGCTCCTCTAGTTTCTGCTTGATTCTTAGGTGATTTTCAAAAAGTGATGCTGGGCTTGCATCAAGTTCTGCGTCAAATCCATTGTTTGGTGCAGCTGTGCCAAACAACTTTACCACAACTGCATCTGATTTTAGTACATTGGACATAGTTGTGACACTTTCCTCAGTTTACAGAAACCTGTGCCAAAATATTTGGTGCAAGCCCAATAAAACTGATTCCCTGAATGCTACAAATTAGACGAGGTGGGAACTGGTCTAACTTGTGGCACTTGGCATTAGTGTTGTGCAAAATGCTTACATTATACTCCACAAAGTTTTTTGCATAGTTTCTTAATTCTGTTAAATTTTTCACCAAGGTGAAATTTGACTTCGCCCCGAATTCCGATTTTGCATAATTGCTAAATTTTGCAAAATATGCGTGAGAGAGCAAGTTCACCCATTTTTGTTTAAATTTCACTTTGTGGTGAAAATTTCACCAGTGTGACTTTAGATTGCACCTTTGAAATTATGCTCCAAAGGCAAAATGTTGCAATACATTCTGGGTAAACAGGTCACATATCACAAGCAGGCTGTTTCTAGCACAGTCTATTGCCTGTTGAGTTGGAGAGCAGTCTAGTGTGGTGCATCACACCAATAATCCCTTAAAAATCTCTTTAAAACTTTTTTCTGAGAGCTAATTGCTCCTACATACAGTATATAATTTTGTCCTAGTGCTGCAAGGAAACATTTTCTAATTTTGTGGATCTTAGCATAATAGGTTGTTTAATTAGTTTTGAGTTTTGTCTGTGTCTGTGAAGGAGTTGAGTGGGGGAGGATAGGTGTGTAAAAGCAGTGCAGTCTAGTTTCTAACCTTTAACAAGCAGATTTCTACCAAATTGCGAGTAATGTACTGTAATTTCTTTAAAGCCCAGGTTATTTTGTTGGTGTGCCACTTACTAGTATAATTTTTATTACATCTTGACAAATATTGTTTTCACTTTATCTGAAAAGTTACTCCGTCTGATAGTTCCTGCTCATGTTACCCTGTGTTACACCAATCTTTTGCTTTTAGTTGTACATTTTAAAGTTTTGAACACACAGTGCTGATCCCTTATTTTTTCTGGTTTGAGGACAGTTCTGTTTGCTGTTAACTTGTGTCACTTAAAATCTCTTTCCTCTGCAGTCTTACTCTACTTTTTTATTCATTTTTTCTGTGAAAAGCAAAAGTTATATTTTTTTTTTCCCTATTGAAATTACTTTTAGTTGACCACTTTTCCATATACAGTTTCACTGCTTTGGTGAATTGGTCCACTGTACTTTATTGTTGGAGCTTGCCTCTGCATTGTGGTGTTCCTGTTTCAGTTTAATTTGCTTATCCTTTCCCTGTTACAGCATTGTTTATTACCTGACCCATGCAATATAAATAACTACATATTAATATAGTTGTTGTCAAGAGATTGTTGGGCCCATCCAGATTATCATAGGCACCTTTGGTTGTTAATTTTATATTGTTGCCTCTGCCCCCGTATATAACAACAAATTGTAGTAGTAAGTACTAACACATTACAGTTCTTCAGTTGCCCAGGCACAGCTGATCTGTAGCCCTTTTTGTGAGGTGTTTTGTGCTATTGTTTTTCAGTTCAGTTTAGCTTAACCCTGCCAGTATGTACCCAGTTATTATACAGTTCAATACCCATCCCTTTCCCCACCCAGGAAAATATAATTGTATTAAGAAATACTTCATTATTTTTTCAGCAGCACTGCTGATCTGTGTTAGGGGAGGTGTTGTCTGTCGTTGTCCCCATGTGACTTAATTCCTGTTTGGGGAAAGAACTAGGCTACCGTATATGGTATTATTTGTACAGAGTGTTGCTACCTGTGCTGATTGTGTTTGGAATTGGAAGCCAGTACTGCAGGTGCGAGGTGTTATTCACACAGTCACTTAGTAATACATCCTTTCCTCATATACTCACAAAGACAAGAAAAGCTTTGAACAAGCATATAAAAATGCCTGCTAAGAGATGGTCCAGTACAGGGAAACATGCCAGAAAGAATGAGGCAGCAAATAAGTCTGTTGAAAGTACAACTTCAGTTCCACTTCCCCAAAACATACACATAGTATGCCTGCATCAGTGTCTTCTGTGGGCTCTGGTGGTGCTGCAGGTATCAGCAATGGAGTTGTTCAAAGTAATGGCATAAGTGTGTCTCAATTTTTTATGGCCAGAAATGTTGCAGCCATGCTGGTGGGGTATGATGGTGAGAAGAAGACACTGATACCAGTACAGGAACAGTGGTCCAGGAGGGGGATGATAAGTCTGTCAGTGAGACTGTCCCTGTTCCTGCTGAAGTTGGTGGTGGTGGTAGTATTCAGCCAGAGTCTGATAATCCTGGAGTTATGTATAGTCAGCCCCCTGAGGAGATGGTTGTAGAGAAAGAAAAAGTTGCTGTGCAAGAAGACAGAGATAGGGAAGAGAAGGAGGAGTACAAGGACATCATCAACATCAGTGCTAATGATGATGACATGAGGGATGATCTCCCACGTGAGCCAGAGGATAAAAAGGTCAAGGGTGATTTAGGCCATTTACATGCACAGCCTGTGGGTCTGGCTGTCAGCAAGCCTCCAAGCAGTCAAGTCACCACCCTCCCAAAAGTAGCCTATTGGAAGTGATGTGAGCAGCCCAAAAAACACAAACTTCAATGCTTGTTTCTCAGCTCTCCAAGTCCCAGCACCATGTTAAGTCCAGAGGTCAAAAGTGCCTAGTTTGGGACTTTTACATGCTTGATCCAGCTGATGAGACCATAGCAATATGCCAACTGTGTCAAGTATGTGTTAGTCGGGTAAAAAAGGGAAGCCACATAGGCACCAGTGGCCAACATGCCCACCTGAAAAACAAGCACCCACTGAGCCGGCAGCAACACAAGAAGGACACCAGAACTGTTGGTGGGATCTCCTGCTGCAAGTTAAATGTAACTTAGAGCAGTGCAATGCAGAAGGAGGAAGGAGGGCAGAGTGGGTCAGTGGAGGAGGAGGATGAGCAATCCTTTGCTCTCTCAAATAGTGGGCATAGCAGTGGAGGTGCCACTCCCTTGAGTCAGAAAAGTATGCCATCATTCCCAAAATTAACCAAATATCACTGGTTTCATGAGGTTGCACATCCCCAAGAGTCAACTGTTACCTCTACAAGAACAACACTGGTACCACAAATACTGCACTCTGGTCAAACAGCACCAAAGATGCAGCCCACACTGAAGACTACCCTTCAGCAGCAGTCAATGTACCACAACCACCCAATCATGCTGCTGCACATGAGTTCAATGCTGCCACCGCAGAAATGCTGGCCATCGATCTGTTGCTATTCTCAATAGTGGAGCATGCTGGATTCCGCAGGTTGATGGCCGATGCCTGTCCCAAATGGCAGGTTCCATCATAAACCTATTTCTCTAAGAATGTCATGCCAGAGCTGTACGGTAGAGTTGCTGATTCCATAAGACATATAATAAAGCATTCTGCAGCAGACTATATCCATCTCATCATGGATATGTGGACCAGTGGACAAACAGCAGCAAGCTCATATCTATGCATAATGACACACTGGGCACAGGTGCCTGTGGTGGTAGTTGATTTTGGGCCTGGCAGAACCTGCCTGAAGCAAAACTGTGGTGGTAGCAACACCCCTGGAATTCAGCAACATGCAACCCTGCATATACGAAGTGTTACCGGTTCTCACATAGATGAGAAAATGTTCAGTGTTCTGCTGGGCAAGATTGCTGAGTGGCTACACACACACTCTCACTTACAGCAGGATTTATTTCAAGTGATAATAGTTCCAATGTTGTGAAGTGCATTAGTGATGGTGTTTTTTTCACAAAGCCCTTCCTGGCACATTGCATTAATCTTGTTGTGCAGCAGTTTCTAAATCATGCAGATTTTAAGGAAACTGTGAGTGTCACCTGTCACATCTATGTGCACTTCACCCATTCTGTAAAGGTCCGTGACCTTCTACATGAGCTACAGCGCAATAACCATCTGCCTCAGCACCGTATGAAGATTGATGTTGTGACCAGGTGGAACTCTACGCTGTACATGATTGACCAGCTGTATGAACAGCATAAGGCAGTTTTAGAATACTTACTGGTGCACACCACCAGGGAATGTGCTGGAGTGTACATCACTCTAACAACAGAGCAGTGGTGACAAATGGATAGGCTAATACACATTCTCTGCGAATTCGAACATGCAGCACAGTCAGTGAGTAGGGACACTGCCTGTATAAGTCAATCAATACCCCTTATACATGCGCTGAGGCAGACACTGATTAATGTCCGACACCAGATGGAGGCAAGTGGGGATTATAGTAGTTGTGATCCAGTTGATCACATGCTCCATGTGCTGGACAGAAATACCATTTCTGACATTCTACAGTTAGATGAATTTGCAACTGCTACTATGCTTGATCCACACTATAAATGTGGCCTGCCATCTATAATTGAAGGAGGTCATCAGTGACTGCAAAAGTTGACCAAAAACTTCATTAGACAGGTACTATGCCTGATGCACAGATGAGAAAGACACATAAAACACAAACTGCACAGAGAACAGGTGTTGCTACCACTACCAACAGCTCACAGGCAACCCTATTTGACAAAATCGGCAACTTACAGCAGAAAACGGCAAGTAATCCCATTTGGGATGTTCTCTGTCAGGTGAGAGTGGAAGTTATGGAAGAAAATGAGGAGGAGAATGATAAGGCAGTTGGACTCAGGGCAGCAGAATGAATGGTGGAGGCCTACATGGGGGACACAAAGCACCTTGCCTTTACTGATGAGCCATTATAGTACTGGAGCAGCAAAGTGACTGACTGGCCAGCACTAACATCAGTTGTTATTAAGTACCTGAGCTGCCCGCCATCCAATGTCAGTGTGGAATGAGAGTTTAGTTCGGCTGGAGCCATTGTGCATGAGCGAAGGACCAATTTGTCACCCAAGAAAGTGTCCATGCTAACATTCATCAAAATGAATGAGGGGCACATCATGCATAACACAGTGATGTCAATGGTGTTGCCACATGAATTATGTCTTGATGAGGATGATGAGAATGAAGATGTCAGCTTTGCTAAGGCTTCACCCAGCAGCGAGGTTGATGAAGCAGCAATGCTGAGAGAATTTCCACCTGGTAACAACTCTAGTCTGGAAGACTGAGAGGGCTGCTTCCTGGATGGTGTGGCAGCAGAAGTGGAACAAGGCTGAAATTAATAGGAATCTCCCCCACCAACCCCTTTCAAATTTGTACAGTTTAGCAAGTTATTTTTATACATTTATCACTGGATTTGTGATGGTTGTGTTATCTGCTGTTAATCAGTTTAATTTGATTACCTGTGCCCTTAACCGTTGTTTAGTCCCAGCTCTATATTAAAGCAGCAGTCAAGTTACGATAGCCATAAACATTTTGCATTATTATAGTAAAAAGGTTCCTCTGCCAAAAATATCAAGATACACATTCTAGTTTTCATTTAGATTAATCCCATCCTGAAGCAAAATATGTTGTCTTGAAGTCTTTAAAAGTGCCCAAGCTGGCACATGCCATATCTGGCCCTGCCACACCAATGCATGTCATGTGAAAACTAAATATTTTGTGCCACTTACTATCCATAATATGTTGAAGAACCCTCCTAGTACAACTACAGTATGAATGCAGCACTTTCATTCTACAGGTAAAGCCAGTTGAAGAGATTTTGCAAAATGGAGAATGGCAGCCATCTTTGATGACGTGAGTCATTAATTACAAAATAATCATAAAAAAAGGCTTAACAACATCCAAATTCCCCCCAAAAAAGGGTAATTACATTAAGAACTGCCATAGTACTTGTACAGAAACAGTGATGATCCCTATGGGAGGAGGTGTTTGCTGCCTGCAGTTTAGCTTTGAAATATCCATAATTACTTCAGCTCTGCTACTTCAAATGTCAATAGACACTGGCCCCCTCTACCTACATTATAATTACTAAACATCATCTCCACCAGCCATTTCCACATATACCTCATCCCTGATGTATTGTTTAATCATTAATGAAACCAGTGGCCTACATTGAGATTCAAGCAACCCACTCTGTCTTTCACACACCAGCTCCTGCAGTGCCTGGATGTAGTCCTTGCACAGACATGGGATGAAAACTCACCAAATTAAAATGACCTAAACAGGAACAATGACAGGAAGCATGATGAATACTTGTCCATCTGCAAACCTGGTGTCCGCAATCAAATTACAAGCAGGAAAAAATTAAAAATATATATATATATATATATATATATACACAGTATATATTCCTCGCAAAAAACTCTGTTAATGCATCAGTTAGAGTGAATACCACAGTGACAAAAGTAGAGAAATGAGGCATTAGGTTTTCCAACCATAACACCCACCTTCAGGATTCCCACCTCTGCCCCACCCACATTCCCCACCTCCACACAACAACTGGTGTCCCAGTGTGCCATTAGGTCATCAAGCCCAGCTCTCACCCCATTCACATGTAAACAAGCTTACATGCTACAGTGTACAGTAGGACATTGGGGTAGAGTTAGGCCTGATGACCAATGACACACCCAACACCTGCTGTGTGGAGGTGGGGGGTGGATGGAGGATAGGGGCGGAACTCTGGGTGGGGGCACGTGTTGGAAACCCTAACCTCATTTACCTGCTTTTTGTTGCTGTGGTATTTACCCTAACTGATGCATTAACAGAGTTTTTTGCAAAGAATTTCCTTTCTTTTTCAGATAGTATAATTGTATCCTCATTTTACTGTGGAAGCACAGGGTCTTTCCGACCCTGCATTCCCATTCCTTCATCCAGATAGTATAACATAGTACAACAATATCTATATGTCATGGTGGGAGCGCAGGGTCCAAACCCTCCATCAAAATAGTACAAAACTGTCCATATGTTACAGTGGGAGCTCAGGGTCCTTTGGACCCTGCACTCCCATCCCTCCATTGAGATAGTACAACAGTATCCATAGGTCACAGTGGGTCCCATCCCTTCATCCAGATAGTACAACATAGTACAATAGTATCCATATGTCACTTCAGACCCTTTGCTCCCTTCCCACCATCCAGATAGCACAACAGTGTTCATATGTGACAGTGGGAGCACAGGGTCCTTCGGACATTGCACTCCCATCCCTCCATCCAGATAATATAACAGTGTCCATATGTTATGGTTGGAGTACAGGGTACTTTGGGCCTTGCAGTCCCATCTCTCCACAGATGCACATATGTATCTAGCTGTGGAAACACAGGGGTCTCGGCCCACACACTTCCACACATTAAGTTATGAGCAGGTGTACCGAAATTGCAACAAAACATCAGAATTGTGTCATCTCAAATAATGTTCACCCCAAATGTTTAATATAACCTTTTTAGCACCTCACGACATATACCCAGTATAACAAACGTTCAAACCCACATGAAAATTTAATTCTGTGCAACTGTAACACCATTTTTGTGCCACAGTTGTGGAAAAATTTATTCAGTAGGATCTGAAAAATTACAGCTACACTATTCATGAGGTGGTGTGGAAAAATGGCAATGTCAAAAATCTGGAGTGAAAACAGGAAAAATTGGCGATGTTACGAGCGTGTGTAGAAACTGTACAACGTACAGTCATGACATAGTAATTTTTTGAAATTTTTTCACCAAATTTTCTACATTGGCATTATGGGACCTCCCCTCATGAGCAGTGCAACTGTGATTTTGTTAATCCATTCCAAAAGTTGATTTCACACAGAGTATGTAGCTTTCTGTGCCACAGGTGCAAACACATGTTCCAGGCAGGATGCGCAAAATGACAGCTGTACTGTTCAGAAGGAGGTGTGAAAAATGACAATGTTGAAAATCTGAAGAGAAAGTATAAAAAATTAGCAAAGTTACATGTGTGTGTATAAACTGGGCAATGCACGCTTGTAACACAGTCATATTTGGAAATTTTTTCACCAAATTTTCAACATGGGCTTTTTGGGACCCCACCTCATGAACAGTGGCACTGTTGTTTCCTGAATTGGTCCTGAAAGGTGATTCCATACAGTGACTGCAAAATCACCTTTTGGGACAGAGAAATGAAATGACAGTGCAAGTGTTCATGAGGAGGGGGTCCAAGAACTGCATATTGAAAATTTGGTGCAAAAATTCCTAAAATTGACTGCGATATCAATGTAAGTTGACCCCCACATTGTCTCCCATTATATTGCTTACCTTGATTCCTCAGATCGCAATTCATCTTTGAAGAGTGCAGACGTGTCCCTGTCTAGAGAAAATCACAGATCCTGATCTCCGGAGGGTAAGTATGAATGATTGTGGGTGCAGGTAGGTGGGTGCACAGAGGAAGGGTGGGGATGGGACAGGGGGAGTAGGGAGATGGTAAAGGACAGTTTCCTTTTTTGCAGGGTTAAAAAACCACACAAAAAATACTTCAAAGGACAGTTTTCTTTTTTACAGATTAAAATAAAATAAAAAAATTGGGCACACTGGGGTGGGCTCCCAATGTACCAGCAAAGTTGGGGAGGGATCATGATACCGACATGGGGACTGAGCACCCCATTGGCAATACTTCAATACAGGATCCTGCATCTAAATTTTTGCAAATTTCATTGCAGGATTCTGCATTGAAGACAACGGGGTATAGTTTTCTCTTTTCGCAGGTTAAAAATAGAAACAAATAATTTGACACACTGGGGTGTTCTCCCAGTTTGCCACCAAAGTTGGGGAGGGTCATGATGCCAACAGGGAGACTGTGCACAATGGCATCCCAGTGTCAGAGTTCTTTACAAAGTAATTGTCATTTATTTGGGCACACTGGGGTGGGCTCCCAGTGTGCCACAATACTGGGAGGTGTGGGGGTTTACACACCAATATGAGGATTTTGCACTCCGATGTTGGTGTGAGAAATTTGTAAGGGGGCACAATACTTCAATGCAGGATTCTGCATTGAAATTATTGTAAATTTTGATGCAGGATTCTACATCAAAGAAAAGGCATCGGTGGATGGTTTTCTCTTTTTATAGGGTTTTCGATAAATGTATCAGCAGGGCACACTGGGGTGGGCTCTCAGTGTGCTAAATAACTGTGTGTGGGGGGGCATATATTCTGACACGGGATTAGGCACCCCTTGTTGGTGTGGAACAAAGCGGGTGTTCCTTGACTCTAGCCGGCAACATGAATTCCAGCTGTGGCTGCAGAAGTCAAGAAAATACCACTCTTCTCATACAGAGGACAGCCTTCAAGCTGTTCTGTTGAGAAGCTGACACCCAACATAAAAAACTTGCTTGGAGACAGCTGAAAAAGGAAACAAAAACATCAGAATACACCTGAAGAGGTCCCCTTTAGCTGTGTTCTGATGTTTTTTTTCTATTTTTAAAAGCTTCCCTTTGGTACTGTAACATCCTCGCAAAGCAGCAAAACAAGATGGCGGATGCAACCAAGCTCAATCCATTGAATGGATTGTGAACTGTGCAAAAAATACCAGCATATTTTGCGAAAAGAAGCTAGTATTTTTCACACAGTACTCATATTGTTCAAAAAATAAGATGGTATTTTTTGCATAATACACCTATTGTGCAAAAAATACTGTATAGCAGGAAATATTAGCTTTCAGTTTATTTTCGCTATATTAGCTTAACTGACCAAAAATGCTAAAATAAGCTGATTGCTAATATTACAGGGAGCATAGTGTTTTAATTGGACATGAAGCTGATGTGCTAATTTAACAGGACGTTAAATAGTACTTCACCTCACTCAATGCTAAATAAAGAGGGCACTAATATGAGCTGCTATACAGTATATTTTTCATGCCCAACATAAATTTTCCCATTTGAAACAATGAGACAATTAAAAATGTCATAACTTTTGAACAGATTAATATTTTGTCACCAAACCTTCAAAAGGCACATCTGTGACCCAAAGGCTTTCTATGCTGAACATTTCAGACCACAACATAAAGGCATTCCTGAGATACAGGTGAGCATAGAAATGTTAAAAAATATATATTTTTTCTGTTTTTTTCAACACTTTATATCTCAGAATCCACTTGACAGACTCCCATGACATTTGGCAGGTCAAGCGACCTAGCTCTAGAAATTATGCATGCCAAATTACATGCAAATCCATTAAAGGGCTCCAAAGTCATAAAGGCTCAAATTACAGACCTTAACATAGAAGTGCTGTTTCACCCTAACTATACTGGCATGACTGTGCCAGTATAATATATATATATATATATATATATATATGAAATATAAAATCACACATGACCCCTACCAGGACTCATCAGTATGCCTTGTCTGTTTGACACCCCAGTGGAATGAATAAGCTACCCAAAGATGGTCAATATGGGTTATGTTATGGTGAACCCAATTAAAACAAAAAACAATTTAAAAGACAAAAAACCTCTGTGTGCAAGCACTGAGGCAATGGTTACCCCAAAGGGTATATGGCCCGGAGGTCAAGTTTCAAAGAAATACAAAATCACACATGCCCCCACAATGCAAAGCATCATGGGCTGCATATGCAAATCACCACAGAATATTATGCTGGTTCAACTTTAAGCAGAAATATATAGTGCTGAAAGGCCTCTCACACAGTTTGCAAAGGGTGCCAACAGAAGACATAGACATGTGTTTAGTCATATCAGGACTCATCAGTATGCCTTGTCTGTTTGACACCCCAGTGGAATGAACCAGCAACCCAAAGATGGAGTTATGTTGTGGTGAACCCAATTAAAACAAAAAACAATGTAAAAGTCCCTTCACATTCTTCTTGGGGACTTCAGAAGTTCCACAACAATTAGGTTTTATTTTTCTGTCTATTATTTTTATCATGTGGGGACTATAGAGGATGGACCCAACATAATGTTTGTGGCACACACAAGACACATGTGTTAAGCACTGAAACCATATTTATGATTAACTCCGCAGTAACATTGCTTATTTTTCTGTGATTGTTGTGTACGTCTTTGGACTGTTGCTGCACACAACCACAGCTGCCACAGCATCACATAGCTTTGGGAAAAAATTGGTGCCCATAGGAAAATATTTGACATTTTTGGATAGGAGGGAAATATATTAAGGAGTAACACAAAACAAAAACAAAAGTAAGATGTTTATGGGTACGCTAACCATGACATATGACCGGGGAACAGGCAGGGTCAGGCAAGGGTAATAATATGACAGGGGAAAACTAAATTAGTAAACAAGGAAAATGATTGAATACTATAGGGAGCATAACATAACACACAAAACTACTGGACAAAGACATATCTTTATAACACAAAACAAAGAAACAAGAGGATATAGAGGAAGAGGACAGAAACATTTTTTTGGTGTTTTCTTTATTTGATTTTTTAATTTTTTTCTAATTTTTTTGGGTTGGAGATAAGAAGACTGGCCCCGATTCCAAAACAGTTACCCAGGCATAAATGCAGTACACCAGTCCTGATGGTGCAAATCGCAAGTTACACCAGCAATTTGTGACATGCGCGATTCCAAAACAACACTTATGCCGCAACCCACAACTGCTACGACAAACTCACGTTATGACGCAGTTACACCAAAGAAAGCCTAATGTGGCTTACGACATGCGTAACACACCAACACCATGGAACTGCTATTCTAGAACAGGTGGCATAATGAACCATGCCAAAGGATGGTAACATAAGTTAGAACAAGGAAAAGCTGTCCTAACCAGAGCACAGGCCATAGAAACACCTCCCAACTAAGCCAGACTACAGCATACGCCAACCAGTAGGCCCCAAATGTGGAACTAATGGGCAAACTGTGGAACACCCAAGCAAATGTGCCCTAGGAAACCCAGGACACAGTGACATAGATAGCAGCATGGCCAGACAGGCCAATAGCAGGTGACATACATACCTGGTGCAACATGTACCATAGCATGTAGCACAATAGCCAAACACAGCATGTGGGACAAGGCATGGCAATGTGGAACAAAGAAGTGATGGGACATACAGTAGGGAACAGTGCCATATAATGTGGGACAGTGGGAGGTATGTATTGCTGACAGTATTGCTAAGTTGCAACATACATACTGCTACGCTGTTATTGCAAGATATGCCATGTCTTCCAGGCTTAACTTGCGACATATGTAATTCTGCATTTTCTATCATATTTGGCAATTCTCTTGAAATATGATGCAGCTCGCATATAGTATGGTTTTTGGCATAACTTTATACACTGACTTGGAATCAGGCCCATTATCACTAACACAGGACACAGGACAAGAGAAAGAAAAAAACAAATATAAATTAACTGCTGACACACCACTTACACCATGCCAGATCTGACACTACTACCACCACCATGTAACTCTGCCAGGAGGTTCAAAACTTGCTTCTTATCCTCCACTATTTTCTTAATGTCCTCCCTGGCCTCTTTAAACTCCTGGAGGAACTGCTCAAACTCCTGCATCAGAGCTCGCACTTCATTTCACATGGCCGCCAGGTCTTCACTGGTGACCTGACCTGCTGCAGCCAGTGTGGGCTCAGCAACCCAATGATGGCAGTGCCAGTGGCTGTGGGGTAATGGTGCTGCTGCCTCCGGCTGCTGTGTCCGAGTACGGTGCCTCCTGCACTGACTCCGACTTCCACTACCAGACACAGAAGGGCCACCTTCCTCCTGCTGGCCCCCTTCCCCTTCTGTGTGCTCCCCCTCACTGCTGCCTGCTGCTGCTGCTACCCCTTGTTGCTTCACCAGCCACTCTGCCAGGTGGTGGTGCTGCAGATGGCTCCTTTGGCTACTTCTGCCAAGGTGTGCCCTTTTCTTCCCATGATGAACACTCCTTCCACAAAGGTTGCAGATGATGACACTGTCATCTGAAGCATTTGTGGTGAAAAAGGACCACACTGTTGAAATTCTTTGTTGGTGCTGGTGGAGGAGGGGGGTGCCAGCTGATGTCCCAGGGTCCACAACATCCTGTTCCTGCTGCTTTGGGATGGGGGCACAGGCTCTTGATGCTGGTGCTGGTGGGGGGGGGCTATGGGCCCCTGCTGCTAGGGGCAGAGGCTCCTGCTGCTGGGGGGGGGCACTGACTCCTGCTGCTGAGGGGGGTGTCTGACTTTCATGTCTAAATGCTTGCCTGGTAAGGTGAACACTTTGACCAGCCTTCTGACCACCAATGCTACTTACCCTACTTTTTCCATCCATTATAACAGGAAAAAAAAGTTTTTGTAATCGAAAACTAAAAAAAAAAGATCTAAAAGAGAGAAAAAAAGAGAGAGAGTGAGGGAGTCACACACACACACACACACACACACATACACACACACACACACACACACACACACTCACTATTACAGACAGAAAAATATAAACACACACAAGAGGTCCTAACAAAGAAAGATTAAGAAATTAACTATTTTTAAACAGAAGAATGTGTAAAAACACAATATTTATACTGTATTTCTCCTGCTGCCTAGCTCTGTGACTACCTCTGCCAGAAACACAAACAAAAGGAAACAGAATCAATGACTTCCTGCCTGACTGCAGTCACCCATGTGACAGTGAAAAGAGTAAATATTGTGACAAAGCCTTTTTTTCCCTAATTTCACCTTTAGTAACGCAAGGTGAAATTTAACGGTGAAATTGACCAGCAATATTTCACTGTAAGTACTTAATGTAGTGAAATTTCTTGTGGGGCTAAATTCATAAGCCGACAAAATTACATTTTGCAACATCTCTACTTGTGCACAGGGGTGAAAATCCTGATCAGTGCCCAGAGAATGCCGCAAACCCTGCACACTGTAGGATCGGTGCACCAAGGGTCTTGAACTATTCACAGGGGCTTTGAAAACTGAGCTTTTAGTCTTTAAATGTCAGCAAAGCATCTGGTGGTAAGTATACTGTATATCTGGTCCAAAGTCCTAGAACACAGATTTGGGGATTATAGAGTCCTGAATTGTGTTCCTTTCTCCCTTGGGGTTCTGAAAAGTAATATATAGTATTTCCATTTTTAAGTAGGGAAAGAATGTTTCGAATCCAAAAAGTAATGTGATTTTCATAACACCCAGCTTATTTTTATTCTATTGTTTATGCCCTCTGTGCTATCTACCTCCATGTTCCTTTTGTCATCACTCTCTCCAGAAGTCATATCCAATCAAGGGCACTGATTGTGACCCCTGAATCCTATCCCAAATCAGTCCAACCTCTGTCAACACCCCAACAGAAACCTTGTTTGAAGAAGTTCTATATATGTGTGTGTGCCAGGCTCCACCATATGTGCACCTCAACTGTGTGGATGGGGTAAAGAATACATGAGAGTGAGAGACAGAGAGAGAGAGAGAGAGACAGCAAGAGAGATCTGGCAGTGGGCCTGAACCTGATAGCATTGGTTCCCATGTGGATATTAGAAATGGAAACTCAGTATTTACCCAGATATGCCTAGGGCTTACTTGTTTGCCACCATCATATCTGCAAACACTGCTGGGCTGGTGTGGGTAACAATCAATGCCAGGTCACTGATGCTGTTATTCCCAATCACAGCAGATGCTAAAGCAGTGCACAGATGGTGACCTCCCTAGTACTTCCACAAGTCCTATGACCTGGAAATGGGAGTCAGACTTGAGAAATGAACCTGGGTCTCCTACAAGGATATAGTATCACCAAAGAAACCATGCTAGATAGCACATTGTAGACACTTCCTTTTGTGCCAAAAAGTCTGGATATCTGACAAGCATGGAGCCTAAGGTGTATTTTAAGAATTTGACTAGGTATCCATTATCATGTTCAAAGATTTAACCTCTAGAGGATATAGGGCATGCTTTAGGATGTTTTCCATAAATTCTTCAGTATTCCACTGCACTATTTTTTTGTGGCAATTGATAAATGCTAATACTTTATCTTTTGGATTAAGCCCCCTAATTGTTTACAGTATGTTATTGTTGTCTCTGACTAGAGTGCATATACAATAGCCTTCTATTTTTTTGAGAAATCTTCAATCTGTGCTGCTTCTTTTGCTCATTTATAGACCCACTATGACATAACATTCATGGTAAATCCATAATACTTATCTATTATTCCTTCACTGATGCAATGACTTCAAGTAATAATTTCAACAATACTGTACAAAATGCATAAGTTTGTCTAGCATTACATATACTGCAGACTGCTTGTCCCCCTCCCTGTCATGTGCAACATACACATTCATTCTGTTAGGTGACTGACTTCTGCTGATGGAATTGTGCTGTAAGTTTGGGAGAGTGGACTGACTGAGTTACTGTAGCTGGATTTGAAAACTATTGACCCCAGAACCATGGGTAGGGGTTGGGGGAAGAGACTGAACTTGCTATAAATGGTTGTTTGGGGCCTGGGAGGTCAAGAAAGGGAGATGGTGGTATGATAGGGTCCAGCAGGCTCTCAGCAGTGCCAAGATCCAAGGATTTGTTTTGTTTAAATATTAATCTGTGTGGAAATGGTGTGGTAGAGATCAATAGATGAGTGGGAGATGGGAGGGGTAGCCATATAACTAAGTCTGACCATGGTGGAGGGTTAGAGTCATTTTTCAAATTATTTGGGATGGAATTTCAAAAATGTCACCAGAACTTGTCTGGTGAAATCCCTTACATTACATGCAAAAGTTAGACCTAAAACAGTTGCAGCATTACGGGATCCACTTGCGTCAAAAAAGTCACACATTTTTTACTTTGTTGATGTAAGCTGTCATAAAGCAGTGAAAGTGCGCCACATAAATCATAGACATAAAACAATCTATCAGCAGCAAGAAATGGATGGTACCATTGAGCTTGCCCATAATATATTAACTCACCTTGGACCTCGTGTTCTATGGGCAGCCTTCCCTCTCTCCCCACCAACAATCCTCCCCCTGACAATCCCCCCAATGGGACTATGAGTCCTTTTCCTCTGTCCCAGCCACATTTGAACCCATTTAGGGTACCTGACTGTACCACTTCAGCCGGAAATCTGTCCCATGGCTCTACCACCTTCTCACTGAAGTAGAACTCCCTCACATTCCTCTGGAATTTACACATGGTTAGCCTCCAATAATGCCCGCTTGTGGCTGCATCCCTATTTCAAACAAGCAGGTCTTCATTTCTCTTCTTGTTTATACCTCTTAGAAACTAATACATCTCTATCATGTCCCAAAGCTCCTGTGTCTGGTGTCCAGCAAGCCCATGTTAAAAGCCACCAGCCTTTCCTCATAGGATCTGCCTTTTTGGCCATGGATCATGTCAGTGACCCTCCTTTGTACAGACTATAATCTACAAAATCACACATGCCCCCACAATGCAAAGCAT
The DNA here is from genome assembly GCA_016271365.2 of Neoceratodus forsteri. Classification (NCBI taxonomy): domain Eukaryota; kingdom Metazoa; phylum Chordata; order Ceratodontiformes; family Ceratodontidae; genus Neoceratodus; species Neoceratodus forsteri. The sequence goes on along the minus strand of CM028135.1, from coordinate 557,051,047 downwards.
CATGGGCTGCATATGCAAATCACCACAGAATATTATGCTGGTTCAACTTTAAGCAGAAATGCATGGTGCCGAAAGGCCTCTCATACAGTTTGTAAAGGATGCCAACAGAAGACATAGACACATGTTTCGTCCTACCAGGACTCATCAGTATGCCTCATCTGTTTGACACCCCAGAGAAATGAACCAGCAACCCAAAGATGGTATATCTGAGTTATGTTGTGGTGAACCCAATTAAAACAAAAAACAATTTAAAAGACAAAAATCCTCTGTGCACAAGCACTGGGATGATGGTTATCCCAAAGGGCATTTGGCCAGGAAGCCAAGTTTCAAAGAAATACAAAATCACACATGACCCCACAATGCAAAGCATCATGGGCTGCATATGCAAATCACCACAGAATATTATGCTGGTTCAACTTTAAGCAGAACTGCATGGTGCTGAAAGGCCTCTCACACAGTTTGCAAAGGATGCCAATAGAAGACATAGACACGTGTTTCATCCTACCAGGACTCATCAGTATGCTTCGTCTGTTTGACACCCCAGTGGAATGAACCAGCAACCCAAAGATGGTCTATCTGAGTTATGTTGTGGTGAACCCAATCTATGTCCTTTCTCAGTGAGGGCTCCAGAACTGGGCACAATACTCCAGGTGAGGCCTCAGCAGAGAACTGTACAGATGCACTTTGCTTCTCCTGCAATAAACACCTCCCCTGATACACCACAGCATCTTCAGTGCCTTACTGCATGCATTATCCATTAGCAGCAAGTCTTTACATCCCAGAAACAAGAAATTCACCTTGAACTCCACAGCCTATAACAAATTCTCAATGTCTAATAGCTGGATGGAAGGGGTTGAGGACTGCACAATTGGGATTAAACCTACTAGGGGCCATGCCCTGGTCCTACTGTCAGGCCATATGATCTGGTGTTCTCAGGTGTGCTGGAGGTGAAAACTAAATGTAATTCTGCTTAGGATGAACAAAATCAAGGAACAAAAATCAAAAAGGTATATTGATAAGAATGAAGCCTCAGCTCCCTGCAAAGGTTTATATTGGGAAGCACTAAAAGTTACAAAAAGGGGTCAAATTATGGTAGCAGTGCATAAAATAGTTTACAAATAGATATAGTAACATATATTTTGGTGCATTTTGGATGATAAAGTTACAACCTAAAATGAGGAGTTGCACCTGCATCAGCCCCTTTGAAAATCCTGCTCTTTTATTTTTGTTACTCTTTCCCATACAAACACAAATACCTCAAATAATGGGAGGGAAGTTTGCAGTATTCAAATCTTGTTACCAAATATCCCATAATTCAGTGGCATTTGGGATTTAATAATCATTATTCACACCTTGTCAAGATCTGGTATTCTGTGACATAACAATAGGAGGACTAATGTTACTGGATTCAAATTAAAGAGCTAGCGTACCAGAATATTTGCTTAAGCAGTAATTCAGCATTTCCATGATCCCTTCCTGACTTTGTTGTGATGCACCATATTATCTAGTAAAAATAAATAATCCTTCTATATATTTTTTATTGGTTTTCAGACCCTGCACTGGCTGACTATGTCTATCGCCATCTGCAATGAACAGGACAGGAAATTACACAGTGGGGGGACGGTATCAAAGCACCACTGTACTGTAGCATTGTGATTGGCTATGCTCACTTGTGTATTGTCTGTCACATAATATCTCTCTCTGTATATTATTTATTTTAGAGAACTTCTGAGAGAGTCACTAGAGTGCAGACATAAAAAGTTAACTGTCCTTTCATGTTGACAGTCTGCTCCAAGACACTATCCTCCTACCACCTTTCTGTCCCTGCTAACTTTTGAAAATGTGAAATATAAGAGCTAAGTTACAACCAACAGTTGAGGTTAAAAAGCTAAGCTTGGAGTCCAACTTCCACTTCCACAATCATGCTACCTTAACAAATCCTGTGGGGGTGGGTCAGCGATAGAGGACAGCTGACAATCAACCTTAGCCTAGCAGCATTTAACATCTCTCCACTGCTTTAGTAAGGGCTATTCACACTTCCACAACAGCTAACTTCTCACCCAAAAAAACTTTAATGAAAACATTTTTACATTATCCAAGAGGCTTTATTATGCACACACTACCAGACAAATTACCTATCCCCATCCACTTGAGGCATTTACATTGCTGTTTGTCATTTTTGTTAGTCCCTGTTGACTCCTCTCAGTAGTTAGCTACAGTTCAGGACACAACCAGCAGACTAGGCTGGAGAGGGAGAGGTATTTATTTAACTCACTGGGCTGGATTTTCCAACCGTGGTGCAGGGTTTGCGTCTAGCCCTGTGCCACGGTGGTTAGGTGCTGGCAGTGCATCAAACCCTTCACTGCAACTGCACCCGATTTTAAAATCTCAGGTGCAGTTACAACAGTTTCCACAGGTCCTGGCAGCTTGCACCAAATATCTGGCACAAACTCCAAAATAATGGCCACCGGGATTGCCTCAAGATAGACCACAAAATGTTGGTCTAACTTGTTGCAATTGCTGCACAGGATGTAAAATCCCATTAGATTGCAACAAGCCCCATGTGCCATATCGTTGAGGCACCGGGGCTTGTGTCAATTTAATACGTTTGAAAATCCTGCCCACTGAGTCACTATCAAGAGTGTTGGATCTCTGAGTTGCGTTACGATTAAAGGCAAAGAAAAGAGAAGTTCCCTCAACTTTCACACTTCTTATTTCGTCCCGCTTATGCAGTGCAGTGTCTTGATCTTCTCAAACTGCCATAATCTGCAAAAATCTATTCAACTGTGCATGGCTATTTTGTTTATTTAAAAAAAGAAAAGGAAACTGAGTGATTAACTGAAATTGCATAAATGAATTATGTTTAAGAACTGTCAGAGCACTGATCAGATATCTGATCATTGCTGCCTTCTGGTTCACTTCAGCTTTCCCCCCACAGCATCACTACCATTCTCTGTTGAATGTGCACATGGAGTCCAGAGAAGATCAGTTTTGAGATACAGAACACAGAGTACCATATTTTTTAATTAACAAGGGTGCTTAGTGAGCACATTAAAACAAGCTAGTAAAATGTTGGACGTACAAAACAGATGACTTCAAAAGGAGTCACAATATAAACAAGCATTTGTCAATGCCGAATGTTGATTGCGTTGGTCTGTTCAGCTCGCTCACTGCCCCTCTGTCAGTCGCTCGTTCTGTGTCTCCTGGTGCTGCAGGCTGGTCTTTTGTACTGTGCTCCTGCCTGCATTGGCACCTTGTTCTGCCCACTAAGAAATCAGCCGCTGTCCCGACAGAGCTCCATTGAGGTGGTGGCTCACTCCCCCTCTCTCCCTCGCTCATTCTGTTTCTCTTTGTGCTGCAGGCATCCCTTTTGTACTGGGCTCCTGCCTCTGTTGGTGGCTTTTTCTGCCCACAAAGAAATCTGCAGCAGTCCCAACACAGGTCTGTTGAGCCTGCTGACTCCCCCTTTCTCACTTATTTGTTCCATTTCTGCTGGTGCTGCAGGTTGGCCTTTTGTAGTGGGCTTCTGCCTGCATTGCCACCTTTTTCTGCCAACAAAGAAATCCACAGCAGTCATGATAGAGCTCCATTGAGCTCACTTACTCCCCCTCTTTCACTTGTTCATTGTGTTTCTCCTGGCGCTAAAGGCTGCCCTTTTGTACTGGGCTCCTGCCGGCATTGGCACCTTTTCTGCCCACAAAGAAATTCACAGCTGTCCCGACAGAGCTCCGTTGAGGTCACTCACTTCCCCTGTGTCACTCACTCATTCTCTTTCACCTGACACTGCAGGCTGCCCTTTTGTACTGGGCTCTTGCTTCTGTTGGTGCCTTTTTCTGCTCACAAAGAAATTTGCAGCAGTCTTGACACAGCTCTGTTGAGCTCGCTCACTCACCTTCTCTCACTCGCTCATTTCGTTTCTGCAGGCACTACAGGCTGCCATTTTCTACTGGGCTCCTGCCTGCATTGCTGCTTCTTCTGGCCACAAAGACATTTGCAGCAGTTGCAATAGAGCTCCATTGAGCTCGCTCATTCCCCCTCTCTCACGCACTCATTCTGATTTTCTTTTGAACTGGGCCCCTGTGTGCATTGCTGCCTTTTTCTGCCCACAAACAAATCTGCAGCAGTCCCAAAAGAGCTCCATAGAGCTCACTCACTCCCCCTCCCTCACTCATTTGTTCTATGTCTCCTGCCACTGCAGGCTGGCCTTTTGTACTGGGCTCCTGCCTGCATTGGTGGCTTTTTCTGGCCAGAAAGGAATCTGAAGCAGTCCCAACACAGCTCCATTGAGCTCGCTCACTCCCCCCTCTCACTCACTCATTCCGTTTCTGCCGGCGCTGCAAGCTGGCCTTTTGTACTGGGCTCCTGCATGCATTGCCACATTTTCTGCCCACTAAGAAATCTGCTGCAGTCACAATAGAGCTCCGTTGAGCTTGCTCAGTACCCTCTGTCACTCGCTCATTCTGTTTCTCTTGGCGCTGCAGGCAGCGCTTTTGTACGGGGCTCCTGGCTGCATTGGCACCTTTGTCTGTCCACAAAAAAATCTGCAGTTGTCCGAACAGATCTCCGTTGAGGTCACTCAGTCTCCCTCTCTCATGCACTCATTCTGTTTGTCCTGGCGCTGCAAGCTGCCCTTTTGTATGGGGCTTCTGCCTTCATTGACACCTTTTACTGCCCACAAAGAAATACGCAGCAGTCCTGATAGAGCTCCATTAAGCTCACTCAGCCCCCCTGTCTCACTTACTCATACTGTTTCTCCCACCGCTGCAAGCTGGCCTTTTGTACTGGGCCCCTGCCTGCATTGACACCTTTTTCTGCCCACAAAGAAATCTGCAGCAGTCCTGACGGAGCTCCGGTGAGTTCGCTCACTCCCCCTTCCTCACTCGCTCTCTCATTCTGTGTCTTCCAGTGCTTCAGGCTGCCCTTTTGTACTGGGCTCTTGCATTGAGGCCTTTTTCTACCCACAAACAAATCTGCAGCAGTCTCGACAGAGCTCAGTTGAGCTCGGTCACTCCCCCTCTCACTCGTTCAATCTTAATCTGTCCCAAACACTGATTTCTCACTGCGACCGTGATATTCTCTGGCAGGAGTGCAAAAACATATTTTAGCCAGGATGTGAAAAATGACAGCTGTACTGTTCATAAGGAGGTGTGAAAAAATGCCACTGTTGAAAATGTGGCCGGAAAGTATTACAAATTTGCGAGGTTACAAGGGTGCGTGGAAACAGTTCAACACATGCTTGCAACACAGTCAAGTTATGGAGTTTGTCACCAGATTTTCAACATAGGGATTTTAGAACCTCTGCTTATGAACACTGCCACTGTCATTTTCTTAATTTGTCCGGAACACTGATTTCCCACAGTGACCATGTTAATTTGCGCTGCAACTGTGAAAACACATTTCGTTCAGGATGTGGAAAATGACAGCTGCACTGCTCATAAGGAGGTGTGAAAAAATGCCACTGTAGAAAATCTGGCTAGACAATATTACAAATCTCTGAAGTTACAAGGGTGTGTGGAAAGCGCACAATGCACACTTGTAACACAGTCATTTGATGGGCTATCATCGCCAAACTTTCAACATAGGCATTTTAGGACCTCTGCTCATGAACAATATCATTGTCATTTTCTTAATCTGCCCCAGACAGTGATTTCCCACAGCGACCGCTCTATTCTGCCCAGAAGTGTGAAAACACATTTCAGCCAAGTTGGGAAAAATGACAGCTGCACTGCTGATAAGTAGGTGTGGGAAAATGGCAATGTTGAAAATCTAGAGTGAAAATATTCTAAATTTGAGAAGTTACAAGCTTGCATGCAAACTGCGTAACGCACACTCTTAACACAGTCATTTTATGGAGTATCGCTACCAAATTTCAACATAGGCATTTTAGGACCTCTACTCATGAACAGTGTCACTGTCATTTTCTGAATCTGTCCCAAACACTGATTTCCCACAGCGACCATGCTATTCTGCTCCAGAAGTGCGAAAACACATTTCCGCCAGGATGTGAACAATGACAGCTGTACTATTCACAAGGAGGTGTGAAAAAATGTCAATGTAGAAAATCTGGCATGAAAATATTGCAAATTTGTGGAGTTATGAGCTTGCATAGCAACTGTGCAACGCACACTTGTAAAACAGTAATTTTTTGGATTTTTTCCACCAAATTTGCAACATAGGCTTTTTGAGAGCTCACCTCTTGAACACTGGCACTGTCATTTTGTTAATCGGCCCCGAAAGGTGATTATGTGCAGTGACTGTAAAATCACCTTTCTGGGTCAATTAATGCCATGACAGTTCCAGAATTCATAATGAGGGGTCCCAAAAAACCCATGTTGAAAATTTGGTGCCAAAATTCCAAAAAATGACTGAGATATGCATTAAAGTTGGAAAACCCCTATTCATTCTATTGTTCAGCTTACCGGCATTTCCTCAGTTCACGGTTGGCTTTGAAGAGTGCAGACGTGTTCCCAGTCCAACGAAGATCGGCTGTACAAGCTCGGTGGTAAGTATGGGGTGGGGGTGGGGAGGTAGGGTGCAGTGGGTGGCGCGGGTTGGGTGGAGGCAGGGAGATGCTGAGGACAGTTCCTTTTATGGGTTAAAAACAAAATGACGTCGCGGGACCATTTTAATTTTACAGGAGCATGTGGCACACTGGGGTGGGCTCCCAGTGTGCCACCAGACTTTTTCCTTTGGGGGTTGCAGCTGTAGCTGATGGGGGATTGGGCACCCCCGTCGACAGATAATGAAAGGGGGGGTTGACATCATGCCAACAGGAAGTTGGCTCCCCCACTGGCAAAAATCAACATTAGGCCACTGAAACCGATTGGGATTGGGGACCCCGTCAGCAAATACACATGGTGGGGGGGGGTGGTATTGTTTGTGAACATGGCAGCAAGCTGCCACCCTGTTCACAAACAACATCAGGCTCTTTTTATCCCGCCCTGCAATGACGGGTCGCTCCCTCATTGCAGTGGATGGCTGACACTGCAATGATGAGGCGGCCCCTGATTGCAGTGGCTAAATTGTCACAAGTTGGTGGCACACTGGCTGAACTAGTGTCAGCAGCAGCAGCATACCATGGCATTGGGAGATGCTGGACAAGCCTTTGCAGGCTGTGGGGGCATTGGCCACAACAGTGCCATGCCTCCACAACCTGTTTGTGGAGAAAGCTGCGACAATATGTTTCTTGTGCATGCACGCCATCAACATAAAAATGGTCATTACACTAGCTTTTTAATGTAAGACAGGTTCTACTGTTATGCATTGATTGTGTGGAATTTTCAAATTTCACTTCTGATAGAATCCCATGGAACATCTGAAGTGTAGCCTAGTTCTGCAGAATTGTGTTTAAGTACTATAAAGTTCATGCAGAATAATGTGTGTGCAGATCTGTATTACCAGTGTTTTCACACACCCAAGGTGTGATGCCATTTAAATCTAGAGAGTGAAGCTCAAGAGTTTAACTAGTTGTCAAACACATTGAGGGTGTGCACAGGACCAGATTAAGGCAACCTGGGGACCTAGGCCCAAGAGACTGCATCTGACTAAAGAGGGAGTCAGTGCATTGGGGCAGAAGTTTGACGTCTTTGCAGAATATTTAAACTAGCAAATGGGGAGAGGGGTGCAGCACCCCATACGTCGAATGGGAAGAACACCCCTCCCCCCTCAGCTAGTGGTCAAACAGGAATTCAGCGTGTTTGCCATTCATTTGCATCACCAGGTAAGAAAAAAGGTTTGTCTCCCCATACGATGCACAGGGTAATGCCAAACTTCACCCAACAACTAACACACCAAAATCTGGCCAATGGAAAATCATGTACACAAATGCTCACAGCCTGGGAAATAAGATCCCAGACCTGCAGGCAATAATGTCAGAGGCTAAACTGGACATAGTAGCAATTAGTGAGACGTGGTTTACCAGTAACCACACTTGGGAGACTTCAGTACCTGGCTATGTATTGTTCTAGAAGAGACCGAGGTGCAAAAAGGGGGAGGAGGGCCTGTATGTTAATGGAAAAATATCAAAGCTACAGAAATTCAGAATACACATAAGGAGCCAGAAGAACTGTGGGTCACCCTGAAACAGGAAATGGGACAGCCATAAGAACTGGGGTTGTCTACAGACCCCCAGACCAGAGGGAGGACATAGACACATTACTGTTAGAAGATATACAAAACATGACAGCTAAAGGGAGGTTCTGATAATGGGAGACTTCAACATGCCAGATATAGATTGGTCAATACCAGCAGGAACATCTGCCAGAACTAGACTCATAGTGGATTCCTGCAGGAGGAGGGCCTCAAACAACTGGTACAGCAACCCACAAGAGACAGGGCTATCCTAGATCTAGTACTGACTAACAAAGAAGGGATCACAGATCTCCAGGTAGAAGGTCACCTGGGTCCAGTGACCATCACATGGTATGGTTCAATTTGGCTACTACATCTAAATCATCCCATTCCAAGGCAAAAATATGGGACTTCAGAGGAGCTGACTTTGATAAGATGGCCAACAGAGTTAAGCTAGCCCTGGCAAAAGAAACACAGGTGAGGAGGTACAGGCAAAGTGGGCAAGCATTAAGGATACAATACTTGAAGCAACATCCCATTGTGTTAGACAGAAAGGAAGTGCAAAAGAAGAAGGAAACCACTTTGGTTCTCAAATACAGTAGCAGAAAAGGTCAGAGCCAAAAGGCTGGCCTTCAGAAAATATAAGGAACACAGCGGATGAAGATAGGGAGGCATACCAAACTGCCCTAAGGGAAGCAGGTAAGGCAGTAAGGCAGGCAAAGTCCCAAACTGAGGAAACACTAGCACGAACAGTAAAAGAAGGTGACAAGACTTTCTATAGATACATTAGTGAAAGGAGAAAGTCCAGAGGGGGTATTGCTAAGCTTAATGGAGAAAAGGGAGCATGGAGGAGGAGGACCCTGTAAAGGCATCTATCCTAAATAGATACTTTTGCTCAGTATTTACTGAAGAGAAGGTAGGGCAGGGCCCACAGCTCAGCATCATGGACACAGGGGGAGGGAGGTGAGCACTACTCCCTTCACAAAAAGAAAGGGTCCTACAAGAGCTTGCTAAGCCCAGGGTGGATAAGGCAATGGGACCTGATGGCATACATCCCAGGTACTTAAGGAGCTAAAGGAGGAACTAGCAGAGCCATTAGCAGAATTGTTTAGTGAGTCTCGAGCACAGGAGAGGTCCCAGAAGACTGGAGAAGGGTTCATGTGATCCCGCCTCCACAAGAGTGGTAGCAGGGAGGAGGCGGGAACTACAGACCAGTCAGTCTACCTCAGTAGTGGGCAAGATTATGGAGGCACTCCTTAAGGAAAGGATAGTGCAACACCTGGAATCCATAGGGGCACAGGATCCAAGACAGCATGGGTTTACAAAGGAAGGTCCTGTCAAACTAATCTCATAGATTTCTTTGACTGGGTAACCAGAGTGGTGGACCAAGGGGAGCAGTTGATGTCGCCTACCTTGACTTCAGCAAAGCTTTGACACTGTTCCACAGAAGATTGATAAATAAGCTAGGTAGGCTCGGGTGCTGGTTGGTCAACTGGGTGGCAAACTGGTTGACTGGCAGAAAACAGAGTGGTGGTAAATGGTATACAGTCAGAAGAGATGCAAGTCACAAGTGGGGTACCTCAGGGATCAGTCCTGGGGCCAGTCCTATTCAACATCTTCATTAGTGACCTCGCAGATGGACTAGAGGAAGGCTTGTCTGTTTGCAGATGACACCAAGATCTGCAACAGAGTAGATGATCCAGATGGGGTGGGCAGAATGAGAAGAGATCTGGATAAACTAGCAAAATGGTCAGAAGAGTGCCAACTGGGATTTAATGCAAAGAAGTGCAAAATCATGCACATAGGGAAGAGAAACCCTGAAGCCACTTATAGGCTGGGAGGGGAGTTGCTAGCAGTCACAAAGGAAGAAAGAGACTTGGGCATCATCATCACTGATGACCTAAAATCATCCAAGCAGACCTCTAAAGCAGTAGGTAAGGCTAGGGGGTGTTAGGGTGTATTAGTAGGGCTATCACAAGTCGTAAGAGGGAGGTAATAATCCCTCTGTACAAGACATTGGTTAGGCCCATCTGAGTACTGCGTGCAGTTGGAGGCCACACCTCACAAGGACATTAACCAAATTGAGGCAGTCCAGAGAAGGGCAACTAAAATGGTGCAGGGACTGCATCAGAAGACATATGAGGACAGATTAACGGAGCTCAATATGTATACCCTTGAGCAAAGGAGGAGAGAGGTGATATGATGAGGACATTTAAACACCTTAGGGCATAAACAAGGTGAAAGAGTCTAACATGTTTAAATATAAGAAAATTGCAGGACAAGAGGACACAGCATGAGATTAGAGGGAGGCTGATTAAGGGGAATGTGAGGAAATTTTTTCACAGAAAGGGTGGTAGATGCATGGAATAGCTTACACAAGAAGTGGTGGCTATGAATACAGTGCAGGGCTTCAAACAGGCATGGATAGGCATAAGGAGCAATACAAATGACTATGAATAGATAGGTCACTGACAGAGCAAAGGCCGATGGCACATTTATAAGGTAGAAAGAAATGGGCAGACTGGATGGGCCTTGCGGTCCTTATCTGCCGTCAACTTCTATGTTTCTATGTTTCTATGTAAATCTGGGACCCCCCTCACTGTAACCATGCCCTTTTGCCATGACTGCACCTCTTGGCTATTGCATATCAGTTACTGAAACATGTAAACAGTGTTCTTACTGTCCCTAAATAGTGGCACAAAAAGCTTCAAAATTAATGAAACTGGCCAGCCCAGTGGCGCTGAGGGTTGAGGCGTTGGATGACACACCTTGCACCCGTCAGTGACCCGGGTTCAGTGATGGACTCAGGTCACCAGGGCTTGGCCGGGATAGAAGGATTGAGTGCCCAACTGCTGTGCTCCTTCTCCAGGGAGGAGTGGGATGCTGGCCCTTCAGCTATGCTGCCACCACCTGGGTGGCCACAGGTGGTGCTGGTGCGGTTAGGAAAGCAGACAGGGAGGGGCTGTCATCACCCAAGGACTGAAGCGGAGGCACGTCTCTATGTGCCTTAATCTCATTGATCCTTTTTCAGCTCTGACATCAGCAGGGAGTGGACCAGAATAAAGAAAAACACCCCACAGCCAATCTAGACAAAGGGCTCCTGCACTGCTGCTACCATGGAAGAACCGGGAAGGAGCTTCAGTTGCACATTCCACTGAGAATCACAGGAGGTAGGATGGACTCATCCACCCCACCCGGGGCCGGGTCAAACTGGGTCTCTAGAGTTGTACAGGAGCAGGGCACCTATGGGAGCATCCTCCAGATCCTCATGGCACAGACTGGGTGCATTGGGATGCCTGGAGAGAGGGACCAGTCATGGTACAAAGGGGAGCATAAAGAGTTAGTTAAAAAAAAAAAATTATGATACTAATTCTATCGGTATGGAAAAATAATATCCTGAGTTTTGATAATTTAGAGGAAATAATAATAGGCCTGGAAAAAATGATTTTTTGTTTGCAAAATGTCATAATTTGCACTTCTCCAAGTCCCCCCCCCCCCCAAACACACATGTGTGCACTCGCAGTCTTGGTGTTATCATACTGTCCTGTCAGGTAGTATGAACCTGGGTGTGTGAGTTTTGTTGGGTAGGAACTGATCTCTAAAAAAGGTTAGGTCCTGGGTGGTGTTGGAGTTAAGTTTGTGGTTTACTAGCGGGGATTATGAACTTTAGAGATTATAATGCAAAGCAAGTGATTATTGGAAGAATCTGAAATCATTCCCAGGATCAAACATTTCAGTTATTGATAAGTAAGCCAGGCAGTTGGGATCCATAAATAGCAAGATTTACTGATGGAAATCTTGAAATACATTTATTTGTTCACCCAGAAAACAGAGCTGTATCAAGGTCAGAACTTTAGTATGAAAGAGATGAGAGAATTAAAAAAAAAGTGTATGATTTTTAATTGTACCACTGAAACTTATTGTAGATTTCTTAATTTTAGGAGTGAGATTAAATATTTATTTTTTATTTACTGAGATATCGGAATTACAAACCTTTGAGTCAGAGACTCTTTTGCAAAGGCTCCACGTCATAAAGAACAAAACAAGAGAAACGGACAAGACAATGAAAAGTATAACAAATGAATGCAGAGGGTAAAACAACCCAGAGTCAAGTAAGGTACAAAGGTAATGAGCAATACATTGAAAGGTATTTCATCTGAATGCGGAGGGTAAAACAACCCAGAGCCAAACATGGTACAAAGGTTTCAAGCAAATTAAGCTATTGCTTACATTCAAATTTCAAGCATGATACAAGGTTTCCTAAGCCAATAAAACAGATACAGTACCTAAGATACAATATAAAGCATACACACTGAATTGCATTGTTAATCTTTTATAGCTAAGAGTACGAGTCTAAACTGGGATTCTAAATGGGTATGGGAGACAAAGCAAAGGAAATGGGCTTGTTAACACTTTAAAGGTCATTCTGGCTTGGGCCCCTGAAGCTGTCAGTTGCACTTAACACCTAATCAGGGAGGTAAGAGTCATGTCACAGTTCAGCCCCTGACTTGCTCAGTGGCTGGGTCCTTTACAAAAAAACATGCAGCTCAGGCCGAAAGAAAAGGATATATAGCAAATATATGTTGGGGATTGCTGGGGCCCCCCTGGCAGGCAGAGGCCCTAGGCCTGTGCCTATGTTGCCTATGCCTTAATCTGGCCCTGGGTGTGCAAAAAAAAAAAAAAGAGTAATATCTCATCTCTACAGATTTTTTTTTATAAAATGGGTAGTGAATGTGTTGCATCTTAATTGGCCCTAAGTGTTCAGAATCCAGTGCCATGCGAGCTGACAACCATAAGGTCAGGAACCCTTACAGCAAACATGATGCAGAGCACCTACATATCCATGCCTCCCATAAACTTTTAGAAAAAAGATTTCTCTCAACCATGTTAGTAAGGTTCAAAACCTTAAGAGTCATGTATTGCCATAACTTCCAAAATGACAGTTTACCGTATTTTTTAACTTCCCACCCCCACCCATAACCTATCATAAACCAAACAGAAAAAAACAAACATTTAAACCTGTCTGCTGACCTTTTCTTGTTATACTGTCACTTTTGGTATGTAGGCTTCCAATTCTCACTCTCCAGTTAAAATTGCAGACTTACTGTTCTACATTGCTGCTGTACTTTCCTTCCTTTACTGTCAGCCAGCCTGCCCATTGATTTGCACTACCATTGAATCACTAACTGAAGAGAAAAGTTAGCATTTCTAAATGTTTAGGAAATAAGTACAATTTAATAAAATATATTAAATAAAAAAAAATAAGAAACATGTACTCCGTAATGTCTTGGGGCCTTGATTAAAATGAACAGGCCGCGCTCCTCTTGCTAATGACAGTCTTGCACATTCTTAAAGGCTGGCCATCTTGTACATTTGTGCAGATTATCCTTTCAGGTTTCAATGGTATGTTGCATGAATGTGTGAGGTTACTGGCCATCACCTACCAGATTGCACGCACATGAAGGCTGGCCACCTGGTAGAGTCGTGCAATATACTGTATACAGGTGAAACTGGGAGGATATCCTGTATGAATGTGTCAAGCGGCCGGCCTTTCGCAAATGTGTGACTTGACTGACTGCAAAGTGAGTGCAAGTCATTCCATCCTGTCAGCACTGTTGACCAGATACACATAGCACTGCTCTCTCTCTTTCTCTCCAGTATCCAGAGCTGTGAACATACAGCCTTAACACTTCAAATAAAATGCCTAATTTAATGGGATTGTGAGTTCATCAACATGGTGAGGGAGTTAAGATTTCCACTAGATGGTTACTTTTTCATGCTTGCTTGGTAACTCGCCTTAACAGCTGCATCAGCTCTCTTCCTCTAAAACACTGAAGGGGCCACTCTATGCAGTCAAAAAGATGCACCAAGAGCCAGTAGGGAGGGGGGATAAAAACAAATTACAGGAAAAAGCAAGAGAATGTTTAAAAACATGCAAAAAAGAAGTATCTATTTATAAACATTAAGATTACTAACTGGGGAACATTGTGATGGAGTTGCTCAGAATTACAGCAGTGCCACCTAGTGGCAAAAACATACAGGGGCTTTTTTCCTTTAATTAGACTGTCCTGTTGTGATTCCTATATAATTTTCCCCCTTTTTAATTTTTTTCTCTTATTTTTCCACGGGAACCCATTTTATAAGTGCAACAAGACACTACGGGGTGGTGGTTGTCATGGGCTTATGCACTTCCAGGTGCTGAAGGCACACAGTGCAAGCACCTCATGCCTCAATATGTACTTGGGCTTGCACTAACCCATGGCAGCCACCACCCTGTCATGTCTTGTTGCTTACATAATTGATAGCAGTGCTTATCAACCTGGCTGCATTCTCTGATGCTTCTCACTTTTTTTTTCTTCTTCGCCTCCTGCATCCCCTAACCGGTAACTCCTTCAGGCCATGCATACACAGGACACCTGGACACCACTTCTCCTTTGGTCACTGACCCCACTACTCTGGGTTCTCCCCAGGTGACCCCGCCTTATCCCTACCATCAGACAGGCCCCCCCCATTCTGAGGAAGAAGTACCTGGAGGCACATCCAATTAGCCCAGGGGTCAGCAATGGGTCAGCACAGGGCTGTCCCAGGCTACCATGGTGTCAGGAACTGGTGGTCATCATCCTATAGGTCAGAGGGCCTTTTCCCTGTTTTCTGGCCCTGCCCACCCACCATAGGTGCACCGCAGCATGCTTCCTGAGTGGGGACATCTGGCAGTGCATGGTCACCCACACTGCCTGTGACATCATCCTGAAGTCACCAGGAGCTGCTAGAGAGACAACAAAGCACCTTTGCTCCCCCAGCAGGGAGGTGTCCAAAGGATGCCCTGAATTCCCTCCCTGCCATCACCCGCTTCTGACATACTGGGCTCGGGTCTTGAACCTGGGCCACCAGTGTGCCAAGTGAACACCCATCAATCAATACCATAGGGCCAGCATCCCACTACTTTTACTGAAAAAGGCTCAGAGAAACAGAGTTAAAAGGAATAGGTTAATTTCTATTTTAACCTAACTGCTTAATAATTAAAAATGACACTTGTAATACTTATTAGTGTTCTGCCACTGAAATGAAGTCAGAGGTTCATGCAGGACCAATATTCATAGAGCTAGCAGTTCAGAGTCATTACATAAAAACAGTAAGGTCAATGGGAACAGTAACACAAGTCAAAACATAAAGAACATTGAACATCAACATTTTGTTCAAAAAGCTGTCATAGATGTAATTGTTTTGGTCTGCTTTCCCATTTGTTAGCTGTTTTCAGCACTCAGTGAAAGATAGACTGACAGAATCATTCAATTGATGGCTGAATTACAGAACCACAAATCTGAGGTGAACTGCGTTGTTGTGCCATCTTGACCGCAAGGTGGGGAGAGAGTAATGCAGCAGAAGAATTCTTTCTAAGTCACTGTTTTAATTTCTTAGCATAAAATAGTAGTTATGCCATGGCAGGCTTTCTCTATGTAAAGAAAACATAGCAGCTAGATTTTGTGATATTAACCCATTACCCAATTATCAAAGAACTCTGTAATAACTGGCTAATTGTTTGATATCACTAAAGCAGATTATTATGGCTTTTCAATCTATGGGCAGCCGGTTGTTAAACACTGCTACAACACCAGTAATTATAAACTGACACCCATGTGATACTGTCTGAAAATCTCCTGTCCCATATTGCAATCTGCTACTTAATAAGTGAATGCGCGTTATCATTTTAAATATAGACATGGTGTAGTAGATGTAGTTGCACTGGGATTAACTTAACTTCCCACTGACACTAATTGGCACTCTTGTTGGCAGTCTCCCTTGAGAGGCCAAGGACTGAATGGGGGTGGGATCTGAGCTACCCGCTCACCTTTGTGGTGATCCCTCCATTGTAAGGTTGCGGCTCATTGGTGGGGCAATGTGGGGAAGCTTGCACTGTGATCATCCATGCTATACCTGTCATGTGGATGAGTAGAGTACTTTAGGTTCCAGTGCTGTCAATCCTTTCATGACCACTAACAAGAAAAAAAAATCATACACAGTATGGAAGTGCTTGAATTACAATTCATATTCACTACAAGCCATTTGATCAGATCATAGTTAATTTTGCATTTAATTAGCACATTTAATCTATTGGGATATCCCATTGGGAAATTATTAAGTGACAATGTATTTTTTGAGGCATTTTCTTATAAATAGAAAAGGGGTCCTGGCTAACTGGGGTGATTTGTCTTACTTACCCGCAGTTGCTCCACTCATCCTGCAGAACACTGTTCAGTTTCTCAAATGCCTCTACTCAAAATGTGGAACTGTTTCACTATCCAGCTGCATCAGAGCAGAAACTTGGGGAAGGCTTAGTGTATAAAACATGTCTGTACAAATTGGAAAAACATGTAAGTGTTTGAACTTTTGCTGCTGCCATTCAGGTCATCATGACTGACTTCCTAGTTCTCTTCATCAGTGTCATTGGTGATGCAAGCAGGTGACAAGTACATGTACATGTGTGGATTACCATGTAGTCAGCGAGTACTGTACTTAAAAAAGTTGCATTTAATTATGCATTTGCAAAAATTTATCTAAAAACTGACTTGGGGCCACCATGGTGGACCACTGATAGCACACCATGCTACCATGCAGGTGACTCGGGCTCTGTAGCAAACTCATTTTGCCATGATGGGAAAAGGCCAGGATGCTGGCAGCTGGCTAAACACAACAAGCCTTAACCAATTATAGTTGTTGGTCGGTTCCAGCACCACAGCAAACATAGAAACATAGACTTTGACAGCAGATAAGGACTTCTTGGCCCACCTAGTCTGCCCATTTCCCTACCTAGAGGATAAGCTGCAGATTGTATTTAACCAACAGCCTATTTCTTCCTACCCCCCACAAAAATTGCCTTATGTCTGTTCCATGCATTATTGAATTCTCTCACAGTTTTAGACCCCACAACCTCCTCAAGAAGGCTGTTCCATGCATCCACCACCCTCTCTGTGAAAAAATACTTCCTCACATTGCCCCTGAGCCATCCCACCTCTATCTTCAAATTGTGTCCCCTTGTTCTTGCAATTCTTTTTTTCTGAAAGATGCTACCCGCTTGGACTTTGTTGATTCCAGTGAGGTACTTAAATGTTTCTATCATGTCCTGCCTCTCCCCCCTTTCCTCAAGGGTATACACATTAAGCTCCTTTAGTCTCTTCTCATATGAAATCTCTTGAAGACCCTGCACCATTTAGTTGCCCTCCTCTGAACTGCCTCCATCCTGTCTATGTCCTTGCGGAGATGGGGTCTCCAGAACTGGACGCAGTACTCCAGATGGGGTCTCACCAGCTGTCTGTACAGAGGGATAACAACTTCCTGTTTTCTGCTGGTGATGCCTCTCCCTATACATCCCAGTATCCCCCCAGTCCTCCCTACCACCTTCTCACATTGCTTGCCAACCTTAAGGTCATCTGATATGATTACCCCCAGGTCCCTTTCCATGTTTGCTGTTGTTACTACCTCCCCCCCATTGTGTAATCTTCCCCTGGGTTTTTGTTTCCCAGGTGCATTATTTTGCAATTCTTTGCATTGAATCCAAGCTGCCATACTTCTGACCATTCCTCCAACCTTGCCAAGTCCCATCTCATCCTTTCCATGCCTCCTTGTGTATCAACCCTGTTGCAGATTTTTGTGTCATCTGCAAAGAGGCATACTTTTCCTTCCAGTCCCTCTGCAATGTCACTTATAAAGACATTAAAAAGGACTAGACCCAGTACTGAACCCTGTGGTACCCCACTAGTAGCCCCTCTTTCTTCAGAGTGGACTCCATTTACAATTACTTTCTGTGTCCTGTTCTCCAGCCAGTGTTTTACCCAGGCTACCACCCTGGGACCCACTGCCAGGCTGGTTAATTTGACTATTAATCTTTTGTGTGGGACAGTGTCAAATGCCTTGCTAAAGTCTAGGTAGGCTATGTCCACAGCCCTTACCTGGTCTGCTACTTTGGTCACCCAGTCAAAGAAATCAATTAGATTCATCTGACATGACCTTCCCACTGTGAACTCATGCTGCCTTGGGTCCTGTGCCCCACTGGCCTCTAGATACTCAACAATTCTTTCCTTCAGAAGTGATTCCATCACTTTCTCTACCACAGAGGTCAAACTGACAGGTCTATAGTTTTCTGCCTCTGTCTTGGTCCCACTTTTGTGAAGGGGAATCACATCTGCCTTCCTCCAGTCCTCAGGTACCACACCATCCTCCCATGATTTGTTAAAAAGAGTAGTCGGTGGTGTCACTAGTTCTCTGCTTAATTCTTTTAGAATTCTGGGGTGAATTCCATCTGGCCCCATTGCTTTGTCCAGCTTCAGTTTTAGGAGATCTTTCAGAACCCTTTCTTCTGTGAAAGGACTGGTATCAACCCCCTTATCCAGACTGCTTCTGTTAATTGGATTAGGCACCTCCCCCACCTCCTCTTTTGTGAATACTGAACAGATGTATTCATTCAGTATCCCTGCTTTTTCACTGTCACTTTCTGCCCACCCGCTGTTCATTCTATTCAGCTTCACTATCCCTCCCTTTGTCTTTCTACGCTCCCTGATATACCTATAAAAGGTTTTATACCCCTTCTTAACCAAGTTGGCTATCATTTCCTCAGTTTGGGCCTTTGCTATTCTGAATACCCTTCCTGCTTCCTTCTGCCTTAGCTGGTACAGTTCTCTGTTCTGCTCCTTCTGTGTTTCCTTATACTTCCTAAATGCTATCTTTTTCTCCATAACCTTCACCACCACCTCTTTTGAGGACCATAGTGTTTTTTTCTTTCATTTTGATTTGTTTATTTGCTTCACACAGAGGCTTGTTGCCTCTGTGATGGCAGTTTTGATATTTCCCAGTGTTGCTCCACCCTCATTCTAGCCTGTTTGCTAGTGCTTTTCTAAGGCACTCTCGCATCTTGCCAAAGTCAGCCCTCCTGAAGTCCAGAACCCTCACTTTTGTATGGCTTGACTCTGTAGCTGAGTTTATCATGAACCACACTGTTTGGTGGTCACTTGTTCCCAAATGGTTACCCACTTCTAGATCTGAGATCCTCTCACTGTCCCCATTTGAGAGTACGAGGTCTAAGATTGCTCCCTCACATTTAGGTTCCAAAACTAGCTGTCTGAGGCATGCCACCTGAAGGGCATCAAGAATGGCCCTGCATTTGAAGGCTGCAGCAAAGGTACTCCAGTTAACATCTGGCATATTGAGGTCCTCCATCAACAGTATCTCCCCTTTCTCTGCCATCCTAAGTATGCCTTCTATCATATCCTTGTCCATTCCCTCCCTCTGACATTTGGGTCTGTATACAACCCCTGTGTGGATTGTGGTGCCATTTCCAGTCTCTTAGGTGACCCACAGTGCCTCCTTTACTCCCCGTTTACTCTTTTGTTCAGTTGCTTTTATCCCTTCCCTTACGTAGACAGCTACTCCGTCACTTCTTCTCCCCTCCCGTCTCTTCTGTAGGTTGTGCACTCTGGTATGTTAACATCCCAGTCATGGTTCTCTGTGTACCATGTTTCTGTGACTGCTACAATATCCAGGCATCCCTCTTCCATCAAGGCCACCAGTTCAGGGAGCTTGTTGCCCAGACTATGGGCATTGATACTCATTACTCTCCATTTCTTGATGGCCTTACCCCTTTTTGTCCCATCCCTGTCCTTATTGAGTTTGTCACTTTCTCCATTTACCCATGCACTTCTCCCTATTGACATCTCTATGTTGGTGTCTACCTCACTTAGTACCCTGATTTTTTGGGGGGGGGCTAGGATTTCCCTGCTCCTCTTCAGTGCCTCCCCCCTTGGCTAGTTTAAATGCTTGCCAATGAAGCATTTAAACCTATCACCTAGGATCCTGGTTCCCCTCCTGGACAGATGCAGACCATCATGCCAGTATAGGCCTGCATCCCTCCAGGTGTACCCCTAGTCCCTAATGAAGCCAAATCCCTGAGTTCTGCACCAGTTTTTTAACTGCTGATTAAATCCTATGGTGTGAAGCACCCTAGCCTCACCTGTGCCATAGACAGGCAATACCTCTGAGAAGGTTACCGTGCATGCTATTTGTCTAAGGCCCCTTCCCATCTCCACAAATGCTTCTTGAACTTCTCTAATCCCTTTCTTAGCCAGGTCATTTGTCCCTAGGTGGACAATGACATCCAGATTCCTCCCCTGTGCAGCAGCTCCTGCGATCCTGAAGATTCGCTCCCTGTCCCTCCAAGCCATGGTGCCAGGCATGCACCTTACCTTCCTCTCCCCTTCCTCCCCCAGTTCTACATTCCTAACAATGGAGTCCCCCACCAAGAGTTGTTTCCTTCCCCTGTGGGGTCCCATGCCACCCTCCTCTGGGTCTCCTTTGTGGAGGTTTTCAGTATCCTCCTTGGTCTCCACTGTGGGTGCCTCCATAGAGGAACCACACTTTTCCAGAATGGCATAGAAATTGTGGAGAGGTACAACTGGAGGGATGTGCCTCCATTCCACCACCCTCACCCTCCCTGATCCCACTGTGGTCCAACTGCTCCTCTTTCTTAGCAACCTCTGAGGCAAAGGCAGTGACCCTGGTGGTCCCTGGGTGGGAGAGGAGGTCCCACAAATCCTGCCCAACTCAGCCTGGAGATTAGCAACCTCCTTTCTCAGCCCAGAGAGTTGCCTGCATATGGGACAACACTCCATCCTCTTCTGTGGCTGGGCCAGGGAGCATGCTTCTTACCCAAGGGCATGCTATCCATGCACCAGACTTACTACAGCACTGCCCACACCAAAGGGGATGAGAAAGAAAGGTGGGAGAAATAAATGATGAAAAATCATTCTGCCATCTGCATGATGGCTACAGCTCAGACAGGGTATATCACTGACAATTAAAGGGCACACATGTGGACAGTGGCAGAGCAGGGATGAAACAAAAAAAACTAACCCTGAAGAACATCTTGAAGGCCTCAGGATATATTGCCTGAGTTGTTGGGCTTTATTGGAGAGTGAGACTTCTACTCTGCTGCTATACTGCACTGAGGTAAGACTGCAGGGAGCCAAAAATCCACCCTGGTGTTAATTGGGACAGCCTCATATATAGGATAAAAGGTCATCCACTTAAGTGTCCCAGTTAAGCAGCATCTACAGTAATACATCCAAATTAGATTCCCTTTAATATCTCTGATATAGCTGGTGGTGTTTAAATATTATTGTGAGAACCAATCATTTTCCTCAAATCATCACTGTTACCATGAACCAGTCATTAGACTCCCCCAATGCACTACATTTAATCCATTAGAAAAAACTGTGAAGATGCAGCACCTCACTGACATAAGATGTTGCATTAAAACAGACTATTCAGTAATATTTCTGTGAAGGACAGAAACAGGGATCTCCTTGTTTCCTGCACTATGCTCTATGTAATGTGAGTCCCATTGACTCACATTGCATTCCAAACTTGGATCCTCTGGCTGACAACCAAACCTGTCTCAATGTCATGGGAGTGCTTGCTCCTGACTACTATTATAGACAAGTACAGTATTTACCATAGGGGTAGAACAAGTATATTTCCATTTACTGTAAACCATCTTATGCTGTTGGATCAAATGCTCTGGAGAATGACTTAGGTTGGTAAAATAAGAAAATGCTTTGACTTTTTCTGTGTAACTGTATGAAAAACTCTAATGAAGTATATTACATTGAAAATGAAAGAAAATGCTTTGAATCATACTAGTACAACTGTACAAATGAAAAGCTTTTGTGTTATAATATGTGAAGCTGATTAACTAAATATATATTCTAACACTACCTTTTTCTCTGACAATGATTCAGTTTGTTTATTAAAAAGTCACATTTTTGTAGACATTATGTGTGCTTTAGGATGGCTGCCATATCCACTTAAAGTATGCTCTTCTTGTCTGTCTGCAAATTCCTGATACATCAGATCAATTACAGAACTGACAAAGATGTGTTTTCTAACGGGACCCTCTTAACAAAATAAGTATTAGCTTTGACCTCTCTGTATATAACCACATGGCCATGACATTTAAAAAAACAACTCAATTATAATGAAACCATGAACTGTTTTATCAAAAGAAGCAAACACCCATGATACAGGTTCTATTCTGTTGTTTAATTTGTGTTGCAATACAATGTTCATCCATAAAGCCTTTTGCAATATGATCACCTATTACATATCTACTGTCTGAATAAAACATCTCCAGGACTCAGAGGACTATTGCCAAAGCCTGTGTTAGGAATATCAGGTGAAAAACACTTCCTCAGACTTGCTTTGGGGAAACAGAAAATTGCTTGGGTTATATTTTGTTTTAAATTTGATATGTTGCATTTTTGACGCTGGGTAGAACCACTGTTAATTATGTTTTCCAGTAAATCTTCTACCAAGTATTCTTTTCTTCTCTTGCAATAAATAATAAATGTGTATTGCTTAGTTTATATTTCCTAGTGACCTTTGCCATAAGTTTCTATGCTACTTATTTATAACTGCAGTATTATATATAGGGTAGCAGCTAAATAATGTATGGTGAAAATAATTCATACTGGGTTATAAAGTTATTGTCTGGAAAAATAGTTTAGTGTACCCCATTTCAGTATTATATTTGTGTTGTAAATGTACCTTTTGTATAGTAGTTATGTATGATCATGTAGTATCATTTCTAATGTCAAAATTGTCTTGCAGATAAAACAAGTAAAAAACAGATGAAATGATGGGGAGCACAACACTCATATACAGTATAAAACCCACTCATGAGGTTAATTAATACTGTACCCTCACCCCAGGGTAATTAATGTATTTTTTCAAAATGTCTGAGTCATTTCTTAACTATGCCAACCATTTAGAGAATGTAGATCATCTTGCCTCTTCCAGTTGACATACTTTAGTATCCCTAATAGACATATATCTAAAGTGTTCACAGATCACATGCTTAAAGCAGTAGTATTTGTTAGCAGCAACAATGTCATTACATCATTTGTTTAGTTATAGTGTATGGGCCTGATTTTAAAATGTGGATGCAGTTATGTTTGCCACAGCTGCACCAAACAGTTCCCTGCAACCTGTATCAAATTTTAGTACCTTTGGCACAGTTGTGACATTTAACTCAGTTTAAGGCAGCTTGCGTCAAAGTTTTGGTGCAACCCTCATAAAATGGGCCCCCTGCAGATGTACTGTTAGACCAGGGGGAGCTTGTCTGACTCCCTGCATTCAGCACAAGAGACTTGCAGCAGGGCTTTTGTGGCAGGCAGCTTACAAAATCACGATTGCCACAATGCTAGATGCAAGTCATCACTTTTCATCACACTGTCTGCCTCTTGTTTAGTTATAGTGCGTGTCTTGTAAAAACATCACTATATTCATTTTTCTTTTCCTTTCCTTTTGATGTTTTTTTTTTAAACTTCCTGCTCACTTGTCATATCCACAACAAATAAATTAAACATGTTGGTGTGATACTGGAGCATTTACCATCAGAAGCATGTGCTAGCACCATGCTAATACACTATACATCACAGTATGAATCTAGTTTGTATAGTCAAAAAGTGACCTCAACAGAACAGACTTTATTTACTATGCTTTTTGTGGCACCGGTCCATCGGTAATCTGCCCTGGTCACTGCCCCCCCATGTACCTCCACCTCCAATCGTAGCTGGCACTCCCCGGTTACCCCTGGCTTGCCCCCCAGAGGGCAGGGTTGTGGCACTAGCCCAAACACCACTAATCCAGTATCTGTTTGGCGAGCCTGGCACCGGAGGTTAATAGAGGCCCGGAGGGGGCATCGTGGAGATGGACCAGACCCAGGTTTGTTCTTCTCCTGTAGACAGGGGCAGGGATGTGCAATGATGGCTAGCATCTGCCCCGCCCCTGGAAAACACAAGCGTCAGTGTTCGTGCTGCATGCCCAGACTCTGCCGGGTGTCGATAGACACTGAATACATGTACCCCCCTCCCCCCGGAGAAGGAGAGCAGTCTAAGGATGCTCTATCCTTCTCCCCCACTGAGCCCTCAACGATCCAGGTCCATTTCTGAACCTGGGTCACTGGCGTCGTATTAATATCCAACCGCTGTGCTGGCGGGCCAGAGAACAGGCTTTTAAAAAAATGACATTGGCTTCCATTTTTATCATCCCGAGTCATAAATTACAATTTTGGTAAACATAACTATTGTAAAAATATCTGAGGAATTGAAAAATACACTTTTGGTCACTCTAAGGATATCACAAATACATTTTACTCAAAAACTATACAACATTTTTATGCTGATTAACAAATACTGCTGCTTTAAATTACCATATAATTGCAATTCTAGGCAAAAGAGCATTATACAGCAACACAGCTGAAAGCTATATTCAGCATGGCCTATGGTGAAAAATTGATGCAGATTGATGCAGTTCAAGTGGAAACCAGCTCCATAAATAAAACAAGAGGGAGGGAGGGAGGGAGAGAGAGAGAGAGAGAGGGAGGGAGAGAGAGAGAGAGAGAGAGAGAGAGAGGAGAGAGAGAGAGAGAGAGAGAGAGAGAGAGATGGGTCCAGAGGAAGACATAGACAACATTAACAAAATTCAAATAAGGGTAACTGATGTGGTTTACAATGTCGATAACCCAGATTGTCTTCTTCACCCTAAGCTGTCACACATACTGGGTGGCAGAGGCAGTGCAGAGTTAAGCAATATGTCCTGACAGAAAGTGCTTTAACACTCAGATAATACTCTAGGTAGGTAATGAAATATTCAAGGTGCAGCTGAGGGTACTTCCCCACCTGGTGTATTATTTGGTATGGCCTGATACAAACGGCCTTATTGCTATTAAAAATCTAATGGCAGGCATTACATTAAAATAAAGACAATTAAGACTAATTTTTATTTAAAAAACAAGATTAGCACTGTACATATTCAATGGGTCCCACATTATGTTTACACCAGCGGTCCATTACCAGTGGGATAAGGACCACTAGGGAGGAAATCAAAAGATGGCACCAAACACTGAATATTCCATGAGGTTTATAGTATTCGCCTTTGATGTCTCCCATATTGAGGAAGGTGAGTAACTCCTGTCATTGCAAAAATGACCTGTGATGGCCAGGGATTCATGAGGCAGAAATATGAGGCTTCTTGTGACAGGTACAATAAAATTATCCCACCCATTTGATGGTGATGTCCTACTTCCAATCCAGTGCTGGAGTGGGTATCCTGGTTCTTGTTCATTTTTATCTGGCTGAGAAAGTCTCTCATCTTGAACAACTATTTGTCCAAATGGGATGGGAGACACGAGACATGAGGAATAAAAAGTGAATGGAAAACAACAGCATTACCCTGGAGAATGGTGCCATGATTCTCTATCTTGCTCAGATACTGCACACAGATGTCTGAGTCTTCACCACCCCCACTGTGGTCCGGAAAGCAGAGGCCAGCTTCGCTCCTGGATAGCTGATCCCAACTAACATACTGTATCATATACAGAGGATCTGTAAGATGGAATCAGACAAACTGTCCACCCAGCCCATCATCTGCCACTATGGCAGTTATGTCCAGGCTACAGTGGAGTCAGCCAAGATCCAACACTTTTATGACAGTTCTGCTAGTGACATGCTACAGAATACTGCTAGAATACAATGTAATCCAATAGTAATTACTCGAAGATTTCATGTAGGAAAGTGTGCCGTGCTTTATTGGACTGAAATGAGAGTCTTCCCTTTCATTGTTTAGATCTTGCATGTTATAGTATTCTTTTCCAACTGAAACTTTCAAACTTTTAACATTAACTTCACAATCTGCTTCTACAGCTCAGTTTGGCTGCATGTTCCCCAAGCTCACTAATGTTTGGCTTAAAAAATGTTTCTCCATAGAAACGTCAGCACTGACAACAGAAAAAGACCAATGGTTTATCTAGTCTGCACATAACACACTATTATTTCCTGAGACCTTTTGTCAATACAGTGGTTTTCTCTGCACTATCCACCCCCTTGACCCATATCTTACTACAATGCCCCTAAGTAACTACTAAGTCAATAACTCTACCCAACTATGCTTGAAACCAATAATATTTTGGCACCCACCACCTCTGCTGGCAGACCATGGTTCAAACACACTCTCTGAAAAATAAAATGTTCCTACATCCCTCCTAAACCTCCCGTCACCAGCTTCACTCATGTCCTCATGTTCTAGCTTTGCTAAACCTGTTCAATAGTTCCTCACAGCTCTACATGTTCATCCCTTTCAGGGATTTGAGTATCTCTATCATATCAGCCCTTTCTAGTCTGACCTTGAGTGAGTACCTGTTCCATACCCAAAGCCAGTCCTTATACAATCTGCCCTGCTGGCCCTGACTGACCCCAGAACTGGGATTAGTATTCTAGGTGTGGACTCACCAGTGATCTATAAAGAAGCAGTAGGACCTCTTTCATCATGGTGTCAAAACCCCTCCTGATACACTCCCACATCCTATTTGCCTGACTGTTGGCCTCAATTGTTTAAGGGAGTCACTTATGATAACTTATAGGTCCCTTTCCTCATATATGGTGCCCAGGTTAATCCCTCTTATCTAATACTCCATTCTGAAGTTCTTTCTCTGTATGTGGATCACCTTGCACTTTTGACACTGAATTTCAGCTTCCAAACCTTGGACCGTCTCTCTCCAACCTTTGCAGATCCCTCTGAATCTCCTTTATCCCCTCCATGCTATCCACCCTACCACAGGGCTTATTATCATCTACAAAGAGAAACATCTTAACCTGAATTCTTTCTTCTTTACCACTAGTGAACATATTGAAAGGGGCAGGACTGTGAACTGGTCCCTGTGACACCCCACTGGTGAACTCCCTCAACTCAGATATGGCTTTGTTAGCCACTACCCTCTGCTGAATCCCTTCCAACCAACTTCTTACTCACTTAACTATGTCCTTCACTGCTCCCAGATCATCTAGCTTCTTCAGCAGTCTTCTGTGAGGCACCAACTCAAATGCCTTGCTGAAGTCAAAATAGAGTAGAGTAAATCAATGCATTACCCATATCCACTGTCCTAGTTACCCAAAGAATACTATCAAGCTGGTCTGACAAGACCTCCCTGCCATGAACCCATGCTGTTTACTATTCTGGAGCTGTTTTTCCTCCAGGTAGTCTACCCGGTCCTTTTTGATTAGTATCTGCATCAGTTTACTCACAGTGGAGGTAAGACTGGCAGGTCTGTAGTTACCAAGCTGCTCTTTGTCCTCACTCTTGTGGAGCAGAACAACTTCCATATCCCTCCGCTGTTTTGGAACCACCCTTGTCTGAATAGAGCTATTGAATAGCCCTACTAGCGGTTCATCTAATTCCAATGCCAGTTCCTTAGTACACTGAGATGCATTCTGTATGTTTCTATGGTTTTATCTATCTTCAGAACTCTAGCCCTTTTCTGACCCTTTCACTAGTAACAAACACTTGTCTCATTTCTGAAATCTCCCTTCCAGCAGACTTTATGCTGCTTTCTGGCAAAGGCCTGCTGTCCTCCATAGTGAATACTTAATAGAAATAGTCATTCACAGCAGTGGGAGGGCTTTAAGCCCGAGGTTCGATGGTCGGATCAACAACGTCACTCCCCCATCGGGCTTAAAAAGGTCACTCATCCTGAGCCCTTCCAGGATTCATTTTTCGTTGCCAGCCAGAGGCACCACCCTCCATTGATCCTGGCTGTTGTTACCTTACCAGTCTGCCTCTCACTGCCAGTTCCCTACCTCCAGTTCATTTCCCTCACCCCTGTACCTTTTTGCTCTCTTTCCATTTGTTCTCCTTCTTCTGCTTTCTTTTGGGCATTTTCTCAGCCCTTCCAACCATAGCTCTGTGTGCTTCAGGGAGTACATCACCCACTGCATTACTGCCTTCCTCAAGCTCATTTCAAACCTGAACCAACACTAGGGAGTCTGCCACCCCCGCCCTCCTACAGGTTTAGTCTCCATGGCTTTCATTGCGGCCAGTGGTGCCGCCTTTCCTCGTTCCCCTCCCTTCTTCTCTTTTGGGCTTTTGCCCGTGTATCCTCGGCTGCCTTGGGCTGCCAGCTCTTTCTCCCTAGCCCGTTCCACTCCTCCCCGTACCTTCTTCTAATGTCCTATGTGCTCCTCTTAATGGTCCACCTGGGCTCCGGGCTGCTCGCTCCTCCGATCGCTACCCTGTTTCCTCATCGACTCTTCCGGGTGTGCCTTCTCCAGGATTTTGGCAGCTGCTCACCCACTTCATCACTGATTCTGAGTTTAATGTCTCCCTTCTCTAAGGTTGCCTTCCTACTGCACTGAATTTCTGGCTGTCTGTGCTTTCTCTATTTATTGATTACCTCAGCGTTATGCAGTACGGGGCCTTTTATGCTCCATCCACCATTTTTACCTATGGGCTCCATTCCCCAGGCCATTTTGACTTGTACTGCTCTTTAATATATAACTTCAACTACTATCACTTTTGTTTGCTGACTGTATGTGTACAGACTGGGGGACTTATGAATTCAATTCTAGTGGAGTACCTTCCCCCTAATTTGAGTATTTCCTCCTCTCATATTTTTTGCTCTGTGGGCATCCTTTCAGTTACCTGTGGCTTGTATTTCCTTTACGGCATTCATGCCTCAATGCTATTTTCTGTTTTTTCACCCTCTGTCAGTTCGACTTATCTCTGTCTCACATTCACCTTCCCAAATTCATACCCTGGCTGTATGGATGCAAGGCCTTATTCTATTACATATATTTACTCTCTGAATCTTCATCTGTGGGGCATCTACTATTATCTGGTGTACTCTGCTGGCTTATGTATTATGTCTAAAAGTATGGCCGTACCTGGGAACCTGACTCAGAAGGATTCCTCCACTATCACAGGCAGGTTCTCCTACTGTCCAGAAGTTGGCACCATTTGACCATCAGTGATCAGCTTCAGACACTTCATGCCTAGTTTTCATTCTGGTATCTCATAAGCCTTATCAGTTCCAGCCTTATGGGCTTCCCTCCATCGCCGTACCTTGTCTGTTCCTCTTTTGCCTTATCTCATACCAGCCATCAAGGATTTCATCCACTCATGGCTTCACTCCAAACACCTGGTTCCTAGCCTGTCTTATTGGCCTCCATGTCTGCTTCCTCGCTTCACTCAACTTTCTCACATCAGTCGATCAAGTTCATGACTACCGTCTTCTCACCAGTTCTCATGGATTCCTTCCAATCCAGGCCTGCAATCGATATTTACCCATTCCGGCCTTCATAGCTTCTCTCCATCATCATCCATCATCCACTTAGCTCCCATCGCTAGCTCGAGACTTCACTTCGATCTTGCAAACTTGTCGTTTGCTCATCTCGTTGCCCGCTTGCTCTGCCATCTGCATCTTTTGGCCATCTCCATATGGCTCCGTTTGGCCTTCAGTTGAGTCTGGCAGGTCCACAATACCTCACCTTGACCTGCTCATCTATTTCAGTCACTCACTCACTCGGCATGCCTCGACTGACTTGTGTGCCTCAACTACCTCCATCTGGCCTGCAATCGATATTTCTTTTGGGCTACTTCTCATTAGGTCTCATGCTACCTAGTTGACCTGCTTGCTCCTGCAGCAATCATCATCATCTGTCTTCATCTTCCTCAATCACCTCAATTCAGCTCTATTTCCACTCATGACCATGCCTTCCTGTCCATCACCCTTTGCTACAGGCTGTCTGGTTTCTCTCAGCCACCATTCGAGTTCACCATTCCTGTCTCCTCTTATTCACATTCCATACTGGCCATCGAGGATTTACTCCAGTCGAGGCCTGTATTCTATATTCTTTTGCGCATACCTATCATGACTCCTATGCCACCTCATTGACCCACGCCCATCCTGCCACATGTATCAGGTTCATAACTCCTGTCATCATTCATTCATCATTACCTCAAGGTTTATCTATTTACTTCACTTACGCAAGAATTCCTATCATTGAATCTTATGCTACCTTGTCGACTCCGACCTCTGGGTCTAATAATTCACATCACATACTCAAGTTTGCCTTATCAGCCTCAGTGTCTACCCACTTGCATTGCTGAATCAAGCTTACCTCTCATTGGGTCTTATGCTACCTCATCGACTTGCAGCCCTCCTGCAGCAATCATCATCATCAGTCTTCATTGTTGCCTCATGTTCCTTCCTTGATCTGTGCTTCTTTTGGGGGTTTTCTCCTATTCCGTCATCATATTCCCTACTCATATCCTTCTCCCTAATGAATCCTTCTCTTTAACGACATATGTCCTCAAATCAAACGTAGTCAGCCTGGAGGGAAGGCGACTTATGCCTTGGATCCCCAGAGGTTTGCTACTCAAAGGGGGTTTTTTCCTCTTCTCTGTGCCAATGGTCATAATATTAGTTAGAGTTAGTGCTTTCTTTGGTTAATTAGTTAGGTTCTGCTGTTGGATGGTGGTGGATGGTGGCCCCGGCTTTCCCCTCTCTCATTAGGAAGTCAGCCCTTGTCATCTTCTCAGAATTCATTCATCACCCTCACCTCTTCGATGCTCGACACCTTTGAGTATTCTTTTTGAGATTCTTCCTGACCTACCTTTAGCCAATGCAATCATTCCTGCAGCACCTGTTGGGGGGGACCCTCCTCTAGGGTTCCTTGTGTTATACCCCTACAGGATGGTATATCCCATGGATAGAGAGGCGGAAAATCACAAAGCAAATCAAGTTACACAAGCATCATCTCATCTCATTTCATCCAATTGTGTAAGCACATTGAATGGGAGGGCTTTAAACCCGAGGTTCGATGGGTGGAGCAACAATGTCACTCCCCCATCAGGCTTAAAAAGGTCACTCATCCTGAGCCCTTCCCGGATTTGTTTTTCATTACCCACCATCCACCCCTCCTCCTCCAGCAGCTCAACTCTCTTACCCGTGGGCTTCTTCCTAACCTACCTTTAGCCGATGCAATCATTCCCATGGCACCTTTAGGGGGGAACCCTCCTCTAGGGTTCCTTGCATTGTACCCCTACAGGGTGGCATATCCCTTGGATAAAGAGGTGGAAAGCCACAAAGCAAATAAAGTTACACATGCATCATCTCATCTCATCCAATTACATAAGCACATTGAACTTCTTTCTACTTATCCTCCTCTATTACTCTGCCTCCCTCTGTTAGCCTAACAAGTCCCTGTTCCATCTTTCTTTTTCCATTAAATACTTGAAAATCTGGTTATCCCAGCCCTTAACCAGGACTGCAATCCATAGCTCTGCGTCTGCTTTTGCATCCCTCACTGCCCTCTTGGCCTCTCTGTTTCTTACTTGGTACTCCCTCCCATTCATTATCCGCTTACTTCTCCTTGTATCTGATGAAGGCCTTCTTTTTGCCTTCACTGACTCTCTGACCTACTCAGATAATCGTATTTGTCTTTTGTACCTGTTTCTCTTGGTATCAGTTCTCAAGCATGGATTTATTGCCTCAAGATCAGCCCCTTTTATTTTGCTCAATCTTTTCTTCACTCCCAATACTGTCCACTCCAATGAACCTGACCTGGAATAATTCCTTCATTTGGTTGAAGTCTGCACTTTTGAAATCCAGAACTTCACATTGTCAGTTTGAACCAAATAGTGTTATGTTCATGGACTCCAGTGGCTCCCCAACTTACACTCCACCTACCCCTTCCAAGTTGGTGAGTACCACATTGACAATAGTAGCCTGCTTTGTGGATTCCTTGCCCAGCTGCATCAGCATGCAGTCCTGCACTGTATTTAGCAGGGACTGTCTTCTGGTGTTCCTAGCTGCTGAAATGTTACAATGTCTGGCAGACTGAGATTTCCCTCTACTAACTCCTCCCCTTTGCAGCTACCATCCCTAAATCTGCCCCTAGCTCCCAATTGCTCTCTTTCTCCTACCCTGTTTTGCCTGGTCTAATGATTTTCTGCCCACTGACAGCCACATTACTATCCTGCTTGTAGCTTTTTGTTCAAGAATTTTGTTAAGCATCCCTTGAAGAGTAGTTCAGGTAAGAAATTAACATAATTAGCTGAACTCACATGTTCTTTGAGATTTTACTGCAGAGTGTAACAGTTCACATGGTAAACTTTGACCAACACAGACTTTACTTTCATAGATTATTGGGTGACTATAACCTAAGTGTATGGCATGATCTGGCTCAAGGAAAACCAAGGTGATTGGTCTAATCCTGACTTAGAAGTACAGTTGCTAGATGCAGTGCTGGTTTGTTCTGCTGCTCAGTGGGAAATTTCACAGGTGGTCTAGAATGCTCATATGAACATAAAAACAGAGAAGACAAAGGACAGGAAAAGGCTGTATGCCCATTGAGTTTGATCTGATACCCTTCAATATATAATTCTAAATAGTCTTCCCCTCAGAGTATTTTCTATCTCCTGCTAAACTCTTGTTCCTAGTAACACCTTCAAAGATGCCTCATTCTGTTTTAATCCCAGGTATGGTCAAGGAATTAACCACATTGCTAAGGAGAATATTTCAACAATTTACCACCAGATTGGAGAAAAAGTACTTCTTAATGTCATTTTTGAATTACCTCCATCTTCTAGCCTAAGATTGTAAGTCATGACGGATGAACTATGCCTTAGCCTGAACAACTCTGTGGAGATTATGGTATTGCAATATATGGATGAACCATATAATACTACTGAAATCCCTTGGAAAAAATTCCTGTAATAGCACACTTCAAATCCCATAATTGTTCTGAGCTCTCAAAGATAATATTATTTCAATGGGCTTAGGCAACCAGAGTAGAGTTATGCATGTGCAACTGTGATAACTGTTTGGCCTTCTGCACTCTCTGTTCCACAGGGAATTATCACCCTGTAGGGGTACTGAAGACAAGGAACCCTTGAAGAGGGTTCCACCCCTAGAGGTGCCATGGGAAATATTTCCTTGGCTAACGGTACCTTAGGAAGGAGCCCCAAAAAGAATGTTGAGTACTAAACGTTGAACATGAGGTAGAGAATCTGACTTGACAGCAATGAGACAGCTTGATGAAACACAAAATAGATGCACTGGTTGTCAGGATTGCACTGTTAGAATGGATTGCACTGATGAGATCGGGGAGCTTCCAAAGAGGAGAGGGAACAGCAAATAGGGCCATCATCTATCTCCTTACAACAGTGAAAACCTACATAAGGAAAGTAGGGAATATAATATAAACAACTAACTACATATTATGATCTTTGGCATGGAGGAGGGGGAAAAAAAACTTTTAAAAGGAGGAAACCTCTTGGGATCCAAGGCCAAGGTTACCTTCCCTCCAGGCTAGTGGTAATTTATTTAGTGATGGCTCTTCTACTGCAATTTAGAAACTCAATCAAAGGGGAGAAATATTGCAAATTGGTGGAAAGCTCTCATAATTACTCTTACGCAAATGCCATGAAGGGCTGCGAGAGGCCTCACAGTAATGGGTGCTCTGAGTGAGAGTGAACCCCCTAGGAGGGAGGATGAGGAGAGCGACAACTGCTGAGGCACTCACCAGGCCTACCGACTAACACAAACCGAGTGAACCAGAGGCGATTGAAGGGACAATAGCTTTTGAAGGTACCACAGTGATACCGTAGCCATAGAAGCCCTCTTGGGCTGGAAGGGCCCCACCCCTCAGCAGCTGAAGTCATAAATTTGGCATCAAGAGATGCACAATATGAAACTGCACTCTAAAGTTCCACCTAGAAAGAGAACATTCCCACTATGGGCCAGATGAGAAGGACTCTCCCTCAAGGTTCACATGCTCAAGATGTGAACTTCATAAGTGCAGAGTGAGGCCGCAGGCTTACAGGGTGAGACCTGAGCCAAAAAAGGTAATGGACATGGTTGACATTCTTCTGATTTAGGAATGAGAGTATAATTCAACTTTGAGTGCTTGATAGGAGGGGGCTGGGTGAAGCCAGTGGCCATAGATTATGTAACCAATTATTGATGAGTAGGTTGGCCTTGAAAGGTTGCAAGTGAACTCTACAGCCACATGATTGAAAGGATGCAAGCAAACGCTGCAACCACAAAATTGAAAGATTGCAAGCGAACTCTGCAATCATGAAAACTACCAAGGTGGGGCCTGGGTGACAAAGGAGACTGCAGTGTGAGCCAGTGATTGGATTTTTGATAATAGTGGTAAACTGTGGAAAACAAGCCAACCAAATCCATTATGGAGACAAACTGATGGTGACAGAGAAGGTAGATGTTTAGGTAGTAAGTGGCTGTGATGCCAGTGATTGAATCAAGGAGGTTTAATGGAAATGAATTAATAAGGTATATCAAATAGGAAACATGTAACAGATTTGCAACAGCATTTGCCACAACAATATAATGGGTGGCAGCATAGGTAAGCATGATGCATTACATATGAGATGAGATGAATTACATATAGGCTTAGCCAACCAGTTCCATGAAGAAGTAAATTGTAGTTTGCATAAGGCATTGGATGGAACAGTTTCAAAATGAATAGTGAATTGGTATAATAGCATGAATAGTGATTGATACGATTGGCAGGAATACCTTAAATGTCATTAAGGAAGAGACAGGGTTAATGCAGAACAGTATTTGCAAGCAGTAGTGGCATAAATCTCTAAAGCACCATTAAGGCAGAGTTAGGTTATGGTAAGGCAGTAAGTTTTGCAATGCAGTAATGAAATGCATAAAGTTCTCGAAAGCCATGTAGACTGTGAACTAAATCTATTTATACAAAGCCATGTAGGCAAGGCGCAGCAAGGACAGGTGATTCATTTAACTTACTTAAAGCATGCTCCTGCTACCTGCGCCATGATGCACTGTTGAGACATCACAGTCCTCCACCGTAGGAATAACACGGAGCCAGTAGAAAGGCACCATGAAATGAGGCAGCCATGATATAGCAGAAAGTATCAATATAGCAATGCAGCATTTGCCCTAGTGGAGCTAGCACTGAGTAAATTATGAGCAGAGCTGTAAAACAAGGAGTAGCTGCTAGCTAGGCAGCAGAGCCAGGAATAGGTGCAATCAATTAATGAGGAGCAGAAGGCAGCAAACTGCATGGTGAGCTGAAACATACAATTACAATTGCAGGAAAACTGAGGTGTGGTAGGAGCCTGGAACACAGGCAAGATAAACACAGCACAAGCAAAGGGCAACAAGATGCTAGGAAAACTAGAAAACCACAAAAAGAAACACAAGCACAGACACGGGAGAACAGAAAAACAGGCATACAAGGAAGCACACAGACACACAAGGAAGCACACAGCAACAGCTGGAAGAAAAAGAATACCAACCAAAAGCAGAAGAACATAACTAAAAACAGAAGTCCAGTACAAACCAAGCAGAGCCCAAGCATAGAAATGCTGGGGTGGGGGCAAAGCCTCTGTGGGCCCCAAGGGAGAAGACAGACCAACAGAGCCTCAGACCAGCAAAGAAAAAGTGCTTCAGAAGGAGGCTGGGAGGAACTGCTTATGTAGCTCAGGAAGGGGATGTGGCTGGTTGCCACCCCGCCCCACTGAACTACAGGCATAGCCTTTCAAGAGAGATCTATCTCTTCATGTGCTGCTCAGTCAAAGCTGGCTTTTACTGTAGCTACTGTGTAGAGTAAATGCTGACTCGCCGCTGACTAGATTGTGAGAAATATGGCTGTCTCAAAAGGAAGTGGTACCACAGAACAATGACTCAAATCAAGAAAACATAAATATTATTAAAAAATACAACTTGGATTTATGGTTCCTGAGCAATTTCTGACACATAACAGTGAGTGCAGAGAAACGGAAAGTTTACTAGTACTAGAGTTAGACAGCCTGCTTGCTAACTTAGTTTTTTCTATAAACTCATTGGATCAATATATTGTATCACAAAAATAGGGGACTGGGTATCACTCGGATTTAATATTATCTTGAAGTTCTGGTGACAGGATGGAACTTCTCTATTGTATTATAGCCTTGTAATACACAGTCGTCTCTCTATTGCTCTATTCATACCCTGTGTGAATTTATATGTTTCTATCATAACCAGAGATTGGCGAAGTGGCCGAAATTCGCTTCGAGGAGTGATTCGTGGAGTAACACTGAATCCACAATGCGCTCCGCAACTTGGAGTACTTTGCATTATAATGGGGAAAGTGAAGACCATTGAAAACAATGACTTTACATTATTCTTCCTTCGCCAAACCACTTCTTTACCAATTTTAAGGAGAAGTACATTGAAATCAATGTACTTATCATCACTTCGCCTTGTTATTGAGTCCCAAGGTGAATTTGTAGTGCTTCATGAGATTGCAGGTCACATGGGCTCTAGATTGTTCTGCTTAGCCTCAGTTCTGTGCAGTGTGTGCGTAGTGGAAGATGGAGACAGTTTCCCCTTAGAGCTCTGTGATTCAAATCCTCTCAAAACTGTTAAAAAAGCATTTTTGAGCCATTTGTTTTGCTCAAAATTTAGTGCAACGATTGTAGGAAACCCTCCTGTGCTCCTACCATCAAGTGTTTATTGTTTGTGTGTGGATTTTGAATGTTAATTTAGAACAGTCAGTCTGTGTACTGTGAAGTGTGCTTTGGGGGAGGGGTGTGTCTGTGGTGTAGGTAGATGAACTGGGAGAAAAGGCAGTCTTTCTGTTTTGGTCATATTTTTCTTGTGTAACTGTGTTAATGTACACACAATAATATTTTCAGTAATTCTTGACATTTTATTGCTGATTGTAGTTGTGCAGCAATGTATAATTTCAATTTGTTTAAAACAGTTGGTTATATTGCTAAAGGTTTCCAATTTGCTACGCAATATGTGTAGTGTGTATGTGAGTGTGAGTGCAATGTGTACATTAAATCAGACAACTTTTATTGTGCCAGAGTAATTGCAGCAGTGTGAAACTTCTTTTCACTGAACCTGCATGAATTTTTTATACTGCTTTGTGGTATCTTTACTGGTAGTGGACTGTTACTGCCGTGCACTACCCCCCAACCGGCAATATATATTCTTTTCCAGATTTGGATTTGTGACTTGTGAGCACTTGTTAGGTGTTGTGCCTTTGCATCTGACTGCATCTCTTGAGTGCAGAGTGCAATCTTAATTTGTCTGTGCATTTGGAAGGTGAGGAGCTTGAGCCTGCTCACAAGCACAGGCCCAACTTTACAAAGGCAGAGGTGGATGCCCTGTTCGAGGCATACCTTGACAGGGAGCCTCTGCTGAGTGGTGCAACTGGCACATCCCAGACCAGGGCCACAGCCTGGGAGGAGGTGGCGGAGGCTGTGAACCAGCAGGGCAGCCACCAGTGATCTGCACAGGATAGCAAGAAGAAGGTAGGCACCAACAAGTGTCGGATCAAGGAGAAGGTGGCGGCCATACGAGCCGCAAGGATGACCACGGTTGGGGGCCAGGCCGACATGCCACAGCTCACACCGCAGGAGGAGCTGGTGGTGTCATCATGCAGCACAGCACTGTTGAGGGCGTGCTAGGCAGTGGTTTCCAGACTGGTTGGAGCCTATCACTGCATGGTAGGTACAGCAGCATCGGGGGTGTGGGAGGCCAATGCATCGGCAGCACTAATGCATCTGTGTTCCCTTTCAGCACCAGAATGCCAGAATGCAGTGGCAGGGACAGCTGCATCTGCTGTGGGGGCATGTCCAGGCTGGAGGAACAGCCATCCACCTCCACTGGCGTACGGGAGCCAGATCGGCTGCAGCACACCACCGCCATCTGGCCGGATGACCTAGGCATGGTGACAGATGATCCCCTGGCTGCGTTCCAGCTGGACGCCAGCCATGGCATTAAGTGTGTGGAGGTACAGATCGGGGCAGGGTCTGACACTGATGATGATGAGACCATTGTCCTGGACAGCGGGGGACTTGTCGTGGGGGAGACACCCATACCATCCACCATTCCTGGCAATGCTGCCAGTGACCTGTTGGCAATGGGACAGCCACCCACCACCACTCCTGGTACCACTATGTGCGACAGCGGCATGGTGCTGGGGGATGGTGGTGGTGGTACAGCAGCACAGGCACTGGCCAACACACAGGGGCCGGAGGGGCAGCAGTGGCAGACAGCTGGGGATGTTGGGAGGTCAGGCACAGCATCTGCTGCTGGTGCACCTGTCAGTGAGCAGCCAAAGGGGGACCCTGCTGTGCAGTGCCCACCTGAGCGGGGAGCAGTGCAGTGCAGTTGTAGACCACCGGTGGGTCGGTGAAGCGTCCATGCGCCCCTGGATGCAGACCCCATTCAGGAGCTCACACGATTGCTGCGGACCTCAGTAGACCAACAGGTGCTGCTCATGGCTGGGGTCTGTGTGTGTACTCCATACAGAGGTACACCAGGCTGTAGAGCAGCGCAAAAGGGGCTTCATGCAGATCCAGGACACCATACATCACTTGTGGGAGGACACAGCCATGGGCCTAGATCACTTAGCCACTGCTGTCATGGTCAGCTTTGCCACACTGGCTACAGTGGGGTGCGTCCAGAAACTGCAGACCCCACAGAGTGCAATGTCCACCCCATGGACTCCCTCACAGTTGATGCCGAGCTTTGCTGTTGGCATACCAGGCATGCCGGAGTGGGTCTGTTCGGGAGCCTGCAAACCCCTTTGAGGACACAGTTGCATTCTTGCAGTTCCACCCCTGGGGGACAGTCACAGACCCCCCCCCATGGCCATAATGCAGCTTGGGTCTGCTGGGCAGCCATGGTGCAGCCATCCACGTGTCTGTGGCAGTGGTGTGACTGCGTGGTGGAGCTGATGTTCCCACCACCCTGCCTGCTGCCACTGCCCTGTGTGCACATGAGTGTTGTGTGTGTGTGTGCAGGCCATGGACGTGGCATCTGTGGAATGTGCCACACACTGGCCATGTGCACACCTGCCCAGCCACTGGCCCATGTGGCGTTTGTGCGATGATGCCACCACAGCTCTGGATGCACATGTGCAATGGTGCCCTGCATCTGATCCACACCAGGTGCCAGCACCCGGGCACGTGCCCGCAGGTGCTAGTGTGTGAGTGTGGGGGTGTGGTGTGCTGTGCTTCATGTTGTTGCATGTGGCCATGTGGCATGGCCCCACATCCGCCCCACCTCCACCTGTCTGTGCGTGCCGCAGAGCATGCCCACACATGCCTTTGTGCCATGCCACTGTAGCCATCCAGTGCATGGGTGTTTGTCCACCTACCTGCATGCGCTGTAGTGCTCCTCTGCTGTCATGTCTCAGTGCTGGCATGCCATCCTCATCAGCCAGGGATCCCTCCTTCCCAGGGGGCAGCATGCCCACTGCCACACGAACCGTTGGCCACATTGTCCCCACTGCTGTTCCGCTCTTCAACTTCGACAGCTATCCCACGGTTAGTGGCCATGTCGTGCAGTATGCAGCAGGTCAGGAATAGGCTGCAGGCCTTCAAGGGGCTGTACTGTAGGGCACTGCCAGACCTGTGCAGGCAATGGAAACATGCCTTCAGCAGACCGAAGACACGCTCAATGATATTCTGTGTGCTGGCGTGTGCCTCATTGTACTGCTCCTCCGCAGGGGATGACGGGCACTGGTAGGGGGTGAGCAGCCAGTGCCGGAGTGGGTAGCCACTGTCACCTGTGTGGATGGA
The DNA here is from genome assembly GCA_016271365.2 of Neoceratodus forsteri. Lineage (NCBI taxonomy): Eukaryota > Metazoa > Chordata > Ceratodontiformes > Ceratodontidae > Neoceratodus > Neoceratodus forsteri. Next base: position 557,011,525 of record CM028135.1, on the reverse strand, counting down.
AATATGGTTAGCCTGGTGTCCTCTGTTGCTGTGCCCCTTGTCCTTCCCAGCTGCACCCCTGCCCTGGCCGACCCCCTCCCATGCCGTGATGAACCCAGCTGCCCATGGTCTTGGCATATTCAACCACTAGATGATCGGTGGAGATGTCCCCACTCTTAAACCTGTGGCACAGTGCTGAGCAGTGCCAGATGAAGGCATCATGTGCTCCCCCAGGGTGTGTGGCACAGACATTGGTTATGCACCCCCTGGCATCGCACACCACCTGGCAGTTGATACTGGGGTAGCCCTTTCTGTTGATGTAGGCTACCCCCTCTGGGCCAGGTGGCATGCGGATGCCCACATGGGTGCAGTCAATGGCCACTAACATACCAGGCATATGTGCAATGCTGTGGAACTCCTGCATGTTTGCTGTGTGCTCTGCCTGTGTGCTGGGGAAGTGGATCTATTCTGCAGTGTGTGGCAGCAGGGTATTGAGGAATTGTGTGAGGAGCCATGATGCAGCTGACTGGGTTATGCCTGTGGTGTCTCCTGTTGGTCTCTGGAAGGTGCCCGTAGCAAGCAGGCACATGACAGCTGTTACCTTTGTGTCCACTGTCAGGGCGTGGCTCCATCTAATGGGTGCCTGCATCTCCTCACTGCACAGCTCACAGAGCTGCCTCAAAATTGCCCAATTCAGCTGGTACTGGCCCACGATCTCAGTGTCAGTGTAGATCTCATAGCTGATGTGGTATCGGTACTGCCTGTTCCGGGCATACTGCCAACGGGCCCTTCCATGACTGCGGCGCACTGCCTCCTACTTCCCCACACCCCTCATTATGGCCTACATCTGGAATATCACACTGGCCATGGCCCTGTTGTCCTGTCCCTCTGAGCATCTGGCTACACTGGCCCATCCAGAAGTATTTGGCTGTGCTTGCTGCTCTGCAGGGCCCACTTCTGTGTATCCTGCCCCAGCTGGCTGGCTGTTGCCTGCAGCCTCTGTCTCCCACCCCTGTGGGCACCTGTGTCGCTCCACTTGGGCCTGGTGGCACTGTGTCCTGCCCACACTCTCTTACACCCGCCATCGCCTCCCTGTATGTCACAATCTCACACATACACACTCACTCTCACACTGTCTCTCCCTCTCTGTCCCAGTCTCTGTCTCTTTCTCTCTCACTGTCCCCATCTTTGAGGCAGACGGCCTATCTGTCTCCCTCTATCCTGTTCCCCTCTGGTACAAGTGCCATCCTCCTCCTACTTGATCCCTGTTTTTATAGGCTCAAGTCTGCTCTGTGCAACTGCTGTTTGCTCCCACGCTTGCACCATTGGTCGGGGATTGAATATCGCACTGTGCCACATATTCATGGGTACACCCCCTGCCCTTGCACATGCATACATTGCCATTGCGCATTGGCACACTGCTACTTACATTGTGCAGTTGCTGCCTCTGAATATCACTCTCTGGTGCATTACCGCAGTTGCGCATTGCGCAACTGTTTTGAATATCTCACCCTGTAAGTTTTTTGTACAACAATTCAGTTATTGCTTCCCAATAGTATAAAAATAAAACATAGACATTGGTGGAAGAAAAAGGTAATTGTTCCATCCAGTCTGTCCTATTTTACCCTACCTTACACTGTGGCCTGTTGCCTAGATAGGGTTTTCCAACCACCTGTTCCCCTGCTGTGCTGCTACTCTCTGTGTAGCTATAAAACCCTATACTCTGTCCCAGCCATGCTTGACCCATTTATGTATTTTGCTCCTGCTACCTGAGCTGGTAGGCTGCTCCATGACTGAAATACAGTCTCCTTGAAATAAACATTTTTCAGATTCCTCTGGGGCCCTCCCCCCCACCAGCTTCCATTCATACCCCTTTTTATTGACCAGATATTCCTGTTGCATAGCACCTCACAGTTTACCTTGCTTTTTTTTTTCTTCTTTTTATTTCATGAACATGAAGGTCTTTATCATGTTGCCCTCTACCTTCTGACCTCCAGTGTGTATATGTTTGGAGCCCTAAGCCATTTCTCATAGGATATGTTCTTTTGGCCCTGAATTATCTTGACTACCCTTTGGTGCACTGTCTCCAGTCCGTATTTGTCTTTCCTCTGCTGGAAACTTTAGAACTGGGCTCAATATTCCAGATGGAGCCACACCAATGATCTACAAACAGGTAGTAATACCTCTTGCCTCATACCATCACCCCCCCATACACCCCAACATTCAGGCAGTCATGTTATAGACCTTACTGCATTTTTACTATTTTGTTTTAGGGAATCACCTATGATGACTCCCAGGTCCCTGTTCTCTGATGTAGTGGGAAACATAATCACTCCAATGAAGTATCGTGTACTGGGGTTCCTACTCCCTATGTGCATCACCTTGCACATTTCAGTGTTGAATTTCAGATTCCAAACTTTAGATAATCTCTCTAACTTTTGCAGGCTCCTCTGCAGCTACCTCATCTCTCCTCATTATCTACCTTGACACAGAGCTTAGTGTCATCTGCAAAGAGACACATTGTACCTTTGTATATCTTCCCTTATGTCGTGATGCACATATTGAACTGGACAGGTTGCAGGACTAACCCCTGCAGCACCCCACTTTTAACCTCACTTCCCTTGATTTGACCCTGTTGACCACTACCCTCTGCTGTCTCCCTTCAGCAAAATTCCCACCCATTTAATCAGGTCCTTTGATGTTCCCAGTTCCACTAACTTCTTTAGCACCCTTCTGTATGACAGCAAGTCGAATTCCTTGCTGAAGCTGACAAAAAGTATATATACTGCTTGGCTCTTATCTACAACCTTTGTTACCCAGTCAAAGAAGGTTGGTTTGCCAAGACTTCCTTGCCACAAACCGATGCTGTTTCCTATCCTGGAGCCCATTGCATTCCAGGTGGGACACCATGTACTCTTTGACTACTGTTTTCTTTAGTTTACCCACAATGGAGATAGGACTGATAGGTTTGTATTTCCCATTACTATCTATCACATTCTTTGGGGGGGTGGGACCATATCCACTATCCTCCAGTCTCTCAGAGCCACCCCTGACTGTAGTCAGCTTTTGAATAGCCTTGCCAAGATCTCATACAGTTCCAATGCCAGTTCCATAAACACCTGTTGAGTGATCCCATCAAACTCCAATACCTTATCAGCATTTAGGGCTGCAAGCAATTTTCTTATTGTTCCTACTGTTATCGCCATCTGCCCCATTTATTAGATACCACTTACAGTGGCCTTTATGTCATTATCTGGCAGAGGCCTGCTTTCTCTCAGTGTGAATACTTGTTTGGCTTCTTCTCATCATCCTCCCGTATTACCCTTCCCCTACACCATCCTTACAATTCCTCTACTCGTCTTCCTTTTTTCCTGATATACTGGAGGGGTGGGTCCTTTCTCAGCATTTATGCTTATTAATTATTCTTTGTCAGTTACTAAATCAAGAGTAGCATTTACTTCCTTATAAACATTCCTTGCCCTGTCTCTTTGAATCATTAAAGTGTGGAGAGCATGGGCAAAACTCATAACTTACATTTGGGAACTATTACGTCACAGACCTTACCAAATTCAAGGCACAGAAAAAATGAAGTGCAGCATTAACATCAGGAAAACTGTTAAGATGTGACCATTCAACACTAGCCAAAGCATTCTAGAATTCACTATTATCAAGTCAACTCAAACAGCATGACACTAATGTAATAGGTTAACTCAAGGTCTTCTACCATTCCAGAGATAAATTCTGTACAGTGATTACTTTTTTAATCAGGCAACATACCACAGCAATTAATCCAGTCACTCAAAATAAGACTTTTAGTTTACAGTTATATATACACAGTAGTAGTGAAGTCAATTTATGAGAATCTTAGTCCCTAAAAGCAATGACAGCTTTTACAGTTCTTTTGCCAGTTAATATTAGTGTTGCTCCCCCAAAATAATTTCTCTGTTCAGCTTGTGAGTAACATTTAACTCAAGCAATTGGTTGAAATCCATCATCACCAAAGAATGGGGTAAAATAATATTTACCAAACAGTTAATTTTTTTGTCCACACAACAATAAATAAACTGCTAAGAAGTTTCAAGTCCCAGTGCTGGGGATAATATTCCAGTTTTAAACTGTAAGATAATCCTTAATACACATCAAGACCCCACCATCTCTTTTCCTAACCTTATCCTTTGTATTACTACAAAAGTGGCTTTAGTCAGAGCTGTAGTGGCATCCAAAACTGTGGAAGACAACCACATCTCAGAAAGTACAATATCAAAATCGTTACTGGCAACCTAGGATAGAATTCATTATGTTTCAAAACTAGAAATTATCCAGTGAAATATAACCTTTCAGATCATCAGACATTTGATCATGCAATATACTGATTCAGTGCCTTCATTAGCATGACTATTACCTATTATTTTTATTTATTTATTTATTTCTAAGAATCAGTTTACAACCTTTGAGCCAGAGGCTCGTTTCCAAAGGTACTTCGTCACATAAAGACATACATTGTGTTTTTGGTTACATAGCAAAGATTTGCAAAACAATAGGCGTTCAACAGAGGCACCACATCACACTCTGGTCAGACAAATACAATTGGGTACAGGGTACATGTAATTGATAACAGGTGTTACACAAGTTGGTATCAAGTGAGCAATCTGGTTGGTAAACACTGAGACAGCTGGCACTGGCCAGGTTAAACATAGGCAAGGTGTACAGGGAAGTGGTGGAGGGGATGGTTAGGTGGAGAGCTGCCCGGGGGGCATTGTCAAGAGAAGCAGAGGTGGAGGCTATGTTCAGAGACAGGAGCAGTTACGAGTGCTGAAGATGTGGTTCCGAAGGGTGGTTTTGAACTTGGAGATGGTGGTGGCATTGGTGATGGGGGCAGGGAGAGAGTTAAACCAGGTTGGGGCTCTATAGCAGAAGGACCTCTGGCAACGGCTGGTTCTTGATCTGGGGACCTTTAGAGTGGTCTTGTAGGAAGACCGTGTTGCAATAGTGGGAGGGCTCTGGTGGATGGAAGCCGTTACCCAGGGGAGGCAGTAGGGTTTTTGTTGAGGAGACAGGTTTGGTATTGGAGCCGTTCATCCAGGTAAGCAGGTTAGCCTCGACATACAGCTGACAGGTGTGTGTGAGCCTGGGGGCACCAGTAATCAATCTGCAGGCTTTATTCAGGGTTAGGTGAATTTTGTTGAGTGCAGTGGTGTCGGCAGCACCATATACTGGTAGACCATAGTCTACAAGGCACAGAACGGATGATGTAACAGCTAGCCAGACAGCATTTGGGGGAAGGCAGGTTCTATGGTGGAATACGATGCCAAGCCGTGTGTTAGTGGCGGATGTTAGGGCGTTGATGTGGTTGTGAAATGTGAGGGCTGAGTCGAAGGTAACCCCAAGGTATTTGTAGGAGCAGACTTGTTCCAGTGGCTGATTGGTACTTGGAAGGATAAAGAGTGGGTGGTTGCTAGCTTTGTTTTGGGGGTGGGAAAAGAGCATAGCTTTGGTTTTATTAAGATTGATGACGAGTCTGCGCTCCTTAAACCAAGCCTCGGCACTGTTGAAAGACTGCTGTAAGGAGTCCTGTAGGGAGATGGGATTGTGGTGGGTGGCAAAAAGGACAGCGTCATCTGCATACAGTAGAATTTTGCCAGGGCATGCACTGGGCAGGGTGTTCAGATAGAGCGAGAAGAGAAGGGGGCCCAGGATGGAGCCTTGGGGGACCCCAGAGAGAATGGGACGGGTATCGGAGAGTGTGCTATTAATTTTTACACACTGAGATCGAGTGTCAAGATAGCTAGCGCACCATGCCAGGGGGCCAGCTGAGAGACCAGTGTGGAAGAGTGCATTCAGCAGAAGTGGATGGGAGACAGTGTCGAAAGCCTTTGAGAGGTCGATGAACACTGCACCAGCTAGGGAGCTGGTATCCAAGGAGGAGTGTAGAAAGTTGGAGAATTCAATAAGGGCAGTGCTGGTACTGTGACCACGCAGAAGCCATGTTGCTCTGGGCATAAAATGTTATGCTAGCCAGATAATCAGTGATTTGAATGGCCACCACTTTCTCAGGAGCTTTAGAGAGGAGGAGGATGGAGATTGGCGGTAGTTGTTATTGTGACCTGTCGCCCCTTTATGAATAGGTGTGATAATGGCTGTTTTCCAAGCTGTGGGAATTGCCCCAGGCAGAGTGACTGGTTAACTAGGCTGGTGAGTGGGGCAAGGACTTCATCTAGCACCAGCCTGAGGATGCTGGGGTCCAGTGAGTCACTGCGGGATTGTTGCCATTGGAGCTTTGATTAGGATGGGTCTGGCTTCCCGGGTGGAAATATTTGAGTGGAAGCTGGGTGCTGGAGGACAGGGGAGGTTGGCTGGGGGAGGTCAAAAAATTACTAGGGAGGACTGAGCTAAGGTCAGTGAAAGTGGTGTTGAACCAGTTAGCTATGGTGGCAGGCTCGGTGGAGGTGGTGCCATTCCTAGTGAGCTGGGATGGGGCAGGGGAGCAGGCTTTACCATTAAGTTGCTTAATATTATCCCAGAAGGTCTGGGCTGAGCCCCAGGAGGAGGTAAAGGAGGCCTGGTAATGGTCTGCCTTGGCTTTCCTGATGGCCCATGAGCACTTATTCCGGGCTGCATTGTAGGCTTGCCTATCAGACAGACGACCTGTTTCAGTGGCAAGGTGCCAGAGGTTATCCCGGTTTCTAAGTAGTTGTAGGAGGGCCGGGCTAACCCAGGGTGCGTTCTGTTTTTTGGACCGGATTTTGGTTAAGGGTGCAAAGAGATCACAGGCCATGTTGAAGGTGTGAGTGAAGAAGGTGAGGGCAGTGTCAATGTTGGTTGCATGCTGAATGGGGGACCAGTTTATCTGGGTGAGGAGTGCTTTAAGTTTTTTCAGCCCACCAGGGCAGAGGCACCTGCGGAGGGTGGTCTGGGCTTTGGGTTTGGGATTGGGAGCTACCAATGAAATAGGATAGGGAGTGGTCACTTAGGGAGTCTGGGAGGACCTGGATGTTTTGGATTTTATGGGGTCGGTTAGTTATAATAACATCCAGAAGGGTGCTGGTACCACTCTTAGGGTTAAGTCTCATGGGCTGGGTGATGAGTTGCGTCAGATCTTGGGCGACAAATGAGTCTCTGGTCGTGGATGAGGAGGTGCTGAGCCAATTTACATTAAGGTCCCCCACTAGGATTTGTTCTGCCTTATGGTGGAGGGTGGCCAGGTAGTCCGTTAAAGATACCAGGGCCGGTGCTGGTTCTTTGGGGAAGTAGGCTGTGGTGAGATAGAGAGGGCTCTAGAGGGGTCTGGGGTGAGTCTGAGGTAAGGGCCTGGGCCCCATTTATAAGAGGCAGGGGTGGGGAGTGCGTGTCCAGGTATGTGTCCCTGGTGTAGATTGCACAGCCTCCCCTCGTTTGCCTACTCAGTCCTCCGCATAAGGTATAGCCTGGGAGGAGACAAATGAGTCAGGAGTTGATTTGGACAGCCAGGTTTCAACCAGGGCTATGATGTCTGGTTGGTGAGCCAAGGCCCAGCACTGTAGGGCATCAAATTTCTTTAGCAGGCTGCATATGTTCATGGAGGCTACTTGAAGACCAGTGGGCTGGGTGGGTGGGTGGGAGGGCAGGGCCTTGGTTGGGATGTATGTTACAAGAAGTATTACAATTAAAACATGTTTTAAATTAGCTTACATGAATCACTTAGCCTCCAATATATTACAAAGCATTTTACTAAAACATAGGAACATAGAAGTTGCTGGCAGATAAGGGCATTCAGGCCCACTGTGTCTGCCCTATTATGTAGTTATCTTGACCCAGTGAATCCCCCATTGGATTCATGGTAACCATTTTATTGTTTTCAGGATTCCTATGTGCCTGTCCCATTCCTGCCCCAGCCCTTTCTGAACAAAATGAAGTTAAGCAGTATGAAGTCCCAGTATCAAAAGTTGGGTGTCAACTAAAGTATACAAGCTGTAGGATTTGGAAAGCAAAAGCTGCATAATTTCTAATCTAACATATCAAAGCAGTAAAATTCCAATAATATGTTTGCAGTCATGACTGCCCTCAACAATTCTAAAAAGCTTGCTGGTAGAAGCCAATGTCTCAGAAAAAAGGCTGACTGAGGACAGCTAAAAAAAAATCAGAGCAAAAGTATATATTAAGAACACCCATTAAAAAAATGTAAAAAGCAATTAAGTACAAATCCCACTAATCAGTTAAGGGTGGAGTTTTACCTATAAAAAGTAGCTTTGCTGAGATATACACAGCTATGTGAAGCATAAGGGCTCACACTGCAGAATGCAACCCTCTGGATGACATCACCCCACTTTGCTGCCCAACTAAACTGCAACCAATAAGATGCCACTTCATCTACAGAGGAAAGATTTTAAGGCCCTTAACTCCACCTTGTTCTTGGTGTCACAAGAGTATGGGACCAATAGTTGCAATGGTAACCATCACCACCTGTAAGTATTTGGAGCCATGCAATAGACTTGTGTTGGAATATTGTTTTCTTTATGCTCCAATATCAGACTTTCTCATGTGCCGTATTTCTTGTGATGGCCAGCAGATGTTGCTATATGGCATTCATACTGCACATGCATCAACCTCAACAGGCACACCAGATTTAGATGACCTTGCCTACAAAATCCCCAATACACATGCTGTGTAACTACACAAATTGCAATACAAGAGAGATCACATGATGAGTCTGGTGTGAGAGGACGTCTTCTGTGCTGCTCCTAGGCCCAGTCTACATAAAATAGCTAATTTTGTTTTTGGGACCCTTACCGCATAAGTTTATTGCCTTTCTCTCTTGCTTGCGAAGTCTATTTGAAGAGTTTTTAGCACCGAAAAGCAACAAGTAGAGCGTGTGTAACCGGTGGTTCTTGTCCCGAAATTGCGCTCTCGGTGGCAGCAATAGGCCGAATGGAAACAGCAGGATGGAGGTGGAAGCTCTAGAGCCCTTGGCGGCATGCACGCCAGCAGAAAAGCACCCAAAACCCCAATCGCAATGCCAGACCAACAGGCAGATTATGCTGATATGGAAGGGGGTGTTACCACGACTACTGAGGATATATTGGAAATTAAGCAAATGCTACAGGGGCTAGTCATGGATTTTGCATCTGTGAAACCAGCTTTGCACTCAATGGCTCAGAGGATGGGGGACGTGGAAGCCAGAGTCTCCTTATAGGACCGGAAAGTCTCCTCCCTGGATCAAGAGTTGATCACTGTATGCAGACAAGTTAGAAAACTTGAAGAGCGGATGGAGGATCAGGAATCTAGAAGTAGGAGAAATAATCTCATATTAGCAGGATTACTAGAGGTGCTGATTGTGTTTCTTTTATGTAAGATCTCCTGCTTAAGCTATTGGGCCCCACGCCATTCGGCGAGGCCTATAATCTGGAAAGGGCTCATAGAGCTTTACAAGAGATGCCACCACCAGGGGCAAGACCAAGGGTCATCATAATATGATTCCTGAACTATAAAGAAAAATCCCATGTGCTTTTTAATGCCAAAAAAAATAAAAATCTGCAATGGAATGGTGCATCCCTTTGGCTGTTCCAGGATCAAACTCCATCAGTCCGAGAGAAGCAAAAAGAATATTTGGATATAAAAAAGAAGCTTTATTTAGCTGGAATTAAATTTTGCCTACAATATCCTGCGACTCTGATGATCCGACTCCAATTGGGCAAGAAGAAGTTCCTTACTGCGAGTGATGCCATGGAGGGGCTGCGTGTGGAACTCCCAGTGTTATTCAAATCGACGACTTGAGCTCCTGCTGGTGAGCTGTACATTGGTATAAGCTACACAGCTGGGACTTGGGCAAGTGGAAGGGATATGCTCAATGTGTTTCTGGCTTCTCAAAATTTGGTCGGGTATGGACTATGTGTGGGTATAATGTTATGATGCTTTGCTTGTTACCGTGGGATTTGAATGGTATTATTGGGGGTTGGCTACTATTATAAGTATGTGGGATTTGAAATGGGTTTGGTGATAATCGGGATGACAGGAGAGCCCTGCTCATGTAAGTATGGGGGGAATTCTATAGCCTCGGGAGGGGGCAATGATTCCCTGGGTATGGTGTTCCAGTGTTTAGGCTATGAGGAGGGGATGGATAACATGGGCGGCAGCATGGACGGAAGGTTAGGGTTATCCTTAACTGCTTTAAAGGGGGTTCCTATTGGAGTAGGTGATGAGGGGTACTCTGGGGCCTAGAGAACTAGAATTAAATGAGTGTTGGGGGTCATGTCCACAAGGGAGCATTTCTGCTGATGCATTATTCGTTGAAGTGTGGGTTGTGTTCCTAAGGAATGCCTAGTCAATGTGAAGGATTGGGGGGGGCACAGAAATCGGCTTGTCCATGTATCGATGATTGACTGAAGAATGATCTATGGATCTGGGGTTGGGGGGTTTCAGGGGGTTGTAAAGAGAGAGAGTCTATGGTGGGGTATATGCTAAAGGCAGACTTAGCAAGGTTTTAGTGTGATGGTTCTATACCAAATCGATTTAAATTTTTCCAATGTCATGTGTTAAAATGATCTCATGGAATGTTAAAGGTCTTAGGGGTAGCCGGAAAAGAATGGTAATATTGGACAGATGGGGGCTCACATTGTTGAATTACAGGAGACCCATCTTTTGACAGAGGAGCTGAGCTTCCTAAAGAGGCTGTGAGTGGGACAGGTTTATGGTGCGGGTAAGGATACAGCCTCAGGGGGTGTGGTGATCTTAATATACTATAGCGCAGGTGACTGCCAGGGATGATTGTAGAGGGATTTATCTCACAGGCACCCTAGTGGGTAGAGAGCTCAGAGTTGCTTCTATATATGGTCCCACCCCTTCTAATCCTGAGTTTTTTGCTTCAGTGGAGCTGGATATTACAGCATTTTTTCTGCACTCTCTTATTTTGGCAGGGGACTGAAATGTATGTAGTAATAATATGGAGGACAGGATACCTCCAACAGGAGGACCTTTGTCCAGAGCTCAGAAAGCTCTGAATAGATTTTTGGAAGTCACTGCCGTGGTGGATCCTCTCTGAAGTTACTCTACAGGGGGCAACAACATGACTTTCTATTCTGCAGCCCACAAAACTCAATCTAGAATAAACTTTTTTTTGGTTAATAGGGTGGCACTGTGTGAGGCCAGGGAATTAGTAACCCGGAGTAGAATTTTTTCGGATCATGCCCCGATTCAGTTGACCTGGGAGCCTTGTATTGCTCCCCCTAGACCATATAGATGGAGGCTGCAGGATACATTGCTGGCGGATTCTTTAGCCCAGGGTAAACTAGAGGATGCCCTCCTGGAGATCCTACAGAGTCAATTGCCCACACTTCAGAATAAACAACTAGAATGGCCGACCTGTAAGGCGTTATATGCAGGTGAAACACAGGGTCTTGCTGCACGAAGAAATAAATTAAGATGTGCTAAAGAGGAGTTTATTCTGTGGGCTACTGAATCATTGGCTCCTCGGGAGGGATCCTCAGTAGATATAGATGCAGAGCTCCAAAGCCTATTACGAGAATTATCAGATATAGTGTATGGTAAAGTAATATTTTGGTTGGAAAAGATTCAAGCCAAATATTTATTACAGGGAGATGTACCTGGTCACCTTCTCACAGACCGGGTTAAAGAATGGGAAGTGGCACGGACAGTTGCGTCCATACAGTATGTAGGGAAATGCTTAACAGACCCTCAACAAATGGCAGATGCATTTGCCTCTTACTATAGGGACATATATCGGGCAGAACACCTTGCTGGGGAGACGGCAATTAGGTCCCTTTTGGAGGGAATACCCCTACCGGTTTTAGATGAGGTGCAGGTTGGTGCACTGATGGCCCCCATAAGAGAATCTGAGATAATAGATGTGATCCATTCTTTGCCTTCTGGCAAAACGCCGGGGCTTCATGGGTTGATGGCTAAGTTTTATCAAACTCATCTTCCCACTATACTTCCTCTGTTCAAAGACTTTTCTAACCAAGTTATGCAGGAGGGGTTAGTCATCTTCCCCTCTACCAGGCATATATCACCCTGGTGCCAAAAGCCAGGCAAGCTGAAAGATCTGCCAGGCAGCTACCGGCCTATTGCTTTGATGAATCAAGATGTTAAGATTCTTAAAAGGACCATAGCTAATAGAATATTGAATGTTACCCCAACCTTAATTAGCCATGACCAGGTGGGATTTATACCTGGTGGGGGCACAGGATGCTCTCAGGAAGCTCCACCACATACTAGGTCAGGTGCCAGATTCCCAATTTTCTCTAGCCTTGATATCTTTAGATGCTGAGAAGGCTTTTGATAGGGTCTCTCACCCATTTCTATTTGCTACAATGGAGAGGATGGGTTTCAGAGAGAGCCTTCTCAGAGGTATTCAAAATTTTTATGCGGCCCCCACGGTTAGAGTGTTGTGTAATGGGTATCTTTCACAGGAGCTTAGGTTGGAAAGTGGGATTAGACAAGGATGCCCCCTGTCCCCAGTATTGTTTAATTTATATCTGGAACCACTCTTGAGGGCAATTAACAATGAAGCCAGCATCAAAGGGCTTATGATCACAGGGCGGGACTTAAAATTTTTGGTCTTTGCCAATGATATTTTACTGCATTTGCAAGACCCAGACTCCAGTTTTAAGAGGACAGTTGAAATTATTGAACAATATTATAGGGTCTTGAAATATAAATTAAACTTGAGCAAGACGTAAATTCTCCCCTTGACACCACATGTCATTAGTGTAGATTTTGAACCTTTACAGGTACATTGGGTCCAGGACAAGCTCAAATATTTGGGTATATGGATCACAGCTAATGTGGAAGATGGTGCAGCAACAAATATGGATGGGATCCTGATGGTAATTAAAGGGGACGTACTTAGATGGACTAAGCTTCCCTTGAACTTCACAGCTAGGCTGGGATTAATTAAAATGAACCTTTTACCCAGGTTGCTATACCCAACACATTTAGCCCCTTATCACAGTCCCAAAATCTGGTTTGTTAAAATTAGGAAACTGCTATTGGATTTTTAGTGGAATTCCAGGCCTCCAAGGAGAAAGCATAGTGTCCTGTGCCTACCATTTAATAGGGGAGAGATTAAATTGCCTGATCTTCATTTATATTATGTGGTGGGGCAATTGGGCCTTATGAGTCGGTGGGTTAGGCATGTAGAGGGAGAATCATATATCCCGATTTGGCTCCACAAAGAGAAACAACTCTTTCAGGGCCTAAGCCTATCTCCAGAGGTGTTTCTTTTCACTAATCCAGAAAAATATCTGAAACAAGCATCATTGAATCCAATTGTTAAATCAGTTATGGCCTGGTGGTCATTCATTACCCCTAGTCACAGGAGGGATCAAGGGAAGACTCTAGAACAACCGCTGTTGGGCAATCCTAATTTTTTAATTGGGGGCAGGAGCCTTACTTGCCATTGGGCCCTCAGCTCCTGGGCCTCCAACTAAGGGATGTTGTGCAGGACAACAAGGTGGTACTACTGAGTAAATGTTATGCAATGCCATTTTTTAAAAGGTTATAGTTTACCAAAATGTTGGAGGGGTTTTTGAGAGGATTAGGAAGTCCACAGGAACATTCTTTCACATAGGACAATCTTGAGGAGGTGGATCCTACTTCTCATTATTTATTCAAAATCTACAAAGTGCTTCTTGAATATGTTAGCCCAAATTCTACTATTAAGATCCCTTACTGGGAGAGAACATTTTCCTCCCAGAGTCTTGACTGGGATATTATCTGGAGGTCTCTTAAGTATATATGTGTACCCAAGTATAGGATTATGCAGTTTTTTATTAATCCCAATATGTACTTTACCCCTGTGAAACTATGTGATAGACACCTTGGACAGACAGATCTGTGTTTTAGATGTCGAGTAGGTTCTGGGGATATCCTACACGTGCTGTGGGAATGCAGTAAGACAGTGCCCCTATGGAATGAAATTAGACAGCAAATGGACCCTCTATTGGATTATTCGGAATTTATAATACCAGAAATATGCATTTTAGGCAATATGTCACAGGTATCAGGGATTACACCTAAGTATCATTTATCTTTGATGGCTGCGATAGTTAAAGCTGCTGTATTGAAACATTGGAAAGATGATTATATTTATACTTACAAGCAGTGGGTGAGGGACCTGATCAGGGCCCTGGGAAGAATAAAGAGGTATTTGCTTATCGAGAGTAAGAAGGGGCTATATAATAAAAGATGGTCCACATTGGAGGCAATTTACTCCCTGAAGGTTTGTAATATTCAAACACAGGCCTGTCTGTCAGATTGTGATTAGTGTAAGATTTTTCTTTCTGAGAAATGCATAGCTTGATTTAGATTCAGCTGTTTTAAATGGATTTATTTTACTGGTCACACTTGTCTTTGGGTTGAGATGATACAGATAAAAAGGTATTATACAATGGCAAGAAAGAATCTAGAACTCTGATTGGTTAATGGGACACTGGACCCGTGAAGTTATCCTGGCATAACATCACGGATCTAGTCCCAACACACCTAGTGACCGCATGAAATGTAAAAGAATGGTAAAAATCACTGCATAACTATTCCTCTAATCTCCTTCACCACACTGCAGAAAACCTCCTGGCATTTCTTCATGATAGTATAAAATCCTCAATAACACAGAAACAGTAAAACCCAGCACATAACTGATGACACATATTCCCTTCTTATTTTAAATCCACCTCTGTGAAACCCGTGTAATTCCTGAAAGCGCTTTAAAAAAACCCAGCCCAATCCCCGCTTGGTAACCTGCTTCTCCGATTCCCTCTGAATAATGCCCCCAGTCAGTGAGCGAGTGTGTCATTAACAGACACCGCGTGTGTGTCTTCAAACCGCTCTCTCACTAACTTTCAAACCACTCTTCATGTTTGTTTGCTTTTTAATAACACCAACTTGTACAGAAAATACAAAAGAAAATCTCCTTGCCATTTCCCTACCTCGTTTCCTCATCACAGAAATTATCTACAGAAAGTGAGCTGAAAGACGTCGAGGGTGGGGAGCATGCAATTCCCAAGTTGCTGCCAGCAGTTACTCAGTAAAGATACAAGAAATAAAATAAAAACCTAAACTTTAAAAATTAAAAAAAAAGATAAACAAAAACTACAAAGGAACAGGGCACAATAACAAACCGATCACCATTAACAAAGGTCCTATGCTAAGAAGAGTTGCTTAAGGACTGTAGAAACACAGCTCCACCTGCTGGCTGGAAGTGAAAATGAGCACTATTTACCCACAAAGTAATCCTACGCATATAAAAAATGACAATAAAATAAACGTTAAATTTACTTTTTCCTATCTTTTTTTTTTATTACAAATGAGCCATTGTATAATAGGAATAATGCACTCCAGGGTGTGTGCCGTGCTAGGATAACGTCACTTCTGGGGTGATTAGTCGCACTCGGCCTGCGGTCTCGTGCCTAATCACCCCAGGCGTGACGTTATCCCAGCACGATACACACCCTGTCATGCATTATTCCTTTAATAAAATACAGGATTGGTCTGCTTAGGGACTAGGATGGGTGGGACTGTCTCTCTTTCCCAGGGACATGGCAGGGGGCTACCTACTGGAGGCAATGTTGCCCAGTTTAGGGCCCAGTTGTTCTATTATTAGGGGGATGTTATGTTTAGGTATCAGGGGATCTTTCCTTTGCTTTCTCTCCTCTGCTGCTGAGGAATAAGACCAGTCACTGAATGGGTCTCATTGACTGGAATGCTATAAGAAATGGTTATAATTACAGGGGTTGGCCCCACTTGCTGTGTTTGTAAATAATTGGGGTTGTACATAGTTACACAATCAGTTTTTTGGATTGTGACTCCCGGCTGTGTTCGGGGTATATGTCTTGTATGTCTGATATTATATAATAATAATTCAATAAAGATCTGTTTAAAAAAATGCAATACAACAGTACTATTGTTTATCTGGGGACTCTTTGCCAAATGTTACTGTACATCTCTTGTTTCCTGCCATTATGCCTTAGGCCTCTAGCTCTGTTACTACTGTTCTACAGTATTGTGATCCATGAAATATTATATCATGGAATCCTACTCACTTTTATTTATGTTTTAATTTTGATGCAATTGCTTTTAATTATACACTCTACTACATTTTCATTGCTAACAATATATTAGTTCCGAAAGTCATCTTTTTTTTCGCTCCTCCCCAACCCCCAACCAGCCCCTCCTTTGGGCCACACATGCCCCCACTGCTGCCACTATACCCCATATCCATCTGTTGCCCTGTCTTGGTGGTTCCCGGGTAACCTGACAGAACCCTTCTTTGGGTGTGTCCACCTGTCTGGGAGAAAAGTGCATGTGGGCACATTGATGTATCACAGGGGCCTGCAGCATCAGCTTGGGGTGATCCCAGGCTATCTTGGTGATGGGGGACCCAGCGGCCATCATCCAGACAATCGAGGAGAGATTTTCCTGTTTTTGGTCCCCGGCCTCCCAACCACAGCGGCTGCTGTTAGTGTCCCACCCAGCATGATGCACAGACAGCACATGTGCACTTATGCTGCATGATGTATCATCATCGGGGATCACTCAAAGGTGGTGCAGACTTCAACCCAACCCCCCAGGAGGAGAACATCCAGCAGATACTCTATACCCTCTGTGCCAGCCTCCTCTCCAGATGTCCCAGACTCAGGGTGCAAAACTGCGTCAGCATGCCAGTTGAACCCTCATTGCCTGGCACCATAGAGCCAGCAAGCCATCTCTTTTTAAGGATTATCTCTATTTCACTTTAGTTTAATATATGCACATGTCTGGCTTGCTTTTGTGGCAATTGCTTTTAACTAGTGTATGATACCTTCAACGCTTCCATTGCTTTCTATATATTAGTTAAGAAAGTCATGCTTTTTTAATGCTTATCTGTATCTCATATTATTATAATATGTATTTCAATAATGCTTTTGTGGCAATTGTTTTTAATTACTTCATGGGCCCTACTACACTTTCATTGCTTACCATATATTAGTTAAGAAAGTCGATCCCTTTTAATACTTACTGTGTCTCTATCTTACTTTAATTTACTATATGTCTTTGTCTCAATTTTGTGGTGGTCACTTTTAATTGTGGTCCCTACTACACACATGGCTTACTATTTATTGGTTAATAATTCCATCAGCAGCCAACAGATAGAAGCCACTAAGCTAGAAAGCTTATGCCATGCAAAAACATCATGACTAGAAACAAATGGCATGGCACCAGATTACAGTGTAAAAAGATGTATTAAGCTACAATAGCCACAGTAAATACTTGGCTGAGATGTGCAGACAAAATGTGCAAACAACAAATCCAGCTGGTGTGACCCAATAATAATGTAATACCTGATGGATGTTTTTTTTTTATTTTACTTTGCTTTTACTAAGTTCAGGATTGAAAGTTAATATGTGTGTTGCTGTACTGAGAATTAGATATAGAATAATGTATGAAGAGGTGGTTGATATGAGAATTGAATGCACACCTGAGTCGAGTGATGCTACATAAACCCCGAGAGCGCAGCTCGAGCGGTTTATTCAAGCATCACTTGATGAGGGTGTGCGTTCAGTTCGAGTACAAATCACCTCCTCATGATTTATTTTGTATAATTGCTTGGCATCAATTTTTATGCAGTGGAGATAACATACAATGTAAATGCAAAGCCCCACCATAAAAGACAAGAGAAAGTATATCAGGAAACCTTAAAACAAACATTTCTGACCTTCTCTACGATCCCACAACAGCATGTAAAGAACAGGATTCAGTGTGGTCAGGAAAACATTTACAAGAATAGAAAATTGAGTACAAAGGGGAAAAAACAGTAAGACAACTACAGCAGTCTCTAAAAAAAATTATTTTATATTTGTTCGTCAGTTGGTTGTCTAGGTAACCTGCCCACATGGTCACGGAGTACCTGTGGAAAGAAAGAGACTGTGTCCAAATTACTGATTTACCTTTCAGTAAACAATCATGGCTAAACACTTTTTTACACTTGTTCATTACTGTTACAGATTTTACTGTGGTGTACTTATGGGAGGAACACTTTATTTAACTATTCAGTGAACTAAGGAGACCCGGAACAGAGATGCAGCGCTTGGCAAGTTAGAGCGTATTTTAGTTCAAATTCCAATGTTGTTTTTTTTCACTTGCTCTCCCTGGGCTTATTTGTACACTCTAAGAATGATCGCAGCATCGCTAAGACGATCGAAGCGCGTGAATCTCGTAACAACCAGCTGGTTGTTATGGGAAATATCAACCACTTAAACCTATGATAAAAATTGATGACCAGTAATTATAACGATATCCTGCCTGTTCATGTAAGTGGACACCCCTCATTCATATCTTGTCTTCCTAACCTGCTTTCATACATACATGATCAATGTGGGTCACCTTTAAATGATTGCAACCATCCCAAGGCAGTGTTCACACTAAGGAGTTGGTGCTGGAAAAAAGGGAGCAAAATAAACTGTAAATACCAGCACTCAAGATACCAAAAATTCAATGGAAAGTATATTTAATGTACATCGTGTGGTAGTACTTACGCCCAAAAGCAATGGTACATGATTGGAATCGCAGTGAATGGCATAAATGAAAGCTCCCACTCAACCGGACTGCCTCAAGATATACTGTTAAGCTGTTTGGGTTCGGGAAACCATGAGCCATGACACCTCAATTCTGGGGTTATGCCTAGCTCTTTAACCTAGGAGCACAGATAAGGTTATAACCATTTTAAAATATCAGCAACCCACCTGACTGTGCCTGGTACAACTGCATCTGGGTCTGAATCCCCCCCTCTTTTTCTTTGGGAGTCCCAGCAGAGTCACCGATTGTTAGAAAGGTTTGGTTAGCGTTTGCGGAGGTACCAGTTATAATGAGGGGGGTGACATCAATGTCAAGGTCCTGGAAAAGTAAGTACAGTGCGCCAGGTACATGTTTGATATGTTCCCATCCTTGAGTCTCACCTGTAACAGCAGAGAGGTAGGTATGTTACCTGTGCACAAAACTAGTTTGCCTAGTCCTGTGATGTACCTAAAATGTTGGACAGCCAAAAATGTGGCTATCATGCTTCATTCACCAGCATTAAAAGTGGCCTCCACAGGAGTAAGGGTTTTGGAGCCATAGGTTATTGACTGAAGAACTGCATGCATTTCCTGTAAAAGTACAGCCAAGATGGCTTCTTGAGTGGCAGTCTCTTCTAAGTGAAATGGAAGTGAGGTATGTGGGATCAATAATGCTGGCGCTTGTTGCAATGCCTCTTTCAAGACTGTGACCACCTCCGTATGTTCTGGGGTCTCACTTGTTCAGGAGGTGGTACAGGGGTGCTGCAATTTCTGAAAATCACACAATGAAATCTGTAGGGTACCCTGCCAGGCCCAAGAATGAAATAAATATCTGCTCAGACGTGAGGAGGGGTAGCCGTGCAATGATTTATACCTTGTGATTTTCATGGGGTTATACCCTCCTGCCCTAAGTACATACCTAAGAAATCAACCTCTTGTTGACAAAGTTGTGTCTTTTTCAGGTTTACCTTAAGTCCGGCGTGCATCAACAACTAAAACAATTCTGTAAGCAGTTCCAAATGTCTCTCTCTATCTGCAGTAAGCAACAACAAATCATCCACACACTGAATCAAACATTCAGGTCTAGGAAAGGTAGCTTGTGTGTTTGCCATGTGTAAATGGAAAATACTCAGGCTGTTGTACTATCCCTGAGTTAGCAACACCCACATGTATTGTTTTGATTCAAATGTAAAAGCAAACTTGTACTGATAATCATAAGCAAGTGGGATGAACCAAAATCCATTAAAAATGTCCAGTACCAAAAATCATTTAGCAGCAGGTGAAAGGAGGGGCAATGAGTCCAGTGAGATGCCACAGTGGGAACACGAGCTGCCATTACCTCATTCAGTTTTCTGTAATTAAGGCCTGGTGGTACCGAGGGTTGAGGTGATGGACACCACACCACATGCCATGCCAGTGACCTGAGTTCAAAAATGAGCCTGTGTCATCAAGGGTTGGCAGGAGAAGGGCGAGGAGCCCAATTAAGTAACAGTGAGGCAGCTCTCACCTCCTGGGAAGGGATGTGGGGTTCCCCAGCTCTTGGCTGCCTCCTGGTGGAGGATGCTTGGCAGTGCCAAGTCATACAGGAGCCCTGGAAATCACCAGGGGTGGGGTGAATGGGCTGGTACCATGTGCAGGTGTCCTGAGATTGGGGGGAGAAAAAGCACAAAAAACCTGATTAAAAGAAAGAATATGGAAAAAAAAACATTTCTCTAATCAGTTATAAGCCTCCAAGACCCATCTGGTTTCTGGACTGGCAAGATAGGGGAGTTATTGGTAGAAGCACATTTGCAAAGCACCCCCTGTGCCAGCAAGGAGTCAATGGTCTGCTGACTTGTTCTACTGCTTCAGCTAGATAACTGTACTGCCTTTTCATAGGCGGGTTTGAATCCTTTATGTTGACGCAAACATCCATGCGGCCACAATTATGCTTACGCTTAGTAAAAACTGTTGTATGCTGATACACAGTTTCTGCCTCATCTGATGGGCAGTTTGCAAACAGTTGTGTAAGACTGTATACCTCCAGTCCCTTAATTGCAAAAAACAACATGAGCATCAGACACGACAGGAACAAAATCAGTTTCAGTAACATCGGTTTTCAAAATGTAATTGTTTGCCAAATCAATAAGATAACCTTGTTGTTTCATATAATCTTTGCCCAAAATACAAGTATTTCCAGGTATGTCTGCTAGACATGGGCTCCACATGCCTCTATCATTTCCAAAAATAATAGTCAAAGGCACAGACTTGTAAACAATGACTGATGACCCTTCAAATCCTGCTAACTCAACAGCTTTGCCTGAAGAAAGTGATGACTGTGCAGGCCACTTTTCATAGTTGACAGTTAGGGATGTGCATGTATCAATTAAAAATGCATTGGTGGCCACCGACCAATGCTTACACAGTTGAGCATCCCCAATTATCTTCCTGCTGAGCTGTGACAAGCTCTACTGAGGCCTGAAATTCCTATGCTTGATCTCCAGTATTCCTGGAGTTGTTTTCAGTGGCAGCAGATTGTTTCCCCTTTTTCAAAATTTCTCTAAGTCCCTGTGCCAATTGTGTGAGAGTGTCAGTATCCTCTCTGTTTGACTTTTGTATTCCCCTTTTTCTCTGTTAGATCCTCTGTTGGTGTTCCTCCCTTGTGTCTATTTCCATTTAGGTTTGTAATTCTTTCCCCGCTTTTGATTACCCTTATGATTATCTTTTCTTTATTAGTCAAGGTATGTTGTTTGTCATTTGTGTCCTGGACTGCATCTACCTTGGATTACTTTTTATCTTCTCCTAGGTTCTCTCAAGTTGATGCTGCTTTATTAAAAACATGTTCTAATTTGTGTTCACCTTGCACCCACCACACCTTCAGAGGGTCTACTAATTGCTTTTGGCACCAGTTCATGAATAACTTAATGTATTGGTCTTTGTGCCTGTCTGATAAGCTATCCTGATTTAGGTCACCCTCCAGCATGACTTCATTGAAAATAGAAAATGTTCTTTGATGGTATGCCTGAGGGTGTTTTTTTTTGGCTTTTGGGCGCACTGTGTTATTCTATTGAAGGAAGTGCCACACTTGTATTTTGTGATTCTAAGAAAATTGTCCTTAAGATCTTTCCATTAAAGTCAGCTATTTTGTATTTAAGATCTAAAGCGCTGTAGGTCAGGGGATCTAATGAAGCAAGGAGAAGTTTAACAGTTTCCTTATCATCCAAATTATTAAGTGCTGCTATTTGACCCACTAACAAAAGGTGTTGCAATGGATCAGTGCACAGCTGGAATTTGATGGACTGTGCCATCTTGTGCAGTTTCTGGGGAAGGTACTGGTGAGGCTGTTCTGAGACTTGCACAGTCTGCATTCCTTCCCTCTTTTCTTTGTTTGACACTGTAGTCACCATGGACATCACAGGGTTTGCATTGATAGTCCTTGTGGTTTCATACATCCCAAAGGGGGCAGGTAGTGCCGAGGGGGCTGACTTCAGAAATGTAAGATCTGGGTACAGTTTATTTACCACAGAAATCTGTTCCTCTTTGTCAGTGGCTCAGCAGGTAGCACACTTGCCTCTGAGGCCAGGAGATCAGAAGGCTGTGGGTTCTAGCCCCACACCAGGCACTTGGGTTAATATCCCAATACTGACACTGCAGTGCAGCATGTGGTGGGTGCTGCACTCCTGAGGTGCCGTCTTTCAGATGAGACGTTATACCGAGGTCCCATCTGCCTGTTCTGGTGGTAATTCAGGTGGATGTTAAAGATCCCATGGCACTTCCCAAAAGGAGCAGGGGAATTTCCCTGGTATCTTGGCCAAATTTCCCCCCATTCAGTAAAAATACTACCAACAGCTTAATCTGGTTCAAAGTCAGTTAACATTCATCTGTATCCCCCTCCCCCAGGTTGTGCCTGAAAATAGGCAGAATTTGTCTAGTGCACTTACCTGGTCAACAAAAGCTAAATAAATAAAATAAAAATAAAAAAATAAGCTAATACCTATATCATCATATGTTAATTGTCTGGTTTTGGAGCCAAGGTTACAGATGGCTGAGGGTCAGATGGCTTATGTTTCTTGCTTAAACCAGCTGTGTAATATGGGATATTTCTGTTTGTCCCCCCATTACTCAATCTCTGAGATCATATGTCTTTTAAGGTCTTCTAGCTTCCTAAAAGTAAGAGTAATATGGATTGGCATGGTTGATTTTGATGATGGGGTCTTGAGATCTGAGGGGGGAAGGCATCCTCCCCACTCTCTGGGATTGGATATACTATGATATCCTTAAAGGGACACTGTCAACCTGTTTTTCATCATGTTATTTCTAGTTGAAACAACACATTTTATGTTTGCTTACCTTCTCTAAAATTCATTGGTGTTGCTATTTGTTTTGCCTGTCTCTTTGCTTGGTACAACTGAAATGCATGGCAATGTATAATTATAAACAAACTTGTTTTTGTTTACAATCTTGGCTCTGTTCTTGCTACATACTTCCTGAGCAATAGAAACACACCAAACAGTTCAGTCACTCATAAGGCAGAAGCCTCTTAAACTACCATTGCATCATGAGGGGCTAGACTGTGATGTGGGTGTTCCTAAGTCCAGGAAAGGTGCATTTGGAGCTGATCAAGGAATGTAAACAAGCCTGTTTTGGTGTGGTAACACCAGTATGTCGTACAGTCTGTTTTTCACCTTTGTAAATAAATAAAAGTCAGAATTAAAATACCAGCTACATCAGCAATCAATACAGAATGTTGGCAATCATAAAATGTGTTTTCTAAACTAGGGACACTTTGATACCTAAGGGGGTTGACAGTGTCCCTTTAGACTTAGTATGCCAATGCTCAGCATACCAAGTAAAATGGCCCAAAATCCACAGCCCCAAATGGATCTTATGTCCAACAGAGAACATTTGGGCATTATGCGAACAATAAGTGTAAAATGCAGGGGGCTTTGCCCCCACACCTCCCACGTGGGTGTCTTTGCCCCCACACCCACATAACTAAAATATCTAACTCTGAGGATGAGCGAACTCCAGAGTAAAATTTTGAGTAGTTACAGGGGGTGCAGTGTGTAAAATGACATGACACAGACCAGAAGGCAGGTCATACACAGCATGCTGGCTGATCTACTGGTGGCATATCCCTCCACACAACTGGGGCAACTTGGCCAGCAACCACATCCATCCATCCATCGTTTCCTATACTGTAAAAGGGGTAAGGTAGTATTCTGTCACATCTTCTACCTTACGCAATCGGGAAGAATATCTTCAGGTTTACTAGTGTAGGGATATCGCGTCTATCGGGCAATGCTGACTGGGGTACTGGTTGTTGGGATAGTGAGTTTCAGGATAGGTAAGTATACCTCGGGGTCTCGTACTTTTCTTGTTCATATATTTCAGATTCCCATTCTAAAAATCCTCAGTCTACCTCATCTTCACCATCTGATTCTGAGGGTGCTTGGCCAACAGAGGCTATGGCACCCTTTTGTCTGGCTTAGATGTGTTTAAGTTTCTATACTACTTCCCAGCAGCATTCGTGTTGCACAGGTGCTCCCTGCTTAAGTGTTTTTCATTTGCTTGCTCTGATGTCTGTAAGTTGTCTTAGGTTCTTCCAGCTATGTCTGAAGATTGTAAGCACACACAGCTATTTCAGTATTTTCATTTTCGAAGTCACTGACCTGATTGAACAAGATTGACTGGCGGTCTGATTGTAAACAAACCATAGCTCTGCTGAATTTTAACTCATCTGCCAGATCATCATTCTGCTTCCTAAGATTTTAATTTTCAGATTCCAGCATCGCAGTTATCCTTAGTGGAATCAAGGTTAGTTTGTAATGCTGACTTTGTTGACTCATTCACTCCCGGTGGATATTTTGGGTCCATTCCAGCAATGGATGGTTCTGATGCCATATGGCGTCTATGGGAATAAATGAAATACCTGTAAACACATTGCATTCTGCATTTTCTGATTTGCCTTTTTATCAGACTTCCACAACTCAGCTTGTTCAGTACAACAATCTCAGGGGTCTAATGCCCTTGATGCATCTTTACAGAACCCACCTGGTTTACGTTTAGCTAAAGTTCTGCAATGATCACCTCCATACTGTTAAGCCATATGGGTTTGGGGAACCATGAGCCATGACACCTCAATTCTGGGGTTATGCCTAGTTCTTTGACCTAGAAGCCTGGAAAAAGTTATAACCCTTTTAAAATACCAGCCCCCACCTAACTGTTCTTGGTACAACTGCATCTGGGTTTGAATCTTCCCTTTTTCTTGGGGAGACCAGCAGAGTCATCAATTGTTAGGAAGGTTTGATTAGTGTCTGTGGAGGTACCAAATATAATAAAAACACAGGACACAATGATAGCAATAAGCTTCCATCTATATTTTGCAATTGCACACAGAAAACAGTAAAAGGTGAAGGGAAGAACACAATGGGTGCAGGTAAATGGAATGGTACCAATGGAGAGGGAAGTGACTAGTGGAGTGCCTCAGGGGTCAGTGCCGCGGTCTCTACTCTTCAATGTGTTCATAGCTGACATCGGTAATGGATTGGAAGGGAAGGTGCATTCGTTTGCAGATGACATCAAGATCTGCAATAAGGTGGATACCCCAGAAAGAGTCAAGAGTATGGAATCAGACCTGAGGAAACTTGAGGAGTGGTCAGACACCTGGCAGTTGAAGATCAATGCCAAAAAGTTCAAGGCCATGCACTTAGGCAAGGGAATCCCCAAGTTGGGATACTACCTGGGAAGGGGAGCAGCTTGCATGCACCAACCAGGAGCAACACCTAGGAGTCATTGTATCAGATGACTTAAAGGTGGGGAAGCAGAACAAAAAGGCTGTGCTAAAAACTGGTGGTAGGCTGGGCTGCATAGGGAAGGGAATCACTAGTCACAGATGGGAGGTGGTGCTGCCACTGTACAGGGCACTGGTGCGTCCCCACCTGGAGTACTGCATACAGTTCTGGAGGTAGCACCTTAGGAAAGACAGTGATATGATTGAGACAGTACAGAGGAGAGCCACACAAATTATTCAGGGTCTACAGTGAAGATAGGTACAGGGATCTCAACATGTACTCCCTGGAGCAGAGAAGGGAGAGGGGGTCATGACTGAGACATTCAAGTATATCAATGGTATAAATGAAGTAGTGGTACAGGAGTTCCTTCAGGAGAAGAAAAGCATCTGAACTAGAGAACAGAATATGTAGCTCAAGGGTGGGTGATTCAGGAGCAATGTTAGGAAGTTCTTCATGAGAGGATGGTCGACCCTTGGAATTGCTTGCCCTGAGAAGTGGTGGAGGCCAAAACAGTAAACGGGTTCAAAAATGCCTGGGGCAAGCACAAAGGTATCATTTCACAGAAAGGATAGAATAGGGGGCAGTTACTCATATCAGGCAGACTAGATGAATCTAGCAGTCCCCTTCTGCCATCAATGTCTATGTTTCTAAGGTTCTTAGCACAGTCCTTCTAGATGAAATATAACAGCTTAGCAAGTGGCTATAGAAAATTAGCAATTTTGTTATAGTTACCTTCTTCTGGGAGACAGGTACAGCAGAGTGGTTCTTCCCGATGGGCTTCTGTCTAATTTGTGTGTTTCCCTCAAGCCCCACTTATACAGATATGGAAGCTGTGCTGTGTGACTGAATTCACATCTCCCAAAGAAATCTGTCCCCACTGTCTACCCTGCATCATTTCCTTCTGTCTTACATCATACATTCATTGGCTGTCTTGGCTCCATTCTGCACCAGGCTCCTAGTCAAGCATCTGGACCAACTCCCATAATAACCTTGGGGAAGTAAAAATCCCATAATAACCTTGTCAGGAAAACTTAGACATTCTGACTCTTCTTCATAAGAAGAATGTAAGAAAAAAAACTAGTCCTAGTACAGCGTGTTATAGCAGCTGTTAGTTATCTATCCCCAAAATACGCATATATGTGTGTGTGTGTGTGTGTGTGTGTGTGTGTGTGTCAGCAAGGCTAGTGTAAGACATCTCTATTCTATGGGTTTAGCAGGCAGCAGTTCTCCACTGTAACTTATATCCCCAAAAGGTCCCTGTCTGGAAATGGTACAGTTGCTAATAAGCAGTAATACTTTGGTTACACCTAATGGCAAATAATAATGTTGCAGTGTCCCCATGATAATAGGCTTACAGTTGCAATAAACTAGTAACTACATAGACAGTGTAAACAATAATGAAAAATATTTCCATACAATTCCCACTATGAGGCTGTTTGGGTAAAACACCGAACAGCCTCACACAAAGACATGAGTTTGTCATGTCAAATGAAAAACCTTGGCGTACATTTCTTTATAATGTGTATGTAACAAGCACCGAAGACAGTATAGCTTAATGAAAATTATAAGTACTAAAACAGCTTGAAGTATAATCAACAACTTAAAAGTAATCTCTATCCAAATATTAGAGATCATTGCTGATTCTAATTAAATGTTAATCTTTAGGATTCAGTAAAAGTTTTAAATCTAGAGAAAGATGTGAACTATGGAAAGTTAAACTTGGGATGTAATTAATGACATCAGTTTGATTGCCAGGTTCACTAAGGATGTTGTCCTTCTGGTGAACAGGAACTGGCAGGATAACTGTTTGTTCAAGGACAATGCTTTCAGCAGGTGTAAAACAGAAGTTTGGAATGGTCACTGGGCATGTGAGAGCCCCATATGTGAAAATTTAGTTTGTAACAACACAATATTGACCACCCATAGTGTATATGACTTTGGCTACAGGAAGGTACCACATTGTGAGCTTCACAGGGCATGTGTCATTCTGGGCAGACAGGAAGCTGATGTTGTATTGGGAGCCACCACTAAGACCACAGACAGGTGTAACCACATCAAATACATCACATCGGCATACATAGCGATGCTGTCTAACTGAACAGCAAGCAGTGTGTTTAACCCGCCATCATGCTGTGGTGGGTTGTAGATGACCAAAGAAGGATTCTCAATCTGTTCCTTGTAGATGTCACCTTCCAAGTGACCCACAGAATGGACTGTAGCCAGTTTGTCAAATAGATAAACATTAGGGTCCAATACAGGCAGAGAAACTGTGAAAGATATATACAAGGTATCCTGCCTAGCATAGGACTTGCTCAAATAGCATCTGTCTTGGTTGTGATGCAAAGTCACATAACCCAGGT
Source organism: Neoceratodus forsteri (assembly GCA_016271365.2). Taxonomy (NCBI): domain Eukaryota; kingdom Metazoa; phylum Chordata; order Ceratodontiformes; family Ceratodontidae; genus Neoceratodus; species Neoceratodus forsteri. The sequence goes on along the minus strand of CM028135.1, from coordinate 556,983,892 downwards.
TCCTGGCTGTCATGAAGGAACATTTCTGACAGGCCTCAAGGTATCCTGTATGGACATCCTGTGTTCTGGTTACACATGCTGGGCAATACCATTTGGCCAGATAGTTATCAGAGATGAGACCTGGGAAGCACCCTGATTTCACATCTCTGAGCAAATGAGTAATCATGGTTAAAATATATAATTGTCATAAGCTGTGCATATTATTTCTTTGCCCATAAAGTTATACTGAACTTCTATATTATTGACATTAATTAATTCATAAATTTTGGATTGTGTTTTACAAAATAAATGTGCTATGTCATGGAGGCCATACAGTGCATAACTTTCTAAGCTAAACCTTCTATACCCAAAGCAGGGTTCAAAACAGCCTGACCAGACTGCTGCTCAAAGTAACTAGTGTGTCTTTTATTAGTTTCAAGGTCTACCCTATTCCAGATTGACATCACAGAACCTAATAGACCTGAGACTCTGGCCACCAATCCATCTAGACTGTGATGCTGTCTGGAGTGCTGTGTCTCATTCCCCATGGAAAATGGTTGGTATGCAATTGGATCTCGAGCACACCTCTCAACTGCTATGAATATCACATAGCAGTATGATTTTCACACTCACATTTACCCTTGCTTTTTTACCCTTATCCTTGGTTTACTAATGTAATTAATAATGTTAAAGCAATTTCTGGACACACAATCTATTAAATCATTGAACTAAGTTGAGAGAAACATTCCTTATCATTAACTATAAAGGCCCACTATTTGTAGATATATTACTGTTTAAAATAAGAAAGTGCTACACATTCTGACCATTTGCTATGATTTTTGAAGGACAGTGCTATGATTTTTAATGATGAGAAGCTGAGAGGTATGATCTGTAGAATTAACCTAATGAGTGGCAATAACATATAACAGAAAATGAACATGAAACATCAAAACTTTTGTGCTCACACAGGGGCTGTACTCCATCATATCCCAATGTGACAGGTTAAATACAACAGGTATGTGAATGAATTGAAGATTGTTAAGTAATGTACCTGGTACAGACATTGCCATGAGTCCACTAGGTGGCTCATGTGTCAACAGAGGACAGGACAATCAATGGATATGAATAACAAAGTTAAAAATCACTCAATAAATACTAAAACAATCTGGGTTAAATTATTTCTGAGCAGTACAAAACTGGTATTACTCGGTATCTATTATCATGCTCCAGATTGCCTTAGAGAAACCTATGAGGCACTCTTAGCTGAAATTGAACAGGCCAGTGAATTGGGAGATATCATTATAATGAGTGATTTCAATATGGGGGAGATAAATTGGAAAAACTTTTCAGCATCTAGTCTAAATGGTAAAAAATTGCTATCCCTGTGCGAGCATGTCAATCTAAAATAGCTAGTGTCTGCACCAACCGGGGGGGAAAATTCTCCACCTAGTACTGAGTACTGATAGTTTATTGGTAAAGAAGTGTTCCACTAGTTCCCCATTGGGTAATAATGACCATAACATTATTACATTTACTCATTCTAGAAATATTAATTATAGCCAGGGGAAGACTAAAGTATTCATATATGCAAAAACCAATATGAAAGAAATTAAATTACACGTTAATAAAATAATTGGAACAAGGAATTCCAACAAAGGCCAACACAAAATTATTGAGATTTTATGAAAAACACCAGGGTTACTCTATCAATAAATACATACATACATTACTTCCAGGCATAAATTCTGCAATAAAAAACATCAGCCCAAATGAATGAACAGAAATACCAAACTGTTAATAAAAAACAAAAACTAAAAATATAATGACTTTCTAAAACACTAACAAATGCATCCTGGGATATATGCACAGTAGTGTGGATGTGCTCTGAAGTTCATTTGCTCAATTTATCACCTGCATGTTATACCATGCCACCACCAGAGGGCCTCACTCACTGTCAAATCCACTTAAACTGCTTCCAAAATTAACAATTCAAATTCTCAAGCACTGTTACTTGCCTGCACCTCCCATAAGTTTTTACCTCTCATCTCCTTATCCTTTCTTCTCTTTTTCCTTTTGCCTTACTTCCTGCACAGCCCCTCAATCATGTCAACCATGATTCCAAGTCCAACGTCTAAAAGACTCCTGGACATGCATCCTGTCCCCTCCCTCCTTCTTCTGACTCTCTTCTCCTTCTTTCTCTCCTCCACTCCCCTCATCTCCCCTCTGGCTGCCCCTTCCCCTCCCCACCACCCCTCAATCCAACAGGTTAAGGAACCCCTTCCTGTCCCACTTGCCTACTCGTCACTCTCCACCCTTGCCCTTGTTCTGCACCATCTCACCCAGTATTATACCACCTCAGTCATCCTACAGCATTACCCTCATTCATTGCTCCAACCACAGATGGCCTGCCTGCATATCTTTAAAAGGAAGGAAACTGACGGCCATCGCCTCCATGCTCCTCCTCATCCTTCTGCTTTCCGGTGATATTGAACAGAACCCTGACCCCACCTCCCCACGCTGAAGAAACTGCCCTCGCACCTCAAAGGACTAAAAGTAATGCACATAAGTATTAGAAGTCTCCTGCCTAAACTGGACCTTCTAAACTGCTGGCTAACCCAAAACTCCCCCGATATCTTATGTCTATCAGAAACATGGCTATCTGCCAAAACACCTGATGCATCCCTCACCATCCCTGACTACTCTATCATTCGGCAAAACAGCAGCAAGAGAGGGGGCGGTGTCACGTTGCTTGTTCAGCATCCCCTCTCATGCACCGTAACAAGAAAAGAGTCATGTCCAGGCTCACATGAACTAATACTTGCCAAATTCTCCTTCCCCTACTCCCCCTTCCCTTCATTGGGGTGGTCTATGCCTCCCCTCAGCTGGGGCATGCTGCCCTAGCAGAACGCATCGCTACCCTCCAGCCTCTCTCAAGCTCTGGTGAGTTATTGCTCCTGAGTGACTATAATCTTGGTTGGCTGTCACCCTCCTCTGCTATGACCATCTCCAAAACTGAATCCTTAAACCTCTCACAACTAATCAATGAACCCACCCGCTACAACCATCATTTCTCCATCACTCCTTTATAGACTGGGTTCAATCATTTCACCCCCACAGAATATCCAATGCAGGAGTCCTCGACCCTGTCCTCCATGACTACTGTATTACTTACTGCATTAGAAAGACACAACTGCCTAAATCCACACATGAATATATCACCACACATCCCCAGCACTCTCTCGATACAAACTCCCTTCTGTCAGACTTATACAATGCAGACTAGACCCCAGTGTACTCCTCTTTAGACATAGGCACTGCACTAGCTCAGTTCATTAAAATCTTTACAAATATCTGGGACTACCATGCCCCACTCCAAATAGCAAGGGTTAGAAAACGTCACCACCCCTGGATCACAGCCCCAATAATTGCCCTCTGCATATCCTGCGACAAAGCCTGTGAGGACTTTAAAGCCTCCCAAACCATCCACTCCAAACAGATCTACAGCACTACTAGAAATTTATGCACCAAAATCATCAAGCTAGCAAAAGCTGCCTACTTTAAAAACTGTCTCAAGTATGATCATCCCTCCTCATTTTGGAACATTGTAAACCTCAATGGCATCAAAATTGCTGACCCCTCCCAGGTGGCAGATGCCATGAACACCTTTTTCACTATCTGTGCCCTCCTGGATCAAGCCTTTCCCTCACTACCTGCCAACAGTCCCCTTCCACAATCCACAGCTGTGAGAAATTTCACTCTCACTCTTGCATCTACCAGTGAAGTACTGGCCACACTCCTATCCTTAAACCCAACTAAATCAAGCCCAGAAGGCCTACACCCAAGCCTCCTATGCTTATTGGCCCCAGCCATCACCCACCCCACTAACCTACATGCTAAACCTATCCTTCTCCACATGCACAGTACCTATGGCCTGGAAAACTGCACTTGTCATCCCTCTCCACAAAGGTGGTGACACCACAAATCCCCAAAACTATTGTCCGATCTCCCTCCTCCCCGCCATGTCCAAAGTACAACAATGTTTAGTAGAGTCGAGACTGAATACCCTCCTAAACTCCTCAGACCTCCTCTTCCCTCATCATTCCGGATTTAGGGAGCACCACTCCACTGTATCTTTGCTTCTTAGGCTCACCAGACACATCTAATCTACTGCTGACCAAGGTCACATCACAGTGTCCATTTTCATTAACCAGGCCAAGGCCTTTGACTCTGTTTCCCACCCCCTTCTCCTAAATGCCCTTGATCATGCTGGTCTTGCTCCACCTGCAGTATGGTGGTTCAACTCTTAAGCTCACCAACAGATGTCAATCAGTAAGGGTAGCTAACTTCTCCTCCTCCTCCTCCTCCTCTTCCCTCCCACTCTCTATCCTGGCAGGTGTCCCACAAGGCTCTGTTCTGGGATCCAACCTTTTCATTCTCTTCATAAACAATGTCCCTTCTGCTTGTTCAAACTCCCTCATCCACATGTATGTGGACGACACTGTCCTCTTCACCTCTGGTCCTAACCCAATCTCCATCAAATATGCCATATAACAGGATTTCCACCATGTTCAGTCTTAGTTCCAAGACAACAAACTCAGACTAAACACCTCTAAAACTGTCTTTATGACCTTAGGTACCTTTCAAAGATTGGCAGAAACCATCCCCTCCCCTCCCATTGCCACCCTAGAAGGCACCCCTATCACCGAAGTCTCAACCTATTAGTATCTAGGAGTCTGGTTGGACCCTCAACTAAATTTCTCTCACCACATTAACTATTTATCATCAAAACTTTGCCCTAAGCTAGGCATCCTATATTGCAACAGGGACTCCCTCTCCTTTCCTGTCCATCAACAGTTTCTGACTAAAATGATTTTACCTCCTCTTGACTATGCTGACGTTGATTACTGCACTGCCCCCCCACTTGCTAAACTTGAATCTCTCATGCCTTTTGTTGATTTGCCTCAAATTCTCCCTCAAGGACCCACTACTGCTCCCTCCTCCCAACTCTGGAACTCCCTCCCGTGTCCCATTGGCATTTCATCCACTCTGTCTCCTTTATCTCCAAATACTGGTTCAACCTTCTTCCCTCCTACCTCTCCAATTACCTCACCCCTGCTCCTCCCACATCATATTCCCTCCACTCATGAGATGCCCACTCTTTTTCTCCCTACCCAAACTATCCTCAAACATGGGCAAGTCTGCTTACTCCTTTTGTCTCCCCTCACTTTGGAATGCTCAACCCCCCGTCTTCCGTAACTTCCTCTTGCACCCCCTGTCAGATCTCAGCTACGCCTCCTGTCTCCTCCTACCTGCTCCTATATCAGCTGATAGCTTTTATGCTCAAACTGGCAACACTTACGCACTCTGAATTTCTTAACTGTAACCATGATCTGATGTGAAAAGGTTGCTCTGTTTGTAAATATTTGACAACGCTATTACACATTGTCATGCAGATTACTACTGTACACTGTCTTACCTTGCTAGTAACTGTGACTTTTACATAAGAAACTTTGTTTATGTGTCCTTATTTATCTGTTGTTTAGTCTTTCTTGTTATATGTCTTATTTGTTTTTTATTATATCTTGTAGTTTTTAATTGGTTTTTAATTGGTTTCCATGGCACTGGCACTTTGATTGTTATGCACTTTAATAATCACCAATGATGGTGTGATGATTTTTAAATGTGATTCACCTGGTTGTTGTTTCTACTTAAGTGTGATGCTTCTTGCTTGTCCTTAGCCTTTGAAGAAGGATTGCAGACAGTCTGAAACATGTAAGGCCGGACTATGTGTCTTGGTGCAATAAAAGTGGATTTGAAATAATTTTTCTGCGTCCCTCTCATGAGTTAACGTATGCCAGAACCGTTTTCTTTTTATTTCATGGTTGACTTTTGTGCATGTCATCCCAATGCATACTCATATTGGAATATAGCAGTGCTGACAAAACCATGCATGCATGATAGCCATGCATGCGCAGTTTAAATCAACATCACCATGTTGCACACAGTGGCCATCACTGCTGCAGTTGTGGAAAGGAAATGTAGTGCATCGGGAAAGGGTATGTTTATGCAGGCTGTGGAAGGGAAAGGTTGCATAAACAGAATCACTGGAAACTATGTCAGAACATTGTGACAGCACATCAGACAATGGTCCAGTTACATGCTTCAACAGTGCTCTTATACAAATCTGGTGATGGCATAATATCCATGGAGCTTGGTCCATGCAGCCGTACAAGTCAGACTCAGGAGGAGTCTATTAACAAACTAGAGATCTGGTCTGGGACTTGCTCGTCATCACAGTAACTTTCTCATTCTTTTGTAAACAGTAATTTCTGACAAATGTGCCTTAACCATATTGATCTCAGTGCTGGTAGACTACTTCTGGTTTTCCCCAGATTGTAGTATGTGGGGGTAGTAGCAGTCTTGAAGTGGTAGCTGCCGATGGTGGCATGCTCTGGAAAAAAAGTGGTCCCCATGCTCTTCTGCACATTTTAGAAATTATGCATTTCTTTGTTTTAGCTGTAAAGAAACTGACCTCTTTAACACAAAAATAAGGAGTCAGTTATGGCTTCTACCCCCCTTTCGCTTCAAGTGAGGAACGTGATTATGGGTTTGCATTAAATGTACAGTGGCAGCCATAGATGCATCATATTGTTAAACAGTAATCAACTGTATGTAAAAGCTTGTTTTAATGTGTGCTTTCTTAATGTTGTCAATACTACTCCACCTGTTTGTATTCTGTCCCTGGATTTCTATGCTCAAAGTACATTATTTTACATTTTTGTGTTTAGGACAAAAAGGTCTTTCAAATGAAGGTAGTCACTAATCTAAATTCTTTATTGTTTTTTATATTTCCTTGCACATCTTGTGGTAGAATGACATTTCAGAGGTGTCAGGGATGAGTCCAATGCACAGCAATCTACAGTGGGCTTGTCCCAGACAGACCAATGGGCATGCAACCACTAGTCACAGTTTCACAGCTGGAAGCCATTCTCTAGTTGAAAGAAATAAAGCACTCCAATGAGAGCATTTCATTCCTTTCATTCATCCCCTTACTGATCTTACCATTTATCTCCCCACCCACCCTGCAGATGTCCAGGTACCCAGCCACATACTGCATCCCTTTCTCTGTGTGCCATAAACAGTAAACAGTACTAGCAGTAAAGAACAAATAAACATAATTCATCCTTCCCCTGACAGACATCTGCATTGAACTTTGTATCTCTGTGTGAATGAGAGTGTGTATTCTAGTCTCTGAGATCCTCTCTCTCCCCTGTGCTTTGTCTGTGCCACAGTGTCCAGCCTGAGCATTGCTCTCTGTGTTGGTACTGACTGACCAGTGCCAAAGATCTGAGTGAGAGCACTGAGAAGTGAGGCAGCATTGCCTGCAGAGCTGTAGCTTAACCCTGGACTGTGGGAAGAGAGAGACACAGGCTGCAGGGACAAACACTGAGGAGAGGCATCAGCACCCCCCCCCCCCAGAAAGAGAGCACAGGATCAAAAGAGGTGGTGAGTGGCACCTGTGTTAGGGACAGAGCAGAGAGTCCCCAAACAGTGACAGCAAAATACTGTGATGTGGTGAGTAAGCAGAATGAGAGTGATCACCAGGTGACAGGCTGTCACTATTGCAGCACCACCTTGGCAGTGTGAAACTGGGGGCAGTGCAATGTAGTGACCATAATCACGATGACTGGTGGCTCCCACACCTGCAACTGAGCAAGCATTCATTTCAATGGGTGGACCTTCCCTTAGCAGTCTCTACTCCCTCACACCCTCTCCACCACTGAGACAGACACAGCAACAGTGAGAGCCACATCCAGTCTAGCATATATGTGCAGGTCCAATCCATTCCAGTCAGAGACAGTGTCATACCCCCCTTAAAACAGAAAAGTGTAGAACAGTGTGCACTCGAGCTCGGTTGCCATCCATTGTATTGCCACTCACTCTTCCGGCACCTTGCTGTCAATCTGACTCTCTGTCTTTCTGAAGCCCAGTGGAAGTGGACAGCACATACAGAGAGGCAGAGAAAGTGGCAGCAAGAGGGTCACGACTGGTGCAGTGCTGCAGTTTTCCTTTTACCATGGGGGAGTGGAGGTCAAAGAGAGAGAGAGAGAAAGAGATAGAGACCAGGAGAAACACAGTGTAAAACAAACTTGATGCATCTATTCCACCACTGTGCAAGAGGAGCACCCAAACAGAGACAGTGACAGATATGTGGGTCACATATCTGCCCCTTCAAACTGAGTATCACAGTGTAGGGTGGGCACTGGATGGGAACCCCGGGCATTTGCTGCCCCCTTCATGTCCAGCTCACACCAGCACATGTGGAACAAGCTGCATTAGCCAGAGATGGATGTAGGCCACTCATCTTCCCCTCCACACCCATCCCACTCCACACCAGTTGGCACAGTGACTAGGTTACCTCCAGGTGGGCAGCCCAAGGCAAATAGTGGACTGTGGCCTGGCAGAAGTTGCTAATTTGTGCCACCTCCACAACCATCCAGCCACTGCACATTGGCTGCCCCAGTGAGAGACAGAAATGTGAGTTGTACATTTGCCATACCACACCTGTTTCTATCTAGCCTGGTGGGCTCCAGGTGGGTAGAAATGGGGCTGCAGTCCAGATCAACTGGGTGGCCCGATGCCATTGGAACCCAACACCATTCTGCATCTCTGCACATGTGAAACATTTTCTCCTTCCATTATGGCTCCTGCAGTGGCAGCGGTGGATCACAGCAGCTTTGATTGTATTAGGGGCAGGGGCTACACACTATAAAGCCTCACACTGCACATGGATGTGAGCACTGTAGCACAAGCAACGTGAGTGGCGCGAGCGCCACTCGGGAGAAATTTGATTTAGATTTATAGCTCTTATTTGGGGATAAAGTTTAAGATAAGAAAATGAATATTGCACTTATCTTGAGTGTATGGATAGTGTGGGGGCTTCTGCCTTGTGAATTACACTTTGAAGGATACAGATTGTAACAGTGTTAGCAAGGGTATCGGTCTAGTAGTTCTGGGAAGAATTTTTTAATCTAAGAATACAAGATCCGTTTTAAGAAGGAATTCATTTACAAATGAAAGAAGGAGTTTTATAAAACAACTGGGTTCTCTAGAACTATCCTACTAGATGAATAACCTAGGGCCTGGATGTTTTCTCTGCTCATGTTTGCTAATGCAAAACAGTGATACTGAAGTTAATCCAGGCCCAGGAATCACCAGTGAGATTACTTTAGTACATGAGAATGTGAGGAGCATAGTCCACAAAATAGATGATTATAGAGTCTGGGTATCTAATAACGATTTTGACTTACTGGCACTGTCTGAAACTTGGCTTCATTCAGAGATTTGTAACCAAGAAGTAAACCTAGATGGGTACAGAATAGAGAGAACTGATAGAAAATTAAAAAGGGGTGGGGAAGTTTTATTATACATTAAAGATAAATTAGGCCCTTATCAGATCTTGTTAATAGCTAATCATGAAGGGATAGATTGTACGACAATAGAATTGCATACGACAAAACTAGTAGTGGGAGTTTTTTATGTCCCTCCTCCCAAAAACAAAACTCAAAAGTTTTGACAGTCTTACGGATCTTCTCCTAGAATTAATAAAAAGGTCATTATCACAGGAGATTTTGATGCAGATTGGAAACAGGCTAGAGTTCTAAGGCTTAGAAATAATGTTGAAGCACTGGGACTAGAACAGAAGATATAATAACCCACTAGAACTACTTATAATTGGGGCCATGGGGCTGTACTTGATCTTCTGTTCATTTCCTAGGACTTGAATATTGAAAAATGGGAAATATTGCCAATACATTTAGGGGATCATAGCCCTATAACTTGTATTATTGATTTTCCTATCCCATCAGTGCAGCAAAAGAATGTTTACTGAGTCACAGATCTTAAGAATTTTAATGAAGTTGATTTTAGAAATACTCTTAAAGAATTTATTGGGACAGATTATTTTTGATTCCAGAAATCGATCTAGTTGTTCTGGAATTTAATGAATCTTTGGTTACCATCATACACAATCATGCTCCAAAAATTCAGAAATGTAATAGAGCAAGAGAAAATCCATGGATAACAGATAAGATGAAGTAACAACTTAGAATTAGAGAAAGAATATGGAAAAAAGCTAGGAAAACAAAAACTAAAGAAGACTGGGATAGTTTTAAAAGATGGAGAAATAAATGTGGTAAAGACATCAAAAATGCAAAAAAAGTACCATCTTGATAAAATAAACAAGTTAAAAGATCAAAAAAAGTTTTGGAAATATATTTCTGAAATTAGACATACTACCAGAGCCATAAAATACATTAATTTAATGCAAGGTGAAAAGTTGGTTGATGAACCAACGGAAGTGGCCACAATACTAAATTCTTATTTTGTTGAATATGGGGACTTAAATATTCCCCCACCAAAAGAACATACAGCAGACTTGCTAACAGATTAAATAATTGAGGAATTAAGAACTAAACAAGCTAGACGATTAGAAACTAAATTTAACCTCAGACTGTTGAGTCTGAAGGAGGCACAAATAGAATTGCAAAACGTAAATATTAATAAAGCCTGTGGATTGGATGAAATTGAGGCTAGATTTTTAAAAATTGGGGCGGATGTCCTTGCACACATAATAACTTACTTATTAAATTGGAGCCTTAGTAGTTCCACTGTCCCTGAAATTTGGAAAAGGGGAAAAGTAATACCAGTTTTTAAGGGTGGAGATAGTACTGTAATTTCAAACTATCGACCTATCACTATACTCCCTGTACTTTCAAAGATAATGGAATGTAGAGTCCATTTTCAATTTAGTCAATATTTAGAAGAAAATGCAATATTGACTGAAAACCAACAAGGATTCAGACCTAATAAATCCATGAACACCACCCTAATTGACTGCCTTAATCTGGTTGTAACATCTTTGGATCAGGGAAGAAGCACTGGAGCGGAGTTCATGGACCTTAGTAAAGCTTTTGACCTGGTTCAGCACAAGAAGTTACTGGAAAGGTTTTGGCAGGTAACAGTACAAAAGGAAACTTTGCAGTGGTTTGCATCATTTTTGGCTGACCATAAACAATGTGTCACTAATGTAGCAATTGTATTGAGCCTTGAGGAAATAAACCAGGGGGTTCCTCAGGGATCCATTTTAGGCCCATTAATGTTTAACGTATATGTTAACAATCTGGAGCAAAATATTAACAATGGGGAAATTAGATTGTATGCAGATGACACAGTCTTATTAGTTTCAGCTGAAAATATAAAGGAACTAGAGCAGAAACTGCAAAGAAATTTGATACAGTTGGAGGGGTGGATGATAGATTCTGGATTGCTCCTAAATGTAAAAAAAAATAGTGTATGATATTTGATTCGGGGTGTGCAAAGAGTGGACCACAGCTGTAGATCCAATTAACTAATGGTAGTGAAGTGAAGGAAGTGAAGGGATATAGATACGTGGGTATGCAAATGGACTCATATATGACATTCAAAGATCATATTGATATACAGGTCAAAAAGGGAAATCAAAGACTGGGCAGTTTAAGGAGGGTGGCAGGAGTTCTTTCTAGAGAAGTCAGATAAAAGTTGATTAAACAAACGATAATACCAGTATTAGAATGTGGAGCACCTATATATATGCATTCCACCCAAAAACTACGAAATAAAGTAAATCAAGCACGCTATAGACTGGGCAATTTTATCACTAAGAGTAAATACGGAACTCAGCACTGTGACATATATAAACAATTACACTGGTTAAACCCTGATGCTCAAAGAAATTATATCTGGTTAACTATTTGTCATAAAATCATATTTGATAAAAGTAAACATCCCCTGGCAAAATTTGCTATACTTCAACAATCAAATAATCTGAGACACCAAACAAGAAATGTCAATAGAAGAATTCCAATGTTAAAATATCATAGCAACATTGGAGAGACCAAGCTGCAAAATAAATCAGCTGATTATTGGAATAACCTGCCAAAAAACTTAAAGATTATAAATAATCTGTCCATTTTTAAAATTAATTTGGTTGAGCACTTACAGACTGAATGTACATGTTATGTATGATGTTGATGTGAAACACAAGTGGTATGATGTTAGATTTTTATTGTTTAATGTTTGTACTTGTAATATATTCTGTATATTTGACATGTGTATGTACTTTAAGATAAGAGGGCTTTAATTGAAAATGGGGCCTTTGGTCCTAATATATTTGTTCCTGTATAAAAATAAAATTTTATCAAATCAATGTGAGGAGCACTCAGCAGGAGCCAATGAGAGATGTGGTTCACACATCCGTCCATCTTCACCCATCTGAGTTCCATGAAAGCTGGAACTGGTATTTGCCACCTCCACACAAGGGTAGCACTCTGCAGCAGCCACAGATAGAGATGCAAGTTGCACATCTGCACCTTCATATCCATCCCTGATCCACCAGAGCTAGCATAAAGGTTGAAGTGGGCTTCGGGTAACTGGCACTTCCTCACCCTGTGCCACACCTCTACACTTGAAGAACACTCTGCTTCAGCCAGAGGCTCTCCCACCTAATGTGCTATGCCTATGGAAAGCACCCTGAGGTACTGAGATATAAAAATGTGAGATCCTGTATCTGCCCCTCCGCAACTGTTCCCACTCTGTTTGTTGAGTGGTGGGGTTGGATACAATGGGTGCTCCTGCATGACTGGTGCCCCCTCCTGCACCCCCATCTATCAATCCAATACTTTATAGCCACCAGAGAAGAGATGTGGGTTGCACATCTCCACCATCATAAACTGTCCCCATTTCAAACAGTTTCACACACAGACTGGAGTGGGGTCTAGGATGGTGGCCCCAAAGTGACTGTTCCCCACCCTTCATCCCACCCTTACACATTGGGAGCACTCCCCCCTCATTACACATTTGTACATAGAGAGCACTCCTCCCCCTCTATGTCTTCTTTGAATATGGGGAGCAAGTCTTCTCCAGCCCTCTTCCACATGGTAAACATAGTGTATCATGCAATCATGTTTGGTCTCAATCCTTGTTGAATTCAACATTGTACATATTCTGCCAGTGGAGGCCTCCTTGGAGTTCCCAGGATTAGGTTGAGGCATTCTGGGGATGGGGCATTCTTGGTGGCTGTGCCTACCCTGTTGAACTCCGTTCCTGTCTATTTAAAGGAAGCTCCCTCAGTAGAAGCCTATAAGAATGGTCTAAAAACTTACCTGTTCCAGCAAGCTTTTATTGATTTATTGTTTGATGTTAGTGGAATAGATGGATGCATTTTAAATTGGCTCCTAGTTGAATTTTACATATATTTTTGGTGTAAGATTTTATATTGCTGTTTGCTGTTTGTAGTGTACAGCACCCAGAGTCCCAGAAAATGGGTGCTTTTATAAATCAATACCTATCTATCTATCTATCTATCTATCTATCTATCTATCTATCTATCTCTCTTATGCATATATGAATGGAAAGAAAATTGCTTTATTTTAATTTATATTATGTGTCCTTACTTTTGTATCTCACACCATGTATTGTTTTTATCATTGCTTGTACAAGGGACCTCCTTGCAAATGAGCTTGCCCAATGGATTTTATCCCTTCACAATAAACTTGAACATGGAGAGCACTCGTCCCTCCATTCCATCTCCACACATAGATATCATTGTTCCAAATCCATCCCACCTCCTTACATTGTGAGCACTGATTTCCTGACACCCCCAGTGCTTCTTCCACTACATTTCACCTCACCCACATGGACAGTACTTCTCCCACTGCATCCCACCTCCAGAAAATAGAGAGCATCCCCCACCATTCAACCTCCACACATGGGGAGCTTTCCTTCCACTTCGTATCAGCTCTGTACAAGGGGAGCAATCCAACCCTTTATCCCACTGCCCCTACATGGGGAGCATTGCTCCTCATCCATCCCAATCCTACACATGGGGACACCTCCACACATTTGCATCACTCCTCCTCTACCACCATCCCACCTCTGCATATAGGGAGAGTACTCCTAACCTCATTCCACCTTTGCACATGGGAGTACTCTGCAACAGCCAGAGACACAGATGCCAGTCAGGAATCTGCCTTTTCATACCAATTCCCACTCCATGTGATAAGCTCCAAGTTGGGCAGAACATCGATGGGGTTGAAATATAATGAGTGGGTTGCCCTGGGAGATGGTGCCAATACTCCTCACGATCTCTCTGAATGAGGGAAGTCCCCTTCCCTGAATCAATTTTTATTCTTTTCTCCACTCACCACTTTTCTGCTGATTATCCTCTTGTTGAATTGCCTTAACAGTCACTCCCCTCCCAAGACAGGACTACAGGACACAAGGCCAGGGCAGATTTTTCTTCAAACCTCTCCTGTCTTCTCTTCAGACCATACCACTAGTCCAGCCAGCATGCACCACAGTCTAGAGGACACACCACATGTTACTCAGCCCCAGATGTGTCTGTTCTTTCTGTGGTAGACCATACTTCAAGTTCTCCCACAGTTCAGCTGAGGCAAGAGAAGAGCAGCACACAGTCCGACTGTAGCACCACAACAGTCAACAGGACACAACTTGCTCAGCACTGTACAGATGATGCAGCACAGCAGCATGCTCACTAGTCTGTCTCACCAGACTTCTCCTGCTCTCTCTGTTGATGATGTCTCTATCTCCCCTTGCCATTAACAGTCCCGTGCATGCACACTGTATTGCAGCTAGCTCCAGCCACTGTGGAGACTGCTGTGACACTGAGTGTTTTAGCAGCTGAGTCTGAACAAACCAGAAAATAAAAGACAGAAATTTGAAAATTTCTGAGATAGCTTCGTGGAGAGGGGGGGGTTGAACACCCTGAGTACCCCCCTGCCTACAGCCATGCAATCCAAAACAGTTCAGACACATGCAATCCTTACATTTAAAGGCAGTCCTCCCAGCTCAGCTAGCCTCCCTGCCTGCCCCAGCACACTAATGAACACCAACTGCTACCCCTCCCAGTTCTTTTGCAAGCAGCGAGAATCCCTCACTCTCAAGTGGTCAGTCCTGTACAAGTAGCAGAGTTGGAGGTCTGGGGCTGAAGTTGGACCTGTTGCTGTAATGGAGCACAAGCCTGCCTGAAAACAACAGGACAGCTAAATTGAGTCCCCTTAATCCCTACAGATGGAGGCTGCTGCTCAGGTGATTGCTACAGCCACTCAGGCACCACTAGGGATTTAAAATAAGAGCTGGACTATGGCAGGCAGCCTGTCATCTACATCCTCCTCCTCCTACACTGACTGCTTACAGCACTTGCCCAGCTCCTCCTCTGCTACCAGTGCCACCAGTGGTCAGTAGTGTCGGTGGGTGGCCCCTCTTGGAGTGGTCAAGCGAGCTCCTTGACTTGTTACCAGCCACCACAACCAATACTCTCTTTTGACTTTCATCCATGCCAGGTTGCATTTGCCTGTTTCCAAACACCCAATAAACTTTTTTCTAGTGTCTACTTAGATGCAGAATATTAAATATATTAAAAAATATATAATTGCTTTGAAGAAGATAGAAGCCTTTATTATGGCTCGTCATCAATGTATGGCTGGAGAACACTGAACTCTTATCTTGATTGTTTTACTGCTTCATTGCTATTTTGTATTTTCAGGTTAAATCAACTATAATAAAATATAATTTTTTTTGAGATGATAGAAGATTTTATTATGGCTCTTTTTGGTTTGCTCCATACACACTGAAGCGTTGAAGCAGTGAGATCATCACAATTTTGGCAGTCTTGCACCATTCCTCTGATCTTAAAAATATGTATCACAATGGTTGTATAATTGTAGGTCTATATTCAAATGTCTTTAATTCATTATAATTACACACTAAGAAGAATGGTCTTAATGAGTCCATTTAAGGTTTCATAATTTGACCTTTTGCAATTTTAATGACCTCCCAATTCTGGAGTCATCAATATTTTTTATCTAAACATTTCTTTGCTCAGTTAATCAATAGTCCAATAAGATACAGAATAAAATTACTTTAGAACAAAAACTGTATACACTTTGGGTTTGATTTTGCGCAACTATTAACTTCTCTCTAAGTTGAAAATGCATAGATCAGTTGTGCATATATTTGTATTTCCCAAAACTTTACTTTGGAAATTAAAAAAAAATGAAAAAATAACACTCAACAGTCCAATAAGATTTAGAATAAAATAACATTTGAACACAACTGTATACACTTTGTGTTTGATTTTGTGCAAATATTAACTTCTCTCTGAGTTGAAAATGCATAGGAGATTACTTGTACATATTTTTCGATTTCTCCAAACTTTTACTTTGGAAATTTATAAAAACAATATGAAAAAATAGTACTTGACCTTTTGAACAGGTCTTGACCTCCCATAAAGGGAATGGCATAAAACTTATTTAGGAGTCATATAAGAGTTATCCTGAGGTTAAAATTGAGTAAACTATACATTTAATGAGTTTTAATAATAGAAGTTACCAAAGAGGACATAATAAAAGAAAAAATAGTGGTGCAGCATAGATGCCTAAAATGTACCAAACCATTTGCTTCTAAAAGTTTCACAGACAGCCAAGTATTCTTTATGTGTGTGAGCACTTTTTTCTTCTGTGTCTTCCTTCTTCCCCCTATCTGGTCCATGTCAGCTTCACATATAGATATTGCTGGCTAATAATTAATAAAATTAATCTGCTGCTTTTTTCCTAAAAAGATTTAACATAATCTCATCCTGAAAAGATCTGATGTGCCCCCAATAAGCAGATCATTTTGTTTCAAGCTTTTTTTTTCTTCATATTAAGAACTAAAGAATGATATCGATGTGTTCTGCATTCCTAGAATAACTTCAGGCTCTGCTGTTAAATTAGCCATGACAAGATATAAACCATATGTTCTGGTCTTAGCATAGTGGTTTCAGAAATCAAGCTGTCAGAAATTCAATAGCAGTTAGCCCAAACAAATGTAAATATCTCAAAAAGTATGGGAGTTACTCATAATTCATCAGAATGAAAGTTGTTCAGGACACAAATAGCTTTCAAATGAGTTTATTCACTAATCTGCACTAATTATATTTTTTAAACTATGGCCATCTGATTACCTGAATTTTCATTTTTCTTCACAATTTTCAACTTTTGTATGGCTATATTTAAAAAAAATCTAATGAATTCAGATTAGTGACTACCCTCATTTCAAAGGACATTTTGTCCTGAAGAACTTTCTTGTTGGTTGTATATTGGTAACTTATATACTTTCCAAGATATTTACATTTGTTTGGCATGACTCCTACTGTGTTCTCTCAGACAGAAAAAAAATGAGGTTGTTTGGAAGACTATATTTTATAAAGAATTCAGATTAGTGACTACCCTCATGTGAAAGGTCTTTTTGCCCTGAGCAACTTTCACACTGGTTGTTTTGGTGCACCTTGACAAGTTTTAAAGATATTTCGACTTGTTTGGAAGATGTGCACATTTGCTCTCAAAGAAAAGCAGCTTGTTGTTCTGTGCCCATCATTCTAAACAGAAAGAAGGGAGTATTTTTTTAAGTGCCATAGGGATTTGCAGTGTTATGGAAGGATACACTGAAAACTACTAAAAAATGTATTCCACGGAAATCCCTTTTCAAGCTAAAGTGACACGGCTGTAGGCTCCACCCACAGCCATAAAAAGTAAAAAGGTAAGACAACTCCAGGATCCTATACAATTACAGGACATATGCTATATTTGCTATCTAAAACCTGTTTTTCCCATAAAACTGCTATTTGAGGGATGCTTACAAAACAACTTTGTGCTCTCTGACTTGAAACTGGAACGCATTATTTCTGTTTATAAAAAAGGCTCTAAGCATGAATGGGGTAACTATAGGCTGACTAGCCTGACTTCATCTGTTTGTAAGATTTTAGAAAGTCTCATTAAAGGGGAAATGATGCCTGATTTAAATAGCATTGATGACAAACAGCATGGTTTTAGACAAGGCAGAAGCTGTCTTAAAAATCTAATGTGCTTCTACAAAAAAGTGAGCTGCTCATTGGATACAAAAATGTCATGTAATGTTGTTTTTGCCAATTTTAGAAAGGCCTTTGATGTTATGCCCCATTGGGCTGTATTGGATAAATAAAAAAAATATCAAAACATCCATTATTAAATGCATTGGTAACTGGCTATTAGGTAAATCTCAGAGTATATTGATACATGGACACCTGTTCAATGTGGGAAAGATCACTAGTGAGGTCCTGCAAGATTCAGTGTTTGGCCCCTCCCTCTTTCAGGTATTTGTGGCAAATATGACCAAAAATAATTACCCGTACAATAAAATTTGAGGATGATGTCAAAATAGATGGCCCCAGCAAAACAACTGAAGATGTGGAAAAAATTCAAAATGATCTGAATAAGATATTACTATGGGTCAACGCATGGGGGATGAAATTAAATAACAACAAGTGTAAGGTTATGCACTTGGGTATTCAAAACCCTACAGCCTCATACTTCTTTGGAATAAAAACTCTCTATATATCTGAAAATGAAAAGGATCTTGGGATTTTCATATCACAAAATCTTAGTAATACTAAACAGGTCAACGAGGCAATAAGCAACAGTAACAAAGTAATCTGGTCCATGAGGCACCATATTAACTCCAGTGATTCAAAGGTATTGATGCCCCTGTATCGGTCCTATGTAAAACCTGAACTTGAGAATGCAGCGCAACTGTGCTGCCCCTTAAAAAATCTAACTGTGCTCAACTGGAAAGAATACAGAGGAAAGATACAAAACACATCTCTGGGATCTAGGAAAAATCAAATGAGGATAGGCTGGAAATACATCTTATGCCATTAGAGATGAGAAGGATAAGAGGAGATTGGCTCCTATTTTTTGATAGTGTAAGCGATCCCTATCTCATGTCTGAACTAGGATTGAAGTTCAGAAATAACTTAAGGGATGGTAGAGGCACCCCTTACAAATCATAGGGAATAAATTTAGTACTCTTAAACAACAATATTTTTATACCATCAGGGTGGTGAATCCCTGGAATAAACTGCACTGAGAGGTGGTTATCAGCAAAAATAAGGATGAATTTAAAAAAATGTTTTGACAGCTATATTCTTTCTGGTGGAAATCTAAAATATTATTCCAATTAAATGTATATGAGCTTCCATGGGCAGCTATGCATTCTTGCTCATTACTCTCCTTAGTATGTTCCTTAGTAATATTCAGTGTCTGCAACAGGTGGTAGAACAGGAGGAGATATGTCATTATAAAGTTCATGAGTTTGTGGTAAAACTTTTAACCTAATGCTTTTTACCACCTCAGGGCCTGGAGCCACAGTGTTACTGGCTTCTTTAATGGCCAGTTTATAAATGCCAGTGTCTGAAAGTTGCACAGGATTGAGCACCAATGAGGCATTATCAGGAAAAATGTATACTCCACCTTTGTAGAAAGGTCCTGTCCATTCATGAGAAAGTCTGTCCACTCGTGTGATACCATCTGCTATGGTGCAATTCCTGAAAGGAAAGTCTCTATCAAGACCACTCAGTTTGTTACTGGCAAATCATAGTGTTGGGTGATTGGCTGTATGATGTCATAGTTATCAACATACCCTTTACCACCATAGCACACAGTAGAAAGTGGTGGAATTATAAGTTACTGGAAGCATGGCAGATTCACCTTCATAAACAGTCACAAAATTTCTGTGCAGTCACTTGAAGTCCTGTGGCCAATTGCCATAAGGCAATTAGAATCAATGTAATCAAAAACATCATAAGTAGATTCTGAAAAACAAAAGAAAATAAAAGAGAGGGCTTCAACAACCCTCTTTAATTAGTATCAGCATTTTTACCTTTCTACAGTTTCAACTGATTGATAGGAAACCATTTGTATCTGTTTTTCTTCTTGCTGCCCCAGTAATTCTGACTTTGTACACTGTGGGGCTGCACCAATCAGTGACAAAGTAGGGTCCCCCACATGTTTGGTGAAGAGTCCCTCTTGATCATAGAGCTTGATCAATACCATGTATCCTACTTCTAATTCCATTTTATGGCTAGAGTTGTGTGAAATTACAGGATTTCATTCCATGAAATATTTTGTGTCTGCGAAATGCAAAATTCCACTGGTGAAATGTAAAATTTTGCCCCCAAAATGTGGAATTTTGCCACTCATAGGTGAAATTCTGCTACTCGTGGGTGAAATTCCACATTTCGCTGGTGAAATTCTGTATTTCGCAGGTGAAATTTTGCAATTTGTACCCGCAAAATATTTTGAGGAATGTACTGAATTTCACAAAATATTTTGTGTTGTGAAATTCACAATTTTGCTGGAATTTCGCTGGCAAAATAAAATTTCACTGCATCTCTATTCATGGCATTGTCAATGTAAATGTTATTTACACACTGAATCACACCAATTTTGATAGCAGCATACAAATAAATGTCATTCAAAGTTTTTAGCGATCTATTTACATAGTTCTCTACATAGATACTGTCTAGTTGTGGCAAGAATAATCCATCCATCCACAAATGTTCAGGCAGTTTTAATTTTCCATCTAGTCATCACTTCATATGGTGAAAAGACAGTACTCTTTGAGGGAGTTATTCTGAATACATGAGTATGAGAGGTAACAAAGAATGCCAATTTTTGATGTGTTCATGGACAAATTTCTTCAGCATTCTTTTAACAGACAAACCTCTCACTTGCCTAATGGGCAAAAATTCAGTTAAAGAATGACTCACCCAAGCGGAGTCTCAATACATATTGAGGGCATGGTATTCCCAAAAGAATTCCAGCACTTAAGCTACTGCTGAAAGTTCTGCTACTTGTGAGGAGTGTGTGCTGATTTTGCAGGCCCCTGTGAAGTTAAGATCAGGACTGATACCAATTCCAGTACACTTCTGGCCATCCTTGTAAAAAGATGAGCCATCAACGTAAACATTAATTCCCTCAGCAGTGGAATGGGCAAGGAAAGGTCCCTTTGGTGGGATATAATGGGTTACAGCACACTTGTGTGGTGTGCCAGAGTACAGTAGGTTGGAAGGAAGGATGGGATGCCCCCAAAGGGTCACAGTCCTTGAAAAGTGAATTCCAATGTGCCAGGCGTGTGTTTGATAAGTTCCCATTCTTGATTCTCACCATAACAGCAGAGAGGTAGATGTGTGATCTGTGTGCAAAACTAGTTGCCCTAGTCCTGTAATGTATGTAAAATGCTGGACAGCCCAAAATGTAGCTAGCACACTTTGTTCACAAGGGTTGAAAGTGGCCTCCACAGGAGACAGGGGTTTGGAGCCATAGGCTATTGGCTGAAGAACCCCATGATTTTCCTGTAAAAGTACAGCCAAAATGGTTTCTGGGGTGGCAGCCAGTTATTTTTTTTTTGAGTTATCTATTTATACCCCCTGTTGTGCTCTGAAGCTTCCACTCCTTTGGGCTGCCATGACCCACAGACATTCCTTCTACTATCTCCCCCAAGCCACCTTACTCAGATTTGCAGCCATCCTCAGGACAGCCCAGTATAACCCTTTACTGGGTGGGTCCCTCTCCTCTGAGGGGGAAGGCACCAGTGGGAGGAGACCAGCACACTATTTTTCCTTCAGTCCAGGGCACTGCTGAGGCTTTTTGTGGCTTCCTGGGAGTCTTCAAAGGTGTCATGGGCCAGCAGCCATCATCAGGCAAGTCCCCAGAATGATATTTCTATTTTTCCTGTGGTGTTCCCCCTTATTGCAATCCCTCTGCAGAGTTCCCAGTCTCCACCGGGGGCCGCTGCAAAGTGACCACACATTTCCAACCCACACCAGGAGAGAAGTGCAGTCCTATGGACACTCAATCCTTCCCCTTCTCCTGATGACCCCAGTACCTGAGTCTGTTCCTGAACTCAGGTCACTGGCGTGGTGAGAGGTAAGGTGGTGGCAGCCACTTATAAGTGAAATGGAAGTGAGGGATCTGGGTACAAAAATGCTAGGACTTGCTGCAATGCCTCTTTCAAGGCTGTGACTGCCTCTGTATCTTCTTGGACCAATTCCCATGGGGATACCTTTTTCTGGAGGTGGTACAGGCATGCTACAATTTTTGAAAATCCCTCAATGAAATCTCTAAGGTACCCTGCCAGGCCCAAGAAGGAAATAAGTGTCTGATCGTATGTGGGGAGGGGTAGCCCTGTAATGGTTTCTACTCTGTGACTGTCAGGGGTCCTATCCTCCTGCCCCAAGTATATGCCTAAGAAATCATCCTCTTGTTGACAAAGTTGTACCTTTTTCGGGATTACCTTATGTCCAGCATACATCGACAACTTATACAATTCTGTAAGCAGTTCTAAATGTTCCTGTCTATCTGCAGTAAACAACAACAAATCATCCACACAGTGAATCAAACATTCAGGTCTACAAAATGTAGCTAGAGCATTTGCCATGTGTAAATGGAAAATACTCAGGCTGTTGCGCAATCCTTGAGGGAGGCACACCGACATGAATTGTTTTGATTCAAATGTA
Source organism: Neoceratodus forsteri (assembly GCA_016271365.2). Taxonomy (NCBI): domain Eukaryota; kingdom Metazoa; phylum Chordata; order Ceratodontiformes; family Ceratodontidae; genus Neoceratodus; species Neoceratodus forsteri. The sequence continues at coordinate 556,961,481 of CM028135.1, read as the reverse complement.
AAAGTAAATTTGTGCTGACAGTCAAAAGCAAGTGGAATGGACCAAAATGCATTAGAAGTGTCCAGTACCAAAAACCATCTAGCAGCAGGTGAGAGGCAGGCCAATGTGTCCTGGACAGATGCCACAGTGGGAGCACAAGCTGGCATTGTTTCATTCATTTTTCTGTAATCAATTGTAAGCTTCCAAGACCCATCTGGCTTCTGGACTGGCCAGATAAGGTAGTCATTGGTAGAAGCACATTTGTGAAGCACCCCCTGTGCCAGCAGGCAGTCAATGGTTTGCTGAATTGGTTCTACTGCTTCAGCTGGATAATGGTACTGCCTTTTCCTAGACAGGTCTGAACCCTTTATGTTCTAACAAAACATCCATGCGGCCACAATCATGCTTATGCTTTGCAAAACCTGCTGTATGCTGATACACAATTTCTGCCACATCTGATGGATAGTTTGCAAACAGTTGTGTAAGACTGTATACCTCAGGTCCCTTAATTGCAAAAACAGCATGAGCACCAGACACAACAGGAACAAAATCAGTTTCAGTAACATCAGTTTTCAAAATGCATTTGTTTGCCAAATCGGTAAAGTAACCTTGTTGTTTAATATAATCTGATGCAAAAATACAAGTATTTCCAGAAACAGTATATCTGCTAGACATGAGATTCATACTCCCTTAATATTTCCAATAATAATAGTCAAAAGCACAGACTTGTAACCAATAACTGATGACCCTTCAAACCCTGCTAATTCAGCAGCTTTGCCTGAAGAAAGTGATGACTGTGCAGGTCACTTTTCACAGAGGACAGTTAGGGATGCATCTGTGTCAATCAAAAATATGTACTGAGAGCCTCCGACTAATGCTTCCACAGTTGGGCTTCCCCAATTATCCAGCTGCAGAGCTGTGACATGCTGTACTGAGGCCTGAAATTCTTATGTTTGGTCTCCAGTGTTCCTGGAGTTGTTTTCAGTAGCAGCATATTGTTTCCCCATTTTCAAAACCTCTATAAGTCCCTGTGTCAATTGTGTGAGAGTGTCAATATCCTCTCTGTTTGAATTTCTGTATTCCCCTTTTTCTATGTTGGGTCCCCTGTTAGGGCTCATCCCTGTCTTTGTTTCCAATACATTTTTAATTCTTTCCCCACTTTTGATTACCCTTATAATCATTTTTACCTTCATTAGTCCAGGTAGGTTATTTCCTCATTTGTGTCCTGGACTGCAGCTACTTGGATTGTTTTTTTATCTTCTCCTAGGTTTTCCCAAGTTGATGCTGCTTTATTAAGAACGTGTTCTAATTTGTGTTCTCCTTGCACTCACCATGCTTTCAGAGGGTCTGCTAAGTTTTTTTGGCACTCATTTATGAACAACGTAATGTATTGGTCCCAGTGCCTGTCTAATAAGTTATACTGATTTAGGTCACCCTCCCCCATGACTTTATCGAAAATAGAAAATGTTCTTTGATAGTATGCCTGAGGGTGTTCTTTTGGCTTTTGGGTGCACTGTGTTCTTCTATTAATACCATTGCCAGGCTTGTATCCTGTAATTCTAAGAAAATTGTCTTTATCATCTGTCCATTTACAGTCAGCAATTTTGCATTTAAGATCTAAAGTGATGTATGTCAGGGGATCTAATGAAGCAAGGAGAAGTTTAACAGTTTCCTTATCATCTTAATTATTAAGTGCTGCTATTTGACCCACCATCAAAAAGTGTTGCAATGGATCTGTGCCGAGTTGTTATTTTATGGACTGTGCCATCTTGTGCAGTTCCTGGTGAAGGCACAGGCAAGACTGTTCTGAGACCTGTACAGTCTGCATTCCTTCCCTCTTTTCTTTGATTGACATTGTGGTCACCGCATGCATCATAGGGTTTGCATTGATAGTCCCTGTGGGAGGTGGTGCTGATGGGGCTGACTTCAGAGATGTGAGGTCTGGGTACAGTTGATTTACCACAGAAATATGTTTCTCGTTGTCAAATAAGTTAAAACCCTTATCATTATAATTGTCTGGCTAAGATGTGTTTAAGTTTCTGTACTACTTTCAAGCAGCGGTCATGTTGCACAGGTGCTCCCTGCTTAAGTCTTTTCATTTGCTTGCTCCGATGCCTATAAGCTATCTTAAGTTCTTCCAGCTACAGTATGTCTGAAGATTGTTAGCAAAAACAGCCATTTCAGTATTTTCATTTTATAAGTCACTGACCTGGTTTAACAAGCTGACTAGCGGTCTGATTGTAAACAAAGCATAGCTCTGCTGCATTTCAGCTCCTCTGCCAAATCATCAGTCTGCTTCCTAAGATTTTCATTTTCAGATTCCAACCTAGCACAATTACCCTAAGTGGAATTAAGGTTATTTTGTAATGCTGACTTTGTTAAACACAATGCCTGTAAACATTGCCTTCTTCATTTTATGATTTGCCTTTTTATCAGACTTCCACAACTCAAATTGTTTTGTACAATAATCCCAGGGGTCTAATGCCCTTGGGGCATCTTTACAGAACCTATCCTGCTTATGTTTAGCTAAAAGTTCTTCAGTGATCACCTCCATACTGTTAAGCTGTTTGGGTTCAGAGAACCATGAGCCATGACACCTCAAATCTGGGGTTACACCTAGCTCTTAACCTTGAAGCTTGAATAAGGTTATAACCCTTTAAAATACCAGAAACTCACCTGACTCTTCCTGGTACAACTGCATCTGTATTTGAATCCCCCCTTTTTCTTGGAGAGTCCCAGCAGAGTTGTCAATTGTAAGGAAGGTTTGGTTAGTGTCTGCGGAAGTATCAATTATAATAAAAACACGGGAAACAATGACAGCAATAAATTTCCTTTGATATTTTGCAATTGCACACAGAAAACAGTAGAAGGTTCTTGGTGCAGTCTTTCTAGATAAAATATAACTGCCTAGCAAGTGGTTACAGAAAATTAGCACTCTTGTTATAGTTCTGTTCTTCTCGGGGACAAGTACAGTGGAGGACTTCTTCCCAATGGGCTCTTGTCTCATTTGTGTGTTTCCTTCATGCCCCTACTTATACAGATATGAAAGTTGTGCTGCTTGACTGAATTCACATCTCCCAAGGATATTTGTCTTCACTGTTGCCACTGCATCATCTCCTCCTATCTTACATCATACATTCCTTGGCTATCTTGGTTCCATGCTGCACAAGGCTTCTAGTCATGCAGCTGGACCAGCTCCCATAATAACTTAATCAGGAAAACTTAGACATTCTGACCCAGATATTCAAACTGTGCCAGGCTGTGGCACAAGCTTGGGCGCAGCTCAACTTGGCTGCGCAGGGGTGTGGACTGGGTGATATTCAATTGAGATGCACCATGGATCAGCAGCATTGAATATCGCACCCTGGCCACCCACAGTGTGCATGGTGCAGTGGCACTGTGCCAGCGCAAGTGGCCAGTGTGGAGCATGGGATGCACTAGCGCAAGTTACATTGTGTTATGCACAGCAACCGCGATATTCAAAAGTTGGCATGCAAATGGAGCTTTAATGTATGCAAGGTGCAAATGGGGCCATTTGCATGTCATTATGACCCCATTTGCATGCAGGTGCACCAATCCCCAATGACTTGTGGCTGGTGCCCTGCCAGGCAGCAGCCATCGGGGACCAACGCCCCCTGCAGCCGGCAATATGCTCCAAAACCCGATCATGGGCATTTGTCATAAAAAGGAAGAATTACGTCCAATATCCCTGGTGGTCCAGTGGACCGCTGTCTGCCCAATTGTGGGCATTTGTAATAAAAATAATTAATTCCTCAATATCCCTGGTGGTCCAGTGGACCGATGTCTGCCCGATCACAGGCATTTGTAATAAAAAGAATAATTCCCCAATATCCCTGGTGGTTCAGTGGATTGCTGTCTGCCCAATCATGGGCATTTGTAATAACATGAATGAATTCATCCAATATCCCTGGTGGTCCAGTGGACCCCTGGCTGCCCAATTGTGGGCATTTGTAAGAAAAAAAATGAATTCATCCAATATCCCTGGTGGTCTGGCGATTTTCCCCACCCACCCACTGAGCCCCCACCGCCCCTCCCCCATCAACCAGCGGGTGGCAGCACTCCAGCCGCCTGCCACCCTACCGCCCGCCGACTGACACTGTTGGTAGGGCTGTCGCCCATTGGTCCTAGCGTGAGCCAATGGGCATGCAACATACCGTACTACACATTCCAGATAGTGAATGGGATCCATTCACATATCTGGAATAATAATGTCTGGCTACACACCATTAACTCCACGCTGTGGACCAATGGGCGTGCAGCCCAGCAGGTGTCAGTTAGTGAGCAGTGAAATTGGCAGGTGGGTAAGGGTGCGCCCACCGGCTGATGGGAGGAGGCGGGGGCGGTGGGGCTCAGTGGGTGGGGTGGGGGGTACCACTAGACCACCAGGATATTGGACAAATTCATTTTTTCTTACAAATGCCTGCAATCGGACGGCCAGCAGTCCACTGGACCACCAGGGATATTGGATGAATTCATTCATGTTATTACAAATGCCCGCGATCGGGCAGATAGCAATCCACTGGACCACCAGGGATATTGATAATTCCTATTTATGTACTTAGCCCGTGATCAGGTGGGCAGGTCCACTGGACTTCCAGGGATATTGGACAGTTTTATTATTTTTTTTTTACAAATGCCCGCAATCGGGCATGGGGGGCACTGACAGGTGCAGCCGGAACTCGGGTGGCCACCCACAGGTGGTAGCTGCCATGTTGTGCCCTGCAATGCAGCAGCTCACCTGTGGGTGGCCATCAGTTGTTCCTTTTTCTTTCGATCAACTTTGTGCTGGCGCAGGTAGGGGTTGTGCATGCATGGCTCTGCACATCCTGGGCTGAATATCGGGCTGTGCAGTGTATGCATGGGCACGCCCCCTCTACCTGCACCTGCATACATTACTGATGCACTCCGGCGCATCGGGATTTGTGCCGTGCACTTTTCCCTTTTGAATATCGTACCGAGGCGCATCAGTGGGTTGTGCATGGCACAACATTGTTGTGCCATGAGCAACCCTTTTGAATATCTGGGCCTCTGACTCTTCTTTGTAAAAAGAATATAAGAAAAACAACTAGTTCTGGTACAGCGTATTACGGCAGCTGTTGGTTGTGTAACCCCAAAACCTATGTGTGTGTGTGTGTGTGTGTGTGTGTCAGCAAGGCTAGTGTAAGACATCTCTATTCTGTAGGTTTAGTAGGCAGCAGTTCTTCACTGTAACCTATATCCCCAAAAGGTCCCTCCTTGCAAATAGTACAGTTGCCAATAAAGGAAAAATGCATGACAGGGTGTGTGTCATTTTGGGATAACGTCACGCCTGGGGTGATTAGGCACGAGGATGCAGGCCGAGTGCGACTAATCATCCCAAAAGTGACATTATCCAAGCACAACATATACTCTGGAGTGCATTATTCCTATTATACAATAGCTAATGTTTAAGTACAAGAAAATAAAACAAAAAAGAAGTATTTCTGTGAACTTTTTTGCTTGTTTTTTTTGTGAGTGGAAGTGTATTTTTAGAAATAAAATTCCTTTTTATGTCTATCCAACAGGTGGCACTGTCTGTACAGTAGATTAATTTTGTTCTGTTTTGTATGCCTGCTGGTTTCACAAGTGATTTCCTGTCATTTGGTCTGTGGCACCTCCCCACCACCAACTGTATCTTGGTTGCAGTTCTCCCAGTGCAGCTTGTCATTTAATGTAGTACTGGGAGATTAAATTTGTGCTTACAGCTCCTGCCACCCTCTGTCTGCTGCCACTCTTTAGAGGATCTGCACCAGTAACCTCCAGCTAGCTTTTGTCTGCTACTGCTTTTAAACGGAGGTAAGGAAATATATTTTTTAAGAAAAGAATCCTGGCAACATTTTAAAAAAATGGATGCACGTTGAAAACCGAGCAAGGAGAGCAGCCATGCGGTGACTGTTCACAGATGCGGTTTCTTGCTCACTCCCTCAGTCAGTTATGATTCAGAGCTGTGACCTGTGACCATTCTGTGCATTTTCTCCTGCTACAATAGACGTTCTGGTTGCACCAGGAGATGAAGATACACAGAATGGCATTCCTGGAGTTGGTACAGATTAAGATAAAGAGAACAGCGCTCCGAGAGTTAGTAAAGTGCAGTGTGCTTTTAAGAAACACAGGTGCTGACTCTTTTCAGACAAAGTTTGTAGAATGGTGTGTGAGGCAGAATAGGCTTTGCGGTTGTCGTCCAACCCCTCCCATTTAACATAATTGTATTTTGCTTGCTTCTTCTGGTACAGTTGGAGAGTTTGTACCAGGAGAAGATTTATCCAGTAATTAGCAGGTAGAGCATGCATGCTCACATAGTATTGTGACTAGAGCGATGACTGTAAGCAGTGAAGCTGGTCACACCGACGGCTTCCTTTGACATTCATTTTTTAATTTTTATTTAATAGATCAGAGGAATAATGTTGTAGGGTTTTGGTGGAGGGTTTATCTTGAGGCATTTTTTGGGATGTTTTATTGAATTTGTGAGCTATAGGAGGGAGGGATTTCACAAAGAAAAAAAAATCACGAAGTACTGGCAAACTTCACTTCAGCCATGCCCAGTGTGGGCAACTTGGACATGGCTTGTGTAGTAATACTTTTAACATTTGATATGATTTTGTGTATGCTGGGACTAGATCCATGATGATATGCTGAGATAACATCATGGGTCTAGCCCTAGACTGACCAATCAGAGCCCAGCATTATTTCTTGCCATTGTATAATAAGCAGTAATACATTGGTTATACCTAATGGCAAATAATAATGTTGCAGTGTCCCCATAATAATATACTCACAGTTGCAATAAGCTAGTAGCTACATAGGCAGTAATAACAATAATAACAAATATTTCCCTACACCATTGTTTATCTGAGGGCACTTTGCCTAGCTGTTACCTCTCATGTTTCCTGTCTTTATGCCTTAGGCCTCTAGCTGTGTTACTACTGTTCTACAGTATTTTAATCCATGAAATGTTATATCATGGAATCCTACTCACTTTTATTTATTTCTATTGTAAATTATTAGCACTTGCTTTTAATTATGCACCCTACTACATATTCATTGCTAGCCATACAGTATATTAGTTAAGAAAGTTAGCTCTTGTTAATGTTTATCTCTGTTTCACTTTAGTTTAATATATGTACATGTCTGTCTCACTGTTATGGCAATTACTTTTAATTACTTCATGGACCCTACTACACTTTCATTGTTTACCATATATTAGTTAAGAAAGTCAACCCCTTTTAATACTTACTGTATCTCTATCTTACTTTAATTTACTATATATCTCTATCTCACTTTTGTGGTGATCACTTTTAATTGTGGTCCCTACTACACATATGGCTTACTATGTATTGGTTAATAATGTAATCATTGATTTTTTTTTTATTTAACTTTGCTGTTGCTATGCTCAGGTTTGAAAGTTAATAGGTGTGTTGCTGTACTGATAATTGAAATGGTATCCTGTCTTTTCATGTGCAGTAAGTGAACATCCCTCACTTATCTTGTCTTCCTAACCTACTATCATACATACACGATCAATGTGGGTCACCTTTAAATGACTGTCATTGTTCCATCAAGCTATCCTAGTTGGGTCTTTCTCAAACACATTTTGCTGAACTGTATCATAAAGGTTATGCCCTGTTTTTCTCTTGTATAGGGTGCACAGACTACATCATACAGATTTTAAAAGGCACCAAATACTGCACCACATTGTATACCTGAACACCTACTGTAATGTTGGCTGATCAATGTCCTGTACGTACTACAGGGAGCAATGAAAGACTTTTAAACCTTAATTCCACTGAATTTCTTCTAAGGCCAGAGAAGATAGGGCAATAATAGTACTGAACAGCACTTTACTGAATGTTGTGGTTTTAAACGGTACACTGTAACCCTTTCTCTTTTGTCTCAAAGTATTATTATGGACATAAATTTACTTCCATGCCCATGTGCCACTCAACCTATATGTAAAATGGGCAAATAATATAAATTATGATGGTGCAAGGGGTAAAAAAGTGTTACACAGGAATTTGAATAATTAAATTCTAAACTTGTAAAAGGGAACATTGATTTGAACCCAGCTATTATGAGAAAAATAAGGGAAAGGATAACAGCTTGGAATAGTGTGCAGAGGTGAAGGGCACCCACTAATATAAAATGAATAATGTATGTTATATTTGTATTTGTGTGTCTCTTATTTGTATATGCAACCCAACCACCACTGCCTTGTGAACAAAAATGAATTATATAAATGTATCTTTTCATTAGCATTTTCTGATCTGCAGAATATGTCATTTTAATGTTTTGACTTGTAGTGTTTATGTGGTTTTGTCACAATTAGTAGTTATTTTACTCAACCATACAGAAACATCAAGACATACTGATTTTGTTGTCATTAAGTAAAGGCTTTTGAGATAAATTGAATTCTGTCTGTTATTTCTGAAAAATACTGCAGAGAAAATTCGTACAATAATGCCATTACTACCACAGTAACAACAAATAATAACAAATAAATGCCACATATTGGCATGGACATAGATACAAATAGGGATGTGGTACTACAGTAAATGTGTGGCAGGGAGGAGGGGATGGGTTTGATAGCAAGGGGAAAATTGTTGGGTGTAATCTGTTTTCCACTTTTTGTGCTTGCTAGATGCATGGGGGAGGGTTGCCCGAATGAGCATAAATAAAATACAAAATGTGGTGCTATCAGACACAGGTGTATTGGATATTGCTTGTAATGTGTATTCCCTCTTGTCAGCAGCTCAGCAAACATGCCAAACAGAACAATGGATCAAAAGCCCCCTAGAGACAGACAGAAGTATTACAATAGTATTTATTGCTACATTTTCAGATGTCCTGTCCACAGCCTTATACCTTGCAAGAGCGCAATGTATTGGCCGAGGTCCTTCATCATGGCAACGGCTATTATTACTGTGTACAGACAAAAGATAGGCAGTGTGTAGAAACTGCAGCAAGTCAGTTGCAGGTTACATCATAAAGTAGTTGAAACAGGATGTCAGTTTCACAGACTCAGAGCAGATGACTTGAAAGTCAATTACACAGGGTCCAGTAGGAAGCAAAGCACTATGCAGAGAGCCTGGACCACAGTGAAGCATAAATCCTACAATTTAGGTCAGTGTGGGCACTACATATTAACAAAAGCCTTTCTTAAATGTACACATACACAGCTACATAAAGCAAGAGGGCTTGCAGTGCAAACTGCCACCCTCAGGACAACTCTGCCACAATTTGCTGCCCCTCTTTGCCATGACTGCTGAGACACCTTTACTGCAAATATTTAATTCAGGAGAGTTACAGTATCTACCCCCAAGTCCTTCTTCACTTTAAGTGCAGGCACTTAAATGTACAGCACTCATTTGAGCAGAATTACACACACCACACAACTTGCTCCCACTTGTAGCCAAGTTCCTTATAGGCTTCCTAGGTACTGTACCTCTCACCTGAAAGTGCTACCCATCACTTCCTGTCCAGTTGTCACTATAAAAGTGTCCCCCATCTCAGTCTTCTGCTTGGACACTGAGCAGTTGCTCAAATGTAAGCAGTTCCCTTACCTTTTACAAGCGCAGTATCATGTTAACCTTTTAATCCAAAAGGAACTCACTCCCTGCTCCGTTTGCCATCTGAACCACTATGTCCACAAACACTGTGAACTTTTAACCAGCCAGGTTCCCTACACTGCTTTGAAAATAAAAGAACTGCCCAGGAAACACTTCAAATGCATCAGCCTACCTTCATATCCATATCCACTTCAGGAATTAAATGCTGTATATTTTCTCTGTTGGCTAGGTTATTTTCCCTGATCTCAGCTTCCCCAGCAGATTCTCAGCTACCTAAGCCCCCAAAATCTTAGAGATAAGTGGTGATTTCATTAGATGCTACAGTTTATCACACATGTAGCTTTAATATCTAAGGGACCAGTAAATATTTATTAATGGTAAAGGGGCATAATTAACCTGGATGGTGGTAGGGGGGATGCAACCAAATATATGTTGTCTTAAAATTAGAGGTGGAGCAGACCCAGTGTTATACCAACATATTTAAAGGACTCATTGGTGGTTGGGAATTGTAGAAGATCTATATTTTCAGAGGGAAACTTAAGGTCTCTAAATATGTAAGAGGTCACATCTACTGATGTAACAGAAAGTTCAGGAAAAGAGTTCAGTGATGTATGATATTCCAAAGAATGGCACATTGATAGTGCAGGTGTTAATCATCAGCCAAACAGGGAATGGCTAAAGCATTTCTCTCTGCTATCTCTTTTTTGTCCACAGCAGACAAGAAGAAAATCACAGCACAAGCTTGCAAGGAGTTAAAAAATGGTACATCACTGGATCTGTGATGCATGGGGACATGGAGTGGTTCAGGCACCTAAATTAATAACTCCCCACAGCTATGCCTCTGAATAAACTGACGTTTGCTGAGAAAAGTGGTCTAAGCTTCAGCAAAATTGCTACACGTAGCTTACAAGGAATCTGCTTCACATTTTCTTACTGTCCTGCTGCTTCTTCTGTTCTACCAGATCCATTATGGACAGTGTATAAACCATTGGCAGCCAAGAAACATAGAAATTGTCAGCAGATAAGGACTGCTAGGCCCATCCAGTCTGCCCATAGGCCCTATACACTGCATGTGGCCACTGACCCTATGTGAGCAATGGCTTTTCATCATTCCCTCCCCTCTCAAGCTTCCCTTGTGCCTGTCCCAGGCATGCTGAAACCCCTCCACTGTGCTTGCCCCCATTACCTCCTGTGGCAAACTATTCCAAGCTTCAACTACATTTTTTGTGTAGAACAACTTCCTCACATTGCTTTTTAATCTACCCCCTTCCAATTTCATATTGTGCTCCCTTGTTCTAGTACTATTTCTACATTGGAAAAGGTCCCCCACCTGCACCTTGTTTATGCCCTTGAGGTACTTGAAAGTTTCAGTCATGTCTCCCCGCTGTCTCCTCTCCTCCAGTGAGTACATATTGAGGTCCCTTAGTCTCTCCTCATATGTTTTGTGGTGCAAGCCCTGCACCATCTTTGCTGCCCTTCTCTGGATAGTCTCTACCTTATTTATGTCCTTGTGCAGGTGTGACCTCCACCTGTGGGGGTATACTGAGAAAACGGCGATTGAGATTGAGTGACTCAAATATGAGTGACTTAGTCTCAGCTCTTGTGTTGTGAGCTAGCCTGAAAGAGTAGCGATGGATGAAAACGAAGGTGACCAGAACCACCCTGTGGAAAGGAAGGGAGGGAAGGTATGTGGGAGGCAGTGCAAAAGAAGGCTGCTGGCCATGTGGTGTGGTGGTGAGGGTGGCTGGCTATGATGGGGAGGGTGGAGGGTTTGGGACTGGGGAGGCACAGTACAGTTTTGCGTTGACAAAGTTGTTTTTTTTTTTTTACACAAGTTTCATCCCCTCTCTGACATGCACCCCCTCTGGAGTTGAGAATAATTAGAGGGTGCAGGGGGACAGTCCCTCACATATGCAAAGTTATCTGGGTGCCCATTGTCTTCACTGTGAGTATACATCACCATTTTTATTTTCGGTGATGTACACTCACCATAACGGCAATTGCCATTTAGTGATCACCGTTATGACATAAAACTGCCTGTAGAATATTATATTCAGTATTGTTACAGTATCATTACTAGGAAAAAGGTCATATGACAATTCAGGTACAGGAGGAACATATTATATGTTTTGGGAACATTGGAGTTCTCCTCTTTGGATGCTGCAGCACTGCATATTGGGTAACTGTTATACAGCATGCTGTTGCTAAAATTCCAAACAGTAGCTAAATATTTTATATATGTCATCCACAAGGAACTTGAAAAACTAAGTGATACACAAGCTCAGACCAGGCTTATTTTATAGGTCTATTCAAACGTTTCCTTTTTTAGCAGGTGCAGTATTTGTAGTTTTTGACATTAGAAAGATTCACACAGTTCTGGTAATGAGCAGAATTTCCCGATTCTGATGACCTCATTTGCATTAAGAAACTGGCTTCAAAAATGTGAACTATGCAATGTTATTATGATCAACCTCCTACCAAAGAAATATTTAATATTTTCAGAAAAGTGGATAACAATCAACTTCTTAATTGAATTTTTCAAGATGGATCATTAACATTGCTAGCAATCAGTTTCTTAATTGAAACTTTTAAGATGGGTCATTAACTTTGCAAACATAAAATGGCATCTGGTCTGCATATTTCCTAACACCCCTGGTGATGTAATCGAAATTTCTTGTAAAACAGACAACCTGTGAAGGGGATCCTTGAAGCAGGTGAGACTTTGTGGACCCTGTATCTAATGCCTGGCAGAAGGTGGGATAGGAGGTGACTGGCAGGGGTATGTAAAAACGGGGAGGAGTTAGGTTAAGAGAATTAGGGTCAGGAAAAGCTTGGCTTGGAAAGAAGGAGCAAAGATGCAGTAAAAAGGACAAGAACACTAAAGCCCAGCTTCTTTGTTCCTTCCCTCTGGATGAAATTCTTCACTGAAGCAGCAGCAGGATAGGCAGACTCAGCAAAGGATAAGACAGTAGGCCGGGAGGGGAGGGGCAGCTACTGGCAGATGCTTGATTGGCTGAGATGGTCAGCACAGTCTTCACAGAATCAGCTGGAGGCAGCAGTCATAAAAGCCCATTGGATGTAATAAAACATAGTAAAAAGAAAAGCAGCAGTTGGTTGATTTTAATAGAAACCAATGGGTAGCTTATGGTACATCTTCTACTGGGCAGAAATCATTGCAGCTAGACAGGGTTCAATATGTCTACAGTACAGTGAAGGCACAGCTCTAGGTGAGCAGAAAGCAGTGCTGTGGAGTCTGTGGAGGATCACCACAATTTTAATATAGGGTATAGATAGTGCTCCTCACCAATAAGGAGGGACAGGATAAATCAATTTGGAGTGATGGGCTCGGTCAGCTGCATAGCTGAACATTGCAGGCAGGGTTATTTGTATTGCCACCCAGCTGTGCATGGTAAGAGGACATGACAGTGTGCTGGCTCATGGTGTGCAGCAGGCTTGGCCATCATGGCAGGTGTGAACGTCTGGGGAGCAAGGGGTAATTCAGGCGGGAAGAAGTGGGTGAGTGGGCCCATATCCTTGGTCCTGAGTAGTCGCTTGGCTCGAGGCAGGCATTTTGTGAATGGCAGTTGGCCAATGTGGCAGGAAGACAAGCAGAGCCTTCTCCCAATTTCCTGAATGGTGGCTTGGCTTGACTGCAGAGCTCACCTGCCTCAGAGAGTCACTAGCAGGTCTTTTCATTGCAGACATGTAGTGCTTACAGTGTCAGTGGCTCAGTAGGTAGAACACTCGCCTCTGAGGCCGGGAGATCAGAGGGCTATGGGTTCAGTTCCCACATCTGACACTTGGGTTAATATCCCAATACTGACACTGTAGTGCAGCATGAGAGGGTTGCTGCACTTCTGAGGTGCCGTCTTTCAGATGAGACGTTAAACCGAGGTCCCATCTGCCAGGATTGGTGGTAGTTCAGGTGGATGCTAAAGATCCCATGGCACTTCTCGAAAAGAGTAGGGGAATTTTTTATTGAGAAAAACATAACATCAAGCAAGAAACAGTTGGAAGAACAAAACCAAACTCAATAAACAATAACATAAAGTTCATATATATTCGTTGGAACATGACACGAAGAGCAAGCAATATATGAAATTAAAAAAACACATTTCAGGTAATGAAATCACAAGGTGATATAACAATATTAACTAATGACAAAAATCAAAATGAGCCCAAAAAGAATGAAATCTGGACAGTGGGAGCTGTTTGTATTCAGATTCCTTAATAGACAATAGTGCATTTTCAATATGAGATATAATAGTAGCCGGAACAGTCGGAATTTGTTGTAATACATATTGGCATCTGGCTTGCCACAAATAATATTTACAGATAGCAAACAATACCCTGAGTGTGCCAGGATGGAATATTTGCCATGGAGCAGTGAAATCACCCAAAATTAACACCTGATACCTAATTCTGCTCAAGAAGGGCCATTTCCACTTGTTTGCCAGTGTTTTCCAAAACAGATGGGCATCAGAACAGGTAAAGAAAAAATGGTCCATAGTTTCCTCTAGTTGAACACAAATGGGTTTAGGGCAAAACCTTTCCTGTGAGGATTTGTGTTTCAAATTCCCTCGGACTTGTAACTTGCCGTGGCAACACATCCAGGAGACATCCCACATATGTGACGGGATTCTGTTATCTTTAAGAATGTTTAAAGCACTAGACATACTAGATGGAGAACAATGTGGAAACAGAAGCACTGGCTTAGAGACTGTCAGAAAAGCAACATATAGTTGTTTCCTGTTCAAAAATAATAGAGATGTTTTGCTAAGTTTCCAAGCTCACAGTGTACGGAATCCATCTATGGCGTAAGATGGAAAACCAAGAATACGGGAAGGGGAAGGTGGGAGATCAGTCCAAACAGACATGATAGGATCCACGGCTTTGCAAACCCATGAATCACAAACATGAAATAAATGTCTAAAGCTTTGAAAAAGGTGGAAAAGAAAAAATGAGAGAAAAAAAGCAATAGGATGTATCATACTCAAACCACCCTGATGTACAGGTAAATAAGCCACATCTCGTTTAATGGGATTAAGGCAACTTCCCCAAATCATCTGAAAGAATATGCTAAAAATCCTGGTTTCTAAGTTCTTAGGAGGGACATAAATATGGCTAAGAAACAAAAAAATACGGAGTAAGAATTTTTTCACCACTAGGACCCTCTTCTTCTTACCCAGTCTCCATGTCTTCCATACCTGAACTTTAGACTCACCAAGTGTGAGGTGGGTTCCCAGTTATAGCTAGCCCTGTCAGGAACATTGAACCAGATTCCCAGAATTCTTTGGGGAGCAGCACAGATTCTGATACCACTCACCCCCGGAATAATGGCAGAAACAGGGTCTAAGGGAATGCAAACACTTTTCTGTAGATTTATATGACCCCCTGAAAGTAAAGAAAAGGACTGAAATATCCAAAGTGCACTATCACCTGAGTCTTGATTCGATGTAAACAACACTACATCATCCACATAAGCGGAAATCTTGACAGGTAATAAATCAGGATGAGGAGTAAGTCCAACAATACTAGAATCCCATTTAATCTGATGAATGATGGGACCCAAGGCAAAGGTGTATAACAAGGGGCTAAATGGACAGCCTTGGTGGAGCCCAACCTTCTGTAGGAGAGTGTCACCCGTGAAACCATTTATAATTGGAACAAAATATGCCAAGGAAAATATGTGTGACAGCCATTGCAAAAAAAGTTGTGGTGTACCATAAAGTGACCATAAAGTGACATAATCTGTAGTAAATAAGTGTGGTGCATGGAATCAAAGGCTTTAGTTTGGTCCAGGGAAAAAACAAAACCCGATAACCCTTTACATTTCTGAGCTTCAAAAATCTCACGTAAAAGAAAAAGTTTGATTGAATAGAGCGTCCCGGTATAGCACACAGTTGAGCCGAATCAATGAGATCAGGAGCAACTTTCCTAAGGCAAGAACAAAGTATCTTAGATAAAATTTTAAAATCCGTGTTGAGGAGATGAAGGGGTCTCCAATTAATAAGGGAATGTGCATTCCCTTTTTTAAATAAGAATTTTAAAAAGGATATCCCAAAGTCAGGGGCTTTCTCTAAGGAATTCAAAATATAATTATAAACTTGGGTCAGAACTTCCAACAAATTTTCTTGAAAAGTCTTGTAAAACTCATGTGTGAGACCATCAGGTCCAGGGGCCACCTTCAGTTTGAGATGTGAGATACCACAAGCAACTTCATCTCGTGTAATTTGACCAACAAGGTCTGGAATTTGATACACAGAAAGCTGAGGGGCCGGGGCCGACAAAACAGTGGATAAATCCGGGGAGATGTGGGGTAGTGTACAAAAGTGTTGTTGTAAACAGGAATGCATGACAGAAAACATTTCCGGAATAGTGTGAACAATATTACCATGATCATCCAGCAGACCATGCATGACGGTGGAAGAAAGTCTATCTTTATAAGCCAAAAATGGGTTCGCAGAAGGGGACAGGGAAGTACCTACTCACATAAAAAAATCTAAGGTTCGGGAGCTATCATATTGGTGAGAAATCATGAGACGTTTAATCCTGAAAATTTGAGAAGAATAATCGACAGGAGAAGAGACAGAAAGGGACATCAATTTATATAATTGGTTGTGATAAGTTAAGTATGTAAGGTATTGATCCAGAGCCATTTTCTTTCCCAGATGTTGAAAGAAAGAACAAAATTCTAGCTTCGTATCTTTCCACCAATCCCAAATTGAATCATAACAGCAGAGAACTGAATTTCGGGCTTGGAAAATAGTACGGACTTGTGTCTGAACAAAAAGAGAAGAAAACAAAGAATTATTCAGTTTCCATTGGGGAGAGGTCGAAACAAGGGACAAGGAAGTATAATCAATAAAAAAAAAACACCTGTCAAAAGACAGTGGTCCGAAATTTCAGTATGGCGTAAAGAAATTCGATTAGGAACACAATGTTGGGAAACAAAAATATAATCAATCCTAGTGTGGTATACAGATCTGTGATACGTGTATCCCGCATCAGAATGTAAAGAACAATATGCGTCCTTCAAACCCGCATCCTTAATTAAAGTAGATAAAGCTAGGGAATCATAATATACCTTTTTCCCAGAAGCTGTTCTGCATGCGACATCAATAGAACAGTTAAAATTCCCCCCCCCAAAATGATATGTTTACGGATACACAAAAATGGCTTAATTAAATCAAATAAAGAAATACGGGCTGCTTTAGATTGTGGACCATAAACAACAATTAGACGTAAAAAAATGTCATGAATAGAGCAGTCCATAATAAGTGCCCTTCCAGGGAAAACATCTATGATGTGGGATACAGAAAACTGTGGTGAAAAAAATAATATGGCTACACCATCGGCAGAGTCATTCCCAAAGGTCCAATAGGAGGGGCCCTTATACCACCCTCGCCTGAGTTGCTGTATCTCAAATAAGGTAGAGACGTGAGTTTCCTGTAACAAAAGGATATCTAAAGGGAGTGAGGCAGCAAAATGAGAAAAAAAACATCCATCTTTTGTAGCTTTTCAAGCTACAAACATTGAAGGATGCAATTCGGAAAGTAGCCAGAACAAAAAATTATTCAACCACTACCATCAGTAACAGCCATATTCTTCCGTTTCTTACTCCTCTTTTTGGTTTTAGTGAGTTTTTTCTTGGAAACATCAGGAGGTTTGGAGGCAGGAAGATCAATGTCAGATAGTAAAGCAGAAACATCAGTATCACCATCAGTATCATCTTTATCACCTTTCAGACAGTCAAAAGCATTGGAAAGGGGAAGATCATGAGCTTTCAAGTTTTTATGAGCAACAGCCCTAGTAACCTGCCTGCCAGGTTGAAAACCTTCTGAATCCAGAATGGGAGTAGCAGGAGTTGAAAGGGGAGTAGGAGGAGGGAGAGGGTCTACAGTCAATTCTGTATGGGAGGCATTTCCAAGGTCAGTTGGAGAGTCAAGTAATAGTGATGAATCAGGAGGATCGGCGACAGGGAGATCATGGGGGGGCTCGATCACTATGGGGTTGGGAACAGAAGCCAGGGAAGTAAGACGGTCTTGGGCCTTATCCTGAGCTTTTTGAACTAAGACATCTGAATTCCACCCCTCCGTACGATTCTTACTAGCCAAGGGACACTGATGGTAAGCATGACCAGATTCATTACACAAATTACATTGAAAAACATTCTTACAAGAGACACTAGGGTGTCCGTACCCCCCACATAAGCTACATTTCAATAGGTCACAGGTACTGCTTAAGTGTGTGGTGGCTCTACATTTGTAGCAGGCTCATGGCTGCCCACCATAAAAACAGACCCCCCTATCCTTACCTAAAAAGAAACTGTTAGGTAAGTGCACCACATCAGAGTTTACCTGAAAAAGTTTAACCCAAAACCTCCAACCCCCCATCCACAACCCTTCGTCATCCAGAATGGCTTCAGGGGGAGACAACATTACAACAATTCTGTAAACAGTGGTAAATATCACTTATGCTAACACCCTCATTCTGAAACATAATAGTGACTGTACGCACAGTCGGTTTAGTAAGGGGTATAACATAGAAGGGAGTCCAGAGGGGAGTATTTTTTTGGGAAGTATAGGCATGCCAAAACCTGTCTAAACCAGCAGAGGTTTTGAAACTAACATCAAAAGTCTCCTCCCCAGAGATATGGATCAGAGCATAGATGTCCGAGGCCTGAAAGTGCAATGAGCCTTTCAGGAGAGTCCGAGCCACGTAATAGCAGTCAGGGAACTCAGAAAGTCCACCCCGATAGCGGAGATGGACTGCATTCTGACGGGGTGCTTGCTCGAGTTTATTTTTAAATAAATCGGAGAGTACAAGTCCCCTGCTAGAAACTGGGGGATGCTCCGAGTGGGGGTTTGCAGTGGCAACCAGCACATGTGAGGTACCCTCCCCGGGTGTATCCAACAAACTTAAAGAAGTATGTATAGAGCTCACAGGGAGGGAAGGAGAAACAGAAGTACTAGCAAGAGTTTTGGGAGAAGGAATCATGGGTAGTAATGGAGAGGAGTCCTCCGGGTCCTGGGACAAAGTAATAAGGGGCAGCTCAGTAGTTTTAGATACAGTCGGAGAAACATGAGTACTAGCAAGGTCCCTAGATTCCATAATATCCCCCCAAAAAGCCCCAGATACAGCATCAGGCAAAGAAACATTACAGTCCTTGTCAACACAAATGTCACTACAAGGAGGTACCACATTGGAGCTCAGAAGAGGTGCAGGCCTGTTGGGGGAAAACAGTACCCCATGTTTGTCCACGTCCCACGAGGGATCTGGTATCCAGGTGCCTGAAGAGGATTGAGTCCAATCCGCCCCGTGTAAGGCCTCAGGAGCAGCCCAGGTGGGATCCGAAATGTCCTTCGTATCACGGAGACCAAACCGGGAATGGAGAAGAGCAGCAGTAGTAACAGGAGGTTGAGCAGTCCCAGGCCGTGAAGTCACATCAAGAGGATCCAAAGGAACCAACTCTGCTGTCCCAGAATGCGACTCTACAGTCGCGGTGACTCTCTGCATAGTAGGACCGGAAGAACCAGGGGGAAGTAACGGTGTAACACATGATGCTGCCGTAGACTCGCGTTCCATCGGTAAAGTCGAAAAAATCAGTGTAGAAACATCCTGACAGACAAAACTCGTTGGAGAAGCAGAAGAAGGAGTCGAGAGAAAGGCAGGCGTGGACTCCGTAGTCATAGGTAAGGAGAGATGTAGAACCTCAGTTGCAACAGGCACAGGAGCTGTGGAAGTATCCATAAGCAACAGTGGAACACTTGAGGAGAGGTCTTTACTGCAGCAGGGTTTCTCAGAGACTGAGAGATCCATCGTTTTGACCAGAGATTCCTCCTACTGATGAGAGTAGGGGAATTTCCCCAGTGTCCTGGCTAAATTTCCCTCATTCACTAAAAATACCACCAACAGCTTAATCTGGTTCAAGGTCAGTTGGCATTCATCTGTATACCCCTCCCCCGGGTTGTGCCTGAAAATAGGCAGGATCTGTCTAGTGCACTTACCCAGTCAACAAAAACTAAATAAATAAATAAAATGCTTTTTTTTTCTGAGCGGGCCACTGGCTAAAATGGAGGAACTCAACCACTTGGAGTGGGGGAATAAAAGCATGGTTGTAAGTAGGTTTTGTTTGAGTATGCTGCCGAGCCTCTTCAAGAAGTCACCAGAAGTTCTGCTCAGAGCATTCAAGTCACTCCTTTCATGCTTTCTTTTCTCCAAGCAGCCACATAATGTAACTAGGAGATTGGCCACTGCAGGGGGTAAGCAGCATGTTGGCACATTGTGGATAGGCTTGTTGCATTGCCATCCAGCTCCTTAAAGCTCAAGATGAGCAAGCATAGGAGGAGGGTGGCGGACGGCACAAAACACATTGTTGGGGGGGTGGCAGTGCACTAAAAGGATAAAAAAAGTCAGGGACAGTCAGATTCTCAAAAAACATGAAAAATTAAAAGGCAAGAAGTGAAGAAAGCAGTTTTGGGGGGGAACTGAAGATAGAGAGGCAGTGCAGGTAATGCATGCACATTGGGTGGGCACAATGTTGGTCCTTGCATGGCCAGCACATGCATTCCAGGGAGGACCATTTTTGTCATGGTGCATCCAGCGCATGGGCACCAGATGAGTGCATTTTGGGCACAGCACATTCTGCACATGCATGTATACAGGTGAGCACCATTCCAGGCATGGTATGGTCCTTGCAAGCACACCAGGTGGGCACCATTTTAGTGATGGTATGGGTCATGCATGTGTGGCAGGTGGGCACCATATTGGTTAGGTTGGGAAGCTATGCATCATCTGTGAGGGGTGTTGCCAGCATAATAAAAAATAGCAGCCTATGGACAGACAGAGAGTACCCCAGGGCATAGAAATGCTTAGGAGGGCTGGCCCAGATAGTTCAAGCAGCAGAGACACACTGAACTGGCACCATATTAAACAGGGTGAATGGCTGTATATATTGAGCTTGCACACTATGAATAGGGCTCAGTCCCAGAGAAGATGTTAAGCCAAATGGCACAGTGCTCGGCCACAAAAAACAGATTAAGATAAGAGTGTGGAAGCATTGGTAGGAAGCATGACTGACATGGCAGGGCTCTACCTGGTGAGCCTGGGTTTCCTGAGGTGGTCAGGTTCAAATAAATATATTTATAAAAAGGGTAGATGATGATAATTAGGATAAAGAAACAAGTTATAAGGTAATCTAAGCTAAGAAGATAACTTGAGGTTGTGAATACAGTACGGCCCTGTGGTGAAATTGAGTGTACTGTAGTGATAAGGGGGTAGGTTGTCTGTGTTTTCTGTATTTCAGCATGGCATGTGGAGAGCTAGATGTCAGGAAAAGAAAGGTGGTGAAGAAAAGGGGAACACTGACATCTGAGAAGCAGATGGAGGCTCCAATCTGGGCAAGGCACAAGGCATGGTGGGAGGCCTGTTTTGCAGACTTGAGGAGATAGTTCAAAAACCCAGAAGGAGAGGCTCCTTCAGCACTTCTGACCCAGCCAACCACAGCCCTACTGGAGCAAACAGCACAGGGGATAGTGCCCTGGCAACTGCCAAGGAAAGCGGAAAGTAAGAAGAAGTCACCAGTAACATGGTAGCTAGTGGTCAAGAAGCCAGTGGCCAAGAAGCAAGTGACAAAAAAACAATGGCAGAACATGAGGCAGCAGTGGATGCCACCAGTACTAGCCATCATGGATCAAGGTAATCCCAATGTTTGGAATTGAGTCCTGACCAGATGCAGGCATTGTTGCTTAGTACGTTTAACAGTGGCGACCTGAGGGCAGAGCCAGCACTGAAGAGGCCCAGGGGCTCTGGGGGGACATAACCACTTGGCTGACCCAGCAGATCAGGTGGAGGGACAGGAGATGGTGTTGCCTACCCTGGGGCTATTGACATTGCCCCCTTCTCCAGTGGGGCCCATTAGGGTACTGCTGCCAGCCCCAAATCAGCTGACAGCATTGCCCAGTGAAACAATCCCTGCAGGACAAGGGCGAACAGGTGATATGCCTGCAGTCAAAGCCTCACCCCTGATGGGAGGCCTGGCATTGCTAGCTGCAGTGCCTGCTGAGATGCCTATTGCCAGATGGGAGAAGAAATGACCTCAAGGGGATGACAGTAGATCTTGGCATTAGAGCAGAAGCTTGACCAGCTTCTGGCGTCCCTGGAAAGGCATTTATACAGAGGGGGAGATCCACTGAGTCAAGAGACAGGTTCAGACCCCACAAAGAGTGGGGGAGCCAATCCCCTTGGGACTGTCCACAGCCCTGATAGGGGTGGCTGGAGTTCAGATGACAGTTTCTCCTCCAACAAGAGGCTTTGTAAGTTTGGTGGAACCAGTAGTATCTCACCTTACTGAGAAAGTGGGGTTACAGATGCTGAGCAGTAAAGACGTGAATATATTTACATTCTTGAATAGGCCCAGAGAGCTAGATGAGGACAAAGAGAAGAACAAAACGGATAATGGGTAGAGGTGAGTGAAGCTGGCTAACTTTGCTTCACAGATTAATTATTGAATTTGCCACAATTAGTGAAGTTAATCCACCCTGCAAAGTTTCAATTCGCAGTATGGGGCTAACTCTATGAATGACAAATTTATAACTTCACTTGTGAAGTTGGGCCCACAGGTGGTTTGCAATGTTCTATGGGATTGGAGGTCATATTGTACTGAAATCAGCTGTATGGCATGAGTAGACTGAATTCAGTGCAGTCTTACAGAGTTGGAGTTAAGTCTGTCCCTGAATTTCTGAGCACAAAAATCTTTTACAAGTGCTTTAAACTGTGTATTTTGAACAAAATCACTCCTAAGGGAATCTAGAGTGCATTGTGCAGCTGGATTAGCAACATTTTGCTAGTTTTTTTAGATTTATTTACTTTAACATAATGGTTTTGTTTTGTATACCGAAGCAGTGCTGTGTGGGGAAGAGGAGCTGTTTTAGCTAGCAGAAAACAAGGCAGCCCTGTCTGTAAGCACTAGTGTTGTTCTCTTCAGTGTTTCTTCTTAATTATTTTTACTCCTTTTCTGCATTTGTTGTTTAATTTCTGTATAATTGTTTTGTGTGTTTTTGTAAATTATTTCTGCCCATCTGGTGTTACTACTGTATATTGATTGTAATTATTTTATTTAGTTATTGAAGTTACAGTTTTACTGTAATGCTTACAGTAACTTCATTACAGTTGCCCTTGTCTTGTGTGTCTTCCTAATCCCCACCTAGAAGTCTGTGCTCTGTGATTTGTCATGTTAAATGTCATGGTCATGTTAAAATATAAATTATAATTTTCTGCAATCATTTAAAGAAATACACAGTTACTTGCTTTGACTCCAACACAACTATTTTGTCTAATATGAGGTGATAAAGTGCTCTCCTCTGGCCTCCATTGCTCCTCAGTCAATTTTTCCGATTAGAACTGTTGATCCAGTCACACTGTATGTGTCATCCACTGTCACATTGTATAAACCATCCCTAAAAACACCATTTTCCATGCCTGTACAGTCTCAGTACCACCAACATGTAAAATTAAGGGTTGCAAAATCCATAGTTCAGTATCTGTCAGAGTCTGGCCATCCTACTTCTGTTTTTTTATTATCTGTTTATTCTCCTGAGCCAGGCAGGTGGATCTGGTACCTCCCTCAGAAGGACTCGGTCTCCGGCAGCACCGTTTCCCCCACCCAACACCCCCTAAATACCCCATGGGTTTCCTCCCAAGGGCAGGGCCAAGATGAAGGGGTGCCAGCTTTCCCCCAACCCCAGAGCAAAATCCAGACATCAGGGGCCAGACGAGGTGCTGGTGCAGCCATCATGGAGCCTGCCAACTCCTTTTTCCTCCAAGTTTTCTCCTGCCCCCTCCCCACCAATGATGCATGTCTGCAATGTCCCTTCTGGCTCGCATCTCCACCTGGCTGATGCCAGAGGGTGATTGACTAGTGGGATGGCAAACCCTCCCTCCCCAGGAGAGGAGAGCAGTCTTCCAGATGCTCAGTCCTTTCTGACCCCTGCCCACCCCCGGCAGTCCAGGCTCATTCACAGACCTGGGTCACTAGCATGGCACAAGGTGTAGTGACCAGCACCTTAACCTTTAGCATCACTGGGCTGGCCAGGCCATTCTACTTCTAAGGGCACTGTTGCAGACACTGTTAAATGCACAGCAGAACTCGATAAAACAGAGTCCCAGTGTTGGATATTGGATGCCCACAACTTGCCTTGGTGCTTCGGGTGTCTATAAACCTTCCTCAGGGGGTGTGGCTAAGTTGGAGACATGACGTGCTTATAAATGGGTACTCATTAATATTAAGTGAGAATTATTAAACCAAATTAGATTCACTGCAATATCAAACAATTAAGTAAAACATAACATAAAAAGGAGCGTTTCCATGAAATATACATGCCTTTTTTACAATAGTTTCTTAATTTTTAACAAAAACATTTCTAGTATTAGCTTTTATATGTTCTTTTGGAATCATGTACATAAGCACTGTATATTTCACAGAATGGACATAAGCAACGTGTATATTGTTTACTTGCAGGATCCAAGGCAAAAATCTCTGTGCATCATAACCACATTTTAATGTAGATTGTATACATCTGGCAAGGCTTCTGTGTATCAATCAACAACTGTGGGATGGCCAGAGGAAGAACCTAGACAGAGAGACAAGAGCACAACTATGATATAACCTCAATAATACATATATGTAATCATAGAATAATCAACATCAATGTGTTTGTGTTTGGGAGCCCACCCCAGCATACCCATTGTCCCTGTAAGTGGGAAAACTATCCAGGGATGTCTTTCGTGTTTTTTTTTACCTGTAAAAACAGAAAACAGTCCCTCTCTGTCTCCGGTGCCCCCTCTCCCAACCTGCACCCACCATCTGTGCACCCCACATCCCTGCACCCCCCTCACCCCATACTTACCTACAGAGCCCAGCGCGACAATCTTCGGTGGAGTGGGAACATGTCTGCACTCTTCAAAGCCAACCACGAACTGAAGAAATGCTGGTAAGCTGTATAATGGCATAAATGTTTTTTTTTTTCAACTTAGGTGGATATCTAGCCTTTTCTGTGAATTTTGACATCACATTTTCAACTTGGGGTTCTTGGGATCCCACCTCATGAATTCAGTCACTGTCATGTGGTTATTTGGCCCCAAAAGGTGATTTTGCAGTCATTGTGCAGAATCACCTTTCAGGACTGATTAATGAAACAACAGTATCACTGTTCATGAGGTGGGCTTCCAAAAAGCCTATGTTACAAATCTGGTGAAAAAATTCCAAACAATGACTGTGTTATGAGCATGTATTGCACAATTTAAACGCACACTCATAACTTTGAGAATTTGTAATATTCTCACTCCAGATTTTCAACATTGCCATTTTTTCACACCCTCTTATGAACAGTACAGTTGTCATTTTTCACATCCTGGCCAAAATGTGTTTTCGCACATCTGGCGCACAATGGCACAGTTGCTGTGGAAGATCAATGTTCGGGACAGATTACGAAAATCGCAGTGACACTGTTCATGAGCGGAGGTCTCAAAATGCCTATGTTGAAAATTTGGTGACAAAAGTCCACAAAATGACCATATTACGAGTGTGCATTGCACAGTTTCCATGCATACTCGCAACTTCGAGAATTTGTAATATTTTCACTCCCGATTTTCAGCATTGCCATTTTTGTACACCTCCTTATGAGCAGTACAGCTGTCATTTTTCAAATACTGCCTGAAATGTGTTTTGCACATCCGGAACACAATGGCACAGTCACTGTGGGAAATCAATGTTCGGGACAGATTAAGAAAATTATAGTGACACTGTTTATTAGCAGAGGTCACAAAATGTCTTTGTGTAAAATTTGATGAAAGAAGTCCATGAAATAATAATAATAATAATAATAATAATAATAATAATAATAATAATAACTGTGTTATGACCATGCTTTGTGCAGTTTCTATGTATGCTCGTAAGTTGGAGAATTTTTAATATTTTCACTCCAGATTTTCAACGTTGCTATCTCTTCACACCTCCCTATGAAAGGTACAGCTGTCATTTTTCACATCCTGCCTGAACTGTGTTTTCGCACATGCGGCACAGAATGGCACAGTCACTGTGGGAAATCAACGTTCATGACAGATTAACAAAATCACAGTGCCGCTGTTCGGGAGCAGAGGTTCCAAATGCTTTTCTGAGGTGAGGGTCACAAAAAGGCCATGCTGAAAATTTGTAGTGCAAATACTATCAAACGCCTGGGACGTTAGGGTTTCTAACCATAACATCCCACCCTGTACAGACTGACAGGCATCATGGGTGTGCCTTTGGATTGTCGGCTGTAATGCTCAAGCGATTCCACCCCCATCCCCACCATGCAGCCAGTGACAGGCATAGAGGTGTGTCTTGGACTCTTCAGCCCTAGAGTTCATCCCATTCTCCTGTATTACACCCATTTCAGCGTATTTCCTTATGGAATGGGGTGACTGTAAAGCCAAATAGCCCAAGGCATACCTCAACACTTGTCGGTGTCTGCAGGATATGGTGAGGTGAAATGGAGTGAGCATTATGGGCGATGACCCAAAGGCACACCTCCATGCCTATCCATCTCTGCAGGATGGGGGTGGAGTTGGCATCACTTCAGTACTTCACTGCCATTTCTATTTTGCACCTGTCTAACTTATACACTTCCAATTTAATACCAGCAAGCAAACACTTGGCATTGACAAATGCTTGTTAGATGTGCCAGTGTTACAGCAATTGACGAGTACAGTTGAAGTGGGTGCATAAACATAAAGTACAGTAAGTGCAAAACACCACTGCAAATACCTACAAGCGAGCGTTCGGTATTGATAAATGCTTGTTTACGTTTGACTTAATTGTTTGTTATTACATTGAATCTAATTTGGTTTATTAATTGTCACTTAATATTAATGAGCACTCATTTATAAGCGTGTCATATCTCCAACTTAGCCACGCTCCCTGAGGAAGGGTTTAGACACCTGAAGCACCGGAGCAAGTTGTGGGCATCCAATGTCCGACACTACAACTCTGCTTTATTGATTTTTGCATTTAATCATTAAACAATTTTAAATTGAACAGAAGTTCTGGTCAAACTTTACATTAGTGTGCAGGACTCCTTTGGAACTGGTTTGATTTATTGTTAATGAGGGTCTTACTAACCCCCTGTCCAAGCACCATGCTACCTCTGTGTTCACAGTTACAACTTTGTGGATTTAAATGTACAGCAGGTACTGGAGGCAGATAGTGATACAGGAAGCTATGCCTTCATGGAACACATGCTCTGTGCTCACATCCATGCTCTTGTCATACACATGGTCACGGTTACAGTAAAATAATTATTTTCCACTATCATTTAAAGAAATACACATTTACTTGTGCCAACTTCAACCCATCTACCTCACCCAAAATGAAGGGAGAGAGTCCCCACCTTCCTTCACATTCACTGTCCCATAGAAGACTGCAGGTATAATATATATATATATATATATATATATATATATATATATATATATTAATACACACACATATATATATATATATATATATATATATATATATATATATATATATATATACAAAATGGGAGGACATCCTCCTGAAAATCCAGTGTTCTGATTGTATAAAACACATCACATGACCGATGCGTATATCAGAGCATGACTACACATTGCACTTTTACCCCCAAAAAACAATTTTGTCATTTTAAAGATAGATAACCCACTCTAGGATGTGCAGTCGCACTCTAACATATACTGCGCCTTGGTTGGCTTTACCAAGCAGTAGTATATCAGAGCGCAACTGCACACCTAAGAGTGGATTATCTATTACATATCTATATATATATATATATATATATATATATATACACACACATATCCAGAATCTTATATATGTGCAAACATATTCAGTTCTCAAAGGGTTAAAATAAATTATAATTTTCTTTAATCATGTAAAGAAATATACATTTACAGTACAAGAACTGTGCTGTGGGTACTAAAACACAGTGTGCAACCATGTAGCAGCATGCAGCAGCCTGCTATATTTTTAGGGGTACCTCAGCATCTGGGGAAGTTGGTGGAACCGGAGTCGCAGCTGGGGGAGGTGGAGGCTGCTGTCTCTCTAGCTACTGTGGGGGGACTGCTGGAGTACTCCAGATTAATGTATCCTGAAGGCGTATGGCATCCCGTCCACCTCCATGAGTCCTCACATGATCCACACTTCAGTGAGACTCCATTTTAAGCAGAGAAAGAACAAAGGAACAGGCTTACAGACACAGTAGATAGGGGAAGAAAAGTAAAACAATGATGGAGCTTAATTTAAAAAAATAACAAAGAAAATTTAGCAAATACAGTTAATTTACAAATAAGAACACACAGAATTGATGGACAGTGGAAAAAGAATAGAAAAAGTGCAGAGAAAATGGTGAAAAATAAGGTTTCAATTTAGAAATCTGTACAAAATCATTAGGCATCTGCTCCTCTCCACTGTCTAATGATGCAAACCTGAAAATGAAGCTGCATTTGTACAGAGATACAACAAATGACCTGCAGAAACTTTTGAATGTGATCTTATGAAACTCATGTTTACCAGTGCATGTTAATCTCTGTCTTGGTAACTGGTTTGTTATTTATTTTTCTGATCACACTGCTAATCCCTTCAGGGAAGTGTCTGCTGCTGCTAGTTAGTTTGTTATACTGCTGGCTTTCATTAGCTTTTTTCATCACAATATTATAACTGTAAATATAAAAAATATTACTGGGAAAAGATGCTCTACTAAAGGGAGAGGTGACAAAGAGGTGGCAAAGAAGTGCAGAAGTTCTGTGAGGCAAAAGGGTATTGCAGCTAAAAAACTACTTCAACAGCAACATCTTTTATGGGCTCTGAGGACAGATGCAGCAATAAAGGAGTAGCTGGCATCAGTGGCAGGGCTGCTAGGGTGACCAGGTTTTTCTCTGCCACATCTGTGTGACATCCATGCTGATGGGAGCTGGGGGAGGTAGCAAGAGGAGAAGAGCAAGAGGTAGCAAAGACAGTTGCCTTGGTCATAGTCAAAGAACACTCCAACTGTGTGCACTTTTTAAAATCTAGGTCCAAATCTCTCCTCTCTTCTTCATTAACATATTACATATCCTAAAGACAATTTTTACGCCTACATAACAAATATCTTTTTCTTCAACTTCAACTTGCCAGTAGTGGTGCCCAGTGTTGAATAATTCCATGGCCAGTACTGCTAGGAATCACGTGAACTGCTTGTAGTAGTTAGGTAGAAGCAAGTAATGTTATGACGTGTCCACAACAGTGTTATTCCCTGTCAAAAGAAGCATGGGGTGAGCTGTGCCGGGATCCAGGTAAAAGCTGGGACTGAGTTAAGAACAGACTCCATCTTTTTTCATGCAAAGTACTGGAATGGCCTGTTAATTTCTTCCCAGTGTGGATATAATTTAGTCATATATGGAGCTGGAAATGTGGTAAGGGGCCTATGACCAGATTCAAACAGATTTTCTGAGAGATAGAGTTTTCAAATGCCCAAGTGCAATATGAAACTTCTTCCGCAGATAATGACTGCCAAAAAGTTCTTAGAGTAGCTTATATTTATAGAAGGCTTTCAGCACTGATGGCAGCTACAGCACACACTGCTCTCCTCTCAATGGTTGTGGATACACTAGTCAAAGATATTGTGCCACTCTTTCTCCAGACTGACACAGGAAAGCTAGGTGCTTCCTCTGTCTGGGGCACCTTTGTGCCATTTCACTGCATGTAGCAGTGAGATATATTGTATTAATTCTGGTAGCTGAGAAAACAAGGTACACATGCTGCCTTTGAAGGGAGAAGCCAAATGATCTTGAAAGAGTGTCCTGTTCCTCGTGGGATTCAGGCAGCAACACACCTATAGGGGGGCAAACGGGCAGGTGTTGCAGGTACAGATGCAGGGTTTATGGGTGGTGGTGCCACTGCCACCATATGCTACTGCTTTTGCTGCACTGTGGGGGGAGCTGCTGCAGCAGTGGGGTGAGGGTGCTGCTGGATAACCCCTTCTGCTGTCTTTTGCAGAAGCAAAAACTAAATACTTTAATTGTCAAAGAATTAAATAAGAATGAAAAAAGAATAAAAAAAGCTGTTAAAGAACTGAAAATGACAATTTATTCCTCTCTATGTAGTTCTAAAAGCTATCAGTCTCCTGTCTCTTCACTATCTAACTCTCACTGCAAAACTAAGGTGAAGCAAAGTTACTGATAGAGATGAAACATGTGACCTGCAGAATGTCTTCTACATGACCTTGAGGAACTGTTTTTTGCCAGTGGCCTCATTCTCAGAAACTTCACCCAACTGCACACTAAAGGCAAATTCACAGGCAAAGTTGCCAGATGATTATAAAGGCAAATTTCCCAGTATATGGAAAAAATTTGTGAACTGATCTGTGAAAGTGAATTTACTAACTTCACCTGAAATTAGCTTGTGAATTAAAACATTGCAACATCTCTGATGATGGGGTAGAAGTAAGAAGAAGGGTCTATATCTGTCTCAGATGGGAAAATTGGTTGTCAGCATTTGCAGTCTTTGCAGGGATACAGTAGGCAGCCCCAGCAAAGGTGAATGTGGCATGGAATTATTATAGCTGGGCCATGGTCATGCATGCTAGTAAGGCCCGGTATAAATGGCTGGAATAAGAGTTTTGTTGGAAGAAGCAACCAGACCCAAAGAGGCACTAGAGTATGCTGGATATGACATTGGTGTGGGCCATTGAGCATGGGGTGTTCAGAACCTAGTGGCTTTCTAGTTGGAAAGGCATCATTCCCTCAGATGGGGGCCAGGGCTTCAACTTGTGGAGGGTGGGGGGCTAGGATCGAGTGCTGTTATAATTACATTTAAGGGGTGTGTAAGACAGACCAAGGTCACTTCAAACATGAGTGCAAGGCCTGCATCTGGCACCATCCTTTCACACAGTGCAAATCAGGTGGTGCTAGTGCCTGTCCATTTTAGAAGGAGTGCAACTGACCTCCAAATCCCAAAAGGGCAGACTGAATTAGGCCATGGCTGATCCAGTACCCAGATCAGGAAGCTGCTTGTTTTCTTGTGAAAGGCTTCACAGTAGGTCTTATGATTCCATATGCGGGCCCTCCGTGGAGCTATGAGACTGAGAACTTGAAGTCCATTGGGAGTAAGCAGACCTTGTCCAGCAGATGACAGTCAAGGAGGTGGGGGCAGGCAGATGAGTGGCCCATTAACAACACCACCATCACCACGTATTTAAGTTTCTCCTGTGAGTCTGGTTCCCAAGAAGGCACTGGGTGAGTTTGTAAGGATTAACCCATGACAGAGTGTGGGTCTCTCAGGAATTAATGTATGGCTGGGGGGATTGGACAGCCTTGTGGTTCCAACCACCCAGCCATACATTAATCCCTGACAGATCCACACTCTGGAGTGGGTTAATTCACTTGTAACAGGGCAAGAAAAAGGGTTTGGCTCCCTGTGTAAAATGCTTTCTTGCCTATGTTACAAGTTGTTATGCGTGTACCGATGCAGTGTAATATTCCATCTGCAGCAAACTTCATGATTTCTTTGGCATCTAGGATTAGTAGTCCATGTTAGAGCAGATAATGACAGTGTAGTGCTTAGTTCACAATACAGAAGGTCTTACCAAAAATTTCCCCTTTTTGGGTCATCATCTTGTAACATAAGGAAGAAAAAGGCTTCGGCTCACTTATAAAAATCTTTTCTTCCCCATTTTACAGAGCTTATTTTTGGTGTTTTAGGTGGTGCTTCCGAAGTTTGGGTTTCCTTCTGTGCTATGCTTTTGCCTGGTAGTACAATTGTTATATTTCTGTTCTTACCTTCAGTTATGATATTGCGCTTAATACTATATTTCCCTCAAGTATTCTTTCCGGCTTGTGGGTCACAGTGTTTCTGCAATCATGCTGAACATGCTGTGGTTGGAGAACAGTGCGTTGTGAGCTAGGGGGAAAGCAACTCTCTGCTGGATTCACTCAGACACATCATATTTGGAGGGGTTCTGTGCTGGGAATGTTAATCCTGTATGGCTCTGTTGTGCATTTTACTACTTTGGTGTTTCTTTTTATAAATGTGTGCATCTGGTTTGTTTCAATTAAACATGCACAGTTTAGTCTGGTACTCGAACCTGCTGTGGAACTGTGTGTCATGATTGACAGAGAACAGACATCAGCACATGCCACGGACGTACATTTACAATACTTTTATTTTACTACACTTCAAAACTTTGTAATATTGTTTTCTTATGTGAGGGCAATGTTCTACTAACTTGCGTGTACTGTGCCTATCGACGGCTATGTTTTCTAGTCCCCATTTCAAATTTTGTACCATGGCAGGACAGTGTGGTGGCCAGTATCGGTAATGCACCATGCATTAATTGTTGCATGCCCATACATTAATTGAGAGTTAATGTATGGGCACGGTGACCACATATGATGCTATTTGTCCAATAACCCATAACCCTTTTTCTTGCCCATGTTACAAAGGGTGATAAACCACATGCCTTACCCGGAGGAGGAATCTGTCAACAATTACCTTGTCCCATGTTTCGAGGTGGTGTCATTTGAAGTATTTGACAGAGCAATTGAGGTGCTGAGGTCTGTGGAAAAGAGGCCTTGTTGGTGCAGGTGGAGATAAAGTCTGCATTTTGCCTATTGCCAGTTTATAAAGAGGACAGAGACCAGCTCAGAATGAAGTTTTAGGGGCAGTATAATGTGGACAGATGCATGCCCATGGGATGCACAGTGCCATGCACAATGTTTGAGCATTTCAACAACTTTCTGCATTTAGTGGTAATGACCAAGGCAGAATGAACGGTGGTAGCCCATTATCTGGATGACTTCTTGTTTGTAGGAAAGGCTGACCTGAGGTTAAGTGGGCACCTCCGGGATGGGTTTCAAGAGGTGTGTGCAGACTTTGGTGTGCCTTTGGCAAAAGCCAATAGTAGCCCCTACTGCACCATGCTACCTTTTTTGGATATTGAAGTTAATGCTCAACCAGTATTTTTCTTATTGCCAACAGGCAAGTACGAGTCTTGCAGGTATTATAGGCCTGAGTGGCAGGGGGCACACAAAATAACCTTGAGGGAGCTGCAGGATTGTTAGGGTACCTGCATTTTGCATGTAAAATAATCTCAGTAAGGAGGAAGTTTTTGTTAAGAAATGCAAACATAGAGGCTGGATGCCATAAACTTCATCATAGACTCCAGCTGATGGAAAGCATGAAAGAAGATCTGGTGGTATGAATGGCCTTCTTGAATTGTTAAAATGGAGTTCCAGTCTGGTCGACGGTCACAAACAGCAAAGAAATAGAGCTCTACATGGATGCGTTTGGGGGGCTTCAACTTTAGGGCATATTTCCAAGGAGCTAGGTGAGCAGAACAGTGGCCACCAAGCTGCCAGGAAGCAGATTTAACAGAAAAATCATCCTCTTAGAATTTGTTGACCAAATAGTGGTGGCCCTATAAATGTAGAACAACCAGTTCCTGCACAGTAAGACATCTTCCAGACAGACAACATTGGAGTTGTGCACTTAATTAATGGTCAGCTAGGCGCAAATGGGCCAATGGAGGAAATCATGAGGGTGTTTGTGTTGAAAAGCCTATTGTTAAATGTTCAGTTTAAGGTGCTGCATATGGTTGGGTGAAATCAGCAAATTCTGATTTTATTAAATTTTCATGAAATTCTGTGAAATTTCATGAAAGTTAGCACAATTTTCTGAACTTTTTAATTTGCCAATTGCACAGTCACTGTTATAGCTAGAGCTCTGATATTTGGCAAGCTTATCGGTTGAAGTGGGCCCTAAAAGGATGTCAAGTTTTATGACATCTGAGTCAGGGGAAGGAAAGTTATAGGGGCTCAAATCTGGCAATGTATTACTCGTGAGCATTTTAAAAAATATTTCTCTGCTTAAAACTTAGCCACCATTGAAGTTAGATAATTGAACATTTATATACATACTTTCTTGGAAGAGTATAGAAACTGATATATAGAGAGGTAGTTGTTGTGTACATTATTAGTTACAGGACTTCAAAATTTCACCACATAGAAATTTGTTAAAGTGAGTTTGGATATTTATAGCTCCACTGCTACTGAAGGTATACACTCATGATCTGGCATGCATACCACAGTCAATATGACGTGGGATATAATTAAGGCAGATGACTGTAATTTGGTAGGTTTAAATTTATTGTTCATGCTTTAGAAATTACTAATTGGCAAAATTTGCTTAAATATTCATGGACGCATACTAGGTATTGCCACTAGAATTCCATTTGTGGAACTTAACTTTCTCAAAATACTTATCACCACTGAGTCATCTTACCTGCACTAGCATAATCACCCTGCAATACCTCTCCAACACTCCAGCAAACAGTGATGCCCAGCATCATGCTCCATCTTGACTAAAGACATCTAGATACTTCTGTCACAATGGCCTAAGCCGCAGCTAGTTATAGGGCTTCTGGCCTGCGTTGCAGCTAGTTGTACTGTAAGCCTACTGGCTTCAGGTCACTTGTTGCCACTGTTTTCAAACAGTAAAAATATACATTGTTATTTAAAGGGTTGTTAAAGGGTCAGCAGATGACATTGTACAGAAACAATACTGCACGTGCATGTGCTTCCGCAAGTTATTAAGTCAGTGAACTTTAGTGGTTATTTGGCATATTGCAAGAGTTCAGGCTTGTGCCTAATAATGTGCATGATTATGCTTCATGGCTTGTCACTCAAGACAGTGACTTGGCACCACTGTACTTTTACTATGGAGCCTCCTATGAATGCTATCTTATTGTCACTTTACCCAGCCTTTACCTTCCTCTGAAATGGTAACTCAGGTATGTGACAGGTAAAATGTATGGACATGGCTTTGACAAACATATCACAACATTCCACAATTTCACAAAAATGTTATGAAATTCAACTTTAACTGCTGATGTTATTTTGGAATCTTTGGTTGCTTATAACTTGGCCAGCCTTTAAGCAGCAGATTAGAAAGCTGACACACAGTTTCCTTTTTTTCCATACTATTTTTTTTTCTCCCTGCTGGCAATTTGACTCTCAGGGATATATCCTGATCAGACTGAACCCAACCATCATTCAGTTGGCTGCCATTTTTTTCTCCAACATTTTTTCCCCTCCCATCTCCCCTGGTGGCAGAGGTGACTCTGTCAGCTTCATAGAAACAGAGAAACAAAGAAACTGATGGCAGATAAGGGCTTCTTGTCCATCCAGTATGCCCATTTTCATTGTGATTTGTTATGCTGCAGACACTCCTTGGTCTACGTCACTGTCTCTTCCACCCCCTTCCATTCCTCTATGATTCTCTTGTGTCTGTCCCAGGTATTTTTAAATTTGACAACTGTTTTCTCCCCTACTACCTCTGCTAAAGGCTGTTCCAGGCATCCACCACCCTTTCTGTGAAGAAGTACTTCCTCACATCTCTCCTGAGCCTACCCCCTCCAACTTCATATAATGACCCCTTGTTCTAGAGCTCCCCTTTCTTCATAAAATACCTCCCACCTGTATCTTATTTATCTCAACGGGGTATTTAAAGGTCTCAATCATATCCCCCTACTCCCTCCTGTCCTCCAGTGTGTACATATTGAGCTCCTTTATCCTCTCCTCATAGGCTTTTTGTTGCAAACCTTGCACCATCTTTGTAGCCCTCCTCTAGACTGCCTCTACCCTATGTCATTCCTGAGATGTGGTCATCAGAACTGGACACAGTACTCTAGGAGGGGTCTTACCAGAGACATATAAAGGGTCAACACCACTTCTTGGTGATACCTCTACCCATGCATCCCAGCATTCCACTAGGTCTCCCAATTGCCTTGTCACATTGTCTGGCTCCATTAAACCCAAGCTGCCAATCTTTTGACCACTCCTCTATCCATTTTAATCTTCTTCCATCCTTTTCACTCCCCTGAGATGTCCAGTCTGTTGCAGATCTTGGTGTTATCCACAAAGAGGCATACCTTCCTGTTTAGCTCTTGTGTTATGTCACTAATGTAGACATTGAAGAGGACCACCCCCAGCACTGACCCCTGTGGTTCCTTGCTGGTCAGTCTCCCCTCCTCAGTGTGAGCTCCATTTACCACAACCCTCTGCCTTCAATCCCCTAACCAGTTCCTTACCCAGGTTACCACATTATGGCCCACCTCCATGCTACCCAACTTGTTCACCAGTCTGCTATGTGGAATAGTTTCAAAGGCCTTGCTGAAATCAAGGCAGGCAATGTTCACTGCCCCTCCTTAATCCAACACCTTGGTCATCCAGTTAAAAAAAATCTATCAGATTTGTTTGACATGACCTTCCCTCTGTGAAACCATGCTGCCTGGGGTCCTGCAGTCTGTTGAATTCCAGGTAATCCACAGTTCTTTCTTTTAATAGTGTTTCAATTACTTTCCCTACCACCAAAGTCAAGCTGACAGGCCTATAATTGCCCACCTTCTCCATGCTACCACTTTTGTGACATGGCCTACGTCTGCTCTTCTCCAGTCCTCTGTGACTACGCTGGTCTCCAGTGAACTGTTAAAGAAGTCTGCCAGTCATGCAGCCAGTACCTCCCCAAGTTCCCTCAGCACTCTTAGATGCACCATGGCTGGCCCTATGGCTTTGTCTACCCTCAGATTAGAGAGTTCTTTACTGACCCTCTGCTCAGAAATGGGACTGGTGTCCACTTGTCTTCTCTCAAAGCTCCTGGTGCCTTTTTGTGGTTCCTCCCCTTCCCCTTCTACTGTGAACACTGAGAAGAAGTATTTGTTTAAGATGTTTTCCTTTTCTTAGCCTCACTCCATAGTCTCCCCAACCCCTGCACAGCTACAGCTTCCCCTGTGGCAGGTGCAAGGTGCCTGACCCAGCTGTAGGGGTTGCTGTGTTACTGAAACCCACAGCCAACCATCCCCAACCAAGATGAACTACTGAGCAGCAAATGTCTCTGTCATGGTCTTCTTCCCAACATGACTTTCCAGACTTGCTTCCAAACCCATGATGTCAGCTTGGCAGTAATACACTCTGATGCTGGGCCATGGAGTAGCCTCAAAGCCTAATATTTTGGGTCAATGAACCTAACAAAATTGGTGATATTATGTTCTCCAGTTTTAAAGTTATAGGAGCTTAAAATTATGCAGTTTACATAATTATAAAATGTCATTTTAAAATTTTGGAATATTTGGACTCATGTAACTCAGTCACCTTTAAAGACAGAGATACGAAACTGGGTACACATCTGTATGGTCCTTTAAAAAGTCATCTTTCCCAAACTTTGTGCAATATGGACAATTATTTGTTTAATTATATGGAAATAGCTGAAATCACAATCTTGGAAAAATTTCACAAAATTGTTGTGGAAATTTCACATTTCATGGAAGCAAAATTGGATTTTCACCAGAATTTTGCTGGTAGAAGATGAATTTCACCCAGTCCTAGTGCTGCGTATGCCTGAGGTTGATAATGACATCACTAATGCTGTTGCTCCTTTATAGTAGTAGTAGTAGTAGTAGTAAAAGTAGTAGTAAAAATTGTATTCATTATGAATAGCGAATTGGTTACTCAGCTGAGTCAAAACTCAATTCCCAGTGAGATCCATTAAATTTCCACATACATTAATTACAATTCCACATATACAATATTGAGTATATACAAAATACAACATAATACAAATATATAAGCATACAAACAATACAATAACAATACATACATATCATGCAGTATAATATTGCACCATCTCACACTATCAGGACTGTTACAAAATGTTTTTTCATTTATCCTTTAAGATTCCTTTACCTTCCTTAACCCAAACCAATTCTTAATCTGTCCCACCCTTCTACTACCATCACTAATCCTAATCTCCACTGGTAATAGATTCCAAAGAGATGGTGCCTGATGAAAAAAATGATCTCTGCCCATTTTAATATTATATTTTGGTGGCAAATATTCTATTCCTCTTTCTGACCTAAGACTCGATTTTATCCTTCCTTCCTGCAAACGATCTTTTTTATGTATCCTAGTACTTTATCAGAAAAACATTTTTCCATATATAACAGTACATGTAAGGCAAATGTTCCAGAAACTGTTGCCCAAAGTGAAGGAGCACTCCATGGAACTCCCTGCCTTCCTTGGGGAATTGGTGAGCCAGATTCCTGGGAGTTAATCAGGAACTTGATAGCGCTTGGCATGTTGAGGATTTCTTGAGTGTATGGCAGGCCCAAGAGTGTACAAATATGTGGCCAATACTGGTAGACCAGCTAGGCCAGTATGTAGCTCAGAAACAGTGGGTGGGCTTCACACCACATTTGGCAAGGTTAGCCTGGTTTTTCAAACTCACTGAATTTGAGGACAACATGCAGGAATTTAAGCTGTCCTGGCTGTCAGAAAGATGGGCATGAGGAATACCAAGGAAGATTAATCCAGACATCCAATTACCTTGGCCTTTTGGAGCAGGTTTGGGGAGAATCAGTATGGGTGTGTTCATCTGCATCAGAAGTATTGTCACCAGAACAACTTTTTTAGTGGCCTTCTTTCAAAATTTTCTGAGTGTCAGAGCTGGTGCAGTTGAACAAGGCAGTCGGGGCTGAGGTAGTCTTAGCTTATCAAGAGGTGGCCTTGACAACAAGGGAATGTTCCTTCATAACCAGAAGAGCAAAATGGATCTAGTGGCACTTGTTTGCTAGTGCAACCTGAGGGTATCCTTTAGTACAACATGGGATGTCAGGTTAGAACTGCAAGAAGTACATAGCCCAAAGGCATAGGGGTGGTTCGTTCAACATGGAGATGGAACCTCAATGGCAGTATCTCAGTTTCACTATATCCTTGGCAGAGCCATAAAGGGTCTGGGGGAGAACTTGGTCAAGTTCAATGCTCATTCTTTCTGCATACAGCAGCCATGAAGTGAGGGCAGAAGGATTGTCAGGCATGCAGATACAGGCCTTGTGGTGATGGAAGCCACAGGCCAGTGAGGAGCATGTGTGTTGCTGTAAATATTGTGTGTTTACAGGCAGGTGGCAAATTCCAGATGAAGCAGGTATCTATTAGTGGACACTTGGTTATTCATTGGGCAGAAGGACCAAGCAGAAATCAGGAGCTGAGACCCTCTTCTTGGACTCACAACAGCAACTTTTGCATAGGGTGGGGCATCAGGTGAGCAAACAGAATGACTTCTTTCTGTTGGTCATGACAAAAATCTGCCTGCATGGCCCTCCTGAAGGGTTGGTAGTCCATCTGAGGGGTAATGATTTGGGGATAGTGAAGTCACTGGGTTTGTTTTGCCAGATGAAAGATGATCTGCTGGTCTTATGGAATACCTGGTCCGGGGTGGTACTGACATGGCTGCTCATTGCACAAAGGCAGAAATGACATCATGTGAGGAATCACACAGCAGTGGAGAAGGCTTGCAGGATGATTAACATGTCAATGTGCAGCTTTATGGACTCCATAGGTGGCAGGGTGTTGCAGCATGATGACATTATGACCAAGATGCAACAGCTGTATGCTAGTGCCAGGGTACATATGTCTAACTTTGGAAATTATAGTTTTTTAGCAGATATACAGCCCCCACTTGCATAATGTGTGAACCTGAGCAAGTCGCTTAACATCCTTGTGCTCCCAGGTTGCACCTGTAAACAAGCTTCAGCTTAGTGTGTCTCTCCTGATTAAAACAAAATACAGGGTGCATTGAAGAACTGTTAGCATGGCTTGCTTTGGGGGATGGACTGTAGTCATCCTACAGAGGCACTGTAATCTTGCAAGTAGTGTACAAAAAGAGTAACTGGGGGGAGGCTGTTAGTGACACAGATGGATTCCTCTTGAGTCTGACAGGAGGGGAGTCCCTAATTATGGGGTGCCCTAAGGGCCAGCCGGGGGACAGCCTCTTTGGCTTTTCACCTAGGTGTGTAGCACCCTCTATCATGGGAGAGGCACACGTCACATACCTAAGATTCAGTGCAAAGAAGTGCAAGATCATACACCTGGGGCACAGAAATGCAGTTGTGAAGTACATGATGGGGGTACTGATGGCCACCAAACAGGAAAGGGACCTAGGAGTAATCATATCTGATGATCAGGGTTCGACCGTAACATACATTTACTAGCCTGGGGCATAGTGCAAAGTGCCTCGGGCTAGTGCAGTTACCTCCCTACATGTCCGTGTGGGCTAGTGCGGTCAGCAGAGTCGGCTTTACTTCCGGTCGTCATAGCGGTCCTAAGAGCAAAATCCTTCTGAGCCCATGGAACTCCAGAGCAGCTGAAAATTGGAAACATAGCCGATGGGTACTCTCAGAGACCCAAACAAGTGCGTCCAGCTTCCTCATTGTTTCCGTAGTCAAGGAGTTCCTCCTAGAGGGTGGGCATGCAGGCAATCACTCATTGCTTTCCTTTGCACCTTTTGGCCAGTCCAGGTTGCAAGTCAGCAGAGAGGGGGGAGCAGCAGGAGGTGGGAACAGCACTGACATCATCAGGAGCATTGATTGGTTAAAGCCTATAGCCTGGGCATGTAAGGTGGCAAACTGGCAGCAGCCATTGGAAGCGAACGCTTTGGGGGTGTGGCTTTGAGGTGCCTAACTGGGTTTCAGGAGCTGTTTTTGTTTCCCAAAAGTGAGGAGGATTCAAATTTTGGAAGAGACTGCATGTTGCTGCAAGGTTTGCCAGTTTTGGTGGTTCAGACAGTCTCGAAGGTTCAGCGGCATCGCAGTTGCAGTCTTGAATCCCAGAATTGGATATCTGAGTGTGTATGCACTGCAGGCAACAACGAGGCAATCTTACTGGGAGCTAATTCACCTGAAGCTAAAGAAAAATGCCAGCTCAGGTAAGGCAGTGCCACGTGGCATTAAAATGTTGAGCAGTATGGCATTTGGGTTCTTTTGAGTTAGTGAGCGATTTAGTTTTTCTATGAGGTTGAGTGTTGGGGGGAATTGGGAAACTGTCTAAGGCAGTGGGCTGGGAATTGGAAAAACGCCAAGATCAGTATTGTGCTGAACTTCTGACTATGAGTTTGTGGGGGAAATAGAAACTGTTTGAAATTGAAAAGAAACTGTGTTCACAACTCTGCATACTCCATCACAAAGGCCACAATTGGTGCTTTAACTCAGCCGTGGACTGGTTTTCTGTGTAATGTTTTGCTAACTAATTTACTGAGACATCCATGATTAATTTGATTTTTGAAAGCACAGTTTTTGGGGGCTTGTTATGTGTGCGTGTGTGCTTTCCAATTCCCTTGCTCAGCTTTGCCTATGGGGGGGGGAGTTCCCTGTGGCTTGTTGTGGGGCTGGGCTGCTTGACTGTGCTGGGCATGTCTGTGTTTTATTGCTGAGCAGGCAAGGTACACATATTGGGAGCTGGATCACCTAAAATGTAAAATGTCAAGCTCAGGTAAGGAAGTGGAATTCATTTTAAATACAGACAGTACTTATCTGGTCTATGACTGAGGTTCTGAGTTCTGACTGAGGTTGTGTGGGGATTGGGGAAGCAGTGTGAACATGTTTGGCTGTCTATGTTGTTCTGCTCATACTGTGTTCTGTTGCCTTGGGGGTGGGGGTGATGTCTGGGGCTTGCTGTGGGGCTGGGCATCATGTTTCATTTTGGATTGCTGCTTGAACAGACAGAGGTACTCAGGTATTGTAAGTCAAGTGCCAGTTGTTACTGTTCTTCTGAGGTTTTGTGGGGGCATGTGGGGGTTTTGAAAGTGTCATTGTGATGTGTCCTGTTGTTTAATCTAGTTTGCTGCAGTACATTCTGGCTTATTCTGTGCTTTCCCTCATTTTGTATTGTTGTGTTGCCTACAAGGTGGGGGGGGGGAGTTTCGATCGAAGTCTGTGGCTTGTTGTGGGCCTGGGCAAATCACTGTGGGCTACTGCAATTTTGACTGACTTGTCATTATTCAATTGTCTGTTAAAAGCACATGGTGACATGAGTGCGGGCTAGTGCAAATCACTGCAGGCTAGTGCAATTTTAGACTGACTTGTCCTGCTGGCTAGGTCAACCCCTGCTGATGATCCAAAGGTTGCCAAACAATGTGAGAAGGCTCTGTGAAGAGCCAGCGAAATCCTGGGGGTGCATAAGAAGAGGTATCTCCAGCAGAAGGAAGGAGGTGGTGATGCCACTGTACAGATCATTAGTGAAACCTCATCTAGAGTACTGTGTCCAGTTCTGGAGGCTGCATCTCCAGGATGAAGTAGACAGAGTAGAAGTGGTTCAGAGAAGGTGAGAAAAATGGTGCACTAAAATTGATGAGGGGAGACTGGAGGATCTCAATATGTATTCTTTGGAGGAGAGAGAGGGGGGGATAGGATAGAAACTTCCAAATACCTCAAGGGTGTAAATAAGGTACAAGAGGGCAGCATCTTTCAAAAAAAGATTTTCAAGAACAAGGGCCATGATATGAAGATAGAGGGGGGTAGACTTAGGGGTAATGTGAGAAAGTATTTTTTTCACAGAAAGGGTGGTGGATCCATGGAACAGCCTTCTGGTAGACATTGTAGGGGCAAAAATGGTAGGGGAATTAAAAAATGCATGGGACAGACATAAAGGAACTCTAGCGATAGGAAAGAGAGGGTAAGCTGCAGACCATTTAGGAGCTGTGGTATATGAAACAGACAGGGAAAATGGTCAGAGTAGGTGGGCCAAGTGGTCATTATCTAACATCAAATTCTATGTTTCTATGTTTATGCCTCAGAGGCCATAGTCCTTCCAGATGCTGTGCCCCTTTCAAAATGGTGGGTTCACCTAGAGGGATCTTTCTGGAGTAGGTGGACAGGCTGGTTGATGGTTCTGAACATCCTAAAAAGGCATGCTGAAACTACTGAGCTGCACACATCACACTACTTCTTGTAAGTTGGTTTATAAATAAACACATGACTGTGGTACTTTTCTCCAAAGCACCATGTATGTCTCTTCTGTTCAGGTAATGGGGGTAAGGGGCCTACTATGACAATAGACTGCCTGCAAAGGAGGACCCCTGCAACAGGTGAAAATTTGATGTGGGCCCTTCCCCTGGTGCCTGGCAGAAAGTGGGTATGACTTGACTGGTAGAGGGATGTGGAAAAGGGAAGAGGTTAATTAAGGAGAATAAGGCCATGCAGGAGTGGGGGAAGTTAGGTTTGCAGGGGAGGAGCAAAGGGGCTATAAGAAAAAAAGGACACTGGAGCCTAGCCTCATTGTTTCTTCCTTCTGGATGAAATTCCCATCAACCCACCCACCCATGTAAAAGCCGGGTTAGAAGGACTAACAGTTAAGATAGGGAGCCTATTATGTTAATAGAGGGATCACCTTATAGGTCGAGGAAAAATTTTCTTGGGTTTTTTTTCCATGTGGTGTTCCTCTTTTTTTTTTCACCTCTAACAGGATAGTGTTAGGGAGGTAACATAGGTATGTCACAGTCAGGTAAGCGTGATGGCATGGTAGTCTCACAAGTAACAGAGTACCTGCTACTGACACAGATGTTTTCCCCTTGAGGCTGGAAGAACTCGAGGTCCCAATGATGAGGATACCTATAGGCCAGTCAGGACACAGCCCATTTGGGGTTTTGACCTATGTGTGATGACCAAAGGGGGGGGAACACATGTCACACTGCTCAGGAGCTGCCGTTTATGCCTCAGAGGAGGTATTTCATCCAGAGGCCATACCCCTGTAAAAATAGAAGGTCTAACCAGAGGGTCCTCTGTGTGAGTAGGTAGATGGACTGGTTGATGGTGCTGAATGTCCTGAAAAGTTTTTGCTGATACTGCTGAGCTACACATTTCATACTACTTGTTATAAGTCGGTTTAGACATTAACAAATGAATGTGGCCATTTTCTCCAAAGCACCATGCAGGTCTCTTCTGTTCAAGTAAAGGGTGTAAGGGACCTAGCGCAGAGCCAGCAACCAGTAACTTGAAGTAAATGCCATGTCACAAAATACAGCAGTAAAAAGGGTTTAATTGCCATTGAATTACACTGTTCCCTGCAGCATACTGCAGCATTTTGTGATACACTGCACCATTGCTATGTTGTATCTTGGCTGGCATTGTAGTACTAAGACAATACTGCAGTGTGGTATATAGCTTCAGCCATTCTAC
This sequence comes from Neoceratodus forsteri, assembly GCA_016271365.2. NCBI lineage: Eukaryota > Metazoa > Chordata > Ceratodontiformes > Ceratodontidae > Neoceratodus > Neoceratodus forsteri. Next base: position 556,917,845 of record CM028135.1, on the reverse strand, counting down.
AAATCGCAGTGTAAAAGGAAAAATCAACTCAGGAAACCATTAATTCCATCAATTTATTATTTTACCAAGCAAGTCTAAGAATCTCAATCAGGGTACGTCACATGGTGTTACAAAATAACATGGAAAGAAACTTGTTATTGACAGTCCTTAATGTCAATGAACAAATTAGTTTTTAATGCCACTTTAGGAAAGGACAGACAGTGCTATTCACCCAATTAATTCACAACTCATTGTAATATAAATTGTAGGCTGACTGTGCTTTATATTCACATTATGTTCCAGGATGATTGATCTCTGGATTCTGGAAGATCACTTGGAGTATCTGTCTTCCTTCTCTGTCATTCTAATCCATGAAGCCATATTGTAACCCTGATTAACATTATATACTATGTCAATAGCATTGTTTTAGTAAACTGTAAAGGCTTTAATAAAAAAACAAAAAACTAAACAGTATTAAAGGCCTATATTCACATGAACTGGGTTGGGAGAGACCCTGTGCATTAAACCTAATAAAGGACGCAAACCTTGATCATTAAACAAAAACATTTCAAATGTTCAGATGTTTTCATGCTATTCAAGCAATGGCAGTAAATAAAATATGAATGCATCCCATTAGGGGTATAATTATGGTGGGGATGGGGGAACATGTCCCACCAATATTTCTATCCCTGCCTTTGCCATCACTTCTGTCCCCACAATATTTCAGGCTTAGTCTGAGTGTAAAAATAATAAACGCTAGCACTGCCGACAACCTGACTGTCAGTGTATACACAGCCTGCAAGTACAAGCACCATCCACCATGCTGCCAATTCAAATTGATCTCACTCGCACAGACTGAACAGCTGATCAATCATGCCGAAATGTTGCCAATGTGGACAAAAAGGCAGGGATTAGAGAAGAGCTCTTGCAGAGTGGAAACCAAACAATAAGCAGAGTTATTGCTACGGTGGCAGGACTGAGGACTCCCCCCCAACAATTTTGCTAGTTACCAGGCAAGAGAAGAGAATTTTTACTATAATGCAAATAGGAAATTTTGTATTACTGCACTGGTTTTTCCTTTACCAGCATTAAACACATTTTATAGTCCTGGGCTGAACTCATGGGAAACTTGAGTCTAGAGAGTTTGAGTAAAAATATTTAATAAGACATACTGTCCCAATTCTGATGGAGCACCAGTGGGACAGGGCAACATAAAATACCAGCTAGTCATTTGATCCCATGCCCCAGTCCTCAGCCATCTCACATACAACAGCTCAAAATGTTATACACCTAAACTTTCGCTGATAAATCATTTTGGACTAGAGTTCACTCCAAAAAGATTGCTTTTTCAACTTCTTTCTGAGCTTTTCACTTCTGTAGTGTTGCGGGTGTGTAGATCCCTGCTGCTGGGAGTGTTAATTATAAGGCACCACTTTGTTTCAACATGGGGTGTGTTTTTTATACAAACTGCATCTATGGCAAGTCCCCAGTGTTCAGAAACTGTACCACATACAGTGCCATGTCAGTATGGCACTGACACTGCCCTCACCAATCTCACAGTGGATGTACTTAGAGCAATGAACACAGGTAAGCTGATGGGTGCAATCTTTATGATTTGTCCAAGACATTCAACCCCATGGACCACAACCTCCTGCTAACAAAGCTTGATAAAATAGGTCTTGATCTCCTTGCTCTCAAGTGGTTCAAGAGCTACCTATCTGGCAGCTCTCAGAGGGTCATCTGGAAGGGCACTCTGATTGACCCACTACCCATCAAGGAGGGAGTACCTCAGGGCTCAATTGTTGTTCCCCTCCTGTTCTCTCTGTTCACCAATGATCTTAACCTCCACTGTGGAGGTAGCTTGGTCAATCAATATGTTGATGACACAGTCATCTACTGCTCTATGGAAAATCTGCCTGCTCAAGCTCCTGCCCTCCAAGCTGACCTTACGACACTTGAGGCCTGGCTAACATCATGGAGAGGGTGGTGGATGCATGGAAAGGCCTTCCTGAGGAGGTTGTGGGGTTAAAAACAGTGGGGGAATTCAGGAATTCATGGGACAGACATAAAGCAATTCTAGTGAGGGGGTAAGAGGAAGTAGGCTGTTGGTTAACTAGAATATGCAGCTTATCCAATAGGTAGGGAAATGGGCAGACTGGCTGAGCTAAGCAGTCCTTGTCTGCCTTCAAAGCCTGTGTTTCTATTTTTCTAAGAACATGCCCCTGGTGCATTAGGAGGCATGAGGCATTTGAATCGAGTGCCTTTAGCACCTGGGAAGTGCTCTTATCAGGCAATAACCCATACCTAGGAGTGTCTTATTGCACTTATCCATTTGGCCCACCAGTAAAGAAGTGAATAAAAATATGGACATACAAAGTGTACATAAAAAACTGTAACAAATTATAATAAGCAAAAAAAATCAAAAAGTAGTCCTTCTCATTGACTTGGAGTTTAGCTCTTTAGTCACTGGAGGAGGTTGGTGTCTGTCTGTGTGTTCAATCCCCAGCCTCCCGAAAGCGCACAAAGATCAAAAACATGTTTTTGTTTTTTTATTTTTCTCATATTTGTTACTTTGCCCACCCAGTTTCAGTTTCAGTGGCCAGGAGCGACCTTGTCCCATATTTGGTTATGTGTTTTCTGTGATGATGCCCCCCTCTGTCCCTTCCCAAGATACACAAACTATTTTTTAGCTTTTTTTTTTTATGCTTTCTGTCCTTTAATCACTTCTTTAGTTTTATTTTCATTAATGGCTGTCTTTTGTGAGAGCAAACGTGTCCCTCACCAGCCACTGTAGAGAGCAGCTTCACGGTTCTCAAATCACAACAGTCAGAGAGGTAGAAAAGCAAACTCCTTTTTTTCACCTGACAGTAATGTGGTGCATTTCTTGTTTCTGAATTGTTGCGGCTCGCATTTCTGGGAGAGGATGAGGGGGTGTGGAGTGCGGACACGTTGGTAATGGTCACTGTGTGGTGGGAGACTCCTGAGCAGTGGGACCAAGAGCTGGAGCTGGGATGAGAAAACAGGCACTGACCGAAACAAAATATTGAAAAGAGTAACTGTTTATGTCTTGTGTGGAAAGGAGAGTTTGCATACACTGATTGGGTTTTCTCTGGGAGACTGAGGAGCTGGACTTGCAAGATATTGTTTTGGTTTCTCTGCTAATGCCACCACTCTGCCAGTTCCATTGGATGCTACTTGAGGAGCTGCAGCGGGAGAGCGGTGGCACACATTGATTTTACTGTGTGGTGCATTTTGCTTGGCACATGTTCTGCCAGTTGTGAATTTATGTCCTGATGAGGACATGGCTGACAGAGGCTGTCAGCAAATCAGGATAGAGGAAATTTTCTGTCCATTTTATAAAACACTTTCAAGGAAATGTTATTATGCTTATACTCTTGATCAGTGTAGAAACTGTAATACATGAAATTTCAACTTAGTAATAATCCTGCTTTATTTGTTTGGTCTGGATCTGTAACTGAGTACTGCAACAACAGAACTTGCAGTTTCAAATGGAACTTATCTTGAATTCCTAATTTGTCATTCTTAAAATCAGGGTTAAGGATATCTATAAGCACTTTGTTCATTCACACAGTGAACTTTCAGTGAGTCTGCCTCTGAGACCCTGACCCTGGAGGACAGAGGCAAGGGGGGAGAGCTCTCTGACTGTGATGTGGCAGGATGAGGGTGTCAGTACATAATTAACAGTTGGACTTCTAGTAGGGAGGAGGGAGATATGTTGGGTTTGGCTTCAGTTCTGATCCTAGTTGATTTACCAATACCAGTGAAGTTGTATTCCAATTAAGAGAAGAGCCAACAGCCACCCTGTGCCCACTACCATAAACAGTCAAGTTCAGCAGCTGGAATCCAGCTAATGTGGTGTTACATTACAATGATTGTGACTACTGAGATTCTACAGCCTTGTCAGGTCTAAGGTGAGTGTGAGTGTGTGTGTGTGGAGGGAGGGCAATAGTGATTGTCTCCTGTGTGTGCAGCACTTTGGGCTGAGATCCAGAGGTTAACCAAGTGGGATTCCTTTTTTCTGGCCATTAGTGAAGTTATGAGTTTTAACATATGCAAGGAGAGAGAGAGAGAGAGAGAGAGAGAGAGAGAGAGAGAGATCATGGAGATCATTACCCAAACTGATGACTTCTGTACCAAGTGGAGGAGTATCAACTGCTGCCTGTTTGCTGCTGCTTCTTGCTCAGTTCCACCAAGAACTAGAAGTCTCCCTCCCCCCGCAGTTTGAGTCCAGCCTGCTGCTCTACGAGTCCTGAGTGTGTGTTACTTCTTTTAAGTAGGTACGTTATAATTGAGTTTTGTTTTTATCATCAAAATTTGGATTCCTAGTTTTGGTGTAGGGTAGGTTAATTACTGGGGGGTCTGGAGTGGATATACTAACTTCAGTGACTGAATACTGAAGTTCTTTTTAGAAAAAAATGCTCTCAACCATTTGTGGCATTTTGTTTGGTTGTAGTATGGCCTACGCTAGACAGGCAACAGAACTAAGGGTGATTGAGAGACAAAGGCATTGGTAGAGGAGTCTAGAACAGTGTAAAAGTAGCATAGCCAAGCACAGTGTCCGAGGCATGCTATGCTAGTGATGCTACTTAAGGTTAGTTGGTATGGTCTGAATTTTTTTTTTTTTATCAATTTGTTTTGATTGGGGGGGGGCTCTGTTCCACTCACCCCTGTATTGCTTTGATTTAACACAGGGTGTGGGGTGCAAAGCACTCCAACTCAAATAAATTGATTTAAAAAACCTACATGACCATACCAACTAGCCCTAAGTAGAGAAACTAACAGTGTATTGGCTATACTAGTCCATGGTCCCCCAACTATTGCCAAACATAGTACTATGTTTGTTTTAATGTTTGCAGTACAATGAAAAATGTTTTTCCAAAAAAAGCTAGTTTCAGCTACAGTTAAGAAAAATATTAATATACCCATCAAATGTACTTGTCTAGGCACTTCCTATGCTGTACACCATGAGTCTTTTTTTTATTTTTTGGATCCTAAACCTTGCCAGACCAACAATGCTATTGCTAGGCAAAATGTGGTGGCCATCTTTTTTTCTTGAGAAAAAATTCAATCAAAACATTTATAAAATATCCAGATTTTGGTGGAATTAGAAAATTGTACCACCAAATAAAACTGGAAGATGCCTGGAATCTTTTATAGTGAAAAAAGTAGGGTCAGATTTTTGCCTGGTTTTGTTGCACTGCTGCTTTAAAAAAATGAATGGCCAGTGCATATAAATCTAATAAGTACACCACAGTGGGTGGATATTTACCAAGTGGGATGAGTGAGCCTGGTGAGAGAAGGTGTTTTTTTTTCTTAATGAAAATGTTACAAAAAATTATGTTAATTTTCAGTAACTGGTTGCTAATTGCTACTTTATTTAAAATAACCCCCTATTAAAGCAGCAGTGCATATTGCGGTACACATTTTGACCTACAGTCTTTTAATAGCTTACCCCTTTACCTCCTGTTTTGCACAATGTCCTTCTTTCCTCATTCTGAGTCTGATTTAACCTTTATCACCTTAATTTAACACTTGAAATAATTAAAGGACTGCTGTTTTAATATGGCTTGGGCTAGAGTTTCAATTATTAGTCTGTGGTGATTCTGTACACCTTCTATAAGATCAGGGAGCACTGTCCACTGCATGCTAGTTCATTGTTCAGTCACAAGAAAAGTTATGTAAACAACATGTGTTCATGTGTATTCAAAAACAGAAAATACTGATTAAACCAGGTCTGATCTTACTAGCAACAATGGAGGACTACAGATTAGTGACTCTAATTATGCTGCTTAGCGTTACGTGATATTATATCAATTTGTTTAAGTTGGGTGGCTTTACATCCCACACCCCTGCTTCTTTTTATTTTTATTTGCCACAGGGGTGTGGGGACCAAAGCCCCTGCCACACCAGTTCATATAGATTGATAAAATACATAACACTGCACAATTGTAAAACCTTGGCCTCAAGTCCCTACAGGGAAAAAAGAACCACAAGGAGTCATCTAAACCAGACAAGAGAGCTCCAAGCAAACCAAAGAATCCTGTCTGGCTACTGAGAAAAGGACCATCTCACCATTTGTATATTTCTGAGACTTCTTCTTGAAGTAAACATTTTTATTTTCTGCATCCATTTGTTCCACAACAATAGTGTATACATTTTGCTACTCTACATCACTTGCTTCATCAGGACTATTGTGGTGATGGGTTAGAATATAGCCTTTTTGTTTCTAGTGCTCCATATTCATATTTCATATGCACCACCTTAGTAAAATGCCAGCCTTTACAAATATTTGATTTGACTGGAACATTACTACAACAGGACACTGAGTTTAAATACTTAGGAATGTCAATGGATTCTAGCCTAACTTTTTGGCCCATATTAAAAAAAAAAGAAACACCAAAACTGTAAATCAGAAGTTAAGAGTTTTGTATAGGTTTAGAGATTATTTAAGTTGAAAAGCTAAGGAGGCAATTTCTATGAGAGTATTGTTACCCACTCTTTTTTATAACTTATTTCTGCTTGCAAAGATTGTACAAAATAATTTGAATTAAATTAATAAGACATTTAACACTGTGTGTAGGTTTGTTACATCCAAACCATATAATACCCACCATTGCATATAATATAGGGATACTGGGTGGATACCTCCAATTTTAAACTTTATGTACCACTTAGGTTGTCTGGTTGATAATGTACTGAGATTAAAACATCTATCTCCCCTTTTTAAGTTTATGGAAATCAAAACAGAAAAAAGATCACTGAGATCCTCTACAGGTAATAGCCTCTGTATACTGTACCAAAATTTCAACCCAAATGAGTGAAATAGACTTATTTTTACAATCTGCAAAATTTTGGAACTCAGTGCCTCAATGTTGCATGCATGCATGCAGCCATACAAATTTTTAAGTTGATGTTAAAATCCCATTTTCAACATCAAATTTGCTATAATTATTAATGTTGTTTTGTAATCTATGTATAGTTCTTGTATGTTTTATTTATGCGTACTGTATTGTACTTGTCTGTATATCTGTAACATCTTTTGCCACAAATATGGTGGCTCGAGTCATTCCTGAAAAGAAGCATTTGGCTCAGTGTACTTACCTGGTTAACAAAATAAATAAATAAATAAATAAATGAAAAAATAAATACATTTTTCCCATTTGCCCTCCATTATTTTTCTTACTATCTCCCTTTCCTTCTACCCCCTGGATTCTTATGTTCATTGGTTCTTGTTGGGATTCCTCTCCCTCCAGATTCCTACTACTGACCTTATAAGCCTGTGGGGGGGGTAGTTTATGTCTCCCTGTGTCATTCTGCCTCCCCCCTCAGCTAGTTTAAATGTTTGCCAATATAGCATTTAAAATGCTCACTGAGGATTGCAGTTCCACTCCTTGATGGATGCAGGCTGTTGCCATTGTACAGGCCTTTATCCCTCCAGGTGGGGCCCCAGTCCCCAATGAATCTGAATCCCTCCTCTCTGCACCATTCCTTCAACCATGTGTTGAAGTTCCTGGTGCAGAGAATCCTTTCCTCCCCCCTGTCAAAGAGAGGTAACACCTCTGAGAAAGTTACAGATCATGCTAATTGCCTAAGACCCCTCCCCAATTCCCTGAACTCCTCCTGAACTATTTCTGGCTCATCCCTAGCCAGGTCATTAGTCCTCAGATGGACAATGACATCCAGCTCTCCCTCCATTCCTATTGCCCCAGCAATCCCTCAGATCCTCTTTCCATCCATTTGAGCCATGGCACTGGGAAGGGACCTAATCGCCCTCTCCTTATCCCTACCTGCCCTTAACTGTATCCCTCTCACTATGGAGTCTCCCATCAGGATTCCCTTCCTCCTCCTCCTCCTCTGGAGTGCTCAGTCGCCTCCCTTGGGGTCTTCACTGTGGAGGACCCCCACATCTACCCCAGTCACTACTTCAGGTGGCTATGTGGGACATTCCCACCCAGCCAGTGTAGCATAGGAGTTTCATAGTGGTAACGAATGGGGATGTGCCTGAACTCTACCACCCTTTCCCTCCCTGAGCCCACCATTGTCTAGCTGCTCCTCCTACTTGGCATCCTTTGAGGTAGTGGTGGTAGATTAGGTGGTCCCTTGGTGGGGGAGTAGATCCTCTGAACCCAAGCCAACTCATCCTTGAGTCTGGCAACCTCCACCCTCAGCCCAGAGAGGTGTGTGCAGATGAGGCAGCAACGCAGCCTCCATTAGATCTCCCTGAAGACTGCCGCCCCACAGCCACTAACTGCGTCACTCCCATCATCTTATACTTCCTATTCTTTCTGTAATTTTAACCCTTTGAATTCCTTTTATTCCCTTAATCTATATAGGGAGTTGCACCTATCCCTACTGTAGGTTCCTGTGTCCCCTCACTCCAACCCACACTGAACAGTTGCGAGCAAGCCACCCACCTTAAAATAATATCTATCAAATTTCCACCCTCCCCCTTTCTCAACAACTCTTTCAAGCAAGCCCCTTGCCCCACTCATTGTCACCCACAGAGATTTTGTAGCTCGTCTCCTAACCCAGTTACTTAACAATGAGTTTCCAGCACATATCCACTTTCACTGCTTCCTGGAATTACTTACCAACCAGTCTGCACCCTCACACTTATACAACACTTTCCAGCAAGCCCCCTTACTCCCCACACACTGTTATTATACAAATAGACTTGGTATTTGTGTGGGGTCAGTGACTAGCTTACTGTCACTAAGGAATGGTCCAGTTTTATATTTGGTTTTCCTTAATGAATTAACATAACTATAATTGCTTTTTATTATTACTGTTTGCTTTAGTAACAATCTTTTGCTCCATAACTATTTTTGAATATTTAATTTTGTTTTAGCATTTTTTTACTGTGGTGTTGTATTTATCCCAGATAGCTACTGGCTTAGTTGCAATATACCTTTTATGTAATTTATTTATTTATTTATTGTTCTTTTTACTCACCTGGTTAGCCATTTCTGTTTAATTCCTCTATTATTATATTTAACTTGTTTAATATGTTTGTCAAGTGTATTTACTAAATATTGTTCTGAAAAATTCCACATATCTTCAACAGATTTACTTGCCAGAGCAGTATCCCAGCCTGTTTTGTCAAAGTTTTCTTTAATTTTTGTGATACTGGCCATCTTGTATAGATATTCTTGGGTTTTCCCCTAGGTGCCATTCTTTTTTGCTGCTATTGAAACTTGATGCTGCAGTAATCACTGCCTCCTATTGCTAAAACAACTATTCATAAGAGTCATGAGGGCAACAGTGCCAGGAGCCCTCCCCAGCATTTCCCCAGCACAGTAAGACCATGTGTTCAGAAGGATCATAAGGGCAGCATGACCAGAAGCCCTCCCTGGCATCTCCCCAGCATCTCCCCAGGTAGAAGTTAGACCTCAGCGCCATCTTGGGACACATTACCTGACCACATGGTCCTGGTGAATCAGGTCACAGGTAGCAATGGTCGGTGTAACACCACTGATTGACATTTTATGCCCTGTGTGATGATCTATTTGCATTTTGCAGAGCAGTGCTTTAAGAGCATATCATGATCTGCTCTGTGACTTTTGTTGGAGTATTGATACATGGTTCCGACTCATGCCTCAGACAGTTTATTTCTTAGAAGCTGCTCTTACATGCTGTATTCGTTTAGTATTTCTGTTACAGTATATGCTGTTCTGTTGCTGTGTTTGCAGGTTACTAGTGTGTTGCCATTAGTTTACAGCTATCAATTTGCCAGTTACTGTCTTTGAACCTTTCAGCAAGCCACCTCACTCCCAGCATTCAAGTGCCTGCTCAGACATGCTCCTACTATTCCCTGCCTCTGCCCCTAACAACTTCCCTAACTTAGTTCTAACTTATCCACACTCAAGCTTTTTACCAATGTAAATATCCTAGTGTGTTTGTATAACTGCATTGTGAGCTCTGAAACTGGCTGTATTTTGATGTGCTTTATTTCTATGTCACTTTTCTTTTGTATATGTTCTTGTTTACCAAGTCTCCTGGGTGGCACCTAGAAATGAGCCCTGAAACAATGTGCCTTTCCCGGTTATCAAAGTTTAAATATATAAAATAAAATATTGTTCATTATTAGTAAGTTTTCTGATCCTAGTACTACATCCAAGATTTTATTTTCCTGAGTGGGGCTTTCAACATAATGAATCATATTTAGTTGGCTACGAGTTGTTATAACATTTTTACTAGATACGGAATTGTCTTTGCCTTCTGACCAGCAGATATCTCCATAATTTAGGTCACCTGTAAATATGACCTCCCTTTGGTCACATGCCTTTTCTATTTCATATAATATCTCATTATTTATCTGACCGGCAGCTGGTGTTCTGCAGCACAAGCTCAGAATGTGTGCACCTGATTTACCACTGGGCAGTTTTAGTCACGTAGTCTGAGTAGGAGATTTTTTTGTTTGTTTTTATCCAATGTGTTATATATGTTGTTAAGATGTTGCTTTTCATACAGGTCACTATTTCTCTCCCTTTTATATGTTTTCTATCATATTGAAACAGGTTATAATCTTGTACTGACTCCCCCAATTGCCTTTAGGTGACCATCATGTTTCTGTAATAAAGATATCATGACAGTTTTAAATTTTATGCTATCAATGATGCCTCTAGTTCTGCACATTTAATATTATTCAGACTTCAGGCATTGAACAGGAGACATTCATAGAAACATAGAAACTGATGGCAGATAAGGACCACTTGGCCATCCTAATCTGCCCATTTCCCCTACCTCTGTAACACTGCAGACCGTTCTTGATCTCTGTCCCCCACCTTCATCCCTGGCTCTAAGGTTCACTTATGCCTATACCATGCATTCAACAGAATATTTATTTAGTTAGTTATTTTTGCAGTTATTTTTAATCTTTCCTGTTTTCTGTGGTGGTTGCTCCCCATCCCCCTTCCAAATAGTTTAAATGTAGATTGGATATGTGTTAATTTATAGCATTGCCAAGAAAATCCCCCCCCCTTCCTTATTCAAATACTGTCTGTGACTTGATAATATATTTCTCTTTTTTTAAGAAGTTTCCATGTATTTAAAAAGTTCATTTCTGCTTTCTGACACAAATTTTGTAGTTTTTTTCTGATGATGGTGTTGTTTTTTCTATGTTCCATCCTGAGACAGGTAATATTGCTGAGATGACTGATATTTGTAATTATTTTTTTTATTTCTTTACCCATGCTTACGATATTCTCACAAATGTCCTTTTCATGATCATGCTCTATATAATTTGTGCCAGTGTTTAGTGTTATAAATGGTTCTTTACTACTTGTTTTTATTTCTGTAAGGCTAGACTTGATATCAGTAGTTTTGGACTGTAGCAGACACATAACTATTTTGTTTAACTTGTCTTCTCTACAGAATGTAGTGTCACAGTATCTTATAATTGAGTCCTCCATGAGTATGATATGTTTGTTTTTTCTTATATTTTTGAGTCTTGTCTGTTATTTGTTAAGGTACTTCTTCCATGTCATTCTCCAATACTGAAAAGCTATTCATGAGGGGGATTTCCTGGCTGCCTGTATTTGCCCTTCCGGCTTTTTTGTGGCCTTTTTAGCCATACACAAGTTACCTTCATCTGACATAGTCATATCTTCTCACCACCTTTGGTTCTATTTTCTTCTACTTCTTCTTACCTATATCTAATTCATTTTCCCTTTACTGTGACATACCCATGTGATCTTCTCTTCCCTTTTTAATCCTACTTTCAGAGATATTGGAATTGGTTAGGTCTCCTTCCTCTCTTTGACACTTTTCCTCATTTGTTTCTTATTTATATTTTCAGTATTATTGAGTACTGTTTGCTTTTCTAGTGTTTGATAAAGGGCTCTATTTGATTTTTTTCAGTGGTATTTTTAAGCTAATTTTTAACAAATCTGAGCTGCAGGAAAATGTCATTATAGGCCACACATTTAGTACGCATAAATTACATTGTCTCCCTCTGTTGTGTTTTTTTTCTATGTACATGTGACAACAATTGCATTTAATAATTTATTTATTTATTTATTTAGCTTTTGTTGACCGGGTAAGTGCACTAGACAAATCCTGCCTATTTTCAGGCACGACCCGGGGGAGGGGGATACAGATGAATGCCAACTGACCTTGAACCACATTAAGCTGTTGGTGATATTTTTTTTTTTAGTGAATGAGGGAAATTTGGCCAGGACACTGGGGAAATTCCCCTACTCTTTTTGATAAGTGCCATGGGATCTTTAACATCCACCTGAACTACCACCAATCCAGGCAGATGGGACCTCGGTTTAACGTCTCATCCGAAAAGCGGCACCTCAGAAATGCAGCACCCCTCTCATGCTGCATTACAGTGTCAGTACTAGGATATTAACCCAAATGCCAGATGTGGGAACTGAACCCACAGCCCTCTGATCTCCCAGCCTCAGAGGCGAGTGTGCTACCTACTGAGCCACTGACACTGACAATAATAGATAATAGATCCTTCCTTGCACAGGAGATCTAATATATTACCTGTAGGGTCCATCTCTTTACAGGATGTGGTTACAAGAATTGTTCAACACAAGTGGTACCTAACTTCCGTAGTTCCTGGCCTCTGCTCCAACTGCCTCTGCTGATGTCAGCATTTGCTGCTTGCCTCTGCTGCAAGTCACCTCCTCCCACACTTATTGCTGCTCACTTAGGCTGGCAGTGTTATAGGGCTGGGACCAGAAGTGAGTGATTTCCCACTTCCAGTGTGGTGCTACAGTACTCCCTCTTGTAGAATAAAAGTTTTAAAAATGCTTTTGGCCTTCCAGGGCACTTCCCTGTGCCTCCACAATATCAAGACACACAGTGTATGATTTAAACATATATAAAATGCTCTTGTATGATGGATGTCAACTCACACAGAGTCACCCTTCATTGTTACCTGCACCTCCAGCTTTCCAGCTATCCCTTCTAGCAAGACTCACTATTTATTTATTTATTTGAATGCTTTTCCAAGAATAGAGATGAAACCGCTAATGGATGTCTATCTAAGGGGTACAGATTTCAGCATTAATGGGCTTTGCCTATATTTCAGTGCTTTAAATGGCTGTTGCTTGCTATCACTGTAATAGGACAGGGACCGAATGAGTGACTTCCCACTTCTGCTGCTGTGCTACTCCCTGATCTTGAATAAACATTTTACAAATGCCTTTTAGGCTTCCAAGACACTTCACTGTGCCTTCACTGTGTCAATCACACACACAGTGGCTACGATTCACTATGGGGCAGCTCCCATGTTGGGGAACCATGTCGGGTGAGAGAGTGTCTGACAATCCAGAGCATTAAGACAGAATTAAAAACGTGTTTATTTAGCCTGGCTTTTTCAGACTGCTCCTAGTTTTAGCTTCAGAAGACTGTTATAAATTTGAATATAATAAGGATTTTAGGAATTTGCTGATCTGTTATTTGAAATAGATTTTAATGATTGTTATGTTTGTTTGTGTTGATTACATACAAGTACCTTGGCCTTGTTGGAAAAATGCTTTTTATACATAAACGTGATTTGATTTGATTTGATTTATAGATTGACTGTGCCACTTAGCACCTGTGGACAAGTACACACCGGCAGAATTCAGAACCGTCGGCTGCCTGTCTGAGGTCCCATCCCATCAGTGCATAGGTGCACAGAGGTTGGATGTTGTTGGCACACTGGACACAGGCAGGCATCCAATTGGATGTCCATTTTGGGTGCCACAGTGGATCCCCTGCACCATGAAGTGGGTCTGGGGACATGAATGCCACACATGGGTGCTGGCTACACCTGGCCTGGACCTGTACACTGAGTACACCCCCCTGAGACCTCGCCCAGTCCTGCTTGGCAATGACACCACCATGCCTAGCACACCCAGGCAGTCTGCTGGGCAGGGACCACTGAAATGCAGTGGTCCGATGGCTGTCTGCCTCAGCTGGTGTACAGTTAGCTGGTGGTGTGAAGGGTGCATCCCATGTGTGGCTGAGTTTTAATAGCTTACTCCAACCAGGCACTCCCCACCATTCTAAACCTATGAGAATGGGGTAGAGTGCGGGTATACCCCCGGTATGCTCCTGGACTGCCGGAAGCATGTGGTTGTGGAATTGGGAGAAGGATGGTGTGCATGCAGGGTTGGACTCCTAAAGTGTACCCCACTGTGCATTATTCCAGTGTAGAGTGGGGTGCATCCACCCTACATGCCATAGTGAATTGTGGCCAATATGATTAAAAGATGTATAAAATGCTCCTGAAGGATGGAGCACAGAGATTCACATTTCCTAGTTACCTCTGCCTGTGCCTCCAGCTTCTGAGCAATCCCTTCTGCAAGAAGCACTAGTGACAGAAACAGGTTTATTTTTTTTTCCTATTTTTTTTAAGCTTTTACAAGAATAAAGACAGAACTCATACTGAATGTCTATCTGAAGAGTAGAGATTTCTGCACTAAAATGTGGAAAACATTGTGATCTGGAGAATGATTGAAACTGCTTTATTGGACACTGCTGCTGAAAATCAGAGGGTTAGAGTTCATACCTTTTTAAAGATATAACTTCTTCATGAATTGACTATTGGTTCTTATCCTTCTAAGTTTAGCACAGTAGATGCACACATTATTCCTATAGGCACCTCAGACCACTAAGCAGTTTGGATTTTAATCAGACAAAATTCAGTAGGACAAGTGGGCCAACATTTGTGGAGCTTGAACGGTTCCTTGTTACTAGACCTAACAATAAGGGCAACCATGTAGGAATTTATAAAAGGGAAAAAAATGCATACTATTACTGTATGCATGACAGTTTGGTAGAATAGTAGGAGGATATGGAGAGGGAACTGAAACTACTGTTCTCTTTGGCTAAAAAGTAAAAGTGCTCAGAATATGTAAGATATCTTGATTTTAGGTACCAAATACAGAAATTACCCTAAGCTGCCTTAGATTAAACTCCCCCGGTTAAGCAACTAAAATTAGGAATGCTACGATTCAATATCAGAGGAAAAATAGAAGTCCAAATGGACCTGGGCACAGCAGTACAGGTAGGATGTGCTATTGAGGGGATGCAAGCACCAAACAAACCAAAACCAGATCCAAGAAACTGTGCACACTTGATCAGGAATGGCAACAAAAATGGTAGCTGCATTAGCAAGATACACAGACTTCAACAGGTGGGATACTCTGTCAAATAATTGGGGCTCCTTGACAAAGCACCACTGAGCAAAGCACCAGGTAACCTAGCCAGTCATATTGTGTTCCTGTTTCTGTGATTTTTGACTCCAATACACACCCAATTGTTTAGCAATGTACCCACCTGTTAAAGTCTGTGGGCCCAGTTTTCAAAAAGTGATGCCCTGTGTCTAGCTCATTGTTTGGTGCAGCTATGCAAAACAACTTTGCTGCAAGTGCAGCCGATTTTGGTATGTCAGCCATAGTTGTAACACTTTCCTCAGTTTATGGCAGCTTGTGCCAAACATTTGGCACAAGCACCATAAAACTGGTCCCCTGAATGCCACAAATTAGACTAGGAGGTAGTTTACACAACTTGTGGCACTTGGCACATGGGAGTGAAAATCCCAACTGGTGCTGGGAAAATGCCACAAGCCACATGTGTCATAGGATTAACACACCAGGGGATTGTGGCACTCACAGGGGCTTTGCAAATTGAGAACTGTGCATCTTGCTTTTAGTCACTGACATTTTGGTTGCCTCTCTTGAGTGTGTACCATTTCTTGGCTCCAGGGTCAGAGTATGAATACCTTGATGCAAAAACAAAACTCTAGCACCCAAAGAAAAAAGCTCAGGTCAGTCATCTAGAAGATTGTCATTACAGAATTAGCAAAAGAGTTACGGCACAATCAAGGATGATTATTGGAATCTGAATAGTGCCACAACCAATAATAAAAGTACACTTGACTCACATGCTCAGAGTCTCTTTGGGTATATAGGGCCAGAGACAAAAGGATAGGCTCCTTTATGGCAGACTTAAACTCTGCGTAGGGTGTATATACTTCTCAGCAGTTCTGTATTACTAAAGAGTTGGTCACATCTGCCATTCATGGGTGTCAGCAGGCATACACAGTGTACTTTGCTGAGTACAGTAAAATCTAGAAAATCCAGGGGCAACATGAACTCAGGGCAACAAAGGCAAACAGAGGCTGATGTCCATGAAGAACTGCTTTTCCCCTCCTTGCGTGCTTTAGTGTGTGTCTGTGAGTGATCTTTGGAAGATGTGTGGGTGCTAAACCTAGAGGCTATGATTGTATGAGTGACCTGAGTGAGTATGTATGCATGAGTGCTGGTGTGAATGGACTTCTGTAAGGCTGGCTTCTTTGATGTGGTACAGAGGCTTATCACAATGTATCATAAATCTTGTAACTAAAAAACATTGAATTTCTGTCTGATTGATAGTGTGTGTGTGTGTGTTAGATAAAATTGTAATAATAATCATAATAAAATAGCATCATTTGCTTAATACATATTGTTGACTGATATGGGAGTGGAGCACTGTTTTTGTGGCGTAGCAGCATATCTTTTAGTTTTTGTTTATGGAGTGAGGGGCAACAGTTCCGTCCACTTTACAGCACATTTAAAATTCCTGGCTACGCCCCTGCTGCCATTCATTCTCTGAACTCAAACACAGTTCTGGGAAATGATGGTTTATCAGGAGAATTGTATAAAGAACTTGAGGAGGAACTTGTAGATGTTCTGATACCACTAATAACTCCACCTTGAGGAACTGACTCTTGGTAGTACAATATGCCAAAGGACTATGACTATGCTTTTCTTGTTTAAAAAGAGAGACAAGATGGATATCAATAACTGACAACCTCGACTTTGTTAAATATGGATTTAAAGATCTTTGCTAAAATACTTAGTAAAAGACTGACATCAGCAGCATCAGTTCCACAAATGCTTGCCCACTTTCGGTTCTTTATTTTGTCTGATTAAAATCCAAACTGCCTAGTGGGCCAAGGTTTCTATAGAATTAACTTTGGCATCTACTGTGCTTAATTAAGGGAGACAAGAGCTAATATATCAATTCTCGAAGATCACATTCCTTTAAAGTGATAATTCCTGAGGACATTTTTCAAGACTTCTCCGAAGTATTGGGTTTCAAATGAAATATTAATAAAAGTGTCAGGTTAATGTTCAAAGACTCTGATGAAGTGGGTACACTAACATAGGACGTATTGTTTTTACTAAAGAACCAGGAAAAAGTTTGGGTTTATGGTCTGCTGCCAGAAATATGACGCTTTATAATTGGAAATTGAAATTGGATACTCCTGAAGCATGATGACACACTGGTGTTTTTGGTCGATGTCCAAACTGAAAAGAGTTTTTCTAGGAATACCATTTCAGTCCCAATATTTTAATATCTGAGCTTTGCCCCCCCCCCCCCAAAAAAAAAATATCTCTGGAATTCATGACTACAGTATATAGTGTGTTTTCTGTAATTAATGGGGTAGTCAGCTTGACCCAATTAAAAGCGGGCACACATATAGAGCTATATAAGGGAGGGTGGAGTTAAAATAACTAACCAAGTAGTATTTGTTGTGTATTTTTACATTTTAATCAAAGGCTTTTTTCAGTAGACCAGCAAAATATTGGGTTAGCTGTATTATGTAAAAGTTGTGAAGCTTTAATACAGCTTTGAAAAAGAAAATAAAGGTCATTGGGGTAAAGGGAAACAAAGTCCTTGATATCTACAAGACTGTTTTAAAAAATAAAACCATGGATGATCCCAGCAGATGAAGACTTAGTTTGCGTCAAGAGATACACCTCCCCTATGATATTGCTTGATTCTGCATGGTAATGTTACTGTACAAGCTCTGGTGCTCAGTACTTCCGGCCTTCTAAAGGTCATCAAATGTTCTGGTGTACCCAAGGGTATATGTGTATCATTTGTGTGCTCCTTTTCCTTTTATAACAATTATAAAAATCTTTAACTACAAAATAAAATAAAACAATGGCATGGCAGTTAAGTACTCAGCATGTTAAGGAATATTCAGGAAGGAAACTGTATGACCAAGTAGCTTAAACAATGTTTTACATCTCCCCTGTCTTTGAGGTGAGGTTTGTAGTTGCAGACTGGTTTGTTATAGTTCAACTTAGTGAAAAGAGGGTTCCTAGAAAAACAGTTCATGCAATTGTTCAAGGCTGTGTGTGGCTTTTGATGTGTGAAATGGCTGCCTCTATGTGAGCAGTCTTTCACTACCAGTCTAGCATTTCTTATAAAGCTCTTTGGGATATAATGTGTATGAATGCATTGAATACAGTACATGTTCATTCTTCTTCAAAAAAAAAATGTGGGATATGGTCTGGCTTAGTGATTATGGCCATTTAAATATTACAGGCAATACAAAACACAGGTGCATGCAAGAACAATTATGTACAAGAGTGATCTGTCAATAACTAGAAGAATCAGTAGAGAATCTATTTCTTTCTCTGTTCTTTCATTAAAGAATTTTGGCCCCTGGTGGCTCAATAAAACAATCACTTAGGCATTTGTACTAGGAGACTTGGATACTACTTGGATGCGATGAGATGAAGAGAACTGCTCTAGTCATATTTGCTCGTAAAATTGGAGCATTTGGCAAAGCAGGTGTGTTTTGCAGAAAAGGATCTACTTTTTTGACCAAAACTGTAGAAAATTACCTTAGGATCATTTGTGAGAAAGAGTTCAGTAATTTCTCTCCAGTATTCTGGAGTTTGTGGAGGGGAGTTACATAGTTAGCGTAAGGGACAGGACATATGGTGGATATTTTTTTAGTGGGACAAAGGATATGTCACAGTGCTTTAGTTTTGGGTAATTCACAGAATGAACTGATGTTTTGGAATGTGTGAGAATGTACTTAGAAATACATACAGTATGTCATGTTTTATTTGGTTAATACAAGGTATAGATTAATTGGTTTATTGTTTTCTAATGTCTGTATAATTATTGTTCTGATTGATTAAGTACATTTTGTATTGTTTATTATTTTAATAAAAATTCCATTACTCTTCTTATTCTAAATTCTGATCAAAATTTGACAATTAAAAGATACCATTTAAACTCTGAAGTATGACCTTGCTTCTTCTCTGTGTAGAGAAGTGCGGTTTGGTACTCAAGGATCATACTCATAGCCCTTTGAGCTAACAGCACCTCAGATAGGGGTCTACATGCCTCCATGGTGAGAAGATCCTGCTGCCACACTCCCCGAGCTCTTGCTAGCAGGCATCCTCACATCCCTTTGGGCTAACAGTGCCTCAGACAGGGGTCTACATGCCTCCATGGCGAGAAGAGCCTGCTGCCACACTCCCCAAGCCCTTGCTATCAGGAATGGCCTGGAAAGCATTCCAGGAACTCAAGGCTGCGTGGCTGTCTCTGTAAACTTTCTAAGGACAATTGCCTTTATCTTGGGACAGCTCTTATTGTCTATTCATGGAACATGAGCTCCTTGTTTGGTTCCTCATCCTGCCAGGCATGTCCAAATTCCTCCTGACTGGACTATGTCACTACCATCGACCAGCTTATTTAACCTTTTTTCCCCCTTATCCAGTATTGCTTCTGATATCTAGTCTGGTTTTAATACTCAGTTCTGAATTTCTTCAGTTTGAAGTGTTTTTTTTGTCTACTTTTCCATTTACAGATTGTACTATAAAACCGCTAGAGGGCAACAACACGTGTAGGTTGCAATCCTCTTGCTGTTGCAATCCTCTTGCCACTGCTCCCCCCCAACACTTCTGTCCTGCATCATTCATACCTAAATTCTCTGCCTTTTGCCCTTCTCTGTAGTGTCCCTTGGAACGTCTCCAAGGCTATCACTAGGCATACAACGTGGAGTTCAAACCAGGTACCTTTCTCTCCAAAGGCATCAACCCTACCACTGTGCCACTGTGTCTGCCACAATGTTAGGTGTCAACAAGAATCACTCATACTTGCCCATGGTCACATCTACCACTACTGTACTCCCTCACAACACCCACCCATACAAACTAACCATACTAATGTTGCTAACCACGTTTACCCTGCTCAGCAACAAACCCTCAGTTGCCTCTGGTATATACACACCTTTGCTGCTGGGGGAGCACCTCACCCATCATAGCCTCTCCATCACCCTCTCTCTCCCCATAGCCCCTCCACAAACCTCCCCTCTAACCCCAATCTCTCTTCGCCTTGAGCCCTCCATGTCTGTTCCTCCATCTGGCCATCCCAGCCCTCACACAGCTGCCCACTCGCTGCTCATCACTTCCTAAGCTTGCCAGCCACCACTACCTGGCAAAATGCTACCAATTCATGACCCTTGTCAGGTTTTTCTTGATTCTTCTACTATCTGGCAATGTTCACCCCAATCCTGGCCCAGCACCCCCCCAACTGCGGTAACCCACTGAGGCTTTGAATAACCACTCAATCATCTGCAGCCTGCCAAAAAAAAACAGCACCCCTGCAATGCTGGACAACACAGCACCAACCAGACATTCTGGCTTTAACAGAAACCTGGCTGTCAGCCAAGACCGTGGACTCACTTGTCTCTATTCCTGGCTACTCTCTTCTTAGGCTTGATTATAACAGCAAGAGAGGCTGTGGCTGTGCCTTCTATGTAAATGACTCACTGCATTACCAAGCCCTGCCTGTGCCCTCCCTGGACCATGGTGCCAAAGCCCTCTGAATAAAATTCTCCCCTGACCCAAACCATGCTCCTCTTACTCTCACCATCACCTACATCCCACCCCACAGCCAATCCCCTGCCTGTAAAGCACTCTCTGACTATCTAGCCAGCCACCTCCACAAAATGCAACAAATCCTAGCTGGGGATTTCAACATAAACTTTCTGGGGAGCTCATCAACACACACCAAAGATACCTTTGCTGCATTAGAGATGACCCAATTGGTATCCCAGCCTACCAGGGCCAACACCACTAATGAATCCCACACCCTACTAGATATCCTGCTCGCTAATCGTCCCCACCATATTACTGACCTTGGTGTCCTACCCAATGCCTTAAGCGACCACTCCCCAATCATCTTCAGCAGGTCCTGTCAGCTACCTAAACCATCTCCAAATATCACCTTTCATTATCGACTACACCCAGGAGGCAATGCCAAACTCAAGCAATATCTAATTAACTTGGACTGGTCCTCTATTTCCCAAGCCCAGCACATACATGATGCATTGCACTACTGCACCACCACCTTTAATACCACCTGTGATGCTTTTGCACTGACTATCAAAGTGACCACTAAGAAAATCAGTGCCCCCGGACCACCCCGGAACTCCTACAAAAGTTCAAAATGTGCGACAACCTCTGGCATCATGCCACTGCCTCTGGTTTGCTAAGAGATAGGCAAGCCTATAATGCTGCCCGCAGTAAGTGTACCTGGGCAATTTGCAAGGCCAAGACAGAGCACTACAGAACCACCATAACCACCTCTTGGGGTAGCACAAGAAAGCTCTGGGATAACATCAAGGAGCTTAATGGTAAATTCCACTACCCCCCCTCACAACTTTAGTGTTAATGGTACTACCACCACAAACACACTTCACATAGCTAACTGCCTCAACTCACCTTCTCAGACCTCAGCTCAGTCCTCCCTAGCAACTTTTCTGATCCAATTCAGCCTACCCCACCACCTGAGCTCCTCCACCACCCTTCAAACTCAGAGTCATTACCCTACAGAAGTGAAAGCCAACCTGTCCAAAGCCCTCCAGAGCTCCAATTACTGCAAATATGCCTTCGATATGTGTATCCTATACCTCGCGCTAGACTCAGTTATCGCCCTACTCATGGACCTTCTAAATCTGTCCCTGCGCCTGGGCCAGTTCCCAACCTCATGGAAAATGGCAGTGATGACACTAATATTGAAATGTGGTGACAGCTCCCTCCCAAACAACTACTGGCCCATCTTGATTCTGCCCCCACTCTCTAAAGCCCTTGAAAAGATCATGGCCAATCAGCTCACTGACTACCTCCTCTCACAAAACCTCTTATGTAGAACATAGAAACATAGACTTTGATGGCAGATAAGGACCGCTTGGCCCACTTAGTCTGCCCATTTCCCTACCTGGAGGATAAGCTGCAGATCCTATTTAACCAACAGCCTATTTCTTCCTACCCCCCAACAAAAATTGCCTTATGTCTGTCCCATGCATTCTTGAATTCTCCCACAGTTTTAGACCCCACAACCTCCTCTTTCAGGAAGGCTGTTCCATGCATCCACCACCCTCTCAAGGGAGCAGCATGTTTACAGAGCTGGTCATAGCACGACTGCCCTCACAGAATTTGTTAACTCCCTGCACTCCACGCTTGACAAGGGGCAAATCACAGGTGCCATGTTTATAGACCTCTCAAAAGCCTTCGACACAATTTCTCATCCCCTCCTTCTTAACACATTACAACAAATTGGGGTCTCTCATTGTCCACTCTCATGGTTCTCCAGCTATCTTTCATCTAGAACCCAATGTGTTAAAATTAATAATACCATGTCTACTATGCTGCCTGTGTGCTCAGGAGTTCCCCAGGAATCTATCTTGGGTCCCATGCAATTCAGCATCTACCTCAATGCCCTGCCTAAATCCTGCCCCGGCAACCTTCTCCTCTACGTGGATGACGCTGTTCTTCATGCCGCACATCCTGATCCTCTCTCTCTCTCCAGTGTACCTTACAAAACTCCTTATCTCAGATTGAACTCTGGTTTGCTGAACACAGATTGGTTGTCAACATTAAAAAAACTAAGACGATGCTCTATGCCCACCGCCAAAACAGATCAAAGGATTTCTGCCTGGAAATACTCTCCACCTCTCTCATCCCACTGGAACAGGTCCAAAAGTATAAGTATCTAGGTACTACATTTGACTCTTCCCACTCATTCCACAAACATATAAAAATCCTCACCTCCTCCACCAATACCCGCATTGGTCTCCTTTACAGACATAAAGACTGCCTGCCACCTGAAGCACTTCACCTAGCCATTATTGCCTTAGTCTTAGTCTTATTGCTGGTGGACTATGGCCACACAATCTATGCTGCTGCCGACCGTATGGCGCTTCATCAAATGAAAGTAGTCATCAATAAGGCCTGCTGGCTCCTCTCTGGTGCAAACAGAAATACACATACCTGCACATACCTGCACCCTATACGCACTCACCAATATCCTCTCCCTTGAGAAAAGACTATTACACCAAACCTGTCTCTTCACCAAAAAAAAATCCACCTTGGTTTAACCCCAAGAGGTGTCATGGCTTCTCTTCAGGCAACCACCATCTCAGTCTCCACATGGGCTGCCCCAAAAACTATCTGGAAGCTGCCTAGGGTTGGGACCACCCTGGCCCAGTGATTCTTCCCCCTTAGAGCTCCATCCCGGTACAATGCCCTCCCACCAGCTGTCACATCAATCACTTAAAGCTGCCTTAAGGGCCCATATCCTCTCCTCATGTCAATGCCAGGGTAACTGGTAACCTGTGAATCCTGCACCATGCCACTAGGCCACACACCTGCCCTTGGCCAGGCAGTAGAGAGCCCTCACTAATTTTAGCCTACAGGCTCCTCATCTCCCTCTGTTACCATATAGTTGCACTGGACTATGAATGCATTGTATTATGTATAAGACAAGGCCTCCCTGAGGAGGCTTACTACCAACTCATATCATGCACTGCTTTAGCTACCAATTGTATAGGTGTTAGATGCTCGTTAGGTAATTATGTCAATAGCTCTGCCCTGTTTTAGCTACCAAACTCTGTATGACTGCTCACCCACATTTATTCTATGTATGTACTGTATGAATGTCTATGTTTTATTTGGTCATGGAGCCTTTGGAAATGAGTCTATGACTCAAATGATTATAATTCCAATTTCCTAAATAAATCAAAACAAACTTTTGATGCTTTTATGGGATGTCAAAAGAGCATATGCAATTTTATTTACCACTTTGACAGACCATCAGATGTATCAGAAGTCTATGTTAGATTTGTTCCAAAGGTATACCATTCCCACAGCAACAGGAACACAGCGAAGACCATCACAGTGACAAAATTGACAGTTCACTATGATGGTCTACTGATCTGCTGATTCCCTGATGCTTCTGTCTCTGTGGAGTTTGCCCCTTCCCCTAACCAACTCAGACTTGGTTATCTAAAGTGTGGGAGGGGGGTACAGTGATGGCACAATGCCAATTGACAGTGTTGTGCCATCGCTGTAGTGATGGTCAGTGAATTTCCTGTCACTGCGGTGACATGTAACCTGTTCCAAATCTCTTAAAATGATGGGCCTGATTTTAAAAGGGCACTTTGGCACAAGGTGCCTACACCAAATGACTTTGACGCAAGTGGCATCTTGTATCAAAGTTTTTGGCAATCCAAATTCTCAAATGCAAGCTGTTGAAATCATGATGCCTTGTGCCCAAGCTGCCCTGTTCCATCCTTGCAGCAGAAGTGCCCTTGTGCCAGGACGCTAGGGGGCGTGCACCATGGTGGGGCTGCACCATTCCTTTTTCCAGAATTTTAGAAGCCCTGCCATAGATGCAACAGGGGGCTCAGCTTAGACCATACGGGAGGTGATCTAAGGGCCATGCAACACTGCTGGACAGGGTGGTAAATAGGGGAAGGCGCTGCAAGTAGGGGACCAGGGCAAAAGGAGCATCGGTGTACCCTGGGGGTGGTCAGTGATACATTGGCAATGTCAGTGTGCTGAGGTAGCACTCAGTGGGGCTGACATACACAATGGCAGTGAGCTGATCAGTGGCAATGGCAGTGGGTTGTCAGGGACAGAAAGTGACCCATCCCCAGGTGGGCACAATCCTGGCACCTGCTCCATAGGTGTCATAGTCCCCAACTCTGTATGCAGGAAGCAGTAGCTGCATGTTCTGGGGTGCCAGTGGTAGAGATGAATGTTCCCTGGGCAGCGCAACAGTCCTCTGGTACCCAGTCCCCCCACCACCATTTGGCAGCAGGCTGCTTCCTACCTAAAGAGCTGGGGACTGGGGCACCTCTGGGACAGGTGCCAGGGCTGTGCACACTTGGGGTGAGTGACAGTCTGTCCCTTCTGACCCCCTGTAGCTGAGCCAAGTGGCTCACTGCCATTGCAGTTGCTCCATGTCCTTGCTCTCCCCAGTCCCATACTCTATCTCTAGCATTACCTTCCCTTCCGGCACAAGCCTCAGTCAACACCTGCATTCCTCAGCTGCTTCTCAATGCTACTGCTCTTGTTCCCTTGCCATACATTGCCCTTCTGTTGTTTCGGATACAATCGAATGCAACTCCGTCCCCATGTTTCACCTCTATAGGACAGCATGACTAGTTCTGGGAAAGTTTGTTACTGACAGTCATTTTGTACTCACATAGCTCAGCGGACAACAGGGAGGGACAGGCATACCTCACAATAATCACTTATTCATGCAAAAGCTCTTTTCCACGTGCACATCCTCGCCATTTCTGCATGTCCTCTCGCATTACCCCAAACATTGAAACAAAGATTACATACGGCACTGACACATCTGCAGAATGCCCTCCTACACAAATTGTTCCTTTCCATTTTCCCTTTCCTTGCTTGGCTTCTAGCTCGCTCGTCTCCCACCTCAGCCACACCAGGACTCTTTCCTATAGGTACCAACTGCTGCTTTGTATGTACAGTCCAACCCTGTTTATCTTACCTGTTTGGGGGACATCTGATCAGTTTGGATAAATGGGAGGTCAGATAAATGGGAGCACATATCCTGAGGAGCGTCAGACAGACAGACAGCATTGTATGATGAGCCACTCACCTTTTGTGTGTAATACAACGCTGTACGTAAAGACATTACAGCCTGTACAGGGTCAGTATGTTGTGGTGCCCACTAGATGGAGCCAGACAATATCTCTAAAGCACTAAGAGGTTTCAATCTCTTCTCCCAGGAGCCCCATCCATAATAAAGCTTTCTCATCATGTTAAAAAAATAAAATAAAAACTGACCCCATTTGCATCTCTTCACAAGTAATGACATGTCTCAGGCACTCAGAGGTTTTGATCTCTTCTCCCAGGAACCCTGTCCATAACTACAGCAAACAAAGCTTTTTTCCTCATCTTTCTTATTATATGTTCCTCATCCCCTCTACTCGTGCTACTCTATCTACGATTTCGTATACTAACTTCTGCTTTATCATCCTATACCATCTCCATTACTACTCTCCTCTCTCTACAGCAGTGCTGTGCTTCGGCCAGCCCATACCAGCAGTATTCCAGTTTCTGTCCCTAACTTGCACTTTCTGAGGTGCTGAGTGAGGGTGGGCTTCCCCTATCCACCGGGGATGGGAGTCCAATTCAGTCATTACATACTACTACTACCAGTCTGACATCCTCCATCCCCAACTCTGCTGGACTGCATCAAGTGAAGGTTCGCTGCCCCGACGACCAGGGATGGGAGTCATGTCTACCACATATGAACTGCTATCATACCTTCTCTGTCTTATCCAGTTGCTGCTTCCCTTCGGGAACAGAACTACTTCCTGCTTGCCAACTTGACATTCTCTGTTCCTAACTCTGCTTGGCTGCATTGAGTGCAGGTTAGATGACCATCACTACTGGTGATGGGTGCTATGTCTCCAAGCTACAGACTTATACCATGCCTTCTCTACCTTCTACCAGTTACCACTTCCCTTCAGGAATGGAACTCTCTCGCTCTGCATACCATAATCATGCTACTTACGCTGTGTCAGGTTATTACTTCTCAGCCCAATGCCCAGCAGCCTCTCCCTTCAGGATCAGGACTTTGCCTACCTGCTTCTACATCTTACCTTGTCCACAGCCTGGATTCAACATCCTATCTGCTGCTTCCCAGCCGGGAGCCTGACTCTACATGTACTGTCTCCTCCATTCCAGCTTCACCGATGCAGATTGCCATTCAGGTATGGATCTTCAACTTCGTTCTCATCGTCCTGCATGTCCTAACCACATCTACTCTGGATATTCATGCTTTGCTCATCCCATCTGGATGCATGCTCTCCATTCCACTGCTTCACATGTGTTTTTCTCCACCACTACCGATGTCACAACTCTTCTGGATGTGGACCTCCTACTGCTGAGTGGTCTCCACTTCTTCTCACTGCAGCTGATTTTCCAGCCTCACCATTTATGCACTACAGAGACAATCTTGCCTGGTCTATGGCCTTAGCTCACTTCCCTGTGTCAACTGTCTGCTTTTCTCCTTTATGCAGGTTGCTGCTTCCCTTCAGTACTGGGGCATTTTCACTCCTTCAGCCTTCCCCCTCTCAGCTCTACCTGCACCTTCAACTGCCGATCCAGGACCTCATTGATTGGTTTGCCTCCATCCTGCCGGTTTGTCACTCCCTCTTCATAGCAGGACACTTCTGCTTTGACTGATTCACTCGCCATCTGGTTCTTCCATGGACCTTCTTTTCTAGCCACTGGGCCTCCTTCCCTCATCCTGTGGATCCTGCTCACCTGTTTGATCCCTATCTCTCTCCAGGTTGATTGCCTCATGGACTTCCTTGCTGCAGGTCCCCTGTCCAGCTGCCATACGAACTTGTTTTCTTTTGCAGATTTAGGACCTTGTCCTTTGTTGCTCCAGCACCTTCCATCATTTTCTCTGGTTGCTTCCAGCCTCATCAGAGGTTGGACTCCTGCTGCACATTGTGCTTGGCTTGGCTCCTTGGCTTTCCATGGATCATCATCCTATGCCTTTCTTCAGCATTCTCACACTTCACTGTTGTTCACCACGGAACTGATGTCGTCCTGCTCCTTCCTGCTCTGAATGTCATCCAGCTTTGCCTGGCCCATAGCTTCCTCTGCTTCTTCCTTCAGTTGCTCAGGATCCACTCTGTCCTTCCTTCTCCTGTGAATGGCTTTCTTCTCCTCTTCGCCTTGTTGGCTCAGGGCTTCATACTGTTTGCTGTAGCTATTTTGGTCCTTGTACCTTATTTCCAACCAGTACTCCTAACAAGTCATCTGCTGGCCGGCCCGGTGGTGCTAAGAGTTGAGGTGCTGGATGCCACACCTCGCGCTGTGCAGGTGACCCGGTTCAGGAACAGACTCAGGCACTGGGGGTCGGGAGGAGAGGGTTGAGGACTGGGTGCCCATCTGGAGCTCTCCTCCCTGGACTAAAGGGGATGGGTTGGCCCGGTGAGCCAGGGACCGCTGGTGGAGACCAGGGGGCACTGCAGCCTGCCAGGCAGCATGTACTAGCATGGCTGACACAGGCAGGGTTGCCATGTGCCTGAGTGTCGGGGTGTGCCCACACACGGGGGGGTAATCGCAGAACATGGAAAAACCCGGTCCGGGGTAGGCGATGGCACCAACCCCCATGCCCACTGCCGGGTTTGACCTGGCCGACCTTCAGGGTTCCTCCTCCAGAGACCCGCAGCTGGAGTCTATGTGTGCAAGTGCACCCAACATAGGAGGGGTAGCCCCACCCTGGAGGGGTCAAGCCAAGGGTGCCAGCTGCGAGGCAGGGTGGAGGAGAGAGGAAGGTTCAGTCGGGGAGACTTCAGGAAGGGCAGTACTCAGTTGGATGCCCGGGAGAGGCTTCCAGGATCACGACCAGGAGGGAAAAAGAATAAAAAAAAAATAAAAATCTTGCTTTTCCATATGATCCATCCACTACTTCTACTCCTGCTCTTCTAACAGTACCCTTCCACTACTCATTCGATCATTTATTCATTATTCTGGAGTAATACTACTGCCAGCAAACATTCTTTGGCTCATATGCCCCATAGACTCTTACGTTATCATGGAAGTCTCACACTGCCCATTCAGTGCTAGAGATGCAGCAAAATTTAATTTTGTTGGCGTAATTATGGCGAAATCACCAAATTTGCCTAGCAAAACATTTTGTGAAATTATGGCCTTTTGGCAAAATTTCACTGGCAAAATTTTGCCTCCAATTTTGCCTACACATCTGAGGTGAAATTAGGCGAAATTGGGCATTTCGCTCTGATGGTGGTCACATGGTTGAGTCTAAACAGGCAGTAAGTGAGTGGTTCATTTCCTGTACTATGTATGTTGAGGAAGCAGGCAGCCTTTATAGTCCCTGTGATTGCACAGTGCACCTTTACTCCTAAATTGCTGAATTTGTGCTATTTTTTTTTTTATAACTTTTTCCTATTTGTCTTTGTCATAGTTCATATTTTAGTATCTGGTGATTTTGTGTGTGTGTGTGTGTGTGTGTGTGTATGTGTGTGATTCCACCCCAGGATCTCTCTGGGTCTCCATCTCTGTTTCTTTTTTTGTTTGTTTATTTTAATTGGTGGTGTTTTTGTATTGTGTATATGATGGAGAAGGGTGAAGACAGTGGAACTCCTGTATGCGCAATTCAGCTAACCATCACAAATTAAATGCCACAGCAGGAGTCTTTTTGCTCCATCACCAGCACCCAGCAGCAAACTGTGTCCCCTCACCAGCAGCAGTTGAAGAAAATGCCCCCTTCCCAGCATCAGGAAGATACTGTTCCTCCACCCAGGCAGCAGGAGACCATGTCCCCTCCCAAGCAGCTGGAGGAGTCAGTGCCTGGGACATTATCTGCAGCACCCCCCCCCCATGGCGCTGTCATCCCTGATGTTCTCCTGTCTGAGATTTTTTCTACTTAATATCAGTTGGTGACCCAGTGGTCACCTGCAATGTATGCAGGCAGGAAGTGCATTGAGGAAAGTATGGATCTCACTTTGTGACAAAAGGCCAGCATAGTCACATGGTCCACCACCACCTGCCACAATAATACCTCAAATTGTGAGAGGTGGTGGCATCATCAAGTGCAGCTGTGGGGAGCAGTGCGGGTGAAAGCACTGAAGTGGGTGAACTGGAGAGAGGCATGGCTGGACCAGTAAACGTCCTCACCGTGCTCACCATACCAGAAAACAGCAGCAGTCAGTAACATCAAGACCCCTCCAAGGCCTTCACTATCCAAAGCCGGCAGTACAGGCAGCCCCCACCTTGCCAACAGTGCCAGTGACACATGCAGACTTTAACACTATCCTCTCTGAAGTCCAGCATGTCCGACAAGAGTTAAATGATTTCAAACAGGAATTTAGTGATGCCCAGGGGGGAGATTTCTAAACTACAGTGTGATGTTGACAAAATCATGTGCATCCTGTCAGAACTCTGTGGTGGCCGCATTGGCACTTACTGTGGCAGCACAGATTAATTTGTTTTTTTTATTTTCATCTTTCTATCTTCCATTCTGTTGTTTGTATGCCCCCCCATAAAAAATAAAAACAAAACAAACCTATTTATCCTCTTTAATCTACACTCATTCCTTAAGTCCTCCTGTTTTTTTCATTTTGTATGTAAATATTGTGCCTATTAAAAAAACTGTTTCACAATGCAGTGTGATGTTGCATCACATATTGTTGTGTGCAACATTAAGAAGATGTAACACAGCTAGTGCCAGCACTGACAACATGCCCAAGAAGGCCAGAATTCCCAAAATGTTTCCCAGAAAATGTTACAGTACATTCAGACAGAAATCAGGTGTCAGTCATGCAGTTACGTGGTTCACAGCCACCATCAGGACACAAATCTGCTGTTTTCTGCACTGTTTCAAATAGTTTTCAGGCCTAACCATGGTGGTGTCACTGCCTAGCATGCCCCCATATATAATAGGGTCAGACAGTAAATACCAGTGGTGTAACAGGGAGGAAAGGGTTAATATGGTAAGCAAATTAAATAGAAAAACAGGAATGCTGCAATGCAGAGGCTAGATCACAATTTTAATTTCTGTGAGCAATTCATCAATGTAATGCACCTGGATATGGACAAGTCAAACGGTCAATGTACATGGATACTTCCAATAAAAAACATAAAATCACAAAAGTGATTAAGCAAAGGGAAACAAGAACAGAACTACTCAGTCAGAATGTAGTAACTGTTCAGATAATGTTATCCCAGAAAGGATCAATATGTAAGAAAAATATAACAAATAAGTAGCACACCAACAAAAATATTAAGACTGAAAAGAAATTACAGAAACTCACATACAACTTGTGAGAAATCTGTCAAATATTAGCATCTAGCCGGCTCTGCTTTCATGTACACACACACACCACATGGTCGACCCTCCTCCACACAACTCCCTCACAGACGCAGACACAGAGAAAACTGAAAACACTGCTTAAGTTTAAGTATTATCCAAAGATACCAAAACAAAAAAAGGTTGGCTAGCAGCACTAGGAACTAAACTGAGATGGGAGCAATTAACTCTCAAAAATCAGAAAAAAAGAGGTTTTGAAGGGTTTATTGGCTGTGGTGTGCCAACACAAGGTCGACACCACTACAGCAACAGAAATCGCCTGTCTGCTGAGAGTCGCTGTGCTGGTGCGCAGAAGACACCGGTGGTGCACTTTCCAGTGTAGTGCCCACCCAGTCCAACTCCGAGTTGGAGTTAGAATCCTAGAGACCAGGTGGTGTGGGGGTGGAGCCCCCTCCACATGGTGGGTTGGGGGGTGCAGCCCCCCAATAGAAATCACCGACATCCCCGAAGCTACAGTGCTGACAGTCGGCATGGTAGCTGTCACTGTGGGGGATGTCAGTGCTAGCACTGTGGAAGCGATATAGTAAAACCATTGGCTGTGATGCACCACAATGAACTGCTCTCCAACTTAACAGACAATATATTGTGCAGGAAACAGACTGCACATGACATTTCAGCTATCTACCCACAATGCATTGCAATTTCGCTGGTGAAATTGAAAAACATTGGTGAAATTAAGGATAGTGGTGAAATTTCACCTTATGCAAAAATGAGATTTTGTGAAATTTTCACATTATACAAAAGGGAAATCAGAGGTGAAATGACGTTTTGCCTGGGCAAAAAAATTTGCCTAATGCAGGAATTACTCAAAATATTTCACTAGGTGAAATTGTTCAGTTTCACACATCACTATTCAGTGCTTTCAATCATTCATGGAATCTCATTTGCCTGGACTATAGGAAGATCTCCTCTGTCTCTATTGGATATACCCTCTGATCCCTGTCCATCCAATCACCATGATTCCCCAAATGCCTCATCTCATTGGTCATCCTCATACATGGAAAGGACTTAAATCCTTCTGCTGTATTCAGACCTTGTAATTGGCATTGCTTCTACAGATCCTGGAACCGCAAGATAACTCATTCAACTATGGACATCATCCATTTAAGTCATGCCGCCTCTTATTTCAGCAATGACTCTGATGGCCAAGTTGCTAGACTCCTACTTCCCATCAGTCATTGTTAGTTTTGGGAACTGTACAGATATTGTGCAGAATAATTGTCTTGGGATCTCCACCTCCTAGCTGATTCCTGAATCCATGCCATCCACACCTCTGATTACACTGTCTGGCATCGTTATTCCTTTTACTATTATCTGCACTTTTTACCTAGTACCTTCAACTGGGTCAACCATTCTTCCACGGACTATTCAGCCTTTTCTTCTAGAAGTGGCTTCGTTAATCTCTACAGTAAAGACCATCATCAAGAACTGGCTGTCCTGAATGCTATCTGGCAATCTGTAACAGCCAAGACAAATTCACTAACTCAGTCTTGCATCCCAACCAGTAGTAATCGGCCATAGCATTAAATCCTATGGCATCCTGAATTCATCGATCTCACTTCGAATCCAGCCTACAGACTCTTCCTCTCATCTGCCTAAAGCTTCTTTCTCGTACTTCAGCACCAGAATTACCCGTAAACTTAACCAGCTATGCCACCAAAGTGCATTTCCTTAATGATCACACCACAGGAATACTCACACTTACTTCAGGCAGCGTACCTGCAGAGGATTAAGCATAAAGTCATGAACATCATGACTGAAGACGTCATCTATTCCTTATACCGAACTTCCAATCATTCCCCGCATATACTAGGCTACCATCTGGAATGCTCTGCATAGCATCTTCTAGTACTTTGATAATCACTTATGGCATTATTCTCATCAGGCACTCAAACTACTCTACTCATTTTACTCTGGGAAGCTTACTTAGTGGCTTTTGTTCACTAATCGATTCTTTACCTCTAGACTACCTCGAATATTAAACCTTATATGAATTAGAGCAGTTACTTATAACTTTGCTAACCGTCACAACTACCACAGTGTGCTGTCTGATCTTATATCAATTAAATCTTGCTCTCCTGACTCATAATGTTCATAAAATCCCTTGGACATCCGTCCTTTGTCACTTTGGAAACATGTTCTACAGTAGGATTTTACCATCCCTATGGAAGAATATACCCTTCATCTTCAGGATCATCATTCCGGCTGTATCAACCTTGGATCGAGAATGAACTATCATCCCCAGGGCACTCAAAGACTCTTCTATAAATTCTACTCTATGGATATTTCCTTAGTGACTCCTTGTTCATTACAGAGTTCCTAGCCTCCAGACCATACCCTTACATTCAAGCCTCTCACAAGTTGAATCATTCGCCAGTGATTTCTTCTACCATTTGCATTTCCACCATTCCCAGTTTAGTACCTTATTAATCTGGTCATGGACCCTTTGCTTATTACAATTCCATTGAACAAGCATGATTCATTATCTTGGAAACTTGGACTTTCTTTGTCCTCCTTCACTCGGATTTACTTCATACTTAGAATTCTATTGCTCATTCAGCTCAAATCTCCTCTTCAACCTCAAGATCATCATACAATCACCATCATCCACAGATTGAAGATGGATTATCATCACTCCAAGCAACTCACCAACATCAAATTAGCTATGGTTACTAGAACCTAGATCCTACTCCATTTAGTATGCCCAGAAGGACGGGTAGACCTCTGGCAATGGGTCCTTAGAGGTTTCCTTCACCTGTTTTTTTTTTTTCTCTCCTGAGTGCCAGGGGGTCATACTCTCCATGAGTTGGAGAAGGTATCTTTCTGGGCCTTCTATTCCTCATAAATGACTACCTACTACTCAAGGGTGGAATAGAGTAAAGCCACAAAAGGTACTACAAGTTACACAAGCACTATATACCTCATCTCTCCTTATTGATATTCCACAAACATTAAATGGGAGAGCTTGCCCGAGGTTCAATGTGAGGAATAGCTCCTCTCACAACTTCTACATAAGGCCTCCTCTAACACACTTCCCTTTCTTAGGGAGTGTTTTTTTTTTTCATCCACCACATCCCCTCTTCCTCCTTCTCTGGTGCTCTTCTTGCCCTTGCTCACAGGCCTTCTGTTCCCTACAAATTACTACCTACCTACAAATTACTACCTACCTACCTACTACTCAAGAGTGGGAATAGAGTAAAGCCACAAAAAGTACTACAAGTTATACAAGCACTATATACCCCATCTCTTCTTATTGCTGTTCCACAAACATTGAACCAAATTCCAGGTCCACAGCACTTTTGATCTTTTCTAACAATAAAGGTGACATATTACTTTTGCAGAACTGGAGACTGATTTGTCTCATAAACATTTACCACACAATTATGTCCATAATACTGAAAAAAAGAACAGAGCAAGCACTGGTATGTCTCATCAAATCTTCTCTTTGCAGACAAATCCATATGGGGTAATTTCATCACTATGAGAGAAGTTTTTAAAGGAGTCACTATGGTTTCTGGGAGTGGGTATGTCTTGTCATTTGAACAGGATAAAGATATGTGACAGACTAGCCTACAATATTTGTTTAAGGTGTTACCTGAAGTCTTTGTGAAATGGGTACAATGCTTATATCAACAGACCCAGGTTCATCCTACTGTGAAAGGATGGATGAGTAATTTCCTGAGGCTTCCAGAGGGTACACCAGGGGTGCCCTCTTATTCTGCTCCTCTACATTTCTGAGTTAGACCATCTTATGTGTCACTGTCATGGGTGGGCAGAGATACAAAACACTGTATCAAGTATGGAATTACCTTCTTTAAAGGTCTTAGCTAACTCTGACGATGTCAGTCAATTCCTTCAGGGCACCACAACTGGCCCTAGGTTAAAGGAGGTTCTGGACAGGTTTGCACTTGCATCAGCTTCAACATTTAATCACACAAAAAAGTATGGAGATTGGGATTGGGGATTTTCAAACCAATGAAAAAGTGTTGGACAAGATTATAATTATAGGCTCCCATATTTATTAGCTGGGAATCCATTTAGGAATGGGTGATATGGTGTTTTATAATTGGGATTGTATGCTGAATTCAGTTCTGGCCCTGATCCACCACTTGAAAGCTCGGAAACTGTTTAAGAAGAAAAAAAATTCTTATTAAATCTGTGTCAGTACCATGTTTTTCCTAAATTTGCTACATATTTCCCTTGTCCACTGCCTTTGAATACAGAATTATATAATATCCTCTTTATGTTTTTCTGGTGACACTGACTAAACCCATTAATAGAGGGATCACCTACCTTCCCATAAAAAAGGCAGAGGGGTTATTTATTTATTTATTGTCTTGGATAACAGTCTTTGAGCATAGTGCTCTTTTACAAAGGTTCCATGTCAGCAACAGAGAAACATACATCAAGGTAAAAGATAAAGACTAGTGCTATGTACAAAAGAAATTCAAAATGGCTAGTTACTTAGATACAAGAGTGTTAACAAAGTATTTACAGGGAATCTAATTAAACTAATTGAAATGTACAATCTAAAATAAGGGAGAAGAGACAGATAGCAGAAAGTAAAGATGGGAAGAGTGGTATGCAGCCAGGAATTAACTTTGTCAGAGGGCAATGGTGTAGAGTAGGGAGCCAGTAAGGAGGTGTGGTACAGGAAGTGGAGAGGGGAGAGAGGGAGGGCAGTGATGTGGAGCAGGAAGATAGTTAGGAGGAATGGTACATGAAGGGGTGAGAGATAGGAGAGGTGGGGGAGTAGGGGAAGAAAGGTATTTGTCAGGAAAGGAAGGTAGTAGTGGAAGAAGTAGATGGATGAGGGTAGAGGTAGCTGGGTTTTAGTCATGAGAGGAAGGTGAAAAAGTTAGGTAATGGGGGGTGGCAGTGGAGCTAGGAGTCAAGCTGAGGGGTGGAAAGGGAGGGTGAGAGAGGTGAGAAGGTTGCAAGGAAAGGCATGATAAGAGTTAATCCGAGCAATCACACCTACCTAGGGCAGATATGTGTTTATAAATACAGTAGTTTCTTCTAATAGTATCTTTATTTTATTCATTTTACAATTTTGTGACCTGGAAAGACACAACAAGCTGAGGCTTGTTTCCAGGTGTGTCCTGGGAGCACAGGGAAGTTAAGTGACTTGCTAATAGTCACACAGTATGCAAGTGGTTGCTGTGGAATTCAAAGCCAGTTCTCCAGATTTGAAACTCAGTACCTCTTAACCACTATGCTATACTGCCTCTTTTTCTTTTGTACATTTCAGAAAGTATTACAACAAGAGGACATATTTTGGGAATCTAAGCTCATGGAATGACTGGTGCCTTTAGTTACTGGATGGTGTCATGCAGGATACATATCACTGGAAAGACACAGATATCAGGTACCAGAGTTACATTCTGATATCCTTAATTAACATGAGGGAATAGCAACTGTGTCCTGATCAGATGGAATCCCTTTCCTGGAAGCAGATTTATGAGTTTGTTTTAACCACCTTTCTTGTTGCCACAGACCTTCTGCACTGCCCCTTGGACTGGAAGGCAGAAGCACTGACACAATTGTCAAATATCAGGGTACCCTTTTAGATGTGAGTTGCTCTTTGGCTATGCATACAAGGACACCTGGGGGTAAAAAGTTTAGTAAAGCACAAAAGTCTGGAGGAGCATTAGTTATTGCCCTCAACCAGACTGTGACAAGGTACTGGAAAATCAAGACAATCTGTTGACATCATGGTCCTATATGCAAGGCTTTTGACATTTTCTGGCTGGTCTATGGCAGTCCCCCCAATCCTTGTCTATTTCTTATGAATGTTTAGTCTTAGGGATTATTCCTCACCAGTGGGGTACTTTGACATGCATAAAATTTTTGTATTTTTTTTAATTCTGAAATTTAACATCCGGTAGGCAAGATGTGCATTTTCTCTGCTGATTTATGGATCTCAGATTCTAATGGATTAAGTGAAGTTTTCAAGAAAGATTTCTGACAAGGACAATGCTAGATTCTCAGCTGCTAAGGTCAAATCTCTGTGGAAATATTTCCAGAACAATCACTTCATGGGTAAACAGAGTATGATGTTGAAGCCCCTGATGGGTTCACTTGAGACAAACATGGCTGAGACTTGTCATCTTTCTGTCTTTTCTATTAGTTTTGTATTTAACATTTTATGCTCGTATATACAGTATGAACATACAGAAATAGCCAACAGATGTTCTTGTGGATTATCTAGTCTACTTAATTGACAGAGCCCCTTCTCAGCAGCTACTGTGGGCTCCTCCCCTTCCCCATAAACCTCAAACTCCTCTTCACAATATTTCATTCCCCCATCAACCCTGACCCACCCTTTCACCCTGTCCCACCCCTTCTTGAATCCATCTACCATCCTCTGAGAGGCAACCTCCTCTGGGAGTTCATTCCAACCCATCACATCTTGTTCCACGAATAAGTGTCTCCTGACCTCCTTCTAGAATCTTTCACCTACTAGTTTATAGCAGTACTCCTTTGTAGTCCTATACACACTAAGACAAAAGAAGTTTCCTGTATTCACTTTTTTGATGCTTTTTAGGTACTTTTTTTGTTTGTTTGTTTGTTTTAGTTGTTTAACCAGGAGTAGCACACTAAGCTGAAAGCTTTTTTACAGGAGCATCCTGGGAGCACAGGGAAGTTAAGTGACTTGCTCAGGGTCACACAGTATGTAAGTGGAAGCGGTGGGATTCAAACCCAGGTCTAGTCTGCTGGATGTCACCAGATTTGCAGCTCAGAGCCTTAAACCACTGCACTATACTGCCTCCTAAAAAGGTTTCAATCATGTCCCCCTCTCCCTCCTCTCCTTGAGTGAGTACACGTTGAGGTCATTCAGCCTGTCCTCATATGCCTTGCCCTGCTGTCCCTGGACCATTTCTGTCACCCTCCTCTGGACTGCCTCAAGCAGGTTTATATCCTTTCTCAGGTGGAGTCTCCAGTATTGCCCAATCATCAGTTTATGATGACTACCTTGCAGTTTTTAGAATTTAAAAAAAGCCCTATTCTTCTTCAAGTAAGTGCCATGGGATCTTTAATTTCCACCTGGTCAGTGACCAGAGATGGTCAGGTGGAAATCAGTTTAGCATCTCATCCAAAGGACAGTACCTCATTAGTGCAGCACCCCCTTCATACTGCAATAAAGTGTCCATTATGAGTATTACAAGTACCTAGTGCATGGCTAGAGCCCACAATATTCTGATCATCCAGACCCAGAGGTAAGTGTGCCACTTCCTGAGCTGCTGATAATTTCAGTCCTTGAAATAAGTTCCCCCAGGTTACCCCCATGTCCACCACTACTCCTTTCATTACTGACTGTGCCTATCAACTCTAGCATGCACCTACTTGTTTAGTCATCTGGAGAGCTACATCGAAGGACTGACAGATGGTAAGACACCTAGCAGGAGACAGAGTTAAAGGGTGAGGTCCCGATGCAGTGTGGATTTATGTAAGGATGTCCTTTACCACTGAATGTCCTTCAGTAACTCACCCCCACATACTGTTATAATTCTCTAGCTCTAACTCCTAAAAGACACATGAAAGACCAGTCTCCTCTCCTCAGCCTTTCTGCTGTC
This sequence comes from Neoceratodus forsteri, assembly GCA_016271365.2. NCBI lineage: Eukaryota > Metazoa > Chordata > Ceratodontiformes > Ceratodontidae > Neoceratodus > Neoceratodus forsteri. Next base: position 556,879,302 of record CM028135.1, on the reverse strand, counting down.
TATCTTTTGATTAATGTATAGCTCTCCAGATGGCTTATTAAGTGGGAAGGTGATGGAGATTAGAATGCATAGTTAGTAAGAATAGGGTGTGCATATAAGTGTAATCATGAAGATTAGACTTTTTGGGATATGGCATTATCACAACATGTCATTATTTCAGACTTTCTCATACTCAAGGGTAAAACAAGGCAATTTTATCTGTAAGGTGCCCAATTCAAAAAGCCCTCAGCTCAGCTCACAAATTAGAACATTACAAAAGATTAATTGCAACCAGGGAAAATTGCAATAAACCATGAACTTATTTAGTTCTAAACTATTTAAAATATTTAAAAACTGCAATCTAAATTAACTAAATAGGTTTTATGTAAAACTGTAAAAATGTTCACTGAAGGGACTCCACAGATATCTAAAGGAAGAGAATTTCCTAACTGTATGGCTGCAATCCTCAAGGTCTGGTCCTAAGCCAGAAGCAAATAACTGTAGGAAAGCCTGTATCGAATGAACAAAGAATCAAATGGAAGCACACTTAGAATACATTGTAAATTAACACACATATCTTAAAATTGATGTGACTCTGATCTGAAAGCCAGTGCAAAGCAAACAGCCCTGTAGTGATATTCTTAGACCATGAAGACCTAGCAATCAAATGGGCAGTGGCATTTTGAACTATATGCAGGCAACATGCCAATCCCACAGATAATCCTAAATAAAGTGCATTGCAGTAGTCCAATGTTAAAGTAACAAAGTCATGGTCTAGAGTCAGTAGTCAGCTGGAGCTAGATAGGTTTTACTCTGGGCAATGTTACACAGATGGAAAAAGCCACTATTGACCACTACTGATACCTGACATTCAAGTATTCCAGTGTCAGCCTGCAGTCCACAATGTCACCCAGATTTTTTACCTTGCCCATAGCTCATAGTGCAGTGACATTTATAGATGGCAAATAGGTACTATCACTATTCATTGCCAACCCATACTGACCTAGCATCACCACTGCCACCTCCATGTCTGTTGGCTTCAAACTAAGCCAGCTGAAGGCCACCCAGTCTTGAATTTACACTAAGCACTTACCCAACATTGAGACTACATTGGCCTTGTAAGGTGCAGAAGACAGGGACACCTGGGTACTACCTGTATATCAGTGAAAACTCAATCAGCACAATCTTATGATCTCTCTCAGTAACAGAGTATACACAGCAAACAACCTGGGGGCCCAGGCTGACTCCTGAGGAACTCAACACAGAGTGCATTGTTCTCAGAGGTGTTGCCTCCTAACACTAACTGCTGCACTATGCCAGACAGACAAGCAGGACTCAAACCACAACAGCATTGTTCATGTGAGCCCAACATAGTGCCTCAAATGAACCAACAGCACCCCATCATCCATTGCATCAAATGAAGAAGAGCGATCCAGTTGGATCAAGATGGAACAATGACTGCTGTCTTTCACCAGAAGGCAGTCTCAGTGCTGTGATGAGGCCTGGAACCAGAATGGAGAAACTGATAAAAGTCATATTTTTCAGCTAATCCTCCAGCTTCACAAGATCAAAAAGTCAGATATATTTGATCTGTTGCCATACAGCAAGATGCAGAGACATGAGCAGAAGCTCAGGGGAGGTAAATTCAGGAGTAATGTTAGGAGGCATTTTTTTCCCACAGAGGTTGATAAATGTGGAAACTGTGGACATAAAGGCAGCACAGATCTTTAAGGTACAGTTGGACAAATATTTATCAAGGGAATCATTTTTTACCCTATATAATAGAGTGTGCAGAAGACCCCTACAAATTGACACATGTTTAGATAGCACAATTATTTCATCCCTGCTTGTGAAGCAAGATGGGCATATATGAGTTAATTCATTGTTTTAGCACTATAAATTTGTATTTTGTTTTGTCTGAGCCACACCAGTTGCTAGCCTGACCTTGTATACGTTTTTAATCAAATATTTTTAAATGGGTGAGGGTGCTTTAAGGGTGCTGTATTTTAATTTGATAATATTGAAATATATGCTAATGAGGCACACTTACTTCAGCTGATCCTATGCATTGTGACTGTGCTACCTGAGAAAGGAGTTAGTTACCTGAATGCACATAAGGACACAACGTTTCTCAGCTCTTGTAGGTTTGCACTCCTCACACCGATTTTGTACTGTATTTGCCATTTGTGCTTCATTTGCATATTCAATAAATACTCAGTTTTGTTTTTTGCTCGTGTGCACATTTTATCTGTCTACTTTGGTTCCCTTAAGCATAGTAGCTTTAGATTCTGCTTGTGAGAAGGTTTGCTCTGTCTCTGGGGCAGACATAATGGACCTACTGGTAGAATCCCATTTAACCTTAAATTACTATGTTATTAGGTTACTGTGCAATTGTTTTTTATTGGCAATTTATTAACCAAGAAACGAACCCTAAGCTGTGATAATAGGTTTCTAGGTGCATCCTAGGGTGGGATACATAGATTTGTTTATTTTTTTTTTACCTTTCAATTTTGAAAAGTTTAATACACTGCATAATACAGTATATACATATTGAGGATGCTTACATAATGCATATATTGTGCTCCAGTTTATACATAAACAATAATCATACACAGATTATTCAAAGAGTACATAGCTACATGACAACATAATAAGTGTCCTTAAAGATTTGAGAAGGAGGCATTCATAAGAAATTCAAAGAAAACATAATTAATATAGCAGCCATAGCTTTCTATACAATAGAGCAGACAAGCTGAATAAATGAATTACTATCTCTGTTCAGAGTTATGAGAATAAGATAACCAACTACAGGTCTCTCAAATAAATTAATATACAGACTTCAGATTATATGGACCATTCCCTCCCAGCTCCCATAACTGACAATCCCTTGCAGAACCAAACAGCAAAAAAGTAATTCATTCATTTTGGGAAAACAAATAAGCATAATATTCCACTATGCTAACAACAATCACTAACATGGATCACCAGCTTATTTTCCATATAACCACATATATCAGATTCAAATTTCGAAAAACAGCAATTTGTTTTAAGTTCATGAGTCCCTGAAGGAATAGAGGATTAAAAATAAAGCATGCTCCAAACATTCAGATGTTATGGAGTAAGCCCAGTACAACAGCAAAAGGAGTTATTTTTCGAGTCCATAACATTAGATATTAGTATTTGCTGTCATTTGCTAATGATGTCATTCAAAGCAAAAATGTCAATAGTTGTAGCATTCTTAATGTTTATCTTGACCATTCAGAAAAGTTTAACTGGCTCCCATGTTATCATTTACTCCCAAGTAAGCAGATTTGAGAGAAAATCTAGTGAGTTGCTGTAGACTGTGCATTTGCATTAACCCCATTATCAGATACTGTGATACCAATTAGAGATGCAGTGAATTTAAATTCTGCCGGCGAAGTGAACGAGAAGTGGGCACTTCGCGATGCCACTCCAATATGCAGAGTGGGCAATGCAAAGTGCTCACTCCGTCTTGTCATTACCACTTCATATTAAGGCGGAATGGCAATGAGAAGTAAGGCGAAGTCATTGTTTTTAATGGACTTCATGTTCCTCATTATGATGCTAAGTGATCCACTTGGTGTTTCAGATGTGGCAGCCCCCCCCCCACACATCACATGGCTTACAGTACTGTAAGTCACATGCTCTTAGCTAGGCAGGAAGAAAGTGAGTCATACAAGCAGACACTTTTACATTCTCCTGTGTAGATGGAGAGAGAGTAGTGTGTTTTGTGACTACTGATACTTTTAGATCAGAGTGAGGAGGAGATTTAAACTTTGATTTAGACCCAACAGCTTTTTTAAAAGCTACATTTTTTTGTCTTTTCTGTACTCTTTTTTACTTAATTTGTTCTTTCTCTAAATTTAATTTTTCTTACCTTTACAAGTAGTTAGTTGTTTGTGTCTGTGTGACTGTGTGTGTGTGTGTGTTGTGTGACAGTGTGAGTAGTGATTGCTCAGACTGAGGGAGCTCAGTAGGAGAGATGGACGAGGGTGAGGGAATGTCTGGAATGGGGCAGCTCTGGGAGAGTGTGGTAGTGGTAAGCATCGTACCGTGTGCATGTGTGGAGGACATGGGCACCCATTCCTGTTGGACCACTCAAAACTTGTGAATGCTCCCCCGAAGCAGGACCATCACCGCCTCCTGTCCTGACTCTGAGGGAGTTGAACAACCACCACCACCACCACCAAGTCCAGCACCAGGTCCTCTGGAGCAGGATGTGCCTGTTCCCCCGGGCCAAGGTGTGGAACCCATCCCTGTTCAGCACCTTGACCAGCAGACTTACAATACATCCAAGTAACTATTAAAAAAAAATTTATGTTGTGATTCATGACGTGACTGAAAATCATGATTTGTGACTGCATTTGTGACTATGATGATGAAGAAACGTGAATGCCTATGGCTGTACTTCCCCAGGCCCCGATGAGCAGAAGTTTAAAACTCCCAGACTTAAAAACACATATCAATGAGTACAATGGCGGGGTGGTGAAGCCTGGAGAGATACTACAAAACAGGCTTACAATACATCCAAGTAACTAGAAAAAAAATTAATGTTGTGATTTGTAACGTGAATGATCATGAATCGTGATTTGTGACTACATTTGTGACCGTGATGATGAAGAACATGATTTGTATCACGACTTACTCGTGATGATGGTCCTGACTTAAAAACACATATTAATGAGTACAATGTTCATGCAGAATTAAGCACCACTCCTGTCCAGTACTCTGAAGGGAAGCCAAAGAAACAACTGTGACTTAACTTACAGATGGAGATTGGGCCCTAAAGAGATGCAAATGCACAGACAGATTAAGATTGTGCTGTGCACTGAAGAGATGCAGACATAAAGGCACAACACCTTACCAGTGCTCACCACCAGAAATTCAAATCTGGAAAAGAGCACCTTTACCGGTTCGGATGGGCCGTGCGGGGGGGGGGGGTGCAGTGTACTATACTGCTTTAGTAACAGTCACTAGTACTAGTACCAGTAAAGATACCACAAAGAAGTACAAAAATCACACAGCTGCAGTGGATAGCAGCTTCACATTGCTGAAATTATTATGTGGCACAATAAAAGGTGTCTGATTTGATGACACATGTCACACACATACTAACACACTAAGTAATGCATAGTAAATTGAAAACTTCAGTAATATAACCACATATTTTAAACAAATTAAAATTATGCACTGCTGCACCACAACAATCAGCAAAAAAATTGTAAGAAATATTGAAAATATTACTGTGTGTACATTAACACAGTTTAACAAGAAAAATATCACCAAAACAGAAAGCACTGTCTTTTTCTCTAAGTTAATCTACCTACACCACAGATACACCCCTTCCCCAAAGCACACTTCCACTATCTCTCAGTACACAGCCTGAATGTTGTACATTAACATTCAAAATCCATATACAAACAATAAATGCTCGATGATATGCGCACAGGAGGGTTTCCTATAATCAATGAAATAAAGTTTCAGCAAAAAAATTACTCAAAAAGGCTTTTTTAACAGCTTTTTGAAGGTTTGAATCGTAGAGAGCTCTCAGAGCAGATTGTCTCCTACAGCTTCCTACACACACTACCCCAAACTGAGGCTGTGCAGAACAATCTAGAGCCCATGTGACCTGAAATCCCATGAATCACTGCAAAATTCACCTTTGGAGCTTAAAAACAAGGCGAAGTGAGGTGAAGTGGAAGGCGGAGTAACACAAAGTCATTGTTTTCAATGGACTTGCTACCCATTATAACACAAAGTACTCCGCTTCACATCATGGAGCACTCCACGAATTCGCCTTCACTCCGTGAATCACTTCGCGGAGTGAATTGGAGCCACTTCGCCCATCACTAATACCAATGTCCCTTTAACATTTGTTGTATGATGCACATTCTTGTTGGGCTTTTTTGATTTTTGTGTTTTAATGACTTCTGACAGCTGGCCATGATCAAGAAAATATCAACAGGGTTGAATCGATGATAATTCTAGTTTCACATGTGTAAAACAAGTACAATTTTCCTCCTAACTACAGGACTTCTGATCGATATTAAACAAAACCACATCAGTGAGCCTGAGTCTTTGGACTCAGGTTTGGGTATATGTAAACCGTTGCTCTGTGGAGCAGCATGGCTACCTTCAGTCTGGCTTGTTTTATCATGTACCTGTATTACTGGTTGCTTTCAAGTGCAAACTGGGCAAGCACTGTGGTTGGTTTTATAGGAATGTTCAGATTTGTGGACACAGTAGCTTGAGGTCTATGCCAGCTGAGGAGCTGAAAGTCTTTCATAAAAGGGGGTATATTTTTGTAGAATAATTCAAGCAAGTAGACAAAATTATTTAATTATGCCCAGTTCATGTTATCAGCACGTTCTATTAATGGCAGGCTGACAAATGAAAGATTGTTTCTGTAAACAGATTCTCCGAGTTTCAATTTTTCTTGCTTGGAAAACATTATCCAAAAGTATGGCACTGATGACAAAAGCAGTATATTTAAGTAATGAGATACAGTTAGTTGGAGTATACAAAACAATAACCGGCTGGTATGGGTCTTTAAATGCCAAGGCTGAAGGCAGAGGTGTTTAATGTAACCCTCAACAGCTGGTTATTGTTAGTATACTCCAACTAACAGAATGTCTTTACTGTTATGTGAGTTGGAGTTGGTTGTGAATTTTCTGTATAGTTTTGATCATTTTAATAGGGTACATTTGATTTTTCTGTATATAGTGAATAGGAGACAGATAAATAAGTCTTGGTTTCCTTTGGTGAAATTAATACTTAATGCGAACCATATTGCAAAATGATGATAAAAGGCAAAATTGAGATGAGATTTTTCATTAGAAACTTTGTTAGTAAGACTGTTTCATAAATAAAGTTTTCAGACTTTTCTTATTGCTGTAATAGATTATCATTATAACAGTTTATGGAAATGAGAAAGTTAATTTAATTTAAAATTTGCAAGTAATATTTCTTATGCATTTTATATCTATAGTGTGAACTCTAGGTTCTTTTGTACTTTTTGCTCTATGTCAACTAGCTTGATGTAGTGTTATAACAGTAGTTATTGTAAAAAGATAGGTAACAACATATTTAACAACCTGTTGGAACAAATAGTTCTAGAGTGGATAATTGTCAGGTTTAACTTTTTTCCCAGCTTTTAAGAGAAATAGGTAGGTCCATAGATGTAGCAGTTTAGTATCACAATTTTCATGTTGTTTAGTGGTGGCAAGTTAATAGTTGGTTGTGCAGTGTTGGTGATGTTTTGTTCTTGTTCTGTTTGAGTGACAGCTTGCAGTAAGATTTCATCTTCTGTATATTCATGTTCAGCAGGTTGTTGCTTTATGCCTTGCTTTTACAGTTGTTTTTTGTTGATGTCATAGAAACATAGAAGTTGATGGCAGATAAGGGCCACAAGGCCCATCTAGTCTGCCCATTTTTTTCTACCTTATGAATGTACCATAGGTCTTTACTCTGTCAATGGCCTATCTGTTCATACTCATCTGTATTGCTCCCTTATGCCTATCCCATGCCTGTTTGAAGCCCTGCACTGTATTCATATCCACCACTTCCTGAGGTAGGCTGTTCCATGCATCCACCACCCTTTTTGTGAAAAAGAACCTTCTCACATTACCCCTTAATCGGCCTCCCTCTAATCTCATGTTGTGTTCTCTTGTCCTGCTATTTTTTTATACTGAAAAATGTTAGACTCTTTTACCTTGTTAATGCCCTTAAGATTTTTGAATGTTTTGATCATATCACCTCTCTCTCCCTCCTTTACCCTAAGGTATACATATTGAGCTCTGTTAATCTGTCCTCATATGTTTTCTGATGCAGTCCCTGCACCATTTTGGTTGCCCATCTCTAGACTGCCTCCATTTTGTTAATGTCCTTGTGCAGGTGTGGCCTCCAGTACTGCATGCAGTACTCCAGATGGGGCCTAACCATGTCATTGTTTTGTTGGTGTTGGTTGTTGTCTGTCATTGTTTTGCCTTCAGATGGTTCTTATTCTTGAAGTACATCAGAGTTTATTAGTGGTAGTGGGTTGTTTCCTTGTGGAACAGTTGTTTGCATAGATTGTCCTGGTCCTGTATTTAGTAGAGTAGCAGATATGATGTTGTTAAATTGTTGTTAGTGTTCTGAGTTTATTCTGTCAATGTAAGACCTGTTACTTTCATAATGTTTCTCATTTCTATGCCATAGTCACTTAGTATTGTTGCAGTAGTTGCTCGTATACAATGGTTTGTGTATATTGTTAACAACATGTGTATCTTTACTGATATTAGATATGAATTTTGCAAGAGTTTTTATTTTTGGTACCAGAAGTTGTCAGCAAGCTTCCAGGTTACTTCAGATTGAAGTTTTTGCCACAAGTATGGTATGTCTGGGTTTAATTTTGTGATGTACAGTTTATAAGCTGCAACTAGACAGAGGGGGATTTTGTGGTTGCTCATACCTTCTAGCTTGTACATGTAGGTCTCTTGGGTTGCTTTCAGAGTGAGTCTTTATCTTTGGGTTGATGGCGAAGTGAAGACACTTTTTGTTGTTGTCGTTTTCTGATATTTTAAAAGTAGTTTTCATCATTGTGTTCAGGTTTTCTGCCCCATGTCAGGTGAAGTGTAGTGCTAGATTAAACCTTCCCAGCCTTTGTAGTACTTTTGGGTTATCTTTAGATAGTATGTTTGTATGTATTAGTCTTTCAGGTCTTCTTTTTCAAGTGGTTTGTGATGTTGTGCTTTGACTTTGTTCTTAAGTTTAATTTTTTTTAAAAGGGTGACAAATGTGTTAGAGTTCAAGAATTCTCTGTCTGTCATTAAACAGATTGGTTTGGAGTGTGATGGTTCTCTTAAGTACCTGTTTATGCCAGCTCGTAAGCTTGTCAAGGATGATTTTCTATAGTCACCTCCTGTGCTCTTTTCGAGGGAAGGATAGAAGTTGTAGAGATGATTATCTAGCTGCTGACTAGTGAAGTGTTTGAACTCTTCACTGATGTTGTTGAGTTGCAGCCATTCTTTAAGGAGGAAAGAAGAGGGGGTTAGAATTTTTTCATGTGTCAGGAAAGTTATTGTTTTGCAAAGAGCAGTATAGTTAAACACATTTTTTTGCCAGCTTACCTTTTAATTAGAGAAAGTTGTGAAAAGTCAAAGATCCATTATAGCGTCCTATGCAGAGCATGTGGGTAGAGCACTTATGATGTGACAGCTCTGTGTGACATCTTATGTTTCACATGGCAAGTGCCCAGCATTGTTAGGTATGATGCAATGCTTAAGAGGGTGTTCTTTAATAGTGTGCCTTTAAAGTGGTATGTGAATTCTATGTGTGCATGAAGAGGACATTTATTATTGGCATAGCATTATAAACCGTGAAGCATTATATGCAGCTTGGTCAATAGAATTGTAATATACAGTAGTTACCTGAAGTTATTTTAAAGTAAGGGACTTCATGTGAGGCATAAACTATGAAAGAAACTCTTTCAAGTAGTACTTTACAGGGGGACATCTTGATGTATTGTAAAGAGTATTGAGCATCAGTGAAAAGTCATGGAAATAAGTAGCACATGTGAGTTGGAGTTGTTTTATAATAAGATGTGGTAGCATACTGTGTAACATTAGCTGAATGTGTTTAATTGAGCTATGTATTTGCCAAAATAGCCCATGTGGCTAGTGGTGTTATCTAATTTGCTACTGTAAAATTTGACCTCTGCAGCTGAATATGACAGGATAGAAAGAATATACATATGTGTACAAACTCATTACTTTCTATATAATAATGGGTTAGTGATGATTATCAACTGTGGGCAGAAGCTGTCAAACTCCATTATACATGGGTGATTATATACATATGGCACGGGTCGTGCCTGAAAACAGTCCCTGGGATCAGTGCACCTACCCGGTTAACAAAGTCATAAATAAATAAAAATAAATAAATACCAGAGTTTGATTATACACATATATATAATCACCCATGTATAATGGAGTTTGATTATACACATGTGTATAATCACCAGTGTATAATAGCATTTGGTGAAGCACCTTTTGCAAAAATTCTAAAATAAAAAAAAATAATAATTCAAAGGAACCAGTTATTATAAAAAAAAAAAATAAAACATAGGGAAGTGTGTATAATGAGGATTTTATGCACACCCTCAGTGTGCAATACCTTGATAAACCCCTCAAGCTTTGCTCTTGGGGGTTTATAGGGCATTGCACACCTTAGGCATGCATAAAATCCTCATTATACACACGTCCACAAGCATTACTCTATATATATTAAATAAATTATTGGTAAGCTTAGACTTTTTATTTTTTTTGTATTGGGTGTTTTATTTCTGTGTGCTTGTTCTTTCTTGATAGTGAGTCTCTGATGCTCAGTGATGCTGGAGGTGGAAAATCAGGATGTGTGATTGTTTATCTTGTAAAAGCAGCAGTGTATGTGGCAAGGGGAAATTACTCTGGTTGTGTTTAAAGTGAGCTCTGTTATTGGACAAAGTAGGCAGTTTGAATTTGGTGACATGAGGTGCTCATTGGTTGGGAAGAGAATGGGGAAATGCAGGTAGATAGTGTGATTATGGCGGGAGGTGAGGCAGACACAAGAATGTTGTGTTTTTGTTTATATGGTTTGTTTTATTGCACTAGGTTTCACATGTTGGCAGCCGTGTGTGCTAAAATTACAAAGGCTGGCACATTGATTTGATGTCTCATGGGTGGCTCAGTATTGGAAGGGGAGAGCAGTTCTAAGAACAAATTCTTTGTGGTCTGCGGTTAGAAGGTGAGACATTTTCATGGGGACAGTTTGACACCTGACACCTGCACAGAGAAGATGAAGGAATTTGATTGTGGTGTCAAGAATTTATCGCCTGCGGTATTTAGCACTTAATTTTTTCAATTTTATCTTATTTTACTTAGTGAGACATGGTCTCCACTGACGTTGCTACAGTTAACATTCTCATTCCTCTTGGATTCATGCTGTAATGCCATTCTTGTGGCTTATATTTTCACTCATCTCTTCCTGTACACCTTGCTTGAGATCCCCTGGTGTTCATGGATCACCCAGATGAAAACCTGTGCACTAATACATTTGGAATGTGACTTTAAGTTTTGGGAGTGTTAGCTTTCTTTACTAGTGGTGGTCTCTTATGTAGAAGATAGTTCAGTAGCTGTTGGTTGTGCAAAGTACCAAAGACAGTGAAATTAAACTTTTTTTTGTTGTGTACGTGGGAGATGTTGTGCCAGAGGATCCTAACTGTTACTGATAGAGCTGCAGAAGAACACAATTAGTTATGCCTTTTTAGGGCTTACATGGATGTAAACTATTTTTTTTTCACAGGAAATAACTGGCAAGTGTTTTTACTGTGCTGGTTTCTACCGTCATTCTGGCGAGTCGGGAGGTTCGGCACAATGTGTTTGTCACAGAATGTGACGGAATATTAAAGGCGTATTTGTAGAAAATGTGTGACAACTTACCTAAAAATGGCTTTTAATTTTGAAATTTGTGTTTGTATATTCATTTGACATGTATAGTGACTTGTCGTCACTGTATGTGGTAGTGACATATTAGCGGTGACATTCAGATTTTAGTGGGAGACATTTTCTTAGAAATGTGAAAGAAAATACCTTTAAACAGTTTTGCTGCCCACTTCATTTTTTTTTCCATTCGTTCACCTTTTTCTGATACTAAGCAGGCTTTTTCTTCTTTTGTCAGGCTCTGAAATCTCCTGTTTGTGTATTGTGAAGCAGCTGACGTGGACAGTTGTTGCAACACCATTTTTCCCTTATAGCTTTGATTTTCTAGGTGTGATTAACTGACAGCGGGCATGGCTACAGGTTGATTAACCAACTGTGAGAGGGGTTTAGGTGAATAATTGACTTTGGGGGTTCTGTTATGTAATTTGTTGGACAATAACTGTTGGTAATTCTTAATTCTGATTGGCTGAAAAAAAGATACCTCTTGTATAATCTAATTTAACTGCCATTGTGTACTGGTCTTTCAGAGTGCTATCAGTACTTTTTCATTAGCTGATACATTGCATTTAATGCTCTTGCACATGGATACCATGGGGTCAGCATTCTCACTGAATATTGTTATTACCTGTATCAGAGCCCTGTAAGATTTGTTCAGTTCTGCAAAGGAGTTCAGCTCAGGAGGAGCAGCCCTTTAGGATTTGATGGCTCTGCAGTAGTAGATAGTGCAAATAAGAGAGTTTCAGGAGTGGGGCTCACACGCTCAGTGGTGGCCGAAAGGCTGATTTTCCTGTGGTTCCAACATTGAAGCAGATAGGTAGTGGCCCATTTGTCTAACTCTCTCATGCTTGTCAGGGTTCGTATAATCTCAGCAGTTATCTTTTTTTTTCTCTATCTCCAAATTTTTATATTATTTTTTTTTCTTTTCTTTGTTTGAAAGCTTCACTGGCTCAGTGTTTAAAGGTTCTGTTGGGTAGGTTGCAACAGAAGAAAGGGACTGAGAACAACACGTTTTAGAGGAACTTTTGTGAGAGTGTCTCAGAGCTACTCACACCTGCAGCTGCCTACTGACGGCCATCTTGCCTCCCATCGAACTGTTTTATTGAAAGGGGAATTTGGGAGTTAACAACAGGAATACTCCCATACTCTTATGATAAAATGCACTGTACTTTAACTTTCACTTGGATTGCCACTAGAGATGGGCAGAAGGAATCTTGATTTAACATGTCATCTGAAGTATGATATCTTAGCAGTGTAGCACCCCAATCCCTGTGCTGCACTACAGAGTCACTGTTAAGTATTACTCAAAGTGGTCTGGGACTAGAACCCATGATCTTCTGTTCATCCTGCCACGGAGGCATTATGCAACCTACAGAGCCACTGACACTAATGACATTTTTAGTGTAGCAGGGGTTTGAGGTGGAGCAGTTCATGGACCCAGAAGAGGTCAGTTATCTGGTTATTCACACACTGTGCTGGAGAGAATGTTTTCCATACTGCATGATAACAGTCAGTACATTTTTATGTTTGCTTGCATGCACATGCAAGAAACATACTGCCATCATCTGAGTTTTCAGAGGTGTGGCACCCATCTTCCAATTCAGTCAGTGTGTTTGCAGGCACGGCTACAGTTCTCCAATGAATGCTGCAGCTGTCTATGGCAGCATCTGAAAGTGCAGTGCCGTACAGTTGAAAGGGAGAGCTCCACTTCAGTGATCAGTGCCCCCCCTCCACACGCACACACGCATATTGTGTGCTCATGTGCTCCCCCATGCACACACTGTATGGCTGAAGGGGGTGCCCAATCCCCCGTCGGCTCCATGCCCCCCCAAAAGCTTTCCAGGTGCCACGCTGGGAGCCCACTCCATTGTGACAAAAACTGTTATGGCCGACGGGGGGTGTGCAATCCCCCATCGGCTCCAGGCTCCTCCCAAACAGCCGTCCAGCTGCCATGCTGGGAGCCCACCCCAGCATGGCAAATGTCCCATGTCGTCTTCCTAAAAAAAAAACCTGCAAACAAAAAAACTTTCCCTCGGCGGTCTCCCTGCCCACCCATGCCCACTCTCTGTGCATCCTACCTCCCCACATCCCCCGCACCCCATACTTACCTCCAGAGGCCAGCAAGACAATCTTCGGTGGACCGGGAACACGTCTGCACTCTTCAAAGCCGACCACGAACTGAGGAAATGCCGGTAAGCTGTATAATGCAATAAATAGGGTTTTTTCAACTTTAATGCATATCTCAGACATTTTTAGGAATTTTGGTGCCAAATTTTCAACATGGGGTTTTTGGGACCCCTCCTCATGAATTCTGAAACTGTCATGGCGTTAATCGGGCCCAAAGGGTGATTTTGCTGTCACTGCGTAAAATCACCTTTTGGGACTGATTAATGAAATGACAGTGCCAGTGTTCATAAGGTAGGCTCTCAAAAGCCTATGTTGCAAATTTAGTGAACAAATTCCTAAAAATGACTGTTTTATTTAGCGCAGGTTTGCGAAGTTCCTACGCACATTCATAAGTTCACTAATTTTAATATTTGCATCCAGATATTCAACATTGCCATTTTACCACACCTCCTTATGAGCAGTACAGCTGTCATTTTTCACATCTAGCCAAAATGTGTTTCCTTGGTATGTAGTACACAATGGCTAGCCAGTGTGTTAAATCAATGTATGGGACAATTAAGAAAATCACAGTGACACTGTTCATGAGCAGAGGTCTTAAAATGGCTATGTTGAAAATTTGGTGAAAAAATTCCTAAAAATTACTGTTTCATGGGCGTGCATTGCGCAGTTCCTACGCACACTCACAAGTTTGCGAATTTTTAATATTTGCACATCAGATTTTCAACATTGCCATTTTATTACACTTCCTGATGAGCAGTACAGCTGTCATTTTTCACATCTAGCCCAAAATGTGTTTCCGCACATGTAGCGCACAATGGTGCAGTCAGTGTGCGAAAGCAATGTTTGGGACAGATTAATAAAATCACAGTGACACTGTTCATGAGCAGAGGTCTTAAAATGGCTATGTTGAAAATTTGGTGACAAAAGTCCATAAAATGACTGTGTTATGAGTGAGCATTGCATAGTTTCCACGCACCCTCATAAGTTCATGAATTTTTTATATTTTCAGTCCAGATTTTCACCAGTGGCATTTTTCCACACTTCCTTATAAACAGTACAGCTGTCATTTTTCACAACATGGCCGAAATGTGTTTTCACACTTTCAGCGCAGAAATGCGAGGTCGCTGTGGGAAATCATTGTTCGGAACAGATAAAGAAAATCACAGTGACGCTGTTCATGATTGGAGGTCCCAAAATGCCTGTGTTGACAAGCTGCTGTAAAAATCCCCAAACTAATTACATTACAGGTGTGCATTGCACAGTTTCTATGCACACTCGTGACTTCAACAGTTTTTTTAATATTTTCACTGCAGATTTTCAGCATTGCCATTTTTTACACCTCCCCATGAACAGTACAGCTGTCATTTTCGCATCCTGTTCAGAATGTGTTTTTGCACCTGTGGTGCTTAATGCCATAGTCGCTGTGCAAAAGCAGCTTTTGGCTAACACACTGATATTGCTACTGTATTCATGAGGTGGGGGTCTCAAAAAAGCCATGTTGAAAATTTGGAGTGAAAATACCAATGAATGCCTGGGGCGTTAGGGTTTCCAACCATAACGTCCCACCCTGTAGAGAATGACAGGCATCAGGGGTGTTACTTGGGATTCTCGCCTGTAATGCTCATACCATTCCACACCCTGCAGCCAGTGAGAGGCATTGAGGTGTGCCTTGGACTCTTCGGCCCCAAAGTTCACCCCATTCTCCTATACTGCACCCATCTCACCATATTTCCTGATGGAATGGGGTACGCATAAGGGCCAAAGACCCCAAGGCACACCGTGACACTTGTCAGTGTCTGCAGAGTAGGGTGTGGTGAAATGGCATGGCCGTTATGCCTGATGACCCAAAGGCACACCCCAATGCCTGTCAGTCTCTGCAGGGCAGTGGTTGGGTTGGCTTCAGTTCAATACTTCACTGCTATTCCTATTATACAGCTCTGTAACTCCTACACTACCAATGTCAATGCCAGCAAGCAAACATTCGGCATTGACAAACACTTGTTTTAAATCATGCTGAACCATCAATTGAAGTGTGAGATCATGTTCTTTGCCAAAGAGAGCCACAGAGTGAATGAGTTTAAGTAACACTGAGATATAAGACTAAATGATTTAAGACATTGAGCAAATCCCACAAGGAGGTATAGACTGTGGGGAAAGTCTGTCAGTATAGTACACACTGGAGTAGGGCAACAGATCAGGACAGCACATTCAGTACATTTCAATGAATCATGTCTGTCCCAGTCCCACTGAATTATCAACACTGCTTTTTGCTTTCAGAACTGCATGACTCACTCAGCTGAAGGAAACAATGTCAAAAGTGTTTTAGAAATGTCCAAATATTAAAATTGTGAAAATGTGCAGGTAGAAATAGAGAATGTTCTTGAAATACCTGAGAAAGAATGAAAGGAAATGCTTATAAATGAACCTAGTTCTAAACTCACCGCCATTAGGCCAAGGTCCAGGCATGACCAAAATGTTCATTTGTATTTTAATATATGGATATTGAAAATAATATAGTAGAAATGCATACAAAAAATTATCCATAATAGTATCACTCCCAAAGTGATAATACTACACTTCAGGAGTGATAATACCATCGTTCAGGTGCCGTAATACTATCGTTCGGGACCTGAATGATAGTATTATCACCAAAACACAACAGCGCATGCGCTAGTCTAGCTCCTAACGTCTTTCAAAACGTGCATTCCAATTGGCTGCTTTTCCTGTTAGGGCGGGCAGAACAGTTCAAAAAACATGGCGTCCACTGTCTCGCTTACCGAGAGTGTTTCTGAACTCGAACATTTTTGAGCTTTGTTGTTTTAAAAAGGTGAAAAATAAAGATGTCCAGTTGATCCTGCGTTCCCAAGACATGAAAAAGGTAGGCTGTCCATAGTAAAACAAACAAACAAAAAAAAAAACACTGAGCAGTGAGACAGTGTGGCGCGTGGCCAGGACAGAGAGACTTGTTCGCTGTAGTGGCCAACCACCTGGGAGAGAGACAAAATCAGAAAATCGCATCCATATTAAAAAAATAAAAATAGTCTGTGTATTACAGTATCTTCATTTGAGGTTCTGGGGACATGGAACCTCGCCGAGCTTTGCTCTTGAGGTTCCCAATGTCCCCAGAACCTCTCGATGGAATTACTACCTTGTAATGCACAGGAACCTATCTATTATTCTATTTGTAATATATGGATTGTTAAAATAATACCCCCAAAAAGCATATAAAACAATCCTTGTAATACACTGCTCTCTTTCCCATAATACTACCCTTCCTGAAGTGATAATAGTATTGTTCACTGCTGATAATACTATCGTTTGTGCTGATAATACCATCATTTCAGCTTCAAACGATAGTATTATCACTGAAACTCCACAGTGCATGCGCCAGTCTCCCTGCCACACAAACACGGTTGCCATGGTGCCACGTTCCAGTCTGTGCACCCAATGTAAAACGTGCAATGCCATTGGCAGACTTTCTGAGTAGGCAGGCAAACCAAATGCAAAAACATGGCGGACGTTTACTCTCGCTTAACGAGAGCAACTCGAGTTATGGCCAGTTCGTTTTTTTGGTTTTATTTCCTCAGAAAAGTGGATTACCTGCCGAACGAACAAAGAAAGTAAATGGTAGGATTACCAAATTAAAGTAAAAGCTTTCATCACAAATGTAGGTCGGGCACAACTTCAATACTGTCTGTGGGTGGTCAGCCGAGAGCGAGCACTTCTTCAGTGAAACAGGCGCCAGCCCAGTTCTGAGAATTTTAAAAGCAGCACATTTTTGAGATCGAGTCCATATATTACAAATAATAAAAAATAGGTTACAGTAAATTACTCCACTGAAATTCCATCTCGAGGTTCTGGGGACATAGAAACCTCTCGAGCTTCGCTCTTAAGGTTATCTATGTTCCCAGAACCTCTCGATGGAATTACAGCCTTGTAATTCACTGTAACCTATCTATTATTCTATTTATAATGTATGGGGAGTCTCTATTAACCACTGAATTTGAACAGTTTATTCCCTTGTTATGGTATTGCTGTGACATCAGAATCTTGTTAACCTTGCCTCAGTATGTCATAACAATATCATAACACAACAGAATGCTGACCACAGCCAGATCTCTGTGTCTAGAACAGCGATCGCTATTTTTAGCATGCAGTTTCAAACAGTAGTTCAGATCTGACAGTTGAAAGATGCAGAAAGTAGTGATTGCCATGGAGTCCAATGTTTTACTATTGATTAGCAATAGAGATTGCAAGTCTTGCATCGCAGAACAGGAAAATAAGCACACAGTAAAAAAAGTGGACAGTGGCATTACACTAGTAAAAACATACCTTGCAGACATCCAGGAACCACGCAACATCACTGTCATCCTAGTAGAAGAGCTGGACATTATTCTCACTGAATTTATATACAAAATTAAAAGAAATGATGATAGCGATTACGAGCCAATCACACTTAGGTGGATTCTAGGTAGCGTGGACAGGCATCTTATAAAGAAACAAATATGGACATGCTGTTTTCCATGGGAATAATGCTGTAATCAAAGAAACACTAGCAATGCTTGTAGCCAAGCAAAAGTACCTAAAAAAATAAGGAATGGACAGTAAGCCAAAAAGAGCAGAAGCACTGACCCCAACAAAAACTGATAAGCTATGTGCCACCAGAACCCTATGGTGTGCATTATCCCACCACCTTACTTAACATGTTGTTTTTTTAACAATGGGCTATACTTCTCTCTGAGGACAGCCAAACAGTACTGTTTATGATGGGCTGATCTTATACTCTTAAAGGACACTGAGGGGCAAAAATATTTAGTTTATACCAAATGGCAAACCAAAACCCATACAAGTGACAATCCAAGGGACATCCGAGCTGTAAAGCCTCAGATGTATGAGGATAAAGCTATCCCAAAAAGAGACTCAATACAAGCTTACAAGCTGTACACCAGTCAGAGGCCTGTAGCAATGTAGTCCCCAAATGTGCCTTTTTACCTTGCCCCAACACTAATTTCAAACCAAGCATGACACTTTGGTTTTGCAACTTGACTTTGGGGGGACAACAAGATACCTAGCATGATGGTTTCAATTAAAACTTCGGCAGGGCTGCCCAAGGGAAAAAGAATTATGAAATCACTCTACCAGAAAAACCTCAGTTCAATGTCTAGTAGATAGCGAACTGCCCCCGGCTGAGGTACAGCATGTGTCGGGGCACAAGTCGTTACAAGCAATAAACTACAACAGCCTCTTAAGTGAAGCCAAACAAGAGAAAGTCCAACATTTTTGGTGCCCAAAGCACCTCTAAGAGTATGCAGCATGTTGCAAGCACTTACACTTCTACACTTAAAACGTCCAAGCCAGAACAGAAAAGAGACACTGCCAAGAGACATCTTCTCAATGATCTTGTCAATTTCAACATGTTTGGGGGTTATAGCATATTCCAGCAAGGCTTTACAGTGAATATAAACCACTTTTGGCCCACAGAAGAGAAGCAAGTTGCTGTTATACAAGACTCATTATCCGATGACAACTGAAAAGTAAGTGTTGCTTCCTTTTTTTAATTTAGAGGCGATTACTGAAGTCCATGAGTTCACTTCTATGCTAAAAATCCCTTTTTTTCCCTACCAGTTACCTTTTGGTAACTTTAACTCCATACACCAGCAATAGCCTAAGCACAAAATGGATGGTTCATAGTGTGAAGACGACACTCTAATGTCACCCATGATTTTTAGAGTAGCTCCCAGTCAACATGTGATTCTGAGACAGCCAACCGGAACTTCCAAGACAGCTTCTGTTAAAAAAAAAAAATGTTCTTGCTTTACTCTCAGTATAATGCTTACAAGTAATGTTTTTGTACAGCTTTACTAGTGTGTTTACACTTCTGTAGTGTGTGCCAATTTATTTTCTTTCTGTAATAAACAATCTTTTTTTGAAATCCTACGACCTGCTCATTGACTACAAATAGGTAAGACTGCATTCTTGATGCAAATACATACTGTAATGATTCAAAATAGTAAGCTAAAGTCACTGTAATTAGCATTTGTAGTGTATGGAGGTCCATACACTATAAAAACTAATGGATAGCCAGCAGACAATAACCTCACTGAAATCACTTCTCAAAGTTTCCATGACAACAGTAAACCTCTCAAGCTGCGCACTTGAGGTTTACCAAGTTGTCATGGACACCTCTCAAAGTGATTATAGTGTGGTTATTGTCTGCTGGCCATCCATTATCCCTCTGTGTTACTGAATCTCCAGGAAGTGGGCAGGGCAGACAAACTCCATTTTCAGCCATTACAGAAATTAAACATAAGACGCAACAAAATGTACAATAAAGTTGATATAAAAACATATACAATGACAAATGCAAAGAAAACAATATTTAAAACAATGTCATTCTGATTTACACATTTTCAACTTATATTTAAACATATGAAATGACTCGCCTATTTCTAAAGTAAATTAAAGGCAGTTTAAGATCATACAAGTGAAGGATTGCTTCTGCAAGTTTACACTTGCACAATTTTATTTAAATTGCCTTGTGCTTGACTGCCTTGTCTGGTGCAAGTATGTTAACTATGGAGAGATTCAACAAGACAGGAATGTGATTTTCTTATTACATATTATATAAAAACCATTACATATTTTAAAAAATGACAAAATGGTGTGTCATACCTTTTATAGGTTCACTCGCGCCAAGGAGGCATTGCCCATATCAGCTTGCACATTAAAAAGATTAACTCTTGATCTTCTTCCTAATGCAGTAGTTATCTAGCCTTCCCTTAAAGATCTCCATACTCTCACTACACACTGCCTCACTTGGTAATGAGTTCCAGAGGCAGACCACCCTCTGACTAAACCATGATGCCCTCTTCTTGGTATGACTAGTTTCTCCATACAACTGCAAGATGAGTGCTCTTGTATTATGCCTGTTATCTCTCATCCTAAAATCCAATCCATAATTCATTGTTAGTGAAAGCTTTATAAACTAGGCATAGGTCTCCCCTTAATCGTCAATACTTTAGAGTGTACAATCCCAGTTCATTTAATCTTTCCTCATAACTCAGATGGTTCACTGTATTTATCATTTTGGTTGTTCTGTGCTGTACCCTCTCTTGTGTCTTAATCTCAGTTTTATTGCAGGGGGATCAAAACTGCACACAATACTCCAGACTCAGGGCCAGATATTCAAAGGGTAGCACCGGGCACAAATCTGTTGCGCTGGACTAGCCCCAAAATTGCACCCGACTGCTATATTTACTACCAGGGAAAAGAAAATGTATTTAATTTCTATAGGGGTCAGGATATGTGTTTGGGGGTGGGGGGACCGCTAGACTACCAGAGAAAGAAGATATATTTAATTTCTATGGGGGTCAGGATACATGCTTGGGGTGGGGGAACAGCTAGACTATCAGGGAAATTTATATTATTTCACATTAGATGGAGTTGGGAGTAGTGCAGTGGTGGGGACCACTAGACTACCAGGAAGCTGACTTTAATTTATGTCAAACGGGGGTATGGATACATGCTGGGGGTGGGGGAGACAACTAGACTACCACAGACACTGTTTTTTTATTTCAAATGGGGGTCAGGATGTGTGCTGGTTGGTGGGGGCACCACTAGGCTACCAGGGATATTACTCATATATTAACAGCAAACAAGACGGGAGTTGTGCAGGGGGGGTGGGTAGACCACTAGACTACCAGGGAAACAGATTAGTTTTGATTTGAAACCAGGGTCGGGATACATGCTGGGGTGGGGGGACCACTAGACTACCAGGGAGTGGAACCCACACATGTGGGAACAGGGACCATGATGGCTAAGAAGGGTTATCTGGCTCAGCCTGTCTGCCCAGGTCCCTGTATAATGGATAGCTGCCGTGCACAGCCCAGTGACCCTACAGTTGACATCCCCCCGTTCCCAGCAGGTTTGCCTTATGCCTGTCCCATGCATTGCGTCCCCCCCACTGTGTTTCACCCACTAATGCAATGGGGTACCTGTGTTGTTGGGGAGGCATCCTCTAGGGCATGTATGGCCATGGGCAGTGTGTCTGTTTAGCTATTGAGATACATATATATATGTAATAGATATACCACTCTGAGGTGTGTGGTCATGCTCTGATATAAGCACGCCTTGGTGTGAGTCACCACCCAAGGCGTTTATATCAGACATGCAACACACCTCAAAGCAGATTTATCTATCTTATAAAATGTCAAAATTGTTTTGGATGGGGTAAAAGTGCAGGTGTGTGGTCGTGCTCTGATATCGCAAGGTCATGTGATGCTCATCATCCAATAAAACAACAAATTCCTACCATTTTATAAATATATATATATATATATATATATATATATATATATATATATATATATTTTGGTAGCATGGTAGTGCTACCATAGTTAGGGATTGAGGAGTCATTTCTATATTAACCCCCAAATTTTACACTTAATAACTTTGCAACCGTTTGACAGATTTACCTAAAATTTGGAATACATGATCAAGAAGCATAGGCCTTGGGATCTGACAAGTTTCGTATCAGTCGGATATACGGTGGCGGAGTTATTAAGCATGATCTGCGCGTGCGTTTATGCTTTTTCTGGAATTCTAACGTCGCACCTACAGGTGGCACGGTTTGCGCTACCTGCCCGAAATCTTCAGGGAATGTGCAGCCAGGGTCCCCAATGTGCCTTTTGAAGATTTCGTGAAAAAATATTAAACGGTTCAAAAGGTATTCAAAAAACAATTTCCCATTATAAGTCAATGGGAAAAGTTAACAAAAAGTTCGACAGTGTCGCAAATGCACTTTTTACTGTCGCAAATGGCCCTGTTACTGTCACAAATCCGCCATCTTGTTTTCAGTTAGTGATCAGAAAAATGCTTGGCATTTAAAATTGAGACCCTCTAGCAACCTAATTCTTTTTGTATTCACCTAGTCGGGCCCTGAGGATGCTAGCCATGTCTTTATTTTGGGTAAAACACCCCAGAAATATGTTTTTCAGATTTCTGGAAAAAGTACTTTCCAAAGTAGTGTCACACTCATCGAAAGTATGCAAATTTTGCGAAGCTTAAAGCATAATTACTTTGCCACACTATGCCCAAAATAACAGTAATTATTTGGCACTCCTCTGCAAAAGAACGGTTGGGAGTTTTGGGCTGAAATTTGGAGGGAACACAGCCGACATCTCACAGATGTGCCTTTCAGTGCTGTATTGAAAAAATATTACACGGCAGCAAAGTTACGGCACTCCAAAGTTGACGGTTTTTCCCATAGGATAACATTACGGCACACAACGCATTACAGGAATCCTTTGGCACCCTACTGCAAAATAACAGTTTGGTCTTTTATCCTGAAATTCGGAGGGAAGACAGCCAACAGTTCACAGATGTGCCTTTCAGTGGCTTGGTGAAAAAATATTACAGGGAGGCAAGTTATGGCACTCCGAACTTCTCTTTTTTTCCCATAGGATAACATTACGGCGTTCGACGCGCCTTTCAGGGCCCGTATCTACGAGAAGCGGCTTGAAATACAGACTTTTGTCAAAAATAAAATAGCCAGGACAGTACGTAAATCATATGACTTTTAAATTTTTTTCTCGTAATCGGTTCCTGACATATAACCTATTTAGTATTCCAAGTCCTCATTTTCTGCTCCGATACCCATTATTATGCATACATTCTTTGTACTCACTGTCTTTCTCTATGCAGCTTTTGGGGAAAACCAGCCTGTGCACTTACATTACTGTTACCATTGCCCTTTCCGCTTGCGGTTCCATACCCGTTTCACATACCATTGACGTCTACGCCACCATGTGCGTTATCATTTGCGTTTTCCTTTGCGCTTGCGTTTCTGTTATTTTTTGCCATTTGTGTCTACAATACTGTTTCTCTTTCTGTTTCACTTTGCGTCACCATGTCCATTGACATTTCCATTTGCAGGCACCATGTTACTATGTGACAACACATCATGTGGCAGACTGTTCCCGTCTACGCCACCGTGTGCGTTACCCTTTCTGTTCTCATTCGCGCTTGCGTTACCATGTGTGCCACTGTTAGCGCTTCTGTTTGCGTTGCTGTTCCTGTTACTATGGCACAAAACATCACGTGGCAGGAGCGCAGGGCTCAAAGGGCCCCGCGTTCGGGCCCCACGCTCCCGCCCTGCATTACATTTACTATTTCTCGTTATTCTCAAAAAGAAGGGAAATTAGAGGCAAAAAACTCCGCTTAATGCATTAGTTAGGGTTGTTCCACAGCGACAAAAGTGAGGAAATTCGGTGTTCTGGTTGAAAACCCCCCTTGGACCCCTAGCCCACCCCCAACCCGGCATTAGGGAGTGCGCATTGGGGTCGTTGGTCTAACTCTCACCCCATTTTGAATACTTCTGCTGCTTTACATGTGATGGGGTGAGAGTTGGGCTGACAACCAATGCGCACCCCAATGCCAGTTGGGGGTGGTGGGCTGGGGATCCAAGGGGTTTTCAACCTAACACCGAATTTCCTCACTTTTGTCACTGTGGAACAACCCTAACTAATGCATTAAATGGAGTTTTTGCCTCAATATATATATATATATATATATATATATATATATATATATATATATCTATCTATATGCACACAGTTGCTGCTACTTCCAGCTTGTAAGTCCATTCCAACCAAAGGGGATGCTGTGGGCATGCCTTGGCCTGCAGCAGGCAGCCTGTACTTCCATTCCGACCAAAAGGGGGAGCTTTTTGCTCCATGCAGTAGCACCGGGCGAACTTCATGGTAATGTATGCTAAACAGCACTTAATGAGATGCAAATGTACTTGTTTGCCCACGGATTACCGAAGTAGGCTCATTTGCATGGGAGCTTTGAATATAGCTCCCGTTTGCCTCAGGCTAATCAGTTTGCACCGGGCTAATGTGTTAGCACTGTGCAATCAGGTTAGCCCTGGGCAAACCTCACTTCAACATAGAACACTAAGCACAGTTCTGCAATGTGTGGCTTACATTGTTGTTTTCAGTCATAACTTTCAACTGTCCCTGATTTTCAGGGATGTCCCTGAATTTACCTCAGACCTTTACTCTGTCCCTCCTACAAATTGTGTTTCCATGACCAAACAGTGGGAGTTGTAGGCATAACATAATGTCAGACATTAATGTTACAGACGTGTTCTTCCTTAAACAATGCATTTACACTACACCACTTATTCTACCAGCTTCCTGAGTGGATATCGCCAATTTTTAAGGTGTGTCCCTGATTTTAAACCTTTGTCCCTGATTGTTTTAAGCCTTGTCCCTGATTTATGAGGCAGGAGGTTAAGAGGTGTGTTTGCAGTAGCTGTGAGACATCTCTGCGCAATCACACACAATGTTCTCCACCTGCAACACTGGCTTGCTACAGAGTCTAATGAGCTGCAGTTGCAGTTTGCACTTTCCTGTTGCTATATTCAGTGCTGTCTTATTCCTGGGCTATTTTTGCCCTGCACTCCCAGACGAGTTTGCCCGGCTTCCTTAAACTGCTATATTCAGGAGGATTAGCACCAGGCTATTTCCTTTTGAATATAGTTTGCTTTGTGCTCCGGGCTAAGTTTGCCTGGGCAGTGCTAATTTAGCCCAGGGGCAAAGTTTTGAATATCTGGCCCTCAGTCTCACCAGTGATGTATACATAGTAAGCACCACACTCCAATCCCTGCTCCTTATATTTCTCCTTATATTTCCCAAGATAGAATTAGCCTTTTTGGCTACAATGTTGCAATGGTTTTTAGTTTCAAATTTATTGGATATCACTGTACCTAGATCTTTCTCCTCCTTAGTTTCCCTGAGATCCTTGTCTGTTAATGAATATTTGTGACTAGAGATGTTGCAAAATGAAATTTTGCCGGTGAAATTGCAGCAAAATCGGCAATTTTGCCGCACAAAACATTTTGCAAAATTCTGCCATTACACAAAATAATTGCAAAATGTCACCCACAGAACGTGAAATTTCACTGTGAAATGTGCAATGTCATCGAATTTCACCAAATCTCACCTGAATTTCGCTGTTTCATGGGGGAAATTTTGCATTTCACCTGTGGGATTTCACATTTCACACCCACAAAATATTTTGTGAAATGCACGAATTTTGTGAAATATTTAACAGAGTGAAATTTTCTAATTTTGCACATCTCTATTTGTGACACGTTATTTCTCCTGAAGTGCATAACTACACATTTCTTAGTACTAAAAACTAGAAGAAGTGTACACTTGGACCATGGTGTTCCAGAAACGAACCGCCAAAGACAACGAAAAAGGTTCGAGCACACAAAAAAAAAATTAGAGGAACACAGAAAAATTATAAATCACATAGAAAATATTTTAACATATCAAAATACAAACAAACAAATGGACAGGACACTGCCTGACATGCTTCGGACCTCCAAACAGTCCTTTTTCAAAGGCAAATACTCAGTTCTAGTCTGTTATTTCTATTCCACTGTTCAATTCTGATTAATGCTTCATGCATTTGGATTGCATCCTCTGTATTCTCAACTACCCTTCCCACTTTAATATCATCAGTGAACTTAGCCAGCTATGTCCCATCAGTTACAGGGACAGGTGAGACATATATTTTAAATAAACAGGGTCCCAGGATTGATCCCTGTTGTACCCCACTCGTAACATCTGTCCAACTGGACATATAACTTCTCATAGCTACACGCTGCTTTCTTTCAGAAAGCCATGATTTAATCCATGTAACCAGTGTGCTGCTTAAACCTATGCTGGGTAAGTCCTGCAAAAGTTGATCATGAGGGACCTTATCAAAGGTCATACTCAAATCTAGAAAAAAACAAGTCCACTGTCTTTCCCTCATCCATGTAAGAATGTTCTTAAGGCAAAGTGGCAAATATCTTTAGTCCTGATTCTATACTTTTATTGTTGACTCCAGTGCATAATAGAAAATATAATTGTTGTAATCTAGAATAAAAAAAGGACTGTTTTTTTACTGTTTTCAGAGCTTCTATAATGAGGAATTTGTGTCCCTATAGGAAACCCAGATTCTGATTTATTTTTTTATATCGTAACATCCAGATGAATTTTGAAAATTAAGGTCTGCTCTAGATTAAGTCTTAAGTATTCTATTTGCTGGTAAGACAGCAGGTAGTCCTTGAACTATCCCAAGGTGTACGGTGCCTCCCCATTTTTTATGTTGATTGCGCGCATGCGCAAGAAACATGTTGCGTCAGCTTTCTGCACAAGCAGGTTATGGAGGCGTAGCAGATTGCAGCCTTAATGCCCCCATAGCCTGCAAAGGCTTGTCCCCATCCCAATGCTGTGGCACCTGCTGCTAACACTAGTTCAGCCAGTGTGCCACAACCTTCAAAAAAGTAGCCACTGCAATCAGGGCCATCTCATCATTGCAGCGTCAGCCATCTGCTGCAATGAGGAGTGACTCGTCATTACAGGGCGGATGTGAAACCCTGATATTGTTTGTGAACATGGCAGTGGTTGCCTCCATGTTGACAAATAATATAACCCCTCCCCACCTTGTTTACTTGCCGACATGGGCCCACTCCATCGGCATTCTATACACCCCTCCGGTATTGTTTCTGCCAGGGAGTGCTAATCCCCGTTGGCATAAGTAACCCCTTCTGTTTCTATAGCCGAGGGGGTGTCCAATCCCCCTCGGCTCCTGCAGCTCCCCTTCCCCATCCTTGTTTGCCGACAGGGGTGCCCAATCCTCCGTTGGCTAATGCACCCACCCACCCACACAGGTGGCACACTGGGAGCCCACCCCAGCATGCCAAACACCTGTTAAACAAGAAAACAGTACCCTGATGTCTTTTTTTTTTTTTCAACCTGTAAAGAAGGAAATAGTCCCTCAGAGCTCTCCCAGGCCCCCCTCCGACAATCCGCACCCACCCACTGCATACCCTGCCTCCCTACACCCCCCCTCACCCCATACTTACCTCTGGAGTCCAGTGTGATGATCTTGGGTGGACCTGGAACACGTCTGCACTCTTCAAAGCCTACCGCGAACTGAGGAAATGCCGGTAAGCTGTATAATGTAATAAATAGGGTTTTTTCAACTTTAGTGCATATCTCATGCATTTTTGGGACTTTTTTCACAAAATTTTCAACATGGGGTTTTTGGGACCCCTCCTCATGAATTCTTGAACTGTCATGGTGTTAATTGGCCCCGAAAGGTGGTTTTGCGGTCACTGTGTGGAATCACCCTTTGGGGCCAATTAACAAAACGACAGTGCCAGTGTTCATGAGATGGGCTCTCAAAAAGCCTATGTTGCAAATTTGGTGGGAAAAATCTGAAAAATGACTGTTTTTCAAGTGTGCGTTGCGCAGTTGCTACGTACGCTCGTAACTTTGCAAATTTACCAGATTTTCACGCCAGATTTTCAACATTGGCATTTTCTCACACCTGTGAGCAGTACAGCTGTCATTGTTCACATCCTGGCCAAAATGTGTTTTCACAGTTCTGGTGCAGAATAGCACGGTCGCTGTGGGAAATCAGTGTTCAGGACAGATTAAGAAAATGACAGTGACACTATTCATGAGTAGAGGTCCTAAAATGCATATGTTAAAAATTTGGTGATGATAGCCAATCAATTGACTGTGTTACAAGTGTGCATTGTGCACTTTCCATGCACCCTTGTAACTTCACAGCTTTGTAATATTGTCACACCAAATTTTCAACAGTGCCATTTCTTCACACCTCCTTATAAGCAGTACAGCTGTCATTTTTCACATCCTGACCAAAATGTGTTTTCACAGTTCTGGCGCAGAATAACATGGTCACTGTGGGAAGTCGGTGTTTGAGACAGATTAAGAAATTGACAGTGGCACTATTCATGAGCAGAGGTCTTAAAATCCCTATGTTGAAAATTTGGTGACGAAACTCCATAACATGAATGTGTTACAAGCAT
The DNA here is from genome assembly GCA_016271365.2 of Neoceratodus forsteri. Lineage (NCBI taxonomy): Eukaryota > Metazoa > Chordata > Ceratodontiformes > Ceratodontidae > Neoceratodus > Neoceratodus forsteri. Next base: position 556,850,826 of record CM028135.1, on the reverse strand, counting down.
GCGTTGAACTGTTTCCATGCACCCTTGTAACTTTGCAAATATGTAATACTGTCACGCCACATTTTCAACAGTGGCCTTTTTTCACAACTCCTTATGAACACTACAGCTGTCAATTTTCACATCCTGGCTGAAATATGTTTTTGCACTTCTGCCGGACAATAGTACGGTCACTTTGGGAAATCAGTGTTTGGGACAGATTAAGATCAACCGAGTGAGAGGGGGGAGTGACCGAGCTCAACTGAGCTCTTTCGGGACTGCTGCAGATTTGTTTGTGGGCAGACAAAGGCCCCAACAGAAGAGCCCATTACAAAAGGGCAGACTGCAGCACTGGGAGAAACAGAACGAGAGAGCGAGTGAGGGAGGGGGAGTGAGCGAACTCACTGAGGCGCTGTCAGGACTGCTACGGATTACATTGTGGACAGAAAAAGGCATCAATACAGGCAGGGGCCCAGTACAAAAGGCCAGCCTGCAGCGCTGGGAGAAACAGTACAAGTCAGTGAGACAAGGGGACTTAGTGAGCTCAACGGAGCTCTATCAGGACTGCTGGGATTTCTTTGTGGGCAGAAAAAGGCGCCAATGCAGGCAGGAGCCCCATACAAAAGGGCAGCTTGCAGCGCAGGACAGACAGAATGAGAGAGGGAGACTGAGTGACCTCAATGGAGCTCTGTTGGGACAGCTGCAGATTTCTTTGTGGACAGACAAAGGTGCCAATGCAGCCAGAAGCCCCATACAAAAGCACAGTCTGCAGTGCCAAGAGAAAAAGAACGAGCGAGTGACAGAGTGGTATTGAGCGAGCTCAACAAAGCTCTAGTGTGACTGCTGCAGATTTCTTTGTGGGCAGAAAATGCGGCAACGCAGGCAGGAGCCCAGTACAAAAGGCCAGCTTGGAGCGCCAGCAGAAACAGAATATGAGAGTGACAGAGGGGGAGTGAGCGAGCTCAGTGGAGCTGTGTTGGGACTGCTTCAGATTTATTTCTGGCCAGAAAAAGACGCCAATGCAGGCAGGAGCCCAGTACAAAAGGGCAGCCTGCAGCACCAGGAGACACAGAACGAGAGATTGAGGGAGGGGGAGTCAGTGAGCTCAACGGGGCTCTGTTGGGACTGCTGCAGATTTGTTTGTGGGCAGAAAAAAGCAGCAATGCATGCAGGGGCCCAGTACAAAAGGGCAGCCTGCAGTGGTAGGAAAATCAGAATGAGCCAGTGAGTGAGCTCAACAGAGCTGTATTGTAACTGCTGCAAATTTCTTTATGGGCATAAGAAGGCAGCAATGCAGGCAGGAGCCCAGTAGAAAAGGGCAGCCTGCAGTGCCGACAGAACAGAATGAGCGAGTGAGAGAAGGGGAGTGATCGAGCTCAATGCAGCTTTGTCGGGACTGCTGCATATTTCTTTGTGGGCAGAAAAAGGCGCCAACAGAGGCAGGAGCCCAGTACAAAAGGGCAGCCTGCAGTACCGGGAGAACCAGACTGCAGAGTGAGACAGTGGGAGTGAGTGACCTCAGTGGAGCTTTGTCAGGACAGCTGTAGATTTCTTTGTGGGTACAAAAAGCCACCAACACAGGCAGGAACCCAGTACAAAAGGGCAGCCTGCAGCGCCAGGAGAAACAGATTGAGCAAGTGAGAGAGGGGGGGAGTGAGCCACCTCAATGGAGTTCTGTTGGGACAGCTGCAGATTTCTTCCTCAGCAGAACAAGGTGCCAATGCAGGCAGCAGCCCAGTACAAAAGAGCAGCCTGCAGCACCGGGACAAACAGACTGACCCTCTGACAGGGCCACTGAGTGAGCTCAACAGACCAACGCAATCGACATTCGGCATTGACAAATGCTTGTTTCCATTTTGTTAAGCAAGAGTTTATGACTCATCAGATCAAAGGCCTTTGTCAAGGCCACAAATATTGTATGTGACAAAAGGCCCTGGTCTGATAAGTCTACTATCCTCAAAGTCAGAGACATAAGCACAGAGGTTGTGATATTTTCCCTACAGCACTGATGTTGCTGATTTGAAAGTTAATTTTGCTGCAAAATAGCAATCTAATTGAGAACAAACTGCTTCTCTAATAATTCTGCTAGGACTGGGAGAACAGATATTGGTCTATAGGAACTTATTTGCATGTGTTTTTATCACCAGATTTAAAAACAGGAGGCAACACAGCTGCCATTCTATAGGAAAAGTATTTGTTATGAGCCGTAAATTATAAAATATATGTTAGCAGTTTAACCACTTTATGAGCATCTGTCTTTAATATCTCAGAATGTAATTTGTCTATTACACAGCACTTTTTTTATTCAATTTCAGTAGATCAAGTGCCTCAATCTCAGATGCTGTAAAGAAATGGAATTTTACAGGTTGCTTCATTGAGATGACAACAGCAATGGATCTGTATGCTTCAGGATGATCTAAGATTTTTTTTGCTTGCATTTAGTCATGTGTACTATTATTTTTGTTGCGTACAGATGTTACCTAATGATATACATTTCTATGTAAGCTGACTGGCAACAATTGAATACAGCTTATTAAAAATACTGGAAAACTGTTTTTTAGTTAACAGAAGGGAATATATATTTGTGAGAGATTTGTTTTTAAGTCTATGTCACATGCTTTATATTAGGGGGTATACACAGATTGTTTGTGCTTATCTTCCTGAGTGCCTCCTACTGGCTAAACATACTAAAACATGGTCAGTTGCAATTGCTGGTGCATTATACCTCTGTACTACTATAGCCTCAAAAATTACAGACCCTCTGCTGCCGGAGCAACCACACAGGGAGCAGACAGCCTGGGCCAAACCCTTAAAGGCCCACTGGAACCCCCACATTCAGACCCTCCGCCACTGGAGCAACCACACAGGGAGTGGACAACCTGGGCCCAACCCTCAAAGGCCCACTGGAACCCCATCTCTACATTCAGACCCTCTACCACTGGAGTGACCACACAGGGAGCAGACAACCTGGGCCAAACCCTCAAAAGCCTGCTGGAACCCTCCCTTCCTCTACATTCAGACCCTTCGCCACTGAAGCGACCACACAGGGAGTGGACAATCAGGGCCAAACCCTCAAAGGCCCACTCGAACCCCGCTCTACATTCAGCCACTCCACTGCTGGAGCAATCAAACAGGGAGAAAACAGCCTGGGCCAAATCCTCAAAGGCCCACTGGAAACTTCCCCACTCTACATTCAGACCCCCTGCCACTGGAGCAACCACACAGGGAGCAGACAGCCTGGGCCAAAACCTCAAAGGCCTGCTGGAACACCCCCCCCCCTCTACATTCAGACCCTCTGCTGCTGGAGTAACCACATAGGGAGTGGACAGCCTGGGCCAAACCCTCAAAGGTAAAGACGGATCCTTCCTCTGCATAGCCTTACTGAAGTGTGCACAGCTGCACTTTAATTGGCATACATCTACTGATTGAATTAATTCTGGGTATTTTTGTGCTCTTTTGTGTGTTTTGGGGCATTCTGGGGTGGAACTTTAAGTTCTGCTATTGTTGGTTTTGGGTGGGAATTTGACTCGGGGGACTGCACTAGCTTCTCTCTACGGTGATCCTCTCAGGGATTGTTTAAACTAAGCCTGTTTTGGTAGAGTTACAGTGTGAATAGTGATTCAAATTGTGTACCTTATTTTGCCTACTGTGGTAGTCTTCTCCATCGGCTGTCACCATGCTTCTCCACTCTGAGTATAGCATGCTGTGCATGCACAGTGCGAGCCTGTGAGACCTCAATGTCTGGCTTCCTGCCAGAGCCCTTGTAACCAGATCTTTTGTTCTTCCTTCAGTACATTGGCCCACTGGAACCCCCCTCTACATTCAGACCCTCCACCGGAGTGACCACACAGGGAGAGGACAGTCTGGGCCAAACCCTCAAAGGTAAAGACAAATCCTTCCTCTGCACAGCCTTACTGAGGTGTGTACCCATCGACACTTTGCGTCAACTCCCCACCCGAGCCACCCTCTCACCCAAGGCTGACATGACCCATTAACTGTCTAAGTGCCCATTTTCCCCTCTGCAAATTATACTCTCTGACCACAAGGAGTCAGGCTTGTGCTGCCTGGATCCCAGCCTTTTCCTGCTCCTCCTCTCTCCTTCCAACTCCATTCCCTTCCCCAAACCACTCTCTCATCCCAATCCAACTCCCTCATTTCTGCCTGCCATCCAGGTCCCTCCCTCTCTATCTCCTCTTGGGTTCTGAACCTGTGACCCCCCCATACTGTAGTTGGAGACCCTCCCACTGCACCATCTGATCTGACCATTGTATCTTCTCCTTCTGTCCCCACAGTATCCTATATCACATCATCTTGATTGTGCTCAAGACCCACTCGTCACCTCTTGGCTGCTCTCTCCTCTCCCCTCTGTGATGTCCCCCCCTTACCTCCTCCTTATCAGACTCCTGCCCACCATCATCTCCCCCTTGATCTGAGTCTGCACTAGTCCCCTGCTCCCTCTTTCCACCCTCTTATTTTTAATAATTTCAGTGGTACTAGTTTCTCCCTGTATCCCCACTTTAACCAGTCTACCTGTAATATCATACACCACCCCTTCTCCTGCCTCTCTGCCACACTCCTCTTAACCACCACATCCTCTTGCTTCCTATCCCAGTTCTTGGCTCCAAATTTAAAACCTCCCCCCTGCTATTGCCCGAGAACACAGGCTATTTAAAGCTGCCCTACTCTGCTACATCCTCTTTCACCTCCTTCTATTATCAGGGAATGTTCACCCAAACCCAGGATCCACACCCCCAAACACCTTCCCTCTGTGATAAAAAGAGGGGCCTCTTGTTCTTCTCCCTAAATATCTGCAGCTTACAAAACAAGTTGAGCTCTCTTCAAGGATGGATCACTCAGCATAAGCCTGACATCCTGGCTTTAACAGAAACCTGTTTCTCCCCAGCCACTGTTGATTCCCAAGTGGCCCTGAATGGCTACTCAATCTTTTGGATGGATTGACTGGGCAAACGGGGTGGTGGCTGCATGCTCTACAGCTGGACCTCCCTCCAAGCCATGGTTGTTCTCATCACCCTCCCACACATGGGGCCCAAGTACTCAATGTAAAGCTATCTTTGGGTAATCCTGGTTAAACCCTTTATGTCATGGTGGTATATATTCCCCCTCATAATTAAAAACCAGCCTTTGCTGCTGTTACCAATGGCATCTCACTTCTCCCCCCTAATAGTGAGACCCTAGTCTTGGGTGACTTCAACACAAACTGACTATCGTCATCTGCTGCCCCTATAAAAATGCCACCTTGGCCACTGATCTGACACAAGTCGTCCAATCCCCTACAAGACACTACCACAAAACAGGGACTGCAACACTGCTTCACCTAATCTTCACAAACTGCCCTAAAAGAATCTTAAGGGTCTTGGTGCTCCCTGATGCCATTAGTGATCACTCACCTATACTGTGCTGGTGGTCCTGCAAGGATCCCAACCCCCCCAAAAAACTATTTACTGTCGGTGCCTAAAATGAGGTTCACTAGCCCAGCTTAAAAAACACCTCTGTAACTGTGACTGGTCACCTGTAGATATAGTAGGGAGCACTGATAGTGCCCTTGCCTATTTCATCACCTCCTTCAGTTCTGCATGTGACCTCTTTGCCCATTTCAAAACAAGTTGCAAAAAAACGTGATACACCCTGGCTATCCCAGACACTACTCGACCTCATGCGCCACCAGGACAGACTCTGGCATACAGCCCTTGCCACAGGTCTGCATCAGGACAAACAACAGTACAGGGAAGAGAGAAACAAATGTAACTATGCCCTGCACCAGGCTAAGACCATTTACTACCGTAATGCCCTCTCCTCTGCATGGGGCTCTGGTCATAAATTCTGGGATACTATCAAAGAACTAAATGGCAAAACAGTACCCCTCCACCCTCCCAACTCTCAGTAAATGGGACTATAACCCAGGACCAACTGCAAATTGCCAATGTCTTAAACTCCTCATTCTCAGACCTCAGCAGTGTGCTGTGCCCTAACTTCTTTGACCCCCACCCTCTACAAGCTCCTCTCCTTCTTATGTCCCCACTCTCCCGCTAATTCCCTACCTTTCAGGTTTCTGGTAATATCACCAAGAGAGGCAAAGACTTACATCTCTAGTGTCCTGGGTAAGAGCCGCCACAGTGGAGATACCCTGGATTTAAAACTCATCCACCTCACTCTCTATGTTGTCCTAGTACCCCTCACTAAAATCCTTAACCACTCCCGCTGCCAGGGAGAGCTCCTATCTCCTTGGAAATGGGCAGTTATCACCCCACTTCTAAAAGGCAGAGAAGGTATCTCCCCTACTATTGGCCCATCTTCATTCTGCCCCCCCTCCAAGGCCCTCAAAAAATTAGTAGCTGACCAGCTCACCGAACACTTATCAAAGTATAATCTCCTGGGTCCTGAACAGCATGGGTTCCATAAGGGTCACAGCACCACCACAGCCCTACTGGAATATACCTCCTACATCCACAAGGCCCTAGTTAATGGACACTTAGTTGGATTGGTCTACATCAACCTAAGGCATTTGATACTGTTCATCATGCCCTTCTCCTTAACTCCCTGACCACCGTGGTGCTAACTCCTGAAACTACATCCCAGATCGAAAGCTATCTAACTAACAGGTCCCAACAGGTCAAACTTAACTCTACTCTCTCCTCCAGACTCCCAGTTCGCTCTGGGGTCCCCCAAAGTTCCATCCTGGCCCCCTTCTATCCTTTTTTTAAACTCCCTGCCCAGTGCCTGTTCTGGTCGGTTACTTCTATACACTGATGACGCAGTCATTTTCTGGAGCCACCCTCAACCTCCACCCTTGCAGCAAGCCCTTCAGAAGTCCTTCACTGAAGCTGAAGCTTAGTTTATTGAGCACCGGCTAGTATTAAACTATAACAAAACCAAGACAATGATTTTCACTGACCACCAGAACCCACGCAATGACTCTACATTACTTGTCCACACCTTCCAAGGCTCCCTGCTAGAGCAGGCCAACTCCTTCAATTACCTGGGTATCACCATTGACTCCTCCCTTACCTATCATTCACCAATCCACCTCCTCTGTATCACCATCAACTCTAGAATTGTTCTCCTATACTGGCTCAAACACTGTCTCCTCCCAGAAGTGCTATGCCTCGCTATGTCATCCTTGGTCCTCTCTGTTCTGGACTAAAGAATTGTGTTCTATGACTCAGCAGATAATACTGTTCTCTATCACATAAAGACAGCTCTAAACAAAGTCTGTCACCTAGTGACAGGTTGCGATAGACTGACTCACATGTGTGACCTCTACAGTTGCTCCAACTGGCTAAACTTTGAGTGCCACCTTAAATATCATACATGCTTCTGGCTAAGAAAATTCAGTGCAACCTCACTCCGCCTGGCCTGCAGAGTCTTATCCAGCCTTCCCCCCCCACCAAAGAGTCTCCAGGAGTACCTCCAAGGCCCCACTCCTGGTTGCCCGCTGCAGGTCATCCTTGGGTCAAACAACCTTTTATCACAGGGCCTTTTACTGGCTAATTGGCCTACCTGCTGCTCTCTATGCCAGGACAAAGATAGGCCCCTCCAAAACCACCGTCAGGGAGTTTCTCACTGAGAACTCAACATGTGACTGCTCCTAGCATCTTTCCACTAAATCAGCCACTTTCTTCTTCCCCCACTTTCTAACTCATAGTGTACTATATTAATGGATTATGTTATTATGCACGCTATCTCTGCTAATCTATGAACTGTATTAACTCTGCATTGTAATAATTACTATGGTGGAACAAATGTCTTATTACTGTATTCTCCTGTTTTTACTCGACTCTGGGTTGTCTCTGTCCACAGAATGTAACATGAATCTGTTATACTACTTTCTTCCCTGTATTCTTTATGTAACATATTGATTGATTGTTTGATATGCACCTTTATTAACTCCACTGTGTAATTGCTTATATACTATTTTAATTGACAAGGAGCCTTTGCAAAAAAGCATATGACTCAAAGGGTGTAATTCTGATTTCTCAATAAATAAATACATACGTTCTAAGAGTAAGGCATCACTGAAAGATGCTTTGCACTCTATATACTGTAACTTCTTTTGACTTGTGACAGGAATAAAAACAAATCTGATTTTGCAACTGGACTGCAGATTTTATCATACACATCAACTTTAGTAAACTGAATGTGTCTGGCTGAACTAAAAAGAATACTGGAAAGAGCACTAAGATGACTTGCACCATGGGAAGAATTAATTCAGCTGAGACCCTCCTAGGGCTCCCAGCTCTTCTGCTGCTCGAACCGTGGCCACCGGGCGGTCGGTGCTGCAGAAGCCGACGCCCGAGACCACAAGGCCGGATACAGCTCACTGAGAGCCGAGACCCTCCTAGGGTTCCCAACTCTTTCTCCACTCGCACCGTGGCCACCGAGCGGTCGGCGCTGCAGAAGCCGACGCCTGAGACCACAAGGCCGGATACAGCTCGCTGAGAGGTACGGCAAAGCTGCAAACCAATCGGAGCGTGAGCGCCATTTGCCAGGCTCACTCTGATTGGTCCCTTTTGCTTCACCCATTCTTTACTATCTAGTGGAGCCAAAGGCGTAATTTTACTAGCAAAACAGACTGAAATCTACCTCTCTAGACTGTTCTATTGCCTAACTGCTTAGAAATTGTTAAATCTTTATTGAAAAAGCTGTTTTTACCTTGCTAAACGTTAACCAAATGTTAGAGTGATTACAGCCCTTTCCTGGACTTGGTACTGCAGCCAGATTCCCAGGCACCAAGGAAATCACCCCTATTCAAGTGCAAATTTTTTTGTCACTGGCTTTTGAGACCCTTTGTCCTCCTCCAGTACTAATTTGGTTCCTCTCTCCTTTTCCTCTTCAGCCGAGAACCTCCTAGGGCTTCAAGCTCTTCAGCAGCTCGAACCACGGCCACCGGGCGGTCGGCACTGCAGAAGCCGATGCCCGAGACCACAAGGCCAGATACAGCTTGCTGAGAGGTACAGCAAAGCCGCAAATTTTCACCCACCGGCTCATCCCCCACATCACATTTTCTATATAGACCATCTTGCTCCGCCCCTTATTGCTATTGGCTCCCCACTGTCTACTCTTCCTTATTGTTGCCCATTCCTATAGACCTACTATTTAATCTACCCTGTCAAGATGAGGGACACTGCCTTAGACCTGCTATCTAAACCAACCCAACCCAAGGAGCCCTCCTCCTTCTCTAGGAGCACTACCTGCCTACCTACACTAATCACCATGGCATTTTGCTTCCAGTTCCTTATTGCTCTATGTGTTCTGCCTATACTAGGGAATTCACTAGACTGGACTCACTCTAGTGACGAAACCTGTCCTGAATCCATACAATGTACACATATCAGGTACATACTCAGCTCCTGCTACACCTCTATACCCTTACACCCCCACCAAATCGGGTGGCATATCAGGCGTGCATCAAGCAGACAAACTACAGCTGAAGGGTACCCGCAACCCTCCCATAGTATTAATACATCATGGTACCTCACAGCAAGGGTTCTATGCTATGTGATGCCAGGTCAACACAAGACTAATAGCATGCCCATGCAAACCTATCTGGATACTACATCTACCCGGAAAAGGTCAAAAATATTCAATTCTTTCCTTGCAGTCCTAAGAAAACTTGTGCTTCTGCTATTACTATGTTCAGGCAACGTAGAGCTCAATCCTGGACCCATGCTCGACATCACCTCATCAGCAGAACTCTCCAAAATAAAAGGAATTAGCTTCATGCATTTTAATGCATGTAGTCTCCTAAGAAAATTCTCCTCTATCCAGGCTTGGATCACCCACACTGATCCTGACGTGCTCGTTATTTCAGAGTCCTGGCTATGGCCAGCCACACCTGACATGGAGATCAGAATACCTAACTACCTACTATTCAGAACCGACAGACAAACCAGGGGCGGTAGAGTTGTCATCTATATCAAGGACAAATACTCAGTCTCTATACTCGATTCCTCCTAGTACGCTTGCGCTTATGAATGCTTATCCCTAAAAATTGAAGTTACCCCTTCGTCAGCCATTCGAATCATCAGCTGCTACAGGTCACCTTCTGCTGGACCCCAGCTTCTGACCTACCTATCCTCCATGCTGGACTCCAGCAACCTGGAAACTATGATACTGGGAGACCTTAATTATGACTGGCTATCCAGTGCCTCACTACCTCTGAAATCCCTCTGTGACTCCCATGGACTCTCCCAGCTTATTAATGATCCAACACGCATTAATATGAAAAACCCAGCAAATAGTACCCTGCTAGATGTCCTACTAGTAAACAAACCTCACCTCTACTCACATGCTGGTATCTTCCATGCCGATGTCAGTGATCACTGTTTTATTGCTGGAGTGAGAACAAATCACATGCCCCAAATGACTTCGAAATTCTCCACTAAGAGATTAAAGCGAAATTTTGACCCACATGCCTATGCCAGTGATCTTAAGGGCTCCCCACTCTTGCAGAGTTTCTACCTCGCCAAACAAGTGAACAATGCATATACCATATTCCAAGAAATATTAACACATGCCCTCAACACCCATGCTCCACTGGTCAAAACTCATTTAAAGCCCAGAACCCATCGCCAGTTCACCCCAGAACTTAAAGCTGCATTGCTAAAAAGGGACAAACTGTGGAAAACCGTTCATAAATCACAACTTACCAAAGACTGGTGTCTTTTCAGAGCTGCCAGGAACTCTTGCACAAGGTTAATCAGAGAGGCCAAGTCCAACTTCTACCTACAGAGCTAGATGCGGCTTCAACTTGCCCAACCAAATTTGGGTCCACAATAAAAGACCTCTCTGGTCACACATCAGGAAGCGTACTCCCCTCTAAAATCTCCTCTAACAATCTCCATCTCAGAGACAAAAAGGAAATTCTGCAAGCATTTAACAACCACTTCGTCTCAGCTGGACTAGCTTTCAATAACTGTCCTGCCTGCAATCTGCACTCTCAGATGCCTGCAACACCACATGAACCAAATTCAACAAATGCTACCTTCTCCTTCTCACCTGCTTCTCTGAAAGAAGTTAAAGAGTTACTTCTTCACTTGGACACTAAGAAAAGCGCAAGGGTGGACTCGTTAGACCCCTACTTTTTAAAGGTGGCTTGGCATGTACTGGCAGTACCCATTACGCATTTGTTCAACTTATCACTATCCCAGGGGTCCCTGCCTACCATTTGGAAAACTGCCCACATTTTCCCATTATTTAAATCTGAGGATCCCTGCGATTTAAACAATTACAGGCCAGTTTCATTACTCCCTATACTACCTAAACTGTTAGAAAAAATAGTGAATGCACAGCTTTGAGCCTTCCTGGAAAACTCAGAATTCCAAAATCCATTACAGTCAGGCTTCCAGTCAAAACACAGTACAGTTACGGCATTGGCCAAGGTAACAAATGATTGGCAAAATGACCCTGATAATAACAAATTCATCTGCGCTGTGTTCCTTGACCTAAGCAAGACCATCGACACCATTGATCACTCCCTACTTTTATCCTCCTTAAAAGCCTTAGGTCTTGACTCTACTTCCTTTGGTTGGTTCCAGGACTACCTCACGGACAGGCTCCAACAGGTTAAAGCAGATGGGGAGCTATTACTCTCTAAACCATTAGTAAGAGGTGTCCCCCAAGGCTCCATCCTGGGCCCAATACTCTTCGCCATATACATCAACAGCATAGACCTTGGCATAAAAGAAGCTAGTATCCACTTGTTTGTGGGCGACACAGTTCTATACCGGAGCCGGTCAACCCCAGAAACTGCCGGCATAGATCTGCAACAAGACTTTGACATCCTCCAATACCAGTTACTTAATAAAAAGCTACTTCTGAATGCTAAAAAAACAAAGGCAATGATCCTTTCCCCCAGCAACACTCTGCCTCACCCGTCTATTGGCACTTTACCCCTTATCACCACCTTACTGGGGAAAAACTTGGAGTTCGTCCCCAAATTCAAATACTTGGTAATTTGGCTAGACCATAAACTTTCCTTTGGGAAACACCGGGAGGACATGGCAAAAAAGTTAAAGCACAGGCTGGGGCTCTTCTACTGAATAAACCGCCTCCTGATGCCTGAAGCAAAAAAACAGCTCATTCAGACCACTTTCATCCCTTTACTGGATTACGCCGACTTCATCTATAGCCACTGTAATACCTCTCTCCTGGACAAACTGGATGTCTTGGACCACAAAGCATTGCGCTTCATCACTGGCCTCCCCTCCTCTACCCATCACTGCTCCTTATACACTGCTGTGGGATGGACCTCCCTGCAATACAGACGTAACAAAAACACTGCAGTTTGGACCTTAAAAGCTATTTCCTCCAAACTACCACACTACATCTCTGACCTATTGCCTCTAAGCGATCTTCAAACCTATGCCTTAAGGAGCTGCTCAATAATTTCCCTAAAGATACCCAGGGTCCATACGCGCCTTGGGAGAGCGGTCATAAACTTCTCGCTGCCAACTCTCTGGAACGAAATACAAAAATCACTGAAACTAAAATCCCCAGTAAGTGTCTCAACATTTAACATTTTATATGCAAAACTAATTGAAGAGATTTGCCACTGCTTCCACCGTCTATGAACTTCGGCTCCACACCCTGCCAGGGCTCCATGCCCGACCGCCATTTAAGGTGCGTTTACCGGGCAATGGCACCCCTGAAGCCGACGACCAAATCCACCAAGCCGGATTCAAGTCCATTAGAGGCGCGGTAAAGCCATAAAAACCCTGGAGCGTGATCACCTTTGCCGAGTGCATCCCCAAGTACTTCTACACCTCTAAATTACACTTGTTCTCCATTCCCCTGCCCACCCCTCCATCCTGCTATGTATGTAACTATCTATTTAACCCGATCCTCCAGGATCACAGGGCTGCATTCCCATTTATTTTGTATTTTGTTCTGGTTTTTCCTCTTATAACCTATATGTATTTCTTACTGCAGGTAACTTGTGTGATTTCATTTGTTGTGTATGCGCTCCTCGCTCATTTCATTGCTATTCTTTTCCTATGTATTACCATGTCTTATTGCATTTTATGTATTGATGTATGATTACTTGTCTCGTTTATGACTTGAGAAATGCAGGTCTACCTTGCAAATGAGCTTGCTCAATGGTGTCCGCCTGGATAAATAAAGATTTTGATTGATTGATTGATTGAATTTCACAAAATCAGCATTTTTTGCCTATTGGCTAAGGCTTTGCTACTTATGAACATACAAAAAATGCCAGCAGAAACAGGTTGTAATGGTCTATCAAGTCTTCAAATGTGCAGCTCAGTTAATAACATGGAGCTCTCCCCACCACTAATCCTCTTGTAGTCACACCCCACCATCCCAATCCCTACCCCTAGCCACCTCTCCACAGTGCCCACTTTTGTCCTAATCTTATTTGTTACCCTGTCTCACCCCCTTTTGAAACTGGTTACTGTCCTTGCTATCACAACCTCCTCCGGCAACTCGTTCCACCCTTTCAGTGAAAAAATGCCTCATTTCCTTCTTGAATTTGCCCGCCACCAATTTCAAGCTATGATCCCTTGTTGTGCCCTCTTTTTTTAAGTTAAAGATGACCTCTGTGCTAATCCTGTTTATGATCTTTAGGTAATTGAAGGTCTCAATCATATCCCCCACCCCCGTCCTCCAGGGAGTACATGTTTAGCACACTTATCATCTCCTCATATGTTCTGTCCTCCATTACCTGAATCATTTTGGTTGCCCTCCACTGGACCTCCTCCAGTAATTTGACATCTTTCTTCAGGTGGGGCACCAGAACTGAACACAGTATTCCAGGTGTGGTCTCACCAGGGACCTGTACAGAGGCAGACTAACTTCCTCCCTCCTACAGGTGATTCCCCTGTCATTGCAGCCCAGCACTTTATTTGCTTTGGCTGCTGCCTTTCAGCACTGTGTTATGTGTTTCATGTCTCCTGTGACCACTACCCCCAGGTCCTTTTCCTCCAGTGATTCTGTCACCTGCATGCTCCCCAGCCAGTAACTGGCCTTTGGGTTTCTGGCTCCCATATGCATCACTTTACATTTCTTAGTGTTGAAATACAACTGCTAGATAACCAACCATTTTTACAGCCTAGCCAGGTCCTCTCTTAAATCCTGTCTCCCTTCCTCCATGTCCACCATCACAAAGAGCTTTGTATCATCTGTGAAAAAGGTTGATTTTACTCTTGACCTCCTCCGCTATATCATCAATAAATATGTTGAACACAGGTCCCAGTATGGAGCCCTTTGAGACACCACTGATTACTGGCCTAGGTTTGGACAGACCCCCCACCATCACTCTCTGGTTCCTGTCCCTTAGCCAGCTCCTGACCCACCCCAGCATTTTATCTTCTACTCCCAAGTCCCTCAGCTTGCTGATCAGCCTGAGTCCCTCAGCTTGCTGATCAGCCTGCCATGTGGCACTGAATCAAATGCCTTGCTAAAGTCTAGGTACAGTACATCTACCACTTGCCCTCTGTCCAAGGTTGTCATAACCCAGTCAAAGAAGTCTACCATGTTGGTTTGACATGACCTCCCCCTGACAAAGTCATAATGTCTGTTGTCCTGGAGACCATTGTTCTCAAGGAAGACCGCCAGCTTTTCCTTTAGAATGGCCTCTATTAACTTACCCATTATGGAGATTAAGCTAACTGGCCTGTAATTACCTGTCTCATCCTTGTATCCACTCTTGTGGAGAGGCACCACATGCTCTTTTCTCCAGCACTACGGTACACACCCCATCTCAAGTGAGGTGTAAATAGATCTGTCAGCGGTGCTGCTAATACCTCTGCAAGTTCTCTCAGGACCCTCAAGTGTAACCTGTTTTGACCAGGTGCCTTGTCTACTCGAAGTTACCTTAGTTCTCTTAAGACCCAATCTATCTAGCTATCTATCTATCTATCTATCTATCTATCTATCTATTTATCTATCTATCTCCTCCTCATACTCCTTCCCCCCTTTAGAGGTCACCCCAATCCTCTCCTGTGGCATAGGCTTGGAAGCTTCCTTGGTGAGGACAGAGCAGAAGTACTCATTAAGTGCCTCTGCTTGCTCCTCACCCTTTTCTACCCACTATTCCATCCTTTTTCCTTCTTCTCTCCCTGATGTACTGGAAGAAGTCCTTCTCCCCATCCTTAATCCCCTGTGAAAGTCTTAGTTCTTTCTCCGCCTTGGCTGCCCAGACCACTCTCCCTGCCTTTCTAGATTTCACAGTGTATATCACTCTGTCTTCTTCCCTTGAGGCATGCTGGTACTTCACAAAGGCTACCCTCTATTTCTTAACCTTTTCATCCACCTTCCTACCATACCAGCTTGGCATCTTAGTCCTGGAATTATTTTTACTTCTTTGTACTGTAAATAATACCTTAACTTTCTGTTCTATTCTTTGCTAATCATCTGTACTGTAAATAATACCTTAACTTTCTATGCTATTCAAATACTGGTTTAATGTTGTTAGTTGATGATTGTTTTTCTGTTGAGTACGAGACAATGTTACTTTTATTGTCAATTTCAACATTATTTTATTTTAAATGTTTATGACCATTTTATTGATTTTCATATAATGATAATTTGGTGATTTACTTTTCGACTAGTAATTTCCAAACAAAGCCATACCTCTCTCTAAAAAGGTTAGAATTCTAGATACCAAATGTTAGCATTAGCCAAACAGTGGTCACAGTGTGCTCATTTTTAAAGGGACTGGCAATTAAGAAGAACAATGGTGATTCCTTTCACATGGCTGAATACAATTTATATTTTAATCATTATCCAAGGATTTCAACCCTTTATTTGCAGATCCTAAATCTCTATCTGAGCATTCTTTAATGACACTTTTGCAAATTAGACATTGACTATTCCACCTTACAACAATTAAATAAGCAATCCAATTTTTTTGAGATTTAATTCTCCTTTTCAATTACAGTGGGTCATTTCCCCTGCCATGGACAGATCTGTGTTTAAATCTCTTTGTTGGCATTTATTCCTAGAATATGTCAGTTTAATGTAGTTTTAGGGTTGTGTAAACCAATTGGAGGATTAGGAACCTATGTAAACCTTGTGGGGGAACCTCTGATGTTATTACAGTATCAGAATAGCACGCGATATGGCATTGCTGCATTGTGACTATCTTGCAGCTCACTGTTTTATATTACAAAATACCATATTTACTTTTCTGATACTGTAAAATGGAAAACTAGGGGGAAAAACAGTTTGTAGAGGCATTGAATGCAATTTAAACATTTATGGTAGTATTTTCAAAGCAGATCAAGATCACTTTTTTGACAAATAGTCCTCAGGGTGCACTGGTTGACCCTCCAGTAGTAGATCTATTAGCCTCAGCAGGTAGAATGCAGTTGTGTCCAGAATGCCAGCACTCAAAGAAAAATAATGACACATGCTTCTTTATTTTGATGTAAGCTGTCACAAATCCTGACTACTATATGTATGTATGTTTGCATGTATGTATGTTTGTCTGTTTAGGTATTTATTTATTTATTAAAAAATTTGGACAAGAAGGACATACTGAGCTAGTACTGGCTCATTTTCAGATGCATCCTGTGGAAAAAGGGAGCAGTTCCTCCCCCATATACATACACAGCCCTTGAAAATAGCTTTGGGCAGAACTAGTGGATCTTTTCCCTCACAATGTGAGTGATCTCAGTCCTTTTACTACATCTGGGTCTCTGAAAATCTTTAGAAATGTTGAATATAAACTGTGAACCTTTCATGTTTTACGTTTTACTCCACTGCATAAGATATACTTTATTTAGACTTTCAGTATTGGAGTAAAAACCAGACCAAAAAACCCAAGGCATAAAATTTGAACTGACATCATTTTCTAAGGTCAGATCTCCATTTTATCCTCATTCTGGTTCTAGCAATGCTACTGACATCATAATGGGCCCTATGATCTATTGGAATGAAGTAGCTATGTGCACATGTCTGTGGCATGCAGCCACTCTGCACCAAGGGGGTGTACAGGACCAATGCACCCAAACCTCCTGGCCCATGGATCGCACCATGCTGGGGCAGGCTGTGGGCATGCCAGCACTATGTGCCATGCACAAAGGTGCACAGTGCTGGCCGTGGGTGTACTGAGGAGGCACAGGGTATACCAGGGAGAACCCTGCCATAAGCCCCCTACACACCCTTTGCATACATGGCATCCCCCTCCCTGTATGTCTGGAGGCATCCCCTGCCTCCTGCACAGCATCACTGAACACTGGCAGGCACCACCTAACCCATCCTTGTGGACCGCCGATCAGATCCCTTACACCCCCTCTGCACCAACACCTGGCAGCCCAGTGCCATGTGTCCTGCAGTTCCTGTGGAGGACAGTGCCCCCTGTCCCCCCATGCTTGTGGGACCATCATCACCTCACATCCCAACCCCATTCATGCATGGCAGTGCCCTAGTACTGGCCGGTGGCATTGTCCTCCTCTCGCCCCCTCTTCCATCAGCCATCAGACATCACACAGGGTGCACACCCCACTGCGTAGGGAATTCACTGAGCTGCCCGGTCCGAATGGATGCCTGGCCAGGGCCGCAACCCCACCCCCAGCCACCCTGCAGAGTCCTGCGCACCGGGAGGGGTGAAGCTGCAGACAGGTGGGCCAGTGGTCGTAAATGCTGCTGGTGTGCACATGTCTACAGGTGTGAACCTATGGAGGTGGGGTATGCGGATGTCCGTGTACTCCCACCCGCATAGTGCATAAGGCCCATTATGAATATATTATCTTCTACAAGTAAATGATGCATGGTAGAACTTTCTTGACTGAACATAAAGTGTTGCCTCATTAGGGTTTGAGAACTGAGAAACAAAGCTGAGTGCTTCTGGAAATCTAAGAAGTTTTGAGGTGGTCTTCTTGATAAGCCAAATGATGCCTACAAGACACCTTTCATTTCTTATTAAGCATTTTTTTTCTAGCAAGTTCAAATGGCTAATAGCTTTTGAGGGCTTTTCGGTTCTCATCTCCTCACACACCTCATTGGGAATCAGTGAGTCTGACATTGTTTCATTTTAAAAACAGTTTGCTAAACATTCTGCTCACAAACCAAACCTGAGTTTAAAAAAAACAGTTTTCAGTTTCCAGCTTTCAGTGCTTTATCTTTACCACATCATTTTTAGTTTATTGTTATCTCTTTTCTAGCAGCTCAGCTCAAATGTGTGGGGTTACTCTTTTTCTATCATTTGAATTCATAGCCTCACAGTAACAGCAATTCATTATGGCTGTATTTTCTTTTCTTTTCTTTTATTCTATCTATATTTTGTGTGTCGGCTATCCCCATGCCGGCCCCATCCACTTGACCCCCCCCAGTCCTGTCACCCGGTTCCTCTGAGGGATCTTACCTTAAAAGGTTTCCTGGCCTCAGGATTGGCTACCCAGCAACTGGTGCAGTGTCCCCAGGAGGTCAATCATCATCCACTGCTGCAAGGTGTTTTCTTCCATTTTCTCCCATTTCTTCCCCATTGCTGGGGCACGACACTTCAGCATGCATACGTGGAGGTGTATGCATGCTGCGGAGTCCCACAGCACCCACCCTTCCATTGGCTCCCTGTCCCGTTCTACCCTCAGATCTCCACCTGGGGGCAGTCATTTGGTGGGACAGCCAAGTCATCCTCCCTGAAAGAGGAGAGCTGTCCTTCAGAGGCTCAATCCTCTCCCTCCCTGACTGACCCCCGGCAACCCACTCGCACCACAAACATGGGTCACCAGCATGGCAGAAGGTAAAGCATGGATGCTGCTGCCCTCCATGCCATTGGGCCAGCTTACTATAACTATAATTTGTATCAAATTCTTCACCCAGACAATCTAAATAAAAAATTGTATATGACGTGGTGTTTTGATTGTCTGTTTTTACCTTTCCATATATTTTTTACTTTATTTCTGGTAAACAAACTGCAACCCCCAAAATCTGCACACACACACACACACACACACACACACAGACACTCACATGCACCAGACCATATTTATTTGTATGTTTTTTTTTTTACAGTTTTCTGTTTAGGTTTCATGGTTTTCTTACATATTGCACCTAACTCTAAGGGTGCTCAGATGCCAAAATGGAGTTCATTTGAAGTGCCAAAAAGCAACACTCTTGATACTGGCAATCTGATCCAAAGGAACTCTACTTCACTTTGGCATTTTTGCATTTTCACATCATGACAAAGTGATTTTTTTTTAATTTACATGGAGTATACTGTAAGCATCTACAATTCTTGTTATCCACATTACCCGTAGCAGCTCATTAGCGATGCTAGAGCTTGAGAACTCATCATGCTGAATGTACACACCTCTGTTCCATTTCCAGCTCTCTCTATTAATGGAGAAGTATGGTGTATGTGACTCCTGACAGCTATTCATTTCTTTTCTGTAACATCCATGTTGGTCCAATAAAAGTTATCAAATCATTTGTTTCTGGATCTTTGCCAAAAGAGTAATTTGGGATCAGAAAAAATGTATACCTCAACAGAGTATGATTCATTATCATTCTAGTTAGCTGCAGTTGACTGTAGTTTCAGGCAGTCAGGACAGTAAAACCACATGCTTCTGCTGAGGAGGAGAGAATGCAGTTCATGCTTGCTGCAGCTGCAACCCTTCAGCAGGGCAGTGACATTAGTAGACAGGAAAAGGAACGTACAGATTTTTGAAGGAAGTATTTAATGAACAATTTTTGTCTTACTGACAGCATTTAGTGCAGGGAAAAGTAAGTACCCTCTGCAGGCTCACACATGACTGACACTGCAGGCCACCCACCGCTAGGTGGCCACCCACCACACTAATGGAGACACTAGTCAAAGAGTTCCTAGTGGGGTACCTGGAGAGAAATGGCATCCAGGACAGTAGGTAGGTCAGTTTCATGGAAGGAAGGTCTTGTCAGACCAGCCTGTATTCCCTGAGTTGGTAACAAGGGTGGTAGATAAGGGACAAGCAGTAGATTTACTCTATCTTGACATCAGCAAGGCATTCAACTCAGTGCCACACAGAAGGTTGCTGAAGAGGTTAGAGTACTGGGTGCAGTTACAGATGTAGTTAAATGGGTGTGAAGTAAATTTTGTAACCTCCTTCAGCCAAACAGCTGATCAGCTGATCGATGCCAGGCTATATAAAGGTCTGCTGACATTTAGCTGTCAGTTGTCTGTTAAACAAGACAGAGTTACTGCAATTGAAAGTAGTGGAACGCATTTAAAATGAAGTTTAAAGCCTTTACACAGTACTTACAGCAGACTATCAGTAACATCCTGCATCAGTGGCTATTCTACAGCTGGCCGCAGAAGTGCGAATGGGAGACAGGATTGGCTGTCACCAGCAGTTTGTCCATAGATGCTCTAAGCAGAACTGTTGATGTTCCCGTGGTTGTGATGTAGTAGCTTCATACTAACGAGGCAATGGGCTGGCAGTTCTTGAACCAAAAGCGTTACTGTAAGAGAAAGGGCACAAAGGCAGGTTAAAAAAAAACAAAGACTTTCCAGTGCTTAAACAAAACTTCTTAAACTGTATTTCAAAAGCTGTCAGCCAAGAAGTAATCCATGCTGACCTTTTCATAAATATTGATGAGACAGGCTTAATTTAGTCCCTTGCCCACTGTGGACCATGGTTTAAAGCGATGCATGGTAGATTGATGTAACTGGTTTGGGAGACAAGAGACAAGTCTCACTGCTTCTGGGCAGCATGTTGACAAGGTCTTTTCTACCCCCAAGTGATTTATCAAGGGAAAAAAATTAACTGCCATCCAGCATATAAGTTCCCCAAGTCCTGGTGCATCACGCACTCAGAGAACCATTGAGCAAATGCTGACACTATGGTGCTTTACATTGACCACGTTCTTGTGCCCTACACTTCTGATCTAAAAGAAAGAAAAGTTTGATCTACCTGCTGAGCAGCAAGTGTTGCTTCTCATGGATCTGTTTCATGCCCACACTACATAGCAAGTTCTCGAAAAATTGGAAGAGAACCAAATCATACCTATATTCATACCAGCTGCATGTACCAATCTTTTATAGCCACTTGACCTGATCATCAACAGTCTTCTAAAGGACATCATGAAAAATCACTGCACAGACTAGTATGCTGACATGATCACTAGAAAGACTAATCAGGGTACACCTTCGGCAGCATATCATTTGATCTGTGGATGATGAGCCTGAAAACAAAGTATATGCAGTGACTCGATGCCACATTCACAGAACTGCAAACGAGATCCGTGGACTGTGTCAGTGGGAAGCTAGCATTCTGAAGGAACACCAAGGCTGTCTCCAGAGGCAAGAACACCACGGAGCACAAGAGAAGAAATTTGGATTACCGTAGTGACCAAGGCATGGAATGATCGGAACTGATGGAGCTGACTGCTGAGTGCGTGCTCAAGTTCTAGTACATTTAATGTTATAAAAATTTGATTGCACTGTTCTTTTTTAACTGAAATGAAACTTTCTTTTTTGACTGTGCTGTTTGAAGTGTACAGTATAAACTGCCATACTACAGTGATATGGTGGTGGTGTTTTGCATCTCGACTTTCCAGCTTCCCAACTTTGCATTTTGCTTTTTTGATTTGAACTTTTTTTTATAAGTTTTTGTTTTAGTTTAGTAAAGATTGTCAGTTTTTGTGCATATTGAGTTTCTTTTGTAGAGCATTGTAGAGCATATACAAGTAGTTTGTTCAACAGTGCTGCTGTTGTATGCTGACCACATTGTTGTTTTGTGGGGCAGTATGGCTTCAGTGAATGCTTGATTAAATGTTTAATGCAAATCTGTTTTTATGGAAGACTCAACAATCAATGAAGTAAGTGAAAATAAATTGCATTAAACATTATCATTTCTACGGTAGTTAAGGTGGAGACAGCAGAGGGTGGTGTTAAACAGGGTCAAACTGAGGGAGAGTGAGATCACAAGTGTGGTACTATATGGGTCAGTTGTGGAACCAATCCTTTTCAATATGATCATCAGTGACATAGGACATGGAATACAGACTATGATGTGTCTCCTCACAGATGACAGTCAGGTCTGTAACAGGGTACACAGCAAGGAGGGGTAAGGGAGTCACAGAAGGACCTGCAAAAGTTAGAGGGGTGGTCCAAGATTTAGTGGTTAAAATTTAAATGCCACAAATTGCAAGGTGATACTCATAGGAAACAAGAACCCCAGGATGAAATATTGGATGTGAGGGGAGGGGTTAAGTCGGGCATTACTTTTAAGGAAATGGATCAGGGAATCATCACCTATTCCTGTTGTATTGGGAGGGGTTTTGATGGTACGAAGAAAGATATTTACCTCTCTATACATAACTGGTGAGCCCCTATTTTGAATGTGGCAGCCCTCCAGGTAGAAATCACACAAATGTGGACAACAGCTCTCAGAGAAAGTTCATGTCTGAAATAATGGATCTCCCTGTGGGGCTACAAGAGTCTTGTGGATCTTGGGCAGGACAAAAAAATACTGTCTTTCTAAGGAAATCTCCAGCAAGATATTATTATACTATGCCTTTTGGAAACAGTTCAATATTGAGTGTACATTACAGAAATTCATAAATTCTTTTGTGACTACAGACTACAGGGCTTAACTTTCGGTTGTTTTTTTGGATTGATCTTACATGAAACTGTATTTGATAGATATTAAGATGTCTGGGATTATGTAATGTGTAACATTGTCTGAATAGTGATATTGCTTAGGTAGTAGTAGTATTTCAAGACTTAACTTTAATTGAATGAATGGAGTGCCAACCATTGCAAATGATAGGTTTCCTGTTGCAGGATGTTATCATCTGTTTCCGTGTCAGTAATGAAGGCCTTAGGTTATGGTTTCTAGCAGTACTGAGCAACCATTTAATGGGGTTCTACTGCATTTGGGTAGCAGTCAAATGAAGAATTTGATATCTGCACCACATCACTGCATTGCAGCAGCCAGCATAACCTTGTGATTTCAGCACAAGGCTGCTATCCCATAGGTCTGGGTCTGAATCCTGATTCCCCTAAGAGTATTTTTTGGATGCCTTTGTAAATGAGCTTCGCACAAAGGTTTTCTGATTCTGTCTGAATGAACTTAATGAATGAAACATTGGTGGTTATAAATCTTTTTCCTAAAATTCTTTCATGTGATGTTACTTAAAACAGGCAAAGTAAGCTAGCCCAGTGGCACAGAGGGCTGAGGTGCCTAGTGCCTTACCTCTCTCATGCCAGCTTCCCAAGTTCAGAAATGAGCTCTGGCCACTGGGGGTCGACTGGGGGGGGGGTGGGAACAGGATTGAGCTGCCATCAGGCAGCTCCCCTCACCTAGATTAGAGAGGTTGGTCTTCCCAGTGCTTGGCTGCCACCGAGTGAAGGCTTGGTGGTAGTCTGCACTAACAGGGGGCCAGGTGGTAGGCCAGGGTGGGTAGAGCAGTGCCACTGGTTCCTGTACACACATGTGCCTCCATGCGCATGTGCAACAGAGTTTGCTGAGGCACTGGTAAAGTAAGGCAGAAAAGCTGAGGAAAAAGGATGGGCACAGCAAGGGTGTATGATGCCCCCTGACCATGCCTCCACCAACCACATCACCAGGGTGACCTAGGGCTGAGAAACTGGATAATGTGCTTTGGGGAGGGGGAGGAAGGACCTCCCTCTTCCTGGCTCCACTATTGGGGTAATATGTAGGGGTGCCCAGGGAGGGGCTGTGGACATGGCCTACCTAGACTTTAGCAAAGCATTTGACACAGTCCCACACAAAAGATTAATAGTCAAATTAACCAGCCTGGGAGTGGGTCCCAGGGTGGTAGCTTGCAAAACATTGGCTGGACAACAGGACACAGAAGGTAATTGTAAATGGAGTCCACTCTGAAGAAAGGGCGGTTACTAGTGGAGTACGCAGGGTTCAATATTGGGTCCAGTCCTTTTAATGTCTTCATCAG
Organism: Neoceratodus forsteri; assembly: GCA_016271365.2. Taxonomy (NCBI): domain Eukaryota; kingdom Metazoa; phylum Chordata; order Ceratodontiformes; family Ceratodontidae; genus Neoceratodus; species Neoceratodus forsteri. The sequence continues at coordinate 556,826,973 of CM028135.1, read as the reverse complement.
TGACATTGCAGAGGGACTGGAAGGAAAGCATGCCTTTTGCAGATGACACAAAGATCTGCAACAAGGTTGATACACAAGGAGGCGTGGAAAGGATGAAAAGGACTTGGCAAGGTTGGAGAATGGTCGAAGTATGGCAGCTAGGATTCAATGCAAAGAAGTGCAAAATAATGCACCTGGGAAACAAGAACCCAGGGAAGAATACACAATGGGTGGGGAGGTAGTAACAACAACAAAACAGGAAAGGGACCTGGGGTAATCATATCAGATGACCTTAAGGTTAGCAAGCAATGTGAGAAGGCAGTAGGGAGGGCTGGGGTATACTGGGATGTATGGAGAGGCATCAGCAGCAGAAAACATGAAGTTGTTATCCCTCTGTACAGTTGGTGAGACCCCATCTGGAATACTGTGTCCAGTTCTGGAGACCCATTTCAGCAAGGACATAGACAGGATAGAGGCAGTCCAGAGGAGGGCAACAAAAATGGTGCAAGGTCTGCAAGAGAAGCCGTATGAGGAGAGACTAAAGGAGCTTAATATGTATACCCTTGAGGAAAGAAGGGAGAGGGGGGACATGATAGAAACTTTCAAGTACCTCAAGGAATCAACAAAGTCCAAGAGGGTAGCATCTTTCAGAAAAAGAGACTTGCAAGAACAAGGGGACACAATTTAAAGATAGAAGGAGGGCGGTTCAGGGGCAATGTGAGGAAGTATTATTTCACAGAGAGGGTAGTGGATGCATGGAACAGCCTTCCTGAGGAAGTTGTGGGGTCTAAAAACTGAGGGAGAATTCAAGAATGCATGGGACAGACATAAGGCAATTCTTGTGGGGGGCAGGAAGATATAGGCTGTTGGTTAACTAGGATCTGCGGCCTATCCTGTAGGTAGGGAAATGGGCAGACTAGATGGGCCTAGCAGTCCTTATCTGCCGTCAAAGTCTATGTTTCTATGTTTCTACGCCCTTGCTACTGGGATCCCGGGAAGATAGTGGACAGTGGGTGGAATGGCAGCCGGCAAAAGGACTCATCCGTTGCCGTGGCCCCAGGTGCAAAAATAGAATATGGGAAAAAACAAGCAAAGTAACTCAGTTCCATGGAATCTTCTACTCAAAATAGAAATTATCATCATCCATATTTTATATCAGGCCTTACTGTTTGCATCTGTACAGAGTACATCATAAACAGATAAAACCAAATGAATGCTTAAACATCTTCTGTAGCATTCCTCTTAAATAATCCTGAAATGATTCATAGAAATAAGGTTTTAAGTGCCCTGATGAAATTGAGCTGGAGCAGCAAGACTAACATAGGATGACCAAGTATTGCAAAGGAGAGGTTCTGCAACTAAAAGGGACACTGTCAACCCTTTTTCAACATGTTATTTCTAGCTGAAAACACATATTTTATGATGCTTTACAGTCTATAATATTCACTGATGTTGCTGGTTGTTTTACCTGCTCCTTTTCTTAATAGAACTGGAATGCCTGCCAATGGTGTAATTATATCTAACCTTGATTTGCTTTAGATCTTTGATCTGCTCTTATTGCATACTTTCTGAACATTAAGAACACCCCAAACAGTACAACCACTCATGATGCAACAGTCTTCTCCTCTCCCACTGCATCTTGAGTATCTAGACTGTGTTGGTGGTGTTTCCAAGTCCAGAAAAGATGCAGCTGGCACTGATGGCGGAGGGAGAGGTAGACATAGCAGCCATCATGGAGACTTGGGCCACCCAGTACCATGACTGGAATCTCTTGATGCCTGGGTATAGTTTGTACTGGAAGGACAGAGAAAAGAGGAGAGGCGGAGGAGTGGCTTTATTTGTAAGGGATGGGATCTTATGCACTAGGGAGGAGGTAGAAGAAAACAGGCCTGAAGCCTTATGGGTACAGCTCCAAAACCCTAAAGGGAGGAAAGTTAGATTGAAGGGGGGTGAAGAACACCCTACCAGGATGAAGAAATGGACAGGGAGCTGGGGAAACAAATTAGAAGGCTAAGTGGCAGGGACAACATTGTCTTGACAAAGAATTTCAATCTTCTAGGATAGACTGGAGCACTATGGCTACCTCCTGTTCCAGGGCACAGGTTCTTCTGGATGTATTCCAGGACTGTTTCCTGGTGTAGGGGGTCACAGAGCCAATCAGGGAGGATGCTGAACTGGAACTGGTGCTGTTGGATGGTGAACAGGTCCAGGACATTGCAGTTGAGGACCCCCTAGCAGGCAGTGACCACTGCATGGTGTGGTTCTTCCTCAACTTGGGCAAGGAAGCAGCCAGGACCAAGATGAGGGTGGTGGACTTCAGGAGAGCAGACTCTGGAAGGATGGGTGACATCCTAGCAGGACACATGGCCAAAATCATTCCAGAGATGGATGTGGATCAGAACTGTTCCATTATCAAGCTGAGACTTATTGAGGCCATGATCACATGTGCTAAGACCCGGAGTAAGATGTCCAGGACCAAAAGACTGAGCTGGCTCAGCACGGAGGTGGCAAAGATAGTGAGGGATAAGAGAGAAGCATTCTGTAGATACAAGAGATCTATGATAGAAGTAGGCAGGGAGGAGTACTCATGAAAAGTCATGGAAGTGAGCAGAATGGTCAGGTCAGCTAAGGCCACAAGAGAATTAAGGTTGGCACAAGGGATTAGAGATGGGGAAAAGGATTTCTTCAAGCGCATGAGAGAAAAGAAGCTGCAAAGATGGGATTGTCAGGATTAAGGAGGGGGATGGGCAGCAAAAGGGGTGGACCAGGCGGAAGCACTGAATGAGTACTTCTGTTTAGTGTTCACTAGGGAAAAGGATGGTCCTATGCCACAGGGAATAACAGGGGTGGCAAAAGGGGGTGCAGGGGTTACTGATAGGGAAATCCAGGAGGACAGGATTTTAAAGGGCCTTATGGCCCTGCGGGTACACAAGGCTCTGGGACCAGATGGTGTACACCCAAGAGTCCTGAGATAATTGGCAGTGGTCCTAGTTGGCCCTCTGGTGGATCTGTTCAACACCTCACTGAAGTCAGACCATGTGCTTCAGGACTGGAGAATGGTGCATGTGGTGCCTCTCCACATGAGCACACCCAGGGATGAACTGGGTAACTACAGACCGATCAGCCTTACCTTTATTGTAGGGAAGTTAATGGAGATTATTCTGAAGGAGAGACTGGTGTACTTTCTCGAAACCAATGGTCTCCAGGATGACAGGCAGCATGGGTTTGTATTGGAGAGATCCTGCCTGGCAACCCTAATAGACTTTTTTAAGTGGGTCAGAGTGAGTCACAAAGGCACTTGACAGGGGCCATGCAATGGATGTCCTATATCTGGACTTCAGCAAGGCCTACAGCTCAGTGCCACATGGTAGGATGCTCAGTAAACTAGCGAACCTGGGAGTTGGAGACAAACTGGTAGGGTGAGTCAGGAGCTAGCTGCAGGACAGGAGGAAGATGGTAACTGTTGGGGGGCTATCGAAACTCAGGCATTAACAAGTGGGGTCCCACAAGGCTCGTTACTTGGTTCAGTGTTATTTAACATCTTTATTGGGACATAGAAGGAATCAACAGTAAAATCTGCTAATCGCAGACAGCGCTAAGATCTGTGTGAGAGTGGACAGTGAGGAGAGGAGGCAGGAGCTCAGGGAAGACCTTGCTAAGTTGGAGCATTGGTCAGGCATCAGGCAGTTAGAGTTTAATGCTAAGAAGTGTAAGCTCATGCACCTGGCAGCCAGGAATCCTGGGACTAGCTACTGGCTGGGGGAGTGCAGGTAGCCATTTCTGAGGAAGAAAAGAATCTGGGGCAATTGTCACAGAGGTCATAAAAAACTCTGCTTATGTCATAAAGCAGCTGCCAAAGCAAACAAAATGCTGGGGTGCATCACCAGAGGAATCACCTCAAGGAGTGAGGAAGTCATCATGCCATTGTACAGGTCCCTGATTAGACCACACTTGGAGTACTGTGTGCAGTTCTGATGCCCATATTTGAGGAAGGATATCAAAATGCTACAGGGGGTGCAGCGATGGGCAACCATGATGATCCAGGGCCTGGGGGACAAACAATATGATGAGAGACTGAGGGAGCTCAACAAGTATTTCTTAGAGTATAGGAGGGAAAGGGGGGCCACGACTGAAACCTTCAAAGACTTAAAGAGCTGGTGACACGTTCAAGAGAACTTTAACAAAACATAATATTTAGGCACTGTCCAGCTTGTATTTCCCATTAGTTCTGAATTCCATCTCCCCATTATTTAGTAGTGAGGTAATTTGCATGAACACAGGATATTTGCTCCTCAAGAGTTCATCTATTCCTGCTGCTTTCTCCTTACTTGAAATCATAGTGCACTGCTTGTGACCTCACAGTTACTCTCAGCAACAGACTGCAATGTCACAACAGAGGATTATGACTTGACGTAGGGAGTAAGCTACAGAGGCAGATTAACTCAGAGTGAACTCTAAGGGACAACAGTCATATATTCATATACATTTCTTCAGTAATAAATTATGGGGAGAAATATGTAAAATATAAATGGAATGCAAGCAAAATTGTACCTAATTATTATGTTTTTTTAAGTTTTCTTTGAGGTGTCAGTAACTCTTTAAAAGGTATAAATAAGGTTAGAGCAGAGGGCATGTTCAACATAAAGGGGGAGAGTCCACAAGGGGGGCACATTCTAAAGTTGGTTGGGGGATGATTTAAAAGAGAAATGAGGAGGTGTTATTTCACAGAAAGAGTGGTGGCAAGGTGGAACAAATTGCTGGAAGAACTGATCTCTCTAAAAACCATGGGCAGTTTTAAGAGGGGGAGGGACAGGGTCAAAGGGAAGTTCACTTCTGTTGTAGGATGGGGAGGGGTAGGAGAGGGTGGGGAAAGATAAATCTAGGGAGGAAATGGGTGATGGGAAGCTACAGCAGAATAAACTGTGTGCTGCACATTCAAGCAGACCTGATAGACCGTAATGGCCTGTTTCTGCTGCCATATTCGTATGTTTGTATCAAGGCTATAAACAGACATGTTTTTGTCTGGTAATTCCAGTAAGGTGGGCACTCCGTTTTTCTCTTTTAAAAAGGAATAAAAAGGCCAACCCGGTGGTGCCGAGGGTTTAGGCGCTGGATGCCACACCTCACGCCACACTGGCAACCCGAGTTCGGGAACAGACTTGGTTCGCTGGAAGTTGGATGGGGGAGGAGAGGATTGAGCACCAGAGAACTGTTGTCCTTTCCTAGGGAGGGTTTGGTAGATTCCCCAAATGGTTGTGGCTCCTAGTGGTAGCTGAGGGTACCACACACCATACTGGGGCAGCCAATGGGGATGGTGGCAGTGGGTGACTGCGGGAGGGGGGAGAGTGCGTGCTCCATGCTCTGTCACCATTGCACAACTGCGTCAGAGGGGAGTAACCCAAGCAAAACCTCCTGACTGCTGGTAGGCAAAGTGGGACCAGTTGTCGGCCCCATATGCAATGCCAGGCTTCCCAGTCCCCTCTTACGGTTCTCCCTGCAAGTCCCTGTCACTCTACTAGAGTGTAGATAGAGTGCCAGGAGGAGTTCAGCAGTCCTGCCCAGGGAGACTCAGAGCCAGAGGGATTGTGAGGCTGCAAGAGGTGGAGAGGAGAAGGGCCCAGCCAGAGAGACAGGGGGCTGGAGGCTTCAGGCAAGTGGGAGATAGCCACGCTAAGCATCCATGCCGGAGAGAGTCTGGTAAGCCAGGTGAATAAACAGAGTCTACCAAAAAAAGGAATAAAAAGGAATCAGCATCAAACACCAGTTACATCAGCTCATACTACTGTACAAAATGTGAACACCATAAATTGTGTTTTTTAAAACTAAGGACAATTTGAGGACAGTGTCGCTTTAAGCATCAGGTCCTAGTATTAGAGGTTAGGTTCTATAGATCTGGCCTTGAGGGTGATAGGATCACATACTGTATAAGTCCTTTAGGTGTACATTTATGGGGAATTCCAGGCTACAAAGGGCAACAGAACTCTCCAGCATAAGTTACTCAGTGAACAACAGGCTAGCTGCTCCCTTCAGAATGGTGAAGGGTCAATAAAACCAGAACTGTCCATCTGGACTGAGCAGAAACATTTTTTCTATTTGAACTAAATTGGCTCTTGCTGTTTTGTAAAGTGAGTTGTCACTAGTCATGAATCTACAGGTGTTCAAGATTTTGACCGAAGTCCATCCCACCACATGCTGGCTGGATCATGCCATATTTGGATTATTCAAGAGTCTGCTGGGTGAGGCACCTGGCATCAAGTGAAGGGAGGTAGAGGGAGATGTAGGAGTAAAGGGAGCAGTACTGAGTTTGGGGAAGGCACATCCAAGGCAAAGCAACAGAAGGCATGAAAGAGGGGTCCAGTTTGGCAAGGGTGCAATTGGGAGCAGCATTGCAGATGATGTCACCATAGCCATAGATAAAGGGATCATCTTTGAAACTAGTGCTCGACGGGCAGGAAGCTGGTAACCAGTTTTGTTCCTGTAGAGTGCAACCAGTTTGGGATGGAGTTTGATGTGGATGGCATCTATTGTATCTGTGTCAAGAAGTCAAGTGTCAGACCCCACGATACCTAAAGGAGGAGACATCCTCAATCATGGAACCATCAACATATGGAGGGAAGGAAGGGGAGGGTCTGGCATGCCTCTGCCTGGAGACGAAGGCCATGGAGATGGCTTTCTTGGTGTTGAGGGAAGATTGGTTGGATCTGGACCAGCACTGTATGCTGTCAAAGTCCATTTGTAGTCAGACAGCAAGGTTAGCAGCAGAAGAGCCAAAGTCAAACATCACATTATGATCTGTGTTCATGTGAATGGACAAAGAGGAACAGGCAGCAGGGAGATCATTTAGAAATATGGAAAAGAGCACAGAACACAAGACAGATCCTTGGGAGATTCAACAGCAGCTGGGGAATGGAGGGGATAAGATATCACCAATACGAAAACGTGAGACCTTCCCTCAAGGTAGGAATGGATCCAGCTGTATGAGGAGGCAGAGAGCCCCAGCACCTTAAGCTTGTCCAGAAGCAGTGGTGTGATGCAGTGCCAAAAGCTTTGGCAAGTCCACAAAGATGGCAAAAGCAAACAGGCCTTGGTCCATATACAACAGGATGGAATCATTAAGCCAAAGGATGGAGGTGGATGTGGAGCTGGAATTTTTGAAACCTGACTGGAAGACAGAAGAGAAAAGGAGGAGGCGTTGAGGAAAGAGGAGAGATGTAGGAGAACAAAGTGTTCCTGAAGCTTTTCTGGTGTGGGAAGGAGAGAGATAGGATGATAGCTACCAGAGGAGAAACAATTACCCTGTTTTGGTGGGGGAATGATGGTAGCCTATTTCCAGACATCACAGACAGAGCTAAGGTGAAAAAGAGGTTGAAGAGGTAGGCAAACAGGGATGCTAAAGGCAGGAGCAGAGAGATGTAGAAGCTTTCAGTCAAGTTTATCAGGACTCATTACTCTTTAGGGGTTAATATCTAGAAGGGCCTAGAGGAAGGGAGAAGAAGAGATAGAATAAAAGATGAAAGAGTGAGAGGGAGGTGGTAAGGATTGTGGGGAGGAGGTGTGGGATTAGGGAAAGGGCACAGGTGGTGAAAAAGGCGTTGAAAGTAGAAGCCACAGTAGCAGGGTCAGTGATGCAGCAGGAGTTTCCAACCTTGAGGACAGCAAGGAGGATTATAGGCCTGTCTCCAACTCCCCTTTTTATGGAAGGCGGTGGGTTAAGAGAAAGTGGTGATGGTTCACTTGGAAACTACCTGAATAATCATGGCATTTGCAATAAGATACACTTGAGCTTCTGACTGGGTCATACTATGGAAACTGCCCATATAAAGTGGGAAATGATCACCTCTTAGCAATGGACAAAAAACAAATGTCTGAGCTGACCATTATTTATTTTCTGTAGCATTTGATATGTTAGAACATATGGTGCTGTTGGATCAATTTTGAGTCTACTGTGATTTCAATGGAACTATTCTCCAGTTACTCTGGTCATACCTAGCAGGGATCTACATGCAAATGACAGTCAGATGTTATTTTTTCCACTTATGAAGTGGGGCAGGATTTCCGTGTATCTGAATGCTTGGATGAGATTGAATAGTGAATGTGAGAAAAATGTCTTAAACTTTAACCAAGTAAAACAGAGTTACAATGGATGTGGCATAGTAGGCAGCTGGAGGCATATTAGGAGGTCCTCTCTCTTGCTTTGGTAGAGAGGGTGAGCACTGCCCCTTCTAGCTGTGTGGAATTCTAGTGAATACTTTTAAGGGTGCTCTGTTGTTTAAGTCCTAGGTAACATTCACTGTCAGCATTAGGTTTTACAGTCTTAGGAATATTGCCAAATGTAGAATGATGCTTCCATGTGCTGACATACATAGCTAGGTGCATGCCTTTGTCTAACTGAGACTCACTACTCTAACTTGTTCAATGTAGGATTGCCTGAATGACTCATTTACTGCTTGCAGCAAGTGTAGTGCTAGATGAAGCAGCTAAGCTCCTAATGCAGGCTACTCATAGGGATCATATCTCCACTATTTAGCAGGAGATGCACTTGCTGCCTACTAAGCAGCAAGCAAACTTCAGTGTGTTATTGTTTATATATAAAGTACTCCATAGAATGGAACCTGTGTACATCCTTGACCTCTTGATCAATCCTTCCTCAGAGAGATCGCTGCATTCAGATCCAGCAACAGTGCATGATTCTACTATATTGTTTATGGACCACTGATAACATATATGTTTTATTGCAGTTTTTACACACTGGAATAGATCTCCAGCCAAATTTAGTTGTGCTCTGTCTTTTCTGACTCATCAGCACAGCAGAAGGGTTGCAACTTATGATTGTGGTGACTCATGTCTGGGAATCAGCCCAAGATGCAGGAGAGCAGTTGGGGGAGAGGAAGCTTGAGAATTCCATAGGATACTCACCTTCATAGGGAGGGTGGCAGTCCACTCCCTCTGCATGAGTGCCCCCTTGGGGCCCACAGGTGGAGTCAGTCATGTGGGCACTGTGTACCAAGACAATATTCGGCTTTCTTGCGTCATCCACAGCCATTGTGTTCCTGAAATGTGCATTACCTTCCAACATCTCAGAAGTGAGAGAAAAGACTGAAATACCTTGGCTCTGAGTGATGCGCTGCTATACCTGAGCCCTGTGCTGCCTGTCTTCCCAGCACAAGTGGTCGCTGAAACCAACACCAGACTGCTTAGGAGGGGGATTTGTCTCCCTCCAAGGGCCCTACCATTGAAGGAAATCTGTAAGGCAGGTAAGGGATTCACTGTGTTGCAGGGTCTGGTGATGGGGCTGGACTGCTGTCAGACACCTGAATTTAGCAAGATTACTGGGAATATAAAGATTAAATAAAAAAAAGAAGAACTGACCTGTCTTTGAGTTTATTTAAATCTCCAGGAAAGTCCTGTTGCATAGAGAGGCATTCAGATGACTGTATCTATATATTTTGTTTGCCAGTTGCCTTGTTGATGTAATTTTTTGTTACCTGCTTTTGTTGTACGTTTAGTTTGCTGACTCTGTGTTTGAATGTGAGGTACTCATATGATATTTTGTTTCTAAATCAAAGTCAAGTAAAAATAGAACATTCTCTTCATCATCAACAACTTTAAATGCATAACCACTGATCATCTACCACGTATATGAGGAAAGCAGTTGCTAACAGAATAACATCAACTAAGCCTCTCAGTGGGTATGAATGAAGGAATTATGTTAGGAGATTTCTGAGATTAGGAGGCACTAACCAATGAATCATATTATTCATACAGCTATTTTATTTATTTATTTTATTTATTTCAGTTTGGGATTAATACCTTTGAGCCAAAGGTTCGTTTACAAAGGCTCCAAATCAAACATAGTACAGAAACAGAAATTTACAGCAACAACAGTATATATACAGAGATACATATGCATACAAAAGACAGCATGATTTCAAGGTTACATAGCATACATGAAAAAAACAAAATATTGTTCTTAACTGTCAAGTTACAATTTGGTTACAGATTGTCTAGAAATTTACCATGAAATGTCACCATCAGCCCTACATATATAGGATTTCAGGTAACTAGTGCTGGGGTAAGGTAAGGCCACTAGAAATAAAGATTTTTTTGAAGCTGTGCTTGAGTGGCAGCCTGAGAAAGCTTTGTTGTTGGGGGTGAAGAGTCAGTGATGAGGTATAGGGGATGGGGGAAAATAGGAAGAGGGTGGTCAAGGGGGATAGGCAGTGAAGGGGGATGGAGTAGAACAGGTGGGGCATGGATAGGGTGAGGCAATAGCATGTGGGGGGTAGGGAGAGGAGAGGAGAGGATAGGACCGGGGGTAGTGGGGGCGAGGGTAGGAGGGGGGATAAATCAATAGTAGTTGTTACAATGGTGGGTGGGAAGGGATGTTTAGAGACAATTCAAGTGTTTGAATAGAGCATGCAGGCACTCATGGAATTGTTAGTATAATGGATAGGTTGTGTTGGGGCACCAACATAACCTAACATACCTTGCCATACTTTGCAAAAGATAACCAGTGCGGATCCCACAGCATTATGTGTAATATGTTGCTGGGATGCTGTGAAACTACTAATTATTAAACAGATTGTAGAATCAAAAAATAGTGGGCAGAACATGTAAGTAACTTTCAAAAGTAGTCCTTATTTTTTTTCGTTAAACTAACGTCACACGCCAAGGAATGTTTTGGGAGAGTAGCACTTGGAGGTGTGCCTCTCCCATCAATGCACTGTTGCCTTGAGCAGGCATCGCGTCCTGCACCAATGGGTGCAGGAGCTCTTTAGTATTACCGCGGTGTTCCTCTGCTTCAGCGAAAGCACCGCTGCCATACTGAGCGCCACCGCCACGACGTCCCCCTAGCATCACGCCCTGCCCCGCCTGCCGCATCATGCCGCCCCACAGCTTTTGCAAACTTTGTTTGCTGGAGGAGTGCCCAATTCCCTATCGGCCCCAGCCCCAAACCATCCTGCTGCCACGCTGAGGCCCACCCGAAAGCTGTGGCGATGCCTTTGTTTTTGCGGCGGGGTGCCCAATCTCATCGGCTCGCGCCCCACGTAGTTTGCCAACGGGGTGCCCAATCCCCCATTGGCTCCTTGCCCCCTGTCATCTTGTGCCACGCTGGGAGCTCACCCAGTGTGGCAAATGGTCCCATGTCGTCTTTTTTTTTTAACACCTGTAAAATAAAACGGTCCCACGGCGCTCTCCCAGCCCTCCCACAACCCGCACTCCACCCACTGCGCACCCAGCCTCCCACCCCCACCCCATACTTACCTCCGGACTCCGGCGCGACGATCTTCGGTGGACCGGGAACACGTCTGCACTCTTCAAAGGCGACCGCGAACTGAGGAAATGCCGGTAAGCTGTATAATGGGCTAGATAGGGGGGGTTCAACTTTATTGCATATCTCAGTCATTTTTTTGGAATTTTTGCACCAAATTTTCAACATGGGGTTTTTGGGATGCCTTCTCATGAATGATGTCACTGTCATGGCGTTATTCGGCCGAGGGTGATTTCGCAGGCACTGCGCAGTCACTGCGCGAAATCACCCTTCAGCCTAGAATAACGCCATGACAGTGAAATCATTCATGAGAAGGGGTCCCAAAAAACCCATTTTGAAAATTTGGTGCAAAAATTCCAAAAAATGACTGTTTTACGAGCGCGCGATGCGCAGTTCCTATGCAGGCTCGTAAGTTCGCGAATTTTCAATATTTTCACTCCAGATTTTCAACATTGCCATTTTATCACACCTTCTTATGAGCTGTATAGCTGTCATTTTTCACATCTCACCCAAAATGTGTTTCCGCCCATGTAGCGCACAATGGTGCAGTCAGTGTGTGAAATCAGTGTATGGGACACATTAAGAAAATCACAGTGTCACTGTTCATGAGCAGAGATCTTAAAATGGCTATGATGAAAATTTGGCGAGAAAATTCCTACAAATAACTGTTTTACGAGCATGCATTGTGCAGTTCCTACGCACGCTCGTAAGTTTGCAAATTTCCAATATTTTCACCACATTTTCAACATTGCCATTTTACCACACCTTCTTATGAGCAGTACAGCTGTCATTTTTCACATCCTGCCCAAAACGTCTTTCCACCCATGTAGTGCACAATGGCGCAGTCGGTGTGCGAAATCAATGTATGGGGCACAGTAAGAAAATCACAGTGACACTGTTCATTAGCAGAGGTTTTAAAATGGCAATGTTGAAAATTTGTTGAAAAAATTCTAAAATGACTGTTTTATTTAGCTGCAGCAAGCAGACAGTTCCAACGATTGCAGGTTTGCGGAATTTTCAATATTTCCACCTGATTTTCAACATTGGCATTTTACCACACTTCCTTATGAGCAGTACAGCTATCATTTTTCACATCCTGCCCAAAACATCTTTCCGCCTATGTAGCGCTCAATGGGGGTAACAAAAAGGTCATGCTGACAATTTATTGTGCAAATACCAGCAATAGCACAGGGCATTAGGGTAAAGCACCATACATGCCAAACACCATTGCAAATACCTGCAAGCGAACGTTCGGCATTGACAAATGCTTGTTATTTCTGAAATTATTTTCTTTTCAATGGGCTTACGTGTACAGCCTTTTCTATGGGCTGGCAGTATAGCCTAGAGGTTAGAGCAATGAGCAGTGAATGAGCTTGGTAAACATAGAAACATAGAATTTGACGGCAGATAAGGACCGCTTGGCCCATCCATTCTGCCCATACTGGATAAGCTGCAGATCCTAGTTAACCAGCAGCCTACTTCTTCCTACCCCCAACCCCTAGAATTGCCTTATGACTGTCCCATGCATGCTTGAATTCCACCACTGATTTTGACTCCACAACCTCCTCTGGAAGGCCGCTCCATGCATCCACAACCCTCTCTGTGAAAAAATACTTCCTTAAATTACCTCTGAGCCGCTCCCCCTATCTTCAAATTGTGCCCTCTTGTTCTTGCACACCTCTTTTTTTGAAAGATGCTACCCTCTTGGACTTTGTTGATTCCCTTGAGGTACTTGAATGTTTCTATCATGTCCCCCCTCTCCCTCCTTTCCTCGAGGCTATACATATTAAGATCCTTTTGTCTCTCTTCATATGTCTTCCAGTGCAGACCCTGCACCATTTTAGTTGCCCTCCTCTAGACAGCTTCCATCCTGTCTATGTCTTTGCGGAGATTGGGTCTCCAGAACTGCACACAGTACTCCAGAAGGGGTCTCACCAGCTGTCTGTACAGAGGGATAATAACTTCTTGTTTTCTACTGGTGATGCTTCTCCCTATGCATCCCAGTATCCCCCCAGCCCTCCTTGCTGCCCTCTCACATTGCTTGCCCACCTTTAGGTCATCTGATATGACTACCCCCAGGTCCCTTTCCATTTTTGTTGTTGTTAGTATCTCACCCCCCATTGTGTACTCTTCCCCTGGGTTTTTGTTTCCCAGGTGCATTACCTTGCACTTCTTAGCATTGAATCTAAGCTGCCATACATTTGACCATTCCTCTAACCTTGCCAAGTCTCTTCTCATCCTTTCCACCCCACCCTGTGCATCAACTCTGTTGCAGATCTTTGTGTCATCTGCAAAGAGACATACTTTTCCTTCCAGTCCTTCTGCAATGTCGCTTATAAAGACATCGAAGAGGACCGGTCCTAATACTGAACCCTGCGGTACCCCACTAGTAACCCTCCTTTCTTCTGAGTGGACTCCATTTACTATTACTCTCTGTGTCCTATTCTCCAGGGAATTCTTTAACCAGGCTGTCATCTTGGGACCCACTCCCAGGCCGGCTAACTTGTATATTAATCTTTTGTGTGGGACTGTGTCAAATGCCTTGCTAAAGTCTAGGTAGGCCATGTCCACAGCCCCTCCCTGATCTACTACTTTGGTCACCCAGTCAAAGAAATCTATCAGATTCATCTGACATGACCTTCCTGCTGTGAAGCCATGCTGCCTAGGGTCCTGTGCCCCTCTGGCCTCTAGATACTCGACAATTCTTTCCTTCAGAAGTGATTCCATCATTTTCCCTATCACTGAGGTTAAACTAACAGGTCTGTAGTTTCCTGCTTCTGCCTTGCTCCCACTTTTGTGAAGGGGCATCACATCTGCCCTCCTCCAGTCCTCGGGTACCACCACATCCTCCCATGATTTGTTAAAAAGGGTAGTCAGTGGTGTCACTAGTTCTACCCTTAGTTCTTTTAGAATTCTGGGATGAATCTCATCAGGCCCCATTGCTTTGTCCACCTTCAGTTTTAAGAGTTCTTTCAGAACCCTTTCTTCTGTAAATGGGCTGGTATCAACTTCTGTATCTAGAGTGTTTCTACTGTTTGTTTTATGTACCGCCACCTCTTGATTTGTAAATACTGAGCAAAAATATTTGTTTAGTATCTCTGGCTTTTCACAGTCTCCCTCTGCCACCCTCCCTCCCCTTTATTAAGCCTCACTATCCCTCCCTTGGTCTTCCTTCACTCCCTGATGTACCTATAAAAGGTTTTATCCCCCTTCTTAACTGAGTTGGCTATCTTTTCCTCGGTTTGGGCCTTTGCTGTTCTGACTGCCTTCCCAGCCTCCTTTTGCTTTAACTGATACAGTTCTCTGTCCTGCTCCTTCTGCAATTCCTTGTACTTCCTGAATGCTTTCTTTTCTCTTGAACCTTCACTGCCACTTCCTTTGAGAACCATAGTGGTTTCTTACATCGTTTTGTTTTGTTTATTTGCTTCACCCAAAGCTCGTTACCTCTGTGATGGCAGTTTTATTATTCCCCATTGTTCTTCCACCCTCCTTCCTGCCCATTTGCTAGTGCAATCCTTAGGCACTCACCCATTTTGTCAAAGTCACGCCTCCTAAAGTCCAGTACTTTTGTCTTTGTATGGCTTGACTCTATTGCTGTGTTTATTGTGAACCATACTGTTCGATGGTCGCTAGTTCCCAGATGACTACCCACTTCTACATCTGTGATCCTCTCCATCTCCATTTGAGAGAATCAAGTCTAATATTGCTCCTCCTCAGTGGGCTCCAACGCTAGTTGTTAAGGCATGCCCTGTAGGGCATCTAGAATAACTCCACTCTTCAAATGGCAGCTGCAACTGCACTCCAGTTAACATCTGGCATATTCAGATCACCCATCAGCAATATCTCCCTTTTCTGCCATTCTAAGTATACTTTCTATCATTTCCTTGTCCATTTCCTCCCTGAGATGGGGTTCTGTATACAACCCCTGAGCGGATTGTGGTGCCATTGCCAGTCTCCAAATTTACCCACAGTGCTTCTTCTCCTCCCTGTTTACCCTTTTGTTCTGTTGCTTTTATTCCTTCCCTTATGTAAAGAGCTACTCCTCCTCCTCTTTTACCCTCCCTGTCCCTCCTGTAGATAGTGTATCCTGGTATGTTTACGTCCTAGTCATGGTTTTGTGTGTACCATGTTTCTGTGACTGCCACGATATCCAGATGTTCCTCCTCCATCAAGGCCACTAATTCAGGAAGCTTGTTACCCAGACTATGGGCATTGGTACCCATTGCTCTCCATTTTTTGATGGCTTTACCTTCTGTTGCAGCATCCCCCACTGACCGTTCTACCTCGGTCTTTTTCTCATTTAGTACCCTGTTTTGTAGGGAGAGGCTGGGATTTTCCTGCTGCTTATCAGTGCCTCCCCCTTTGACTAGTTTAAAAGCTTGCCAATGAAGCATTTAAACCGATTGCTCAAAAGACTTGTTCCCTTCCTGACCATCCTGCCAGTATAGGCTGGTGTCCCTCTAGGTGGAACCCCAGTCCCCAATGAAGCCAAACCCCTGTGCTCCACACCATTTTTTCAACCATTCATTAAACTGCATGGTACTAATTACCCTCACCTCCCCCATGCCTTTGACAGGCAGCACCTCTGAGAAGGATACTGTGTGTGATACTTGTCTTAGGCCCCTCCCCAACTCTGCAATGTCCTCCTGCACTGCTCTAATCTCATGATGAGCCAAGTCATTTCTCCCTAGGTGACAATTACGTCCAGCTCAGACTCCCTTGCAGCTGTTCTCCTGATCCTGAGGATGCGCTTCCTGTCCCTCCAAGCCATGGCACCAGGCAGGCACCTTACTTCAGTTTTCCCAGCCCCCCCAGTTCTATACCCCTAATAATTGAGTCCCCCAACAGAAGCTGCTTCCTTTCCCTGTGGTGTCCTCTGCCTCCTTCCTGTGGCCCTCCCTTGTGACAGTTGTCATCAGTCTTCTCTGTGGGTGCATCCATAGGGGAGCTATGCTCCCCCAGAATGGTGTATGGATTGTGGAGTGGAACAATTGACTGGGTGTGCCTCTGTTCCACCATCCTCACCCTCCCTGAGCCCACTGTGGTCCAACTGCTGTGCTTTCTTCGCAACCTCTGAGGTAGTGGTGGTGGTGCTAGTGCTCCCTGGATGGGGGAGGTTCCCTTCCTACTGTCCAGTGTGGCCTGGGGGAAGGTTTCCTTACTACTGTCCAGTGCAGCCTAAAGACGGGCATCTTCCTTCCTCAGGGCAGAGAGTTGTCTGCAAATAGGGCAGCGTCTCAGCCTCCAGAAAGACTCCCGGAAGACTGCAGCCCCACAGCCATTACATTGCGCTACTCCCCACAGGTTTATCTACTTTTTTTTTGTTTGTTTTTGTGTGTGCGTGCGTGCGTGTGTGCGCGTGTGTGATTGGTTATATAGAAATATATATATATATATTTTTTTTAATTTTGTTGTTTTTTAACCAGGTATAGCACACTAAGCTGAAAGCTTTTTACAGGAGCGACCTGGGAGCACAAGGAGGTTAAGTGACTTGCTCAGGGTCACACAGTATGCAAGTGGAAGCTGTGGGATTCAAACCCAGGTCTGGTCTGCTGGATGTCACCAGATTTGCAGCTCAGAGCCTTAGACCACTGCGCTATACTGCCTCCTATATTATACAATGTGTATGCTTATATTGTCAGTGCAGTGTGCTAGAGAGGATATGACAGTGATATGCACCTTGCACTCTTGAGGAAATGATGTCAGAACCTTAGGTATAAAGGAACTATTTCCAGGGGTGGGTGGGTGAGGGGTGGAAGGGGTTGAGCCTAAACTGTGCCCTCACAAAACAATCAGCTAAAAGCTTTCACCCACCACTGCGATGAGTGCCTTCCTGTCAGCAAGATACCCTACACAACAATTTGACAGAGAAAATACCCTGCTAATCAAACAGATTACCAAACAGTGGTACATCCAGCAGACCTGGGTTTGATTAGCACAACCTCCACTTGCATACTGTGTGACTCTGGGCAAGTTCCTTAACCTCCCCCAGTGCTCCCAGGTCACCCCTGAAGACAGGCATTTGTGCCTCGTGGGCCTTCCCTCTTTACCAAAGACTAAAATAAAATAAATAAATAAGTTAGTTTTCTATGTGATAATACTGGCAGTGATGTGAAAAGTTGTACATTACTTGGAAGCAGATATAGCTAGTTCTGTTCCTCCCACTACATCATCATCAGCATGTGAGCTAACTCATTGTTACATAGAAACAGAATTTGACATCAGATAAGGACCGCTTGGCCCACCTAGTCTGCCCATTTTCCTACCTAATGCCTAATGGTTAAGCTGCAGATCCTAGTTAACCAACAGCCTACTTCCTCCTACCCCCCCACTAGAACTGCCTTATGTCTGTCCCATGCATTCTTGAATTCCCCCACTGCTTTTGACTCTAGAACCTCCTCAGGAAGGCCGTTCCATGTATCCACAAATCGCTCTGTAAAAAAATACTTCCTCACATTAGCTCTGAGTGATTCCCCCCCCCATCTTCAAATTGTGCTCCCTTGTTCTTGCACACCTCTTTTTCTGAAAGATGCTACTATCTTGGACTTTGTTGATTCCCTTGAGGTACTTGAAAGTTTCTATCATGCCCCCCCCTTTTCTCAAGGGTATACATATTAAGCTCCTTTAATCTCTCTTCGTATGTCTTCTGGTACAGACGCTGCACCATTTTAGTTACCCTCCTGTGGACAGCCTCCATCCTGTCTATGTCCTTGCAGAGATGGGGTCTCCAGAACTGCACACAGTACTCCAGATGGGGTCTCACCAATTGTCTGTACAGAGGGGTAACAACTTCCTGTTTTTCTACTGGTGACGCCTCTCCCTATGCATCCCAGTTTCCCGCCAACCCTCCTTAATGCCTTCTCATATTGCTTGCCCACCTTTAGGTCATCTGATATGACTATCCCAGGTCCCTTTCAATTTTTGTTGTTGTTAGTATCTCACCCCCACCTCCCCCCCACTGTGTACTCTTCCCCAGGGTTTTTGTTTCTCAGGTGCATTACTTTGCACTTCTTTGCGTTGAATCTAAGCTGCCATACATTTGATCATTTCTCCAGCCTTGCCAAGTTACTTCTCATCCTTTCCATCCCAACTTCTGCATTGACCCTGTTGCAGATCTTTGTGTCATCTGCAAAGAGACATACTTTTCCTTCCAGTCCCTCTGCAATGTCACTTATAAAGACATTAAAGAGGACTGGTCCCAGTACTGAACCCTGCGGTACTCCGCTAGTAATCCCCCTTCCTTCAGAGTGGACTCATTTACTATTACCCTATGTGTCATGTTGTCCAGCCAATTTTTTACCCAGGCTACCACCTTGGGTCCCACTCCAAGGCTATCTAACTTGTATATTTATCTTTTGTGTGGGACTGTATCAAATGCCATCATAAAGTCTAGGTAGGCCATGTCCACAGCCCCTCCCTGGTCAACGTTGGTCACCCAGTCAAAGAAATCTATTAGATTCATCTGAAATGACCTTTCCACTGTGAATCCATGCTGCCTTGGGTCCTCTGCCCCACTGGCCTCTAGGTACTCAACAATTCTTTCCTTCAGAAGTGATTCCATCATTTTCCCTACCACTGAGGTCAAACTAACAGGTCTGTAATTTCCTGCCTCTGCCTTGCTCCCACTTTTGTGAAGTGGAATCACATCCACTGTCCTCCAGTCCTCAGGTACCACACCATGCTGCCATGATTTGCTAAAGAGGGTAGTCAGTGGTGTCACTAGTTCTACCCTTAGTTCTTTTAGAATTCTTGGGCGAATCACATCAGGCCCCATTGCTTTGTCCACCTTCATTTTTAGGAGTTCTTTCAGAACCCTTTCTTCTGTGAATGGACTGGTATCACCCCCCCCCATCCAGAGAGTTTCTACTGTTTGGTTTAGGTACCTCCCCTTCCCCTTTTTTTGTTGATACTGAGCAGAAGTACCTGCTCAGTATCCCTGCCTTTTCACTGTCACCCTCTGCCCACAATTCCTCCCCTTTATTAAGCCTCAATATCCCTCCCTTGATCTTTCTTCACTCCATAATGTACCTATAAAAGGTTTCATCCCCCTTCTTAACAAAGTTGACTATCTTTTCCTCAGTTTGGCCATTTGCTGTTCTGACTGCCTTCCCCTTCCTCCTTCTGCTTTAACTGATATAGTTCTTTGTCTTGCTTCTTCTGTGTTTCCTAATATTTCCTGAATGCTATCCTTTTCTCCTTAACCTTCCCTGCCACCTCTTGTAATAGTGATTTTTCCTTCATTTTGTTTTGTTGATTTGCTTTACAGAAAGGCTTGTTGCCTCTGTGATGGCAGTTTTGATTTTTTCCCGTTGTTCTTCCACCCCTCCTTCTTGATTGTTTGCTAGTGTTTTTCTTAGGCACTCTCCCATTTTGCCAAGTCAGCCCTCCTAAAGTCCAACAAACTTGCTTTTGTATGGCTTAACTGTACAGCTATGTTTATTGTGAACCACACTGTTTGGTGGTCGCTTGTTCCCAGATGGCTACTCACTTCTAAATCTGAGATCCTCTCTCCATCCCCATTTGAAAGTACCAGATCTAAGATTTCTCCTCCTGAGTGGGTTCCAACACTAGCTGTCTAAGGCATCAATGCCTGTAGGGCATCGTGAATGACCCTGCTCTTGGATGTGGCTGCAGTAAAGGTGCTCCAGTTAACATCTGGCATATTCCAGTCCCCTATCAACAATATCTCTCTTTTTTCTGCCATTCTAAGGATTCCTGCTATCATTTCCTTGTCCATTGCCTCCCCCTGAGATGGGAGTCTCTAAACAACCCTTGTGCAGATTGTGGTGCCACTTCCTGTCTCCAGGATGATGCACAGTGCCTCCTGCGCTCCCTGTTTACCCTTTAGTTCTGTTGCTTTGATTCCTTCCCTTATGTAGAGAGCTACTCCTCCACCTCTTTTACCCTCCCAGTCCCTCCTATAGATTGTGTACCCTGGTATGTTGACATCCCAGTCATGGTTCACTGTGTACCATGTTTATGTGGCTGCCACGATATCCAGGCGTCCCTCTTCCATCAAGGCCACTAGTTGAGGGAGCTTATCCAGACTACAGGCATTGGTAAGCATCACCCTCCATTTTTTGATGGCCTGCCCCTTTTAGGCCCATCTCTGTCCTTACCGCCTTTGCCTTTTTCTGGATTTACCCCAGTTCTGCTCCATATTGACTTCACTACCTTTGTGTCTACTTCACTAATTACCCTGTTTTGTGGGGGTGGGCACTAGGATTTCCCTGTTTCTCTTTAGTGCCTCCCTCCCCATGGCTAGTTTAAATGCTTGCCAATGAAGCATTTAAATCTATCACCTCGGATCCTGGTTCCCCTCCTGGAAAGATGCATACCATCACACCAGTATAGGCCTGTATTCCTCCAGGTGGACCCCCAATCCCCAATGAATCCAAATCCCTGAGCTCCACACCAGTTTTTCAAACAGTCACTGAATCCCATGGTGTGGAGTATGCTAGCTTCACCCATGACATAGACAGGTAGCACATCCGAGAAAGTTATCATGTGCGCCACTTGTCTAAGACCCCTACCCAACTCCACAAACTCCTGCTGCACTGCTCTGATCTCATTCCCAGCCAGGTAATTTGTCCCTAGATGGACAATGACATCAAGCTCCCTCCCCTGTGCAGCTGCTCCCATGATCCTGAGGATTTGCTTCTTGACCCTCTAATCCATGGGGCTGGGAAGGCACCTTACCCCCCTCACCCTTCCCTCCCTAAGTTCTACCTCCCTAACGATTGAGTCCCCCACCAGGAGTTGTTTCCTTCACCTGTGGGGTCCCACGTCACCCTCCTGTGGGTCTCCTTTGTGGAGTTTCCCAGCATTCTCCTTGGTCTCCACTGTGGGTTCCTCCACAGAGGAAACAAGCTCCACTGGAATAGTGAATGAATTGTGAAGAGGAACAACTAGAGGGGATGTGCTTCTGTTCCACCACCCTCACCCTCCCTGAGCCCACCATGGTCCAACCTCTCCTCTTTCTTGGCAACTTCTGAGGCAGTGGTAGTGGCTTGGGTAATATCTGGGTGGGAGAGGAGGTTTCCTAAATCCTCACCAGTTCAGCATGGAGAGTAGCAACCTCCTTCCTCAGACCAGAAAAGTGCCTGCAAATAGAGCAGCAATGCACCCTCCAGAACATTTTCTGGAAGACTGTCACTCCACAGCCAGTGCCTTGCACCACTCTCCACATGTCTGTATCCCTTCCTGTTTCAGAGGTTTTTTTTTTTTTTGCTAGTGTGTCCAAGCGTGTGAGTGTGTTTAACCCCTATTCAGTGTGCTGTGCCTTTAAGGATGTGAACTGGTGTGTGTCCTTTGCACTTTTGGGAAAGTGATGTCATAACCCTTAATATAAAGGAAATGGTGTGTTTAGGGTGGGTGGGACTAAGCTAGTGCCCTCCAGAAACAATCAACTACAACTCTGAACCACCACCCCACGGTGAGTGCCTTCCTTCCTTTCAGACACCTATTTCACAGAGTTTAAGTTACAGGTTTAGTCACAAATGACTGCAGATATTCTCCCAGCTAAATTTCCACCCTGGCAAATAAAAGTTACAATATGAAAAGTCAACTGCAAAAACAGAGGACCAAAACACTGACTGGTGGTTGCTCTCTGTCTCACCTACATCTGTCGCTCATATCACAAATCATGTTGCCTGATTGCTAATACGTGTCATAAGTTACCCATCAAGTAACAGGAAAATTGCTCTTCTTGGTTACTATTGATGTCACAGTCAGTGACGTCACAATGTTGAAAATGTAAATGGAGGAATAGAACTGACCAAGTCAGCCTCTCCATAGAGTAATATTCTATACATCACACCTAGTACTGTCAGTAAGAAAATATTCTAATAAGCAAAACAGAAAGGAAAAAATACTTCTCATATAGGAAGTGATAGCTGATTCATTTTAAAAGTCACGTTTAACCCCAAGCAGTACACTAGCTCTTCAATGGATAATTTAAAAAAAAATGTAAATGATGAGAGCTGCACAGGCAGGACATAATGAAGAATATTGTCAAAATCCAGCCTTGCTGTGATGGAGGCATGATCTGGGGATAGAACCCAAAGAAAAAATTACTTACCATAGTAATGTTGTTTCTTCTAATGGAGTCTTGCTGTATTCTGACAAATACACAGTATATATAGGCAAAAAACTAAACCTAAACAGGGGCTCCCCAACAGGGGCAATGTAATCAAAAGACAAAAAGGCATGTAGAAGACTCAAGTCACAGATGCCCAAAGAAAACCAATACCCACTATTGGGTTAAGTTGCATAGGTGCTAAAGAGCCACCCTTCCCCAGGTTCAGAAAGGGAGGTAGTGTGGGAGGTCAGAATACAGCAAGACTTCATTACAGGAAACAGCATTACTATGGTAAGTAATTTTTTCTTCAAACAACATGAAGTCTTGCTGTTTTATGACAACATGCACACTACAAAGTAGTGCTTTATGGAGGTGGGCACAGAATCTATTTGGGGAATAGGCTCTGCAGTACTGCTGTGCCAAACCTGGCATCACTCCTAGCCTGAATATCCAGGCTGTAGTGCTTAGTGAATGCATGGGCAGATTTCCAGGTGGCAGCATTACATATGTCAAGCAAGGGGACTTCCCTGGCTGCCACCAGGGAAGCAGCAGTCCCCCTAGTAGAATGAGCCCTAAGGCCTGCTGGTGGGTCCTTACCCAGCTTACTGTAGCAAAACTGGATACAGGCCACAATCCATCCAGCTATAATCCCCTTTGCAGCTGGCCTGCCTTGACCAACTTCACCATAGGTAAGAAAAAGTTGGGAACAATCCTTCCTTAACTCCTTTGTCCTGTCCATGTAATAGCTAATAGCTCTTTTTACATCCAGACTGTGGATCCTGCGTTCATCTGAACTGGAGTGCTCTGAGAAAAATATAGACAAGGTAATGGATTAAGATGGAAATCAGAAACCACCTTAGGGACCTATTAGTTTGGAGCACAATTTTATTCCTGTGGGGTGTGATATAGTTGGGCTCCACAGACAAGGCCTGAAGTTCACTGATTCTTCTAGCAGAAGTGATGGCCACTAGAAAAAAAGTTTTCCAAGTGAGAAACTTGAGCTCTGAAGAAAACATAGGTTCGAAAGGAGGTTGCATAAGCTGGCCTATGCATATGTTCAAGTCCCATGCAGGGGTAGGTTCCCTATGTTGAAGATGAAGATGAGCAACCCTTTGAAAAACCCTTTTGAAAATTGGATGTGCAGACAAAGAAAAGCCCTTCCCTGCTGAAAGATAAGAAGATACAGCAGAGAGGTGTACCTTCAGGGTAGATGGTTGTAAATGCTGACTAGGTTACAAACCCAGCAACCTATTTGGAATGGATTTCATTAACTGCAGGTACTGTGGAACAATTTTCAGAAGGACAGTCTTACAGGATTTAGGACACTGTCCTACATGCTGGGCCTTTGGAGATCTTAGGGCTCAGCTCCGGGCAGCATGGGCAGAGATTGCACACCTCAAATTTCATATTGAAGATGAAATACATTATAAGAACCACCCGCCATTTCCCCAGCATCCAGCAGAAAAACCTCAACCGCAGAGGGTAGTTGGTCCAGGAGGTTGGCAGGTGGTTAGGAGGAGCAAATCAGGTGCCCCATCACTCTTGCTCTCCAACACATTACCCAAAAAACATATAAACACTACAAACAGGTATCTGCCTCTATCTCTGAATCAAATAAAGAGGCAGAAGACACTGCAGAGCAGGACATCATGCACAGGAGCTAGCACAACAAAACTCACCCAAATCAGGAACCAAAACAAAACAAGCACAAAGGAATCCAAAAACTTCTGATCATAGGAGACTCCATGATTCGGGAGTTGGTACCATCTCCAGCCAGGGTGATGGCCGATGTCTCCCAGGTACATCAGCATGGAGAGACACTGACCGATTGCTAAAATTGTTCACAAAGCAGGAGAAACATTGATGTCCTAGTACACATAGGGACTATGATCACGCCAGCCAGTCAGTTGTGAGACCAAGGAACACCTGACTAGGCTGGGTGACAAACTATTATCTATTTCATCCACATCTCCTTCTCTGAGATCCTGCCAGTCTGGGAGAGGGGAGCAGATGGACGGAAGGTCAGAGAAGGGGAGATAGGGGAGCTAAACACATGGCTCAAGGGCTGGTGCCAGGAAAAAGGACACAGATTTGTAGGGAACTGGCAACAGTTCTGGAAGTGAAAGTTCTTTAAATTTGATGGACTGCATCTGACTAAAGAGGGAGTCAGTGCATTGGGGCAGAAGTTTGATGTCTTTGCAGAATATTTAAACTAGCAAATGGGGAGAGGGGTGCAGCACCCCATACGTCAAATGGGAAGAACACCCCTCCCCCCTCAGCTAGTGGTCAAACAGGAATTCAGCATGTTTGCCATTCATTTGCATCACCAGGTAAGAAAAAAGGTTTGTCTCCCCATACGATGCACAGGAGTAATGCCAAACTTCACCCAACAACTAACACACCAAAATCTGGCCAATGGAAAATCATGTACACAAATGCTCACAGCCTGGGAAATAAGATCCCAGACCTGCAGGCAATAATGTCAGAGGCTAAACTGGACATAGTAGCAATTAGTGAGACGTGGTTTACCAGTAACCACACTTGGGAGACTTCAGTACCTAGCTATGTATTGTTCAGAAGAGACCGAGGTGCAGTGGGGGAGGAGTGGCCCTGTATTTAATGAAAATATCAAAGCTACAGAAATTCAGAATACACATAAGGAGCCAGAAGAACTGTGGGTCACCCTGGAAACAGGAAATGGGACAGCCATAAGAACTGGGGTTGTCTACAGGCCCCCAGACCAGTGGGAGGACATAGACACATTACTGTTAGAAGATATACAAAACATGACAGCTAAAGGGGAGGTTCTGATAATGGGAGACTTCAACATGCCGGATACAGATTGGTCAATACCAGCAGGAACATCTGCCAGAACTAGACTCATAGTGGATTCCCTGCAGGGGGAGGGCCTCAAACAACTGGTACAGCAACCCACAAGAGACAGGGCTATCCTAGATCTAGTACTGACTGACAAAGAAGGATCACAGATCTCCAGGTAGAAGGTCACCTGGGGCAGTGACCATCACATGGTATGGTTCAATTTGGCTACTACATCTAAATCATCCCATTCCAAGGCAAAAATATGGGACTTCAGAGGAGCTGACTTTGATAAGATGGCCAACAGAGTTAAGTTAGCCCTGGCAAAAAGAAACACAGGTGAGGGGGTACAGGCAAAGTGGGCAAGCATTAAGGATGCAATATTTGAAGCAACATCCCATTGTGTTAGACAGAAAAGGAAGTGCAAAAGAAGAAGGAAACCACTTGGTTCTCAAATACAGTAGCAAAAGGTCAGAGCCAAAAGGCTGGCCTTCAGGAAATATAAGGAACACAGAGGGATGAAGATAGGGAGGCATACCAAACTGCCCTAAGGGAAGCAGGTAAGGCAGTAAGGCAGGCAAAGTCCCAAACTGAGGAAACACTAGCACTAACAGTAAAGAAGGTGACTAGACTTTCTATAGATACATTAGTGAAAGGAGAAAGTCCAGAGGGGGTATTGCTAGCTTAATGGAGAAAAGGGAGCATGTGAGGAGGAGGACCCTGTAAAGGCATCTATCCTAAATAGATACTTTTGCTCAGTATTTACTGAAGAGAAGGTAGGGCAGGGCCCACAGCACAGCATCATGGACACAGGGGGGAGGGAGGTGAGCACTACTCCCTTCACAAAAGAAAGGGTCCTACAAGAGCTTGCTAAGCTCAGGGTGGATAAGGCAATGGGACCTGATGGCATACATCCCAGGGTACTTAAGGAGCTAAAGGAGGAACTAGCAGAGCCATTAGCAGAATTGTTTAGTGAGTCTCTGAGCACAGGAGAGGTCCCAGAAGACTGGAGAAGGGTTTATGGATCCCGCCCACAAGAGTGGTAGCAGGAGGCGAGGGAACTACAGACCGGTCAGTCTTACCTCAGTAGTGGGCAAGATTATGGAGGCACTCTTAAGGAAAGGATAGTGCAACACCTGGAATCCATAGGGCACAGGATCCAAGACAGCATGGGTTTACAAGGAAGGTCCTGTCAAACTAATCTCATAGATTTCTTTGACTGGGTAACCAGAGTGGTGGACCAAGGGGAGCAGTTGATGTCGCCTACCTTGACTTCAGCAAAGCTTTTGACACTGTTCCACATAGAAGATTGATAAATAAGCTGGGAGGCTCGGGTGGGTCTGAAGTTGGTCAACTGAGTGGCAAACTGGTTGACGGGCAGAAAACAGAGAGTGGTGGTAAATGGTATACAGTCAGAAGAGATGCAAGTCACAAGTGGGTACCTCAGGGATCAGTCCTGGGGCCAGTCCTCTTCAACATCTTCATTAGTGACCTTGCAGATGGACTAGAGGGTAAGGCTTGTCTGTTTGCAGATGACACCAAGATCTGCAACAGAGTAGATGATCCAGATGGGTGGGCAGAATGAGAAGAGATCTGAATAAACTAGCAGAATGGTCAGAAGAGTGGCAACTGATTTAATGCAAAGAAGTGCAAAATCATGCACATAGGGAAGAGAAACCCTGAAGCCACCTATAGGCTGGGAGGGGTTGCTAGCAGTCACAAAGGAAGAAAGAGACTTGGGCATCATCATACTGATGACCTGAAATCATCCAAGCAGACCTCTAAAGCAGTAGGTAAGGCTAGGGGGTGTTAGGGTGTATTAGTAGGGGTATCACAAGTCGTAAGAGGGAGTAATAATCCTCTTTACAAGACACTGGTTAGGCCCCATCTGGATTACTGTGTGCAGTATTGGAGGCCACACCTTCACAAGGACATTAACCAAATTGAGGCAGTCCAGAGAAGGGCAACCAAATGGTGCAGGGACTGCAACAGAAGACATATGGAGGACAGATTAACGGAGCTCAATATGTATACCCTTGAGCAAAGGAGGAGAGAGGTGATATGATCGAGGCATTCAAACACCTTAAGGGCTAAACAAGGTGAAAGAGTCTAACATGTTTAAATATAAGAAAATAGCAGGACAAGAGGACACAGCATGAGATTAAAGGGAGTGATTAAGGGGAATGTGAGGAAATTCTTTTTCACAGAAAGGGTGGTGGATGGATGGAATGGCTACCACAAGAAGTGGTGGCTATGAATACAGTGCAGGGCTTCAAACAGGCATGGGATAGGCATAAGGGAGCAATACAAATGACTATGAATAGATAGGCCACTGACAGAGCAAAGGCCTATGGCACATTTATAAGGTAGAAAAAGAAATGGGCAGACTGGATGGGCCTTGCGGTCCTTATCTGCCGTCTACTTCTATGTTTCTATGTTTCTATGTTTCTATGAAGATGAACCAGATAGTCCAGGAGTAACCCAGCCTGCTGTAGGTCCAGGTCTTTCTGGGGGCACCAAAGAGAGAATCCTTTCCACTTAGAGGAATAGGTTTTCCTAGTAGCAGGTTTTCTGGAAACCTTCAGAATATCCAAGACAGATTGAGACAGTTGTAAATCTGCATATTCTAAGTCTTCAACATCCAAGCCCTGAGGGGAAGAGACTGAAGACTGGGCTACATTATCCTGCCCTGAGAGGATATCAGCAGGTTGTACCTCCTGGGGAGAGAAATCGGCTTGGTCATTGACAGTGACAGCAGCATTGAGTACCACTGCTGTCTGGGCCAGTCTGGGGCTATGAGAATCATGGTGGCAGATTGAGACCTCAGCTTGACCAAGACTCTGGCTATCAGAGGAAAACGGGGAAAGCATAAAGGAACCTGTTTGACCAATCCAGAAGAAGAGCATCCAGTGGCACTGGACCCTGGAGTGAAGGCCTGCAACAATACAGTGGCAACTGGTGATTGTCTGGGGCTGCAAAGAGATCTACCTCTGGCACCCCCCACCTCCTGAATACTGAGAGAAGGACCTTCTTGTTTAAGGTCCATTCATGATGGACCTGGCTGATCCTGCTGAGAGCATCTGCCAGTACATTGTCCTTGCCTGGCAAGTGAACTGCTAAAAGTGACACATTGAAAGAATATATCAGTTTCCAAATCCTCATGGATTCTGTGCACAGCAGGGAGGATCTTGTTCCATCCTGCTTGTTGATGTAGTACATGGTGGTGGTACTGTCTGTCCTGACTTGAACCACCTTACCTGTAAGAGACTGGGAAACTCCTGAATACCCAGGAACACTGCCCTGAGTTCCAGAAGACTGATGTGCAGGAGAGACTCCTGAGGGAGTCAAGTACCATGTGCTGTGCGATCCCCTAGGTGGGCACCCCATCCCAGAAGAGAAGCATGTGTTGTCACCACCAGAGAGGGTACCTGAGGGAGAAAGAGAACCCTCACTCTGAGGTTGCCCATCTTCTGACACCACTGAAGAGCTTACAGAAGGGTGGGAGATATTGGAATCAGTTTGGACAGGGGATCCCTTTTTTGAGACCAAAATGATCTCAGATGGAACTGGATGTCCCTCATCTGAAACCTGGCCCTCAAGACCACAGCTGTGGTGGAGGCCATGTGTCCTAGGATTTGTAGGAAGTACCTTGCTGGCCAAGGAACTCAAACAAGGAAAGATTTTACTAAATCTATAAGAGCCTGTGCCCTTGCAGAAGGCAAGAAGGCCCTTGCCTGAATGGTATTCAGCATTGCCCCATGAAGTCTAGTACTTATACTGGGGTCAAGACAGACTTTTTTTGATTCACCAGGAACCCTAGAGACTGAAAAGTATCCTGAGTGAGTTCTAGGGCTTCTGTGACCTGCTGAGGGGATTGACCCACCAGCAGCTAGTCGTCCAGATAGAGGTAAACTGAAACCCCTTATCTTCTGAGGAATGCCACCACCACGGCCAGACATTTTGTAAACACTCTTGGTGCAGATGTCAGCCTGAAGGGCAGAGCCCTGTATTGGTAGTGGCCTGAAGGCAGTTGAAATCTGAGATATTTTCTGTAAGACTGTCTGATGGGGATGTGGAAGCAAGCATTCTTTAGGTCCAGGGATGTCAGCCAGTCACCTTGCAAGAGAGTAGGTAGGATGGTAGTCACGGTTATCATTTTGAACTTTGGCTTTGTAAGATGCCTGTTTAGGAATCTGAGATCCAGGATGGGCTGCGACTCTCCATTTTTCTTTGGTGCCAGGAAGTACCTTGAATACAACCCTTTGCCCCTGTGCTGATAAGGAACAGGCTCCATACTTTTGAGTGCAGAAAAGTAGAAACATTAGCCTCCAGCAGGGCTATTTCTGTAGGTCTGGAAGGTCTGAAAGCTCTTGCTGACAGTTTTGGGAGTAGCTTGAAGGTGAGAGCAAGACCCTGACCTACTATCTCCAGGACCAATTTGTCTAAAGTGATGGATTGCCAAGCCTGGAGATAGTATGTCAGCCTTCCCCCTACAGGGGAAGGGGAGGCAGCCTGGACAGACCTATCAGGGTGTCTGTTTAGTTGGGGTAGCAGACTGGGGGGTGGAAGTGACCCTGCCAGCACTCCACCTGCCCCTCGCTCCCTCTAAAGAACCCCCTTGACTGCTGGTAAGAGGGAAACACTTGGGCCTGATAGAAAGGCCTGGGGTAGAGTCTACCCCTGCCCCAGACCTGCTACTTTTGAGGAGTGAAAGCTTTCTCTTTTGCCGAAGCACTCCTGCATGCCACTCTGTACTCTTTCATTTTCTTCATGTATGCCTCAGTCTGTTCACCAAACAGAGAATTCTGGACAAGGGGAAAATCCATGGCATTATTTTGCATGTCCTGGGACAGGGTAGTGCACCTGAGCCAGGAGAAGTGCCTGAGGGAAACAGCAGAAGCCATAGCCCTGGAAGCTGCATCATTGGAGTCCACAGCCATGTGGAACTGGGACTTTGATGCTTGTACCCCCTTGCTGACCAACTCCTGGAGATCAACAGAAAGTTCAGGAAGGGGCCTTTTTAGCAAGTTGTTCCATAGTTTCTCAAAGGAACTTTTGGTACCCGGAGGCATAAGCCATATGGGAGGCTTGCCTAATACCTAAAGAAGATGCCAGGTATGCTTTCTTGGCAAGAGAATCCATTTTTCTGGAATCCTTGTTGGGGGATGAGAGGCCAGGGGGATGCCAGCCTTCTCACAGGCTGCAGTTTGAACCAACCATACTTGGCTACAATGGCTGGTTAAAAAGTTAGTGCCATTGCCAGCCAGGATATGCTTTCTGTCCATTTTCTTATCTAAAGGAGGGACAGAACTAGGGGTTTGGAGGATCTTTAAAGTCTACTTTTTAAGGGACTTATGAATGGGAATCGAAAGTCCCTGGGACACAGGAAGATCCATCATTCCCCTGTAATCCTCTTCCTCAACATACTCCTGCCTGGCCTCCTGTACAGAGAGTTGCAGGGTCTCAGCCACCTGCCTCATAAAAGCAAAATGAGAGGTAGCCTCAGAGACAGGCCTGGGAAGGGAATCATACTGGGGATGGTCAGGGAGACCTCTGGGTCAGTGGGTTCCCCCATCATACTGCTCCTCCTCATCATCATCATTATAGTCAGAAAAGTAATACTCCTCTGGACAAATGTGTCCTGAAGGAGTTGAACCAGTATACGGAACCATTGGCTGCCCAGATGGTACCTGTGACAGTTCACCAAACCCAGATTGCAAAGACTGCACTATCTGAATGGCTTTTGCAATTTCGTCTGCAGTTGGAACCGAGGCCGAGTGTTTGTGCAGTTCTGAACTGGAGTGTTTGGCTTTCTTGGATGATGCGGGTTCATAAACTGACTCCGAACATTGTTTACCCGTCAATGGTTCACCCTGGCTTGAGTGGTCTGTTTTCAGATCCGAAGGTTCGGTTAAACCAGAACCACCCTCAGCAGTCTTTTCCATCCTTTCCTTCAGTTTACTGAGGCACCTGTCTAAAGTAGACTGAGGGAAATTCTTACAAATATCACAGTCTGTTTGTAAGTGGTCGGAACCCAAACAGTACAGACAGACCAAGTGCGGATCAGCTTTTGCAAATTGCTCCCTGCACTCGGTACAACGCTGAAACCCAGTGAGACCAGTTTTCCTCTTGGGTTTCTCTGACATAACCCTAAAATTTGTCGCTTAACCCTGTGGCTTAGATAGGCCAGTTAAGCAAATATCAAATATCTACTTTATCCGAAATTGACTTAGTTGGGCCTGGATAAAGAAAAAAGGAACTAAGAAAATTACCCCTGAAGGCTTACTTAGGCTGGGTAATAGAGAACAAAGTCCAAACTGGCCAGCAGTTTAGCGTCAGCCAAAAAGGAACCAAGAAAACCCCTGGCTCTGGTCAGGACTTTGCACCAGATCCCAATACAGATGAAAATTTACACAGAAAAGGGAAAAAAAGAGAAGTTCGGTCCCCTCATGATCGCGGAACCAATCTGAAACCGAACACTTACCCAACCTAGGAACGTACACAATACCGAAGACAGTTTGAGAACATTTTTAAAATAAAATTATAAAGCAGTTGAAAATGAACCTACGAAACTCAGCTAGACCGAAGGCAGCGAGAAGAAATGGTGAGCGGAGTAAAGAATCTGAGCAGTTACTGGAACGTACTGAGGACACTGGTTTGAAAACCGAGCTTGAGCTCAATGTTCTATGCATTTGCACAGAGTTAACTCTTTGTTCTCCAGGGCAGTTGAACTGGTCGGTCTAACTGCATATTGTCAGAATACAGCAAGACTTCATGTTGTTTGAAACAATAATCAGGTAGCATGTTTTGTGTGCATAACTGGCATTCAGGGTTGCACATCCCCAATTGAAAGGAAAGGAATGCAGCTTTCACCTCCGCTGGACACCTCTTTCTAATTCCATGTGAAGTGCAGAGCCCTTGATCTCTATTATTGAATAAGAGTGTGGGATTGACCACTGCTTATCATGGAAAAGCACCCCGGAATGCCTTAAAGTGCTTTGGATACTTGGAATAAACACCAATTTAGAACAATGGAGTTGCAAATTAATAAGAAAATAAAATTCTGTTTTCATGCATGTGCAGGTAATTTGTGGCCGCTTGTAAATCTAACCCAAAATGTGTTTTGGGAATCCCCCCCAAAAAAACAAAAACACCATTCAAGTCATATTACATTCACACGGTGCAAGAAATGTGAAATGTGGTCATAAGGTAGCATGCAGACTTGGGTACCCTGAAAATTTAGGCCCAATACGGCCACAATTGTCTAAAATATGGTCAAAAAGAAAAGAAATGGAAAAAAAATCCACATGCATGCACAGTATTTACATTATAAAACTAAGACTTTCTCCAGGTTTTCTTTTTTGTTTGCAGATAGAGCACACATACAGAGACACTGCAGATCCATAATATGGTACATTTAAGAATGCACAGAAGGATTTAACTGTGGGCACTGGTGAATGGGAGGAGGCTAGAATGGGTGCAAGAGAGAAGATGAGTGTGGCTTATTAAGAAAGGAGATCAAGTAGGCAAAAGGGGGATGCCGATGGTGCGGCTGAGCAACTACCACAGGTCCATTTAAAGATCAGGTGGGCAGGAAGGGAATTACTTGCATAAGACTTGGGCACCCACCACTGCCGGTCCATTTAAAGATTAAGCAGGGGAAAGGCAGGATACCAGCATCAGGGTTAAGCACCTGCCTCTGGTCACTTTAAACATCAGGTGGGAGGAGGGGATACTGGTAGTGGGCACCAATCACCAGCCCCTTGAAACACTGGACAGAAAGGAGTGGGAATACTGGCCTCAGGATTGGGTACATGCTTCCAGTTATGTAAAAATATATTTGGACGGGTTTTGCCAGCAGTGGGGATGGGCTCCCAGCCAGTGAAGAGACTTGGGGGTTCCATTCTTGGTGGCAGGGATAAGCTTCCAACTGTCAGCAACATGAAGTAATGGGAGAGACTTTTGTTTACTCAAAAATACAAGAAAAATGAAGTTGTGAGTTATAAAACTGGGCCTGCCTTACAAAATCAATATACATCGGTGTCACAAAAATTCAGTTAAGAACAAAACTTTCCAATAAGTTCTGCATATGTGCCCAAATGATGCTTTATTTTCGGAATAATTTTGAAAACTACTCTTTTATTTTTTTTTATGTTCGCCATGCGCAGTGAACATTTTGTTATGAGAGTGGGTTTTGAGAGGTGTGATACTCAGTCAAATCTAGAGCAGTCTGCAAGGGGCTCATCAGTGTCACACCAGGCTAATCACGACACTTTTCTGGGTTGGTGGGCAGAAACTTTGTGTAGTTCAAAATGACTGACAGAGGTGATGTAATACCAGTGGGGAACTTTAACCTCCCAGATATAAACTGGAGCACACAAACAGCAGCAGCAACAACAAAAAGCAGGGACTTCTTACTGGCCCTTTCAAACAAGCAAGCAAGCAAAATGTTATTTATGAAATACTATTCCAATAGATCATAGCACATTACAAGAATCACAGGTCATAAAAACATTCAATTTAGTAAATCAAACATTAAAACCATATATAAACACAAAATGCCAATTCAAATAAATAAGTTTTCAAGGCAGACTTAAAGGCCTCAATAGACAGGTACTCCCTAACTTGGTGAGGTAGAGAATTCCACAGGGTCAGAGCTGCAAAGGCAAATGATCTCACTCCTGAAGTTGTCAGACTGACACTGGGAATCTCTAGCAATCCCTCATCGATGGAACGGAGAGGACGAAGGGGGCAGTAGGAACAGAGGAGATCTTGCAGATACTGCAGTCCCTGACCGTGTAGAGCTTTATAGGTCAGTAATCTGACCTTGAAGGAGATCATCCACTGCACTGGCAGCCAGTGCAGTCTGTGGACCACCGGTGTGACATGACAAGAACTTGATAAGCCAGTCAACAACCTAGCAGCTGTATTCTTCACCAACTGCAGGTGGCAAAGGTCCACTCCAGGTAGCCCTAGGTATAGGGCATTGTAGTAATCAAGACATGTGGTCACAAGGGTGCAGACCAATGTAGGTTGGTCAACAGGTGGGACCAGGTGCTTTATCCAGGCAATATTCCTCAGATGGTAAAATTAGGTCTTGACAATGGCTGACACCTGAAACTTAAGTGTCAACTCGCTATCAAACATATAATGCCCAGATTCCGCACCCGGTCAGATGTCACCAGCTGGTTGTCATCCAGCCATAATCCAGATGGCTGCCCAGTCAGTAACCTCTCTGCCTGATGACCTGGGTCTACAACCAACACCTCAGTCTTATCAGCATTCAGTCTCAACCAGTTGGCACTCATCCAGTCCTGAATCTCAGAAAGGCAGTTGTTAAAGACCGAGACAACATCGCTTTGTTCAGGCACAAAAGACATGTACAGTTGAGTATCATCTTCATAGCAGTGAAGACTCAATCCATACAGCCTAATAATCTCCCCCAATGGCAATATATAAACTGTGAATAACATGAGGGAAAGCACAGAGCCCTGTGGTACCCCACAAGGCAGGGGGAGAGAAGCTGAGGAGAAAACTCCCAACTCAACTCTCTGCATCCTGCCAGTCAGGAATGAATAAAACCACCTGAGGATTGTACCAGACAGTCCACAGAATAGCCGCAAGTGCTCTAGCAACACCCCATGGTCCATGGTTTCAAATGTTGCAGAGAGATAAAGGAGGATCAAGATGGAACAGCTCCTCTGATCTTTCACTGTCAGGAGATTATTGAGTACCTGAACCAGCGTGGTCTCAGTACTATGCCTCTTCCTGAAACCAGACAGGATGTCGTGGGTGGTCAGATGCTCCTCGAGCTGCAACTCGACTGCCTTTTCAATAACCTAACCCACAAAAGGCAGGTTAGAGACAGGCATGTTAGTCTGTGAGCCAGTCAGGATCAAGAGAAGGTTTTTCAGGAATCACCACCTTCTTCAGGGTGTCCGGGAACACCCTGATCTCTAACAAACACCTAATTATCTCAGTAAGGACCAGTCCGATTTCCTCCATGCAACCCACAAGGAGCCATGTTGGACCAGGGTCAAAATTTCAACAAGTCAGTCACAAATCCTCTGATCATCTTCACAACATCCTCGATCACCAGCTGGCTAAAATTTGACCAGACAAACTGGGTGCTTGCAACCTCGCCCCAATCTCTGCTCTGCCTATTTGAGTGAGCTATGCAGAGCTCAAACCTGATGGTGTCAATCATATCTGTGAAAAATTGAGCAAACTCATCACACTTCTTCTGTGACATAGCTCCCCGATTCTGGAAACAGGTTCAATTACACAACCTGACTATAGTACAGAAGAGCTGAGCCATTTGGCTCTTCGTAGCAACAATCTCCCTGGACAGGAACTCTGCCTTCTTACGGGAGACTGCTGATTGAAAATCCCTATAATGGGATATCAATCTAAATCTGTCACATCTAGGCCTGATTTTCGTCAGCATCACTCCAACCTTCTCCCTACTTTCCTCAACTCCCTCAAATATCCATCAAACCAAGGGGATTGTGGGCAAAGGGAGAGGGAGCAAACCCAAACAGGAGCAATAGAATCCAGAGCAGCCCCCACTGCCTTATTATAGGCTAGCAGAAGGCCTTCTGGATCCATGCTGTCACTCAAACTCCCCGATAGGTCCAGCACCACCATAAGACCATATAGATTAGCTAGGTTGGTGCTTAAATGCCCAGAAATGACACATCATTGTGATATGTATAACCAGTTAGGCTAGGCTTCTCTAACCAAAAGGTGGGAATTGCACAAGTCACTTTATGCTTATAAATGTGGTACTGGTATTTTGACAGCAGTTTTAAGCGATCAGTTACATTTTGGGCAAATTGATCCCTGCCTGCGTAATTCTCACATAAGAGAAATGGTGGTTCCACTTCTAAACACGAAATATGCCCAGTCACGTTTTAACCACTTTCTCCCAGTTTACTGGAATACTCTTCCAGTTAATTTCAGGAAGCATTATAGCAATCCAGCTTCAACTTTTCGAGTAAAAAGCACTTGTTATCATTGTCTAAACTGTGTGATTGTTTTAAATAATTGCTTTGTTATTTGAATGCAATTTATTGTAACTGGTATGTATGAATGTGAAGGTCACCATTGTGAATGAGTTTTTAACTCAAAGGTTTAAACCTTTATAAATAAACAAACAAACAAAAACAAACCTAGATCATCAGGGGTCAAACCCTGCAAAGAGCAGTACCTGACCATCTCCATAGGGGCAGGTATACTGGGGTGGCTGCATGGTTGAACCCTATAGTGTGATGATTGGACCATCCTATGGGCTCCACCACCACGTCCGAGGTCTCCATCCCCAGCAGAAACACTAGGTCCAATAAATGACTCTGTATATGGGTTGCAGAGGTAATCACCTGTGAAGCCCAATGAAACCATAAGTTGGAGGAAGTCTTGTCCAGAACATGAGAGTTCATCATCAACCCAGGTATTTAAGTCCCCCAGTACCAACCACCTGGAGGCCTCCAGCACCATCTTGATGATGAAGTCCATGACTTCCTGTAGCAAATCCTTCCCATCACTGGGTGAACGATAGATGACAAGTATCCTACAGCCCACACCTGCGCCCATGATACATTTGAAGGATCTAGTGATCCTATTGGCACATCTACAAGGCCCAGCTCCATCTTGAAACAGATGGCTATCCCCCTACCCCTATGATCCAAACTCATGGACCAGGGCAACTTGTCAAAATCCCAACAAGGGGAGATGCTGTTCTAGATCTGATTCTCACAAACAGTGAGAGGGTTAAAGAGATTGATGTAGGATGCAATTTGGGAAACAGCGATCACCGTACAGCCAGTTTCAAGTAAACATAGTGGAAGACTCATGTCACTCAAAAGTTAAAGTTCTAGATTTCAAGAAGGTGGACTTCCAAAAAATGATAGCCAGCCTAAAAGAAAACTTGACTGAAGAGGAAGAAGGAGGGTAGAAGTCATGTGGGAGGAACTGAAGAGAGCAATCAAGACAGCCACAGATCAATGCTCCAGGAGGGTAGGCAAGGCAAAAAGAAAAATAAATCCTCTCTGGTTCTCCAGGGATGTGGCTACCATTGTAAAAGAAAAAAAGAAGGCATACATGAAATATAGGGATACTGAGAATAAAAGAGACTGGGATTCATATCAAGAAAAAATGAGAGAAGCAAATAAATGGATAAGAAAAGTCAAAGCTCAGATGGAGGAAAATATATCAGAGGGGACCAAGAGAGGTGACAAATCCTTCTTTAGGTACATCAGAGAAAGAAGGAAAACAAAGGGGGTATAGTAAGGATTGTTACAGAGGATGAGAAATTAGCAGAACAAGACCATGAGAAGACGGATGTTCTGAGTAGGTACTTCTGCTCAGTGTTTACTGAGGAGGATCCAAGAAATGGCCTGGTACTCATGAAAACCAACACCCCCAGACCAGGAGTTGACACTAGCCCATTCACAGAAGAGCAAGTATTGGAAGTCCTGAATAAACTTCAGGTGGACAAGGCCATGGGACCAGATAAGATACATCTCAAAATCCTAAAGGAACTGAGGAATGAACTGGCAGTTCCATTGGCAAAACTATTCACCAGATCCCTGGAGAGCAGAGTGGTACCCGAGGACTGGAAAAGGGCAGTGGTAGTCCCACTCCATAAATCGGGCAGCAAGAATGAATCAGGTAACTACCAACCAGTTAGTCTCATGTCTGTAGAGGAAAGATTGATGGAGTCACTGCTCAGAGAATAATGGCATTCCTTGAAGCAAAGAGGCAGTTGAACCCAAAACAGCACGGTTTCATAATGGGAAGGTCATGCCAAACAAATCCGGTTGAATTTTTTGACTGGCTTTCCAAGGCTGTGGACAACAGCAAAGCATTCAACTCACTTCCACACAGAAGGCTGGTAAAGAAGTTATACTACACAGGGGTTGGATAGGAAGTGGTAAAATTGGTAAAAAATTGGCTGCAAGGCAGAACACAGAGGGTCCAGGTAAATGGTGCAGTATCGTTAGAGGATAACGTAACCAGTGGTGTGCCCCACAGCTCGGTGCTGGGGCTTCTACTCTTCAATATTTTCATAGCTGACATCGCAGATGAGCTTATGGGGAAGGTGTGTCTATTCACTGATAACACCAAGGTCTGTAACAGGGTGGACTCCGTAGATGGCGTGAGCATGATGGAATCAGACCTAAAGAAGTTTGAGGAGTGGAATGGAGCATGGTAGCTGAGATTTAATGTCAAAAAGTGCAACGTCATGCACATGGCAAGAGGAAACCCAAAGATGGCGTAATACTTGGGAGGGGTAAGACTAGCTGCCTCAAACCAAGAGCGTGATCTGGGAATCTTGATTTCAGATGACTTGAAAGTGGGAAAACAATGTGAAAAGGTGGCACTTAAGGCCTGTGACATGCTGGGATGTATACAGTGAAGCTCGCCAGGATCAAGCCCAACTCTGCAGAATTCTTCAGTAGAGTTACTAAAGGGAACAATGCAGTTTCAATGGGAGTTAATCCCTTTTGTTATGCAGGAAAAATGTGACACTGCACTTCATCGTAATGGGCTTCACTGTAGGAAGGGCAATCAAAAGCAGGAGGAGGCAGGTGGCCATGCTACTGTATAGAGCTCTGGTCAGGCCACTCCTTGAATACTATGTCCAGTTTTGGAGGCCACATCTCAAAAAGGACAGTGACAAGTTAGAAACAGTTCAGAGAAAGGCCACAAAAATGGTACAGGAGTTGCAACAAGTGTCTTACGAAGAAAGATTAAGAGAACTAAACATGCACTCCCTGGAGCAGAGAAGGGAGAGGGGAGACATGATTGAAGCTTTCAAATACATGAAAGGCATATATGAAGTACAAGCACAGGATCTCTTTCACTTTAAGAAGGGCAGTAGAACTAGGGGGTATTATCTGAGGCTAAGGTGAGGGAGGTTCAACACCAATATCAAGGAAGTTCTTCACAGAGAGGGTGGGAGATACATGGAATAGCCTGCCCCAGGGGTGGTGGGAACAATGATGGTAGGGAAATCTAAGGCAGCATGGGATAGACACAGGGAAGCCCTCACATACAAGGGCAGCTAGGGGGGTAGAAAATCAGTCAAGGGCAGACTAGATAGGCCCAACAGTCTCCTTCTGCCATCCCTTTCTATGTTTCTGTGAGAGAGCCAGCCCAATCCTAAGGTAGCTCTTTCCTCTAATCTACATAACCCTTCCCAGTAAGCACAGCTGATCTGTCAAGATCAGCCTGCTGTTGTCCCTCCATCCCCAAACGTCACCCCCGGTGCTGGCTACAACCCTCTCACCCTGCACATTTTCATTGTGCGACACAAAGGAGCCCACCCCTGGTGCCACCAAACATAAGGAAAACCATCCCTCATTGTCTCCCTCCCCTTCTCTGT
Source organism: Neoceratodus forsteri (assembly GCA_016271365.2). Classification (NCBI taxonomy): domain Eukaryota; kingdom Metazoa; phylum Chordata; order Ceratodontiformes; family Ceratodontidae; genus Neoceratodus; species Neoceratodus forsteri. The sequence continues at coordinate 556,787,439 of CM028135.1, read as the reverse complement.
TAGTATTCCAGCACAGAGATGACCAATCCCCCGTTCTGGATGCTACCTCCCACCCTGCCCATTTTGATTATGTGGCACCGGGGACCCCACCCTGGTGCCACCAGACATAACACTGACACTGGAGTGCCCAATCCCCAATGTCAGTACATGAAATAAAGAAAACTGTCCCTCGTAGTTGTTTTTGTTTGTTTGTTTTAAAAAGTAAAACACACTGGTTCAATATACTGCATTTCATTGGATTTTGAACTTTTCATCATATCATGGTCCTTTCTGAACATTTTTGCCCCAAAATTTTAACATGCCTTTTTTGGGAACCCACCTCGTAAACAATGACAAATTAGGCAAATCTGTCCCAAAAGGTGATTTTATGATTGTTGAGCAAAACCACCTTTCAGGGAAGATTTGAAAATTGTCTCTGCCCTTATTCATGAGGTGGGGTCATAAGAAACCTATGTTGAAAATCTGGGGTAAAAATATTAAAACACAACAAAGTTATGAGCCTACATTGAAATTTGTTAATGCAGGATTGTAACTCTGGTAATTTTAAATATTTGGATCTGCAATTGTCAACATAGCAATTTCTTCACAGCAAATCATGAATGTAGTAGATGTCATCTTTCAAATACTGGCCAAAATGTGTTTTTGCACTTGTGGTGCAAAATCACCTTTTAGACAGGACTTGAAAATCTTCTCCACCCTTTTTCATGAGGTGGGGTCCTAAGAAGGCTGTGTGGGGTTAAAAGAAAGCCATGTTGAAAATCGGTAGTGGAAATATGAGAAAACAACAAAGTTATCAACCTATGTTAACATTTTTCAATGCACACTCAAAACTGTGGCAATTTTCAGTATTTTGACCCCGAATTTTCAATGTAGCCTTTGTTTCACAGTATTCCATGAATATGACAGCTGCCATTTTCCAGTCTTGGGTAAAATGTTTCACACTTGTGGCACAAAGTCACCATTCAGGCACAGTTTGAACATTTTCTCCACTGTTGTTCACGAGGCAGCATCATAAGAAGACAATGTTGAAAATTTTGGGCAAAAATATTAAAAAACAACAGAGTTATGAGTGTACATTGAAATTTTTCAAAGCACACGCGTAACTGTGGTAATTTTCAGTAAATTGTTGGACATGTGGGACAGGAGTTTCAAAAGACTTAGATCGCCGCAAGCCCCAGGTGAGCAGACGATACGGCTCACGGGGCTTGCGGCAATCTAACAGAATTTTCTATCCCGTGAGGTGAATGCCACAAGTTAGACAAACTTTTTCTAGTCTAACTTACGCCAATCCTGGGGGCCTTTTTTAACTGAGGTTGCACAGATATTTGGCCCAATCAGCCATAAATCTTGAAAACTGTCACAACTGTGCCCAAGATTGTGAAATCAGACACAGTTTTGTCGACGGGATTTGGAGCACTACCAGAACCTAAGTGTTGTGGCGCAGGGCTTGGCACAAGCCGTGTGCCATGCTTTGACATTCCAGCCCTTGGGATCAATAGATATTGGCTCTCAGCTGCCCTATACTGGTTAATTACAATCGAACAATGTGTAAAAGCAGGACAACACTGAAAGTGAGACATTGCATTTCATCTGCTCTATCCTGGGTAAATATGTAGTACAAATGTATACAAGCAAGACCCCATACAACAAGAATACTAGTGGTGAACATTCAGCATTGACAAATACTTGTTATTAAAGTCACCTATTGAATAATTATCCCTAAGCCAAATTGTAATGGACCTGAATATCTTAGGATTCAGCTCCCTACCATTTTGTCGCCATTGGTGAGGGGAAAAAAAGTATTTATTTCAATATTTTAGGAAGTTTCAACCATCAAGGACTTTTTACATAATGAACTGACCATTGACAAATGTTCAAGATCCAGATATAACAGCATAAACTCTGTGCATGCCAAATTTCTGACTTTTCTATCCAGGGATGACAGAATTATCAAAGTGCAAAAATTGGGGTATAACATTTAAACTCCTTACTCAACCCCAATATACCAGAATTATCACACCTATAAACTGGGTAAGCAGTAAAACATAATGGGACATGAATAATGCAGATTTTTCTGCATTCCCCAGGGCACAGTGAGGCATCACACTGCAGGTGGAGTGCCTACATCCCCTAAATATAAATAAAGATTATCATAATGCACACTCCCATAATTTATTATTGTGCTTATAAAATGAGTAAACTAAGAAAATAAAAAAGTTATTTTTTTTAGACAACAATTATTTTCTTTTGTTAAAAGAGACTAGTAAAAATTAGTCCCTCTCCAGCAGTCAAGCATCTGTCTATCCACACATTCAACAGATGGAATGTCTGTTTAACATTAAATGCAGGAATTCAAACTACAGCAGAATTTAATTGGCTGAATTTTCTCCTTTCTCCACACAAACTCACACATCAAAAGGCCTCAGAAATGTCAGGGATTCCATTTTATGTGTGGCAGGACAATCACCTTAGGTTTCCTTGGTAGTTTGGTAAGGAGGATGAGGGTTCATGGTCAAAAAAGAAGCTGCCAAAACAAACCGTGAGAAGTACTTCACATTTTTTTTTAATGTGTAGGCGTGGATGAAGGGGAATATAAAAGACAATAGACATCTGGCAAAGGGGGGGCTCCTGGAAGCAAGCACGCTTTTTTCTAGGGATCTCTCCCCCTGATGGCTGGCAGAATGTGGTCAGGAAGAGGCAGAGCAGGAAAAAGGGAGAAATGGGAGGCTCAAAGCAGCAAGTGACAGTCTGGGGCAGAGTAGGTTTTTCTGAGGGGGGGCCAAAAGGCTAATTAAGGGCCAGGACATTGAAGCCAAGTCTCTTTTTTCCTTCATCCAGTGTGATTTATAGCTTCTTACAGCAGCAGGATGACACAGCAGCAGGACCAGTGTGAGAGCTGTTTTTATTCCCATAGGCCTGGCAGACAGGGAACAACGGAGTCCAGCATGCATAGAAAAGAAAAAAAAAAGAGAAAATATTGCTTGATAGCTGCATAAAAAACTGTAGTTTTAGTAAGGTATTTGGGCAGGGGCAGAAAGAAAAAGGGACACTGGTAGCCAGGTTGCCAAATGGCACTTCGGTACCACGAAGCAATATGGGCATTCAGGGAGCTGTGTGTCAAATTAAAAAAAAAAAGGAATGGAAAACAAAGGAAATTATAATGGCAGCTTAAGTTACTGATGGGTACCTCTGGTTTGGGTGCAGTTAATCAGTCACCTGCTGATTCAGATGCCTCAGGGCTCAGGAGATGGTAGTAGGCAGCAAGGGAGCTCCAGTGTGGGAAAAGTCAGAGCAGCCTGGTTATTCTGGTCAGCTGGTGAAACACACTTGGAAGACATGCTGACCAGGGGATAGGAGGCCAAGGAGAACAGTGGGTAGGAAGAGCAGCTGCAGCTTCATGAGGGGGTAGAATGGTTTGAGTGAGGTGACAGAGAAGCCATACAGTCAACAAACAGGGGTGCTGGGATGAACTCAGGTCACAGTGACAAGTAAGGCTGTCAGGATGCTTATGAAAAATTACAGGAGAGCTTGTAGGTTTATTAAGCCAATCTAAAACAGAATGCAGGTGTGCTCTGGTGGAGAAAAGCTGGTGCCAGGTCGGAGCTGCTAACTTCCAAAGCTTGCCATACAACACACAGAAGAAGCCAGGCATGTATGTAGGAGGATGTCTGCCCATAGTAATTCTCAATGGGCATGCAGCCTGTACCGTACTACACATTCCAGATATGTGAATTAATCTTATCTGGAATGTGTAGTATGGTACAGGCTGCACGCCCATTGGCTCATGCTGTGAACCAATGGGCATGCAGCCCTACAGATGGTGTCAGTCGGCGGGCGGCAGGTGGGGTGCTGCCCCCGCCGCCGACCGGGGGCAGTGAGGCGTGGGCTCAGTGGGCGGGTTGGGAGGGTGATACCCCTAGACCACCAGGGATAGTGGACATATGTTTTTTTTTAACAAATGCCCGCGATTGGCAGATAGCTGGTCCACTGGACCACTAGGGATATTGGAAGCGATCTTTTTTTTTTAACAAATGCCCATGATTGGGCAGATAGCTGGTCCACTGGACCACTAGGGATATTGGAAGTGATCTTTTTTTTTTTTTAACAAATGCCCGCGATCGGGCAGATAGCTGGTCCACTGGACCACCAGGGATATTGGAAGCGATCTTTTCTTTTTTAACAAATGCCTGTGATCGGGCAGATAGCGGTCCACTGGACCACCAGGGATATAGGACGAATTCTTCTTTCTGTTATACAGATGCCCCCGATCGGGCAGATAGTGGTCCACTGGACCACCAGGGATGTTGGAATTCATGTTTTGTTTTATAAATGCCTGCGATCGGGCATGGGGAAGTGCCGCCAGGTGCAGCCAGAACTCGGGTGGCCACCCACAGGTGGCAGCTGCCGTGTTGCACCCTGCAATGTGGCAGCTCACCTGTGGGTGACCGTCAGTTGTTCCTTTTTTTTTTGGAGTAACTTTGTGCTGGTGCAGGTAGGGGTCCCGCATGCATGGTTCTGCACATCCCGGTCTGAATATCGGGGTGCGCAGCGTATGCATTGGCACGCCCCCCCCACCTGTGCCTGCATACATTACTGATGCGCTTGGCATCGGGATTTGTGGTGCACTTTTCCTTTGAATATCACGTCAAGGATCAGTGTTATGCATGGCACAACACTGTTGTGCCATGTGCAACCCTTTTGAATATCTGGGCCTAGGTATTTTGTTAGATTTGGAGCAGTTAAGGACATGTGTTATGGCTACCAACCAGGTTGCATTATCAATTACTATTGTGCCCAGGATATACTGGCTTTAATTTTAGGGGTAGATGCAGTACCAATAAATAGTCTGTAGAGTGCTGTTAAAGTCAGGGTGCATGGCTGTGGTCTACAGTTTGTTTCTTCACTTGGGGACAATATTGGGACCTTGACCTGTAGATAGTGCCTAATTCTTAAATAGGTGAATAAGTTTCCAGATTGTATACCATATCTCTGTCTCATATCACTGAAGGATTTGAGGAAACCCCAACTGAATAGATCTCCCACACATTTAAGTCTGGCTTTTTGCCATCACGATAAGGCTTGGTGAAAAAAATATTATATTCAATTTGGTCTACAAAGCTTGCATGTAAGGCAGGATTGGAGGAAAATCCCTTTAAGTGACCTATACATTAATTAGCTCCCTTCCATATCCTTGCTAGTTAGTGTGTTAATGGGTTGCTGCTTTCAGGGAGATTAGACTTGTTGAGGTTGTATGATAAAAAAAACCTTGGAGTATGCCTCCTGGTATTAGCTACTCCTCCTCTATTTGTCTCCAGGATAGGATATTTGTAGGAGTAGGGCTGTGCAGAAATGCCAGTTGTGTTGCACAGTATTAGTATTTCAAATATAGCATTGCCAGGCTGCCCTCTTTTAGGAGGAGCTGCAGTGTGCTTCAACTTATTCTAGCAATTTTCTCACCCCATAATAATCTATACAATATACTGGTAAGTTTTCTAATGAATAGTTACAAAACTCCAATAGGGAGATTTTGAAATTAATACAGGAATTTGGGAAGGATGTTCATTTTAATTGTATTTAACCTTCCTGTTAGGCTAATGGGCAGGCCTTCCCATCTCTCATAGTATTTTCTGACACTGTCCAGCAGAGTATTGGTTTTCTTTATATAGGCATGCTACCCTCCTGGGTATAGTAATCCCTAGGTACTTTAAGGAATTTACTGTTTTCATTATCAGTGGAATGTCTGCCAGGAAACTAGTCTCTCCTTCCCAAGACCAGTACTTCACTTTCTGTCTAGTTAATCTTATGCCTTTCAATAGCACCATACTCTGCCAAAATGTCATGTAGGACTGATCTACCCAGTTGTGGGTCCTTCAGATAAACTAGCAAATCATCAGCAATTAAAGAAACTTCTCTGAATTTGTCTCCTCTTGAAATCCTTCAGTTCTGCTATCTTGCCTTACTGCTGCTAACAGTTTAAGTGACCTCACAAATAGGAGGGGAAAAGTGGGCTCCACTGCCATGTGCCTCTTGTTACCTGAAAGGGTCTGGTAAGAATGCCATTTACAAGAATTTGTGCATACAGCTGGTCATAGAGGCTATAGATCCATTGGAGCATATTGTCCCCTATACCAAATCTCTGTAGGGTTTCAAACATACACCCCCACTCCATGCGATCAAGGGTAAGGACAGCTGCACTCCCCTCTGCTGATCTCCCACCTCAAAACATTAGGAGTTTATCTAACATTGTTTCCCCTTCCTCCCTTTTATAAAACCAGATTGATTTACACAAATTATTTCAGGCAGCACATTTTCTAATATACTAGCTAATATATGTGCTATTTTATAGTCAGCTGTTAGGAGTGAAATCGGCCTGTAGGACAAGAACTGCTGAGAATCTTTGCCCTGTTTCGGTAGTACGGAGATAGTAGCAAACCTCATGGAGGGGGAAGACTTCCTAACATTATGCATTTTTCAGTCATGTCCTGTAAGGGTGCTTGTAATTCTTGCTGAATCTTTTGAAAACGTCAGTTGGGAAGTCATCTGATTCTGGTGCCTTCCTACCTTTAAGGTGAGAGGTAGCATTCTTTATCTCCTTTATTGCAGTGGCTGTTCGATCTGTCCTTCTTTCTATATCTATGGTGGGCAAAGGGGCTTTGGTGAGATAATTCTGTATTTGAGTATTTGTAGGTGAGGCTTCAGCAGTATATAGGGTCTCATAAAAAGTTTGAAAACCTTCCCATATTTCTGTGTCTTCATAAACCAGATTACCACCAGGTGATTTAACCTTGGATACATGTTTGGCCTCTTCCTTGCTCTACAGCTGCCAGACTAGCCACTCCCCCCCTCATGTCCCCATCAAAATAATTCCCTGCCTATGTAAGAAGGAGGGCCCTTTCTATTTTTGTACTCTGTGCTGTGTTATATTCCCATTGTAGGCATTGGAGGGACTGATATCGTTCTGATTTTTTATGTTCTATACAGGATTTTTCAGCATTATGTATTGTTTTTTTTCAAGGTTGTCATGTTTTTGTTCATTTGTTCACTTTTTTTGAGATGCAGAGAGAGAAGATTATGACTCTCTTCAATACAACCTTTAGGGACTCTCACTTCACTGCTGCAGATGTCTGACCTGCAGGGTTATTTGCTAGGTACTCTTCTATCTGGCCCGTCTCATAATATTGAAAGTTAGTTATTTTTTTTTTCAGCAGTGTGAGATATAGCCTCCACAATTTATTTATAGCTGGAGTGCTCATCCCAGAAAAGGTGATCTGTACAAGAGAGTGATCTGTGATGTCCTTAGTACCATGGATGATCAAATGCATAAAAGAAATTAGGGCTTGTGAGATGAGGGCCAGATCTAAACAAGCAGAGGTTTTCACGGAGTGAGAGTAGTGTGTGCACTCCCTACCTGTGGGGTTCAGATGTCTCCAGGAATCTATAAGCCATTGAAATACCCACTTAATACCCAGAGACCATCAAAACTAGCCATTATGAAAAAATCTGGGGAATCAATATTTGGTCCATATATACTGTAGACCCCACTGCTAATTTCTGTCCAGAGTTTAATTGCAATTGTAGTAAAATGTATCTCACCCAATTTCCATGCACACCTGAATAACAGCACCCAGGAAAGTAGGCCTGAGCAATAAAACCCTACCCCGATAAAACAACATCAAACTGTATAAAGATAGACTCTGTGTCTGTCTCCCCAACCAAGGCATACTGTGTATGCACCATCTCTCTAGTCAAAATTGGATGGCTAACAAAACAGGCAATTTCCTAATAACTTTATAATAACCAGTAGAACTTGTTGTTAATGGCAATTTTGATTTGCCCATTTAAACCACCCCACTTCTGCCATGGGGGTGGTGGGGGGACAGTGGAACAAACTTCAATAAATGGTAGGAACAAAAAATCAAGAAATGCTATGATAATATTTATAGTAATGAAAGCTAATCTGAGTGCTACATGAGAACCTACACTGGAAGTGAAGGGCCCATCAAACATTTATAGCACCTAAAACACTAATCAATAGATAATATAATTCAATGGTCCCAGAATATATTATTAAACAAATAAACTTTTTTGCATCCACAAGGGGACTGCCCCTTCTCTGGTACCACCACTTGCAAGTAAATAAGTGGACGCTGAAGACAGTAAGATCCTACTGGTTTCAGGAAGTGTGAGGTTAAGTCAACACTGAACATCTCCTGGTGCAGTCCTCATCCTCTGCTGTTGGCAATTATCTGGCCACGTTACTTCATGATTCAGAAAATGGGTCATTTAGACAAGGATATGCAATGGGTGCTACTATTACAGCCCCCCCCCCCCACCATCACCCATGATCCATGTCTTGGTTGGCAGGTGGGCTGTGATAGGACTTGAACATGGGACCTGTGCAATAGTCAGCCCATTGTGGTAAATAGGAGGGAAAGAGTTTTCATCCAAGAGGGCTCACCACATTTTTCTGCACAGGAGCTGTGATTGTTTTCTAGATTGTGTAAAAGTTTAAATGATAATCTTTACAATAAGATCATCATCACAGTAGCTTAATAGGGCACCTTTTTAGCCATATACCCTATGTAGTCAGATTTCATTGGTGTTACACAGTAATCATGAGTATTAGCTTGAATCCTCCCTATGTTCTGGCCAGAATTGTCAGCATACTGGAAGTTAATGTGTTGGGGGCCTGAACTGCACCCGGTCATGTTGGGGCCAACAATGAGTGGAGGTGGTAAGCCACCATCAGGGTTTATGGCCCTGGTGCAGATGCCACTAATGGTGGTGTTTACACAACTTCTGTGGGCCTGGTGGGAGCACTCCTTTCAGTACACTCATCTCCCACAGTGGGCATCATTAGCTTGGGAGTGCTGATTGGGTCGCACCTCACTGAAAAAGTATGGGTGCAGATAGATGAGGGAATATGTGCACAGGTTCTCACTCTTGAATCAGCCCAAGAAGCTATAGGAGGAGAAAGATAGGAAGGAGAAAGATGAAGGGGTCAAGAGAAGTAGAAGGAATCACATTCACTGCACATGTGAAAATTGGTTGGAGGCCTTTACAATATTTGCTGGTACGATCCAACAAGCAGCTCCCAAAAAACCACATGGGATGTGTAATTACTACAGCAGGTTCATGGCATGCCAGTAAACCAGGTTGCAGGGGGCTTGACTACACTGGCGAATCTCATCAGTGAAAGCAAGCAGACCCAGCAAGACATTGGGGAGTGCTGCATACTGTATGACTGCTATGGGCCACAGAACCTGGTGGTTGGGTGCAGCACATGGACAGTGGTTTCTCAGTTAAGAGGACCCAGTCTCCTAGGAGAGGAGTCATTAGAAGTGGTCGAAATTGGCAAATTCTGAATTTGCAAAATGTTCATGAAATTCCATGAATGTTCACAAAATTTTGCAAAACGTTTCAGAATTTTCCAAAAATTCTTTAATTGGCCATAACTCAGTCAGTGTTAAAGCTAGGCATTGGAAAGTTGAAACACATATTGTCTGGGAGAGTGCCTAAAAATGCTCTAAGTTTCACAAGATTTGGATGAAAGGTGTACAAGTTATAGGGACTCCAGGGCTCCACATCTAGCAATTTAATATTCATGTGAACATTTCTGAAACTACTGTATTTCTATGCTTAGAACTCAGCCACTTTTGGAGCCAGATAACTGAAAAGTTAGAAACATACTTTCTTGGAAGATTCATAGAAACTGCAAAATAGAGATTGTAAGGTTTAACTATGACCTGCCTTCTGACAAGACTTCCAGTGGCTTGCTTCCAAACTGGGGTCGTCAGCATGGCGTTCTGATGCTGGACCATAGTGGTTGCCTTAAAGAGTAATATTTAGAGTCAATGAACCAAACAACATTGGTGATATTCTGCTCTCTAGCTTTAGACTTATAGGGGCTTAAAATTCAGCAGTTAATGTAAATGCAAAATGTAATTTTAACATTTCTGAACATCTGGAGGCTTATACCTCAGTCACCTTTAAAGCCAGAAATATGAAACTTGGCACAGATATGTATGGGCATAGGTTTTGTTACCATATCAAATTTGGTGCAATTTTCACAGATTCTTTTAGTTGACATAGTTAACTGTAATTTAACAATTTCTGAATGTTTTGAGGCCAATCACTCAATCAGTTTGACAGATAGATATCTGTACCTTGGTGCACATCTGTATGGGTACTGGGATAGATAATGTATCAAATTTGGCGCAATTTGGACAAAGTCTTTTAAAATTAGATGGACATAACCAAAATAACAATTTTGGAAAAGTTTTGCGATATTTTCATGGAAATTCTGCAAAATTTCAGGGAAGCAAAATCAGTATTTCACCAGAATTCCACCATTGGAAGAAAAAATTGTCTATCTCAACAGGAAATGGTACGTCAGGCCAGGAAGAGTCTGGGGTGGGGTGTTGTTATAACTATAACCAAGGGGTTTGCAAGATGGAGAGGTGCAGGTTCAAGCATGAACATATGGCCTGGGTGTGTCTCCATGCATTCACCCAGTGCAAACCAGGGGTCACTTCCCAATGGCCATTTTGGAAATGGTGCAACTACCCTCTCAAACCCAGTTAAAATGAACTGTATAAGGCCATGTCTTCTCTAGTAACCTGACTAGGCTGACTAGTAGGCTGCCTAGTGGATGGGTTCATAGTTGGATTTCAAATTCCATATGAGGGCCCCAGGTAGAGTTATAAGGCTGAAAACTTAAACTCTGCCAGGGAGTGACCAGACCTGGTCAGAGAGAAGATAGCAAAGCAAGTTGGGGCAGTGTGATTGGTATGACAAGGTTTTAGTTACCCAGATCCAAACTTGGAAGCCAAATGTGTGGGAGGCAACCTGATTTACTTGAAACTAGATCAAGAACAAATCTTAATCCCTCTTAAAAGACCTCACATAAATCCCACAATGTCATGAGTTTCACAGGGTAAGCAGATAACAAGAAACCCATACTATAGCATTCAGTTGGTCTTATTTTAAGCAACAGGCTTGAAAAGAAAAAGGTTACATATGAATAATTAAGAAGTAAGTAGGCAATAGTCACTTTCAAATACATTTGTACCAGTGCAGTCTCATTAAAAGAATATAACATTGCTGACAGTCTGTGATTTTCCCAGGGGGGAGGGGGATGCGGGTAGAGTATGTTCTGGTACCCTCAATTTGACAGTCCCAGTTTCCATTTGGCATATAACCATTACAGATGATGACAATTTATACAATTCTTAGCAGAAAATGCACACACCCTAGCCATTCAATAAACCTGCAGCCCCCAGGTAAAATATCACAGCCCTTTTATCCTCATGCTAATGATAAGACATTAGCAAGGGAATTTATTTGGTAAGGGTGTATAGCCATTGACAGAAACCTTTTTTTGGAGGGGTGATGCTTGCTGGTGATATCCCATCAACAGGGAGACAGAATTAGGGCCACGTTATCAGGGTGCTGCAACCAGTTCAACTGTCACAGTGGCAAACTGGTTGTTGGAGAGCTCTGCAGGGACAGCATTGCATGGGTGTTGCACCCCTTCCCAAGAAACCTCCACCATGGAGGTGATTAAAATAAGTTTTGGGAGGTAGTGGGGGTGCAAGGGGTGAAGCTCCCTGCAAACAGTTGTCATTTGTCCAGGTGGATTGGGCAAGCAGGTGTCAGGCAGCACAATTGCCAGGCATGATGCGCACTGTGAGTATTGTGCTGTTCCCCTAATGATGGTTGGCAGGTTTCCTGTCACACCATAGTGGGTGAACCCTTGCTGACATTCTCTCCCTCAATGGTTCAATCCCATGGCAGATGTTTGGAGGTGGTGGGAGTCTTGTTCACTTGTCATACTGTGATTTTGAGACATGGTTGACAACACTGGACTCTGCATGTTGTTGTCTTTTTCATGTGGTTCTGTAACTTTGAGTTGCTGTACAAAGATTTGTTTCTCATAGATGACAAGATGCTAGTATCAGATGTTGAGAAATACATCTCTTGATGGCATTAGATGCTGAAATATCATGTTGATGCCATTGTTGTTTGAACATATTAAATCTGTTGATGGCATGAGATGTTCAGAATACCATTATAGTGTATGGTTTGAGCTTACTGTGCTCTGAAACTGCACAACTCAATAATCCCATTGCTGTACTTTCCAAAGCATTATTGAGTATGTTCTAAGCTAATTGGAGTCCATTCACAAATGGGTTGGAATGCCTATGCACAACATATCTGAGGCAGGTAGGCAATCCAGTGCCTGAACGCTGTGCAGCAGGGTCCAGCATACCTCTGGTGGCATTTTTCATAAGTGCACTAGCACCATGCATGCTGGATCCCCTGACCAATTGTGCTAGGGCAGGATGGGGGCATGCCGTTGGGTACCTGTTCCACACATATGCACGATGATACGTGTGTGCCATGCCAAAGTGGGAAAAGCTGCATGAGGAGGACCCTGCCATAAGTATTTACATGCCCTCCAAGGGTTCTCAGTGGGGTGCAGTGGCAACAGGGCCTCCCTACACACATCTGCACCTGCCCATTGGGCTGCTAGTATGGCAGGAGGGTGGCCATTTTGGCAAATGTCTGATGTTTAACAGTGGTGGGCTGAACACATACCCAGGTTCCCCTGCCCATGTGCAGATGGGGATCCACTTTGGGAACCAGGATGGGCATCCCACTAGATGCTCCCATGCAAACTGTACTCTGCTCCAGTGCTGCCACATTCCTCCACCACACAGCTGCATGCTGAGGGGGCAGGGGTGCAGTCTGGCAGCTGATGACCCTGAATGCCGGCATGCATGCACCGGCGTATGGATGCGGAATGGGGCAGGCAGGTTAAGCACGAGTCACATGTAATTCCTACCCATTAGTGAACAGACCCCATTTTGCATGTTACAGATTTAATTTATCCCCTTAGTGTGCATGTTCCATATTAAAATGACTCCTTATTATGCATGTTCCAAATGCAAATAACCCCCCAGTAGGTCGCGCCAACTTTCACTGACTTTTCTGAGTGTTTTCTCTGATGTTACTTCAAAGTTCCTAAGAGATGCCAGAATGTTTGGCACATCTTTGAGAGAGAAAAATAAAAATGTCAGCCATGAGTCAGTCAAAACCTCAAATCTGATCCTGACCCCAATGATTAACAGCACCAGTTATTTAAAAAAAAAGAAAACTAACAAACTGATAGTTTGCATACACTGAGCTGACACTGGCAGTCTGTGCCCATCTGCAGCTGCCATAGTGAGCACATTGTACTGCTCTCATTAACTTATGGTGTCAGCGTGTCTCAGCTGGTAGCACATCTGCATCTGAGCCAGAAGGTTGTGTGTTCTCATCCCACAACAGGACTGGGCTCATACCTTAATGCTGGCACTCAAGTGCAATATTAGTGGGGGGTGTACTGTTGGGGTGTGCCATCCTTCGGATAAGACATTAAACTAAGGTCTCTTCTACCCATCCTAGTGCTGTCTTGGTGGGTGTCCAGGTGGAAGTAAAATAACCCAAGTCACTCTTCGTAAAGAGTAGGGAAATTTTTATTTGGTAGAAAGAAATATTACAATAACATCGATAACTGAAAATCAAATCATGCAGAGAAATCAAAATGAATTGTACAGTATCTAAAGAACATGTACAAAGCAAAATGAAATAATGCAAAAAAGGGAGAAGAATGAAAATTACAAAGCAATATTTATTCATGCAAAAACCAAGAGCAATGTTTCCAATGTGAAAGAAATAAATGAGCTGCCATTTTTTGTTCTTCAAATATATAACGAGACTTCAAATAAATCTTACTTTGCATCACTATATGTAGGTTTGAAAATTATTTTTGCTGCAAAAGTAAGGCACATCTAGCTTGCCAGAAATAGAATCTAGATACTGCAAAAATCATCATTAACATACATGGATTACATTTTTTTTAGTTTGATAGGTTAACCAACCAAAATTACTATATAATAACTGGTCAGCAATTTTTTCTATAGCCTGATCCAGTTATAATTTGCCGTTATAACCTGGGGGTTATAACAGCGAGCACGAGCTGAGTTAGTTAAAACAAAAATGCTCTCTCATTGGCTAACGTGCCATTTATGGGCAAGCTGAACAGTCACAGAAACATGGTGGCTCCATGTCTCACTTACCAAGGAGCCCCCAGGAGCCATCACATCATCCTTGATATCTGCAGAGTTCTAGTTAGATAATTTAATAAAACTATTGGGTTGATCCTGCCTATTTCTTTTTTTTTCCTCTTCTCTGGTTGATGCTGCTCTTAAAATGAAATGGACCCATTGCTCCACACACACAGATGCAGCACAACCCCAATTGGGTAAGCAAACAATCACAACAGTGATCAGAAACTGGAATTAAGAAAAATACATAAAAAGTAGAAGTACAAAATAAAAAAACAGAAGCGGGGAGAAAAACAGGCAGTGTGTGTGTGTGTGTGTGTGTGTGTGTGTGTGTGTGTGTGTGTGTGTCGTAACACACAGACACTAGACCAATGCTGGAAAAAATTGCTGCCCAGCAATTATAAAAAATTAAAGATGAGCAAGTGTGTCTAAACTCGAATTTAATGGTTGCCCTCAGTGTGGGATGCTTTAATAAACCCCTCGGGCTTTGACCTTGGAGTTTATGTAGCATCCCACATCTCGGTCAACCATTAAATTCTCGTTAAACACACTTCCCCATTCATTATTGTATATGTAATACAATGTTTGGGGTAGAAGTTTATCACCCTAATCCATCACAGATAAGGACCAAAACTGCTGTGCAAAGGGACATAAAAGAAAGAAGTGTTCCTGAGTTTTAAAAGATTGGTGCAAGAAGGCCGGGGACACATGCATTCCTCAAAAGCCTTGTGCTTATGGGAATTTCAAATCCCAGTCTACTGTGACAAGACAGCCAATTCACATCTCAAAATTGTAAAGATATCCTCTTATCAGTGAGTTGCAAACATATTTCATTTACATCCTCTGTATGATTTAAAGTAAATTGCAGAATTTCACAAAAATATTCCCAAAGAATAGCAGAATAAAATTGTCATCTTGTTTTAGAGAGGATAAAATGCTGAGTTACCTTCCAGTGTCATAACTTTATCAGTATTGAGTGGAGAAATTTAGATAACATCCAAAGATTGGAAACCATGGGCACTAAAAAAGGATTCTGGTTCCATTTATTTTGTAAAACCTGAAACCAACAAGTGAAAAAGCTATGCCATGTGAGAATTTCACCCTTTAATAAAGGTTGAAAATTCCCATAAATAAATAAGCTGCGGAAAAATACTATCAGATGTAACATTCGAATTCCTCCGTAACAATAGTCATGTTAGGTGTGTTTTCTTTTAATGGGATTTTGATGGCTTCCCCAGAAACCCTGGAGAAAAATATTATTTATTTTAACTTCCATACCAAGATGGAGGGGGAAAACATGAGCAATATGCAGAAACAAGGGGAGAATAAAAGTTTTTAGTAAATATACCTGTTTGCGATTAGAAATCATCTTAGATTTCTATGATTGAACTATACCAGCTGCTTTCACAGCTGCCGTTTTCCATTTCAAAGTAGCATCATCCTAACTACCAAACAAAAGTCCTAAAACTTTAACAGGTGTTGTAGTGATAGAGTTGTTAGCCACCTGTGAAATAGAACTATCCCTGAGGGATGGGGTCAAAATCATTCCACGACTTTTATAATAATTCAGTTTAGCTGGGGTTGTGGATTCAAAGGAAAAGGTAACGGAGATGATTTTTGGGCCAGAAGAAACATTTTGAATGCAGATGCAAATGTCGTCCTCATAGGCATAGACTGAGGAGGTGACTTGCATCTCTGAAATTCTTATTCCCAGAATATGGGAATTACTTAATATTTTCCATAGCAAGGGGACAATAACAAAAAACATTTAAAAGGGGGCTAAGGGGACAGCCTTGTCATATCTCTTTGTTTCCCTAAAGCTCTGTACCCGGTACCCCATTAATATAAGGCAGTATTTTAGCATTACTATAAAGTATCTTAATTTAGGCTATAACTCTTGTAGAAATATGTTATGCCTTCAGAATATGAAATAAATATGCCTGATCAACCCGATTGAAGGCTTGTTCCTGATCCAGAGAAAGAAGAAAGCCAGAAGCCTTATTCATAGCCCCAACAGTTGCCAAATCTCTTAATAGCAGTAAATTGTGAAACATAGATCTATCTGGTATTGCACACGACTGTACTGGATAAATTACTTGATCAGCTACTCTCAACAACCTATGCAATAAAATTGCAGCCAACATTGTATAATATATGTACAGGAGGCTAATAGATCTCCCATTTTTCAAATTAGTTTTATCCCCCTTTTTAAACAATAAAATCAAAATAGCTTGAGCCATAGTCCCGGGGAAGGGCTTGGAATTTAAAAGCATCATTATATAACAGGGCCAAAACTGGGGACAAATGGGTGGAAATAATCTGATAAAATTCTGCTGGTATCCCATCTTGACCACAAGAAGAGTTCCTATGGAATGTGTTAATTGCACAGGAAACCTGCACAAAAGTAATTTCAGACACTAGACTTTGTTGTAAGTGAATGGGAATATCAGGAAGAATGATATCCCTAAGAAACTCATCATTCCAAACAGCTGTAGAGAAAGTTTCAAACATATGCCATAAATATTTTTGGGCAACTTTTAAAATGTTATCTGGCTGTGCATGAAAGTTCCCTGAATCAGGATCCAACACGTTATTATTCTGGGAACGGTTTATCCTGTCTGCACATATCTTAAATATATCCAAGGCAGGCTTTTCCCTTGTGTACCATAGTGTGCCTCAGTCTTTAGGGATTTTTCTTTTATACTTATAAGTAAACATTTCCATTTTAATAGCAGTGATTAGTGGAATAAGGTTCAACTTCTGTTTGTGTGACAAAGAAATGTAATGAAAGAACTGTATCCTTAATTTCAAGTAGTTAGAATAACTTTCTCTTCTTTTTTTCTTAGCCTACTGTATTTGATAAAAAAAGGATTTTAAATAATTTTTTGAATTTATCCACCACTCTCCCAAGGTGTCATCAGTCTCCAGTACAGAAACCTGTGCTTTAAATAAATTACCCCAATGTGATATTACCAAAGAATCTGATAACAGGCTGCAATTTAATTTCAATCTAGACCAAAATTTAGCCTGAAACTAGAGATTTCCAGAAGCACAGTGACAGGAAACTGCAAGATGGTCAGGAGTTTCTAATGGTATAGAACAAGCCTGTGTGACCTGAAGATTTTTTGAGAAAAAAGATAATCTATCCTGGTGGCGAGGAACCCCAGAAAGTAGGTCCTAGCCCAAACAGGATGCACAGCACTATAATCTTCGTGTAGGTTCACAGAGGTAGCTAGGTTGTTTAAAAAGTGTATATCACTGTAGATCTTTGTCATTGTTCCTTCCTGTTCTGGCAGGGTGAAAGCCCACAGTTAAAATCACTTCTGAATATTGCATCTTTATTACTGTATAGAAAAGGCTGTATAGCATGAAATAAGTCCACCCTTAACGCTATCCCTTGTGGGGCATATATATTAATGAAACAAAATTTAAGAGAATCCTAGAAACATAGAATTTGATAGCAGATAAGGACTGCTTGGCCCACCTAGTCTGCCCATTTCTCTACCTAATGGATAAGCTGCAGATCCTAGTTAACCAACAGCCTTTTTCCTCTTAACCCCCACTAAAATTTCCTTATGTCTGTCCCATGCATTCTTGAATTCCCTCACTTTTTTGACTCCACAACCTCCTCAGGAAGGCTGTTCCATGCATCCACAACCCTCTCCATGAAAAAATACTTCTACACATTACCTCTGAGCCATCCCCCCTCTATCTTTAAATTGTGTTCCCTTGTTCTTGCACATCTCTTTTTCTGAAAGATGCTACCCTCTTGGACTTTGTTGATTCCCGTGAGGTACTTGAAAGTTTCTATCATGTCTCCCCTCTCCCTTCTTTCCTCGAGGGTATACATATTAAGTTCCTTTAATCTCTCTTTGTATGTCTTCTGCTGCAGACACTGCACCATTTTGGTTGTCCTCCTCTGGACAGCCTCCATCCTGTCTATGTTTTTGCGGAGTTGGAGTCTCCAGAACTGCAAGCAGTACTCCAGATGGCGTCTCACCAACTGTCTGTACAGAGGGATAACAACTTCCAGTTTTCTATTGGTGATGCCTCTCTGTATGCATCCCAGTATCCCCCCATCCCTCCTTACTGCCTTCTCACATTGCTTGTGCACATTTAGGTCATCTGATATAACTACCCCCCAGGTCCCTTTCCATTTTTGTTGCTGTCAGTATCTCACCCCAACAAAAGCACCCTTTGCATGCAAATTCCCATCACCCATGTAATATGGAAACCATGCCCTTTTAATAAAATCCCCACCCCATCACATACATCCTCCTCCTCCTCTGACCAATAGGGACAATCCATTGTCCAAAGCCGCTGTAACTGGGCAATCTCATAGGATGTTTTGATCCTGTTGTCCTAGATAAATATAATATTATTAGGTAGGTTCATGAGCACCTGTGATGTAGTTATTTGCTTAATATAAGCCTTTATGCTATAAACATTGCTGGTTGGTGGTCCAAGAAGAGGACCCCTACACACAGTGAATAGTAAATCAAGTTACTTTTCTTGTATGTTTTAGGCAGCTTTTCACCTTTTTTCAGGACAGAGTGTTCTGCTTCAGAGTCATAAGAGCAATCCATCTGGGAGGAGGTGATAGAAGATGCATCAGAGTCCTCTCCCTCTTCCTCAGTATCCCCCCATTGCTTGCATTTGGAAAGAACCTGAAACCAGTATCTAGTGAGAACCGAGGTCTCTGGCCCTACCACATCAGCCTTCCATTTACCTCTTCCCCTCCTATTTGGTGTAACTATGGTTAAGGATCCTCTGTTGGGGGGGTGGGGATCCCATCGATCAAAGCTGTACTCATGGGGCTTATAATAGCATTCTCAATAGTCACAATCTGTGAGGCTACTGTAACAAGGAGAAGAGCCCAAGGAGCAGTATTATCTGGACTGTCAAGAGGTGAACCTGTCCCCTCATTAGGTGGGCTTTGAGGGACAGCAGAATAATGTGATGGTGCTTCCTGAGGCTCCAGAATAGAGTCCTGAGCTTGCTGTACCCATACTTGTGATTCAGTAATGAGCTGTTCCTGATCCTGTGATGCTCTGTCCAATCTATTATGGGCTGCCCTTGGGCATTGCCTATAAGAGTGCACTATCTCATCACAGAGATTGCACTTGAATGGATTTGGACAGCCTAAACTAATGCGTCCGTATTCCAAACAGGTTACACCGGGGCTTGTCACATACAGAGCTTAAGTAAGTTCAAGTCCCACATTTTTGGTAAGTTTTAGGCTGTACCATATAGAAACAGAGTCTCCTATCCCTGCCAATATAAAAACTTCAAGGTAAATGACTGATCCCTGTATTTGTCTAAGTTGTACTTTGATCTTCCAGCCCACTGTCCAGATTAAGTTATCATCCAGGTTAGGATTTGGATTGTCTAGAACATCACACCTTTGGCAGAGACAGTACTGGACAGCTGCATTATTAACCCCTTCATTTCAAAACAAAAGGGTTATGGTTTTCACTGTGGGCTTAGTTAGAGGGATAGGGGAAAACATTATGCCAAACTGGGATATATTTAACAGGGGGATATTTTTGGCAGAATTTCTCTAAGGTCTGGATTTGCTTAAAATTATCAAACATTACTTCCCCCTTCACATGTATAAAAACAAATAATTCCATAGCAGAGATACCCATAGTAGCCTGTAACATAGTGTGAATTATGTGTTTCCTATCTGGTGCAGAAGATAAATCCCCTGGAAATGTAAACTAAATGGCATTGTGTCTTTAGGTAAGTCCCCTTACCTGTTTAAATAAGTCTGCCATTCAGAAGGTATCTGGATGAGGCTCCACAGTCTCTAGATTGTCTGTGGCAAGTTTTTCATCATCATTTCTGTCTGCTGCAGAGTTAGGAAAAAAGGAATCCTGTAGCCCAGTAAAGTCAGAAAACCACTGTTCAGAAGGAGGTTCATCAGTGGCAAGTCCTATATGTGATGAATCCATAGGGATCTCATATCCCAACTGTAAACATGAAGAAGAGGTAATTTTTTCAGTTACTGTATTATCAGATGATAGTTCAGTGTTTTTAGTAACTGAAGCTCCTTTGTGTCCTGTATAGTATTTTTTGAAATTTATAGAAGGGATACTGATCACATCTTGTGTTGAGGGAATGGTACTGGGCAGTTGTCAGACATTCTTTATAATATCTGCTGCTCAGACTCAGCCCAGAGAGGCCCAGTACCCCCTTTGGATATCCATCCGGCAGCTTGTAAGGTATTGCTTGGATTCCAGACCAAAGCGCTGGGTTGTCTGTCTAGTCGTGTCCTTTCCTCAGGCCAAGGAAATCTCTCAGTGCCAAATCTGACTCGGCATGTAAACCAGCAGTAACAGCAGGTCTGCAAACAGATAATCAATTTCTCTGACTGCTGTCAACTGTGTCAGGATTGGTGTTTCAGCATCTTGAGAAGGGATTTCACTTCAGATTGCTGTATATTAATCGGTGCCACATCTTCTTGCAGTAACTGTAAAAGAAAGGCTTTGTGCATTTTCATTGCTAGCCATAAAGACTGTTCCAGGTCAACTGCAATGTCATGGTCCATTTTGGGAGAAATGCCAGTGGCTACCTCCAAATTTTGCTTTGTGCCAACCTCAGGAAGGGATATAGAAAAAGGATTCAAATCTGTTATTGTATTATCCACAGAGTGTTGTCTGATAATCTTTGTATCCATCCTAGTAGAACACATTCCAGTCTCAGGAGTATCCAAGTGAACTGCTGCAGAAGCTGGGAAAATGTTTTCCCCAGCCATGCCTCCTCCACCTCATCCTCCACTACTTGCATCCTCCATGTCCACCATCTTGGAAATGTCAGACAGGGGCTCCCCCTACCCAAAGAGCAGGGGACTTGTTTATTGGAAAAAAAAATAATAATCGTGGAAACAATTAAATGAAAATAGGTTGTACAAAGGATGAGCTATAGAAAAATAAGGAAGATATCAATCAATCAGATGCAAGAAGGAAAATAGCAAAATAAGGTATTACACACAAATACAAGAAGAATGACAACCACAAAATCAAGACAAAATATGTGTAAGATAGAAAATTCTGAAATACAGTCAAAAGACAGCCCAGGGGCAATGTTTCCAACGATGAATCCACTTGGCAAGAGGAAGTCTGGTACGTTCAGTAGCACACAGGTTCCGGAGGTCAGATTCCACCACTCTCGAAAGTGCTGCACAGTCCAAAACCTGTTGTTGCAAGGTCAATTTACAACACACTCTCCAAATCATCACCTTTAGGAAAGAAAAAATCAGGAGTAGTATAGAAGGATCATATCTGGATGAAAATTCCTAATGGCCCCATAAATAAGCGTATCATGGGAAAAGGACAGCCAAAATGGGTCAGCCTAAGAAGCACTCAGAAACTATGAAAATTGAAGAATAAACATGCAGTCAAAATATAAGTGTTGACTACCTTCAATGATATCCTGGCATACAGCCCTAGGGCAAAACCATTCCATGCTGCTTTTTTGTTTATGACTACACTTAACATTTAATTTCCTGTGGCAGCGAAGCCAGGCCACATCCCAATAATTCGGCAGAAAATGTACTGCATTCAAATACAATAAAGCATGTCGGCAGGTAGACGGTGGAACCCCAAGCAAAATGTCAATTTACTGCAGGAAGTAAAGCCTTGTAAAAGGCTTTTCTATGCTGAGTATGGATAAGATCCCAAGACAAACAGTGATGAGTAATGAAAGTCAAAAAGGGCTTAAAAAAAATCAGCAAAAAATGGTGGCCCATCGAAACAAGGGTTTTAGCTTCCACCATTCCAGCTGATGGGGCTCCTTCTATTCACTGTCCAATCCTTCCAAGCGGAAGGAAGACCCAAAAACCAAGGAATTACATTATAATGAAAAAGACTACTATAAAAAATTCACTGGATTCACCATGTCCAATCCTGCCTTATCGTATGGGAGATAGAGAATATTCCTTTTAATCATATTAAGTCTACTCCCCCATACTATTGTAAAAAATATGCTATACAAATGTGTTTTGAAGTGGAGAGAGAGGGAGGGGGTAGATAGCACTGACATAAAGAAAAATCGGAATCAAAAAAGTCTCAACAACTCCAACTCACTTCCTTTAAGACATTTGCCAGGATTTCCATTTGGCCATCCATGAAGCCCGAAGTTCCATGGTCCAACTCCAGTTTAAATCAGGTAAATCAGAACTGCCAAAGAGAATACCAAGAATTTTGATAGGTTCCATTTCAACTGTAATGTGCCTGATGGAGGGAGGAACCACCTCATGAACCCTGATGGGGATTACACAACATTTGGAAATAATAAAACCAGACCCAGACAACAAGGCAATATCAGAAATTAGCTGTAATGCATTTTCACCAGAGGGTACATCTCGAATAAATAAAATGACATTGTCAGCATCAGCCAAAATTTTAACTTCTGACAAAGAAAGTGGGTGAGGATCCCCATAATCTGGGGAGTAGCACAGATTGCAAGCAGCAAAGGTCAGCATGTAAAGGATGGGGCTCAGTGGGCATCCCAGAAGCACACCTCTGAGCAAGCCAAGGCGAAAACCAAGACATCCATTAACAGTCAGCATTAATGTGGAATGGGAGTAGAGAAGTCGGAGCCAATGAATAAATTGTAGGGAAAACCCATATTTGTTCAGCACTAAAAATAGATAGTCATGGGGAATCCTATTAAAGGCCTTAGCCTGGTCCAAAACAATCAAGAAACAACCCACATTATGAGCATGAAAAAAACAATTAGTTCATGAATCAGTAATAAATAATCTTGAATCCTGCTGGGGATGAATAATTTTAGAAACAAATCTTAGCCAATCTAACACAGAAAATCTTAGCCAAGATCTTTGCATCTGTGTTTAAGAAGGCAAATAGGTCTCCAATTCAAGAAATGTCCACAGTCACCAGATTTAAATAAAAAGATTTGGAAGGCTTCAGTAATCATACCAGAAAAGGATAAATACACGAAGAGGGAATTAAAAACAAAAGTAAGAATAGGGGCAAAGAGCAAAGGAAATGACTGATAAAATTCGGATGTTAGGCCATCTGTCCCTGGAGAAATATGTTGGCTGAGAGGATGTCTTCTTTGGCAATTGGCTGGGTGAGAAAAGCATTATTAGGTATCGTCACCTGTGGCAGGTTCAAAGTGTTCAAAAACTGAGCAGTCAAAACACCAATCAGGAATCGAGTGTCCACAGAATCATGCAGGAAGTCCCAAACCACCATCAGGATACCTGCACAGGAAATATGCTTTATACCACTGGAATCAAACAAAGAATCCATTTTACATTTTGAAACCCTATGAAAACAACTCTGAAATATATCCCCTAATGAATGTTGACTCTGGGTACCATAAGTCTGTTCAAATGACAGAGACTTCACACTTTCATATTGAAAAGACTTCATCCATTGCTGTACAGATTGAATCTGAGCATGAGGGGGAAAACCCTTTTCAGTGTGAAGTGAAATCGATTTATAAAGAGTGTAACGTAGGTCAAGATTGGTGTGGTAAGCCATTCTGCTGGCAGATTTGGAGTATCATCTGGACAGGTCACCAAAGGCCAGTTTTGTCTCATCCCACCAAAAGGAAACATTGGAATAAAGATGTTGAATAGATGTGTGAGCCAAGAAAAGGGACCGAAACGCACACTGAAAGGAAGCATCAAACAAAATGGTGCTGTTCACCTCCTGGTAGAATTCCCAGTCAGAAGGGTTGAAGAGACTGAAAGCATGCAACTCAATAAAAGGTGGTCTGAAGTTTCAAGCAGACAAGCAACAGCCACCAAAATGGGGCACTAACTGGAAAGAAAAACATAATCAATGTGGGTCAAAAAAAGTACCTGGTGGTACGTGAAACCCACCATGGGGTGGAGGACACAAAATGCATCAAACAGGTTAGAGTCTTTAAAGAGGGCCTGCAGACATAATGAATCACAAAATAACTTAGAAGTCTTAATTCCTCTATCTTGGAGCTGAAAAGGGCAATTAAAGTATCCAAATAATATGATTCTGGAAGTACAGAGATAGGGTTGGAGTAATTTAAATTAAAAAAACTCAAATTTCAATCATGGCACATAAATAACAATTAAACAAAATACCTTCCAGTCAATGGTATAATCAAGCAATAGAGCCCTACCTTGTTGCACATCAAGAACCCTAGAAACTGATGGAGAAATACAGTTAAACAAAATGAGCATGCTTGAGTCCCTAATGAAAAATAAGAAATACCAGAAGTCCATAATCTCTGAGTAGTAGCAATGTCCGACAAGGAACACAGCCTGGTGTCCTGCAAAAAAAAATCAGGTTAGCATGGGAGTCGCGGAGGACCTGGAGAGTAACTTTTCAGTGAAGTAGGTTGTAAATGCAGTTGGCATTAAGCATGGCAACCTCCATGCTAGGAAAAAAGCAGGAGAAATCCACACCAAAAGGTAATTCAATCCATAGCCTAAGACAGCTCGGTATGCTTCTTCTTAAGTTTAACTTTTGATCCCAGGGAAGGACTGCCCTTTTGCTTTCAAGGCTTTATCAGTTTCAGGGGCTTGTCCTCCATGTCTAGAGAACTGTTCAGTCTTATCAATATTGTGGAGGAGGCATCTGAGTCAATATCTGCATTGGTATCACCCCAATTCCTTGAAGAAGCAATAGGGCTGAATCTATTCTGGAGAGGAAGGGAACCAACGGGAACAAGAGGTAGGACAGCATGGGAAGGGCTGTTCAGACAAGAACATCAAAGGAGGTTACATGATGGTGGGCTAGAGGTAGGATGCATTTAGCAGAGCTCCCTGCATTGGGCTTATATTTGGTAAATGTTGTTGATATCCCTTCCTTAATAAGCCTTGAAACCGAATTATCCATGCACCTCTTAATAACTGCTGTTTCCTGATATAACTTTTGAATTAAGAAGGACACTTCTTTGAATGAAATGGAGATTATGCCACAACCTGAGTAAGCCAGGGCCCGCTCTCCTCCCCTGAAGAGATCTAAAGAGGATTTACCATCGCCAGGTTCCATGGAACAGAATGATCTGCCTGCAATCAAATCCTTAGCAACGTATGTGTCCATGATAAAATAAGTACTATTCCAACTAGTTGCAGAATTCCGTACTGTCAAAGTGATGCTGACATCATTAAGCCAGCGCTTTTCCAACACTTAGACTCACTTATCTTCCCTGGAGAATCGTGCACAAAAGTTGGATCCAGAAATAATAGAAATAAATAGGAAAATGCATCGACTCAAAGAATAGCTTGATGATCAAGAATTTTGAAGCCTTAGGAATAACTTAATTATTTTGGGGGTTACCAGAACAGGTCGAAGGCACATATGCAATTTTATGTGTCCAGCAGCTTTTGGAAAAATTAGCAGATCCCTGTTCGTTTGACCCCAGCTATATGATAGAAAGGGCACATCATTATTTGAAGCCAGGTCCCCCGACTGGAGAGAGACCAAGAATTCTAATCTTTCAACGGCTTAGTTTTAGGGACAAGACATATATTTTATCTAAGGTGCACAATAAGAAACAGTTACGGTGGGAAGAACAAGGGATCCATATTTTCGGTGATCTAAGCCCCAGCATTGGAGACCAACAGTGAGCATACCGAAAGGTAAAAAAGAAGCTTTATGCAGCAGGTATTACATTTTTCATCTTGTATCCTGCAACTCTTCATGTTTTTGCAATAGCTGGGGAACTTCACTTTAAGTCAACTGCGGAGGCACAGTCAGAGCTACCCAAACATTTCCCTAAATTGTTCCCAGCAGCTTCATTCCAGTCCATTGACCTGCCTGCATATTTGAAACCAGGGATTAAACTGCTTCTTACTAGTTATGAGGGTAATTCATCTTGATAGCTTCTTGGTGTTGGACTTTTATCTGAAACCGGAGTGTTTTTTGTTGGATTGCCCCACTTCAGCTTTGTTTGTACCTGCATGTTTTTTTTTTTAAATGGACTGGGATGATTAACCATATACTGTCAGAACAGCAAAACAACAACAGCAAACTACCTACAGTAACACCCAGATGGTGACATACTGTGTGGCTATGGGAATTGCTCCATGATGGACTTTGCAGTGATGGGGGTAGGCACCTAACTCCACTGTCTGTGTGACGAGGAGTTAGATATACAAAGTAAGAGGGTGTGGGGGGGCACAGTAGTTGGCGTGTTGTGGGTCATGGTTGGGACACAGCAGCATCGGGGATGTCGGCAGGAGTCCATTGCTGTAAAGGACGTTGCTGTGATTCCCATCGCTGTGGCAGGTGGAACCATGATTGACTGGACTTGCATAGTTCATGGTTTTCCCTTCGACGGTGGACCAGGATACTTATTTAGACGCGATTTATGGGGATGATGTATTTTCCCCTCTTGGCTTTGCCTTGTTTGGTCTGAACCTTTTACAAAGACTGATTTGGACAATCATAATGCATATCATATTCACCAATGGACACAGAAACGCTCCTAGTGAGGCTGGCTGCTTCTGCAATTTAATCATATTTGTGAAACGGTACATTTGCATGCATATTAAACAGGTAAAATGCATTGTGTACTTATATCTCTTTGTATACCGTTCTCACCTGTCTACTGTTAAGCCTCCTGTCTTTTGAAAAGTATTTCATATTTTTCTGAAAGCCTGTTCTTTCTTATTTTTTTCACTTACTGTAGGTCACCGTCCTGTTCATAGTGACAATGTCAGATTTTTTTACCCTGCTACTAATTTTATAGCTATGTCTACTGGCCGTATTTTCCTTTGGTACCTTCCTTTTTTAATTTACACTGTTCCCTATATTTTTCTTTGTTAGCTTTTCTTTCTTAGTAATAACTGGTTGTCTTAGGGTTGCTATCCTGACTACATACAATCATGCTCACATTTCCATGTAATTGCTCCCTTTCTTTTTCTTTCACTTTATTTTAGGAACTAAATTGAGGGATGCTATCAGATTTTAGCAGGACACTACAGTGTACTCAATTATGCCTTATGCTGTTGGGGCATTATACTTATAAGTGCGTCTTTTCTCTGCTCCTTTGTTGTTTGGGTTCAAGTTCTGGAAATGGTCTGGGATATAGCATTATTGTTATAATTTATAAGGCTACCT
The DNA here is from genome assembly GCA_016271365.2 of Neoceratodus forsteri. Classification (NCBI taxonomy): domain Eukaryota; kingdom Metazoa; phylum Chordata; order Ceratodontiformes; family Ceratodontidae; genus Neoceratodus; species Neoceratodus forsteri. The sequence continues at coordinate 556,760,249 of CM028135.1, read as the reverse complement.
TTAGCCCTAGGGAACAGTGTGAAGTGCTTCCTGGTACCTTCACAGACTTGACTGCAGGAGCACCCGAGGAGGACCAGAGTTGGTTAAGATGCCCCGGTAAGCTATTGTTGTAAATAGTTCTTTGAGGTTCTCACGTTTGGCTTAATCTTTTGGGGACTTGACTGACGGGGTTGGGAGGGGGGTTTGGCAAGTGTGTTTTTGTATTGGCACTTTTTCTTTTGTCTTGATCCAAGAAAGGGTGTGATTTCTTCTTCCTTTTGATTAGATGTCAAACTGTTATAAATTTGCTAACTGGAATATAAAGGGAGCAAGGTCTAAAGTTAAAAGGTATAAAATTATTAAACATTTAGTCCATTATAATATTCAAATAGCCTTTTTACAGGAAACTCATTTGTTATCAATGGAGAGTACTCTGTTCCGCACGAATTATATTGGACAATCTTACTGAGTGGGGGACAGTATAAGAAGTAAGGGCATCGTGATACTTATCACAAGGTCAGTGCATTTTTCTTTAATTACTGAAGTTGGTGACCCCATGGGCCATTATGTTTTGGTGCATGGGTGACTAGGACTTGCAGAGGTCCTTCTGATTATAATTTATGGGCCTAATGCAGACACACCTTCATTTTTTGTGGATCTCTCCACAGTGTTAGCCCCTTTTTCCCTTTTATCCATACTGTTGGGGGGTGATTGGAATATTACCCTAACCTAGGACCTAGACTGTACTTACAACCCGCTTCAATCTCTTTCCCCTGCACAACACTCATTACATGAGTTGATGGAATCTCTTGGACTCACCTTTTTTTTGTCATCCCATTGTTCTTTTTCTGGAACAGATTTTTTTTGATCAGTCACACCCTTTCGTCTGTCCTTCACTCCTGTGATATTGCTCCAAGAGTGTTGGCAGACCACTCCATGATCTGGCTATCCCAATTGTGTTTATTAACCTCTGACAGAGACACCATCTGGAAACTAAATAAGCAATTATTAAGAGATAAGTGGGTGGTCTCCCATATCAAAGAACTTTTTAACCAATATATTAATGAGAATTGGGGGACTTTGGATTGGTGGGATAAGGAATGGCAGTTTGCAAAGTTGTCATGCGGGGAGACCTGATTAGACAGGCTACTAAAAGGAATAAACTTCAACAGGGAAAATTATGCTTTTATATGGATGCTATTCACAGACCAGAAGGCCTTGCCTCGACTAAGGTAGTTCAGCAGGAAGAATAGGACATTTATAGAGATACGTTTTTCCATGTTATTCGTGGTGTATATTCTGCCACTAGGGGACATTATAAGATGGTATAGACTGAGTTTTTACTGCTATGCTAATGATACTCAGCTATACCTGTCTTTACACCTAAGCAGCAGGAGACAGTGTTGGTGTTTAAAGAGTTCCTTTCTGAGATTCAAGACTGGATGAGAACCAACTCGTTGAAGTGGAATCCGGATAAGACTGAGGTACTAGTAGTGGAATCTGGTTGCTCAGGGATGATGGTGCAATCTGGTCGAGCCTCTGGGCTGGTGCTTGGAGGCTCCCAATTGCTTACTTCAACCGTTGTGAGGAACCCTGGCGTTGTCATGGAATGCACCTTGACACTCAAATCACAGGCATCAGCTGTGTTCTGGGGTACTTATTACCATCTGAGAAACACTGCCAGGGTTAAACACCTGGTTCCCCAAGTGATCTGCCATCCCTGGTCCATGTCTTTGTGACTTTACAGCTGGATTATTGAACGTCATTTACCTACAGCTGCCGAGGGTTGATCTTCACTGCTTTGCAGCTCGTGCAGAATGCAGTGGCCAGGTTATTGACTGGTCTTCTGAGATCATGCCATATTACACCTGTGTTGTGCTGTGCTTTCTGCATTGACTGCCAGTTAGGTGGAGAATCACCTTTTGGTTGGTTTGCTGACCTAGAAAGCCCTACATGGCCCGGTTACCTGAAAGACCTCCTGTGTACTCACCACTCTGTACATCCCCTCCAGTCTACTGACAAGGGTTTTTGGGGGGTTCCCAGGGTCTGCCTGAAGACTTCTGGTGCCCATGCATTCTCTTATAGTGCACCCACCCTGTGGAACTCCCTCCCTTGTCATATAAGGGAAAGTTCTTCCCTAGGAATCTTTAAGAGGGAATTTAAAACTTTGTTTGCTTTATCAGGCCTTTTTATTAGATTAATTGCTGACCTCTCTATATTTTAGTATTATTTATTGTATGTTTTAATGTATTGAGAAGTTATGTATGTTAAGCGCCATGAGTCATGACTGATAATGTGCGCTATGTCAAATAAACAGTGATTAATTGATTGATTGAAATAAGCGGCAATATTAAGAGAAAGAGCAGAATATGCAATATATGACAAAATCTAAGTTTATGGATCAGGGAGAGGAGAAGGCAGGCAAATAAATGGCACTTAGACATAGAAAACAGGAGCATTTCAGGTTAATTCCACATATCCATTCCTTAACAAATCAACAGTTTCTTACTTGTCCTAGGGCTATCGTTCAAGAATTTCATACATACTACAAATCCTTATATGGTCCCCCTTAAATTTCTCTGTGTCCCCAGTGACTATAAAGGACTATATAACACAGATTCCACTATCTATCTTTACACATGACCAGCAAAGTAGTCTGACTTGCCCCATTTCAGAAACAGAAATTGCTACAACTATTTGCTAGTTATCACTAGATAAAGCCCCAGGCCCAGATGGATATTCACCTAACTTTAACAAAACATTTGCCCAAGATTTAATCCCGGTCCTAACACAAAGTCTTTAATGATATTTTAGATAAAGGTATATCTGACCCATCTTCAGTAGAGGCACTGATAGTACTCGTCCCTAAACCTAGGAAAGATCCAGAACAAGTCCCCAATTATAGACCGATTTCTTTCATGAATCAGGACTTAAAATTACTAAGATTTTGGCAACTCGTATTAACTGTGTTTGGGGCCATTTGATTGGCCCTGAACAAATGGATTTTATGCCCTCAAGGTCTACTTCAGACCATCTTCATAAGTTGGCACATATATTTTCGGCATCCAGGGATCTGTAATGCCCTGCAACCTTTATGTCCCTGGATGCTGAAAAACCATTCAACAGGGTAGCATGGCCTGTTTTTTATGGTACTCAGTAAATGTGACTTTCCTGACACCTTCATCAACTAGACTCAAACCCTTTATGATTGATGTTCCACTAATATGTATTGCAATGGGGTTTTATCCCCCTCCTTTGTATTGTATAGTGGAACTAGGGAGGGGTGCACTCTTTCACTGATAATATTTAATTTATATTTGGAACCACCTTATATCCAAACTTTGGCTACATCCCTCTATTCTGGGCATTATTGTAGGGAATACGGAATGCAACATGTCTGTATATGCAGACATTATATAATTACATACTACCCATCCTGCTCAGAGCATTCCAAAGATCTTGGACATTATTGTGACTTTGGGGCACTTTCTAATTACAAACTTAATATTACCAAAACTGTGCTTATGCCTCTCACTAATTGCTTTCAGCAGGTGGACATAGACTCTCATGGTTTGATTTGAGCGTCACACTCTTTGAAGTATCTAGGAATTGACCTGTCTTTGGATCTTAAACTCCTTAGGAAACTTAATTTGGATAACCTGTAAACACCATTAAGTTAGATCTGGAGTGGTGGCAGCATATACCCTTGAAGTTGTGGGGGTGCTTTAATATTATGAAAATGAATATCATCCCTAGGATATTTTACCCTCTTCAGATGGTAAATATGTATCTTCCCTTGAAGTGGTTCAAAATGTTGCATTCCCTAATCGTTAGCCTTATATGGGCTAGAAAGCCGGCACGTTGGGTCTACTCCAAATTAATACCCTCTAAATCATTAGGAGGTTTACATGTACCAGATTTTAAGCTGTATTATTGGGCTATCCATTTAACCTATATACTCAGGTGGCTCTGTCCTACAGATATGGATTCCCAAGTATTTACACTCTATTATGGATAACTATAAAGAAGCATCAAATTTGTGATTGGGGTCTGACTCCACTCTCATTTATTTACACTAAATTCACACATATCCCTACCAACATCCATTACACAGTAATTGCTACCTCTCTTTTAGTATTGAAGCAATTTTCGGCCGGTTTGTCACTTCAGCTTTCCATGGACATTTTACAACCACTCACCAAAAATCATAACTTTCAAACTGGTGTTGCTCCCATAATTTCAAGTTGGATGCCAAATCTAGATAATGTCTCCCTCTCTGACCTTTTGTCAGAAGGCACCTTTCTTTCCTTTACTGCTGCTAAAAATAGATTTGAATGGGCTGGTAAATTAGCTTTCAAATATTTTCAACTCCAGCATGTGGTTAAAATCACATGGGTGTGTACCCATAGGAACATTCTTGTGAACCATTTCTTTCCTCTTTAAAACCCCTAGCCTCACCTTCCCATGGTGTTTCTAAAATTTATCAAGCTCTGCTCATAGAATCATATTAAACATTTGACATATGATGTAAGAGCTGGCCGGAAGCTCTCCAGAGCACAGATCTTAATTGGACTGAGATATGGAAATCCGCATTTAAGTACATTACACAAGATAGATTTATGGTGACTCAGTTTTTTATTTTACACAATTTATATAACCCCCCCCCATAAACGTCATGAGACAGAGAAAAATGGAATCTGCTATCTGTACTAGGTGTAGTTCTACTGAAGGTACTCCTCTGCATATTTTTTCCGAATGCCTTTCTGTTTGTCTCCTTTAGCACTGGAACATTACCCTAACCCAGGACCTAGACTGCACTTACAACCCACTTCGATCTCTCTCCCCTGCACAACATTCATTACATGAGTTGATGGAATCTCTTGGACTCACCTTTTCAAAACCATGGCAGACCCTCTTTTAGGTACCCAGGATTATTTTACCCCTGAAATTTGCTTGGTGGGTGATCTGACCTTGGTCTCATCTAGGGAACAATAGTATCAAATCATGATGGTCTCTATGTCAGTAAAAAATTAGTCCAGCAATACTGGAAAGATCAGCATAATTTTGTCTACATAGAATAGCTTACTGAGTTGCTCTTGAATCTGCACATGGAGAAGCTCATTGCCAGTACCCAGAATACACTGAGTGTTTATAACAAAAGATGGTTAAAACTACATACTTTCTATACATTGTCTTAAATACCATTGCTCCCTGATAATTCTATTTTCTTTTCTTTGCTTTATTCCTTGAGACTGATTTTGTAATATGATATCAAAAGTAAAGGAATCTCATGTTTTTTGTATTTTATCCCACCCATGGCACTTTACTCATTATGGCACCATTTCTATTATATTGTCTATGCTTGTCTGGCACTTGCTATGTTGTACATAGTTAACTGGGCTTGAATTTTGTTTTTATTTTATTGTTTTTTCCTGGTGTTACCTTGAATTACTAAAATAAGCTTAATTTAAAAAAAAGATAACATCTATGAGGAAATTCAATAAAAGAAGGAGGAGGAGGCATGGGGAAGCAGCAGTAAGTTCAGAAGGCATCTCCAGAATGAGGACCCCCATGGCAGGAGCAGAGGGAATAGATAACAGGATCGGGACAGCAGGAGCAGTTTCCAAAGAAGACTGACTTGGAACTGTAGAGGGAACAGTCAGCCCGGACTTCTCCAATGGAGGCATCATTGAGGGATGAGGCCTCCAATGGTATCTGGTGTAGATCCACTGAAACCAAACTGTTGTTGGGTAGTCCCACTGCTTGGAGTAGGTCATTTTGTCAGGGTACATCCGGGGTATTATGAGCAGCCCAGGGACAGGTGCAGAACAAATTACCTATGTGGCACAGATTGCATTTCACTGTACTGCTGCACTGAGCAGCAATATGGCCATGTTCCAGACAAAGGCTGCAGAGTCACTGGTCACATATGTTACTGAGATGGGAGAGAGAGACCCGCACCTGAAACAAGCCTTCAGTTGTCCCACATAAAAACAAACTCCTCTATCGTGGCTGAGGAAGAAACTATTAGGGAGGTGGGAGAGACCAGAGTCAGTGACTTGAAGTTGTACTTTAAATTTCCAACCCCCAGTTCAGATCCCATACTTACAGTATCCAAAATCTTATCTGGGTGGCTCAACACCTTGCATCACTGCTTTAGCCAGTAAGTTACATTGTGAACATCCACACCATCATTATGGAACATCACTGTCACAGTGTGGGTAGTAGATCTAGTAAGGGCGATAGCCTGGAAAGACACCCAGAGTTCTGAATACTGTAAGAGAATATATTTAGTCCAAAACTGGTCCAGAGAAGAATGGAGCTGAAAGCTGACATCATAAAAGATAAAACCAGATGCGTAAATGATTGCAAAGATATCAGGTGGCACAAACGCAATGGACTCCATCAAGAGCTTTTCAACCAAAAAGGAACAGTCAGGAGGAAGTTCTTCAATTCCAAAATACTTGAGGTGAACAGCATTGCACTGTGGCACTGAAGCAGGATGGGCTGCAAAAAGATCTGAGAGCTTAAAAAGAAGATCCACTGGAGTCACTGACGTACCAAGGGGGCTGAGTCAACAGACAGAGGGGCAGAGACAGAAGCCCCATGTAACTCTGAAGAGACAGGTGCAGAGTAAAGCACTGGTGAAGCTGGAGGGGCAGCTGGCCCAATCCAATCTCATGGGTGACTGTTGAATGGCAGGAGGATGAGACTCCAGCCACCCAAGAGAGTGCATCTCACAGGTATCAATCTGGTTGGCAGTCAATAAGACGGGGTCTGGAATCCAAGAACGTCCATCCAGACCAATGATGCAGCCAGCCTTTTGTAGGGCCTAAATCAGGATGAAACCAGGCATAGAGGTATCTGAAAGAGGGACAGGTAAACGCGGAGGGGTAGAAATCATTCCCCCTGGAGAAGTCAGTGGTAGAAGCAAAACACTGAAGAGACATAGCACTGAATCAGTAGTAACAGAGGGAGTCATGGGGGAACCCTCAAAGTTATTGAGGCAGCGCCAGGCTGGGGTGAAGCATTGACCAGCAGAGGGGAAGTAGAATGGCCATCAAAAAAATCTGTAGTACCACAGGAGGAAATGTCCGGGATTGGCAAAACAGGAGACTGTTGACCATCAGGAGGACAGAAAGGAGTGACCAGGGTGTCCAAGGACAGTGGTTGTAGTCCTTTGCCCAGTGCAGAGAGCTCTAGTTGTGCAGACATAAATGTTGTACTGGCAGGCAGGAGCTGAGTCATTTGATAAAGCCACTGGGTCTTGTCCAAGTGATGAAGTCAAAAGGAGAGGCATATTACAAGAGGAGGAAACTGGCATACCTGTAGAAATGGAGCAAGAGGTGAGACAAAATAATTGTGATCCAAAAGCAGAAACTCTTCAGTCAGAAGTCCAGTTCCAGCTGATGACTCCGGAGGTCAGCATCCCTGCTGAAGAATTTTCACCAAGGACAGCCGAATCTGTTCGGCAGCCAATGGGGCAGAGTCTCGTATTGCAGAACAATTGGCTGTCCCACAAGGTGCAGCAAGGAGCCCATGGGGAGGGAGCAGGAACTGAAGGCTGTTCATAAAACATTTTGGAAGGCAGCAGAGTCGGTAATGGGTCCAGATCACTGGAAACCATGAGTGAAGAAGGCACTCCTATTGGTCCATAATCTCATCCTAGAGAAAGGGGCCCACAAAAGGAGAAGCAAGAGCAGCAGTAGGCAAGTCGAGGTGTCCAGAAGATCATGCAGGTGGAATCTAAAGCTGAGCACATCAAAAAGCAATGGAGGCTCTGGAAAAGGCGTTGGCCCCACAGCAGCATTATCCATAGAAGAAAACTCCATAGAAGTTGATGTCAAAAGATTAGTACAAGCAGCAGTGCAAACAGCAAGCAAAACAGTCTGGCTATTTCCACCAACACCCTGGTTGGCCAACTTGGTAAATGGTGAGCAGCTCTTCCTACTGACGAGAGTAGGGAAATTTTATTGAGAAATTCAGAAACGTGTAAATCACAACAAACAAAACAAAACAAATTCTAGTAAATCATAGATTGCTGTTTCTAATACATTCTTGAGCCTCCATATATTTTCCTAATAAAAATAATAAATACAAAGCTCTGAAAACATTGTTATGGAAGTCTTTCCTAGCAACAATTTCTGATTGAAGTACTATACAATTCATACAACATTCTGATTAAGTGACCGGTGCATTAGATGTACTTATCTCCATCTCCATTCCCCTACTGCTTCTCTATTGTACTCAGCTCTACCCTGTATTTCTAACACTTGGTGCTCCTACTGACTCTGTTTTGCGCATCTGCAGCGCCAGGTGCTCCTGTAATCTCTGTGCTTTATTTTTTTGTGTGTCCAGTTTCCTATTAGCAGATTATAAAAATCTGCCACTGGAGGGACCTTAGTTCTTTTTGCAGCGTGATTGAAATAAGAGGATCTTTCACTGTTAACTATAAGCCCCCTCTCATTTGTGTTCCTGGCAAAGCCCCGATCTCTAGCTCTAGCCACCCTGTCTGTCGCCTCTCTACTAACCACCAAAGCAGTCCCCTGGTTAGCAACCCAGTTAATCCTATGGCTGACATCGAAGGCATCCAGACACCACTGACCTGCTCCTCTTGCCAGATCTTCCTCTGCCCTGAGAGCAAGAAAACACCACCTTTCGGCACTAACAAATACAAAATGTACATGAGTTTGCACTTCCCCCTTCTAATGTTGGCCTCCTTGACCACCCTACAACTTGCAGCTGACCTATGCACATGAATACTGGCCACTGGCCAGCTGAAGCTCTGCCCCTCACCCATACCATATGTAAATTCGGACACTACAATCCACATAAATGGACCTGAATTCACCCTCACCAATGAAATCATCCTGGCATTGTTGACCAACTACGAATGCTGACTCCTCAATCTATTCATGTACTCCCTCATACTTCAGTTCCCCCTCTGCCACCCCCACCCCCCCCACTGCCCTCTCCTTACACTTATTCTCCTCTCTGGAGACATAGAAAGTAATTCTGGCCCAGGGAACATCTACATTGATCACACTGATGCAAACTGGTTAAAACACCTTGTGCTGAAAAAAAGCCCACATAAATATCTGTAGCCTCCCATCTAAGCTCCCTGAGCTTAAGGCGTGGGTAGCGCTATATAAGCCACAAGTCTTGATCCTCTCTGAAACTTGGTTAAAGCCCACCCAGCCAGACTCCCATTTACAACTACAAGGGTACTCACTCCTGTGCCAGGACAGACCAGGCAGAAAGAGGGGTGAGGGTGTTGCACTGTATGTGCAGAAGCATATTACTGACACCACCACCAGCTGCTCTACCCCCTCCTCCCCAAGCGAATGGATCCTCATCAAATTAACCCTAGGTGCATCCAAGAAAATCCATACTGGCTGCTACTACAACCCACCTTCAGGAGGCATCACAGGGCTATCCAACTTCTTGGATGTCGTAAGGGTGCAACCCCCTCACGTGATTTGGTCACAATTGGAGACTTCAATCTAAACTGGCTGGGTGCCCATGCTCTAGATTATGCTAGCATGCTAAAGGATTACCATGTTCCAGGCTCCATTTCATCCCATGGCGTCTTCTGGTCTGCAGACCAGTGAATGCCTATGGGATGTACAGTCCCATGTACTATTTTTGTACAATTCAAGATGTTCTTGCACCAGGTGCTGACTGAGAAGGCAGATGCCTTGGGTGCCATCTTTTTGTTTGATGAGTTTCTGTTCATCAGTCTGGTGGACATGGCTGAGTGAGACAAATTCCTAGGAATGTTCCTGAAGGTGTGCACTGCAGACAATTTGTGGTCCCTGCACCACCAGAGAAAACTGAAGGTCATTCCTTCATAATTTTGCTGCTTGAAATTGAAATAGAATCACAAATGGTGGAATGTAGACAAGCTCCAGATAAGATACTGGCACCTTGTTGGAATTCTTCCTCATAGTAGTGGCATTGTTGATGTGGGAAAGGAAAATCCATAATAAGATGATTATTTTCTGAACAGACAACAAGAGGATGGTGCACACCATTATTGGGCACCTGGGACAAAGGGTCCCCTTAGGGATCTGATGAGGACGTTTTACTCAGTGGCCTGTTGTTAAATATTCAGTTAAGGCATAGCATGTCCCCGGGGTGGATAATGGAGTTGCTGATGTATTGTCTTGTTCACCATGGCACAGGTGTAGGGAGCTGACACTAATGGAATAGGAACATCCATGGATAGTCATTTTCTTTTTATGAGACCTCATGACCCTTAAACTTTGCCAGTGATCATCAGCTTCATTTCTCATAGCATGAGGATGGCTTTCCAAGAAGGAGTTGAGTACTTCCTGAGGGTCAGAGTGGTACAGGTGTGATCAGAATTATAGTTAATAGCAGAGAAAAAACTATGACAATATGTTGTGGCAGCCAAGAGCACAACTCTAGGGTGGTGCTGAAAAATAATTCAGGCATAGCATGGTTCTCAAAAACACTGGGGCTGGAGGATATCACACAAGACCGTGGAAGGCTGGAAAGGTGGGAATACAAAATTATTTGATGGCTGACACCGAATTACACCAGTGACCCTGGAACTGGTATACTGTATGGGCAGAAATATCATAAGCCTGCTGATTGTGGTTTGAGTCCCTATTGTTCTGCATGGCCTTTTTGATGGCTTACTGCAGGACATTTAGGTGTTTGGAGCTGGTCTAGCCCAGGAAGAGGCCTAATGTCCCTTCTGGTCTAATAGATGATGATGTGGCTGTAACCTCATGCACGGTGTTTGAGAAGTTGCATAAGAGCAAACTTGACCAGATGGCATAAGGGTGTTGGTGAATCATACAACAACCTCCAGGGGTATGAGTGCCATGATTCCTCAGTATGTATGCAGCTGACAGGCTGTTTACCATGCCATTCTTCTTTCACCACAAAGATGGGTCCCTGGTTATGGTATCCCAGGTCAGGCATGTGATAGGGAAGACCATCGAATGGGCAGGGTTAAACTCGAAGGAGTACAACACCCTCTAGTTTTGGATAGCAGTGGCTACCAATATGAGTTAGTTATTTAATGGTTCAATGTTTGTGGAATAGCAATGGGGTAAACAGTGCTTGTGTAACATGCAGTACTTTTTGTGACTTTACTCTATTCCCACCCTTGAGTAGTAGGAATGCAGGTAGTCATTTGTAGGCAATAGTAGGCCCAGGAACAAGGGTGAGAAGAGCAATGGAGAAGGAGGAGGAAGGGATGGTGGTGGACAAGAAACACTCCCTAAGCAAGTGAGATGCGTTAGTGGAGGGCTTAAGTAGAGGTTGTGGGAAGAGCTAGTCCCCACATTGAACCTCAGGCCAAGCCCTCCCATTCAATATTGTGGAATAGCAATGGGGTATATAGTGGTTGTATAACTTGTAGTGCTTTCTGTGGCTTTACTCTATTCCCACCCTTGAGTAGTAGGTATGTAGGTAGTAATTTGTAGGGAATAGAAGGCCCCAAAAGATACCTCATCCAACTCATGTAAAGTATGATCCCTGGCACTCAGGAGAGGGAAAAACCCTCAGGTGGAAGAAACCTCTGAGGAACCATGGCCACAGGTCTGTCCATCTTCTGGGCATACTAAAAGAAGAAGGACCAGGTTCTAGTAACCATAGCTAATCTAAGGAAGGTGAGCTTCTTGGAGAGATGATAATCCATCCTTGATCTATGGCTGATGCAGATTGAATGACTATCCAGAGTTTGAAGAGTAGGTATTTTCTGCAGGAGCAGTAGAATCCAGAGTGTGAAGCAGATCCAGTTGAAGAAGGGTGAATGAAGCCCAGATATCCGAGGTGATGAAGGATGCTAGTCCATAGGGGGTTGCATGGACATAATGAGCAGAGAGAGCATGAATTGATTGATAAATTACTAGACAGTGGAGGGTGGACGTGCTATGATACGAGAAGTCATGGGTGAATGATTGAACTTGTGTAAGCTCTGACTTTCAAGGTGAGGTCTGGAGGCAAGGAATTTGGCAGTGAGCAAGGATTCACTACAAAAGCACCCGTGAAGTGAAAAATGAGTAGAAGAGAGTCTCTGAGTGCCTTGGAGATGATGGTCCATCCTTGATTCATGGGCGGTGCAGAATGACTGATGATCCTGAGAATGAAGAATAGGTCTTTTCTGAAGGAGCAGTAGAATCCTAAGTGTGGAGCAGATCCAGTTGAAGAAGGGCAAATGAAGTCCAGATTTCCAAGAGGATGAAGGATGCGTGTCTGAAGGGATTGTGTGAGCGTAAGAGCAGGGAGAGCATGATTTGAGCTATATGGAACCAGATAATGAACGGTGGAAAATGTGATAATTTGTGAAGTTATAGGTGAATGATCTGACATTTGTAAGGTTTAACCGTCAAGGTAAAGTTTGGAGGCAAATAATTTAGAGATGAGCAATGAGTAGATAAGTAAGCATCCATAAAGTAGAAAATGAATAGAGGAGTATATTTGGGTGCCTGATAGGAGCACTGTTGTAACTGAATAGTAGACAAATAGAGAAAGATGTGCAGATGCAGTCCAGATGGTAACCAAATATATATATATATATATATATATATATATATATATATATATATATATATATAGGGCAAAAACTCCATTTAATGCATTAGTTAGGGTTGTTCCACAGTGACAAAAGCAAAGGAAATTCAGTGTTAGGGTTGAAAGCCCCCTTGGACCCCAAGCTCACCCCAACCAGCATCAGGGTGCACTTTGGAGTCGTCGGCTCTAACTCTCACCCCATCACATGTGTGAAGAAACAGAGGTATAGGAGAATGGGGTGAGAGTTAGGACTGACGACCCCAACACGCACCCTGATGCTGGTTGGGGGGTGGGTTTGGGGGTCCAAGGGGGGCTTTCAACCCTAACACCAAATGTCCTTGCTTTTGTCGCTGTGGAACAACCCTAACTAATGCATTAAACAGAGTTTTTTGCCTCTAATTTCCCTTCTTTTTGAGAATGATGACGAGAAATAGTGAATGTAATGTGGCGGCGGGAGAGCGGAGCCTGAAGGGCCCTGCGCTCCCACCATGTAATGTCTTGTGACATAGTAACAGGAACAGCAATGCAAACAGAAGCGCGAACAGTGGCACACATGGTAACGCAAACGTAAATGGCAAAGGAAACGTTAGTAGAAATACAAGCGTAAAGTGATGCTGAAGCAAACAGTGACACAAATGGACATTGAAACACATATGAAAATGCAACTGGTAACACGAACAGTGATGGCAGCGGTATTTTAAATGGAAATGTTAAGTGTCACAGCAAAAAGAACACGAAAGGGAACAGAAACGGAAACGCGAACACAAGTGCACACGTAAACGCAAACCGTAATTCGCACAGGCACTGTACCGCAATTGTAAATGCAAATGGTAAAGTTAACATGAAGAATAACACCAAAGGAAAGAGAAACAGAAATGGGAACAGAAGTGCGTATGGAAACGCAAACCGAAACGCGCACGGGCATAGTACCACAATTGTAAATGCAAATGGTAATGGTAACAGCAACAATAACAGTAAAGGAAACAGAAGCAAAAAAGGAAATGTAAGCTCATATGGAAACACAAACTGTAATGTGCACGGACACAGTAACGCAGTTGCAAACTCAAATGGTCACAGTAACAGCAAGGAGGACGCAAATTGAAAGAGAAATGGAAACGAAAGGGCTGCTGGAAATGCAAATGGCAATGCACACAGTGATGCAAACAAAAACACAAACAGAAACAGTAGTGGAAACACAAATGGTAACAGTAACAAAAATGCAAGCGTGAATGACAACGCAAAGGGTAACACACACGGTGGCGTACATGGGAACGGTAATGTAAACGGGGACATAAACGCAAGTGGAAACATTAACTGTAACAGTAACGGAAGCGCATACCCTGTTTTTGCCAAACAGGTGCATACAAAAACACAGTGTGTACAAAGAATGTATGCATTGTAATGGGGATCGAAGCTTAAAACGAGCAATGGAAGTACTTAATTGCTAATATCTCAGCAACCGCACAACATAGAAAAAAAATTTAAATTTCACAAAAATCTTGATTTTCCTGGCTAGGTTTTTGCTATTACACAGCCCACTTTGCTATGCAACTCACAACAAAAAATGTGTATCTCACATCATTTTCGAGAAATGAGCCCGAAAGGAGAGGCGTACAACATTATGTTAGTCTGTGGGAAAAAATGCCAACTTCGGAGTACCGTAACTTTGCAGCTGTGCAATATGTTTTGACCACACCACCAAAAGGCACATCTGTGAGATGTTGGCTGCCTTATCTCCAAATTTCAGTCAAAAAGACCAAACTGTTCTTTTGTAGCAGAGTGGCAAAGAATCCCTGTCATTTTGGCCATAGTCTGAAAAAGTAGTGTGGCAATTTTCAACACTTTTCGCAAAAATTTGTGAAAGTGTCATGCTTGTGACACTACTGTTTCCAGAAATTTGAAAAACTTATTTCTGGGGTGTTAAACCCCAAAATAAAGACATGGCTAGTATCCTGAGGGTCCGGCTAGGTGAACACAGAAAGAATTGTGTCCCTAGAGGGTCCCAATTTTAAATACCAAGCATTTTTGTGATCACCAACTGAAAACAAAATGGCAGATTTGTGACACTACTAGGGTCATTTGTGACACTAAAAAGTGCATTTGCGAAAGTGTCGAACTTTTTAACTTTTCCCATTGACTTATAATGGGAACTTGTTTTTCAAATAACTTTTGAACCATTCAATATTGTTTCATGAAATCTTCAAAAGGTACATCAGGGACACCAGCCTCATGTTTCCTGAAGTTATCGGACTGGTCATGCAAACTGTGTGACCTGTAGACAAGAGCAAAGAATTCACAAAAATGCATAACTACTCACTTTGCTGTCGCTTAATAACTCCACAGCCGTATATCTGACCAGTACAAAACTTGGCAGATCCCAAGATCTACCATGCCTTATTGTGCATACCAAATTTCAGGCAAGTCTGTTGAACAGTGGCAAGGTTATTAAGGTGCAAAATCTGACCCTTTAACCATAAAAGGGATACTCAACCCTAACTATGGTGCCACCATAATATATATATATATGGATTGGAAGTTTGGTGTAATGAATTGGATGGCTTATTTGGGCATGATGTCATAACTATATTTGCATGTGCTCTGCTGGCTGAATTAAATGCGGGTATTTCCAAGGTGTGATTGTCCAAGAGATGCACTGTCATGGCGTATAGCTGGTTAGGTTTACAGGTAATCTGATTTTGACCGGGAGTTCCTGCCACTCTTGAGGACTGACCTTTTCTTAAATCTGTTGCAACAATTCTTCTATTTCTAGGCATAATCTATCCTTTACTATTTCTTGTCCATAAGGTTGGCCACCTGTGGGCACCCCCTTCTCCCTCCCTTGACTATACTACAGTGTCCTCTTTAATTTTCATTTTTCCCTCTCAGGTCCTCATACAGGGAGGTTATTGTGGTGACCTCCAAATATATATAAAAAAGGTTGTGTTTATTGTTGTTGGATTGAGTATGTAATAACACTATGTTATAAAATACCTTAATGTATATACCTTATATTTATGAAACCTGTAAATGTTTAGAATACCATGGCACTTGGTGTGTTGATAATGGTAAAAAGTACTAGGTGTCTATTATAGAAATTAAGCTAGTTGTGCTATTTAAAATGCATGTAAATTGTTATCAACTTAACAAGCCAGAAATGTCATGGTGATTTGCATATACCCCATAATGCATTGCATTATGGAAGTATATATGATGTTGTAGTTCTTTGAGACTTGATTTGTTGCCAATGCCCTTTGGGGTCACCCTTCATTCAGTGATTCTGCATTGAGATTCTTTGTCTATACCTTGTTTTTTTTTTCCTTTTGAGCCCCCACTACACAAGCAAATGGGGCTTGCATGGGGTGGTCACTACATCTTAACTAGTAAATTGGATCAGAGATCAGTGTCAGTAGGTGCTGGCTAAGTGCAGAGAAAGGACATTCATAGTCTGTTGCTGCAAACTGATGTACTGAAGAAGGAATATGGAATTGCAGAAGCTTTTTTCTTGTATTTTGAATAAATATCACACAGAGATTGTGTGTTGAACCTGAAGTTCGGTGTCTGGTCCATCTGTTATCCCACAACACCTCCACAGACTCGGTGTCAGAAGTGGGATAACTTGCTGGAAGCATCTGGACTGGCTGAAGAGGGACATTTTCTGCTGGATATAGCCCAGATATCCAAGGTGGAATGATGTACCAGGAGTTGCCAGAGGAGAACCTGGAGAAGAAAGTCTATGCAGTTCTGACCAGAACCATGGCTGACAGAATGAGAGAAGCTGCTGCCTGGACTGGACTGAGAGCTTGGAGAAAGGCCAAGCCTGAAGAAGATGGAGAGATGCAGGTCAAGGCAGACTGGAGGTGCGAGTGACAACACCCCGGAGGTGGAGACCCTGATAAGGATGGTCCACTGGATGAGTGGGCAATGGTCAGAGGCAGACTGACTACACAGAGAGGTGAAACACTGGTGTTAGGTGCTCTAGAGGTTCCTGCTGGAAAGGTTGGACAAAGAGTCGGAGGAGAATTTTTCATGGGCTCAGTTTGAGGAGGACCCCCAGACTGAGCAGAATATTCCTTTGTTTCCTGTGTTCCAAGATGTTACCTGTTGGGGGTCGGAGATGTAAGTATGGAACTTGAATGTGAGATCCCAGGTAAGACTTTGCCTAGTGATATTGTGCTGGGGTTGAAGACTCCAAGCAAGCAAGAAGAAACCTTTGAGGCTGAAGGAACTTTTCTTTTTGTTTGATGCAGCTAAATCTATTAACAGTATTGACTGGGGTATACTGCATACTAAAATACTAATATTGTCAAACTGTTACAGTATGTTAAAGTTAAGGAGGGTAGAGATCATTTAAAAAAATGTAATCCTTGGAAAAAGGGAAACTCACACATAGGTTACAAGGTATTAGATGGTAACAGATGGCTGAAAATAGCACAGTGATTAAAAGGATGTTTACTAAGACACCCCAGAGTTAAAAAGTTATGGAACCTGCTGTTTACCATTGCATGATATTCAGCATGGGAGGTTCCTTGGCGTCCTGTAGGTTTCTGTAGAGACCTGCCTGGGGATAAGATGACCAAGGATTTGGGGTCATAGGTTATAAAAAGTTGAAATAGGAGAGTAGAAACCACTATTGCTCCTTTCATATTCCTACAGACACTTTGTGTAAGACAGAGGGGTCAAGTTAGTTGCAGTATAGGCCAAAGGTGGCTCTGCAGTGGTCCCTTTCTATAGGCAAAAGTGTAGCATGTTTGGTCACGGGGTGGGCTGATGTCAAAGAAAGAAGTACCCAAGGGCAGACAAGGAGTCTGAGGTGGTACATGTGTTTTATTCTTTTCTGAGTGAAAACCTACAAAGGAGAAGTGGGTGGAAAATGGATTGGAACCTGTGTTGGAGTAACACCTTGAGTGTATACCCTCAGGTGTCTAGATCTGTAAAAAGTGAAATGAATCAAGATTCATAGTGGGTTTATGTAGAGGGGTTGAACCTAGGAATGGACCCCTGCTTAAAATCTGACTTGTCTGGTGGGGTTGGAGCAGGTAATTTCTCACCCCAGAAAAGTCTCTCTATGGTACTGGACATTACAGACATCCAGATTTTTGGTTAAGAAATATGACGTACTTTCCCTAAAAGTAGATAGTTCAGGAAAGGTACCGGTAGTCTCTGTTGTGAAATGTGTTTATGCCTCAGGGTAAAGAATGATGATGTCCACTATGTTTATGATAAAATGCTAATCATTAATAGGGACCCTGACACAGAGCTCCTGAAGATGGATGGTGGAAACTCCATCCCTTCCTGGGACAGGAAGGAGGTAAGCAGTCTGCAATAACTGCTTCCCTCTTAAGGTGGGGGATATGTGACCGGGAGCTCCTGCCACTCTTGAGGACCAACCTTTTCTTAAATCTGTTGCAACAATTCTTCTATAACTAAGCCTAATCTATCCTTTACTATTTCTAGTCCATAAGGTTGGCTACCTGTGGGCACCCCCTTCTCCCTCCCTTGACTATGCTACAGTGTTCTCTTTCATTTTCATTTTTCCCTCTCAGGTCCTCGTACAGGGAGGTTATTGTGGTGACCTCCAAGTATATGTAAAAAGGTTGTGTTTATTGTTGTTAGACTGAGTACGTAATAGCACTATGTTATAAAATACCTTAATGTATATACCTTATGTTTATGAAACCTGTAAATGTTTAGAATATCATGGCACTTCATATTTTGATAATGGTAAAACGTACTAGGTGACTATTATAGAAATTAAGCTAGTTGTGCTATTTAAAATGCATGTAAATTGTTGTAAACTTAACAAGCCAGAAATGTCATGGTGATTTGCATATATTCCACAATGCATTGCAGTATGGGAGTATGTATGATTTTGTATTTCTCTGAAACTTGATTTGTTGCCAATGCCCTTTGGGGTAACCTTTCTTTCAGTGATTCTGCATTGAGATTCTTTGTCTATAGCTTGTTTTGTTTTTTTTCCTTTTGAGCCCCCACTATGCAAGCAAATGGGGCTTGCATATGGGTGGTCGCTACATCTTAACTAGTAAATTGGATCAGAGATCAGTGTCAGTAGGTGCTGGCTAAGTGCAGAGAAAGGACATTCATAGTCTGTTGCTGCAGACTGATGTACTGAAGAAGGAATAAGGCATTGCAGAAGCTTATTTCTTGTATTTCAAATAAACATCACACAGAGATTGTGTGTTGAATCTGAAATTGAGTGTCCGGTCCATCTGTTATCCCACAACCTCTCCACACCAATACCAAATACTTAAGAGATGCTTGAAGGTGGATATGTGGAAGGGTCTGTAAGGATAGCCAGAGTAGGAGTATGTGATGGAAACTTGAGGGTACTAGTTGCCTGAATTGGACTACTGGGCTGGGATATGGTAAGGAGCCCTAAAGATCTACAGCAGATAGGATGAAGCCCCAAGCCTGCAAGGCGGAGATAGAAAGGTCACCATCCAAAGATGGAGGAAAGTCTGGTGTGGATTCTGATGGACTGAAGGACTGATCCAGGACGGTGTTGAGGAGAATGAAGCCAGATGACATGCTGTGCAGGAAGGAACAGGACTAGTCATCTCCTCAGCGAATGGTGGTAGAATACAGGAAGGTAGCAGCAGTCACTAGATGTTGATCTGTGGAAGGCCAAGGAGTGAAGTCAAGTAGTAAGATCAACTGGGTTAAGGTATGGAAGTCCTACATCTGATGAAGGCCTCACATGACAAGTGAAAGGACAGAAGGTGCTGGAGCGAAGAAGGATGACTTTCCCACATCTGAAGGAGCAGACAATCTCATACAGCAAATGGAAGGGGGGCCTGCAGCAAGGAAGTCCTAGAAGCAGACATGCCAGATTGAGAGATATGTAGAACCAGCTGGCAAGATCCACATCAGGAGGGGAAAGGAGGCAAAAGGCTCAAGTATGATGGTCCATGGAAGAGCAGAATGGTGAGTGGTGAGGAAGGATGCAAGTTAGTGGTAGTGGAGGAGTCCTGAGTTTGGAGGGCAGTGGAAATTGGGTTGGATATGGAAATGCATGAGGAGGGACTTGCAGGTACAGACACAGGCTTCTAACTGAGGTAGGTGAGATGACCAGGTCATGATGATCCAAATGATGGCTGAGGGTGAAGGCACAAGTGATACATGGCTCAGGCCCAGGAGGGAGTAGCAGCATTGGTCCCGGTGGAGAACAAGTATGATTGAAACAGTTGATTGGAAAAGAAATGAGCTTCCAGGCTTGGTAATCAAGGAGCAAGAACTAGTATCCAATGCCGCTCGGCTGAAGTAGAAGGATGGAGGTAAATGAACTATGGAGGTCCTCTTGAGATGGGAAGGGCAACCAGGCAGAAACGGAGAATAGAATAACCCAGTAGACCCAGAGACGGGCTACGGCTCCATGATGTTGATGAGATGATATTCAGTCGATATTCGACAGGGAGAGCTGAGGGTGGAAGGCAGTTGGAGTGTGGTGGTCCCATTCCTGAAGGGAAGTGGTGACCTGTATATGGTTTAGGATGCAGCAAGCAGAAACAGCGATGCAGCTCAGGCTCCTGATAGGAGAAGTCAATGGGATAAGACCTGATGAGAAGCCAGAGGCAGAGAAGCATGGAGAAGTGAGTAGGACAAGGTCAACTTCCAGAAGTATGGTGGTATCTTATAGCAGGTCATGAATGGAGCCATGTGAAGCAGTAAAATGCACACACAGCATTCATCTGTGGCAATCGAGGTGAGATGAACATTACTGGATGTAATGGGGGAGGTAGGATGATGAGAGTACAGTGCAGATGAAGTATCGTTCTCGAAGGGAAATGGCAACAATGCATCAGGAGTGAGATTCGGAAGGTGGCATTGTACACAGAAATATTTGGTTGCCATATTGTTCCTTGTAAGAACAGATCCAGAAATAAATGGTTTGATACCTTTTATTGGACCAACATAGATGTTTTCTTTTGTTACATCTATGTTGGTCCAATAAAAGATATCAAACCATTTGTTTCTGGATCACATTTATTCTAATTTTTTTTATATTCTTTTGTAACTGGATAAGGCCCACTAGGCACAATACCTGTTTCCAGTGGTGACCCGGGAGCACTGGGGAGGTTACATGACTTGCTCAGTTATACAGTATGCAAGTGGAGGTTGTGGGAATCCATCTCGGGAATGCTGGATGTACCAAACTCATTCACAACTTGTCACTTTAACCTGTAGGCTATACTGCCAGCCCCAACATTTCCTTTTGTCTCATGAGCAAGTACACACAACAGTGCCAAGTACTGTAGATGTGAATATGAGGACATTCCTTTGTAGTCTGGGTGGTAGTGTGAGACACACATCTTCTGAGGGTGGGTACCTTCACTTGAATCCAGAAGAGGTGCAAGTAAATTGGCTGGGGCAGCATGGAGTGTATTAGATGGACCTGCTCCCCAGGTTTAAAGCCAAGGCTCATAGAAGGGGTCCTTCTGACATTTTGGTGATGTATATAGGCAACAACAACTGGGATAATAGAAGGCTACATACTTGCTAAGAAGAATAAAAATGTCCTGTAATCTATCTGGACTGGCAGTATAGCCTAGAGATTAGACTATTGACCGTGAACAAGCTTGGTACATCCAGCAGACCAGACCTGGGTTTGATTCTCACACCTTCCACTTGCATACTGTGTGACTCTAAGCAAGTTACTTAATCACCCAGTGCTCCCAGGTCGCCCCTGAAAACAGCCCTTGTGCCTAGTTGTCCTTACCAAGTTCCCAAAGACTAAAATAAACAAAAAATAAATAAATATCCAGGAGGCTTGGAAAGCCCCCTGACACCACCCCCCAGTGTTGTGGTCATACATAATTCAGAGGCATCATTGGTGCTATGCCCAGGGTCACCAAGGACTGAACAATGTCCATGGGAGAATTAATATAGATATGTGTATCTTATCGACTTGATTGATGATACAGTTGTGAGGGTGATGACACTGGCATTGAAGTACCAGGGCTCTGTGCCATGGAAGGGGGTACACCTATTGGACATTAGTTACAATTTTTTCAACTTGGAAATGCAAGGGGTCTTAAAGGAGTGTTCAACATGAAGTGTTTGGCATGATGGACAGGGTCTATTCTGTGATGGGGTATTAGGTCAATAAGTCACTGTAAGAATAGCACTGTACAAACCACGCTGTAAAAATTGCAGAAACATTGACAGCGACACGTAGAATAGCATTAGTGAAATTACCAATATGAATATCCCTGTCACTGCATGCAGAGGGGAGGAAGGTATCAAGTAGCTTTAGGAGTGGTACCTGGTTGAGCTGCTCCTGTGGTGGAGTGGCTAAGGCAATAGCAGCTGAAGCAGCGAAGACTTAGAGAACAGGGTTTGATTCCCGTCTTCCGATATTGGAAATCATTTATTTTTTGTTTATAAAGAAATTGCCCCAGCTCCCAAGTTTCTCCCCATCCTTGAGGCTCATACCTTCTCAGAGTTGATTATATTAGTTCCGGGTGGTGTCGGAGGCTAAACCCCCCACGATCGGGGGGTGCTTTGGGCGGAGCCCCCACGCTAAAAAAAAACTCAAACTTTCATGTTTGCCTATTTGTTTTCATTGTCTCCACAGCATTTTGTGCCGGTTGGAGTTTTCACTGACCTTTATTTCAGCATTTTGTTTGAGTTATTGTATGCCATGCTGTTTTTGCTTGCAGGGTTATGACCCTGTGCCCTGTAAGAGCATGGGAGTTTCATAAGAAGGAAATACATAAAGGGAAAAAGATGTAACTCTTTCTTTCCACACAGATCACCCCTCTTTGCCATGTGGTGGGGGCAGGATTATCTGAGACCAGCTTGGGAAGCTTGGGGATCAACTTCAGTGGGCTCATCCCATGGGTGAGTCACCCACCAGTAAGGGGCAAGGCACCTGCCACTAGACCAGAGGGCACCCTTTCCTCAGAGACCTGTTTCCACTGTGGGATTTACATGTGATCCCTGTTGTCCACAAGGAGGGGCCTTTAAAGGAAAACTACACCCTCATATCTTCTAATTTTTTTTGTTTCCATGTCAAAAGACAACTCTTTTCATGTAGCTGTTAGAGATGCATGCAATTGCTTTAGTTTGTTTTCAGGCTTCATACTAGGCCCTGAAACTATCCTGGGAGTCTCTATTTGCTGGATGTTGAAATCTCATTGTCTCCGAGAGCTGAATTAGCATATGAGAATATGATGTGTAATCACCCTTTCAACTCCACAGTATGCCTGTCTGCTTAATTAGCCTTCAAAGAAACAAGCTGCAGGAAGGTGTGAAATACCACATTTACCTTCAGTTACCTTTGCAAAATGTCTGAGTTGTAATACAGGATTTTTCCCTTTAAACTGCATTGAAATTGTTTGTTTCCAGAAAGTTACTGCAGGGTATTAGCTCTTTCAGCATAGATATGGTATAAATGGTTGATCTGACATCATGTTCTTATATGCTAATGCAGCTCTTATGGACAACAAGATTTCAACAAGCATAAAACAGAGACCCCACAGGGTAGTTACAGGGGCTACCTTGAACAGTGAAAGGAAACTGAAGCTAATGCACATGCCCTAACAGCTACAGGAAATGAGTTGTCTGTTGACATGGAAAACAAATTTACGTGATATGAGGGTGTAGTTTTCATTTAACAAAGAAAGGAACCTGTAGAGATCTTGGGTTGCTTAGCAAGACACCCAAGTCATGCACATTCCAGATTTTCTCTAAATGTACATATTGTTAAATAAACACATGCCTTAGACCATTTCCTCCAAGACATGTGTCAAGTGTGGTCTGTCCCGGGAGGAAGGAAGGATGAAATAGGGCCCTACAAAGACACTAACCAGCCTGCAAAAAAAAAAGTGGCTGAGAGTAGTTTGTTCACCAGCTCAACCTCCC
This sequence comes from Neoceratodus forsteri, assembly GCA_016271365.2. Classification (NCBI taxonomy): domain Eukaryota; kingdom Metazoa; phylum Chordata; order Ceratodontiformes; family Ceratodontidae; genus Neoceratodus; species Neoceratodus forsteri. The sequence continues at coordinate 556,736,840 of CM028135.1, read as the reverse complement.
ACTTACCTAGGTGGTAGGTAAGGATATATCTCCATTGGAGGGAAACAAGAATGGGCCTCCAACTGGGTAAAGAATGACTAGTCAAGGTACAAGGAGTAAGAGGTTTTCAGAAATCATGCACAGCTCAGTTCACCCTCTTTCTCCTTCCCCAGTGGTATGGATTGCCATCCACCAACCCTCATAAGAGCAGGGCTCCAGGCATGGCAAGGATAGAGTAGGGAGCCCATTGTCCCCATTAAGATGGATCACATTATACATAAACAGAGATTGTTCTCATTTTCCAAATGGTTTATCACAGTTTTTTGCCCTTCTCTGAAGGTATACCAGTTTACGGTTTTTAATTACTGTGAAGAGAAATCAATTTTTGTCTGCATGTGTTCTTTGGCTACATGGTGTGAATCCTGCTGCACTCCAGGGCACATTTGAAAGAAATATGATGTATCTCATGAGGAGTAACCTGGTGAGAAACATGTTGATAAAAATGTTACATTCATATGTTATCAAAGAACTGAATGTAACAAAAGGGATTTTAGGCAACAAACAAAACTAAATACCAAGGTTTGAAAATGTATAAATAAAATGTTATTCCTGCCACCAAAGATGTTGACCTTTAATTCAGCTGTTCCCAATAACAGTAATAATTTCTATGTTTATAACTATAAACTGTGAGAGCCTGAAAACTAACCCGATTCAGGACAAGGCTCTTGGGTTAGATTTTCAAATATTCAATTCTTAACCAAAATGAGAGTTAATTTTATTTTAGTGTCATAACAGAAATATTTAATGATTTTGCAACACTTTTATTTGATAGATATGTTTGCATGTCTTCCACCTGTGGTAGCAGTTCATTTTGCAGATAACTTAAATGGGACACAACTTTTACATCAGGGGTAGAAAAGCTATAGGCTTAACTTTTTTAACCTTGTCTATAGCTGTTCATTTGAACTAGGGCAGCCGTATTTTAAACATTTCTTGTGTATGTTTACAGTGGACTTAAGCTCAATAGTTCAGTTTAAAATATGGATATATCCAATATGCAAAATGTTTCAAAACTCAACCTGTCTGCATCAGAGTACCACATATTGATCACTTAATATTTATATCTGTGCTTACCACAGTTTCTGGTTTGTAAGTGTACGATCAATATACATCTTCCCATCTCTGATTTCTTACATCTACATGAACTTGTGAACCTTTTTGTCAAGGAACCAGATAATTATATTTACTGGATCATTCCTTTAGTGCAAAGCCAATAGATTTTGTAAGCTTGTTGGGAAAAGAGAGGAAACCTCAGATGTAACTGTGTCCTCTGTGTCTCTATCCTTGATTCTCAAATTACTTTTCATCCGGTATTCATACTGTACTCGTAGGGGGTACCATCCTTCACCTTGAAATCTTTTGACTACCTTTTACAATAAAATATAATTTTACATGGCATTTATCATTTAATGAACATTATCACAAAGTGTTTTGAAATGGAATAACTCAAATACAGCAGAATAAAAATAAAGAAAACACAGCATTGAAAGCCACGTACAGGGGGCAAAGCTTGCAGTCTGCACATTTTTCTTTAGGCTAGCTGACCCATAGGGTCAGGACTAGAGGTATTGTTTACTGTCCTTGATTACATGGCCATCCACATTTGTACTACAAGTGGCAACCTCTCAGACCCTACAACCCCTGCACAGCTTTAACTTGTATCATGATGCAGCATAAAGCCTAAGAGTACCAGGGGCAATCATATCGGTGATAACATTTTTACCATCATGCTTCACCATTTTCAGTCACTCCTGCTTCCATAGGCAGTATAGTCCACTCATGGATGCGCAGGAAACCTGTGCAGGAAGCAAGGAGTCACTGTGAGAATGGCGGTTTAGTTCCCCCTTCCCTGGTCAGACAGTACTGCATTGTCACCATCCCTGACAAACGGGTCACTAAGCAAGTGAAGCCTTGACCACAGAAGCAGAAACGAAGGCTGCTTTCAGGTAGAAACAATGTCCAATTGTTGCAAATCAGATGTGGTTTTGAACATAACCTCCACTGGCTTTAATAGATGTAGTGAGGGTGCTGAAGGATGGTACATCTATTACAGTAAATGCACCTGCAGCAGGCCTTCTAAAAATCCTGCACATGCAGGCAATAACTGAGTTTGTCTCATGGTTTATAAAGATGAGTAAGAGGCAGCACACTCACCCACACATAAAGTTCATGAGACCTAATTGATGCTCTGCTTCTGCTGGCACAATTGATTTGAGGCCGCCCACTCAGAGGTAATGTTTTGATCAGTGCTTTGTGGTTCATAAATCATGTAAAATGTGCTGAAAATTCAAGACAAAACAATTTTTCTCTAACTTCACCACTTTAATCTCCTCTTTGACTTGTCCTTAGTATACATAAAAACACAGAATTTGTCAACAGATGAGGACAACCTGATCCACCCAGTCTGTCCCTTCCCCTGCCTATACATTCACCACAGACCCTACCAGATTTCCAGTTACTCCCCCGCCCCATTTCCCAATGAAGATTCCCTTGTGCCTGTCCCATGCATGCTTGAAGCCCCACATTGATTTTGCCCCCACTACCTTCACTGGAAGACCATTGCAGGCATCCACCACTCTTTCAGAGAATAATTACTTCCTCATATCCCTTCTAAATTTCCACCTTCCAGCTCCATTGCATGCCCCTTAATCTAATGCACCCTTTCCTCTTAAAAATACTCCCCTCCTGCCCCTTTCTTTAACCCTGTGAGGTATTCATAGGTCACTTTCTTATCACCCCTCTCCCTCCTCTCTTCCAGATTGTACATATTTAGATTCCTTAGTCTCTTTGAATATAGCTTCTGATTCAGCCCCTTCACCATGTTATGAGCGCACCTCAGGACAGCCTCCACCCTTTCTATGTCCTTCTTGAGATGTTATCCGATGGATTAGTATAGGAACTATTATCCTTCTTGTAGCCTCCTTGCTCCTCAAATCACCTTAGTGAATCTTAGTGATATGATCTCCAGAAGTGAGCAAAGTACTCCAGGTGGGATCTCATGAACAGTCTATACAGTGGCAACACCACTTCCCTCCTTCTGCTGGTGATAACCCTCCCTATGCACCCCAGCATCTCACTAGCCCTGCCTGCTGTCTTATGGCAATGCCTTGCCACCTTGAGGTCATGAGATATGATTACTCCCAGGTCTCTTTCCTGTTTGATGACCATCAATTACCTCTCTCCCATATTATACTCTGCCTCTGAGTTTCTGTGCTCTTGCTGCATTATTTTGCACTTTTTTGCATTGAAACCCGGCTTCCATATCCTCAACTGCTCCTTGAGTTTTCGCAGGTCTCTGCACATTCTCTCTACCCCTTCTGTGGTATCCACCCTCATGCAAATTTTGGCCTATTTTGCAAAAAGGCATACCTTCCCTTCCAGCTCTTCTGCAAAGTCACTTACAGTATAAAGACATTTAAGAGGACTGGAACCCAGTAATGAGCCATGAGGAACCTCACTGGTCACTCTTCATTCTTCAAAATGAAATTCATTTACAACCACCCTCTGTTGTCTATCTGTCAACAATTTTAATACCATATTTATCATCTTAGGACCCACCTCTAAACTGCCCAAATTCCTAGTGAGCCTTCTATGTGGTACAGTGTTGAAGGCCTTGCTTAAAACTAAGTAGGTCATGTTCACTGCCCCACCCTGTTCTATTTGCCTGGTTACTCAGTCCAAGAAATCTATCAAGTTTGTTTAACATGATCTCCCCCTGTGAATCCATGCTGCTTCAGGTCTTATAATTCACTGGATTCAAGACATTCCTCAATCCTTTACTTCAAAAGTGACTCCATCAGCTTCCCCACCACTGATGTCAGACTGACCGGCCTATAGTTTCCAGCCTCCTCTCTGCTACCACTTTTATGAAGTAGTACTACATCTGCCCTCCTGCAGTTCCCTTGAACCACTCCTGTTTCTAGTGAGTTGTTGAATAGGGCTGGCAGAGGTGAAGTCAGTACCTCTTGAGTTCCCTCAACACCCATGGGTGAACATCGTCTGGCCTGATAGCTTTGTTCACTTTCCGATTTGCAAGTCCTTTCAGTACTATCTTCTCTGTAAATGGACTTGTGCCTACCTCCTTCCACTTCCAAGTGTTTCTGTTGCCTTTATGTGATCCTTCCCCTTCCTCTTCCACCATGAAAACCTAAAAGACATATCTGTTCTGGATATCTGCTTTTTCTTGATCATCCTTTGCACAGCCCCCCCCAACCCTTTATAACCTCTAAATTCCTTCTCGTGTTTTTCTCTTCTAACTTATGTATCTAAAAAAGGTAGTGTTCCATTTAATTACCCCTTTGGATATCCTTTACTTAATTTGTGCCTTGTGCTCCACAATGCTTTCCCTGCTTCCCTTTGCCTTTTTGATATACTTCAGTATTCTCTTCCCTATTCAACTCCTTGTACCTTCTGAATGCTACCCTTTTAGCTTTAACCTTTTCAGCCACTTCCCTTGAAAACCATGGTGCTCTAATTTTTCTTTTGTTTTTGCTAACTCCTTTTGCACAGAGGTGTGTTGTCTTCAGTGCGCAATTCTTTAATTTGGCCCTCTGTTCCTTCTCTCCAGCCTGGTTATTTCCCCCTGCTAGGTTGTCTCTCAGGCATTCACCCATTTTGTTTTTTTAAATCTGCCTTCCTGAAGTCCAGGACCTTCATCCTTGTGTGGTTTACTTCCACTGCAGTCCTCATGCTGAATCAGACTATACAAGAATCACTGGTCCCCAGCTGACCTCCCTCCTTGATGTCTGCAAGACTGTCCTTGTTAGTGAACACTAGGTCCAGTATTGCCCCACCATGAGTGGTCTCCCTGACTAGTTGCCTGAAAAACCCTCCCTGCAGGGAGTTCAGGATGTCCCTGCTTCTAGCTGAGGCCAAGGTTGGGAGGCTCCAATCTACAGTATATCCAGCAAATTGAAATCCACCACCAGCAGCCCCTCCCCTTTCTCTGCCATTATGTTTATGTCTACCTCAGTGCCTTATCCCTTTCTTCCCCCTGTGTTGGAGGTCTGTAGGTCATCCCAGTGCAATTAATGGCTCCAATTCCTGTCTCCAGGGTCACCCACAGTACCTCCAACCCTCCACCCTGATTTCCCCTGCATTTCTGTTGCTTTGATACTCTCCCTTACATACAACACCATGCCCTCCCCCTTCTTCCCCACCCTGTCTTTATTGAATAACCTGTTATGGCCATGTCCAAGTCATGGTTACCTGTGCACCATGACTCAGTAATGGCCTTATTATCTAGAACAGCCTCTTCCATGATGGCCTTCAGGTCTGGAATTTTATTCCAAAGGCTTCATGCATTTTCACACGTGGTCTTCCACACCCTTTTCACATTTTGCCTAAAGTCCCCTTTCTTTCCCTTTTGCCCTGCTTCCTTCTGCCTTCTCTTTTAGCAACTTTTGTCCCCATCCCACTTGTCTACTACCACTGTTTATTTTCTTTGTCCTATTCCCTGGAGATTCTCCTCCCCTTGGGTCCTCCTTTTTTCTGTTTTAGTTTATGGGAAGGGTGCAGTTTATGCTCCCATTTTACTTCCACCTCCCCCTCAGCTAGTTTAAATGTTCATCAAAGTAACAAGCCATCCACTGAGTACTTCTCTTACAGGTTGTACATCTTCTTTCTTCTCTAGTTGAGCACATCCTTGGCAGAGTTTTAAAAACAGCACAGAACCTTAAATTTTATTTGTTATTTTAATTTTTCTTTTCTCCTACAGCAAGATGGACATAGCCAGCTGTAAAAATCTTCAGGGCTCTCTACATTTGAACTCATCACCAAAAACAGTGTCACTGTCATGCATGCTGGATCATCACGGACCTCAGGGCCCAGCTGCAGGATGGCTGGGCCTTAATCTGCAAACTACAGTGCATGGCACTCCATATTCGCCACCACAGCCTCCACTTCAACAGGCTCAAAATGTTAGTCATGGACCCACACAGGATGCAGGGTCAAGAGACTGGCAGGTAGTAAGGAGGAAGAGGCACTATAGAGGGGCCAAAATGGGAGGTCCTACCCCAGGACATATCCTAGTCACCCCAACCAGAAATAGGTTTATGCCATTGGAACTAGTCTCAGACACAGCGTTTTGAGATGCAAACCACCAGCAAACTGAAACTCCAGTAAAACAAAATGTAAAAACTACTTATAAGGACAATAATAAGAGGAAACTGCTCATAAATGGGGACTCCATGATCCGTGGTGTGGAACCCCACCTATCCAACTGCTGCATAAAGGACATTGTGGTTAGGTGTCTCCCAGGGGCTTTTTCACAAAGAGATACCAACCGCATGAAACAAAAAGTACAGCAAACGGGGGTCAAAACGCACATCATGATTAATCTCGGGACAAATGACTAGACCAAAAACATGGTGGAGGACTCCAAAATGCATTTTGAGGAACTAGCAGGTGAATTGACTTCCCTTTCATCCACTGTAGCCTTCTCAGAAGTTCTACTAGTGTGGGGTATGGGGGAAGCACCTAGCATGTTAAAGAGGATGAAGTTAACCAGTTCAACTCATGGCTGCATGAATGGTGCCAACAAACAGGATTCCATTTCATAGGAAACTGGAAGAACTTCTGGGAGAGAAGACTCTTTAAGTACAATGGCTTACACTTGACTAGGCAAGGTGTCTGGGCACTTAGGCAAAAACTCGATGTCTACATGGATCATTTAAACTGAACAAAGGGGAGGTGGGGACTACACACAACCATGTTGCCAATGTGCTAGTCACCACTCCTCAAAGAACAGTGGACACACCAACAACTTGAGAGAGGGAAAAGGGGGAGCCACTCACATCAACCACTGATGTGTCAGGCAACACTTCCCAGAACATTAGTAGCATGCACAATCTCTCAAGTGGAAACAGTAAGGCAGAGCAGTCCAGGAATGGGATGCCTCTACAAGAAAAAAGGGGCACATTCTTGGAAGGCAATGATCACAAATGCTAGATGCCTAACAAACAAACTTCCTGAGCTCATCGCCACCGTGGAGGTGGAAAGTTTGGACTGGGTGGCTGTAACTGAAACCTGGTAAATGGCAACAACAGTTGGAACACAACCATACCAGGGTGCAACCTGTTCAGAAGGGACAGGGAGGGAAAGGGAGGGGTTGCTATTTACTTACAAGAACAGATAAAAGCCACTGAGGTACAGGGGTCCCCTGAGTACATTGAATCACTATGGCTAACAGTTGAGATGGGCAAAGGAAAATCCATCAAAATTGGTGTCATGTATAGGCCACCAAATCAAATTAAATAAGAGGATAAAGACTTAATTAAAGAAATATACAGAATGACAGATAGAGGTGATGCAATTCTGGTGGGGGACTTTAATCTCCCAGCTATAAACTGAAACACACAGATGGCTGCAACAACAAAAACAGGGATTTCTTATCAGCCCTGCAGGGAGAAGGACTATGTCAACTTGTTAAAACACCAACAAGAGGGGAGGCCATTCTAGACCTGGTTCTCACAAACAGTGAGAGGGTCGAGGATATCGATGTAGGCTAAAATATAGGAAACAGTGATCACCGTATGATCACTTTCCAAATCTACACATCAGAGGACACTTGCACTCCAAAATTAAGGTTCTGAATTTTAAAAAGGCTGATTTCAATAAAATGAGGGCAAGTCTGAAGGAGAACTTAAGTGCAGAGGAGGAAGGGGAGGGGGTAGTAACCATGTGGGAAAGGCTCAAGAGAGCAATACAGGCAGCCACAGAGCAATGCTCCAAAAGGGTCTGCAAGGCAAAAAGGAAATGGATACATAGATACATAGACAGTGTCAGCAGATAAGGGCCTATGGCCCACCCAGTCTGCCCATTTGAGCTTGTAAGTTCAGTTTATGTTTTCCTAGAAGTCTGTTACCCCTTACCCCTGACCTCCAGAATTCCTTTATGTCTATCCCATGCATTCTTAAATCCTGTGATTGTTTCAGCCCCCACCACTTCCTCTGGCAGGGTGTTCCACTTGTCCAACACCCGTCTGTGAAGAAATTCTTCCTCATGTTTCCTCTGAATCGCTCTCCTCCAACTTCATCCCATGCCCTCTAGTCCTGGAACATCTTTTTCGCTTAAAAATAGTGTATTCCTGCACCCTGTTCCTCCCTGTGAGATACTTGTATGTCTCTATCATATCCCCTCTCTCCCTCCTCTCCTCCAGAGAGTACATGTTCAGTTCCTTCAACCTGTCTTCATAGGACTTGTAATGCAATCCATGCACCATCTTTGTTGCCCTCCTCTGAACCTTCTCTATCCTGTCTATGTCCTTACCTAGGTATGGTCTCCAGAACTGTACACTGTACTCCAGGTGGGGCCTCACTAGTGTCTTATGTAGCGGAATTATGACCTCCCTTTTCCTACTGGTGATGCCCCTGCCTATACATCCCAGCATCCTATTTGATTTACCTGCTGCCTTGTCACACTGTTTCCCTACCTTGAGGTCATCAGAGATGATAACCCCAAGATCCCTTTCCTGCTTGTGCATGCTATATCCTCACCCCCCAACTGATATATTGTGCCAGGGTTTTTGTGCCCCATGTGCATTATCTTGCACTTCTTTGCATTGAATTTCAACTGCCAAACCCTGACCATTCTTCAAGTTTCTGCAGGTCCCTTCTCATTCTGTCTACACCCTCTGGTGTGTCTACTCTGTTACAGAGCTTTGTGTCATCAGCTAACAGTGAAATTCTGCCTTCTAGGTCCTGCACAATGTCACTGATGAAGATGTTGAATAGGACTGGTCCCAGCACTGATCCCGTGGTACCCCACTGGTCACTCTTCCATCTGTGGAGTGACAGCCATTTACCACCACCCTCTGTGTCCTGCCACCCAGCCAGTTACCTACCCATCACACTACTGTCCTGCCCACACCCATATTCCCCAGTTTGTGTAATAGTCTTCTATGTGGCACAGTGTCAAAGGCCTTGCTGAAGTCCAGATAGGCCATGTCCACTGCCCCCCCGTTCCACCTCCGTAGTCACTCAGTCAAAAAATTCAACGAGGTTGGTCTGACATGACCTCCCCCTGGTGAAACCATGCTGCCTTGGGTCCTGTAGTCCATTGACAACCAGATGTCCCACCAATCTCTCCTTCAGTAGTGCTTCCATGATCTTCCCCACTACCGAGGTGAGGTTGACTGGTCTGTAGTTCCCTGCTTCCTCTTTGTTCCCACTTTTGTATAAGGGGACTACATCTGCTGTCCTCCAGTCTTTGGGTACCTCCCCTGTTTCCAAGGATCGGCTAAACAGGATAGCCAGAGGTTCAGCCACCACCTCTCTTAGTTCTTTAAGCACCCTGGGGTGCACCCCATCTAGCCCCATTGCTTTATCAACTCTTATTACTTGTCTTTCTTTTTTCACTTATGTACCTGTAAAAGGTTTTGTACCCACTACCCACTGATTTTGCAATGTGTTCTTCTGTCTGAGCTTTGGCTTCCCTTACTGACCTCCCTGCCTCCCTTTGCTTCTCCTGGTACTTCTCCCTATCCCCTTCTGCCTGTGTCTTTTTGTATTGCCTGAATACAATCTTCTTGGCTTTCACTTTCTTTGCTACCTCTTTGAAAACCATAACGGTCTCCTCTTTTTTCCTCTTGCTAACCTGCTTAATGCATAAGTCTGTTGTTCTTGTAATCCCCATTTTAAATACTGCCCACTGTTCCTCAACCCCTGATTCCTGTCCCATCCCTTAATGCCTCTTTCAAGTATCTCCCATTTTCCCAAAGTCTGCCCCCAAAATCCAGGATACGTGTTTTGTGTGGTTTGGTTCTGCTCTTTCTGTGATTTCAAACCACAATGACTGGTGGTCACTGTTCCCCAGGTGCTCCCCACTGTAACCCCCATCACACTGTCCCTGTTTGTGAGCACAAGGTCCAGTATTACCTTCTGCCGAGTTGGTTCCATGACCAGTTGCTTGAGGAAGGCACCCTGAAGGGAGTCCAGGATAAATCTGCTCCTAGTTGATGCTGCTGCTGGGATGCTCCAGTCCACGTCTGGAATATTGAAGTTTCCAATCAGTACTACCTCACCTTTGTCTGCCATCCTTTGGATGACTAGCATCAGCTCCCTATCTGTTTCTTCCTCCTGGGTTGGTGGTCTATAGACCACACCTGTGCGGATGGCTGTCCCCATTTTCCTTTCCAGCTTAACCCACAGTATCTCTCCCCCATTTTTTTCCTCCTGGATCTCTGTGGCCCTTATGTCATTTTTCACATACAGTGCCACTCCTCCTCCCTTCCTGCCTCCTCTGTCTCTTCTGAATCCTCTCTTTTTCTCCAGAGAAGTAGCTACCAAGGTGATCTGTCCACAAGGGATTGCTAGGGATTCCCAGGGTTTGTCTTAAAACATTTGGCGCTTGAGAATTTTCATTTGCAGCACCAACCCTGTGGAATTCTCTACCTCGTAGGTTAAGAGAATGCCTGACCATCAGTAGTTTTAAATCTCTGTTAAAAACAAATTTATTTGCACAGGCCTTCCCAGACCGAATGATTTTTAATTAAGTATATTGCTCTCTGTTTTTATATGTTGTTAAAATCTGTGCAGTGCCTTCATACTGAAAGGTGCTATATAAATAAAGAATGATTGATTGATTGATGATTGTGAAGGAAAAAAAGAAGACATACAGAACTTATCAAGAGACCAAAAACTGGAAAGACTGGGATGCAATCAAGAAAAAATGAAGGTGGCAAGCAAGGGGATAAGAAGGGCCAAAGCCCAGACGTTGCCAAAATAGCAGGGAGAGCCAAGAGAGGAGACATGGCCTTCTTTCGATACATCAGGGAGATAAAAAAAGGCAAAGGGAAGTATAGTATAGTGAGGAATACCACTGGAAAATGAAAAGTTGCGGAAGAAGATCACGAAAAAGAAGAAGTACTAAACACGTACTTTTGCTCTGTATTTACACAGCAGGACACAAGTGATGGCCCAGCAATCACAAAAAAGGACACCCCTAGTCCAGGGGTCGATACTAGTCCCTTCACAGAGGCCCAAGTACTGGAAGCACTGAACAAACAAAAAGTAGACAAAGCCATGGAACTGGATGAGTTACATCCAAGAATCCTGAAAGTTAGGGAAGGAACTCGCTGCCTCACTCACAAAGCTATTCACCAGCTCCTTGGCAAGTGGAGTGGTATGTGGGGACTGAAGAAGGGCAATGGTGGTCCCACTTCACAAATCAAGCAGCAAGGAAGAGGCATGAATCTATCTACTGGTAAGCCTCACATCTATAGTGGGAAAACTGATGAAGACACTACTCAGTCAGAGGATAAAAGCATTCCTCAATGCCAGTGGACAGCAGGACCACAAACTGCATGGTTTTACAATGGGCAGGTCATGCCAAACCAATCTGGTTGAATTATTTGACTGGGTTACCAGGAAGGTGAACGGTGGGGGGGGCCTTCAACTTATTTCCACATAAAAGGCTAGTAAAGAAGTTGGAACTGTTATGCTCTGCTCTTGCTTCTGGTTACCTGTGTGATACTATTATTATAAATAAATGGTCTGTGTATGAAATGTCAGTGTGTGAGAGAGCTGACCTTTAAATTACAAGGTCAGCAGCTGAAAATCACATGATGTATTGCACTGACCAGGAGATCCCTGTAATTTAAAACATCCTTAAAGAAATGGTATTTTATTACCTTTTTATGACCTGCCTAGGCTTTTGAAGTGAAACTAAATCTAAAGTTTATGACGTCAGGAAAGAAAGGGTAATTTGACTGTTCCTATCAAGTTTAACACCTACATGACAAATGCTGGGATTGCTAAGATCAAAGTGAAATGTTTAATTAAAGGATGTCATATTTAGGAAATGTTTTTTTCTTCTGATGTTCCATTAATTAAAGATACCTCCTGGTAGAAAATATGTTAGAATTAATTCTGAGGGAGGGTCTAGCTGACCTCATCCAAAGGGGGGTGGTGGAAGACAGAGAAAAAACATGTAACATTGTACATGAAGACATAGATCATCTTAGGCTCTGAAGAAACAAAGTCCTTTCTAACTAAAAGAGCCCTTAGAAAGGCAACAGAAAGCAATTACATCTTTTGTGGTAGGAGTGTTGTTCTGAAACTTCCTTTTTGTTTTATAAGATTGTAAGCTGTATGATATATTGTTCTGTGTTTAATATTACTTATTTTACAATTTTTAGTAAATAACCATTTTCTTGAAATACTGCCTGTCTTCCCAGTTTTCTTTTTTGCATGGTAAGTTCCTGTATTTTTAAGTCTGATGTAGTTTCAAAGGCTTGATGGTGTTATTGAGCTTGGAGAAGGTAAGAATATACCTAAGGTCTCTTACAGAGTTTTAAGGGTTCATTTTGGAAACCTGGCTTGGTGCCCCTGGTTAAAGATTGTACTGCAGTCCCAAAGAGGGTACATATCTAAGCCTGTACATTTGGTAGGCTAGCATAAGGTTCACAGTTTGAATCCCCTCAGACCTTGAGGCTAAAAGGTGATTCAGACCCAAAGCAGACAGGAGGGTTACTCTGTCTGTTACATCTTCACACTAGTGCATTTTGAGGTTGGCACTGTGGGAGCAGAGGGCCTGACCTGCGGAGTGCATTTGTGACAGAAACAAGCAGGGGTAGGACAGTTAGTGGTTGACTGGGTAAACAACTGGCTAAAAGACAGAACTCAGAGGGTTCAGGTAAATGAAGCATTCTCATCAGAATGGAGGGTGACCTGTGGAGTGCCCCAGGGCTCCGTGCTGGGACCACTGCTCTTTAACATTTCCAAAGCTGACATCATTGAAAAGCTGGACAGGAAGGTATGTCTATTCTTCAGGTGGACTCCACAGAAGGAGTGGGAAAGATGAAATCACCATAAGGAAACCTGAACAGTAGTCTGCAGCATGGCAGTTGAGATTCAATATCAAAAGTGCAAAGTCATGCACATGGGTAGAGGTAATCCTCAGAAGACATGTTTCCTGGGGGGGGGGGAGCTAACTACTGAAATCAGGAGTGTGATCTAGGAATCATGATCTCAGAGGACTTAAAGGTAGGAAAACAGTGGAAAAAGGCAGTACTCAGGGCCAATGGAATGCTAGGATGCATTGGGAGAGGAATCACGAGTAGGAAAAGGGAGGTGCTCCTGCCACTCTACTGAGCACTGGTGAGGCCACACCAAGAGTGCTGTGTCCAGTTTTGGAGGCCCCACCTCAAAAAGGACATCAATAGATTAGAGACAGTGCAGAGAAGAGTGACAAAAATGGTGCCCGGATTACATGACATATCATACGTGGACAGACTGAGGGAATTAAACATGTATTCACTAGAGCAGAGAAAGGAGAGGGGAAGACATGATTGAAACCTTCAAATACATAAAAGAAGTAAATAGGGTGCAAACACAGGAACTTTTTCACTTCAAAGAAGACACAGGACTAGGGGGCATGGTCTGAGATTACAAGGGGGTAAGTTCACCACCAATGTCAGAAAATTCTTATTCATAGAAAGGGTGGTAGGCACATGGAATAGACTATCACTAGGGATGGTGGAGACCAAGATAGTGGGGGAGTTCAAAAATGCATGGGATAGGCACAGGGGAGTTCTAACACACAACAGGCATAAGGCGGCTAGAGCAAAGTAAACTAAAGAAGACTACTGCAGGGCAGACTAGATGGACCAAACGGTCTCCTTCTACCGTCACTTTCTATGTTTCTGTTATGTTTCTAATTAAGATGAGGCTAAACATGACTATGGTGCTGTGCCTGTCACGTACTGAAATGGCTGTGCAGCACCCCAATCACTCAAATCACTGAAGAAACTCTGTGGTAAGGTACAAAACATTCACCATATGACTAAATAAAAATTGTCATATATGATAATATATGAGTTTCAAAGTTACAGCAAAATTTGGGGAACTAATTTAGAGCTGGTACTCTCCACATAAGAATGAAGCAAAAAGGTACTTATTCGAATGTGACTTTGCAGGAATAGCTTGGGAATGATGAGCACTTTGAAATGTGATCCTTATCTTGCTTTTTTCCTTGCAGCTATGGCAGTTTTACTCACCTGGTAAAAGTGATTTGGGGAGAACATCTCTGCAGCACTCCAAACCTTACTCACTGGGTCTCCATGCCACCTGATAGGCTTCGATGCACATGTGACTTCAAAAAAAGTCTGACCCCTTTTAGGTCCCTCCTCTATCCCTCTGTGGTCAGTTAGATTTCTTCCATAGCTGTATCCATGTACTCAGGATAAATATTTGTTAGGCTGTCATGGCGATCATGGTGAAAAAACAGACCTTCTTAATCTACAGTATGTCATTATTGTACTTTTAATTTCCATTAGGTACATTCTAATGCAAACCAACCCTCACAGCATGCCTATAAAATACCTTCATCCACATTATAATACTGTTCTGTACCAGAGTCACAAACTGTTTCCTGATCCTGATGGATGTGGAGTGCCTCAGAGATGTTCTCCCACAATCACCTTTAACAGGTGAGTAAAACTATCTTTGTGGGGAGAAATCTCTGAGGCACTCCAAACCTTACTCAATGAGTCATTATAAAGCAGTACATAGTCCCAATCAGGGTGGGGGAAGTAGTTCATGAGTGGATAAGTGTCTCAATGCTGTTTTTAATACAGCTGTGCTGAAGTTTGCCCTTGCAGCAGAGATCATATCCAGTCTATAATATCTTTTGAAAGTGTGGATAGATGCCCATGTTGTGGCTGCACAAATTTAGTCTGTTGTAGCTAAGTTACATTCCACCTACGACGCAGCTATTGCTCTGGTCAAGTGAGGCCTTATACCATTGGGTGGTACCAAGTTCTTGACCTTGTACAAACTTGTAATGGCCTCTTTCTTCCATTCTGTAAGAGTGTATTTTGATGCAGGGTGCCCCTCTTTTTCCCTTGCCATAATACGAACATTCGGTCCGTCTTTCGGAAATCGTTTGTACTGGCCATGTAGGACATCAAGAGTCTCTTCATACCCAATGTATGAAGTTTAGGCTGCTGTGCGGTATCCACTTCAGGCAAGGCATTGAGGAGTTCTATACTTTGGGATATATGGAAGTTTGAGCTAACCTCAGGGGTAAATGAAGGAATTGTCCTCATAGTGATCCTGTCCTGGTGAAACACTGCAAATGGGGCTTTACATGCTAAAGCAAGTAGCTCGCATATCCTTCTAGTGGAGCATATGGCTGCTAGTAATACTGTCTTTAGTGTTAACCACTTCAGGTCAATCTCGTCTAGGGGTTCAAAGGGCTGTGAAATTAGAGCCTGCAGAACTAGGACCAGCTCCCATGGTGCCGTAACTGACCTTGCTCTGGGCCTCAAGATGGTGGCTGCCCTGATGAATCTGATTACATCTAGGTGAGTCCTTGGTGCCGTGTCACCTCTCTGGACCCTTGCAGCTTCAATCGCTGCTACTTGCACTCTTATTGATGAGAGAGAGAGAGAGAGAGAGAGTCCCTTTTCCAGCCCTTCCTGGAAGAAGAGTAGGAGTGTTGGGATGGAGGCTTCCTCTGGGTCAATTCCTCACCGTGTACACCAGTCTATGAATATGCTGCATTTCCTCTGGTACATGTTTGTGGTTGAGGACTGTCTGGACATGATCAAGGTATCTACCACCTTCTCTGCATAGCCTGTCTTCAGCAGTCTCTCCCTTTCAGGAGCCAAGCAATGAGTTGCAGGTTGCAAGAGTTAGGGTGTAGAAATGGGCCCTGGTGAACGATGTCCCACCTTGTCAGCAGTATCCAGGGGTGCACCAGTATCATGGCTGCCACTATGGTGAACCAAGACCTCCTCGGCCAGTATAGTGTCAGTACAATCAATGGTGCCCGGGACTGTCACACCTTGTGTAGAACTTGTGGGATGAGTGAGATGGGGGATGAGGGGGACACATAAGCAATCATGACTCTCCATTCCCTGGAAAGTGCATCCACCCTGGCTGACTTGGTGTCCTTGTATCTGGAGTAGAACTTCTGCTCCTGTGTATTGTCTGTGGTTGCCATCAGATCTAGGTCTACTGGACCCCAACACTAAGTTGATCTTGTGGAAGACTTGTTGAGTTAGTTGCCACTCCCCCCGGGTGAACGAGCTGTCGGCTGAGCCAGTCTGCCATCTGGTTTAGTTTTTCTTCCAGGTGCACTGCTGTCAGAAGGTGGAGTTTGGCTTGTGCCCAATTGAAGGCCTTTTTCAATTCAATTCAATTCAACTTTATTTTTTATAGTACCTTTCAAAACCAAGGAGCTTAACATAAAAACAGAAACAGCCAATATAAATAGCATTAGAACATAAGATTTAAGTTATCCATAGCTAGGGAAAGCCGAATCAAATAAATAAGTTTTTAGCTCAGTTTTAAATCTACTGACGGTTGGGCATTCTTTCAACTGGCGAGGTAGAGAATTCCATAGGTTTGAAGCTGAAAAAGCAAAGGCACAAGAACCAAACATCTTCAGTCATACCCTGGGAATCTCTAGCAATCCCTCGTCTGTGGAATGGAGAGGACAGAGGGGGCTGTAAGGTACCAGGAGATCTTACAGGTAGCCGGGTCCCTGATCACGTAGGGCTTTAAAGGTTAGGAAGCCAACCTTAAAGGTGATCCACCACTGAATAGGCAGCCAGTGCAGCTCGTGGAGCACAGGCGTAATATGACTGGTCCTAGAAGTCCCAGTCAAAAGCCTGGCTGCCACGTTCTGCACCAGCTGCAAGTGGCGGATATCAACACCTGGTAGCCCTAGGTAGAGGGAATTGCAGCAGTCAAGACGGGTTGTGACAAAGGCATGAACCAATGTTGGAAGATCATTCGAGGGAACCAGGTGTTTCACCCGGGCAATATTCCTCAGATGATAAAAAGAGGATTTGACAACAGCTGACACCTGAGATTTTAAAGTCAAGCCATCATCAAAAATAACAACCAGGTTACACATCTGGTCTGAGGTAGTGAGTGACACACCACTAAGTAATAAACCTGATGGTAGTCCAACCCCCAAACCCACCCTCGGATGACCTGGGTCCACTACCAACATTTCAGTCTTGTCTGGATTTAGACTCAACCAGCTGGAACTCATCCAAGATCTGATCTTGGCAAGGCAACTATTTAGCACGGAGACTACATCATTCTGTCCGGGCAGAAAGGACATATACAGCTGAGTATCATCTGCATAGCAATGAAAACTCAGACTGTATCGCCTGATGATATCTCCCAATGGCAGCATATAGACTGCAAACAACATGGGGGCTAATATAGAGCCCTGCGGCACCCCACAAGGCAAGGGGTGAGTGCTAGAGGAATAAATTCCAGTGGCCACTCTCTGAGACCTGCCGGTGAGATATGAATGGAACCAATTTAGGACTGTACCAGACAGCCCACATAAAAGCCGCAGGTGCTCCAATAACACACTATTGTCTACAGTGTCAAATGCAGCAGAGAGATCTTGAAGGACCAGAATGGTATATGCCTTTCAATCTCTAGGCATTAGGAGGTCATTCAAAACCCAGATGAGGGCCGTCTCCATGTTATGCTTCTTCCTAAAACTGGATTGGACAGTATCATAGGCATTGTGAGTTGTAAGGTGATCATCCAACTGCAATGCAACTACCTTTTCAATAACTTTACCAACAAATGGCAAGTTAGAGATAGGTTGGTAGTTGGCTAGACAGTCTAGATCCAAGGATGGTTTCTTAAGGAGTGGTCGAACAACCACCTTCTTGAGGGGGTCGGGAAAGACTCCCCTCTCCAGGGACTTCCAGGCAATGTCAGCTAGGATCAGGCAGATGACATCTACACAACCCACCAAAAGGGGTGTAGAGCCCGTATCCAAACTACTGGTTGGACGCAATGTTTGGATGATCTTCACAATGTCATTGAACTCCAGCCAATGGAAATCTGACCAAAGTGCCAGTCACTTCCCGTTGACCACTGCAATCACTCATAGGAGAGGATGAACCGATGCCAGACCTGATGCTGGCAAACTTATCTGCAATGAATTAAGCAAACTCCTCGCATCTTAGCTGAAAAAAAGCTTCTCTGGGCTGGAGACAGATTGGAATGCACAATCTGTCAACAGTCTAGAAAAGCTGAGCCGGTTGATTCTGGGCAGCAGAAATCTCCCTGGACAGGATTTCTGCCTTCTTACTGGAAATTTCTGATTGATAGCTATCATAATGTGCCATCAACCTAAGCCTGTCATCATCACGGCCGGACTTCTGCCAAGCTCTCTCCATCCATCGACCAACTCGCCTCATCTCCTTCAAGGAGCCATCAAACCACGGGATCCTTGGACGAAGGGTGAGAGGCCAAACACTAACAGAAGCAATCTTGTCCAGAGCATCTCCAACAGCCTTATTATAGGCTAGAACAAGATCATCAGGACTCATGCATTCACTCGACAAGCCCAAGAGGTCCAGTACCATGGATAGGCCACTGGGGTTGACCCCCCCTTAAAGGGCGGTACTGAACCAACTTCATAGAGGCAGACCTATTAGGGGAGGCCTTGAAGCTGAAACTTATGGTGTGCTGGTCAGACCAACTGACTGGTTCCACCCCCAGATCAGCAATCTCCATACCCAGAAGGAAGATCAGATCCAACGAATGACCCCCTACATGGGTTGAGGAGGTAACTACCTGTGATAGGCCCAGCGTCGCCATCAGCAGGAGGAGATTTTGGATTTTGGCCAAAGTGCGAGAGTTCATCTTCGACCCAGGCATTGAAGTCCCACAGAATTATTCATCTGGGGGACCTCAATACCACCTCGACGATGAAGTCTGCTGTCTCCTGCAGGAATTCTCTATCATCTCCTGGTGGATGGTAGATGAGGAGAATCCCGCAGCCTACACCCTCACCGAGGATATATTGTAAGGATCTGGTACTTCCCAATGGCACATCCAGAAGGCCCAGCTCAGTCTTAAACATAATGGCCACACCCCTGCCCCTATGATCCAACCTTGGACGGTGTATCACCGAGAAACTGGCTGGAGTTGCCATGGCCAATGCATTTTCATCCAGCCAGGTCTCGGTGATGCAAGCCAGATCAGTTGTTGCAACAAGATCAGCTATAACAGCTGTCTTGTTTTTAATAGATCTGGCATTGCATAACACTGCCAAGGTAGGATGAGCTGTCGAGGAAGACCTCAGTGCCTGCCCATTAATATCGGAGCCCTTGGGTATGGGGACAAGGCAGGGAGGACCCCTATCTTGACTCCATTTGACCCCTGGGCGTCTCCTGGATCTCACAACTCTAATCTACCCTCCCCCATCCCCCATCAGGCCCAGCTCCCCCATTTCTTTTTCATTTTCTAAGTATGCCCAGGGCTTGACACCTAAAATAGGTGTCAGATGGCAAAGGGGGCAATCAAAAGGGCATAATTCCCTGAGCCTGGTGGGGGAATAGTGCCCAACCATCATTAAGCCTCCCCAACACATTATAAAAGATAAAACCAAATAATTAAAATTAAACCAGCTCAACTAAAAAGGTGAATCTAATCTTAATAAGAATTAAATATACAGTAATACTCAATAAGAAGAGAAATAAAAATAAAATAAAATAATATAAAATAATAACATAAAATAAATAAACAAAACAAAGACCAATCCACTCACAGATAGGAAAAAATTCCTTCTTCCACTCTCTCACAGAGTGAAGAGAAGAGAGGGAGAGGTCAACAAATATAATCCCACACACTGTCTCTCACACAGAAGGGGAAAAACAAACAGAAACAATAGAAGTAAAACAACTAAAGTCCACTTTCAAAGTAAATTTATCCAATACTTCTTTGCAGCAGTCACGTTTTTAAATATGCCAAGGGGCTCATACCTCCAGTGACCCAAAAGCACCAACATTGAGTCTGCCCAGTAGGCTCTCACCTCCACCCAGGACCAACAAGCAAACATAGGTCCCAACAAGCAATCAGTTCTGCAGCAGAGAACCCACTCCACAATCCAGATTCTCAGGCTAAATCGCAACCAGTCTCTCCCCACACTGACCGTCAATACACAAGCTGAAAGGGAAAAGGGCAGCCTCCATCTGCATTGCCATGCTTCTGGTGTTTCCCTGCTTTGCTATGTAGACCACAGTAGCCATGTTGTCTGAACGTATGAGTACGCTTTTGTGGTTTACTCGATCCTGGAATGCCATCAGCATGTTGTACACTGTGTGCATTTCCTGTACATTGATTGGGAATCTCACTTCTGTGGGGGTCCACCTGCCCTGTGCTGAATGGTTATCCAGTGATGCTCCCAAGCCCTGTAAACTGGCATCTGTCTCTATGACCACCTCTGTTTGTGGGTCGAGATGAGCCTCTTTCGTCAGGTGGTCTGCTCTTGACCACCATGTTAGGGACTTTCTCACCTGTGGCCTCATGACAAATTGAACCAAAAGGTTCTGATTTGCTCGCTGGCCCTGCTGTATGTAATCCAACAGTAACTGCCTCATATTCCACTGTGCCCAGGGTATCAGGTCTATGCATGAAGCCATCATGCCTAAAAGCCTGGATATCTCAAGTAGTGATGGTGACTTGTGGGCCATCAACCTCTTGATGAGTTGAAGCAGTGCTTGTACCTGGCCAGCAGCAGGGTGCAATTTGCCCTCAACAGTGCCTATGAGGGTGCCCAGTAGCTCAATCCTCTGGCTGGGTGATAGGGTGCTCTTCTTTCTGTTGATCACCCAGCCATGGCTTTCTCAGCATCATAGCACTATGTCTGTGTGCCTGCATCGGGAATCTCGCTTGTACCAGCCAGTGATCTAGGTATGGTATCACTTGAATACCTTGCTCTCTCAGCTTGGCCACCAGCACTACCGATGTCTTGGTAAAGACAAGGGGGTCCAAAGCTAGACTGAATGGGAGTGTTATGTATTGGAAGTGCTTGCCCATGTTGCGGAACCTTAGGTACTTGTGGTGGGATGGTCTGATGTGGATGTGTTGGTACACATCCTTTAAATCTATGGCGGTGAGATAATCCCCCAGACTCTGAGCCCTGAGAGTGGACTGAATTGTTTCCATCTTAAATTGCTTGTCCTTTATGAAACAATTTAAGAATTTTAAGTCGAGTAACAGGCGAAGGTCTCAACTTTTCTTGGACACCATAAAGAATATGGACTAGAACCCCTTGCCCTGCTTGTGCAGTGGTACCTCTGTGATTACCCCTGTTATGATGAGTTTGCCCAGAACATCCTTGACCTCTTCTGGAGTGGCTCTCTTTTTGGACATTGGGGAGGTGATCAACCTGTCCATTTGAGGTGTCTCTGCCAGTTCTATAACATATCGCTGCATTACTAACTCCTTCAGCCATCTGTCTCTTGTCGTTTTTTCCCACTTGTTTGCAAACAGCTTTAAGGTAATGGGTGGGTACCCCAACTCTGCTGCCTCTGGCCTGTAGTTATTATTTGCCTTGCCTGGCCTTGAATTAATTATTGGTGCAATTCCTGTTGTGCTGGAATTTGTTGCTGGACTTGTATTGGTGATTTCTATTGCTTTGCTGGTATTGGCCTTGGTAGTTATTTGTGTTATAATTGTTTCCTTAATGACGAAAATTGCAGCTTTTTCTGGACCTTGACCTGTCTGGTAAGTTTTTGTCAGCTGATGGCTTGTCCTTCACTATCTCTCTGCCCTTTTTCTTGCCTTTTAGTAACCTCTCCATTCCTTCCCTGAAGAGAGACCAGTTCAAAATTCTTTTTTACCAGTTTCTCCAATCTCTTGTCTGTCAGCTCCTTAAAAGCCAAGGTACCCTCAACCGACAGCTCAGTCTTCTTGCTTAGTGAAGTGACTTGCAGGTCCACCTGTGGAGCCATGCACCATGACTTTAGTTCATCTGCATGAAAAGGGTACATCTTGACCCAGGACCTGCATTCTGGAATTCTAGTGGGTTCTGCTGCTTCCCATTCCTTATGGATAATCTCCTGGACTGGCATGCAGATGGAAAAATTGTTCGATGATGTCAGAGCCAGGTTCAGTAAAAGTATCAGCTTAGACGAGGGCTCTGCTTGTGGGACAGCAAAGCTCACTGTTTCTTTTATAGCCTTTACCAGGTTTCGGACCTGGTCGGGGGTGCAGTATTTGGCCGTCAGTGTTTGTGGGTCCTACTCCATCAGCTCCCTTGGTTCGGGATCACTGTGCAATTGTGTATCAGACTCTTCCCTTGAATCCTTTAGATTCTACAGCTGAGGAAGGTTATTGTGAGCCGTGGGAGGAGCTGGCATTGGTCCTGCTGGTTGCATGGGCTAGGAGATCTCTGCCAGCTTCTGAAGGATGGCCAGCATGAACTGCTGTTGCTGTTGAATCAGCGTGTCTGTGGTCTGTTGATTTTGCATGAGCCATGTCAAGTAATGAATTCTCCCTGGATAGGGTGCTGGTTGGCACCGCCCCCTGAGATGATAAGCCCTGGACCTGGTCGGACTGGTCAGAATGTTTGGACAACTCCTCACCCAAACAGTTGGGGCATAACTGGATCAGGTTTGCTGGCAGCATGTGTATTGTACAGCTCTTGCAGATCCTTGTTTTAACTATGGTGTGCCCTGGGGAGACATAACAAAATAAGATGCCCTCAGTATCATTAACTGGCTTAGAGCCCTATCTAGCCTGCGCTCCTGCTGTCTCCTTTGCTCTGCCTATATGATTAGTAGGGAATCTATGGTAGATCTACCTATGTTGCCTAAGGGGGAACATTTCTAAAATGGCTGACTGTGTAGTCCAGTTTCAGAACTACCAAGATGGCCTGGGCATTCTGGGCATTCTGCTGGTCCTATTACAGGAACTACTAAAATGGCCACCTATGTAGTCCTAGCCTAACTGCAACTATGGCCGTCCACCATGGGGACTACAATCATGGCCACCATGCTTGTTTCTGCATGTAATAATATTATAATAATATTATAATAATGATTGCTTCTCCTAACCTCCTTGCTCTGGCGTTCTTCCCTGTAGGACCAAAGATTACCCCTTCCTGATGTAGTCAACTTGTTCTTAAGCCCTATGGTGATCCCCCTTGTTTTCCATGCAATGCCTGGATTGCCATCCCAAAGATGGCAGCTATGGAGCATGCACGGAAGAGTGACATTGTTGCACTTATGCTCATATTCTGACAATCCCTGCAAAAGTATGGGGGAGATGTAGCAGGACAGGAAATGGCCACTCTTCCTTCCCCACAAGCAAGCGCCCTTGTAGGAATTATCTCCCTCCTGGAGTCAGGACCTTTCACTTACCAGGTTAGGACTTTTTCTGTGTTTTGTAAAGTGCTTCTCTCCAATGGCAGGCAGACCTCCCTGCAGTCACTAAGAGGGACTGCCTGGTGTTGGCCATGGCGTCAGTGTACCTAGGGCACCTCACTAGCAGGGAGGTGCTCTGGTTGCTTCCGTACTTGGTGCCAGTGACTGCTCTTCATTAAAATATATTAATGAACATGTGCAACAGTCCTACTCTTTTTTGAGCTGCACCAAAAATGTGGATCTGAGTTTACAGAATCATGCTCAGAGTTATCTAAGATAACCAAGTGTTAGTTTCAGCCTGTACTTGATTGAGGGGTTAATTAAGAATTGTGAAATATCACCTTGAGCGAAAGTATATATATATATATATATATATATATATATATATATACTGTAGATATATATTTAAACAATAGGGGTTGGAGCTCCAGCGTGATGATAACTGGTGTTATTTCTACAGGAGTGTGATAAATGAAGCTGATGTCAGCACAGTTAGAATAAATGACAAAAATACATATTGTGCTGACGTCAGCTTCCTGTCTCTTTCTATGCACCATGCTTTCACATGACTACCCTGCATTCTCACTACTTACCATACTAACACACTTGCAATATACAAAACTAATGGCAGTAACCTGAAACACAAGCTTACAATACTATGTTGAAATCTGCTCTTTTCTACAACAGCTCTTCAGATGTGTTCCACATAATGTAGGTAAATCTTCAGTGAATTGGAATAACACAGCAATGTAGCACAGTACTCAGGAACAGCTGAAAATCAAACCTCCGTGCACTTCACATTTTGTTACTATATTTAGGCAAAGTAAACTGCAGACAGAAGTCAATAAACTTGTTTTCTTTCATTTATAACTGTATAAAGCAAACTTACTTGTAGTACAAACAAATGTAGAAGTGAAACCTCCTTATACAAGTGAAACTGTTTGCTGTGATTGTCAGTGGCCAAACAACTAGAAAATAAAAGTAAAACATCACAACTTGATAAAGCCCACATAAAAATGAACCAAAAAAGGATAAATACATGAAAAAAAATCTCAAAATATACTGATGAAAGCAAAAATAAACCCCTTCTATGTCTCACCTCCCGATGAAGTCCCACCCTCTCTGACAAAATAACCAATCACACACCACAGTGCAATAACATGCAGACAATCACAACTGACACACAAACCAAACCACCAATCACAGCCCTCATACAAAGCCCATTCATGCCCATTCACTCCGAGTACCAACACAAAGCAGCACAAAGCACAAAAATAAAATAATCTCAGAAGAGCTCCCACCCCTATTGTATCACTCACATGATATGCAGTCGTGTGCTATGGAAAATATTTTTACTCCTGCAGAGTGACCTCTGGATACTCTCACTCATGGTTTTGCCACTCGTGAGTATCCAGAGATCACTCTGCAGGAGTGAAAATATTTTCCATGTCACACTTATACAATGGGGTGAGAGAAATGAGTAGTGGATAAATCCATGTATCTTACACATAGTGATATAAATCCTGGTAAAAAAATTAGTGTGATAATATTTTACATTTATACATATTGTGCTTACCTCTCAGCCTGATACATTCACTATCCTGATCTCTTAATGACATCCTGACCAGTCAGAACTCAGCTAGACTCTGCTGATGTAGATATCATCACTCTAGGCAGGTTTTCCTAATACAGCAATCAGGAACTCCACCAAACCCTCAGTAACCTAGGAAACTAATCAGTATATCAGTTCCACCTGTAACTCACCTACTAGCCCTAGAAAAGCACATTGTATTCCTGCAGAGAACCAAAGCAAGCTAACAGCAGCCAGTTTCATACTGACAAGAAGCCAAAAAAGATCAAAGCCTTCCACATCCATGAATACCTCAGCTACAAATGAATACAGTCTGCTTCATCTTCAATGGCAAATTAGTGTTTCAGCTTGTTTTAGCAGAAGTTTCCTTTTTTGTCCTGTGTCTTCTGTTTTCATTCCACAAGATAAAGTGAAATAAAAAACCAAAAGTTCTGGAAATCACTATTGTATAAATCAGACACATGATGTGTAGTCTTGTGCTGTGGAAAATATTTGCACTCCTGCATCGTGTCCTCTGGATACTCTCACTTGTGTCTTCGGCACTCATGAGTATCCAGAGGTCACTCTGCAGGAGTGAAAATATTTTCCATATCACACTCCTGCACATTATGTATCCCCTATATATATTCAATTGCTCGGGAATGGAGTCCTGTGCATGCAGCCTGGTCAGATGCACATGAATAACTGACCACAGAGGGACAGAGGAGGGACCTAATAGGGGCCGGACTTCTTTAGAAGTCACATGTGCATTGAAGCCTCTCAGGTGTCATGGAGACCCTGTGAGCAAGATTTGGAGTGCCTCAGAGAGTTCTCCCTACAATTATAATATTATATATATATATATATATATATATATATATATATATATATATATATACATACATACATATATATATCTGCACAGATTACGCTGCTCAGTTAAGATGAAGCACTGTTATATGACGGTAAAGAAAATATCATTTTTATACATTTTGTAACTCTTTCTGAATGCCAAGAAAACTGTCACCATGATTTTTAGCTCTCTCTATCTCCTATCATTCACTAAGCTATGTTGATCCCCTGTTTTTACAGCTTTAAATGGTACTCCCATAACATTGTCCTCTGCCTGAAATATCTAAGCATGTGGCTAGATAGTCATCTTACTTGTCTGCCCACATTGACATCATTATCATGAAGATATGCTATAAAGTAGGAGCACTTTACAGGAACAGTCCTTCTCTTCAACTTCCAGTCCAGTGAGCATTGTGACCAACATGATCCTATCAGCATTTGACTATACTGAAGTGGTTATGGAGGTGCTCCTAAATCCACTTTTTCCAGTCTGGATCCTGTGTGTCACTCCTTCTGATGCTTTACCACTAGTTGCCTGCCCCTTATGCATCACTGTAACCTTTACAAGCTCCTCTCCTTCCCTTGTCTAACCTTTCATCACTTCTTCCATGGTGCTTCCTTCATTTCTAATTACCGGTTCACTTCCCATTCCTCTTACCGCTCCTCCTTATTTTCTCCTTCTGTTCCCTTCTCCTAACCTCTTCAATTCCCAACTATTGCTCTTTTGTTAACCCTCCCGTTTTTCCTCTTCGGGTGTGCAGCTGTCTTTATTGGGTTGTCTGCCCTCACTCTGGAACATGCTCCCCTCCTCGGTCTATTTAGCCCCTCTTACCTCTCTCTCAATCCACTCCAGCAATCTCACTTTGCTTCTCCTTGCACCTGCTCTCATAGTGCTCTTTCCTGACCCTGGTGAACACCCACTTGTGCCTGCTCTTATTTCTATTCAGCTAAATCCACTTACATTGTTGCAGCTACCTGTCTGCCCCTACATATCTACCTGTCTCACCATGCCTGGCATGCCTCTGCTATGCATCCTTGCTCCCTCTTAAATAATTAGTTCGATATTTCAATCCAGCCAGCACCATTTGTACAGTTCTCAGCTTTTTGTAGTCCTATCCTATTCACTGCATGTATTTATGTGCACTGGGGCTTCACTGAAGTATAATATCTTGGGTTTTTATCACATTGACTTGTATACCTGAAATTCTCATGACCATATTTATCTTGCTATTTTTGTAACTTGTTGATTGTGCACGGACTTTGCCTCCCCACCATGTTCCCCCTCTCACATGTAACACCTGGAAATGAGCACTGGCTTGGTGTGCCTTTACCAGTAGCCAATTTTTAAATAAATATAGGACTTATTTTCTATTTTTTGATCAGTGCGTGTGTATCACAAAAATGATGAATTTGAATATAAGCTTTGGGGACTGCTACAATAATTGCAGATTAGATGAAACATTGTTATTTGAATGTAAAGAGAAATTATAATTATACTGGATTGTTTTTTTCTCTCTTTGAATTTTTACCTTTAGGGTTCAATACATGATGTACACCTGTGATATCATTTGGAAAGAATGGAAAGGATATGCTGATAAGTCAGGTATTTAGTTGTGAGTGGACAGCATCATTGCTGACTCTGTATTTAAGCTATACTACAGAAACATTAAAGAGAGATAAAAGTGGCAAAGTCACATAAGAATTGTTTTGTAATTTCATCTAATGCAAAATTGACCACCTGCTCTGATAAAGCACCATGCAAAATGCCAGCTGTGCACTTGTGGCTTGAAATAAATTTAAAAATAACCTTTTAGGTCTCATGAAGTTTATGTCTGAGGGAGTGTGAAGTCTCTCGCTTCTGTTGACTAAATCACTTGCAACAGAGCAGATCCCCACTTTATTTTCTTTAATTTTTTTCTGCCAGTAGAACAGTTGCCTGTGGTCTCCCTGCTATTGTCTAATTATTTCTAAAAGCAAGCACAGCATGACCTAGTGCTCGCAGACATGAAGCCATTAGGCATGCATCACTCAGAATCTGAAAACAGAAAAAGTTATACATAAATTGCTGTTGAATAATTAGGGATTTAAGAGTATTTTCATATACACAAGTCATCTCTTAAAAGGAAGGGCAAAACCTATGTTATTTGACTAGAATACCTCTTGGTTTTGACTCCAATCTGACCAGATGCAAATTTCAGCTGAACATCTAACCATAGGTTTACTCATCTCTGGATGCAGCATCTACTTTTGAATATTTTCTAGTCTCCACTACTGTATTTTATGTACTATATTTAAACTACATATTGACTTATACTGGATACTTACATCATCCTGTATCTTGTTGACTTTAAAAGACTATTATTAAAGTATGAGCTGTATTCTTAGTGATTTTGCCCTAATATAGTTAAGATTTAGCAGCCCAAATATTGGAAATGTGATCTGGTTTAATGATAGCAGAGCCCAGATAGTACAATTATGACTGGTCAGTACGTGCAGTTCCATTGTCAGGGACCTGTCAATAGCCGTGGCTCCACTAGGAGGATCCTGTTAATAGTTATGCCCATCTTTGGCAGGAACATGTACATAAACATAACTAGTAAATTGCATTGTAGTATGCAATTGCCATTAAAACAAAATCTTTAAAATGATATACTAGAAGGATTATAGTGACAGACATACATATTGGGTTGGTCTAAAGATAATGTAGCAATGAGTCCCTTGGGAAATTGTTGTTTTGACACAAGAAAATATTTTTAAAGTATTTGCTAAAGCAGCTTCTGCACATTTTATTGACTATGCCTGATATTTCTCAGTAAAAGGGAGATTTTATGAATAAATCATCAGGGCTCACTGGTATATATCAATATAATGTCCAAGGGAATGAGATGTGCCTTTCTAACAGCCAAAGAAAATCAAGATTCCAGAGTTCCTTATGCAAAGATCTGTGCTGAACATTTCAGGTTGTTACTGAGCTTGATTACAGTAGATGACTGAATGATAATTACACACACAGGCAGTTTCCCAGAAAGAAAGGAACCTATAATTAGCCATTCTAGACCTACTGGCATGAGTATGTAAATCTGAATGAGGTAACTGGCAGGGGCCTATTGAACTGGGTATCTTTTGACAAACATCTTTTAATACAGTTAATGTGGCCAACTCATTAAGAGCCTAACAATAAAACATAATTATTGCATTTAGAGCATTCAGAAGTAGAATACCAAAGAGACAATTTACAGGAAGCAGAAGCAGTGTTTAGGGTCCATAAAAGGGTAATAACTAGGACAGAAAAATATCCATTTGTTTGGTTCCTGCATTTTGCAAATCCATACCATATATATATATATATATATATATATATATATATATATATATATATATAAAGCCTCACACCAGTACCTGACATCACGTGTACACAAAACCTTGTGCCAGGTAGGCTGGCAGAGCTTCATCAGAAGAATAAAACAAAATTATTTTCATGTTCATAAAATGTAGCAGATTAACATCAATGTAGAATGATTTTCAAAATAGGATGCTACAATAAATGTCTCCTCCATTTTTCTGCCATTTGCTTCAGTGCTACACTGGATGGACCCCCTTTAGTAGTTCAGTGATATAGTTCAGATTCCATGCCCATTCTATCCTAAAGTACTATTTGACACTGCTGATGGGTGCTAAGTGTGATGGTATTGTTATATTTAGATCAGGGACAGAACTGTCAAAAGGATTTAGCTGTTATCAAAAATTGCAGATATTTCTTTAATTGGTATATATTGGAAATAAATGCACCCCTATTATAATGGTTCAGTCAGGGTTCATAGCTATGGTGTGTTAGTAACTTCTTTGCAAAACCAAGATTGTAGCTCACTTGTAACTTGAACACAAATGAGCCGATCGAGTTGGAACTACTAGGGTTATAGATGGTGCAAAAATCTACAAACTGTGATAACTTTCTTATGATTGTTCTGGTACTGACTGAAATACTGTTTTATGGAAAAATAAAAGTACAGTATAACAAGTTTTAAATGATGCCACTGTTGGAGAGAGGTCTACATCCAAAACTACTGTACAAAACATAAAATGATACATACTGACTGTTAAATTGTACATACCATCTTATAGGTGCTAGAATGTCAATGTTAGATTCACTTGGAGTTAAAAATTATGCTCTGGGCAAGCACCATATGAAAAACTTCATATGTAAATGTTCTTCATGGGAAAGCAAGATGATTCCTGTTATTGTGCATGAGTTGGTATTCTTAGTGTATTGCTAGATATGTCTGCAAAAAATACATGATTTGTTTTTTAGGTAAGACCTCTCACACACACACACACACACACACACACACACAACACACACACACACACACACACACACACACACACATATGCAAACACATATACACACACTTACACACACAAAAACATAGAAGTTGTCAGAAAATAAGGAGCTCTTGACCCCCCCCAGTCTGCCCAGTTTTCCCTGCCTACTGTGCTACCACAGACCCTACTTGATCTCCAGTCATCTCCTCCCCTTGCTTTACAACCAAGGTCCCCTTGTATCTGTCCCATGCATGCTTGAATCCTGTCACCATTTTGGCACCCACCACCACCTCTTTTGGAAGGCTGTTCCAGGCATCCATCATCCTCTCTGTGAAGAAGTATTTCCTCACGTTTCCTCTGAACCTCACTCCCTCAAGCTTCATAGGGTGCCCCCTTGTCCTTGAGCTTCTTTTTCTGTGGAAAATTCTACCTTCCTATACTTTATTAATACCCGTTAGGTATTTGAACGTTTCTATCATATCCCCTTTCCTTTATCTCTTCCAGAGAGTACATATTCAGTTCCTTGAGTCTCTCCTTGTAGGGCTTTTGATGTAGGCTCTGCACCATTTTGGAAGTCCTCTTTTGTACCACCTCCACCTAATCAATATCCTTCTGGAGGTGGGCCTCCAGAATTGGACACAGTACTCAAGGTGGAGTCTTACCAGTGATCTGTGCAGGGGTAATATTACCTCTTGCTTCCTACTAGTGATACCTTTCCCTATGAACCAGAGCATCCTGCAGCTTTCCCCACTGCCTTACCATGCTGCTTGGCTACCTTCAGGTCATCAGAAATGATTACCCCTAGGTCCCTTTCCTGTCTGGTAGTTGCCAGTTCTTTCCCTCCCAATTTGTACGTATCCCCCAAGTTTCTGTGCCCCAAGTGCATGATTCTGCACTTTTTTGCATTAAAACCCAGCTGCCATTCCCTTGACCAATCTTCCAATTTTTTTCAAATCATCCCTCATTTTGTCCAACCCCCCTGGTGTGTCTACTCTGTTGCAGATTTTTGTGTCATCTGTGAACAGGCATGCTTTCTCTTCTATCTCTTCTGCAATGTTGCTACTAAAGACATTGAAGAGGACTGGACCTAGTAGTAAGCCCTGAGGCTCCCCGCTGGTCACCTTTCCTTATCTAGAGAGGAAACCATTTACCACCACCCTTTGACTCCAGTAGCTTAACCATCTTTTATACAGTTTACACACACACACACACACACACACACACACACACACACTCGCACACACTCACACCAGCTGCCCATCCTTGTCGCAATGGCAGAGTGACTTACGCTTCAGTGCAGGAACTCAGGTCTCTGATTCTTGCCTTACTCCCAGCCCCGGTCAATGCAGATTATGGAGCATTGCAAAGGCCACAGCCTCAGACTCCAGAAAGAGGGTGGCAGCATTCTTGCTGCAGTAGTACCTCTTGTCACTGGTTGACATGGATGCCCATGCAATGTCCTACCACTTGACCTGTGCAATAAAGACTTGTCAGTTACACGTGAGGGTGGTATGTGAGCTCAGCCAACAGATGGGTAAAAATCTAGGTTGAGCATGTTTCATGGTAAGCATGCCCCAATATTCACAACACCTGACTTACCTTCTAGGCTTTAGTTGTTGACAAGAGATGTGAGCAAATGTGTAATGCCCTGCAATGAGGGGTATCAATCAATTGGGCCTGCCACTGGGGAAGGGATAGTGGGGAAGAGATAGCTATATCAGAGGGGAAGGGCTATGATTGGAAGGCTATGTGCACCAATTCCTGCAGCCTGGGTAACAAAGTCCCGGAACTTGTGGCATTAATGGCCTCTGAGGACCTGGATATCATCGCAGTCAGAGAGGCATGGTACAATAGCAACTATGCCTGGGAGCTAGCTATTCCAGGGTACACACTGCACAGGCAGGACAGGGAAGACAAGAAGGGGGGAAGGGTGACAGTGTTCATCAGGGAAGGGATAAAAGCAACAGTCCTACAAGACAAGGGGGGGAATCAGAGGTGCTGTGGGTAACCCTGGAGGTTGGGAGGGGAACAGGACTTAGAAAGGAAGTGATATACAGGCTCTCAGGGCAGGCGGAGGATGGAGACCAAGAACTGCTGAAGACTATACAGAACATGGCAACAAGGGGTGAATTCCTGCTGATGAGTGACTTCAACTCACCAGATATGAACTGGAGCATCCCGGCAGCAGTCTCAGCCAGGAGTAAGGTATTCTTGCAATCCCTGCAAGGGGCAGGTTTCACACAGCTAGTGAGGCAGCCTACAAGGGAGAATGCAATTCTGGCTCTTGTCCTCAGCAGTGGGGACAGGATGAAGGAAGTCACAGAGGGGAGAACCTAGGGACTAGTGAACATTGAGCTGTGGGGTTCACATAAGGACATCACAGGAGGCTAGCCACACAAGCACTAGAGTCCTGGATTTCAGGAGGACAGATTTAGGTAAGATGAAGGATGAATTCATGAAGGCTATACAGGGATATGATGACATAAGGGGAGTGGTAGAACAGTGGGAAAATATAAGCGCCAGGCCCTGCAGCAAGCACAAAAGAAAGAAGAAACCATTGTGGTTCTTGAAGGGAGTAGCAGAGCTAGTAAGAGGAAAAAAGATGGTATTTCTGAGGTACAAGGCAACACAAAGCAAGGAGGCCAGGCAAGAATACTTGGAAAAATGAATGGACGTGAACAAGGCAGTAAGGGCAGCAGAAGCCAAAACTGAGGAAAAGCTAGCTAAATCAGTAAAGGAAGGAGGGAGGGCATTCTTCAGGTATATTAACGATAGGAGGTAGACAGGGAGATTGTGAGACTTAGGGAGAGGGAGGCAGGGTATTTTTAGAAAGACATTGACAAGGTGACCATCCTCAATAAATACTTCTTCTCCATGTTCACAGAACACGGCAATGGGAATGGTCCCCCATTAATGGAGAAGGGCAAACAGGGGGAAGGGGTGGACATTGGTCCTTTTTCAGACAACATAGTAAAAAGAGCTGTAGAATGGCTTAGGGTGGATAAAGCTATGGGGCCGGATGGGATAATGCTGAGGATCCTAAAGGAGCTCTGGGAGGAACTGGCTAAACCTCTGGCTAAGCTGTTCAGTAGATCACTGGAGACAGGTGTGGTTCCAGAGGAGTGGAGAAGGGCACAAATGGTACCCCTGCACAAAAGTGGTAGCAAGAAGGAGGCAGGAAACTACCCCCCTGTCAGTTTGACCTTGATAGTAAGTAAAATGATGGAAACCCTGCTTATAGACAGGCTGGTAGACTACCTAGAGACAAGGGGGCTGCTGGACCCAAGGAAACATGGATTCATAGCAGGAAGGTCATGCCAGACCAACCTGATTGATTTATTCAAGTGGGTGACAAAGGAAATAGACCAGGGCAGAGTGGTAGATATGCCCTATCTATACTTCAGGAAGGTCTTTGACACAGTCCCACACAGGAGACTAATCCATAAGCTGGCAAATCTGGGGGTGGGAATAGTGGTAGTCATGAGGGTTAGAAACTGGTTGAGTAACAGAACACAATGTTTGCTGGTAAATGGGGTTAGCTCACAGGAGGGACAGGTAACAAGTGGCATACCCTGGGATCAGTGCTGGGACCAGTGCTCTTCAATGTCTTCATAAGTGATATTACAGAGGGTCTAGAAGGGAGGGTTAGCCTGCTCATGGACGATACAAAGCTATGCAACAGGGCACATACACAGGAAGGTATAGAAAAATGAGGAGAGATCTGAATAGGCTAGAAAACTGGTCCAAGGAATGGCCATTGGGTTTCAGTGCAAAAAACTGCAGGATTATGCACCTTGGGAGAGGGAATCCTAGGGTAGAGTATGAACTTGATGGGGTACGACTGGAGGCCACCAAAGAGGAAAGGGGTCTGGGGTAGTCGTAGAAGACAACTCAAAGTGGCTAAACAGTGTGACAAAGCAGTCAGAAAGGTTATTGGAATACTAGGGTGCATAGGGAGGAGTATAACAAGTAGAAGGAGAGAAGAAGTGGTACCATTGTACAACTCCCTAGTAAGGCCTCATCTGGAGTACTGTGTTCAGTTCTGGAGGCCCCATCTCCAGAAAGACGTAGGCAGGATGGAGATGGCACAGAGGAGGGTGACAAAAATGGTGTTCAGGATGCAGCATAAGTCATATGAGAAGAGACTCAGAGCTCTCAATATGTACTCCCTGGAGGAAAGGAGAGAAAGGAGGGACACGCTAGATACCTTCAAGTATCTGAAGGGGATCAACAGGGTACCAGAGGAGAGCATCTTTCATGTGAAGGAAAATAGCAGAACAAGAGGGTTCAGCATGAGACTAAAAGAGGGAAAAATTAGGGGAACTTGGGGAAGTTTGGCTTTACTGGAAGGGTGGTGGAGAGGTGGAACACTCTTCCCCAGGAAGTGGTGGGGGTAGCATGGTTCAGGAATTCAAGAATGTGTGGAATAGGCACATGGGAATTATCAAGCTATGACAAAAGGGGGGAACTTGTCATAGCATCTAGGGTACCTTAAGCATTAGAAAGACGGATAGGGCAGACTGGACTGGTCACAAGGCCCTTATGTGCCGACAACAGCTACGTATCTATGTATGGGGTTACTCTGTTTGTGCCTCTCAAATAATCAGGAGATCAGCCTGGATGTAGTAAGTAAGTGAGGTAGAATGAGTAGGAGAGGTGAACAGCTAAAGGTAGATGAGAACAGGAGGTATGCAATCTTGTGGGCATAAACAATGAGTAAAAAAAATGAAAATTCCATCAGCACCCGTACAGTAGTTCAGCTCTGCTGCTAGAACAATCCCTGTTATCACCCTGAATGTTAAATCTGGTGGGAGCCCATCTAGAATACATTTCCCCAAGAAAGAGTAGTCTGGCCCTAAAGGTCCATCCCCAGAGTTTGAAAACACCTGAAAAAATTACATGTTCCTATTTCCCACTGCATCCCCTATGCCAGTGCTTACTCCCCCTTCTAACCCTGGGTAACCAGAAAAACATTCAGATCCCTTTCTCAGTCCCCTCTTCCTGCTGGGTTCTCAGTGCTTTCCCATTTTGCCACTATTGATTTTATCCTCCTTCCCACTGTGTCCCCCACCCGCTACCACTCCCTCCCCCTTTGGGACACCATGAATAAAATAGTAACCCCTTCCTGCTGCATCAGCAATCCATCCCTATTCCTGGTCCTCAGGTCTGATAAACTGCCATCGAGACCTGAAGTCCTTGATTTTAGAAGGGCAGACTTCAATAGGGTGAAGGAACTGGACTGGAATAAGTTAGGAGGGGTGGACAACATAGATGGGGTGGAAGAGAGATGAGGACAATCAAGGGGGCTATTATCAGGGTATCTAAGGTATGCATGAGAATGGTAGCCAAAAAGAAAAGGTTCAAGAAACCTCTTTTTTTTCTTGGCAAGGGTCAGGGAAGCATGACGGCCTAGAAAAAGACCTTCTATAAATTTAAAGAAAAGCAGAAAGGAAGAATGGCAAGAATATTTTCTGAAAAATAAGGAAGCAAAGAGGGTAAAGGGGGAAAGCAGACAAAGGGCTTTGTATTGTGGAGAGGGTCTAAAGTAGAGAAAAACAGTTCTTCAGGTATATTAGTGCAAAAAGGAGGGGAAATTGTGAGGCTAACAGAGAGGCACAGGGTGACTGAGGTGGACAAGCAAAAGGTCACCATCCTTAAGGATTACTTTGGCTCAGTTTTAGGGAGGATGTTGGTCTCTTGACAGAGAGTGCCATCAAAGCAGCTACAGATATTAAGGGGGTCTCAGAGATGAGGCAGCCAGCATTGCCTATTAAAAGGGTCCTGAAATTACCAGCAGCTCTAATGATTGATAAGGTCGCAGGACCAAAAAGGTTGCATCCAAGAACACTCAGAGTATTGACAGCAGAACTGGCTGATCTCCTTGTAGGTCTATTTTACAGCTCTTTAAGGACAGTGGTGGTTCCACAGGACTGAAGGGTGGCAGAGGTAGTTCCACTTCAGAAGGGGAGGAAAAGGAACAAGTAGGGAACTACAGACATGTCAGTCTTAACTCTACTGTAGGAAAATAGTCAAAGAGGATCTAGTGTGTTTTGGTCACAGACAGGAATTAAGGAGTTTTTTTTGAGATAACAGAGGTGGGGTAAGTGTGGGGAAACTTGGTGAAACACTGTTTTCATTATTGTCTGGTGTGTTAGGGTCTAGAAAAAGTGTGGGTATAGGTAAATCACCCTATCTAGGGTAGGAGTAATTAAGGGTTTAGAGTAAACAAAACAAAAATGGGCAGAGTAGAGATGAGTTAGGATCACGAAACAGTTAGGTAAGGGGTGAAAAGGGGCTAAAGGAGCCAGAACAGAAAAACAGGCAAGGGAGGACATAGCTATGCTGGGAGTGATGCAGTGCAGTGGCGGTGGGGTGGCAGCCTTCAGGGTGACTTTCTAGAGTCAGTATTGCTGTCCCATCTGCATGCACCTCTCTGAGCTGAGGAAGGAGGTTACTAGACTCAAGGCTGGATAAGATTGGGTTCAGATGCCCTACTCTCAACCCAGGGACCACCTAATCTGCCACCACTACCTTGGAGGTTGTCCAGAAGGAAGAGTGGCTGACAAACAGTGGGCTTGGGGAAGGTTAGGATGATGAAGCATAGGCACATCCCCCATGCAGTACCACTATGAAACACCTACAATGTACTGGCCAAGCGTGCAAGTCCCACAGAGGCACTCAAAGTAGCGACCAAGGTGGATGTCAGGGTCCTCCATCACAGAGACCCCAAGGGGGTGGCAGAGGACCCTAGAGGAAGAGGAAGTGAATCCTGGTGGTGGATTCCATAGTGAGGGGGGTACAGTTTAAGGTAGGTAAAGATGAAGAGAGGGAGGTTAGGTGCCTTCCCACACCACAGCGCAATGGGGATGGAAAGATGATCAAAAGGATTAATTGGGCAGCAGGAAGGGAGGAAGATCCAGATCTCATTGTCCATCTGGGAACCAGTAATCTGGATAGGGATAAGCCAGCAATAGTTCAGGAGGAGTTTAGGGAACTAGGGAGGATGATTAGGCAAGCAGCATGATCTGTGACCTTCTTGGAGGTGCTACTTTTCTATAACAGGGGGAAGGATAGGCTTTTCCTCACCAGTATCTTCAATGCATGGTTGACAGAATGGTGCAGAAAGGAGGGGTTTCAGCTTCATTGGGGACTGGGACCCCACCTGATGGGATAAGGGCCTGTACAAGGGTGATGGCTTGCATCCATCCAGGATGGTAATCATGGTCCTCAGTGAACGGTTTAAATGCTACATTGATGAGCATTTAAACTAGCCATGGGCAGAGGCGGAATGAGACAAGAAGATATAAACTGTCCCCTCCAAAGGCTCACAAAGTCAGCAGTGGGAATTCCCAAAAGGAACCAAATAACAAAGGAATCCAAGGGGCAAAAGGAAAGAGAGATAGTAAAAAAAAATAAAGAAATAAGGATTGGCAAATGGGAAATAAGGGGGGATGGCAGGACAATCTGGAGAGCCATGTGTGCAAATGCTCAAAGTCTGGGCAATAAGACTGCAGACCTAGAGGCCACCATAGCAGATGCAGACCTGAACATGGTAGCAATTACTGAGTCTTGGTGCAATGTAAACCAGGACTGGGAAGTACCCACAGCAGGGTATACTATGTTCAGAAAAGATAGAGTAGGTAAAAAAGGGGGAGGAGTGGCCTTTTTTGTCATCCTGGACAACTTGCATGGCGCATTCCTTTGGCAACTAGTTAAGGAACACACTCATGGTGGAGCAATGCTGGACCTGGTACTAACAAATGGAGACAGTGTAGCTCACGTCACAGTGGGTGGCCTCCTGGAGACCAGTCATCTCTGTACGATGTAGCTCAATATAAGAACTGAGTCAGAATTGAGCCACACTAAGACAAGGGTCCTGGACTTCAGGAGAGCCAATTTTAAGAAAATGGGAGACTGCCTCAAGGACACACTAGCAGGGATAGGGAAACTAGGGGAGAAGAGGAATAATGGGCAAAAATAAAGGGGGACATTGAAAAGGCAACAAATCTCTATGTCAGGCAGGTAAACAAAGGCAAGAGAAAAATGAGACTGCTATGGTTCTCTAGAGATGTATAGGAGAATGTAAGGGCAAAATAGCTAGCATTTAGAAGGTACAAGAGAACACAGAAGGAGGAGTATAGGGAGTGTTACCAGGAGAAACAAAGAGTGGCAGCGAGAGCAGTTAGGAGTGCAAAGGCACAAATGGAGGAGAATATTACCCAGTCAGTAAAAAAAAAAAGAGGATGAAACATTCTTTAGCTATATAAGTGAGAAGAGAAAGACCACAGGAGGGATAGTAAGACTAAAAGGTGAAGGGAGGTTTTGGGAGAAAGATGACCAAAAAAATTGGACATATTGAACAATTACTTTTATTCAGTATTTACAGATGAAGGGGTAGGTGACAGGCCAAAGATCAGGGACAAGGGCATTAAAGAAAGGGAAGTAGTCACTAGGCCTTTTACAGAGATGGGAGTCCTCAGGGAACTTGCCCAATTAAAAGTAGACAAGGCGATGGCACCAAACTGGGCCCCTAGGATACTGAGGGAGCTCAAGGAGGTGCTGGCTGTGCCTCTGAAAGCTCTGTTCAACCTATCACTAGAAATGGGAGGTTCCGGGGGACTGAAGGAAGGCAGATGTGGTCCCATTACACAAAAGTTGAAATACTGTAGAGAAGAGGTAGGAAATGTCAGCCCTGTTAGCCTGACTTCCATAATAAGTAAAGTAATGGAATGGCTACTGAAGGAAAGGATTAGAGAACCAGTGGATTACAGGATCTGAGGCAACATGAGTTCACAGGACAAACAAACTTGATTGAATTCTTTGACTGGGTAACAAGGGAAGTGGATCAAGGACGAGCTTCAGATGTGGCCAACTTGGATTTCAATTAGGCCTTTGACTCCATTCCACATAGATGACTGGTGAGCAAGCTGGGCAACCTATCAGAAGGTCCAGAAGTAATAAAATGAGTAAGACGTTGGCTAAGCAATAGGAGTCTGAGGGTGGTGGTAAATAGGGGCCACTCTGGAGAAGGCAAGGTGACAAGCAGGGTGTCATACAGTGGGCAGTACCAGGCCCAGCCCTCTTCAATGACTTTATTAGTGACATTGTGGACAGGCTGGAGGGGAAAGTATGCCTGTTCATGGATGACACAACTATCTGCAACAGAATGGACACACCAGGAAGGCTGGAAAGAATGAGAGATGATCTGAAACAGCTGAGAGATTGATCAAGGGAATGGCAGCTGGATTTTAATGCAAAAAAGTGCAATATCATGCACTTGGGGCACAGAAACCCATGGATAACATACCAATCGTGCAGGGAAGTATTAGCAACCACAAAACATGAAAGGGAACTAGGGTAATTACTTCTGATTACCTGAAAGTAGTCAAGCAGTGTAATAGGCAGTTGGGAGAGCTAGCAGGATTCTTTGGTGCATACAGACAGGCTTCACCAGCAGAAGAAGGAAGGTAAGTATTACCCCTGTATAAATCAATGGTAAGACCCCACCAAGAGAACTGTTTTCAGTTCTAGTGGCCCCACCTCCAGAAGGTTATAGATCAGGTGGAGGCAGTACAAATGAGGGTTACCAAAATGGTGCAGGGCCTGCTTCAAAATCCCTATGAGGAAAGACTCAAGGAACTAAATATTTATTCTCTAGAGGAAAGGCGGGAAAGGCAGGATACGATAGAAAGGTTCAAATACTTCACAGGTATTAATAAGGTACAGGAAGGTAGCGTTTTTCATAGAAAAAGATGTTGCAAGACAAGGGATCATGCTATGAAGCTGGAAGGTGGAGGCTCAGAGGAGATGTGATGAAATACTTCTTCATGGAGAGGGTGGTGTATGTCTGGAACAGCCTCCCAGCAGAGGTGGTGGGTGCTAAAATGGTAGGAGAATTCAAGCATGCATGGGATAGACACAAGCGGACCTTAGAAGTAAGGTGGGGTTGGGGAGAAGAATGGAGATTGAGTAGGGTCTGTGGTGGCACAGTAGGTAGGGAATATAGGGCAGACTATGTAGGCCAAGAGGTCCTTACCTGCTAATAACTTCTACAGTATGTTTCTTTGTTTCATGGACTATTTGGAGAACAATAGTCTCCAGGATAGTAAGCAGCATGGATTGGTGGCAGAGAGGTCTTGTCAGACTAACCTGATATCTTTCTGTGATTGGGTGATGAGCGAACTGGATAAGGGCTATGATGTGGATTTGTTCGACTTTGACTTCACCAAGGATTTTCACTCAGTACCCAACAGACGCTTGTTGAAGAGGATGGAGGATCTAGGTGCAGCTAAGGTTATAGTAAACTGGGTAGGTAACTGATGAAAGGGGAGGCAGCAGTGGGTAGTGATCAATGGGGTTAAATCAGAAGAGATGAATGTTATGAATGGGTCCCACAGGGATCTGTCTTAGGTCTGGTCTTCTTCAACATTTGCATCAGCAGCATTGGTGAGGGGATCCAGGGCAGACTGTGTCTGTTTCAGATGACACTAAGCTCTGTGGAAGGGTGTAATGTGACAGGAGAATAAAGGAAACACAGAAAGACATGCAAAAGCTGGAGGGATGGTCAACAGTGTGACAGTTGAAATTCAATGCCAAAAAGAGCAAAGTGATGCACCTAAGGAAAAAGAAGCCCAAAAAGGAGTACTGATGGGAGGGATGAGGCTCAGTGCATGGCTGAGGAACAAGACCTTGGAGTTATCATCAGCAACTACCTAAAAATATTGAGTCAGTGTAACGAGGCTTATAGCAAGACAAATAAGATGCTTGGATGTATCAGAAGGGTTATTGATAGTAGAAAAAGGGAGGTACTATAATAGTTTCCCTGTGTAGATCCTCGGTAAGGCCTCACCTGGAGTACTGTGCCCAATTTTGGGATCATCACCTCAGGAAGGATAGGGATAGGCTTAAAACAATGCAATGCAAAGTAACAAAAATGATTCAGTGCCAGCAGGGCATGTCCTATGAGGAGTGCCTCAAGGCACTGAACTTGTACTTTCTGGAGACCAGAAGTGAGAAGGTAGATATGATAAAGACCTTCAAATTCCTAAAATGAAATAACAGATTGCACTGCAAGGAATTA
Organism: Neoceratodus forsteri; assembly: GCA_016271365.2. Taxonomy (NCBI): domain Eukaryota; kingdom Metazoa; phylum Chordata; order Ceratodontiformes; family Ceratodontidae; genus Neoceratodus; species Neoceratodus forsteri. The sequence continues at coordinate 556,695,839 of CM028135.1, read as the reverse complement.
TTTAACTTGAAAACCAGCTCAGAGTTGTAGTTGTAACAAAGTTTTAATTTGCCAGCAAATTTCCAGCAAACTCACCAAATCCACCTCCGTGGATCATTTCACAAAGTTTTCCTGTTTAATAGGAAATTCACCATTTATATTTTCACCTTGCTTTTGGGATTTTTTTAGTGCAAATTGCACTTTAAAAACCCAAAAGCAAGACATGGTTACAACTGGTGAATTCTGCCCCCCCCCCCATCAATCGCCACCCAATGTTGATTATTCCCTGGCGTCTAGTTGTCCCCCACCACAATTGCTGCGTCTGATGTTAAAGAAAATCTTCCCTGGTATCTAGTGGTCCCTCTCCCACCTGCACCTATGCACTGTGTTAGTTGTAGTATTCCCTAGTGTCCAGTGGTCCTTGCCCCACCTGATCACTGGCTGACATAATATACACTTTCGTTGGTGTTCAGTGGTCCCTCCCCCCACCCGATCACCTGCCTGACATAATGTTACATTTTCTCTGCTTTCCAGTAGTCCCCCCCATCCCAATCTGCTTTGGTAGTTAATTTCCTGGTGCCTAGCAGCCACCACTCCCTATCCCCGGAACCCTGTAATAACAAAAAAAGTGTAGTCCATTCCCTGGTGTTTAGCAGACTCCCCACACCTCACCCCAGCAGGTAGTGCCCCACCACCTGACCCCAAGCCAGTGACCAACAAAGCCTTCCACTCTCCACCACAGCTGGCCACCAACTAAGCTGTCAATGAATGAATGCTTACTTGTCCTAAGCATTCATTCATTGACAGCTCAGTCGGCGGCCAGTTGTGACGGAGACAAGAGAGGATGGCTGTACCATTTCTCCCTCCATCCTGACCCTGAGCCAACGGCCAGCACAGCCCTTTGCTCTCCACCATGGCTGGACACCATGTCAATGAATGAGCTCATATTTGTACAAGTAGGTACTCATTCACTGACAGCTCAGTCGGTGGCCAGCCATGGTGGAGAGTAGAGGGCTGTGCCGGTCACCAGCTCAGGGTCGGGGTAGTAGGACACTACTTGCCAGAGTGGGAGGGTGGGGGTCAGTTAGACAACAGGGAATGGACCACCTATTTTTTATTTATTACAGTGGATCTGGGACTGGGAGGGGAATCTGCTAGATGCCAAGGAATTAACTACTACAGCAGATTGGGATGGGGGGAACCACAGGATACCAGGGAAAGTGTAACATTATGTTGGGTGGGTGATTGGGTGGGGGAAACCACTGGACACCAGGAAATGTGTTAAATTACTTCAGGCAGTGATTAGGTGGGGGAAGGACTACTGAACAACAGGGAAAGTGTAACATTATGTCGGGCAGGTGATCAGTTGATGGGAGGGACCACTGGACATCAGGGAAAGTACAATATTATGTTGGGTGGGTGATCGGGGTGGGGAGGGACCACTGAATACCAGGGAATTCTGCAACTAACATTGGCATGGATACGAGTGGTAGAGGGACTGCTAGGCACCAGGGAAAGATTTTTGTTTAACATCAGACTGCCAATTGGCAGTGGGGGGGGGACCAGTAGACACCAGGGCCAGTTTTACTTTGAACAACTTCTTCTGTGCCAAACTCTGCCTGCAGAGTTGCCAAACTCCTCATTTTACAGAGTTATTAGTTTTGTGTGAACTTGGACTTCACACTGCAGATTAACTCTGCAAAATGAGGGAAATCCATAAGTTGATCCACAAAGTGGAGTTTCCCTAATTCGCACATCTCGCAGTCGTGTGGTCATGAGTGGAGGCTTACAGGAGTGAAGTTCAGGATGGATACGAGGAAATATTATTTTACAGAAAGAGTTGTAGAGCCATGGAACAGGCTTGCAGTCAAGGTGGTGGGTGCAAAAATTGTTAATGATTTTAAGTGTGGCTGGGACAGAATGAAGAGTATATTTTTTGCTCAAGGCGACAGAATCAGGGAAGAGAATGGAGGGTGTGTGTGGAGGGCTAGGACCCTACAGTAGGCCCGAGGGCTAAGTTGGGAACTCGGGCAGACTGAATAGTCCTTTTCTCTTTTTCTGTCATCATTGTCTATGTTTTTATGTTTCTTTTTGCTTGAAGCCCTAGAAAAATGATCAGATCTTTCCTCCCCCTACCTGCTGCATCTCCAATTGTCTCAACATCCCCCATACTTCATTCCTCCAGAAAAAATTCTGAGCTCTATCCAGTGAATCCCCACAACTCTCTGATCCCCTCTAGTGATCTGGATCCATAAACAAAACAAAAAAAAATCCCTTCCTCTGGTTTCACTTGGTCATGAACCCTCCCTCCCTCAATGCTCCTGACCCTGGACCGCAAAGAAAAATAATTTCAGTCCCTTCCTCCTTTCATGCTGTGTTCTTAGCCCTCCACCATTACACCACCCCACTCCATAGTCTCCAAAACATCCCTCATGTCCAGAGCTATCAAAGGAATAAACCACCTCTCTACCAATACACAGTGACTGGCACAGCCCTCCACTCACCTCCTTGGCTGGTCACCACCTCAAGTACTATACATACCACAAACCACAATATTAATGAAATTCTCAGTAGTAGTAACAGAGTACCATCCAAACAAGCCCCCAAATAAAAAATAATGACAACTCCACCCCCTGCCTTCCTGATCCCACTAAATGCCAAATCCAACCCTGGGCATCCAATGAAAATGTTTGATACTGTCCCATTAGGATTCATGTTGCACTTGAATTCAATGAGTGCAAGGAGGCTGATGGGGAGAGGTAGGGGATGCCACCAGAGAACTAAGAGTTATTTTTGGGCAGTAGAATAGTGCACTGCCTTCCAGACCTATTATTCTGAAGGGGGTGACATTCCTAAAAGTATGTAAATTTGCTGCAAAAATTGTTAAGCTAATGTTACAATTCCCAGACAAAACGTCAGGAAATTTAGTGTTAGGGTTTTTAGGTTTACACCCCTATATACACATGTCAACCGTACCTGCAAGATTTGGAATGGCATTCACAGTTGGTACTATTAACACAAGAATTCAAACTTTGGATGTCTGGATTTTCTGGCATTTTTCAGTTTAATTGCAACCCCTATTATCTTTACTAAATTTTGTTTTGCAAAAGGCCAGAGCTACCAGACTAATGAGAACTTAGAACTGGCTAAATCAAAGACTGGTCTATGAATGGAACACCTTGGAGGTGGTGGGCAATAGTACCACACTGACATTTAAAAATAGACTTGATAAACACTATCAAGCTGGGATTTTGCACTGAATTAACTTAGGCGAGCATAATGGATGAAAGTCTGAGCAGCTCTGTACCTTACCTATGGTACCTATTATACCTATGAATAAATATCTACATTGATCTCAACAAACTATGAATACATTTTACAGTGCATTTGGTTGATGACTTTGTAAGTTGGGAGGGCTCCTTTTTATTTCCAAAAATGCAAAGTAGAATTTAGATGCAGTAGTACAAGAGCTGTTCTCACTAAAAATGTTATTCTTTTTCAGGGACAGTTTTTCTTACAGACCAAAGGGAACGTGATGGGGGCAACATTTGCCCCCACGTATGCCAATTTATATTTAGGCAAATGGGAACATATGCATATTTATGATATGGTCCAGAATCCATTCTGTGAGTCCGTAGACATGTGGCATTGATATATTGACAATGTGTTGATGGTGTGATGGGGGGGACTATGCTATGCTATCAGATTTTGTTCAATATTTAGAACAATCCAACTCGAATCTCAGATTTACTGTGCATTACAGCAAACAGCAGGTTTCCTTTTTGGATATTAATATTTGTAAGTTGGAGGATGGGACTAAGCAACTGATTTGTGTAGAAAACCAACTGATAAAAATAGTATTTTGATGGCTAGCAGTTGTCACCCCCCACCACATCATCAACAACATTCCCAAGTCTCAGTTCATGAGGGTTAAGCGGGTTTGTTCAGAGGCAGAGTGTATGAATGCAGGAGTTGAGAATTGCAACAGCGTTTTGTAAACTGGAGATACAGCCCCACCCTAGTGGGGAAAACAGCAACAGAAGTTAGTCATGTCCCTAGGGAAGATTTGTTAAAGTACAAACAGAGGGGTTTGAATGATGGCAGCTGGGAGATACGGCTGGTTGCAAGGTATTGTACTAAAAGCAATATTATAAAAGAAACCATCAATAAGTTTTGCCATATACTTAGTATTGAGTTAGCATTAGATTCAATAGTTAAACAGAAACCACAAATCACTTTTAGGAGATCTAGGAATCTTTCAGATTTACTAGTACATAGTTTTCTTCTGGTTCAACAAACACATACTTGGTTACCTACAGCTCCTTTAGGTTATTATCGATGTGGTAGGTGTACTTATTGTGATAAAATCCAACAGATAAAATGTTTTACATCTGTTAATGTGGAAACTGTTTTTGACATTAGAGGGTTCATCAGCTGTAGTACCACATTTGTAGTTTATTTGGCTACCTGCACATGTGGTGCTTTTTATGTAGGGAAAACCTCTAGGGCTTTCAAAATAAGGGTGGGGGAACACCTCAGTGATATTAGAACTAGTGACTATGGGAATGTTTTATTTTGCATGTGAATGCTTATGGTGGCATGACCTCACATCACCAATTCCAATTCCTGTTCTGTGGAATAGAGAGGGTGAAGTTGGGCCCCGAGGGAGGTGGACCTTGAATTGCTTCTTTCCCAAAGAGAGCAGTACTGGATATACAGATTAGGTGCATTATGTTACCCAGGGTTAAGCAAAATTTTTGAGCTAGTACCATTTTGAATAAATTAATTAATTTTTGGTTAGTAAGTTTCAGAGATTGAGTAACTACACCCATTTGGGTTTATTGGGTCTGATATTTAGGCTTTTATTATACCTTTATTATGGAGTGCAGTAAGTCAATTAGATATATTACTATAGTCTTTATAAACAAAAAAATAATTTGTGATTTAGATTATATTTATGTGCTTTATTGTATTTATGCGTTTTTATTATTTTGTTAAGTAATTGTGTAGGTATTGTAGTATATATATATATATATATATATCCTTGTTCTGGGTATATAGGCCTGATTTAGCGGTAGCTCAAACTTTTTTTGGATTTAACCTTTATATGGATGCCATGGTGACTAGGTTTTGTATGTGTATGAACAGGCCAGTAAAGTGCACATGATATGGAGTTTAATAATGTTTTACCTTTTTTTCCCCTCCCCCTCCACCCCCCATGTATTTATGGAGTTTATGAGGTAATGTATTGGGCATTACCCTCGTGCTCTGGCAGGCCTGTCCATATAAGCGTTTTTAAATGTGAGCATACATGTGTGACAGATTTTCATTCTACTATCACCATTTTTTTGTCTCTGAAGTGTCCTTGTTTTCATTATTTAGTCTAATTTGTATTGTATGTTACTTTGTGTTAATTTGCACTTGTAGTGAGTCTGATGTTCTATTATTTTTACATACATTGTTTGTATGTTTTTATATATACATTTTACTGTAGGTGTGTGCCGCTCAAGGATGAGATATAGTGTTTTATATACACTGTCACTCTAAAATCTACCTTTAAAAGTAGAGGGCATCACCTGTTTGAACGCTCCGTGATGATGCTCTGAAGAAAAAGCGGGTAGGAGATTGATGGGTCTCACTGTGAGCTCTCATTTTGGAAGGTCATAGGTGCTTTCTGGCTACTTTTTCACATATGAATGTACTGAATAAAGTAAGAAAGAATTTTTAACATGTATTACAGCTTGTTTGGTATTTTGTGAATGGGTCTGATTAATTCAAACTGCAGTGGGTGGTGCTGGAGTTTTCTGTTTGGTTGGTTGTTGCTCTCACTAGCGCACCCGGCCAGTTGGGGTGGCTTTTCATTATGTTTTTCAAAATCCTGCCACCATTTTCTAGAAACTGAACTGAGACTGCTACAATGTATTTCACACAGGTCTGTGAAGACTATCAGATGATACTGGGTTTGGTCTACTGCCAAACTAGGAATATAATTCAACTTAGTGACCTAGAAGTAAAAGGCTCTATAACTCTTAACAATCCAGTACATCATCCAGGGCATTACTATGAATAATACAAACGTCAGCGATGTAATAGTACCATTAAAATTGGGTAACTGCTGGTAATGTCTATGTTAAACCCTTAACTGTAGTCACCTGCAACTCAAAAACACCGCAGAAAGATAATGGTTCCATTTTCTGGGCTTAGACCCATCAAGAGAATCTATAAAACCCATAAAAATATATATGGGATCTGTTCAGCCATTTCTGAGTTACAGTTTAATTGTAGTGAGAAAAAAATAATATGACCTACTGGGAATTGATTCCAAGCCCCCAGAATACTGATCCGGTGCTCTAACTACTGAGCTACAAGCTTAGGCAGGCGCACCGTAATACAGTGGTTAGAGCACCAGGACATCATTCCAGAAGCCTAGATTCAATTCCCAGTAGGTCCTATTGTTTCCTTTTCACTAACATTTGCGCTTTAAATTGCTTATCAATGGATAATATTGCAAAAAAAAAGCATCTAATTGTCATCGATATTTTTTTTAATAGAATGTTATTTTTTCCATATAGCTTTTTACTCCTCTCTCTGATGGCCAGTCTGATCCCACCTTCCCCAGACGAGCAACCACCTTCCTTGGGCTTAACTGCTTTGTGAGAACCCCCAAGGATTCCCCCTTGTGGTGGGGCTAAGAGGGCTGTCCTCCTCCCCAGAGAGCATAACCAGATAGTTTCCGAGGTGCCCAGGCAGTGGTGCAGGTCTAGAGAGGCATTTAGTATGCCAGCCAATCCTCTGGTCCCTTTTTCCATTTTTTATTTCTTTCTGTGACCAAGTCAAGGTGACACAGGTGGCACAAGTGCATGAAGGGTGTGCATTCAACACAGAAACTGCAACTTCCCCCCAAGCCCAGTGACATATGTCTGTTGCCCTGTCATTCAGTGCTGCCACCGGACCTCCACCTAGTGCCAGTCAAGAGTTGAGTCAGCAAGCCTCCCCAGTCTGGTAGAGGAGAGCTGCTTGTCAGCTGCTGCATCTACTCTTGGCCCTGTTCCCCACTAGAGATGCAGCAAAGTTTTTTTCTGCCAGTGAAGTCACGGCAAAGTAGCCAAATTTGCCCTGCAGAAAGTTTTGTGAAGTTGCCATTTCACTGTGTAACTTCGCTTTGTGTTTGTCAAGGTGAAGTTAGCACAAAAAAGGTCCTGTCATATGTTTCACTTTCTGCAGGTCACATGGGACACTCCAGTCAGGCAGGAAGTGACTGATTTGGTTTCATTTTCTGAGTAGTGGCAGTGTTAGCTCACTCATAGGAGCAGCATTAGCAACAGCCGCCACCTATGGTCCCGGTGGCAAACCTGCCCCATTCCACCACTACCAGCAGCTCTAGCCCCCACACTACAGAGCACCCCATAACCACAGGTGCCCCATCCTGCACCAGCCAAGGACCTCAGTGGTCTAGTCCTCTTTTACTATTGACAGCGACGACGACAGTGTCATCAAGTGTAATCTATGTGGGAGAACTGTTCTCCAGGGGAACAAAGGGAGCCACTTGGGCTTTGGTGGGCAATGGACCCACTTGAATGTGCACCACCATGCTGAGTGACATGCCAGGCTGGTGGAGGTAGCAGCAGCAGGCAGTAGTGGGGGGGAGGATATTGTTGAAGCGGATGCTGGGTGACATGCTGGGGTAGGCCATCGTGCTGCGAGTCAGCATGGCAGGAGGACTCACAGTTCACAGTCTTCATGGCAGTTGGAAGCACCTTCATCCCAAGGAACCCTACCACCAGCAGACCTTGCAGCAGTAGTCACACAGGTGGACCTGGCCATTGTATGGGACAAAGTGGACCACCTTCACCAGTAGATGACTGAGGAAAAGAGGGGCATCCCAAAAATGTTTGGGAACCAGGAAAAAGTGTTACAGAACTAGGAAAATATTCTTATGATCCTGGAGTAGGTGCGAGGTGGTGGTGGCAGTGCCAGTGGAAGACATGAACTTTTTTCTTATTTTGTTTTTTGTTTTCTATCTCTCTGTATCATAGTTTATTTTAACCCCCCCAAAAAAGCACAGAAAAACTATAAAAATTATAACAATAAAAATATATATTTTCTGTCCTCTCTATCCTCTTGTTAATGGGCCACTGTCAGCCTTTGGGACTGATTTTGAGAGGCTGGTGATAAAGGTCTCCAGTGCAAGGTTTAGGAATATAAAATACATAACTAGCACCATGACCAGATAGCTGTGATTCTGAGCATGCGCATTACTGGCTCAGTGATGCACATGCTCACAATCGTGACTTCAATTTTTTCATACAAAATAAAACAGGTTACAGCGCTTGTTTTTCAATGGGACTACCTTTGGACTACTCTGTGTTGACACAGGTAATGGATAAGCCCATTTTTAGAGGTACAACCAAAAAATGTAACTCATTAATGAATGTGTTTCTCCATTGCTCCGTGCCCTTGCAGTTCATGGATGCGCAAAGCACATATTTCAGGTGGGCTGACAGAAAAGTAGTTTTTCCAAAAATAGTACATTTGTAGCTCTTTTCTGTGAATATGGGTCTAGTTATGTATTTCATCTTGCTAAGCCTTGCACCACAGACTTTCATCACCAGCCTTTCAAAATCAGTCCAAAAGTCTGAAAGTGCCCCTTTAAGATATCTAAAACATTTCCTTCACAAGGTTATTGTGTTATAGGGTCCCCATTTCTTACAGTCCATTCCCTTGTTGTCAGGGTGGGGGTGGTTGGGTTAAATTTGGGTTTGTTTAGGTTTTGCTATTTTATTTGTTGGTTTGTTGCTGCTTTCATTTTTATAAGTTATGGTTATTGGTTTATTTTTTTTTATATGAAGAAAAGAAAATCATTAAAATTACAAAAATAATTCTAACTTCTAATTTTCTAATCTGTATGCTCCCCTCTCCCAAAAGTTATAAGTAGTCCCAAGTTTTGCCATCTTCATCTCCCTGTAGTGATCCTTCATGTTGAATTCCCCTTGTCCTGACTCCTACTGTTATAGTCTGTACACATAAACAACTTTCCTGAGAAGTTACACATAATTCTTGTGTTAGTGCTTAAGATGTTTCCTGCTAGCTACAAATGTCAAGTAGTGTCCCCATTAAAAAACTGCTTTCCTGCTGCTAGGTGATGTTGTTGTAGTGGTGTGCAAGTTGGTGCAGCTGTCAGAGAAGTCGATAAGAATCACACATGAACAACTTTCCTGAGAAGCATAGGAGCCAGGTTTGTAAAATTTTTGGTGGGGCCCAAGAGTCGGGTCAAAGTCCCATCCTGGCCCAGGGGTCAGAGGTCACTTCAAAACCAGGAGACTATGGGAGCAGAGCACTCTGTACAGTAAAAAAAGAAGCTGGCACATAAAATGAAATGTTGTCTGTCAGCTGCCTTGTCAGATCCTGATTGGTGTCCACATGAACTATGGTAAAACAGAGGTAACGGGGCTAGCATGGGGTTAGGGGCAGCAGTAAAGTACAGTTCATGACAACCCACAAATCAAAAAAACCACAGATGATGCAGTAAAAGAAATGCAGCAGTAAAGTACAGTTCACGGTAAAAAAAAGGAAAAAAATGTGAAAGACTACAGTGTCCTCTACTGGGGAGGTAATACAGTAGAGGGACTACTTTATCACTCTAGCAACTTTTCTTTATTTTACTCATAAATTATACATTTCTTATTTTTTAATGCTTTCTGTTTTCTAAAACTATCACATGTGGGCCTTTTCTAAGTGCAATAATACCCGAAAGGGTGAGTGGTACTGAGAAATACTGGACCTTCCAGGGGCTATAAAGCCCTCTGCCTGTGACTTTGGGCCTCATTACGCCCCTAGGCAGTCTGGTATTTCCCAATACTGCCCACTTTGTTGGGTATTATTGCTTACATAGTGGTGCTCTGATAAGATAATCTACATAACTGCTGATTCGCCCCATGACTTGCACTGTGCAGAAACACTTCCTTCATCATGTCTCTTAACACCTCACAATTAAAATGTGCAACACTATTGGCCTTTATAATATCGAGACAATGGCCAGAAATCCAGGTAGTTTCATTTGGCAATTCATCACTGCACAGTGGAAACTAGTAAGATCCTCATCATGATTGATGGCCATTAACAGAGTCAAACTGGCTCTGACTGACATACAGTACAGTGGGCAGGGCTGGCTGGAGCCCAGTTGGTTCTGGGAGCCCACCTGGAAAATCAATGGAGTCCCTGAAGAGAACGCAGCAGTCACAACAGCATTCCATTGGCATACTGGTACTATTATAAATACAATTTCTTCCAGAAAAAAAAAACTTTAAATTGGACAACAGATGATTTATGCACATTTTCATAGTTTTAAGGTGGCAGCAGGTACCCAACTGAGAGAACTCACAGTGTTGGAATTACATTATAGTGGGCTTTCTAGAAGTCAGCACCTAAAGCTGTGACATGAGCTCATGTCATCAGTGCACCTGACTTATAGTGGAATACTCTCAAAGCTCATAAAATATAATTCCAATATTAGGAGAGCTGATTTGGCCTGCTAACTTGCTCACATGTCCCTCCAAGCTGAACATCAGAAATGTAGTTCCAGACCTGGACCCATCACCCGTTTATAGAAACATAGAAAGTGACAGCTGACGGACACCATAGGTCCATCTCTTTAGTGTCTGCCCTTTAATTCTGATGGTTCAGCTGCTGGACTTCAATTATGCCAAAAAAAAAAATTATAATTAGGGAGACTTCCAATGAGGAGACTTTGAAAGTACGGTTACTGGAGCGGACCTCAGAACCCTGCCTGGGCCACACATCTAAGGGACATATAATAGAAACGTTAAACATACAAACATGATGGCAGATAAAGACCTCATGGCCACTCTTGTCTGCCCTATTTTAGCCTACCAACAGCTACACCATAGACTTTTCCATCAGTTTAAGCTCAGACTGTCCCCCCCCACACACACACACCCATGACCACACCACACATTTGTAATGATCCCCCCAAATGCCCATTCAGGTAGCAATTGCATTAATTTCTATGAAACAGTTCAAGGCAGTATATCACAGCTTTGCTGTTCACTGGCAAACAAAATTGCTCACTGATGCCGACACCTCACCTGGGACCACTACCCCTAGATCTAGTTGTCAGTACTAGTGGGTATCTGCCCTCTCTGCATATATTTTTTGAGGAGAATGACTGCTTACTTTACTTAACTAAGGCTTACGCATGATCATCTCATCTGGACATAAATAAGTTCACAGTATATGCCTGGCCACCTGGCACCAGAGCGGAGATTCAAACCCATGGCCTCAGCAGGATGAAGGAGGTCGTCAGTAGTACTCCTAATGTGCTACTTATACCAGCTTTAACCACATGTTTTGAGGACTTATGAGAAAGGTAATAGTGAGAGGTTGAGTGTAATGACTCCCCTATATTGGGTACCTGGCAACCACCTAAACTCTGCAAATCTTTGTTTTTATGATTATTTTTTGGAAATAATTATGTGCACTGTGACTAATTGCAAAATGCAAACACAGGGCTAGAGTATCATATTCATATTACACTGTGTAGTAGAGCAGTGTTCTATATACATATCCATCCTTTTAAAAGGATGTTGTACCACAGTCAAAGGTCATGGAATGTGATTGTACCCTTCTGTGGTAGAACAGCATTCTGGAACCTCTAGAGACTGCACAAGATAGTTTCACTATGAAACAGAAAAAAACACAATGCACACATTTCACATAATACTATACACTATAAAAAATACAGGATGAGCAACCTTATGCACAACCAATGTGTTCTGCCACCACTGGGTTCTGATTCCTATGGACCTTGGCACCAATGCAGAGAACACATTGGTTGTATATAGCTGCCATCCAGTGTATTCTATGATGTGGAATGGAATACTGATTAGACTGTCACCCTGCACCTTCTCCTTTTGCTTTTCAAGGAATACAGGGTGGGTGAGCCCCTGTGTCAACTTTCCAGGCAACCTACCCCCCTTACCTCAGTCCAACGCTGGCTGGCTGCTACTGCTCATCACAGGCCCTGGGATTAAATTGGGCAGGAAGGCAGAGGCCCACTGGAACTCAGTTCCCAACTTTCACACCACCACACCTCTTAAAAATGTTATGACAGAATCGGTTCGGCAGTAGAGTAGATTATCTGGCATGTGTAGGACTTACGCTATGAGCATAGAGCTCAAGTTACACTACTTGGTCCAGTCGCCCATTCCTTTACTTTTTATTAGTCTGAGTTGTGGGACTCTGCCCCCCAACATCTTCCTTTAAAAAAACACAAGGGGGGTGTGGGGGGGTGAAGCCCCCCTCACTCAAATAAACTGACAACCCAGCCACAAGTATGAAAATAAGGTATGTGACCAAAACAGTGCTGTATTCAGGAAGCTTTTATGGCAAGCTTCCTACACATACTCAGTAATCTACACTGTTGCCCTCAATTACACCACCAAGTTCTCCCTCCATTAGACACTAGTTCCTTGGCTTTCCTGTCCATATCAGTCACATCACCCGCACTTAACTTTCAGAACAGCTTGGCCCCTTTCTGAAACTGTTCTCTTTCAGCAGTGCAGTAATACCATAAGCAATGCCTATTACAGAATAAATTTCCAGAATTTAATTTCAAAGTTTTTTTTAATTATTTTCCAACCTCCTTAAAAAAAATTCTGTAATGGCCGACCCGGTAGTGCAGAGGGCTGAGGTGCTGGCACCTTACCTTGCACTACGCCAGAGACCTGGGTTCAGGAACGACCTTGGGTCACCAGGGTGCTGGCTCGGGGTTGGAGTGGGATTGAGACACAGCTTTCGACTTCCGGTGACGTCACGGAGCTGAAAGGAGCTTAGGGTTTGAGGCTCCCCGCTAAGTCCACTGATCCAACCTCCAAAAGTCCATAAAATACAATCAAAGATGTCCAAAAGCACAGGAGGGAGGCATCTGCAGGCCTACAGAGGTAGAAACCGATCAAAAGGCAAAGAAAAGAGCACGGATGGCACCCGATTACAGGAGAATCCCCCTAGCAGATCTCCTTCCCCAGCGAGCTCCCACGTGGCTAGCTATGACATGGATGGAGAATCAGAGCAACTCTCCCGTGCAAGATTCGAAACCCTATTAAAGGAAATTCGAGAATCTAGATCGGAAAACAAACAGGAGTTTAAGGCTGTCCGAAAACAACTGTCCACGTTTGAATCCCGTATAAGTTTAATAGAAGAACGGGTAACTCAGAATGAAGAGAGCACCACTCAAATTGCCGAGATTATGCAGGCCTTGGTACAACAATCGGAGGAACTGAGGGTCAAGTGTCTGGACCTGGAAGGCCGCTCCCAGTGAGACAATCTCCATCTGTATGGCTTGCCAGAGGGTATGGAAACTACCCCCATGACCGAATTCTTGGAAAACTTACTCAAAGATATTCTGGACTTACCAAACACCTTCACATTTCGTATCGAGAGAGCTCACAGATCACTTCAAACAAAACCCTCTGATTCAAATGCCAGACCTCGCTCTATAGTATTCAAACTGAGCTCATTTGGAGATAAGGAAGAGATACTACGACGTGCCTGGGCTAAAAAGGAAATCAAATATCTCTCACATAGAATATTCTTGGACCACGACTATCCACAAGAAATACAACAACAAAGATTGAAATACCTCCCAATCCTTAGATCCTTGCGTGAGATAGCGATACGTTTTCACACACCATATCCAGCCAGGCTCTGGATTTTTTGGGAGGACGGAACAAAAATGTATTCAACGGTGGAGGAAGTATCAGAAGCCTTAAGAGAGAGGAAAATACAGATAGGAGAAGCCCGGAACCAAAGCAGCGGGACTAGCGACCCATTTTGGCAGCGCACCCAAAACAGGAAGAAGACAGGCTCTAAATTACTGCTGCACGGAGAAGCATCACGCAGACTGCAAGTTATGCTCGAGAAGAACAGAAGCAAGACAGATAAGCCTACTTGACTCAGTTTACAGACTTTTGCGATCTGAGCTGTTCAACTGGCAGGGTCTCTTCGGATCCCTCTCGCTGGTGACAAAAGGACTAACAACAGATAAGTCCAAATACAAGCAGCACAAACTTTTAAGAAGTGACTGGGGGGGGGGGCTCGACAAAAAGATATGTCAAAATGATAAGACCGATCCCAGAGGCTTAAATCCTTTAACGAAGAGGGTTATATAAGTGGTTTTATGGGTCTAGACAGCACTCCACAGGCTAGGGTAGGGGTAAATGTGCACTTAGAGGTAACTAGCTTTCTATTGGGACCTTAAGGGTTCCTGAAGGAGTCTTTTGCTTCTACTTCCTGGCTTGTGGTTGTCTGTCACCAAGAGGACTGGGACTGGACTAAACACCATCCAAATTAACCCACTAAAATAACACAATAAGTGATTACCTGGAGAAAAGGGGCTCCCCTCACCCCACAAATTCAGAGCAATACCCCATTTAAATAATTAAGCCTGGGAAAGTAAATAAGTTGTAAATAGAGCTGGAGAATCAAACTGAGCAGCGAACAGTGAACAATGGATTACTCTGCTGTGGCGGGGTGACTCCACAATAATTGGAGTAATTCCAATGGCCACCACCACTAAGCTCGATTGAGGTTCTGAGGCTTGGGCATGCTTTGGATTGGCGGACTGGGGGGGGGTTACGAGGTATATTTAAACCCTAATTCTTCCCGCACTTTCCTCCGCCAGTTCTAGGAGGAGATATTTATCTCCACCTACCAAACCAAGAGCACAGTACTATCTACGGCTCAGTGGGAGGTCTTCCGGTAACGGAAGCACTAGTAACCCTCCTCGTTCATCTCACCATAGAGCATGAACAAAAGGGCTAATCAAAGTTATAGCCCTCTACCTAGGAAGCATTGTTTGATGTTTGTTCAAGAGTTAGATCAAGCCATGTTGGCTATGTAATTTTTTTTTATTATTATTTACCAGGATGTTTGAAGCAGACAGAAAGTAAATTGGGTAAACAGATCTGGGTGATGGAGGTATGGAGGAGGGTCCATGACGTTTGGAAATCAAACCAGATATTTGGGTGAAAAATGAGAAAATAAAACATAACCATGACTAAAGGGGCACCATATACCATTTGCACATATAGGCCCAGATATTCAAACTGCGCTCAAAACGAGCGCAACAGCAGGAGCAAGCACAAACCAGTTGTGCAAATGTGCAACAGGTGCGATATTCAAACATGGAGCAGAGCAAAGTGCGCAAGCAACCAACGTCTGAATATCGCACATACTGCGCCATCGCGCAACCAGGAAGGAGAAGCTGAGCCAAAATGTTGCGCTATGGAGCAACCAGGGAAGCTCAGCTGAGCAATCCAGAGCTGCCATAGCGCAAGCACAGCCCCTCCCCAGAGCAATGGAACTGCATATCCAGGGAGGCAGGCTGGGGCCCACCGCCAGCCATGCCACACATGGGCACAGGAACACACTGCAGAACCCACACACACCTGCGCACCCCAAGAACAGCATCACTGGGGTGGGACAGATGATCTACTGCCCATGGGGACAAGCCAACAACGCATAGCAGAGCCATGACACCCCAGCACAACCACTGGCAGGCGGAGAGTGCCACACACATGGGGTTGACAACCACAGTGCACATCAGCCCCCCGTACGCACAGCACACTCTGCACTGTGACCCCAAGACACCACCCATGTGCAGTGACTGGCACTGCAGGAAACCATGCAGTCCCCCCAGCACACATCAGCCCCATGCAACACAGAAGCCTACAAGCCAGACCCACCCTGTGCACCCAGCAGTGGGTGGCAGCAGACGGCAAGACCAACAGAAAGTCAATGCCATGCTGGTGATACCTCCCCATGCACACACACCGCACACACACACACACACACACACACACACATGTACCCAGGACCATACCACCCCAGATGGCTTGTACACCACTGCAACTGAGCAACAATATGCCAGCTGCAAATCAGAGACCAACACAGCATTCATATCAAAATATAAATGTATTCTCAAAGAGTAAAGTACAAAACAATCAACCAGAACTATTTACAAGGGGGGGGATGGGTACAAGGTCGGGTTGGTCAAGGAGTAGGGATTACAAACTTGGAGAGGGAAGGCAGGGTGGTAGGGATGGGAGAAGTGGGAAGGGTAATAACAATTTATGGTCCCGCTGGCTGCCCATCTCCTGGCTGGTGTTGGCTCATCCCATGCCGCCTCCTCCGAAGGCCATGCCTGTGGATGGACTGCAGGATGGCGTGGTTGTCCTCCAGCAGCTGTCTCAGGCTCTGGACATCCCTCCCAATGCGCCGGAGAACCTCGAGGCCTAGGAAAATGGGAACACAGTCAATGGCTGTGACTGACCACAACTCTGAACACCACCCAACCTGCAAGCCATATAGCCCAATGTCCCGCACCTGTGATGGCATACACCCACCCACAGTGAACATGCACATGGCCATCACAAACAGGCGGCACCAGCTATGCGCACCACTGCCCACACACACTGCCCACGACCATCACAGTACAAACAAGGCTGGCAAGTGACGTGGCAACGTGGTGCGATGCCAGTTACACAGCTATGTGCCCAGTGCATGCCTGGACCACCAGTGACGCATACACAGACGTGCTGTGATACTGCACAGTGATGCATGTCACCTGTGTCATGCCTACATACATAGATACATAGACAGTGTTGTCAGATAAGGGCCTATGGCACACCCAGTCTGTCCATATGAGCTTGTAAGTTCACGTTGTTTCCTAGAAGTCTGTTGCCCTGACCCCTGATCTCCAGAATTCCTTCATGTCTGTCCCCTGCAGTCTGAAATCCCGTGATTGTGTCAGCCCCACCACTTCCTCTGGCAGGGTGTTCCACTTGTCCACCACCCGTCTGTGAAGACAGTCCATCACCATGTGTCCTCTGAATCGTCCTCCTCCAACTTCATCCCATGCACTCTAGTCCTGGAACATCTTTTTCACTTCAAAAAGTGTGTCCTGCACCCTGATCCCCCTGTAAGATACCTGTATGTCTCCATCATATCTCCTCTCTCCCCCCTTCCCTCCAGGGAGTACATGTTCAGTTCCTTCAACCTGTAGTCATAGGACCCATGATGCAAGCCATGCACCATCTTTGTTGCCCTCCTCTGAACCTTCTCTGCCCACTCTACATCCTTACGTAGGTATTGTCTCCAGAAATGTACACTGTACTCCAGGTGGGGCCTCACTAGTGTCTTGTATAGTGGAATCATGACCTCCCCTTTCCTGCATGGTTGTATTGTGCAGGGCTACCGGTCTCCCCTCCAGAATGCAATAGCATCCATGAAGTCATGATACTCACACTGCTCAAGCAGCTCTGTCTGCCGCTGTTGCTGTTGCTGTTGCTGCCGCTGCTGATGCTGTTGGGGTGGAACAACTGCTGGCACCGAGTCCCTGGCACGGCCCTCCTCATTCCGGCCCTGCATTCTCAGATCCCGGCCTGTGGGAGACATATGTTGAGACAAACATCAGTGTGACTCAAAAGCAGAGTGCCCCCTGCCCCAGTGAGAGTGCCTGCCCACACAGCCATAACCATCCATCTCACAGCTGCACACACTGACACAGCCAACCGTGTCCGAGCCGGCACCTATGCACAGCCACCCAAGCACACACACACCCCTACAGAGAATATAGGTGCATAGATGGTACACTCACCTGGCCTAGGCACCACGCCCCGCCTGGCACGGTCCCGCAGTCTGGCCAACATGTCCAGCTCCCTCCGGCGGAGGTCACTGTACCGGTGCCGGCACTGCTCAGCAGACTGGCCGCGTCCAGTGACCTCCACCAGGTCAGTGGCCACTTGCTGCCCGCGTGGGTCCTAGGCATGGTGAGGGGCCTCACCAGAGTGCCTCACAGTGAGGCTCCACCAGGGCCACCAGGTTGGCCACCTCAGTGGGCTCCAACTCACTGCCCTCCTAGCCATCTCAGCCAGTTTACAGCAGGCAATATGGCACTCACTGCACTGTAACCAGTGGAGATGTTGCGCCAATAGACCACCACAGGCTCCAATCGCGCTGTAGAACAGCGCGTCACTTCACATAGCGCTGTCACCAGACAGCGCAATAAGTTATACACATGGCATGCGAACAGCCAGGGGCAAAGGGCATACACAAGGTCAAAACGTGGCATGAAAACCGCACAGCACCACGGACGATATAGGCATCTGCCACGACTGCCAAGCTGCGTCTCAGTGCCACAGTGGACCATTGCGCAGTAGTGCCACAGCGCCATATAGTGCCCAGTGCTGTGGCACCACTGGCACAATGGTGGCCATGGCCTGAATTGCCCTGTCGGCGCTCAGCAGGTCTGCGCGTGATAGGCGCATGCGTGAGCTGTCTGAGCATGTGCAATGCGGTGTAGCATGCAGGCACCAAATCCTGCGCCATTGGCTCAACCCGGCCCTTCCGTATTAGCAGGCGCCGATCCGCCGATATTCAGCCGACATATGCAAATCATTCGATCAGCCATTCAAAGGTGCAGTGGCGTGATTAGCATGTCATTAAAGTTGCGCCACTCCTCATTTGCCTGTGTTGCACTATAAAAATGCGACAGTGGGTTGTGCTGGCCAGATTCGGTTACTGCAGGTGAGAGGTGAGTTACATGCTGTGTGATACTCAGGACAATGCTCATGGGCAAGGGTGCTGGAGGATGATAAAGGCTGAGGGGGCTGAGAATGAAAAGGGCACTTAGAAAGGGACAAAGGGCACCCTTTCTATCAGTATCTGCCATACGGAGAAGAAACGTCGGGGGCTTCCGCCCCCGCCCGGGCCGGCACCTATGCTCATGGGGAAATGCTGTTGACTGCACAGTGACAGGTGTCCACTTCCACCCATACAGATCACTATGACTGACCAGAGCCAAGCTGAGGGTGAGGACGGCGGGCGTGAGGAGGCGAACTACAGCGGCAGGGCAGGCCCTCTTCCAGGCCTACCTGGAGGATGAGCCACTATTGAGTGGATGGAGGGCACCCTCCAGGAACGTGCAGCTGCATGGGAGGGGGTAGCTCAGGCCGTCAACCTGCAGGAAGCCACCAGCGTTCCATGCAGGAATGCAAGAAGAAGATGGGGAGTGACCGCAGGGAGGCTGAAGGAGAAGGTGGCAGCCTTCAGGGCGGCGATGCTGGGACTGGTGGGGCCCGCCAGTAGTGTTGCAGCTGACCCTAGCGGAGGAGACACTGGTGTCGGCCATGCAGCCGGTGCCATTGCTGGCGTGCCAGGCGATTCCAGACAGGTGGAAGCCCATCACTGCGGTATGACATGGTGGTGGTGTTGGGGGGCTGTTGTTCTGATACACTCACATGTACTCTCTTTCTGTTACAGATCCTGTTAGTCTTCAGTAGGCGGTGGTGGTGGTGGTACAGACAGTGATGCAGACCTGCTGGACGTGGAGGAGGACCATACACCTCCACCACCAGCCAGCAGGCACTGCAGCAGCATGCACGCTGGGCCAACAACTCTGGTGTCAGTGATACGGGTGCGTGGGGTGCACAGCCTGTGTCTCAGCAGTCCAGCATGCAGGTATGCCAGCATGCAGTGCCTATTGCAGTGGCACGTACCTGCACCATTGATGATAGCAGGCCTGCAATGGGCAGTGATAGGTGTGTGTCCCATGACGGACACATGGCAGGCTAGCACGTGCCCCTCGGCCTTCCTGGTTCACACCTGTGTACCAGCATGCTGGCACAGTCCCAGGCTGTGCCTGTCAGCACCGGTGGGGCAGCACTGGTGGCTGTGCAGGTGTCGACACTGTTGCCAACAGCGGTGGAACAGGTGGACCTGGGGGCTCAGCAGTTGGAGGCGGCAGCAGCAGTCGAACACCAGGTCTGAGGGTACAGATGTCAAGCAGTGGCACATGTCCACCGCCCTTTGATCCACCATACCTGGTCCTGGTGAACAGTGCCCACCCTCAAGGGGTGCTGTGCACTAGGACCGTCCACCCACAAGTCCACGATGCCATTGGGGCATAGTACCCATTGGACGTGCACACCCACCTGCTGCAGGAATCAGTACAGCTGCAGGGGTGGGTTGCAAGGTCCGTGGAGGCACTGTCTGTGTCCGTGGAGTGGCACAACAGGAGTGCTGCGGGACCGAGCGGAGCTGGTCATATCGCGGGCGGATGTGACCGCCGCCATTGACAGGCTGACCCAGGCAGTGGTCTCTGTCGCTGGCGCGTGGGCACACTGGCAGGTGCCCTGCACACACCCACACAGTGCGCTCTCACTCCCCATTCCCGGTCGTCGACACCAGGCCTGTCGGCCTTGGTTCTGCTATGGGCATCCGAGCACCCCTGGTGCACATGTTTGTTCGGCATGATGCGAGACCCTGTGTGGGCAATGGTCGCGTTTGTGCAGTGGAACCCCTAATTGGTGCAACAAGCGCCACCCCATGTAGCCCCTGCTCAGCCTGCCAGTGCTGCTGGGCCGCGATGCGGACATACGCATCCCGTGGTGGCCGTGGGACAGTGCTACATGACTGAGCTGTCTCCAGTGCGGGCCCTGTCTGGTGCTGCCCTGTGTGCAATGTGTGTCATGGTGGGCAGTGCACTGCTGGGTGCTCTGCTCACCGCGCTGACCTACGTGACCACCTACACCTCTCCCAACTGCTGTCCACAGCTGCGTGTGCATGATGATGCCTGCATTGCACTGTACACCAAAGGTGCAAGGGTGCCCAGGTCCGACACGTACTTGGACAGTACAGGTGGTGGGGGTGGTCGGTGGTGCTGTGTGTTGGCAATGTCGTTTCTGCAGTGCTGTGCTTCTGCCCATGTACGCTGCTTGGTGTGTGTGTGTGTCCATATGATTGCTCACCCCTCCCTGATGGTGTGTTGGTATGCCTGGAACCTTCAACTCCTCTGACCTTCATGCACGGTGTGTTCCCCTGTGTGCCTGTGGTTTGTGCATGGACAGTGTTGCCTGCACATGTCCCCTTGACTTACCTGTGTTGGGCGTGAGTGCTCTTCTGCAATGGTGTCCGGTGCAGCTGGGCCTGCCGGGTCAGTCGGGGTCCCTCCGTCCTGGGGGCTGCTCATCACCAACATCACCGGGCGCCACTGGGCGTCCCCATCGCTGTCCCCTCTTGACCTGTCATGGCTATCCCATGGTCTTTGGCCATGTTGTGCAGGATGCAACAGGCCAGGAATATCCCACAGGCCTTTTGGGGGCTGTATTGTAGGGCACTGCCGGAGGTGTCAGGCATCGGAAGCATGCCTTGAGCATCCCAAACACCCGCTCTCTATGATGTTACGTGTTGCGGCATGTGCCTCATTATAGCATAGCTGCGCTGGGGTCATGGGCGCCATGCGAGTGTGAGCAGCCAGGGGACGGAGTGGTATCCGCAGTCACCTGTGTGGAGATAGTGGAGAGCAGTGTCATGTTCAGGTCCATATTGGCCATCTCCCTGTGTGCCACTACCATGGCACCTGTGTCATTCCCACCCTTGCCCAGAGTTTGCATTCCATACATGTGTACTCACCCACTAGATGACCCATGGGAATGTCCCCACTCTCGAATCGATGGCACAGTGCAGACTGGTGCCATATGAAGGCATCATGTGCTCCACCAGGGTGTGTGGCACAGACATTGATAATGTGTCCAGTGGCATCACACACCACCTGGCAGTTGACACTGGAAAACCCCCTTCGGTTCCGATATGCCTGGCCGTCGGGGCCAGGTGGCGTGCGAATGGCCACATGGGTGCAGTCTATGGCCCCTAGCATGCCAGGCATACGTGCTACCCTGTGGAACTCCTGCATGTTTGCTGTGCGCTCTGCGGTGCTGGGGAAATGGATGTACTCCGCAGCATGAGGCAGCAGTCGCGCTGAGGTGGGTGAGGATGCGTGGCGTGGCCGACTGTGTAATGCCTGTGGTGTCCCTGTCAGCCTCTGGAAGGTGCCCGTGAGAGCAGGCACATGCAGGCTGTCACCTTGGTCTCCACAGACAGAGCGTGACTCCGTGTGTGAGGTGCCTGCATCACATCACTGCACAGCTCACAGAGCCATCTCAGTATTGCCCTGTTCAAGGCGGTACGGGCCCACAATCTCGATGTCTGTGTACAGCTCGAAGCTGAGGCGGCCACGATACCACCTGTCGGGGCATACTCGCAGACGGGCCCCTCCACGCCACGTCCCCTGCAGCATGGTGTCTCACCCCCTCATTACAGCTTCCATGTGGAAGCTGGCACTGTCCATCTCCCTGGCTTCTGCCCCCCTGGCTGCTGTTCCTGTGTTACCCCCGCTGCCCCCACTGCTGCTTCCACTGCACCAGGCACCCCCTGCTGGCCTCTCTGTCCTCCTGGACCCACTGTCCCTGTCTGCCCTTCCAGCTTCTGTCTCCCTCTCTCTCTCTGTCTCTGTCTCTCTCCCCCAGTTTGCGGCCTGCTAGGGTTCTTGCGCCGCTTCCTTGAGCTGCTTTTTATTTTGGCTCAATCTCCACTAACGCAACTTCAATGAGCCACTCTTGTGCATTGCGCAAGTGTTCGAATATCATTACACTTTGGCCATGGACCCGCCCCTTCAGTGCGCATGCCTTCATTTCCATTGCGCTGTTGCTCAGCATGTTTTTTTCGATTTAAGGCCCTTCTGAATATCGCAGAATGGCGCATTTTGGAGTTAACGAGGCGGCAACCCTGTTACGCATGGCGAACCTTTTGAATATCTGGGGCTATAATGTGCATGGAATTACCAATCCAATTAAAAGAAGTGAAATTGTTCAGAGTATGAAAAGGGCTGGGGCAAATATTGTTTTAATGCAAGAAACGCACCTCTCCCAGTCAGAGCATAAAAAATTTGAAAGGTTGGGTTTCTCACACGTCATGGCCTCCTCATATAAGGGGGGTAGAAGAAGGGGAACAGCAATACTAATTAAACAGGGAACACAATTTGAAATTAAAGACAAAATAGTTGATAAGGAAGGCAAATACGCCATGGTCAAAGGTTGGTTAGATGGTCAATTAATAACTGTGGCATCCATTTACATTCCCCCTGCTTCTGGATATGAGGTTTATAGATTTTTTTTTCTGAAATTAATGGAACGGGCCGAAGGTCAGATGATTTGTGGAGGGGACCTAAACTTGAACATAATGGAAAATCAATCTATATTGCAAAACCAAGGGAAAAGGAAGAAAATTACAGGCCAAATTAGGAAACTACTGCAAGAACTAGGTTTACAGGATATTTGGAGATATTTCCATGGCACTGCCCCCAGACATACCTATTACTCTCAGACACACGATGTCTACTCCTGTATAGACTTTCTTATAGCCCCAAAAGAGCAAATGGGAGACATAGTAAAGATTTGGTCTGGAGATTTTGTATTATCTGGCCACGCCCCGATCTTTTGTCAGTTTTGTCCACAAGCGATGAGAAAACTAACTTTTTGGAGATTGAACCTCTCCCTTTTAAGAGACAAGCAGGTCCAGGACGTTATTGAGGATATCATAACTCAAGCTTTAGAGCAAAATGATACATCAGATATATCAGTATCAATTCTTTGGGATACCATTAAAGCAATTACAAGGGGTAAATTGATTAGTATTTCAGCGAGCAAGAAAAAACTTAGAGAGGCCAGACGAATAACGCTTAAAAACCAGATAAAAGAAATAGAGGAACTACAGACTACCCAAAAGACCAAAGCTAGAAGTAAAGAGCTGACTCAATTAAAGAGTGAACTTAATAAAATTTTAGATTCCGATTGAGCAGAAGCTGATGTTCTTAAGGCACAGTTATTACGATGGAGGTCCTAGATCTCTCAGATTAATAGCACGTAGGTTGAGAATACAAAAGGTAAAGTCAAACATAATGAAAATTAGGCACCCACAAACAGGTAATATTCACAGTACAACAAAAGGAATAGCCGAGGCTTTCCTAAATTATTACTCAAAGCTATACAAATCCAAAGATTCCTCATCAATACAGGAAATAAGAAATTTTTTAAATATATTAGACCTCCCAACTCTTACAGAACAACAAAGCTCCCAATTGACTACCCCGATATCACTGAAAGAAATTGAATCTGCAGTAGGAGGCTTAAAAACAGGAAATGTCCGGGATCTGCGGACTCCCAGGGAGTTTTACAAAACATTTTCTCAAATTCTAAACCCCTACTTAACAGAGTTAACGTGCTTGTCACAGCCGAAGAGGAGATACACCTCCTCTGGAACAAGCTATTCTTTCAGTCATTCCAAAGCCGGAAAGGATCTCACCTATTGTCGTCATACAGACCTATATCCATACTAAACACGGACTACAAAATCCTAACATCTATTTTGGCCAAGAGACTAACACAATTCTCCCCTAGTAAAATACATATAGACCAATGTGGATTCATCCCGGGACGTCAGGCCCAAGATAATGTAAGACACACAGTCTACCTAATGGAACACTCACAAACCCAGAATAAACCAACCCTTTTTTTAGGATTAGACGCAGAAAAAGCATTCGACATGGTATCGTGGAGATTTCTAAGGGAGGTCCTTTCCCGGTTTGGATTCCCAGACCAGTTATAGAAACAATATTCAGATTTTACAAAAATCCTGGTGGATATATCCATGTAAATGGGCACCTAACTGAACGATTCTCCCTTTTTAGGGGAACCAGGCAAGGTTGCCCCTTGTCTCCACTTTTATTTGCCTACTACATTGATCCCCTAGCGCAATATATAAGACAGTCCCCAGACGTCACCGGCATAATTTTTTCTACAGTGGAACATAAGCTGGCGTTGTTTGTGGACGACCTATTATTATATTTAACTAACCCGGAACTCTCACTACCAGCGGTCATGCAGAAAATCCAAGTTTTCGCATCGGTATCAGGCTACACTATAAATATTAATAAGACTGAGGCCATTAAGGTTAATTATGAACCCTCACCCGAATGCGAGATAAATTCCCAATTAAATGGATGGCTCTTCCTGAAGCATCTAGAATAAGATCCCGATAGATCTATCCCAATTGTATAAACAAAACTATATCACTTGATAGAAATGCTACAGAACGACATGAGAGATGGGATCTTTTCCTACTTCCTTCTATACACGCACAATGCCTTGAAGATGAATGCACTGCCCGTCTCTTATATCTTTTCAGTAAGTACCTTGTATTATTAGTTCAAAAGAAATACTTTCATGGCAAAAGGCATTCGTGACCTATCAATGGAACCATAAGAAACCTCGTCTTAATTTTAGAAACTCTCCTTCCTAAAATAACGGAGAATATCATTCCCTTCTTTACCGGACTACTGGGCTGCTGCCCAAATGCGCCTGGCATTGCTTTGGGGAACTTATACATACCAGGCAGCTTGGAAGCAGATAGACTTAGCTAGGGAACAATCCCCTCCCCTGACTGCGTCGCTATTCTCCGCCCCCTTGTTGCAACAAAACCTGCAGAGCACCCCGAAAGCTACTTCCATGATACTGGAAGGCTGGAGGAGAGGTACCAAAAATAAACAGATACAAGTCCATTTCTGGAAATATCAGTGGTTTATAACAAAGAAACAATTTGGTTCCCCTGAGATTGGGTCTTGGTATAGCTCTCAGATGAGAAAGGGTATAGTAGCTCCTTGGTAAATACTAAAAGGAGATGTCTCTATAACTTTTGAGGAGGCCCGAGAGAAATTTGCCTGGAAGGAAAAAGATAGGATATTCTTCTACCAAATGAGGGATTACATCGAGACGCAATGTAGAGTAAAGGGGAGAGAGTCACAACTATATGAGGACCAGACCCCGTTTATGCAGATCTGGTCCTCTCCAGCTGGAGAGAAGGCCATTTCAATAATTTATAAGTTCTTAATCCTGTTACATAAACACTCCATGGATCCAGTCAAGGCAAGTTGGGAAAAAGAATTCAAACAAGCAATTAGTGTTAAAGATTGGCCTAAAATATGGAGAAATACCTGGTCTACTACCTCCTCTCCAGTCTGGAGGGAATTTGTATGGAAGATTAGATCAAGATTTTTTTTAGTACCCACAACACTAGCTTGAAGAAACCCGGGGATACCCGAAAGTTGTTGGAGGCTATGTGGAGAGACTAGGGCTACACATATACATATATTTTATGATTGTCCATTAATAACTACCTTTTGGTCCCTGGTCATGGGTCACATAGAAAGGATTTTAGGTAACCATCTACAAGTAACAGGGATTAACTTACTGTTAGGTATTCCCCCAGCCGGTATGATGGACAAACATACCCTATACTTGTGGGCTATCTTATTGGGGGCAGCTTACAAAACAATTACCAAAAAATGGCTCCAAACAACCCCACCAACTATAGGGGAATGGAAATCCTTAATACAGAACATTCAACATAATGAACAATTATCTTATGCACTTAACAATAGAATGGAAATATACACAACAAGATGGACCAGATGGGAATTAAATCAAGAACAGATCTTGTAAATCAATATTGAGGTCCCCCCTTTTTTTTTTTGTTTTTTTTTGGAGTTGTAGTTGTGACAAGAAAGGAAAAGAAATTATGGACGAATTGTCAATCTTGATGAGGCCATCCTCCCCCTGAAAACTCTTACATTTGATAGAGAGGAAATGAAATAGAAAATGGAAATGTCTTTCTTTCATAATCATACTGAGTAATTGACTATGCTTATAACACACCCTAGGTTTGCTTTTTTAAACCCAATTTCTGTCTTCACTCTAATTGTAATCCTGGTATTAATTTAATTAGTTAACATGTACTTAGTGGAACACATGGTATGTTCCTATGTTATAAAGGCTTAAAATCTGTACATATTTGTTAAGATCAACAAAATATGTTCACATAAAGATCTATTTTACAGAATAGAAATAAGTTGTTAAACCTGTAAGTGTGTAAACTATGTATAAGAATGTACTGGAATTGTGCAACCAATAAATTGAATAAAGAAAGTATAAAAAAAGAGACACAGCTTTTCCCTTCAAAGGGGAGGATGTCCGCCCATCTGTACTCCCGCTCCCACCAGGTGGAGGTCTGGTGGGTGCATAGGTGGTACAAAGCAGTGATGAAAGTCAGGAGGGGTGTAAGGGCCACCAAATCCCATGCGTGTACGCTGACACATGTGTACGCTACCAGCGGGGACTGAACAACCTAAACGTGTATATGGAAAAAAACAATTCTGCAATATACATAGATTTCCTAATTTCACAGGCCTGTGTTTTGAACTGGAGAAGCATCTTCAAATAGTAAGTCAAGCAAGACCAGACAGCAATGCAAAGGGCCTTCTGGCATGGCATGTACACAACCTACAGTAGCAAATAAGGGAAAGGGGAATATGTTTAACCAGAAAAGGCACACTAAGCCAAATCTTGTTTCCAGGCTTGACCTGGGAGCATGAGGAAGCTGAGTGAATTGTTCAAGGTCTTACAGTATGCAAGTGGGGGGCTCTGGGATTCAAACCCAGGACTCCAAGTTTGCAACTCGATTCCCTAGACCAGAGTGCTATGCTGCCTCCATAAACTGCTGCATATTCCTCACAAAATTGATAACACACTGTCTGGATGGGTCTAAGGAAAATGGCAACTTCAGTAAATCCTCCACATCTGGTTCTATATATTATTAACTGCAGTACATACTTACAAAAACAATATAATCTCTGAGCAAGAAACAGTAACCTGTGACAGTGAAGCTTCTACAGACAGTAGTGATAGTTCATATTCTGTCCCTTGTGTGAGGTTTTAGTTTTTATTAGCCCACACTCACTGATGCAGCAACTAAGAATTACTGATACCAAGGTGGCTCTCTCCTTCCGTTTGCTCATGATTACCATCAGGACCTTGACTTCCCCATACTCCCATACTTCCCTTGACCCCCTTTTGCTGGCTTTGCTGATGATGCATCCCTGATCCCTCCCATCCCCACCACACCTTACCTGGATAGTGTTGGGACTTGTTGGCTGGCTCTCTTGGGGGGGGGTGGTAATAAGGGTATACATTACCGCCACCGGTGATGCTCCCTGCTGCTTAATATGCTGCCTGGTGGATTGCTGGCTGGCCTGCTGCTGCTTCTGGTCCTGTCCTGATGGGGATTCCTCCTCTCTAGCCCTGGGCGTGTCACTCTCTCTGGGTGGGTGGAAGGTGGTTACTCCTCCACTGTCCTTGACTGCCACTCCTCCTGGCCATTACAAGGGCTAGGCCATGGCTGTCTCACCTCCAGCTCTGAACTCATCATCCTCTTCTTATGACTGCCCCAACCTCATCACCCGACATCAGATCAAGTTAACAACGACCCGCCCAGCTGCTTACGGCTCACTGACATCCCTCTAACCTGAGGCCACTACCGGTTATCACGCATGCTACACACTTTTCCCCAGAACCCCGATTGGATGGCTCACTCTCCATCACTCTCTGTTCTGCCTACCCGAGCTGCCTTCCTGTCAAAGGGTCCTGTGGTGCTGGTTGCTCCTCGACCCCTCACCTTATTCTTGCTGCGGGCACGACTGCCTGATTCTTTTCCTGCTGCCTTTGCCATGACTTGTTCAGTTCTTCTGTGGCACTGCCTGCTGCTCTGCTCTTGTCTGACACCGACGATCAGTCACTCTGGACACACAAGTCACCCATACGCATTGCCTCACCGGTCCTTGATGCCTGCCTCAATTTAAGCCCTCCTCCTGCTGCCCAATTAGGATGCCTGTTATCTTCTGTGGGCACATGTGTGGCAAGGGATTTGGTGGCAGATTTTTAAAAATGCCACCAGACCACCAGTGATTTGAGGCTGAGAGTTGGAATTGATGTGGGGGGGGGGATTGCCAGCTGTGCTTGTGCGGTTGATTCCAGATCACGCGCACCAAAACGGTGCCTATTTTTAAATAATTTCATTGTTGCTGCCCAAGCCCACCAATGAAAATGAGCTAGCCACCAGCGCCAGAGTCAGGATGGGGGAGGGTGTGCCCGGTCAGAACAAACAGAAAAGAAAATGCTTCCAAAATACTGCTGGGGCTGAGCCTACATCACAAAATATTGCTGGAGCCCATGCCCCATGGGCCCATACAACCTGGCACCTATGCTGAGAAGTCAAACTTAAATTTTGCTCTAGTGCTTAACTTGTCTCCTGCTGGCCACAAACGTTAAGTAGTGGCCCAAGTTTCAAACTGCTATCCTGCTGCTAGGTGCCTCCTGTTGCTGTGCTGTGTAACTGCCAAGAGAAGTTGAGAAGACTGCCATGAGAAAGTGTCTGGAGGAGAGTGAAAACATCATTCTTGTCTGTGTCTTGAAGATTTCTCCTGCTTGCCACAAATGTTAAGTAGTGGTCCAAGTTCCAAAACTGCTTTCTTGCTGCTAGGTTCCTCCTGTCATTGTGCTGTGCAACTGCCCAGAGAAGTTGAAAAAGATGACATGACAAAATTTCCTGAGAAGTGAAACATAATTCTTGTTGTAGTCATGAATATTTCTCCTGCCGCTACTAGCCACAAATGTCAAGTGGTGGCCACAGTGTAAAACTGCCTTCCTGCCACTAAATACTTTTCTTGCAGCAGTGTGCAACTGGCCAAAGAAGTTGAGATCAATGACTTGAGAAAATTTTCTGAAAAGTGAAACATAATTCTTTTTGTAGTCATGAACATTTCTCCTGTTGCTAGTAGCCTCGTATGTCAAGTGGTGGCCACAGTGAAGAACTGCTTCTAGAACAAGAAATGTACAAGAAGGATGAGCAGTAAATTATTACTATACTGTGTGAAGAAATTGTCATGATGATGTCTATATATGAGAAAACATGATGAGAAGGGGCTCTCCTGCTGCAGTTGATAGTTGCGCTGGACTGCTGGTGCTGCTCCTGCTGATGTTGTTTGAACACATTGTGGTGAAAAGTGTTCGAGAAATCGAGAATGAGAAGTTAGCCATCTTTTCCTGTCTTGATGTTCAGAGTTGAGACAACAGTTTGATGTGCTTACACAACTTGGTATGATATATGCTTGTGCAACTTAGATACATTGTGGCTGTTCACCTCTCTATCCACAGGATATACCACCCTGTAGGGGTACAATGGTGAGGAACCATAGAGGAGGTTTCCACCCCTTTATGTGCCACAGGAATAATTCCCTTGACTAAAGATAACTTAGGAAGAAGCCCAGAAAGAATGCCCAAATGGGTGTTGAGCAGCGAAGGAGGCGAGAAGTCAGAAGATATTGAGGATGGGAATGGAAGTCGACAGATGTAGATGGGAAGGACAGGAGAGGAATGGAAGATGACGAGGATGACAAGTGAATGAAAGTGACACAATGCAGAAGGGTGGGACTTCCTAAGGAGAGATGGAACAGCTGGGGCCACCATCTGACTCCATCCAACAGCAGAACCTAATTACAGAACCTATGAAAGCACTAACCCTATCTAAACACTATGACCATCTGCATTGAGAAGAGGAAAAAAAAACCTTTGAGGTGGAAACCTGTGGGGATCCAAGGCCTAGTTTGATTTCCCTCCAGGCTGAAGGACGTTTTAGTTAGTGATGGCTCAGCTATTGTAATTTAGGGTCGAGATCGAGGGAGAGGAAAAAGTTCCAATTTAGAGGAAGCTCACGCTCTGTCCTTCTAGCAGGAATGCTGTTAAGGGTTGTGAGTGACATGTCTACAGCTAGGCACCCAAAAGCAAAAGAGGAGAGAACTGACCGCTGAGACACTCAGCTGGCCTACATGAGCCTACAAAACAGACCTGGTGAACCAGAGGCAGTTAGATGGAGAACAGCATAAAGGGTGCTCCTGAACCTGCTCAGGCAGCCAAAGGGGCCCTGGTGATGAGACCGTCACCCCTCACAGCTTGAAGTTATACATTCTACATCCAGAGGTGTTGCCGAAATGAGGGATGACTGAAGGTCCACCTGGAGCGAAGACATTTGCACTATGGGCCAGGAAGAAGGACCCCACTCCGAGCTTCCCATGTTCTAGATGCGGACTTCAGGGGTGCAGAGTGAGACCATCAGCTACAGGCTAGCCCAGAGCCAAGGAGCAATGGACATGGAAGGCATGTCTCCGGATAAAGAACAGATAGAGTCAAGGTAGCATAGGACCCATATGAGGGGTATGCTCTGACAGGCAATGTGAACAAATAGACCCACCAGAGAGCTGACAAAGCAAAGTAGACCCTGATCGGGTCTGGAGGAGGAGATTGAAAGGATCAACCATAGGAGTGCATGCCAACCGAGTCCATTGATAAGCCAAATTAGGAGTGGATTGATTGCATGAGAGTGAGAGACGAGAATGGCTGGGTGCCGCTCGCAGCCAATGGTGAAAGTATGAAGTACCAGGACTGAAAACTAGGTATTATGGCAGGTAGGGTATAGGAAGGATGAGGTTCGTGAATGAATGGAGGTTGACATGGAGAAGAGGGAGATACGAGTTGAGTGGCCCAAAATGTAGGTCTAGGGTAAGAGAAAGAGGTGAAAGTTATGGTGATGGCAGGATAGGGACCCCCCCGCCAAAGTAAAGCATGAGACAAGGAAGGAGAAGAGGTGAGAGTGGAGGGAATGGATGAAGCTGGGAGTGCAATAGCCAAGAAGGCTGGAATGTGCATGGTGAACTGGAAGCACTGCATGCTGCAGCGAATGGAGGGAGGAGTCATGTTGATCTGGAGGCCAGTAATGTAAGGGTAGAGAAGACAGGGATATCAGCACCAGTGGGAGACAGTAGAAAGCTGGCTGCCTGGAGCCACAGTGCCCACCATGATGCAGCAGTCCCCCACGTTGGGAAAAACAGAGAGCCACAAACTAGGCACTGGGACACCAAGAAGTGAAATAAAATAGCAGGAGAAAAGAAATTGAGTCAACACAGGCAGCAGATCGACTGAGGAAGGAGCTGCCGTGAAAGGGAGAGATGACAATAGCCAGGCAAAGTCCGCAGCTGATGGGTGAGGAATGAAGGATGAGGATTAAGGATAATATCAGCAGCAGGTTGAGGAGGAGTGAAATGACTCCACGCTCAGAGTTCTGGAACGAAGGTATGAGAGTTCAAAAATACTAATATAACCAGTGCCTAGGAGTTCCAGGCAGGACCACATGAAAGAATGAATGGAATAGTGACAGACGACTGAAAGGGCAGGAAACCCCAAAAGAAATGGAGAGCCGAAGATCAGAGGTGAGCCCAAAGCTGGGCAGGCAGAATGTTTCTTATTGTTTCATATTTAATTGGCACAGCAGGTGCTCAGAATCCCGCAGAGGAAAACAGGGCATCTGATCGAAAGAACAACATGGAAGCTGAGGGTCAGAGGCAGAGAAAAGAAGACATGCACATTGGTCAGGGTTACATACTGTCCTGTGAGAAAATGAGTTGGAGTATAAAATGACTCAGTTCTGGCTGCAGAAAAGGGTAGAATGCTGGAGAGACTGAAAACAACACTGAGGAGGAAGAACAAGAGGAGGTCAGATGAGCCATGCAGAACAGAAGCAATGGCAAGTGGGGCATGGATGGGAAACAGAGGTAACATGTGGTCAGAGCTCAGTGTTCGGCTAGGTTGTAAGGATCCAGTGGAAAGAAATTGCAGAAGGCAGGAGAAGGGCCAGCGAGGCTGAAGAACGCTGGACACTAAGACAAGACAGCCACGAGGGCTGAAAGAAAAAGGAAGGTGAGCTGAGGTGAAAGGTGCAAGCAGCACTAGGGGAGCAGCAGATGGGGCATGACAGGTGACAACATACTCCAGAAGTGCCAGAACAGCAATGGGAGCCCAGGAGGGCAGGAAGGGGAGTGAGAGCACCAACATGGAGGGAAGAATGAGAAGGAAGGAAAACAATGGCTGGCTACAAGGAAGGACTGGTGAATGAATGAGGTACAGGATTGGGTGGGAGGAACCACTGCCGAACTTAGGTTAAGAGCGCAGATTCCCAAGCCACTCAGCAGGAGAGAGGGAACAAAGGGAATGGAGAGTGGAGAAAAGTGAGGAGGGGAGAAGACTACGAGCTGGTGGCCAGAGGCACCACAAACATAGGAAGCTGAAAGGAGGAAGGACCAGGATAGGAGCGAGGAAGGGCGGCGCCTCTGGCAGTAATGAAAAAAACAATCCTGGACTAGCCAGGAGGAGCGACTCGTAAAGGCCTGATGGGGGAGTGGTTAGTTGCTCTGCCCATCGAATTACAGGCATAGCCTTGCAATTGAAGGAGATGTTGCTGTACTACTGCTATATGCTGCTGTTAATGCATGCTGCTGTGGTTGCTGAGAAGTACTCCTGCCTGGTATGGCTGCTGTATCACACATACTGCACAAGTAAGTATTTTTTTTTCTTTCTTTTCTTTGTGGCGGGGGGATTGCAATTGTTACCAACTGAAGTCTAATATGTTCGTACTGCTTTTCCATTAATTTTCAGGTATGGGTGATGACATCATGCAGCTTCATAGCTACAAAATGGATGTTGGAATTCCCCACATTTTCTAACCAGGAAGGTAAGTATGGGGTTATTTTTTTTTTTTTTTTGAGGATCGGGTTAAGTCTGTAAAGATGAGCGGATGTGACAATAATTGTTTTCTATTTCTTTTGGTCCTTTTTCAGGTACTTTTCAGCATCTGCTTGTCTCTTGCTGCTGTGAGCACCGACATGTGATGAGAATTTAATTATTTTGATGCGGAATTTTTCACTTTTGAGAACCAGTCCATGAGCTACGTATTTTAGTTGATTATTTTTTTTTGGGGGGGGGTTAAAACTCTATTACCAATTCTAACCATTCCTTCTTAATTTCTTCCAATTTTCAGGTACACAATACCGTGAATCAGGTTGCTTGCTGCATGGGTCTAGCCTTTACCTTTTTCGGCACTTAGCAGTTTTAACAACCACGGAAGGTAAATATTTATTTTTCTTGTTTTTGGGTGATAACTCACTCATACAAGTTTTGCAGACGTCAGAATAAATGTTCTCTGTCATTCATCCTCTACTTCTAGGTAATTTTCCTCATGCGTGTTTTGTTGTGCTGTCCATGACTGACCGCCTCCAGGAGGGTTCTATGGAGTAGCAATCACTGTTACGGTGAGTATACATCACCAAAAACCAAAAAGGCAATGTATACTCACAGCGACGAACACGAGTGACAACCAAAAAGGTTGTTCTGCAGAGGGACTGTGCCCTCCCGCACCCCCCTAAAGATAGATTACAAACTCCGGGGATGCATGTAGGGGAGGGGGTTAAAATCCAGGATCGGCAAAAACAAAATGCCAACAAACCCCCCAAAAAAATCTGTAGCCCTCCCTAGCTCCGAACCCTGCACCCTCCCCACTATTGGCAACAACCTTCACCAGTACACCAAACCAGCAGCTCAGCAACCCCCAGCTGCACTACCCCATAAATACTTTCCCTCCTCTTCCTTTTCCCTTCCCTTCCTTCCTGTCACTCTGCTGTAGCCATCACTACACTTGCAGGGTAGCCCACATCATCTTCGCTACCCTTGCAGGGTAACCAACATGACAAGCGCCAAAAGTGAGTCGCTCATATTCGAGTCGCTTACCTTAAGTCACACTTATGACGTGATACTCTCCAGGAGCAGGTGTGGTGTGGACAATGGATCATCATGGTGATAGATGGTTTCTGGAGCTGCACTGAGGTCAGGAATGATACAGCAACACAGGAGACCTGTGAAGAAAATAAAGATGTTTCAGACTATTAACTGAAGTGCAAAATGTGATAATTGCTTGTGGCCACATAGGGTGTAGCCGTAGTGAACTCCCCATCCTAGGGTACTGCAGTACCTGTAACCACTGTGAAAACACATATAAATAATTATTTATCTTAGCCTGCACAGATGACACTGTAATCGTACT
Organism: Neoceratodus forsteri; assembly: GCA_016271365.2. Lineage (NCBI taxonomy): Eukaryota > Metazoa > Chordata > Ceratodontiformes > Ceratodontidae > Neoceratodus > Neoceratodus forsteri. Next base: position 556,661,132 of record CM028135.1, on the reverse strand, counting down.
CTGTACTCAGCTGCTTCCCCTTCCTGTACAATGGTGTCACCTGCAAATAGAGACAACTACTTACTTTGTCTCTAGATTTGTCCACTGACTACTGCTGGTGCTGGAGCCATGCTTATCTGTGAAAAGGGAGAAGAAAAGAATTATAATAATTATGAAAAGTAAATTGTAATGTCACTAACCTGTACATTAGTGATGTTTGCCATGTTGGAACCTGTGATGCCATTTATCCAGATTCCTGGTGTCAAATGATGTGCTGATGGTGAAACCTGCAGGGAGACAAAAGGAAAGAAAGAACTTTCTAATATCATTCTGAAATAAGGTGGAAGTAAAGATGGGCAAAGTGGTCCCAATTCACTCCACGAAGTGATTTGCGGAGTAAAGGCGAAATCACGGAGTGCTCCGCAATGCGAAGCGGACTACTTTGCGTTATAATGGGCAACGCAAAGTTCATTGAAAACAATGACTTTGCATTACTCTGCCTTCCCAATCCACTACTCCACCAATTCTAAAGGTGAAGTACATTGAAAACAATGTACTTTGCCTTGTTTTTAAGCTCCAAAGGAGAATTTTGCAGTGATTCATAGGATTCCAGGTCACATGGGCTCTAGATTGTCCTACACAGCCTCAGTTTGTGGTAGTGTGTGTAGGAAGCTGTAGGGAGACAATCTGCTCTGAGAGCTCTCTGTGATTCAAACCTTCTAAAAGCTGTTAAAAAAGCCTTTTTGAGTCATTTTTGTTTGCTGAAACTTTAGTTCATCGATTATAGGAAACCCTCCTGTGCTCATATCATCGAGCGTTTATTGTTTGTGTGTGGATTTTGAATGTTAATGTACAACATTCAGTCTGTGTACTGAGTGACAGTGGAAGTGTGCTTTGGGGGAGGGGCATATCTGTGGTAGAGGTAGATTAACTTGGAGAAAAAGACAGTGATTTCTCTTTTGGTGATATTTTTCTTGTATAACTGTGTTAATGTACACACAGTAATAGTTTTAATAATTCTTGCCATTTTTTTGCTGATTGATGTGGTGCAGCAGTGCATAATTTTAGTTTGTTTAAAATATGTGTTTATATTACTGAAGTTTTCAATTTGCTATGCATTACTTAGTGTTTGTGCTGTGGGAGTATGTGTGTGATGCGTGTCATCAAATCAGACACCTTTTATTGTGCCACATAATTTCAGCAATGTGAATCTGCTATCCACTGCAGCTGTGTAATTTTTGTACTTATTTGTGGTATCTTTACTGGTAGTGACTGTTACTGGAGCAGTGCAGTACACTGCCCCGATGTCCCGCCCCAACAGGCAAAGGTATTCTTTTCCAGATTTGAATTTCTGATGGTGAGCAATGGTTAGGTGTTGTGCCATTGCATCTGCATCTCTTCAGTGCGCAGCGCAATCTTAAACTGTCTGTGCATTTGTGTCTCTTTAGAGCCCAATCTCCATCTGTAATTTAAGTCACAGTTGTTTCTTTGGCTTCCCTTCAGAGTACTGGACAGGTGTGGTGCATAATTCTGCATGAGCGTGTAACCCAGGTGGCCACAATTACCAGGTGGAAGTCTCCAGGGGTTGGGTTGGTGGTATTTTTTGTGTTATTAGTGCTGTGCGGTGCCTCCATTATGTAACTCCCTACCTTGGACCTGGGCTCGGGGAGAAAAATGTCACTCAGCATGTTGGCTAGGTTTGGTTACTCTGCACAGGGGTACCCAAGTATTCTGGACACAGGAAGCAATAACTGAATGTCCATACAAGAAGTTGGGATTCTAAAGTGTGGCTTTTATTCACAACAAAAAGGAACAATAAAGCATAGACAGACCCCCACAGGGCTACACTCCTGGTAATGCAGATTTTCCTCCACAGACACAAATCTTCTTAAATCTTAAACCCTCGGGTTTAGCAACACTCAGGGCACACTGCCCTAGTTTTACTCATCTATGGTTTCCCTGGCTCAGCTCCCCTGCCAGCCCTTGGACTACCTTCTTTCCTTGGCTCGACTCCCTTGCCAGCCCTTGTACTACCTTCTTTCCTTGGCTCAGGTCCCTTGCAAGCCCTTGGACTACTTTCCATTTATCATGGAGATTTATTTGTGGCTCCCTAAACCACCCATGAGCACTTCTGGCTCCATCAGGGAATCTTCTTCAACAATCCCACATCTGGGTACTTTTCTCAGGCACTGGCCAAGTACCTGAGAGAAAGCAACAGGTGTCCCAAAGCGAACCCGTAGAGGTGACTCTGGTCACACCAGATGGGGGGTCTTCACCTCTTGCTCCCATAAATCATACCTGACCATTCCTCTGAAAACACTTTACTTTGTAGATTCTCTTTAAATGTATGTCACATTTAATCTACTGTTCTTTCTATCCCACAGGTGCTGAACTTGAAACATACTTAATGAGTGGCTGTGTCCATTTCTCTAGACCCCCACAGAGTTAAGCAGTCCAATTCCCACAACTTTTAAAACTGTACTTGGCTGCCTTTTCCTGACCCCACAGTAGCAGTCACTTAAATTCATCTTGTCCCAGGTGAAAACACATTGGTCCTTTAGCAGAGCAAACTCACCCCTAGGTTGCATGTGCCCCACAGGCTTTTTCTCTTCTGAAACATAATGAAACTTCCAGGTGCCTCAGCACAAATCCTCACAGGCAGCTTCTTTTCCACTAGCTGGGCCAGGAGAATTGCCCCTGGAAGCAGACTGATTCCTTTCTCCCCATCCCCGCAGGGATGGGGCCCTGAAACTTTAGAAAGCGGTCTCCACCACTTCAAACAGGCACTGCTGTGTTCCTCTTGAGGTGAGAACACACACCTAAACTAAAAAATATAGCTCTCTGGCAGAACTAAGGGCTCTGAGAGCCTGCAGCTGCAGCACACCTCTTCACTCCACTGAGCCCACTACTGAACTACTACAGACTACCTTCAAAACCTCCCAACATTCTATCCTGACTTCCCTAGCTGCAACATTCCAATGTGGCTTATGCAGCTGTGACAGTTCTAAAATGATGTCATCCCTCAGTCTCAGCTGAGACTGAGACCAGAGTAAGGCAGTGTGAAATCCATTTAACTGGAATTTCACAAGCTGCCTTCCCTGACTGCCACTAGGTCCAACTGGGATTCTTGCAACCCTGGGTAACAGGGGGGTTACAAACATTGTACTCATTAATATGCATTTTTAAGTCAGGACCATCATCACGAGTCACTTGTGATACAAATCATGCTCTTCATCATCACAGTCACAAATGCAGTCACAAATCACAATTTATGATCACGTCACGAATCACATTAACTTTTTTTAATAGTTACTTGGATGCATTGTAAGTCTATTTTGTAGTATCTCTCCATGCTTCACGATCCCACCATTGTACTCAATAATGTTTGTTTTTAAGTTGAGGAGTTTTTTTGCACACATCATCGGGGCCCGGGGAAGTACAGCCATAGGCATTCACATTTCTTCATCATCATGGTCACAAATGCAGTCACAAATCACAATTTACGATCATGTCACGAATCACAACATTCATTTTTTTACTAGTTCTTGGATGTGTTGTAAGCCTGTTTTGTAGTATCTCTCCAGGCTTCACCATCCCACCATTGTACTCATTAATAAATGTTAAGTCAGGGAGTTGGACAGTGTCTGCAGTACATACACAGACTGGAAAGAAGACTGACTGCACACATGCAGTTTAGCACAATATACTTGCACTGCTCAGAATACAAAGTGTCACGCATATGGAAGACAACAAAAAAATGCATAATTACATACGAGGGTCTGGGATGGTGGAGGAATACATTTTATAATACAGCAAGGAAGGTGTGGGGGGGGCACATCTTGTGAGGAAAAAAAAACTAATGTGGGATCCCATGGTGATCCAGCAGCAGTTCCTGCATGGACATATTTTGCAACTGATGTCCCTCTATGTGATCCAGCTGCTGTTCCACAGCACTCACCCTCTTGCTGTTCTCCTCAACAGCACTCCAGAGAACTGCCAAGTCAGCCCGTGTTACACGCAGTTCTCTGGGGTCCACACGTTCTACAGGCTGACCTGCTGGTGGTGGTGGTGGAGGTGGAGGTGCTGGTGGACCAGCAGGTGCTTGGCCCTCCTCTTCTTAGGGATGCCACAATGTACAGCTGCACCCTCTGCCACAGAAGGACCAGTAGGTGCAGGCATGGCCCATTCTGTGGCAGCCTGCCACTCCAACTGGTGGTGATTGAGCATATGGGTGTGCTTGCCCCCAGTCCCCAGATGAGTCTCCCGGGGGCCACGGCACACCTCCATCTCACATAGGCGGCATTTGACTACAATGCTGTCCCCCCCAACACAGTCAAAAAACTGCCAAACAACGGAGGTGCGGGGAGGACCAGGCACAGGCAGGGGATGGCCAGATGAACTGGCAGCCAGCTGGTCATGGTGCTGAACAGGGATGGGATCCACACCTGGACCCAGGGGAACAGGCACATTCTGCCCCAGAGGACTTGGCGCTGGACTTGGTGGTGGTGGTGGTTCAACTGCTACAGAGTCAGGACAGGAGGTGGTGCTGGTCCCAAGTTTCAAGCGGTCCAACAGGAATGGGCACCAATGCCCTCCACACATGCACACAGTACGATGCTTACCACTACCACACTCTCCCAGAGCTGCCCCCGCCCCAGACATTCCCTCTCTGTGGTCCATCTCTCCTACTGAGCTACCTCAGTCAGAGCAATCACTACTCACACTGTCACACAACACACACACAGTCACACAGACACAGATACAGACAAACAACTACTTATAAAGGTAAGAAAAATAAAATTTACAGAAAGAATAAATTAAGTAAAAAAGAGTACAGAAAAGACAAAAAAATTAGCTTTTTAAAAAGCTGTTGGGTCTAAATCAAAGTTTAAATCTCCTCCTCGCTCTGATCTCAAAGTATCAGCAGTCACAAAACACACTATTCTCTCTCTGTCTGCACAGGAGAAAGTAAAAGTGTCTGCTTGTATGACTCACTTCCTTCCTGCCTAGCTAAAGAGCATGTGACTTACAGTACTGTAAGCCATGTGATGTGTGGGGAAGCTGCCAAATCTGAAACACCAAGTGGATCACCTAGAATCATGAGGAACGCGAAGTCTATTAAAAACAATGACTTTGCCTTGCCATTCCACCTTAACATGAAGTGGTAATGGCAAGGCAGGTAACACTGCATTGCCCCTTTCAGTGGCGCGAGGTGCTTAGCAGAGTGCCTATTCCGAGTTCACTTTGCCAGCGGAATTTAAATTCGCTGCATCTCTAGGTGGAAGGCCTTTGCTCTGCTGCTGCACAGCATCATCTGCATCCAAATGGGGAAATTGTCCTTTTCTCAGCTGCATCACCTGTGATGAAAAAGAATAAAGGGAAACCGTCCTTTTCTCAGCTGGGTCACCCACCTGTGATGAAAAAGAATAAAGAGAAACTGTCCTTTTCTCAGCTGTGTCACCTGTGATGAAAAAGAATAAAGGCAAACTGTCCTTTTCTCAGCTGTGTCACCCACCTGTGATGAAAAAGAATAAAGAGAAACTGTCCTTTTCTCAGCTGTGTCACCTGTGATGAAAAAGAATAAAGGCAAACTGTCCTTTCTCAGCTGTGTCACCCACCTGTGATGAAAAAGAGTAAAGCAAAACTGTCCTTTTCTCAGCTGTGTCACCCACCTGTGATGAAAAAGAATACGGCAAACTGTCCTTTTCTCAGCTGGGTCACCCACCTGTGATGAAAAAGAATAAAGAGAAACTGTCCTTTTCTCAGCTGTGTCACCTGTGATGAAAAAGAATAAAGGCAAACTGTCCTTTTCTCAGCTGTGTCACCCACCTGTGATGAAAAAGAATAAAGCAAAACTGTCCTTTTCTCAGCTGTGTCACCCACCTGTGATGAAAAAGAATAAGGCAAACTGTCCTTTTCTCAGCTGGGTCACCCACCTGTGATGAAAACGAATAAAGAGAAACTGTCCTTTTCTCAGCTGTGTCACCTGTGATGAAAAAGAATAAAGGCAAACTGTCCTTTTCTCAGCTGTATCACCCACCTGTGATGAAAAGGAATAAAGAGAAACTGTCCTTTTCTCAGTTGCATCTTCTGAACTGTGAATAAAACAGAGCAATTAATTTGTCCCCATTTGTCCAATGTGATCTCTGCACTGATGAAATCTCCATACGATGTGCGCAGCTGCTCTCCATCTGTACACTGGGAAGTAAAAATTGTTCAATTAGTTTGTCTCGAAATTTGTCCACTGCTGGTGCTGGAACCACATTTACCTGTGAAAAGGGAGAAGAAGAAATACATTATAACAATTCAGAAAAGTAAATCGTAATGATACTTATCTGTACAGTACAATAATGCTTGCCGTGTTGGCATCAGCAGTGCCATTTATCCTGATTCCTGGCTTCAGATGGTGTGCTGATGGTGAAGCCTGCAGGGAGACCAAAGGAAAGACAGTAAATCATTTTGAAGTCATTTTTGCATATGGTGGCAGCCTTTCATACTCTGCCTGCTCAGGCCAAGGACTGGAATCACTGAAAATGACTTACCATCACTGCAGACAAAGACAGGCCATGGAGGTAGAGCAAAGGTCTTGATGCCTTGATGAGCTGGCTGGCTATAGGGTTGGCTTGAGGAGCTACTGGACTGACTGGTATCAAATGACTGCATCAATGTGGAGGTACCTGCTCAAGCTGTGTTATCATAATGGCTGAGGGGCTATAGGCACAATGGAGGAAGAGTAGGCAGCATTGACATTTATTCCACAGCAAGCATGATCTCATCTGCCTAGTTAGTTTTTAGCTGCATTTTTCAGCAGTATGACAGTGGAGGGCCATGCTGTTAAATTTTCTGGCATAGGCAGGATGGAGGAGAAGGAGGAGGAGGAGGAGGTGGTGATATTATTTATCCCTGGCTGGAGCATGCATGATGATTCATCTAGTGGTTGCGGTTGGTAGTGTACTGACATGGTTCTACAGTAATAGTATCAGTGTGGTGGCCTAAGCTGTTATATTGAATGGGTTGGTGGGCACAGGCAGGGAGGAGGTAGAGGTGAAAGTGGTGGTGATATTGTTTGCAGCTGCTAGCTGGAGAAGGGCATTGTGTCTTCTCTTGACATCTCAGGCAACAGGGCAGGGGTAAACATTATTAAACTGAACTACAGCAGAGAAGATCTCCCCTACTAGGGATCAGCAGTGTCTTTGGACAACTACTAAAGTAGTGGTTAATCAAATGTACTTTATTAAGATAGAAAGGGGACTAAACCACGGGGTAACAGGGCAAGGGTAAGGGTAAGCAAAATTAAACTGAACTGCAGTAGAAAAGACCTTCCCCACTAGAGATCAGCAGTGTCTTTGGACAACTACTGTAGTAGTAGTTAATAAAATGTGTTTTGTTAATATAGAACGGTGACTAAACAATGATGTAACAGGGCAAGGGTACGCACAATTAAACTGAACTATGGCAGATAACACCTCCCCCTCTAGGGATCAGCAGCATCTTTGGACAACTACTGTAGTAGTGGCTATTAAAATGTACTTTATCTATATAGAAAGGGGATGAAAAAATGGGGTAACAGGGCAAGGACAAGGGCAAGCAAAATTAAACTGAACTATGACAGATAACACCTCCCCCTCTAGGGATCAGCAGTGTCTTTAGACAGCTACTGTAGTACTAGTTAATAAAATGTGCTTTGTTATTTTAGAACAGGGACTAAACAACGATGTAACAGGGCAAGGGTACGCATAATTAAACTGAATGACGGCAGATAACACCTCCCCCTCCAGGGATCAGCAGTGTCTTTGCACAACTACTGTAGTAGTAGTAGTTAATAAAATGTGCTTTGTTAACATAAATATGGGATCAACAATGGGCTAACAGGGCAAGGGTAAACAAATTTAACTGAATAACGGGAAGGAACACCTCCTCCGACACCCAATAAAAGAAAATCATGGATCAACACAATCAGAATCATAATAAGTAAAAGACTATACTGAGTACAACACATCCTCCTCCTTCAGCCTTGTTCCACATCATCCAGGAAGCAGCCCTCACAGTCTTCTAGACTGGAGTTGTCACCAGGTAGGGATAATTATTGCATTGTTGCTTCATCCACCTCACTGCTGGTAGAAGCCTTGGCACTGCTGACATCTTCTTCATCACCAGCACCAACTTCATGTGGCAACACCATCGACATCACTTTGTTATGTGGAATGTGCCCCTCATTCATTTTTATGAATGTTAGCATGGAAACATTCTTGGGTGACAAATTGGTCCTCCTGTCATGCAAAATAGCTCCAGCCAAACTAAACACACATTCCACACAGACACTCGATGGTGGGCAGCTCAGGTATTTTACAGCAACTGATGTCAGTGCTGGCCACTCAGTCATTTTGCTGCTCCAGTACAGCAAGAGCTTGTCAGTAATGCCAAGGTGCCTTATGTCCCCCATATAGGTCTTTGCCATTCATTCCGCTGTCCTGAGTCCAGCTGCCTTATCATTCTCCTCCTCCTTTTCTTCCATGGCTTCCACTTCCACTCAATATAGAACATTGATTAGTTGCCATTTTTGGCTGTAACTTGGAGGGTTTCTCAGACAGTATACCCTCTGAGCTGCTGGTGGTAGCAACACCTGGTCTCTGTGCATTTTGCACCTTCTGTGCCTTCTGTCTCTGTGTACCATATACCCATCTAATTAGGTAATCAGTCAACTTTTGAACCCGCTCATGACCTCCTTCAATTATTGATGACAGGCCACATTTGTAGTGTACGTCCTGCATGGTAGGAAGTGCTAATTCATCTCACCCTAGAATGCCAGAAATATGCGTATTGCTGTCCAGCATGTGGAGCATGTGTTCTATTACTTCACAACTTCTATCACCCCCACTTGCCTCCATTCCTTGCTGGATATTTACCAGTGTCTGCCTCAGCACACGTATGAGGGGAATTGATTGACATATACAGGCAGTGGCCCCACTCACTGCCTGTGTTGCATTCTCAGATAGATGGAGAATGCTTATTAGGCTGTTCATTTGGCACAGATGCTCTGTTGATTGAGCCATGAACAATCCAGTCCTGTCCTGGGTGGTGTGGAGCAGCAGGTAGTCTGAGACTGCCTTATACTGTTCATAAAGCCTCTTTATCATACACATTATGGAGTTCCTCCTTGTCGCAACATCTAGCCTCAACAGTATTAACATAAGCTGGGTGTGCTGCTTCTTTCTAAATTTATCTGGAACAGTCTTAGACCATAGAAGTTAAGGTGGTTGAAGCAGGAATGGGGCCCTCAGTTTGGCTGGCTGGTCTGGTGGTTGCAATACTTGGAGTCTGAGTTCTTCAGTCACATCTTTGGCCATCTCAAATGTATGCTGGCCTCTGCAAACTGAACTATGATGTGGGCCAGGTAGGGTGTCCTGAATTTAAGCTGATTGGCTCTCAGAATTTTTAAAAGTGGTATATAAGCCCATCTTCTGTTCATGTTGCTGGGGGATAATCATTATCTACATATATGTATATGGTGAAGCATCCAATTCCACCATCAAAAGAGTCACAATAGCTTTGAATAAGGCATGCAGGCTGATCACAGGGGCACACAGGCTCACTCACACGTGTGACTTATATACCGAATCGGGCTGTCTCAACCTCAGTTGCAGATTGAAGTACTGGATTTGCCTCATTGCCAAAAAAACTACCATGTGCCTTTCTCACCCTGGAGTACAAAGAGTGTTGAGTGTGACAGCTAACTCTGCCTTCACTAGAGGAAAAAATCACCCAACCATTTAAAGTACTCTTGTGCTGCACTTCGCAAGGATAAAGATCATTCAAGTACCGAGCTCCCCACTGGCTGAACTCCCTCCACTCGGAAGTACTAACTGAACCAAAAATTGGCCCCCTTAAGCGGAACCTGAAAGCGTTTCTTACAGAACTCAGTTACTGTGATTGTCAGACCTAAACTTAGTTACCTGGTAGTCTCAGCTGACACTCTCGTTGGTGGCACTTTTTACATTTTATAAGTTCCTTGGCACTTTCTCCTACCCATAACCTCAAGCACCTCACCTCACCATCTCATTACTCTCCCAGTATCTAGGAGCTACCCCCTCACCACTCCTACCCTCACCAGCACACTCTTACCCACCTACCTCTCCTCTCACATGCCTAATCTCACCTAACTCTCTGCTGTTTGCTCAGGCCTCCCTCTCAACTTTGCCCCACTGTCCTCTGACAAAGCCATTCTGGTTGCTAAGATACTGAAATAGTTTCATATATAGATTTTTGTTTCCTATGTTGATTTTTTGTCTTACCACCACTGTTTGTAAACAATATGCACTCTTATTGTACCACCTGGTAGGTAACCTATCGTTTGTTAAGTAACCTGTGTATGTTATTGTAGTATAATCACCCTGAATATGCTTGTTACCATCAGCCCATTGATGTGGAACATTTGGAAATGAGCCTCTGACTCAAAGGTACTTGTAATCCGAGATCTCAATAAATACATATATAAATATGGTGTGCATGTCAACTCTTACTTGCTTTTGTTGCTAGGCTCTGTGTAGTATATCCTACTTCATGAATATATGAGGAAGAGCAAGATGATGGAGTGGGGTCATGCTGCCAGATCTAAGGGTTTTGGATACAACCTGGCATAACTCAACCTGTGCTAAAATAAATGATGCAAGTAGCAAGTTATGCCAGCAGTTGTGACATATGGTATTTTGCAAAGCAGCCTGCGACATGTCACTGGCTGCTAGCGCCAAAGTGGACATACACCACCACCAGTTATGCCCTAAACCCCCTGCAACACGGTGCTAGGGGGTTTATGGCAGCAGTTGCACCCTATTCTGAAAGGGCAGGAACCAAGTCACACAGGGCGCTATTCTCAAACAACCCCCAAAGGACATCCGCCATAGTACAGTTACACAGCTTTTAGCTGGTGTAAGTATACTCACGCCCTCCGGGGGTTGTGCAAATGTGCTGCCGGCCCATCCCTGATGACATGTCAACCCCCCCACCCAATGCCCTGATCCCCAAAGTGTAGTAATTAAAGTCCTGCAGGGTGAAGTATGCCCCCACAATGCCCCGATCCCTAAAGTGTGGTAAGTAAAGCCCCCCAATGCCCCGATCCCCAAATGCGATATTAAAAGCCTGCAGTACTAAGTATGCCCTCCAATGCCCCAATCCCCAAATTGCAAAAATTAAAGCCCCACAGGGCTACTTGTGCCCCTCCAGGCCCTGATCACTAGCTGCCCACAACTGGCAAAGCCTGTGAAATAAAATACCCTAACCTGTTATCCCTGGTACTCTAGTGGACCAACCACCAGGCAGTGCCAGACCACCTCATCCGTCACCCCTTCCCATCCGGTGACTGGCACAGCTCACCTCTCACCACCGTAGCCAGCCGCCAACTGAGCTCCTTCTGAGTGTGTACTCCTGTATATAGTATGCACTCAATGAATGAACTGTTATTCATTCATTGAGTGTGTACTATATACAGTATGTGCTTAGATGGAACTCAGTCAGCAGCTAGCAGTGGTGGTGGTGGTGAGAGGTGGGTTGTTCCAGTCACCGGCTGAGTAGGGGTGGGGGTGTGTGGGGTGGTCTGGCACTGCTGGGTGGGGCCACTAGCCTACTAAGGATAACAGATTAAGTATTTTGCTTCACAGGCTAATATGCAGCAGGAGGTGATCGGAGGCCAGAAGCACAAGTAACCAGTGAGTTTACTGTTACAATGTGGATCGAGGGCGTTGGGAACATACTTTCGCCTGCACAGATTTCAATATCACATTTGGGGATCAGTGCATTAGAGATACTTTATTCTGTGGGGCTTTCATCGTGCATTTGGGGATCAGTGGCTAGAGGATACTTAGATCTGCAGGGCTTTAATTATCGCAATTTGGGTTCGAGAGGGCACTTGCACCCTTCACATCCAGGGTTGTGGCTTGTGACAAGCCCTTCAGGTATGTCCTTCATTTGCCGTACCTATGGGATTGTCGCAAGTCACAGGACTTAGCCACAGGTACCCTGCCCCTTACAGAATAGGGAGCAGGGTCCTTGTCGCAACTGCACCCCTCGTATGTCACAACTTGCAACATGCATAGGGGTGCTTCTAGAATCAGGCCCAAGGATCAGTGTGCTCACTGAATATCTAATTAGCTCATATTTGTCTCTCAACTATCTAATTCATAGTCCTGTGGTAATGCGAGTGAATCCTTTATAAGCTGTTGTAAGAAAGGAATCGTTTATTTGGTCTGACCCTTCTTGAACTCAGTAAAGTTGGAGGTTATTCCAATGGGACCTGCTTGCCATGTCTTCTAGTTTTTCTTGCAGCTGATGGTTTAATTCTGCCTGTGTCTTCCAGTATGGCAATTCTCAAAACATTTGCCATGTCCTGTTGATCTGACTCATTTACCCAAGTTTCAGAGTTATAGCCTGTTCTGTTTCATTCAGTCCATCAGAATGTTTAATGCTCAGTATTCTTATCTATTTGATAAAGATGTGGTAAGTAGTTATTATATAATGCTTGACCATGGAAGCATTATTTTTCCCCTTTTACTCCCCTTTAGAACCCTGAGGATGCTGGTGTAAAGGATGTAAGTCCAGGCAGACGACGTGCTGATGCAAGCCGTTGCCAAGCACCCACAGCATTCTCCCCAGCTCCTCTGGAGCCACCATTGCCCCCAAAAGCCCATGCTTCCACTGGCCCCAGGAGCGTTGGGTGCTCAAGGCACCCCTGGTAACCTACCCCAGGAGGAGGAGAGCATCCGTTAGGATGCTCAATCCTCTGTCCCTCCACCAACCCCCGGCAACCTAAGCCCATTCCAAAACCCAGGTCGCCGGCATGGTGTGAGGTGTGGCATCCAGTGACTCAACCCTCAGTGCCATCAGGCTGGCCACAAAAAAGTACATTTTAATAGAGTAGTTGTCCAGAGACTGCTGGTCCTATCCTGATTGGGGGAGGTGTTCTCTGCTTCTGTTTGGTTTAAATTTCCTTACCCCTGCCCTGTTACCCTGTATTGTCTAATCCCTGTTCTGAAAAAAAAAGAAAACAAAAATGTTGTGTAGTTTTAATACACAACTGTAGTTTTACAGAGTGCTGATACCTAATTCATAGTTGGCAGTACTGCGGGCTTTATTTCCAGGGAGTAATTGTCCATCCAAAGGGGAGAAAAACTTTGGAGTAAGCATATAAAAATACCTGCAAAGAAATAGTTCAGTAATGTGAAAGGTGCCGGGGAGATGAGGCAGCAAAGAAGTCTGTTGGGAAAAGTAGTACTGCAGTTCCCCAAACCAAAAGTATGTCTGCATCAATGTCTTCTGTGGGCTCTAGCCCTGTGGCAGGTACCAGCAAAGAACTAACTAGAAGCAGTGGCATGAGTGTAGCAAAATTATTTTTCAGCCCGATCTTTTGCATTATGCTGGTTGGGGATGATGCAACTGAGATGAAAGGAGACACCAGTACTGGAACAGTGGTCCAAGGGGAGGATGCTGTTGGTGTGACTGTCCCCATTTCTGGTAGTGTTGGTGGTGGTGATAGTGCGGATCTGGAGTCAGTGCATCATGGAGATGTGAAAAGTCAACCCACTGATGAGATGGTCACAGAGCAAGAAAAAGGTGCTGAGGAAGAAGACTGGGCTATGGAGTAAGAGGAGGACATCAGTGGCTGTTCTGATGATGACATGTTGGATCCCCTATGGGAGACAGTGGGGAAAAGGCAGAAGGGTGATGCAGCCCATTCAGATGATCAGGGTCATGGGATTAGCATGTCTCCAAACACCCAAGTCCTCCCCCCCTTATAATATTTTGGAAGCGATGAAAGCAGCATAAAAAACACAAGTTTCCACACCTTCTGCTCAGCTCTCCCAGTCCCACCACCATGTGAAGCCCAGAGTTTCCGTGTCCCTAGTTTGGGACTTTTACGTACTTGAGTCAACTAAGGAGACCATCACAATATGTCAGCTGTGTCAAGCACATTTTAGTCGGGGTAAAAAGGGCAGTCACCTAGGCACTGGTGGCCAACGAACACACTTGAGGAACAGGACTCTGTTGTGCTGGCAGCAACATCAGAAGAAAAACAATGCAGGGGGTGCCAGTTCCCCAGGCAAGTTAAATGTAAGTGCCAGCAGTGCAATAGACCAGGAGGAGAGAGGGCTGAGTGGGTGGGGAGGAGGAGGAGGAGGAGGAGAAGGAGGAGGAGGTGAGGAGCAATCCTTTGCTCTCTCTAGCAGTGGACATACCAACAGTGGTGGTGCCATTCTCCTGAGTAAGAAAAGTGTAACACCACAGCAAAACAAAACAAGAAAAAGACAAAAAAAAAAAAAAAAAGTGGTTTCATGCGAGCTTCATGAGAGTCAGCTACTACCCCAACAAGAACAAAAATGCTGCCACAAGTCTAGCAGTTTGATCAACCAACTCCAAAGGTGCAGCCCACACTAAAGTGTATGTTTGAGTGGCACTCCAAATACCCCCATAATCATGCTGTTGTACATGAGTTACATGTAGCCATGGCTGATATACTGGCCATTGATTTACTGCTGGTCCCTTTTGTCGAGAATGCTGGACTCCTCAGGTTGCTGGCCCGTGCCTGTCCCAAATGGCAGATTCCACCGAGAACCTATTTTTCCAAATGTGCCATGCCAGAACATTATGACACAGTGTTATAGTCTATAATACATGCCCTGAAACATTTCTTCATCAGGAGATATCCATCTGAGCATGGATATGTGGACCAGTGTCCAAACAGCTTCAAGCTCATATTTATGCTTCACAATACACTGGACACAGGTACCTGGGGTGGTAGTTGATTTGGGGTATGGCAAAACCTGTACAAAGCAAAACTGTGGTGGTAGCAACACACTAGGGATTCAGCAGCATTGTGCACTCAGTATTAAAAGTACAGCTGGATCTCACATGGGCAAGAAAATGCTTCATGTGCTGCTCACCAAAATTGATGATTGGCTTCACACCCAGTCACTTGAAGCAGGGCTTATTGCGAGTGATAGTGGCTCCAACATTGTTAAGTGCATTCACGATGTGTTTTTTTTCATGGTGCCCTGCCTGGCACACTGCCTTAATCTGGTTCTGCAGGCATCTCTCAGCCATGTAGAAATTAAGGAAAGGTTGACCAATACCAGTCACATCTGTGTGCACTTAGCCCATTCTGTGAATACCAATGACAAGCTACAGGAGCTCCAGCTCAAAAATCATCTGCCTCAGCACTGTGTTGATAGCCTGGTTAAAAGCAGATGCAGTGCCTGCCATGTCTTATTGAGAAGCTGATAAATCTACAGCATCACATCAGAAGTCATAACTTGTGCAGCAAGGTACACTTCCAGGGGCACACACTTCTGAATTTAATTATATCACAGACATATTAGACAGTATCGTGACTTTGTTATCTGCTGACTCTAGTACTGTTTCAGGTGCTATGACCTCTGCTCACTTGCTGGGGGATCTGGTCTTGCTGCCAATATGGGATAGCTGTAGGTTAGTAACAGCTCAATATTTTCAATTTGATATGTGTGGATTTCTGAGTACCTTGTAATCCCACCCCTCCTTCATATAATAGCCTATTAATACACAGACACCATCTAGTGCAACAGTCAACTAGAGAGTAATCTTGGGCAAGAGTCACTGTGGGAGTGGAATGGTCTCTAGCTCACACACAGATGTTCGTGATGCTGGACTAAGATAGCAGAAATCAGGGTGGACTGGAAAACATTAATAGCCCTGACACCACCTCTATAGGATAGGGGTGGGCCATAGCCTTTCTATCATTACAGAGCCATACTATAGTAGACCAATACATATTGTCAACTAGTTTGGGCCTATGAATCCTAGCACAGTGGAATGGGTGGTGAGTGGGGGGCTGGGGGGGCTCCTCTCAGTTACCCCCTGATTCCTTGGCAGGGTGGAGGAGGGTCAGAGTAGCCAAGACCTGGTATGTAGAAATGGCAGCTTCTTTGATTACTGTGCAGCAACATGCTGGTATGTGCCCTAGATAAGGATCAGATTTTGTCCCCATTAAACATGGGGGCCTTTAGCCCAGTTTTGAACTGTACAGAAGCGTTATTCAGAGGCACGTTATGTGATTATTTTCTTATGACACATTCTTAAGGCCTGCTCTTTCTTGCCATGGAGGCAATTGGTTTTCTTTTTGTCATTCAGTATTACTGGTGTGCGAAATGGGGACACAGTGAAGAGCAGCTCTGTTTTTCATTTGTAGTATAACTGCAAGTTAAGACATGCATATAGGACAGTTTGTCTAGGGTGCCCTTATCTACTGTTCCCATCAACTGTTATATTTATTCATGTAGAATTTCTCATTTACTTGTATGCTGTGTTATCAGTTAAGTTCCTTTTTCCAGATTCCAATTGTACTACATCACTGTATATGCCTCTGAAGTTATCCCTGTATATTTTTTATCTACAATGTATTTTATTCCTGCCTGTGTATTGTTCATTGTATCTTTCTGACCTGTCTTACCTTGTATACCCCAGATCCACCTCAAAAATGAGTTGTGCTCAACGGTGATTGCCTGGTTAAATAAAGATTTTGATTGATTGATTGATTGATTGAGGAGTTTGCACAACAGTCTAACAGCACTTGATTTCTCTATGCACATATATTAGGTAGGCTTTATTTTCAGCCTGCAACATATTTTCTAAATGAGGCACTTAAAGCATGGGATCCTACAAATTTTTGGGACTTTTCTCTGTTCTGTGCTTTTTTCTTTCATTTTGTAACCTCAATCCCATGCTAGTGCATGCCATGATAACAGGGTTTTATCAGTGTAGAACAAGCTATGACATACATTCCCATCCTGTTATGCATGATAGCAGTGATTTTCACATTTGGTCCTGGGAAATGACAGCTGATTGTGTGCAGATGATCCTCCACTTCTTACCCCTTACATGGCTCAAAGGATGGTGCCCTCCTGCAGAGACCATTTATTCCATCATGGGGGGATGACAGACTTATTAGTTTGACTCTGCTATTGATGGCCTGCCAGACTCTAATCTGGCAATTTTACTCCTCCTTGGGGTCATTCTGTATTCCATCACTTGAGTACACAAGGAGTACAGGGCCTGTTTTTGAACAGATGCCACCTGTGGAAGTCACAGACCTTTGTATGTTAGTTCTTACAATATTGCACTACAATGAAGTTATAATGATAGCAGTTATGGTCTTTCTCATGTTGATGTTCTAGTTTAACTGATTATTAAGCTTTACATTTTTACTGTTAGGTTCCAAAAAGTGGTGGGTTGGCACAGTCACAGGCAAATAGAGGTTATCATGAGGGTCCCTATAAGGCAGCTATTTTATTTATCTATTTATCATTTATTTAAAGTTGTTAACTGTGAAAGGCACACAGAGCCAAGGCTCATTTCCAGGTGTAAACCAGGGAGAGGGTACAAAGAATACAAGATCACAATTTCAGAGTATACAAACATAATGGAATAGTGATGAGAAATACAGAATATTTCAATACATACAGATTAACTTACAGTATATACAGAAAGAAACAAAAGGGGATTGTACTTGAAGAGCTTAGAATTTTACAGTGCATACTGATATATTTACAAAATATACATAAAGAAATAATGGGTGATTGAAATGCCAGAGCATTACATAATATGCAGGGAACAAAGTATGCGTGGTTACTACACAGCTCCATATTTTCTTCACTTTTGTGTAACTTATAATGTCAGGCAAGTAACAGTTCAAAATAATTTCCAAACAATGTCACTGGCTTAAGTGCATCCAGTTAAGAGTGCTAAGGTGCTTGCTTATTTTAAAAAAAATGAAGCTGGGTATTTTAATATTGCAAGAATCATATCTGATGCCAGTAGAGCATGAACAACTTAAAAAATGTGCCTTTAGGGTAGCTACATATGCCTCATCAATCTGGACTGCAGTGGGGGATTGTCACTTTGGGTCTAAGATTGTCCCCATTTGAACTTAAATAAGCATATGCTGACCCAGCAGGTTGCATGGTTATAGAGGTAGGTAGGCTGCTGGGAGATTATTATATAATAGCCAGTTTGTACCTCCCACTAGGGACTGATTCCTCTAAAATTAATTTATTATTTAATAAAATAATAGAACATCAAACAGGGTAATTACTGGTGGGGGTATTAATTTAACCTTTGATCCTCAAATAGATGCTACTTCTGTTGGAAGGATCAGAGTGACCTCCACCATAGGTAATTTAGAAAACTAATAATAGAATAAGGCTAAGCTGATGTATGGCAGATGCAACATGCTCATCAAAAACAATATACCTTCTATTCCTATGTTCCGAACATGTATTCAGATTGGACTACTTTTTCAAGGCACAGGAGCATATTACCAAAGTTCATTGTTGCTCCATTGGACAGATTCTTTTTTCAAACCATGCCCCAGTAATTATAGCTTTGCAAATACATCAGGAACCTAAACAGAGATCCTGGAGATTAAATGTAGGGCTCATTAATGATCCTAAATTTAAAGAAATTCTTAAAGAAACAGTCCCTCTCATACTCCAGAAAAATCAGTCTCCGAATGCAACTCCAACAATACGTTGGGATACTTTGAAGGTAGAATTGCAAGGCAAAATTATTGCCTATGCAGCCAGGGCAAAAAAAAATGGGATGAACAGCTCTGTACTCTGACAGACAAACTGACATTTATGCAACTTGCCCATCAACAGGGAGATTCCTCATTGCTCTCATTGTTAAATCAAACTCAGGATAAAATACAGGACATTTTGAATGCTAAAACTGAACTAGCCTCACAATATCTTAAACAGTAGTACTATTATGGTGGCACTAAAGCCACTGAGATACTTGTATTTTAACTATGCTGATTCAGAAAAGGGAACTATCATCTTGAAGCTAAAAAGATCCAATAACTAAAAGATATGCTTTCATAACCTCACAAATTCTTGAGGTTCTTACTAACTACCATTCTTCATTATATTATATGGAGAAGGAACCAGAACTCCCAGTATACAGGAAATATTTTGACTCTCTGAAAATTCCAACAGTTACAGAAAATCGGAACCTAGCATTAACAAGCCCCAATTTCCCTTCTGGAATTGGAAGCTGCCATAGCTCAGTCAATGTCAAAAAAATGCCCTGTTCCAGATGGCTATTGATTGGAATTCTTTAATGTTTGCAATGAACTTCTATTACCATCTTTGCTGAAAGTATACACAACTGTTCAGAGCAGAGACGATCCTCCTCCATAATGGCAATTAGTTACGATTTCGGCTATCCCAAAGCAAAACAAAAACCCCACTCATTCAGAATCATACAGAAACATATTAATTGTTAATTTAGATTATAAACTCTATAGCACCATTTTAGTAAAACAGCTTGAACAGATCCTCCTGGATATTATTCATCAGGACCAGACAGGTTTTATTACAAGAAGACATACACAGGATAATATTAAGAGAATACTCATCTTGCTGCAGTACACATCCAGGACTCAAAAGTCAGCATTGCTGCTGAGCCTGGATGTAGAAAATGATTTTGATAGTATATCATGGACATTTTTATACTACATGTTATTTAGATTTGGTTTTACCCAAACTTCTTTAATACGAGCATTATATCATGACCCACAGTCAATGGGCAGGGTGAATGGCACATTTTTCACAGATTTAATTTATTTTGTGAGACAAGACAAGGCCATTCCATGTACCTTGATTTGTTTGCTCTGACCATGGAGCCCTTAGCCCAGGCCATAATATAGTGTCCAGCTATTTCATGTATTCTACAACATGGTGAGGAACACAAGTTAGCATTTTATGCTGATGATCTGTCAATTTATTCAACAAATCCCACAAACACCTTGTCCTCCTTTGAGGTCTTCACTAGATTACTTTGGCTAACTCTCCAGCTGTAAGCTTACTGTGAAAACTACAGTCATATATAAATTATCATACATTGCAGATGGTTAGCAGGCAATACCCTTTCCAATGGGATCAATCCCAGGTTAAATACCTAGCAGTTAATACACCTAAGGACTTAACCATATATCAACAGAATTGCGCTCCCTTAATTGATAACATTTATTTAGATTTTGATAGGTGGGTGGTGATGCCATTTATATTGCACTATAGCAGAGGTACTCACTCCAACTTGGCTTAGGAGCCACATATGTGACTTCACTTGGCTCAGGAGCTGCAACCCACATACACAGCTTTCCTACTTCCAAAATAATGCATGCACACAAAAACATATTCATTTAAATCAATTTATTGCAATTAAATACATATTAATTAACAAACAACAGCATAAATAAAATCAGAAATAGAACTATTACACATACATATTTAAATATCACTGAGTTAGAGACATGGCACTCCTTCTTTGAAACAAGTGCTGCAAAGTCTGGCTGTAAGAATGATACTGCAATTGATGCTAGCTACCTCATGAATGAAATTAAATGTAAAGCCCACTAGTGAAATGTGCTTTATTAGAATGGAAACTAATGAAGTGCTATTAAATGCTGACCAATGAATGAGACATTTAATACCATTGCATTCATTTAGAAATAACAAAAAACACGTTTCACTCATGGTAGATAACACACCTAATTAAATGTAATTGACAGATAATTAAATGAATTTAACAGCTGTAATTCAGCAGTCTGCAGTTAATTTCATTCAATTCCAAATGTGGACACTGGTAACTTTGCCCTGCTCCCTCACAGTAGATTTTCTCCAAAATTCTGGCCACTTCACTTTTTCAAATACACCATTAAAGGCACTAACCTGAATGTCTCAGCTATATTCCAACCCAAATCTTAAATGTTTCATTTGCCCGATTCTGACTGGACCGTGGGCGGGGGCGGAGGATCGCTCTCTTTTAAGAAGGAAACATAACCTTGGTGGTCAGTAGTCAGTCAGAAGAGACGATGTAGAAGGAGGCAATAGCTGTGCATGGGGCATGGGGCTATGGCAAATAGAGAGCTCACTCACAAGAATGAAATGAAACTCAACATCATGGTTAATTTGATTTTGAACCTCCCGACAAAGAGCCGCATGGTAGGGATATTGCACTGTCATTGTGGGAGCCACAAGATTAGTACTAAAGAGCCACATGTGGCTCACGAGCTGTGGAGTGAGTACCGCTGCATTATAGTATAGAAATAATTCATATGAACATTCTGCCAAGATTGCTATATCTATTTCAAACTCTACCAGTAGCCCCAATACAGGTGGTATTTAGAGACTGAGACAGACATCTTTACCAATTCGTTGGGGTGTGATAAAAGGCCAGAATTGTGTACAGCAAACTGCAACTAGTTAAAGAACAAGGAGAACTGGACCTTCTAAATTTAAAACATTACTTTTGGGTGACTCAGCTCCTCCATATGGCAGCGTGGCTTGATCCACAATATCAAGCTCAATGTAAACAATTAGAATTAGCTGAAATTACTTTTCTTTGGCTAAAACCCTATTCACTAGCTCATTTATCCCCCCTCAACCCCGGGCAATCATCAGAGAATTAGTTAATTAGAAATATTTTACAGGTATGGAGCACTGTGTAGACAAATAAGCAACTTAGCAAATTACTCCTTCACTTGAACGCTATTCCATACAATAGTACACTTGTGCTAAATCAGGTTGATCCATGGTTCAAACATTGGGAGAGACAGGGCCTAACTTATTGGCATCAATTGTATGAGGGAGGGTTCCCACATTCTTTTGCCTGTCTTCAACAGCAATATGCCTTGACAATGGCAGCGTGTTTCCGAGTTTTACAAATTAAGCATTTCTTGGCAACACAGTTGGGGCAACTGACCATCTTTCAGGAATGGCATCCAATAATTACTTACTTTATTACTTCCCAACATCAGGTCATTTCCAATCACTTTATCTCTCAAGAATATAGGGCATTGAGTATAACACTGGAGGTGATTTTTGTAACAGTAGAATGCAAAAGGGTCAGAGATTTAGCTACAGAAATCCCAGTCAAAGTTTGGCCTAGGATATACACCAAACAAAATAAGACATCCTCCTCCAATAACTGAAAGGAGTTTGCCTGGAAACCAGTGCTTAGATACTTCAGAACTCTCCAGATCACATCAAAAGTTCCCCCAGGAATGGGATCTGAATGTTGGAGACAACATGGGAACTGTATGGCTCATCATGCACATGTATTTTGGTTGTGCCCCCAACTCCACCAATTTTCAGCAGACATAGCTTTGGACCTCATGGAGAACTTTCCCAGACTACTGGCATTGATTCCTAAGATAGCATTATTCATAGACTACCTGGGCAAGCCTTTTAATAAACAATAGAAATATTTATCAAACATAGATTTAACTATGGCTAAAAAAGCAATAACAAAGAAATGGCTGCAACCACAACTTCCGGATACAGAACAGTAGAGAGAGTCAATGATAGCAGACTACCACATGGAAAAACACACAAGGTTCAAAATCAGGTTGATTTATTTAATAATTGGTGGCTGGGATGGCTACTAACATATATGATAGATAAGTGTCTGCTTTTTGTCCTATAATCACACCATTGCAAAATGAACAGCTGTTGCAGTAGTCACAGTTCCGGAGAATTCCGGACTGGAAATCTTCTACTATAAGTTGGCTGGTCTGCAATATGAAAATAATGTGCAGTATATTAGTTATTATTATCCCTACTATTCTACTTAGACTCTGTTATATATAGTTAGAGGGTAATACTGAACTAGTTATGTTATCACTCTAAAATATTGCCTAATATGAAAATGTTTAAAATGTATCAAGATGCCACTGTTATGTGCTCTGATGTCTGTATTATGTTGGCTGAATCAGCTTACTCAGTAAAGAGTAAAGTAAAAAATTAAAAAGAACTGGTTATAAGTTACATGGTAACTCACAATTGTCATGTGAAATGGATCTGTGCCAGCCACTGCCTGGATTGACTAAAACTGGATATAGGGTTTATTAGACACAAGAGACACTTGACATCTACCACTGGACACTAGGGAGTACTTGGCATAGGATTAGGAGATGGAAAGAGTGCCATTTAACATCAGGTTGAGCATTACTCTAGATGGGGAGAAGGAGAGCATTAAACTGGTCATCTGGTATTTCTTGCCATAGTATGGAGTGAGAGAGGAGCTGGCCAATGTACACTTGGGAGCTCCTATAAAGGGTTGGGAAGAGTAAGGGTGTTTTTCTGTGCACCATGGTAGCTTAGCTTAGGGTGGTACAGTAAGATAGAGGGGTGCCTTTGGATTCCAGGTTGTCCTTGCCACAGGACAGAGAAAGGGAAGGGGTTCCACTGGACACTATGTAGTGCTTGGCATGGTATGGTGTGAGGGAGGATTAGTCCACTAGACACTAGTGCATTTTTAGTGTTGGATGGGGTAAAGGAAAGTGGTGACATTACACATGAAAAAGGGCTCAGCATGGGCAAAGGAGAGGAAAGGCGTTCCATTGATCTGGTTGTGCTTGACTAAAGATGGTGAGTAGAAGGGTGTTCTACTGTATACTATGTAGTACTTGGAATGGAATGGGACTAGGGTGGAGTTAGCCACTGGAGACCTGGGATAATTCTTTTGACAAGGGGTGTGGAGAGGAAAGGTGTGTGATTGGATACCAGGGAGTTCTTATAGTAGGATGGAGAAAGAGAGGAGGTGCTGAATGACAGCAGAGAGTTCTTGAAGTGGGTGGGGAGAGTGACAGGGTGCCATTTGATTCCAGGGAGTGCTATGCTTGGGATAGGAAGAAGAAAGGGTGCCACTAGATGCCAATAAGGCCTTTGAAGGGATGGGGAGAAGGGAAGTGTATGCCACTGGAAACAATGGATGGCTTGGCAAGGGGTGGAAGAGGGAGGTGATGCCACTGGATATCAGGTAGTGTTTGGAATGGCTTTGGGACAGGGAGCCACTGTATACCAAGAATTGCCTGGAACAATGCTGGTGTGATGGAGGGTGCACCACTAGAAGCTGGGAGTGCTTGGCAGGGGGGAGAGGGATGGGAAGCACTGGAAGGGTAAATAACATACTGGCAATAAGTACAGTCTCCTAATGCTAAACCAGTCCCTTGAAGGAGGCTTTTTGAGCAGTATGAAAATTAATTGCAAAAGTAATGTTAGAGTCATGGACAACATGCAAAAAGACAGGGGAATGGAGTTTCAAAGCTTATGATGCAAGTGCAAATCCCATGTTTAGGTCCAGTTTGCATCATGTCAAGTGTGTCAAACTGTTTAACATACTAATATACTAGCATACTAAAATGCCAGCAGAGTAGGCCCCATGGTCTATCAAGTCTGCTTGAGAGTCAGTACCCTGAAAGGGCACCATAACCTGAATGGGCACCGTAACCTTCCTCCTGATTCCTCACTTGAACCTCCTTCCCCCGGCCAGGGTTATCCCACCCCAGACAAGCAGTTCTCCTCTTCATTCCCCTCCTGCACCTGTCCCAGCATCACTTGAACCCCTCCACCATTGACACCTCCACCAGTTCCTCAAGCAGTGCATTCCATGGTTCCACCATGCTCTCAGTGAAGTATCACCTCCTCCTTCCTCCCTCCTTCCCTAAGTCTCTCGCCCTCCAGCTTTCAACCATGCCCCCTGGTGGCCCTTCCCACCTTCTTCTGAAAGACCCCAATGTAGGTGCACCTTATTTACCTCTTTAAGATACTTGAAGACCTCAATCATAGCCCCCCTGTCTCTCCTCTCCTCCAATGAGAACAGGATGAGCTCCTCAAGTCTCACCTCATAAGTCCTATCCCCCAGACCCTGGATCATTCTGGTTGCCCTCCCCTGAACCCTCTCCATGAGTTGACTATCCTTCCTGAGGTGTGGGAACCATTACTGCACACTGTACTCAAGGTGTGGTCTGACAAGGCAATTGTACAGTGGCATAACCACCTCCCTGCTTCTTGAGGTAATCCCCCTGGTGATGCAGCCCAGCATTCTATTAGACCTATCAATAATTCATGTCAATACATATCCATAGTTACTTTATATTGAATTACACAATATTATTTGCCATGTAAATAGCTCTAGAATGCCTAAGAGTACATCACATAAAATCGTATTTTCTTAATCTGGATTTCAATGTAATTTCCTATATATATTTATATATAGTTTTACTAAATCCTAGAACAATAATGATGTCTTAAAGAAATCAGATATTAAGCCCCATTTTTAAGGCAGCATGGGCATAGCCATGCTGTCTTATTGCTATGAAGTAGAAGAGAAAAGTGGACAGGAATGCTATCATGTGTCCCTCCACAGTGCTACAGTCATGTTCCCAGCATTGATTTTCCACTGGCCCGCCCATCCACAGATCTGACAACAAACACAGGATTTGATCATCCTTTCCAAGCATATTCTGCTGTTAGTGTCTTATCAGACTGGCACTAGGACCTTGAGGAATTTGAGTCTCACAGGCTGAAAGAATAGTAGTTCTGAGTCAGAGAGCAGCAAACTAAGTGGAACTAAGCAGGAACAGAATTGTAGGAACTTTAAAGCCACATCTAGGTAAGCAAGCTGCAGTTCTTTTTAGGTACACAGCACCAGGACTCAGAGACTGTAAATGCTTCTTCTTTGAATACCTTACTTAAGCAGCTGTGACATTATACATTCCAGAAGCTTGTTTAACAAACAATGTAAGATCAATGGCATATGGTTTGTAGTGTTTTTTATATTGTGCCTTTTTCCAGTTTTGTTCCTGTTATCTAGCAGTACTGCAGCTGTTTTGTACATTGATTTTATTGTGAACACTTTTTTTTCTCTCCTCCTGGAGTTTCTCAAAAGAAGTCTGTTCTACGTTCAGCATCTTTCTAAGCTGCCTGGTCAAACAGTGCTGTGAGAATGTCATAGGGGTGCTAATTTGCATAATTCTCTTTATGGAGACCAATGTCCCCCACACAAACTCTGTGTCGCATTCCAGCACTTTAGTTCAGTAAACAACAAAGTATAGCTGCAGCTTGTTCAGAGCTGAACAACGCCATAACTGCCATGTGTCCAGCCAAGCACAATAAAGGTTGAACAGTTATCAACCCCCTAATAAATTACTAGTACACTACTCACATGCTGCAGGATCCTCCTGAGTTGTTCAGCAGATAGATATAGGCTTGCAGAATAGACGCAGCAAATGACGTCATTATTAAAGCAGCCTAGACTGTAGCACAACAGAGAAGTCCTGTCACAGCGCTTTGGGTAAACTCACAATAATGGGTGAAATACTATTATTTCAAAACCAATTTTAATAAAACAGCACAAGTGCCATGTGGAACTAGGTGGTTAATGCAGCAGATTCAAAAACCTTCTTTTTAAATTGCAGACATTTCATTTATTTATTTATTGGAATTTCAGAAACAACCTTTGAGTAAGGGCTATTTTACAAAGGGTTCATGTCCATTAAACAGTATAAAGACATACATAATTGAGTTCACAGTACAAATACAAACATAGTTCAATAAGCAGTACATAACTGAATTCATAGTCCAAAATACAGACATAGCTGAATTATCAGTACAGGAAGTAACAAAGGCTTAGAAAACAGCTAGGATTTTCTTGTGAGTTTCATTAAGGGTTAATACTAAGTGCTGTGTCACATAAGGAAGTATATGAGAGAGAGGAAAATGGAGGAATAGGGAGAGAGTAGTGTGGTGATAGAGCAGTCCAATCAGAGCCTTGTCACATTGCATTACATATTTGGAGCTGAGGAACTGGGGATGGTGCATGAGAGATAGTGGTAAGGTGGAATAAGGTGGTGGAGAGAGAGAGAGAGAGAGAGAGAGAGAGAGAGAGAGAGAGAGAGAGAGAGAGGGAGGGAGAGAGGGAGGGAGGGAGGGGAGAGAGTGGAAGAAGTTAGAGACCAAGCAGTGGCGAGGTGGTATCATCAGAGTGAAGACTGATGGAGAAAAGGAGGGGTTGGGGGGAGAGAGACTGGGAAAGAGGGGCAATGAGGCATGAGACAAATAAGAGTGCACAACCACTAGTGGAATAAGAGCTATGGGGCATGATGTACCAGAGTCTGAGGAAGAGGGGTAGGAAGTGGGGAGGGGTGGACGGCATGAGTGAGACCATGCATAGTTGCTAAAATGAAGGATTGGTGCAGGCTCTGGAGACCCTCTCTGAACAGTTTAGCACTTACAAACATTCTTTTGCAGTATAAACTGCTTAAGTTCAGCTTTGAAGGTTCTAGGGTTAGCAGCATTTAGAGTATTAGCTGGGATCTCATTAAGCCACAGTTGGGTAAGGTAGGAAAAGGATCTTTGTCAAAGAGCTGTCCTTCAGAATGGGACTCAGAATGTGTGCAGTTCTTATTCCTGCCATTTGCCATTGATCTAGAGCTGAAGTGGTACTGGAAGAGTGGTCTTGCTGGGGGAAGAGGCTGGGATTTTCTTACTCCTAGCAAGATGCTCAGCTGAATGCTTCAAATTCTTATTTTCCTACCACAGACCTGAGGGACTGTAGCTGCTAATTCTTTGTGGGTATACAGCACCAGCATTGAGAGACTGTATGTAAACCCCTTTGGGCTTCTTACCTGGTAGTCCTCCCATATGTCTGCCGTACCTCTTGAGCATCATCCCGATATATCCCCTGAGTCACTACCTGGCCCAAGTTCTGTGTCTTTCCCCCAGGATCCCCAGGCAGCCCCATTATCTCATTTGAGCCCTGCTGTGCTCCTGGAGTTCATTCTGCAAGCAGCCAGAATTTCAACCATGCAGCCGCTGCTCACAATTTCAAAAGACACACTGTTTGCGACCACTGGTTGTGGTCAAAAGTCAGAAGGTATTCCCGTGGGTCCTGCTGCACAATGTTTAGTTAAAAAGGCACCAGGAACCTAAAGCAAGGGCAGGGAAAGTGTTTTTAAATAAGTATGAGGCAAGAGCTTGAAGAGCTGCCTCTGGGGCACCAGTATTAGAGGGCAAAGGTCAGGACAGTGAAGCCCTAATGAATATTAATGAGCTGTTGCCGGTTGTAGAGGGGCACTGCATTTGCAAGGCAGCAGCACAGAAACTAGACACATATGGGAGAAATAAATACATGTATTTAAAAGAGAAATGCTGGGGCTATGTAACTGTGGGGAATTTATGTAAGAATAGTGTTTATTCTGGCTGATCAGGACAGTTATGTTGGGACTGCAGTAAAATGTGTGTTTGGGACTATGCAGCAGCTGCCATTGTGCAGACAAATAACCAATCAAAAGCCTAGACCTTTGACCAGAGACTTATGGGGATTAATAAAGATGTGTTGGGGGGGGAAGGAGGGCCTTTTCTAGGCACCAAAAAGCAAGTCAATTAAGAGACTGGGACAGTTTGGGACAGTTGTGACAGTCAATGAGATTCCTGGACCTTAGCCCCATATAAAAAGGGGTAACTGCTGAAACAGTGGAGATTTGCCAGATCTGCCTGGGAGTTTGGAGTGTGAGCCTCTGGGGAGCTGGCCAGCTCTTAGAGGTTAAGCCTGGTAGGCCTAGGCTTTTCTCGGTGGTTCAGTCTGCGGGGTCTGAGGTGCATCAGTCTGTGCCAGCTGTGGCATGCAGCAGCAGGGGAATAATGCAGCAAAAGGCAGCATTGTGGTCAGTCTGCAAGTTGACTGTAAGGACCAGAGAGGAACCAGCAGCACCCTTAAATATAGATGTGCATAAGTTGCCGAGGTGTTTGCATGGCCAGCCAGTTCAAGATGTCCTGTTCGCGGTTTTTGGCTTTTTGACTCAGCTAAGTCGTTCGGCCTTGGGCTATGCGAAATCAGCCCTAGTCATTTGCTCCTGCATCACCAGACCAGCTGCTCAACGAGGACCATGAGGGAACTCTCCCTCCTGCTTCAAGAAACATATCCACAGGTCTTATATTGAAGACTCATCCCCAGTGGCTGGGTACAGTGAGTAGAAATAGGGCAACTCCCTGCAACAAGCTTTAATCATCATTGTGGTACAACTTAATCTCTGTTTCACTGCTAGTTTAATGGTTCAAGAGACTGGGCCATCGGGCCACCGGGCACAAATAAAACTGTGCATGCTAAATCATCATGTCTTCTTTCATGAAGGGTCCCAACAACAACTGCAACCCTGGGCACCATTTAGGCTAGCCTGTTCCATCTGGGTACCCAGTATATTTATGGGACTACAAAGTGGGACTAAATGCATACCAGTATCCTGGCTCAAAACAGTAAGGATAAAATCATTTGGCCAGATTTTGCCCTTCCTTGTTATGCTCCCCCTGAATAAACCTGATTGGTGTTGCAATGTTATATTGCCTCACACATGTTTACTGGTGGTCTGTTATTGTGTTTGGAATATTCCTGAATGTGCATGCCTGATAACCATTGTTTTCAGGGGGGTCCAGGAGGTCACATGAAGCCCAGACCTCGGAAAGTGGGAAACCTATGAGCATATCATTAATGTCTGTTGACAAATTATGTTGTGAGAGATTACTGCTTGTTCCAAGGTATAGGGCCACTAGGTGGGGTAGTGGGTAGTTATAGCTTCCCAGAGGGCTGTAACAAATTTAAAAAATACCCACTGAAATCTTACTCTGAGTGGAGGCACCAAAACATTGTGTATACCATGGGTGGGCAAACCCTGGTACTGGCTAATTATGAACCCAGGCCCCTCAACCCATGGATAGTAATACATAAAGGGATTATATCTCTAGAAGTAGCACCACCTAGGGGTTACATGTAAATGCTTCTTCTTTGAATTCTGTATTTTAGCAGCTGTGAAATTATAAATTCCAGAAGCCTGTTTACCAAGCAATGTAAAGTTTAATATACAGAGCTGCACTGGTACTGGAAGAGTGGTCCTGTTGTAGGGAAGGACTGGGATTTGGGTTGTCTTACTCCCAGCAGGGTGCTCAGCTTTTGGGCTGGTCACTGGGCAGGAATGTCTAGAGGCAAGGCAAGGCAAATTTTATTTTTCAGGTGCACAATCCTGTAGGCTCTGGGTGCTGCACAACAGCACAAATCTATCATAAAATGACGAAGGAACATAACACATTTTCCAGTCTACAAATTATCACTTTCATAAATTAAAATCAATAAAACCAGAAGAGGGTAAGGGGGGAGGGCCATCTTGTGGATGGTATGGCCCACTCCAGGACTCTAAATTAAGTTTTGCAGCCACTAGCCAGCAAGTCTAGTGACTGGGAAAATTTACTATCCCCACAGACTCTTCCACTAGCCCAGTTGAAGTACGTTTTGGTTACATTCTACAGTACAAACCTACAGGGCTAGTTAAAGGAAAATCTTACTAACCTAACACAAAATCTACCAGAATTTGACTAGTTGGCCTGTACCAGTTTCGACCCCTGCACTCTCTGCAATGGGTTGCTAATACTTAAACAACTTATTTTTAAAATGTAATAACTGGGGTGTGGCCAACTCTGAGACTGCCAGTGGCTGGTTGTCAGTGCTGTGACTGTTGGGTACATTGCTATAAGGGGACGAATAAGTCCTATGACTGTTGAGGGGGGTTCATAGGCAGTGTTGTGTTAATGGTGGGGGTCAGTACTGTGATTGTTATGGTTGGGGGTGTAAGTGTTTCAACGGTTGAGACTGGGGAGCCAGTGCAGTTATTGTCAAGTGGTGGGTGGCTGGTGCCATGAATGCCAGGTTCGGGGCAGGGCTGTAACTTTTGGGAGTGGGGGGGAGTGTTGTGACTGTGAGGGTGGGGATTACTGATGTGTCTGTCTGTAGAGGGTATCAGCCCTGTGACTGTCGTGGATGTAGGGGAACAGTGCTTTGACTGTGGTGGTGGGTAGTGCTGTGACTGTTGGGGGTAGAGGTAAGTGCTATCACTGTTGGGGGATGAAGATCAGCACTGTGACTGTCGGGTAGGTGGCCATTATGACTGACAGTGGAAGGTGTTAGTTCTGTTAAGATTGAAGAGGTAGTACAGTTCTGTGACTGTCTGGGGGGGGTGGCAGTCCTGTGACCATTGTGGGCAAGGAGGCAGTGCTGTGGCTGTTGTGGATGGGTATCAGTGTTGACTGGTTGGAGTAGTTGGTCAGTGACGTCATTGTCAAGGGATGGGAATTAGTGCTGTGACTTTGGGGGGTGAGGTGGCAGTGCTCTGACTGTTAGGGATTGATGATCAGTGCTGTAAGATGGGATGGGGTGGGGTGCAGTGCTGTGCCTAGTGCTGTTACTACGGGGGATGGGGATTAGTGCTGTGACTCTCAAGGGTGTATGGTCATTGCTGTGGCTGCCAGGTTGGTGGGGGTAGGAGAGCAGTTCTGTGACTGTTGGGAATACTGAGAAAGTGTTGTGACTCTCAGGGGTGCGGATCAGTGCTGTGACTTCCAGAGGTGGGCAATCATTGTCAAGACTGTCAGTGGAGGGTGTCAGTTCTGTGATTGTCAGTGGGGTGATACAGTCCTGTGACTGGGGGGGGGGTTCAGTCCCGTGCTTGTGAGGGAGGGAGGGAGTGATACACCTGTTACTGTGGGGGGTGGTACAGTCCTGTGACCGGTGGGGGGAGGGGTAGAACAGTCCTGTGACTGGGGGGACAGTCCTGTGACTGGGGGGGGTCCAAACTTATGACTATTGGGGGGGGTGGTCATTGCTGTGACTGATGGTGGATGGTGTCAGTACAGCAACTGTTGGAGCAGTGGTACTGTCCAGTGATTGTCAGGAGGATGGTCTTTTATGTAACTGTCAGGAATAGGGTGTCATTTATGTGACTATCAGGGTGAGGGGCATTCCTCTCACTTTTGGGAGGTCTGCTTCTGTGCAATTCTACAACTTTGAGGCATGAAAGCATTTCAAGGAAGTTGTACATGCAGCAGGAAGATTGCATAAGGTGTTAAACTAAGTGGCTGTTCAGGTGGGGGCATGTTGCCATCCCGACTGTATGGGGTGGTTGTCAGTGCTGTGATATACAGTGTTGTGACTGGTAGGGGTGAGGATTACTGCTGTGACTGTCTGTGGAAAGTGTCATCCATAAGACTGTTGGGGATATGGGGGAAGTGCTGTCATGGTGGTGGGGTGTAGTGCTGTGATTGTTGGGAATGGGGATAAGTTCTATGACTGTTAGGCATGGGTGCCCAGTGCTGTGACTGACAGTGGAGAATGTCAGTCCCGTGACTGTCTGAGGTGGTACAGTCCTGCAACTGTCAGGGTTGGGAGGGTCAGTCCTGTGTTGGTCAGGGGGTCTGTGCTGTGGCTACTGTGTAAGTAGTGTAGAGTGGTGCACAATCAAAGGAAAAGGTGGTGCATAAGCAAAACAGCCAGCCTGTAATAACAAAAGCAAAGAATACTCATCACTCCTAACTTAAGTTTTAAATGCAAAGTGCAAGATTTATTTTCTGGCAAGATGCCTGGCATGCACCTACTTGGGCCAGCACTTCAAGCCTTCAGTGGGCCTTCCACAGAGGGCAGGTCTGAGGAATACTAAAGTACATCTCATTTATACAGAAATGTCAAAGTGATATACACCACACACTAAAAACAACATACAAGTCAAGGTGAAAACACAGGAACAGCTTTTCCATTGGTAACAAACATTTCATTATTCTGTTTTTTTGTGATTTGTTTTTGACACTCATGGTAAACAGTTACTGATATTAGCATAATACTTAAATTAAACATGTCTCTGTATTTTTTACTTCATTTAATTGTATACCATTTCCAATACAGCCATATTTTTTTTACCTCTTACACTGTACTATACCCATTTCATCTCTCTCCTGTCTATTGTTCCCACTACTGTATTTACTTCCTATTGCCCTTCTTCTCATTACTTTTGCAGCTCTCACAGGATGTGAACTTCCTTCCCATCTGATAAGTATTACAATATGTCTAACCTGTCTTATCCTTCCTAGTAACTCTCGTAAGAACTGAGGATCCTTAATGACCCCTTTCCTCTATTTTATTGTACAGGTCTAAGAAATGTCATCCCTTTATGACTCCTACCTCTGGCTCCATAGTACCCTGGTAAGAGACCCTGTACATATTACCTATACTTATTTTTTATTTTTTTTTATTTTATTTAAACAGCAGTTTGGAAAACCTTTGAGCCATAGGCTCATTTACAAAGGTACCTTGTCACAGTAAGACAAACCAAAATACACAGTATAGCAGTACAACATATAAGTATAACAGTAAAATTAAGACATAGATACAAACAAGCTGGTACAGGTAGGATGGATGCAAACAATACCAGAGTTATGTCGTCCTTAGCAGCTTAGTAATAAGCTTTATCATAAGTCAAATACTTGATAGGTTTACTGTAACAGTGCAGCTGCACCAATTATGGGACAGTTATGTATACTGTATGTGTTACGGTCATACATACTGCAGCATCCCCCCCTCCATAAAACATTTTGCTTTGCCATTTGACTTGGCCAGGCTCTCGGCCTTATCCATACCTTCCCTATCCATCACTGCCCTGTCCCAAACCACAGAGCCCAAAGTTCCCATGGATTGCCTCCCTTCCCCATGATAGGGTGGCCAGAAAGGGAAGAGCTATCCTTTCTTCCACCCAGTCACTTACATCCACAATTAAGCCAGTCATCCAGGTGGTCATGTGGGACAGAAATAGCTGGGTAGGGCTTTATGGAGCCTGCACTAACCATTTCTGCATTTTCCCCTCTTGAGTTCCTGCCATCACCTGGGGGAAGCCAAAGGTCAAGTCAGCATGCCTCCCCATGCAGGGACAGGACAGCTATGCGATGAACATTCAGTCTGCTTTCTGACCCCTGGAATCCTGGTGTGTTCCTGAACTTGGGTCACTGATGTGGTGGGCAATAAGGCACAAAGCGCCTCATCCCTCCATACCACTGGATCAGACTGGCCTTATACTGCAGCAAAATAATTATTTGTTACTACTGGGGCAGGCAATCAATCAATCAATCAAAATCTTTATTTAACCAGGTGAACATCATTGAGCAAAGCTCATTTGCGAGATGGACCTGGACAGGATACAAGAACATTACACAGTACATTGAACACAATAAAGTCACACGATATTTAAATAACTAACTAACATAGTCAGGGCTAAATATAATACACAGGGTAATGACAGTGGTAGTACATGAGTACTATATACACATATGAGCAGATAAATACAGGTTATAATCAAGATTGGACACTATTGTGTGGTGAAGACAGAAGAACAAACATGAGTGAAAGGGGCAACAAGGAAGATAGGAAGCTAATAAGAAAAGGAAGGGAGTTGTAAAGGTTAAAGAGGGAGGGGGAGGGTAGGGGAAACTGTAAGTGTCGTAGCAGCAAATAGTGATACCAGGGCCATGGGCAGGGCCCCGTGTTTTCTGCGATTCTGTGGTTGCAACAGTGGCCACAGAAATCAAGGCTGACCACTGAAATCAGTACTGGCCGCAGAAATCAGGAAAACCAGCTACATGGCCACAGAAATGCTAACTATGTTGTATGGTGACACAAGGAAAGGGCATAGCTACTGATATGTTAAGTATGGCATAGCATACATACTCATTAGAAGGGGCAACAAATTGATGCCACCCACTAAAAAGCTGAAAATCTAGTGGCCGCATGGCATCTTGAGTCATGCTTTCTCTTGTTACAATACTCTGTCCCACCAGTATTATGAGGGGGAGACTGACGCAAGAGTAGCAGAGCTTGATTAGGTCCACAGCAGTTATGATTTGCTGTTGTGTCAGTATGGCTAGCTCAGCCATGTTAAGTTTTCATTGTGAGACTGCTGACAGTGCATGCTGAATCCCTGAAAAATGAATTTGGAAGGAAGAACTGTGAGAAGAGCGAGTAGTAGTCAAGAAGTGAGAAGATTCAGTGGTGCCCATGGAGGTGGAATCGATGCTGGTGTGGTGGCAGGTATCAGAGGAGGAACTGATTGCTGAAACATGTGGCTATCAGCAGACTGGGAAGAAGACTCAGTCCCCACTGATGGACATTGATCACAGTTTTGATTTGTGGGCTGCAGATCTGTACCTGCAAGTGTGAGAGTAATTTCATGGCAGATTTGAACCTGCAGCCTAAGTGGTGCCATCAAGCTCGGTTCTTAAGGAGAGTCAAGTCGCCTAGCTGCAGTAGAGTTGGAGACCAGGGTATACTAGAACTGGAGTGAGCAGATAAGGAAAAATATCCAAATGGAGAGTTGTACTGATTGTTGCTATACATAAGTAAAATGAAGGTCACTAACTGAAGAACACCACAACCCCCTGAGTTGCGAGGAGAAGAGAACATGCTAACCAAGGTTACTCGAGCTTAATAAAAATGACTTGCTTACATTTTTAGAGTGTCCACCAAAAGAAAAATCAAAAGTAAACAAATCATACAGACACTGCAAATTACACCCTCCATCACGATTATAGGAAGACAAACCCCCCCCCCAACACACAGATTTTCACACTGCACTCAACATGTTTGTTGCAAGACAGCCGGGGTAGTCCTAGTTTTAAAATGTTACAATCTAAAAGAACGTTGATCAAAATCAGAAAAATAAAATAAAAATGGCTTTCAAGTTGGGGTCTCTCTTTATTTCTGCTAACTGTAAATATAAACGAGAAGAAATCCAAGCAGGTTTTGCCTTCTGAGTAGTTTTAGCAGGGTGTTTCTGCCCTCTTCCAATTATAACCTAGGAGAACAGCAAAAGCCACCAGTGTGGTTGCAAGAAGGCAGTCAAAGGGTAAACTAAAACTTAATCCTCTTGATGGTATGCTGTTTAACCACAATTTATCTGCAGCAGAATGGCCACAGAATCAGCAGTTGTTCTGCCACAGAAAGTATGAGGTCCTGCAGCAGAATGTGGGTCCACTTTGCCACAGTAAACATGGTGCCCTGGCCATGGGTAAGGACAGGCTCCAGACAAGGGATGTGAGGAGAGGCAGTAAGTAAGGTCAATGCCCCAGGGTCAGGGAGGTAGGGGGCATGTGTGAACAAGAGGTAATGCTATTTAAGACAACTGAAACCTATCAGACAACAATGGTGCCACTGCACGCCAGGGAATGATTTTTTTTATTAACGGACCCGGCAGTAAGAGGGTGGGTTGTACCCATTGACACAAGAGAATGTGTTAACTTTAACAGGACCAGCAATCACAGGTAGGTACTGTTATTGGTTGACAGTTTTAAACAAAATTTTGAGCTGCTCAGGGTTCTATTATATATTATAGAGACGCGGTTGCGCTCCTGTAGTTAGGGTTGAGTAGGCACTTTTATGTTAAACTCAAAATTTTGCACCTTAATAATTTTAGAAATGTTGAACAGATTTACACAAAATTTGGTATGCACCTTCCTGTGGGGTAGGTTGCTTGATCTAGCAAGTTTCGTTCCTGTCAGACTTGAGGTCTCTGAGTTACAAACAGGTGAAAAAACATGTTTTTACGCATTGACTTTGCTAGGATTTTTCTTTGAACTTGCCTACAGCTCAGAGGGTTTGGTTGTTTCACATGAAATTTGTAGGGTAGAAAGGGACTAACCCACACATGTGTCTTTTGCTAGTCTGGTGTACAAAGAATAAGTAGTTTTTAAGTTATTGCAATTTAAAAATTTTAAAAAGTAATTTCTCAGCATGCCCAGTAGGGACTTCAAGCTGGTTGGTATGAAAGAGGAATCCTGCATTGTATAAGAAAATTCCTCTTTCATATGGCTGCCATCTTGTTTTCAGTTTGTCTGAAAATTCAAATTTAGAAACCTCCCAAAATGATATTCTGAGGAGGAACCATCACATGTAGCTTGCTTATTTTGACCCACTTTGGTGCATTCTGCACTTTACTCGATGAACTATGCCCCTAAAATGTGTTTATTTAATCATTTAAATCCTATTTCATATTCACATAATATGATCTAGGGTCCTAGTTTGTATGCACAAGATACGACACAGGATCTTAGGTAGTGAGCTGAAAATAGGATAAATGATAAAATAAACACTTTAGCTGACATGGGGTGCCCAATCCCCATGTCAGCACTACACCCCCCCCCAGTATGGGGAGTACTGCTCACCTATAGCTTGCTTAGTGGGACCCCCTTTCGTGTATTCTGCAGTTTATCCCACGAAATATGCCCCTAAAATGTGTCTATTTAATCATTTAAATCCTACTTTGATAAGACCTAGGATCCTAGTTCGCATACACAAGATACAACCTAGGATCTTAGGCCTTGAGCTGAATATAAGATACATGATTAAATAAATACATTTTGCCAACATGGGATGCGCAGTCCTCATGTCAGCATTACACCCCCCCAATATGGGGAGTACTGCTCACCTAAAACTTGCTTATTGGGACCCCTTTGGTGCATTCCGCAGTTTACCCCATGAAATATGCCCATAAAATATGTTTATTTAATCATTTAACTCCTACTTCATATTAGCGTGATATGACATAGCATCCTAGTTCGTATGCAAGAGATATGACCTAAGATCCTATGTCGTGAGCTGAAAATAGGAGAAATGTAACATAAATATATTTTGCTGACATGGAGTGCCCAGTCCCCATGTCAGCACTACACCTCCCCCACCAGTATGGGGAGCACTGCTCTGACACACTGGGATGCTCACTTTCACTGTCAGATGATTTCTGCCCTCACCCCCCCAAAAAAAAGCCACCCTTTACAATTGCCGACTCGGGTGCCCAATTTCCAAGTCAGCATGTATGCACCCCACATACACACTAATATGGAACACTGGGAGCCCACCCCAGTGTGCCCAAATGCATATAATAGTTGTATATACCTGTGAACACAGAAAACCATCCCCGATGTCTTAAATTGATTTTTAAGCCTACAAAAAATAAAATGGTCCCTTGTCATCTCACGAGTCCCCCTTCCCCATCCTCACCCTCCCACTGAGCACTCACCTCCCCGCACCCCACCTTATCCTAATACTTACCTCCAGAGGTCAGGAACAGCAATATTCTCAGGACCGGGACACGTCAGCACTCTCAAAACTGAATCGCAAACTGAAGAATCAATGGTAAGCCGTTTCAACTTATATTGATATCTTGGTCATTTTTTGAGATTTTTGCACCAAATTTTCGATGTGGAGTTTTTGGGACCTCACCTCATGAACAGTGTCACTGTCATCTCATTCTCAGTCCCAAAAGGTGATTTTGCGGTCATTATGCAGAAACACCTTTCGGGACCAGTTACCGAAATGACAATACCAGTGTTTATGAGAGGAGGTCCCAAAAAGGCCATGTTGAAAATCTGGTGCAAAAAAAAACCAAAAACGTACATATTGCAAGTGTGCATTGCACAGTTTCTATGCATGCTCGTAACTTCACCTATTTTTAATGTTTACACTCCAGATTTTCAACATTGTGATTTTGTCACACCTCCTCATGAACAGTACAGCCTGTTGGTGTGTGAAGGGTGGGTGGTTGGGGTGGGTTGGTAGGGTTAGTAACTCCAACGTCGAATTTCCCAGCTTTTTATGGTTTAATAAAAATCCTAACTGATGCATTAATGTATTTTTACAACGTATATATATATATATATATATATATATATATATATATATATATATATATATATATATATATATATATTGCTCTGTAGATCGTTCCTAACCCTGGATAATTTATTTATTTATTTGTTGAATTTTGTTCACCAGGTAGGACCACTGAAACTAGAAGTCCCTTTTTCAGGGGCTGCTGTGTGTGGGTACAGATGGCAACCAACTGAAACTGAACCTGATGAAGGTTGTTGGTGGTATTTTGGTGAATGGGGGAAACTGGCCAGGGCACCAGGGAAATGCCCCTACTTCTTCAGGCGGTGGTAGTGGTGGCCAGCCTGATGGAGGTTCCAGTCTTACCTGAACAGCAGAAGGAGAGCAGGCTGGAGAAATCTCCTTCGCTCCAGCCATAGTATCAAAGGAGGATGGTGAAGAAATGTTTTCTGCTTTAATCAATGTTCCTGCTGATGTTTGTTTTTTGGAGGATAGTGAGACAGATGGCGCAGAGGTGCTGTTCAAGATGGATGATATGGTGCATGCCAGTTTTGTTACCTCTGGGGAAGATATAGCTTCAGCTGAAGCTCAACTGCAGAAGGAACTTGACAAAAGATGCAAGGTACTCTTCACGCTCCTGGTAGAGACAAGGAGCACTATACAGAGCAGAAAATGGCAAATAAGCAATGAGCACCAGTCGACCAGGAGAAGGTAGAGGCCACTATATCTCAGGATGGGTGTTGGGTGGAACATAAGCTTCAGGAAGTGAACAGAGCACACAGACAAAAATCGGGAGCTGGAATGTGCACCACCTTTGACAGTAGTGGAACTCATACAACAAATGTTCCATACAAAGCAGCCTCCGCCAGAATGGCAATGGTCTCCAGAACATGCTTTAGCTGAAGCAGAGGAGAAACAAGCTCCATGGGGAATGTGGTTGCCGGAAGATGACTTTTCTTTTCTGGACTTGCAAACACCTAAGGAGCCGCTACCATCAACTTCTAAAGGGGAACTCAAGGTAGGACAGAACTAGGCGCTTTCAAGACATGCTTCCCTGGGTCAGAGTCCCCCTAAGGTATAGGGTGTTTACACTTTGCTAAGGGGTGGAGATGATGTTCAGAGATTGCATCTAGGGCTACTCCCTTACATTCACAAAGAGAGTTGAGCTCTCCGGCCCACTACACTGGGGCCAGTGTTGATGAAGTTCACACAGGGATTAATATTCTGGCAGCACTATTCTGGCAGCACACTCTTGTCCAGTCAGGGGGGATAGCATCCCAGTTTCCTGGGCTGCTGCTACATGGAACTTCTCAACAGAGACAGGGAGAGGGCACAAGATACCAGAACCGAGGTTAATTCTGGGTCTCTTGCACTTGTTAGGAGAGAATGGATCTGGAGCCCTTCATATTGGTTGTTTGGTGAGGACACTGCAGATGGGGTGGGAATCCTGTTTTTGGGAACAGCTTTCATCTTTCAAAATTTGGTGAAAATTTTCCCTGGTAGGGCACTCCTATTGGATAGCATCTGGCAGGGTCAGCTCAGCAGGTTTATTGGGATATATGCCCCCGCAGAGTAAAGCTGCTCAGCTTCATTTGTTAGAGCAAATTCAACCTTACCTGGCAACTGCCAGACACATTGTTTTTTTTCAGGTGACTTTAATTGTAGTTTGGAAATTGCCAATAGAAAGATGAAAGGTCTGAAAGTATACTGTGATTCAACTACCTTGACATCATGCATTACAATAGCGGATTTACAAGATTGTAGTACACAAGCCTTCCCAAAAATTGATTATACCTATGTTAGAAGTAAATTTAGGACTAAAATTGCTTATATTTTTGTTTCAAAAACAATTATAATATTGTCTTTACATATAATACCAGTAGAATTTTCAGACTAAATCCTTCTAGTCAGCACTTTCTTCCTGAATCCCAACTATAGACCTCCTATCTCTAGATGGAAGGTGAATACAGGGATTTTACACCATTTAGATGTCTAACAAGGTATTCTGGATGTTTTAATTGTCCGAATGTCAGTTGTAGGGTTAAACACCAGTATTATTCATTGGTGGCTACAAAATAAACACAATATTTCTCTTTACTTACAAAAAGATGGGAAACACATGATTAATGCTAAACATTTGCAATATTTAACTTTTTGAGATCAGTTATTGAACTTAATGTCTCGGGTATCTGTGGGCGAAAGAGACTTATCAGATCAGAATGTTAATATAAAACAGGAAATGTTCTCCCTACAATATGACAGGGCCACTTCTTTACAAGTTGAGCTCAATTATGGGTTGCAAAAAAAACCTTACTCAGACCTTTGCCTAGCTTGCAAAGAACATAGACAGAGGGCTAATTTTTCAACATTGCAAAGCAAAGGAGAGATTGTGTGTATAGATTCAGTTGGAATTCTTTCAGTTGTTAATTCCCATCTGGCGAACTTTGTTAAGTCATAAAAAATTGATCAAGGATCTATGCTGTCCTACCTCCAGGACTTGTCAACATCACCGCTGTCTCAGGAACAAGTGGAGACATTAGAGCAAGATTTTACAGTGACAGAAATTCTTGAGGTAATCCATAAATTGAAATTAGGCTTAGCTCCTGGAGAAGATGGCCTTGCTAATGAATTTTACAAAGTTTTTCTAGAAGCTTCTGATAAAATTCTGAGGTAAGTCTATATATATATGGTCACCTTACCGGAATGGCCAGATGACTTTACAAGGGGTATAGTTACTTATTTATACAAGGCAGGTGATAAAACTAAATTGGAGAACTGGCATCCAATTAGTATGTTAAACTTGGATTTAAAAATGTTCACATTTTTACTCCAAGCTAGGTTAAAATGAGTGGCACCAACCCTTATACATCCAGCTCAAGCATGTGCCTTTCCGGGCCATCACATTCAAACCAGTCTATGTTTAATACCTGGTGTCATAGACTTTTGTAACAACACAGACGTGCAGGGGCTATTGCTATCTTTGGATCAACAGAAAGCTTTTGACTGGGTTCATCATGGGTTTCTTTTTCAGGTTTTACACCATTATGGCTTACCACCAAGGTTTTTGGCTTGGATCAAATTGTTATACAGTAATGCAGTTATTTGTTCGTCCTTGGAAAAGAAAGGTGTAACTCAATATAGGGTGGACAGGTTGGTTCGCCAAGGCTGTCCCCTTAGTCTGCTGCTCTATATCTTTGTCCTAGATCCTTTGATTCAAAGAATCATGACTATACAGAATTTTCAAGGCATCAAAGGTAATCAGGAGGTAGATGAGGTCTGAGTGTTGGCTTATGCTGATGACGTATGTGTTTTTGCGCACATTCCAGATTGTGTTTCTACCTTGTTGACAGAAATTCGACAATATGGTTCTGTGTCAGGATCTCACCTTAATATAAATAAATGCAAAGGCTTGTACTTACAGTAGGTTCAAGGGTACGGCAGAATAGTTAGGTAGAAGGGATACAGATCTCTGAAGGCCCAATTAAAATCTTGGGGGTTATTTATGGAGATGAAAACTGTGAGCAGATTAATTGGGAGGAAGTGGTATGGAAAGGAGAACAGAAAGTGAGTCGTTGGAAAAGATAGTAATGTTCTAAATTAAAACAGGTTCATGTGATACAACAATTTCTTCTGCCATTATTTTTATATAAGTGCTGTTTTTCCACCTCCAGTTGCTTTTGAAACAAGAATTTATAGGATATTTTCCAAATGTTGTGGGGGGAGCCGTTCTAATCCCATAAAACAGGAAATTACTTATTTACCTAAAAATTGAAGAGAGGTAGGAATGATTAACCCAATAATGTTCTTTCATTCATTTTTTGTGTTAACAATTTAAAGCCAGCCTTATTGCTTAGAGTTAGTTTACCTCAGAAATGGTTGTGGAATGCATTTGCAAATGTATTCAACATTTAGACCAATTTTCCATTATGACTTTTGGCTACTTGCCGGATAGCTCCCTATTTTAAATGCACTTTCTTCAAAATTGTGGAAATGGAAGATTATGAAACAGATGATTGTACAAAATTCTAGAGCGAGTTTATATCAACAGGCTTTAGATTCAGCAGGCCCAAGTAAACCTGTTTTTAAACACTACCCTACTAGTTCTAATTCCTCTGTTTATAAACAATTGATGAACACTCATATCCCCAAACAGACGTGGGATATTTTATTGTTGGGAGTTCACGGGAGAATCAATGCCTGGGGTAATCATAAACACAAGGCCATGGAAGACAAGAGTTTGTCTCTATCCAGATTGTTAAGGGGTAGTAGAGACACAGGAGCATTTTCTTCTCATCTGAAACATAGAAACATAGAATTTGACAGAAGATAAGGACTGCTTGGCCCATATAGTTTGCCAATTTCCCTACATAACAGATAAGTTGCAGATCCTAGTTAACCAATGGCGTACTTCCTCCTACCACCCACTAGAAT
Source organism: Neoceratodus forsteri (assembly GCA_016271365.2). Taxonomy (NCBI): domain Eukaryota; kingdom Metazoa; phylum Chordata; order Ceratodontiformes; family Ceratodontidae; genus Neoceratodus; species Neoceratodus forsteri. Next base: position 556,618,391 of record CM028135.1, on the reverse strand, counting down.
TGCCTTATGCCTGTCCCATGCATTCTTGAATTCCCCCACTGTTTTTTACTCTACGATCTCCTCAGAAAGGCTGTTCTATGTATCCACAACCCTCTCTGTGAAGAAATATTACTCACATTACCCCTGAGCCTTCCCCCCCTCTATCTTCAAATTGTGTCTCCTTGTTTTTGCACATCTCTTTTTCTGAAAGATGCTACCCTCTTGGACTTTGTTGATTCCCTTGAGGTATTTGAAAGTTTCTATCATGTCCCTCCTCTCCCTTCTTTCCTTGAGGCTATATATCTTTAGTTCCTTTAGTTTTTCTTCATATGTCTTCTGATGCAGACCCTGCATCATTTTGGTTGCCCTCCTCTGGACAGCCTCCACCCTGTCTATGTATTTGCAGAGATGGGGTCTCCAGAACTGTACACAGTACTCCAGATGTGGTCTTACCAACTGTCTGTACAGGGGGCGAACAACTTCCTGTTTTCTACTGGTGATGCCTCTCCCTATGCATCCCCGTATCCCCCCAGCCCTCCTTACTGCCTTCTCACATTGCTGCCCCTCCTTTAGGTCATCTGATATGACTACCCCCAGGTCTCTTTCCATTTTTGTTGTTGTCAGTATCTCACCCCCCACTGTGTACTCTTCTCCAGGGTTTTTGTTTCCCAGGTGCATTACTTTGCACTTCTTTGCATTAAATCTAAGCTGCCATACATTTGACCACTTCTCCAACCTTGCCAAGTCCCTTTTCATCCTTTCCACCCCACCTTGTGTATCAACCCTGTTGCAGATCTTTGTGTCATCTGCAAAGAGACATACTTTTCCTTCCAGTCCCTCTGCAATGTCACTTATAAAGACATTGAAAAGGACCGGCCCCAGTACTGAACCCTGCTGTACCCCACTAGTAACCTTCCTTTCTTCACTGTGGACTCCATTTATTATTACCTGCTGTGTCCTGTTGTCCAACCAGTGTTTTACCCAGGCTACCACCCTGGGACCCACTCCCAGACTGGCTAGTTTGTTTATTAATCTTTTGTGTGGGGCTATATCAAATGCCTTGCTAAAGTCTAGGTAGGCCATGTCCACAGCCTCTCCCTGGTCTACTGCTTTGGTCACCCAGTCAAAGAAATCAATTAGATTTGTCTGTCATGACATTCCCACTGTGAATCCATGCTGCCTTGGGTCCTGTGTCCCACTGGCCTCTAGGTACTCAACAATTCTTTCCTTCAGAAGTGATTCCATCATTTTCCCTACAACTGAGATCAAACTGACAGGTCTGTGGTTTCCTGCCTCTGTCTTGCTTCCACTTTTGTTAAGGGGAATCACATTTGCCCTCCTCCTCCAGTCCTTAGGTACCACACCATCCTCCCATGATTTATTAAAAAGGGTAGTCAGTGGTGTTACTAGTTCTTCCCTTAGGTTTTTTAGAATTCTGGGGTGAATCCCATCAGGCCCCATTGCTTTATCCACCTTTAGTTTTAAGAGTTCTTTCAGAACCCTTTCTTCTGTGAAAGGACTAATATCAACCCCCCTATCCAGAGTGCTTTTGTTGACTGGATTAGGTATTTACCCCTGCTTTTCCATTGTGAATACTGAGCAGAAGTATTTGTTCAGTATCCCTGCTTTTTCACTGTTAATCTCTGCCCAACCACCTTCCTCTTTGTTCAGTCTCAGTATCCCTGCCTTAGTCTTTCTTTGCTCCCTAATGTACCTATAAAAGGTTTTATCCCACTTCTTAACCGAGTTGGCTATCTTTTCCTCAGTTTGGGCCTTTGCTATTCTGACTGCCTTGCCCACTTCCTTCTGTTTTAACTGGTGCAGTTCTCTGTCCTGCTTCTTCTGTGTTTCATTATACTTCCTGAATGCTATCTTTTTCTCCCTTACCTTCCCCACCCCTTCTTTTGAGAACCATAGTGTTTTTTTCTTTCATTTTGATTTGTTTATTTGCTTCACACAAAGGCTTGTTGCCTCTGTGGTGGCTGTTTTGATGTTTCCCGATTGTTGCTCCACCCCGCCTTCTTGCCTGTTTGCTAGTGCATTTTTGAGGCACTCTCCGATTTTGACAAAATCAGCCCTCCTGAAGTCCAGTACCTTCACTTTTGTGTGGCTTGACTCTACAGCTAAGTTTATCATGAACCACACTGTTTGGTGGTCACTTGTTCTCAGATGGCTACCCACTTCAAGATCAGAGATCCTCTCTCCGTCCCCATTTGAGAGTACCAGGTCTAAGATTGCTCTCTCCTGAGTGGGTTCCAAAACTAGCTGTCTGAGGCATGCCCCCTGTAGGGCATCGAGAATGGCCCTGCTCTTGGATGTGGCTGCAGCAAAGGTGCTCCAGTCAACATCTGGCATATTCAGCAATATCTCCCCTTTCTCTGCCATCCCAAGGATGCCTTCTATCATTTCCTTGTCCATTTCCTCCTCCTGAGTTGGGGGTCTGTGTACAACCCCTGTGCAGATTGTGGAGCCATTTCCAGTCTCCAGGGTGACCCACAGTGCCTCCTTTCCTCCCTGTTTACCCTTTAGCTCTGTTGCTTTGATCCCTTCCTTTACATAGAGAGCTACTCCTCCTCCTCTTCTTCCCTCCATGTCCCTCCTGTAGATTGTCTACCCTGGTATGTTGACATCCCAGTCATGGTTCTCTGTGTACCATGTTTCTGTGACTGCCACAATATCCAGGCATCCCTCTTCCATCAAAGCCACCATTTCAGGAAGCTTTTTACCTAGAATACGGGTATTGGTACTAATTACCTTCCATTTTGTTATGACTTTAGTTCTTTTTGCCCCACCCCTGTCCCTACTGCCTTTGTCTTTTTCTCCATTTACCCCTGCCCTTCTCCCTATTGACTGCTCTGTCTTGGTGTTTACCTCACTAATTACCCTGATTTTTTTGGGGTGCTTGGATTTCCCTTCTCCTCTTCAGTGCCTCCCCCCTTGGCTAGTTTAAATACTTGTCATTGAAGCATTTAAACCTATCACCTAGTATCTTGGTTCCCCTCCAGGATAGATGCAGACCATCGCGCCTGTATAGACCTGCATCCCTCCAGGTGGAGTCCCAGTCCCCAATGAAGCCAAATCCCTGAGCTCTGCACCAGCTTTTCAGCCAGTCATTGAATCCCATGGTGCAGAAGTGCCTTAGCCTCATCCATGCCATAGACAGGTGGCACTTCCGAGAACGTTACCATGAGTGCTACTTGTCTAAGGCCTTTCCCCAACTCCACAAACTCCTGTTGCACTTCTCTGATCCCATTCTCAGCCAGGTCATTCGTCCCTAGGTGGATAATGACATCCAGCTCCCTCCCCCTTGCCGCTGCTTCCACGATCCTGAGGATTCATTTCCTGTCCTTCTGTTAAAGGTTTGTGGCAATATTTAGCACAAAGATAGAAAATGCTGTGGTTAGAACATATTATGAAATAGTTTTAGTATGCTTTCCTCAGTATAGGTCAAAATATCATGTAGATTTTTTGGGTGTTTTCTTTGCAGTGATTAAATATTATTTATGGCGGAATCAATGCCAATGTGTTTTTCAGCAACAGTTATAAATGTATAAGGTTTTTGGAGATATTTCCGAATGTGTTTTAGTACAGATTTATAGAAATGACATTAAGTTGCATCCAAGAGCACAAGTGTTGATCTGGTGGAGGGGTTTCACATTTTTGAAAAAATACATATAGCATGTTGGAAGGGGGACATGGGTGCAGTCATTTAAGCTGAATCTATCAAGTGTTTGATATGTTTGCCTTTGAGTTAAAACTTTATTTAGTTTTCATTTGAGTTTGTATAAAGAGTTTCTTTTCTCTTTTTGCTGTACTGCTTATATTGTTTTGGTTATGTACTTTTTCAATAAAATGTCCCCTACTTTTTTCATGAAGTGCCATGGGATCATTAACATCCTGAACAACCACCGGAACATGCAGAAGGGAACTTGGTTTAACATGTCATCTGAAAGACAGCACCTCAGGAGTGCAGCAACCCCCTCGTGCTGCACTACAGTGCCAGTACTGGGATTTAACCCAAGTGCCTTGTGTAGGTAATAGAACCTATAGTCTTCTGATCTTCTAGCCTCAGAGGTGAGTGTTCAACCTGCTGAGCCACTGACACTGAAAATAGCATTATGCGGCCTTGTTGACTCTGACCAGAATTTGTTTTATAAACCATTGCATTTTTTACCATAGTGCAAAAACCTTAACATAAAAATGAAAAAGGCAAGGCAATTTTATTTGTATGGTGCCCATTCCCAGGGGCTCTGGGTGCTTCACAGAACAAAAAAAGAATAACAAAATAGACCAAATATAAAATATAACCTTATTACAAACAATTTAAAATACAGTAAAACTACTAAATCTAAGACAGTAATAAATCTTCCTGAAGAGGGGTCCCATTCCACAAGTGCCAGTGGCCCAGTAGGTAGAACACTCACCTCTGAAGGTGAAAGGTCTTGGGTTCTAGCCCCACACCTGATATTTGGGGTAATACCCATTGTCAACAGTGTAGTACATTATGAGGTAGGATGTTGCACTGGTGAGATGCTGTCCTTCAGATGAGACGTTAACCTGAGGTACTTTCTGCCCATCTCTGGTCACTATCCTGGTAGAAATAAAAGAACCCATGGAACATATCGAAGAAGAGTAGGAGAATTTCCCCAGTGTCATGGACAACATTCCCCCGTCAATAAAAACAGATTGATGCAGCCTACTTCCCAGGATGCACCTGGACTCAAGCTATCTCAGATTAGCGTACCTTTCCTGGTAAAATAATTACAAATAAATAAATAACATTTCTTAAACCCAGTCTGTTTCTTAGAATGTCAATTCCTTAGCAAAGAGGATAATACTAGCAATCTACAATAAACATGTAACATACATGCTACATTGTCAGTGTGGCCGATTAAATGTTCCAGTATCATTGTCTTTAAAAATTCCAAGCCAGAGACCTAAGTCAAAATTTTCTGTGAAGGAAGCATTGTAATTACTGAGGATAAGCCTCTTGGTTGGCATATTTCCTAATGCACAGATTCTCTTTTATCTGTCAGTAAGCTTTAGGGTCCCAAAGTCATTCAACAAGAAAAAAGTCAGGTGTAAAAGGAATTTTCATTCCTCAAATCTTTTCCAGCTCCCTGTGGGTTTGCATCCACCAAGGTACTATCTTCGGACAACACCAAATTGCTGCATGGGGTCATCAGTTTGATTACATTGGAGCTGACAGAACTTATTGACTGAATAGGTCTCTTAACACTTTTTCTTGAAAAGAAGACACACACACACACACACACACACACCCACACACACACACACACACACACAGTGTTTTGTAAGAAATGGCCACAGCCATTTGTTTATTATAAACAACCACAACAGCATAATGTGTGCAGCTTGGCAGGTATAGCAAACCTCTTTTAGGCAGTCCTAACCTTTCCTGGTCCATCCACCTCCCCTCAATGAGCTTTACTGGGTGGACCCATCATTCTTTAAAAGGTGGCACTGCCTTATGAGGGACTACAGCCTCTGAGGCATAAGGGGTAGCTCCAGAGCTGTGTCATGCACCCCTACCCCGTCAGAGGGTGCAGCACACAGGCCAAAACCTGAAGATGCTGTGCTCTGACTGGTCCATCGAGCACCACATCATTGGGAGGCCTCCCTTACTGCCATCCTCAAAAGGAATCCATCTGTATCAGTGGTAGGATCCCCCCACCCCCCCATTACTGCCTATATGTGAAACTACCATGCCGCCACAGAATGACTACAGTTATTCCCCCAAAACAAAAGCCCACTAACAGTTCTCCAAATCACCAGGTGTATCTTCAAAAAACCTACCTATACCTACTGTAAACAAATTCATCAAATACCTTGCATACAGGTACAGAAAATATGGTCACAATTCCATCTTGTTGCAGAACCTGATCACATACTGGCACTATAAAGGTGTGCTTTGGCATGTTGACCACCTTGTGAGCTTTTTCATTTGCTGCAGAATCCCTTGCATGCTACTACTTTTGATGCTGCACTAGGTGTCGTACTGGGTCATAATGTTGTACGCTTAATTGCGTACGGCATTATGGTGCACCCTGGACCTGTGCGTTCTCAGAGTTGGCCCCCCCTTGAGTTAGAATCCTAAGTAGGGGTGTCTGGGGTGTGTGAATGGCAAAGTCCCCCACAGAACAAAAGAATAAGGGAAATTGCGCAATGCGATTAAGTCGCACGGCATTCTGCCGTGTGACATTTTTAACCCATGCCCCACTAGGTGTGGCCATATCAGTTCCACACCTGGCCAGCATTTCCACAGCAACAAAGATTGTGCTTCATCTGGCAAATCAAACTCAGTGATTTAAACAGCCCCAATACATTACCACCGAAATGGAAGGACAGCACCCCAAGAGGGCTTTGTTGCCAGGTCTCCGAAATGACCCATGGCAAAAGTCTTTCTACCTGCTTCCTCAGTGCCCCATCCATTGCACCTGCTGAATTCATGGATACAGAAAAAGATACACACTTCCCAGCATCTACTGAGCCTTTCTGGCTGCCTAATGTATAAAAGAATTCCTGCAAATCCACATTTGCCTCAGCTGTGGCCTTCCACCTGTCAATAAACAGAAAGAAAGTTGCAGCAAATGTGGATGTACATACCCCTCAGAGCCCTGTGACCTCCATTGTCCCAATGCCTTTATCTGGGTATCTGATGACCCTACTGCTCTTGCATTCTTTGCTGCCCCAAGTCAAAAGGAATGTCTATTAAACTCCACTGAGTACAAGCCCCGTCCTCTAATAGCCTGCAGAAGACATATCTGAACTGAAATACTGTCAAAGGGGGTTCAGTTTTCATGATAAAAGAATGTCTACCCCCCAGGTTACTGGCAATGTATTTCTGCAGTTCTCCCCTTACATTCCACGTGGTCCCCAAGGGTGTTCATAGATTGCACCAACACTCAAACATCAAACAGTCCATTTAGCTCTTGCAGATCCACAAAACACACTTCTGTCATCACGACCATCTCTTCAAAGGCAAATACCACCTCTGTCTTGACTGTCTTGTTTGGCCGTACCAACTCAGACACCCTGGATGTCCCACAGAAGGCTACCAAAAAGGCCACCCTTAACAGTATTATCTCCATTATGGGTGAATATATCTTCTCCAGTTCTCCCCAAACCTGTTCCAGCAGGCTGGGGATAATCAGCTGACAGTGGTCAACCCACTTCATCAACCCTCTTATCCATTCTTCTAACAACTTGCAAAGACAAAATGCTCATGCATTGTCCTCAAACCCTGTAACCCTGGAAACCATGCCATACCCGCCACATTTTGGCCCACCACTCCAGGTGTGAGCCTTTCCCGTCTTTTTCTTCAAAACATAATGGCACAACTGGTCCACCGGTATGGGTTATTCATTTAACCCCTGTCTCTCCCTTAATTTAAAGAGCCTTCAAACACCCACTTGTATGCTGCCCTTGTACCCAGAGCTAAAGCATTCCTGATCAATGCCCAGGCTTCTGGATAACCAGTTCCCAGAGAATTCCTGGGACTGCCCTGGGGTTCTCCTCTGCTTCAGGCAACAGCTCCCAGAACCTCTACCACTATAAGTGAGAAAGAGCATCTGCGATGTCATTTTCTACTCAAGGCACATGTAACACTATAAAATGAATGTTCAACATTAGGTATTTCAAAACAAACAACCTCATCAGATCTTCCATCAACCCTTTGTCCACCTTCAAGCTCACACTGTATGAATGGATGAAGCCACCCTCAGGTCGTGCATTTGTGCTTGAACCTGCACTGCTCCATCAGTGCCCATGCTGGGTCCCCCAATGAGGTGGTTTCCCCGCCACTCCAGCAACTGTTTGGCACCAACTCACCTCTCGCACTGCCACTTTCAAATATTATTACCAGCAATGCCCTCATCTGCTCCAGACTCTATTCTCCAAAATTGGGCCTATCTTGCTCTTTGTTGGCCAGTGGCCTCCATTTCCTCATGGCCAATGCTGTCTTATTAGTTGCCCTCTTCTTGGCTGACATTTTCTTGAGAAGTGGCTGCCATGGCACTACCACACTCTTCCTCCCTTGCGCCTTATTTGCAGACGGCCTTCAACTGTAGATTCCTCTGATAAGGCTGACAATGTGAGAGGGGTAGGCTGAGCCATTAGGCCAATCTCCTTCTCTTCCTCAGTTTATGAACTCCTTGTCTGAGGTCAGGAAACAAGCATCCCGCCAGGCCTTGCCTCTTGCCTGCACCAGGACTTGTAACTGCTTTTCAACTTCACCATACCCCTGTTCTCCACCACCTTTCTTGTGCCCTGCATCTCTTACTGTTCACCAGTTGAAAGAAAAACATGCATGGACAACCTGCACCTGAATGTCCTAGCTCTCTCTGCTCCTGGGGCTACACTATGTAACAATATTGAATTAATCAGTGCCATGACATAAGGCAGCAGCCAAGGCAAATAACATGCTGGGCTGCATTGCCAGAGGAATCACCTGCAGGAGGGAGGAAATTATTCTGCCAATGTACAGACCTCTGGTGAGACCACACCAGAAATACTGTGTTCAGTTCTGATGCCCTTATCTGAAGAAGGAAATCAGGCTACTGGACAGTGTCCAGTGGAGAGCAACCAAATTGATCCAGGGCATGGGGGATAAAACATATGAGGAGAGGCTAAGGGAGCTCAGCATGTACATTCTGGAAGACAGAAGAGAAAGGGGGATATGATAGAAACCTTCAAGTACCTTAAGGGCATAAGCAGTGTTGGATTGGAGGACATCTTCAATTTAAGAAGGGAAGGTACAACAAGGGGGTATAACCTGAAACTACTGGAAGATATAGTTAAGAAGGAAATGAGGAAGCACTTTTTCACCAAAAGGTTGGTGATGGGGTGTAATGAGTTGCCAGAGGAGGTAGATGCGGTGAATACAATTGCCAGTTTCAAGGGTGGGTGGGACAGGGCTAATAAGAAAATTTGTATCAGAATAATCAGTACTGAGAAGTGGAAGGGGGCAGAAATGGGATAGGGATGGAAAACTCCAGGAGGAGTGGGAGGCAGCTCCAGGGAACTAGACTGAGTTGCACACTCGAGCAGACTTGATAGATCAGTAAGGCCTGTTTCTGCTGGCAATTTCATAATCACACACTGGTATGGGAAAGGGTCTTGCCGTAGCAGCCAGCTTTCCACTAATACCCCCATGGGAGCACAATAATTCACTCCCGACAACTCGCTCTGAGTCATCTCGCTCCCGACATCTCGTTCCATTGAGAATTCGCTCCTGCAATAACCTCCCCCCCCAGACAAATTTGCTCTCATACATCACTTTAATGATGATGTCTGTTTATTTGTCTTTTGTATGGCTGCCCTTTTCTACATGGTCATGCAATCTGCACTGTCGTATTGCTGCGCAACTATTGGCTACTGTAGTGAAACTTGCACTGATTCGTTGTTGGTATTGGTGGCAGGGATGCTACTCAAAATCAGGTCTTGTGTAACTGTTGTTGAGCTGCTATTGCAATGGTACTGTTAGTATCAGTGATTGGTTGTGGGGATCTGTTGCAGTGCTTGTGGAACATTTACTTACATCACACTACTTTATTTCTTTCAAATCTTCATTAAAATTAAAATCATTTTTGAAATCCAGATCTATTTCATGCTGCCTTGGTTCAGCAGTCAAATGTGTAGGCAACCCCTCGAAGGAATTCCTGTGTTGCTCGGTCAGGACACTTCTCAAGGATATATGCCAGTCTCTCCACATTTTCCAGGTAAGCCCTCTTCGAGCCTGTTGGAGAATTACCTGCTGTTAGCTGTTCTATCAAAGAATCTCTCTTTTCCTTTGCACCCTATGAATTCCATCAATAAACTTCCATATTGTGAGGTGCACCATGCAGAGAACATTCTGCATCCCTCTGTGAAATGCCTCCACTACGTTGTTTGTCTTGGCCCTTCTGTCACGAACACTATCACAGTGATTTCAGAGTGCAACTGGGAAATGTGGCTGCCTGCACCCAGTACCCCTCCTATTTCTGTGGCCAATCAACACGTCTTTGAAATATTCTATAAGTGGTTCTCGTTTAGGTGGGGAAAAAATTGGCAGCCTCTTCAGTAACATCCTCAGACCTCGCTTCCACCTCAGACGGGGGGGGGGGGTGTAAAAAGCTAGAGCAGGCAGGAATGTGCATTTTAATGCAAATTCAGGATCCTGATTATACTTAACAGACAAACCGTCAGTCTGTATTCTTCTGTAGACACATTGGATGAAATGAAAGAAACAACCCACTTGTCTTGCATTTGGAAATACAGATTTGAATCCCCTGTATAGTCGCCTGCTCAAAATCTATCATGACTATCTCAGGAGAAAGATGAGGGTTGAGGGTTTTCAGTGCATTTAACATCCGTTCATATGTTTCCCTTCATTTGCCTGGTAAGAGAGCATTGATGGCAGGTTGAACATTTTCAAATCTCTCACCCAGTGTAACAAACATTTGGTAGAATAAGGGAGGGGCCACACTGAATGTCCCATCTGCATACCAGTTCTTACTTCTTTCCAGGAATATCAGGTTATTTTGTGTGCCAAATATAAGGATATGTTCAGGCCCTGGCCTACTATTGTGCAATAGAAAAGTCATGCTAGACTCACTGGAGATGGGAGTATATTTTTGGTGTATATCTCTGGGATGTAGAGTTCTGTGACATCTTTAGGGTTCAGAGGGGCTCCATGAACCCTCACTCTCTGTATTGCATGCTTCATGTTTTATCAATCAGCTTACCCTGTGTTGTCATTGAGGCATGCTCCCTGGCATGAATGAGGACTTGGGCAGTTGTGTCCTGAGTTGCTGAAGCCCTCTGTTTGGCTATCATCACTGTCTCTGCTGTTTCTACTGCACTCAGGTCAGGTGCATGACTATGCTGCAAGAAGCAATGAATTACAGTGGACTCAGCACTGGCAGTGCATAGCCATATGTTGCACCCCCCTTGGGCTTCCTCACAGTACATTCACACTGCCAGATAGCCATTCCATCGTGTCCACGCTTGTGGAAAGTATATGTAAAATTTGATTTGTCCACTAGCTTAGGCCTATTCCTTTCAGACATAATAAACCTTGCAGACATTGTAGCAGCACTGACTACCAGGTTGCAGGACAGACACAAAATGGCAAGAAACAAGGAAAGCTGAAAAAGGTAAAGGTCACACCTCTTATACTGATTGCCACTGACTGGACTAGCACTGTAGTAATTGATAAATGGCCATGACCGCTGTATTACTCATTAGGCATTGTTAATAAATAATGTTCCACCCGCTGCCCCCCACAAGAAATGCTAAGTCATGATGTGATGAGCAGAATGACATTTTGTTACTTTTATTTTGTTCATTCTATCTCTTTGCAAGTGGGTGGATAAGCGGGAATAAAATGACAGAGAACAAATATGACCAGGAGCAAGTCGTCACGGGAGCGAACTGTTGGTAACGAATGCATCTGGAGTGTATTGTCAGGAGTGAATTGATGAAGACCCTGCTCCCCCCCACTGCCCCTTCTGCATTGCTCCTGTTTCTGTATGCTGAGGCCCATTGCAGCTACACTGCCTGGGCCATTCTGTCCCCCTGTCTCCAGACTCAGTGCTGGTTCAGAGAGGACACCCTATGCAGCTGCCTCCTATGCTTGAGTGTAGACTCACTCTGGGCCTCACACCAGCACCCCTAGCCCTGCTGGGTTCAAATGGCAGACCAGGCGATGCTGGCCACAGGCCACCATGTGACCTCCCGAACTCTTGCTGGTTGCCTGCCAAGCAATTTTCCCCATGGCTGGCAGCTCTGCCTGCCCAGTTCTGCCTATGTTAATGCTTTCTATCTTTTTTTATTTATATACTTCCCTTTTAATATTTTTTATTTTTAGTTTCTTTAAATGATTACTAGGTGCCTTGATATCCAGAGAATATTACTGATTTCCCTGACTCTGTGTTGTTCTCCTAGCTTCAGAACTGGCCTGCATCAATGCAAGGCCATTAGTTTCTTTCCCTATGGTTATTTTACATCTTAAACTGCATACGAAAACAGCATTTTTGCTGTTTGCAAACCACGGCCTGCACAGCACAGCCATGCCTAAGATGACAGCTCGCACATGCGTGCCACAAGCCCTCAACATGGCAGCTTATGCATGTGCACCACTGGCCACAAACCAGCACATCAACAGCCTAGCATCCCATGTGGTTTACTTTGCTCACTATAGCCTTGATTGCCATATCTGTGTAAATCAGCTCAACCAACCCATGGCTCTCACTGCAACCATGATTGCCTTGTTGTCTCAAAACTGGGGGCCCAAATCACTAACCTCTCTTATCATCCCCCCTGTCATGCCTTGCCTTGGTACACTGTAACATGTTTCAACAACATGATGCCCATCATATTTTAAAATGTAGGGTATTTTCGTAGAAAAAAGGGGTCCAAATCAGCAGAAATCTTTTCTCATTCTCTTCCCCCTTCTACATGTCATGGCTCACTGTATCCCGCTTCACAGTATTATGCCCATCAGACTTTTTTAAAGCCGGAGGGTATTTACCATACAGTATGATGCCCATTGCATTTGCATTATCTCCACTCCTGTAACCTCACTTCTGTGTAATCCCTCTGCCCAGCACACCTGCCTGAGATGACTCCATTTCAGCCTGCCTTACAGGGATGCTGAACCATGGTTCTTCATCTGTCACTTGCCCATGTTTCTCTTTCTCTCTGTAGACATCATTGTCACCTGGGAACAGCTTGCCGACTGGATGTCACCCACAACCTGTGAGGTACGTGACTCTTCCCAGTATCGGCAATCTAACTGCTCCCTTGCTACCTCTCTTTTCTTTTTTTAAACTGCTCTCCAGTAGCCCACGAGGACCGCATCCCAATACTTATCCTCCACTCTGAAGGGCCAACTGCCCTTTTCTGCTAGCTAGCTCTGGCTAATTCTTACTGACAAGACAAAACAAAAACTATCACTACAAGTCAGGTATGCCCTATCAATTATTTTAAACTCTATTCTTTAATTTTTTGCAGAACTATATAATTTGCACCTATTTTTCAATTGGTACAGTATATTGTGCATACTCAATATTTTTATTAAATCCTGATTCCATTTTTGTTCTTATATAGAAGCAATATAGTATATGGTTAGGGCTTATTGTGTATGAAAATCAGGGGCTGCTAAACTCTTGTTGTGCATGTTCTAAATGTTGTTGTGCATGTTTTATAAGTTGTTGTACATATTCTAAAAGTTATTGTGCACTTTCTACAATACATATTTAGCAATCCGTAATAAGTATTCATTGCCCCTCCACTATGTACCACATGACTGGATGAAATGTAGCTCTTGAAGCTAAAAATTCAAACAAACATGGTGATGCCTGTTAGTGAGTTGTTCATGGAGATGGTTTGGACACGGAATGCCGTAGGTGGCTCCATGTTACCAAACCCATAGCATTTTACTTTTTTTTTAAAATCAAATGCTGACCTGGATCTTTCAGCCTTAGGACTGGAATGGGACCACACCACACAGACAGACTTTGCAGCACACAGAGCTGCCCACAACAACAGGCACCATGAACACAAGGCATGAAACGTTGTTACAGTCAAATCCATCAGAAAAATAACTTTTTTTTTAAATCAAAAGATAACCATATACTATAAAAAAAAGTTAAATATGGGCATTGATAGACAACTCGCCCAGTGTTTCCATCTCGGGGTTGAGATACCAGCGTGGACCTCTCAAGCTTCGCTCTTGAAGTCCATATGCTGGTATTCAACTCTTCGATGGAAACACTGGCTCACTGTATATCAGTGCCCATACTTTATTCCTTATGTGTTCCACAGTGCAACAACAGATTAGGTCAGCACCTGTAAATATTTTCAATTGAGTCTCAGAACTTTTCTTCACAGTGCAATTACGTTCACATATTTATTTCAAAATTTTTCAAAGGCATACCATATCGACAGTCTCCAGGTCAGACATGCAAGTCCACATTGCGTAAACAGGCAGGTATTTTTCTCAGTCTCAATGATAAATATACACATTTGAAATGTGGCAGCACCCCATAATTTTGGAATGTAAGGGGAAGTTACAATTTCATAATGTGGTTCAGGCACACAATTTAAGAATGTGGTGATGATGCCCAGTTTTGGAATGTGGTTGGGAACCAATTTCAGAATCTGGCAGAAATGCATAATTTTGGAATGTGGTGAGGATGAGAATTTTCAGACTATGATGGGGATGCAAAATTTTGGAATGAATTGGTGACACAATTTCAGAATGTGGCATAATTACACAATTTCAGAATGTGCTTAGGACACACATTTTCAGAATGTGGTGGGGACATGCAATTTCAGAATGTGGTGGTGAAGCACAAATTCATAGTATGGTAGGGGTGCACAATTTCTGAATGTAGCTGTGATGCATACTTTTAGAATGCAACTTGGACATGAAATGTCAAAATGTGGCCGTGACACTTATTTTCATAATGTGATGGGGACGTGCACTTTTTTGAACAAGTCAAGGATGCAAAGTTTCAGAATGTGATGAAGATGGGCAACTTTGGAAAGTGGCAGTGACACACAATTTTGGAATTCCAGTGGGAAACTACAACATTAGAATATGGTAGGGACACTCAATTTTAGAATGAGATGGGGAATCTCAGTTTTTGAATGTAGTTGGGAAACACAATTTGAGAATGTGGTAGCGATATGCAATTCTGGAATGTTGTGGAGAGGGACAATTTTTGAATTTGGTGGTGACACTATTTTTGAATGCAGTGGTGACTAGTGTTGTGCGAAACTGAAAAATTTTACCCCACAAAATATTTTGCAAAATTCATGCATTTTGCAAAATATATAATGGGGCCAAATGTGAAATTTCACCCACAGAGTGAGCAAAATTTTGCCTGTGAACCAGTGAAATTCACTGCTCACGGGTGAAATTTCACCACCCATGGGCGAAATTCCACAATTTCACCACTAACTTCCTCCCTGGTGTCTAGTGGCCCCCCAGCTGCTCACTGGCCCAAATTTACAAACAAAATTCTCTCTGGTGTATAGTAGTCCCCACCAGCCAATCACTGGCTGAAATTTAATAAATCCCCCCTCAAGTTACCCTCATGTCCTGAGTCCTCCCAACTTCTTGTGCTAAAAAAAAAATAAATAAAATGCCTAACTCCCTAGTGTCTGGTGGAGTCCCCACCCCCACCCTGTCAGCAGATAGTGCCCACCCCACTCCCCCCCGGTTCCCCAATTGGGCCACTGACAGAGCCGTCAACTGACCTCCATGGCCAGCAGTCTGACTGAGCTCTTCAAGGAATGACCGCGTGCTTGTACAAGTATGCCCTCATTCACTTGAAGCACTCAGTCATGCTGCGGGCTGCAGAGGTGAGTGGAGGGCTGTGCCAGTTTTCTGATTGGGGTACTGGGGGGAGCGGGGTTGGTGCTATCTGCTGAAAGAGTGGGGGTCCACTAGACACCAGGGAGTTGGGAAATTTTATTTATTTATGTTTGTTAGTACAAAGAGTCGGGAGGACTTGAAACATGAGGGTAACAAAGGGGAGGGTTATTCAGTTTTGGCTGGTGATTGGCCAGGGGAGTCCACTAGACACCAGGGAGATTTTTTTTTCTAAATTTGGGCCGGTGAGCAGCCGGGAGGGACATCTAGACACCAGGGAGATGCCCATTTGTGGGGGAGAAAAACTGTGGCCAAAATTTTGCCAGTTTGTGAAAAGTTCAAGTTGCAAAAATTGCCTATTTTGTGGCAATTTTGCCAGTGAAATTGTATTTCACAACATCTCTAGTGTTGACAGTTTCAGAATGTGGTGATGACTTTGGATTGTGGTGGGGATGGGAAATTTTGGAATGTGGTGGTGACATGCATTTTTTTTAAAGACATCTTTATTAGAAAGTTTTGAGTTACTAGACATACACACAAATATCCTGGACGCAGCCGGGATTCACAATCCCAAAACTGATTGTGAAAACTATGTGCAACCCCAACTATATACATACAGAGCTGATGGGGTTGACTTCCAAAATATTGACAAAAACTGTAACAGCCCTGTCTGAGAGTAACCATGTCAATAACTTTTCCTATCCCAAAGGGGTAAAGCCCCTGAAACAGAAGTACCATTACCCTCTAGATTTTAAGAACTTAGACCAAGACCTGGGCAACATTACCTGCAGGAGGTAGCCCCAAGCTGTGTCCCCTGGAAAGAGAGAGAGTCTACCTCTACCCTTGAACCTAAGCAGACCAAAACCCTTATCTTATTACCAATTTACTAGTACCTATGCTACCCAAAAATGATTGCGATTAGAATAATATATCCACTCAAGACATAAAAAATTCTAAATCAAGCTATACATTTCTCTTAAATAATAATCTCTTGCTGATCCCAACCAGGCAGACAGGCCTGTGTTTGGGTATTATTAACCTTCAGTGAGTAGATTGCCTCCAGAGCCGGCCATCTTTTTTTACATAACCCTTTCCTTCCCTCCATACAAGCATGCCTCTTTATTCTTCCAAAGGCACAAATAAGATCTCTCGCCCATTGCTCATAAGTATAGATATTGTCATCCTTCTAGTGTCTCAATATAGCAGACTTAACCATCACAGATATCAAAGATAAATGATATTTAGGCATGGTCCCTTGTATCTGCGACATATCTCCTAAGTTACATACTTCGGGCAATATAAATTCTGACTAATCCAACAGAGGGTCCATCTGTTGTTTAATTTCAACCCAAAGAGGTGCAATCTTACTGCATTCCCACATCACATGTAGGATATCACCTGAACCAACTCCACATCTAAAACACAGGTCTGTCTGTCTAAGGTGTCTATCATATAGTTTCAAAGGGGTAAAGTACATATTAGAAACAATAAAAAATTGCATAGTCTTATACTTCGGGATAGATATGTACTTGTGATTCCTCCATATAGTGTCCCAAGCAGGCCTCCGGGGGCCAATGTTCTATCCCAATATGAAACCCTGATGGGAGAATTCTGACTTACATAGTTCAAAAGCACTTTGTAGACTTTAAATAATGAGTGAGAAGTAGGATCCACTTCGTTCAGACTGCTCCATATAAATGAATTTTCTGGTGGGCCCCCTAACCTTTTCCAGACCCCTTCCAGCATTTTAGTAAGCTGTAAGCTTTTAAAAAAGTGCATTGCATCACACTTACCCAGGAGAACCACCCTATTATCCTTTATAACATCCATTAATTGTAGGCCCAGGAGCTGAGCTGCCCAAAGCTGAATAATAACCTTACCCCCAATCACAAAATTAGGGTTGCCCAGCAAAGACTGTTCTTGAGACCTCATTTGATCCCTTCTCTGGGTAGGAGTAAGAAATAACCACCAGGCCATTGCCGATTTAATGATAGGAGTCAGGGATGCGTTTTTAAGGCATTTCTCTGGATTAGCAAAGAGAAACGCCTCTGGAGAGAGGCCTGAGTCTTGTAATATCTGTCTCTTTATTTGTAGCCATATTGGAATGTATGTCCCTTCCACTAAGTTGCTAAACCATCAACTCATAATGCCCATTTGTCCCACCACATAATATAGCTGAAGATCAGGCAGCTTGATCCTCCCCCCCATATTAAGGGGTAAGCACAGGATACTATGTTTTCTCCTAGGAGGCCTGGAATTCCATAAAAATTCTGATAACAGTTTCCTGATTTTTACAAATCATAATTTGGGAATGTGATACGTGGCTAAATACAGTATATTGAATATAATAACCTGGACAAAAGATTCATTTTAACTAACCCCAGTCTAGCTGCAAAATTCAAAGGAAGCTTAGTCCATCTAAGTATGTCCCCTTTAATCGCTGACAAAATCATATCCATGTTTATTGCAGCACCCTCCTCCATATGAGCTGTGATCCATATACCCAAGTATTTAATCCTGTCCAGCGCCCAGCGTAACTGTAATGGTTCAAAATCTGCTCTGCTGACATGCGGTGTCAAAGGGAGAATTTGTATCTTACTCAAATTTAACTTATAATTCGAGACTTTAGAAAATTGCCCAATAGTTTCAACTGTCCTCTAAAAACTTGAGGCTGGTTCTTGCAAATGTAGCAAGATATAGTCTGCAAAGACCAAAAATTTTAGGTCCCGCCCCTCTATCATGTTCCCCTTGATGTTAGCATCATTACTGATTGCCCGTAACAGAGGTTCCAGATAAATATTAAACAATATTGGCGAGAGGGGGCATCCCTGTCTGGTCCCATTCTCTAAGCGAAGCTCCTGTGAAATATACCCATTACATAACACTCCGGCTGTGGGAGCCACGTATAGGTTTTTAATACCTCAGAGAAGGCCCTCAGGGAAACCCATCCTCTCAATTGTAACAAACAGAAATGGGTGGGAGACCCTATCAAAGGCCTTCTCAGCGTCCAAAGATATCAAGGCTAGAGGAAGTTGGGAACCCGACGCTTGACCAAGTATGTGGTGGAGTTTTCTAAGGGCATCCTGTGCCCCCCTACCTGGCATCAATCCCACCTGCTCATGGCTAATTAAATCTGGGGCAATATTCAGTATTCTATTAGCTATGACCCTGGTGAGAATCTTAATGTCTTGATTCATCAAGGCTATGGATCTATAACTACCAGGTAAATCCTTAGGCTTGTCTGCTTTTAGAACCAGGGAGATATATGCCTGGTAGAAGGGAGGGTGGCACACCCCTTCCTGCATTACATGGCCAAAAAATTCCTTCAGCAGGGGAAGTATAGTATGGAGATATGTCTGACAGAACTTAGCCGTTAAGCCATCTGGCCCTGGAGTTTTGCCTGATGGCAGAGAGTGAATCACATCTATTATCTCAGATTCTCTTACTGAGGTCGCCAACTCCCTAACCTGTGCAGCATCCAACACTGGTAATGGTATTCCCTCTAGGAAGGACCTAACTGCCGTCTCCCCAGCAAGATGTTCTACTCAGTAAATGTCCTTATAGTAAGAGGCAAACGCGTCCGCCATTTTCTGAGGATCCGTTAAACGCTTCCCTGCATACCGTATGAATGTAGCCATCCTAGCAGACTCCCATTCCTTAACTCTAGCTGCAAGAAGGTGGTCTGGTACATCTCCCTGCAATAAATATTTAGCTTGAATCTTTTCCAACCAGAATTCTATTTTTTATACATGATATCTGACATTTCTCTTCTCAGACTTTGAAGTTCCATATCTATTTCTGTGGAGGACCCCTCCAGAGGAGTCAATGATTCAATGGCCCCCAGGATAAACTCCTCCTTTGTACGTCTCATTCTATTTCTCCATGCTGAGAAACCCTGAGCTTTCCCTGCATATAGCACCTTACAGGTTGGCCATGCTAATTTTTTATTCTGAAGAGTGGGCAATTGTTTTTGTATTGTCTCTAGTAGGGCTTCCTCTAATTTGCTCTGGACTGAAGTCTCAGTAAAAAGCGGGTCATTTAACCTCCATCTATATGGCCTAAGGGGAGCAGCTGTAGGCTCCCAAGTTAGTTGAATTGGGGAATGATCCAAAAAAATTCTACACTGGGTTGTCACCTCCTTAACCTCGCAAAGCGCCACCCTATTAACCAGAAAGAAGTCAATTCTGGTTTGAGTCTTGTGGGCCGCAGGAAAATAAATTATGTTATTGCCCCCTTTAGAATGAGTCCAGAGTGGATCTACCAAAGCAGTGACCTCCAGTAGTATAAACATGGCTTTCTGATCCCATGGAAGAGGCCCTCCGAACGGTAGTATCCTATCCTAGCTGTTGTTTAAGCATAGATCCCAATCACCTGCCAAAATGAGGGAGTGTGGAGAGAATACAGTAATATCCAACTCCAATGAAGCAAAGAAATCAGGATTAAAAGGGGTTGGACCATAGATGGAAGCGACTGTAAGCTCTTTACACCAAATATTACCTGAAAGGTAAATCCCTCAACTATCATCCCTTGTAATCACCTGTGTTATGTGATATGGACAGGCTTTCCCTGTTAAGATTGCCACACCCCATGAGGCCATTTCCTTACCTACCCCATAAACCTGGCCCACCCACAGCCTCTTAAGGAAGCTCAGCTCCTCTGTCAATAAATGGGTCTCCTGTAGTGCAGCTATATTAGCACCCATCTGTCTGATATGCCTCAAAATTACCATTCTTTTACGTTTACCCCGAGTCCTTTTACATTCCATGAAATAATTTTAATACACGAAATTGGTAAACATAAAAAGGATTTTGTCCCAAACCATCATACATTGCTCTTTCAAGGTCTGCATCTTGCACTTGCACTTTATTGGACTTTCTCTCTCTCTTTACCAAATCCCATTAACCCCCCCCTTATCCCCCAATCCCTGGATCGTCCTCCCATCAATCCTAGATCGACCTCCCCTAAAGGAATGATTCAGCCCTTTTCTATGCCCCCCCCAGGCCCCATAATAATTCAGCAGCTCCCAATGACCTTGCCCCTATATAATGTCTCTCATTCAACCATAACCCCCCCTCTTTAAACCCTAACAGAAAGTTATGCACCTGGTCCCTAATCCCCACATAACACTGTACATTTCCATTCTTCCCCTATTCAAATTGGTCATGATACCCCGCCAGCAACCTCCCTCATTCACAAGATTGATATACCTAATGGAAGGCAGATGAGCTGAGCATGCAGCCACGCTTTGTCCCACTTAGTATGGGAATATAGGCAAAATATCCACCTTAGTCCCTTTGGGCCCTTTCATCAGAAAACCATTACCCAGCCCCCCCCCATCTATACCCCTGAGGAGCATCTGGTCCCTCTTATCAAAAAAAACCTCTGTAATATCGAAGGGGGAGTTATGAAGGGGTCATGAAGTCCCAATGGCCCCAGAAGCCACATACATTGCCTTGCAGGAGGAGGTATAACCTCTCCCAATTCCAATACATATATCCATCCCCGTTGGGTACGTTAAACCCCTGTCAATGTAGTTCGGATGGGATGGGTGTTCAGTCCCGAGGCACCACCACACCCAGGGAACATTCTCCCCACTCTCTCTAGCCCCCCCATTGTCTACCATTTGCAACGAAACACCAAAATAAAGCCTAAGTCTGTGTGTCCTATGACCTCCATGACACCTATAGAAGATACACACTTGACCCAAAGGACCCATCTCCCTAAGTAAGCCTCCAGGTTCCTAACTCAAAGTCAATAGCCACCCATGGGCGAAAGCCCAGCTTAGTCCCGAAGGAATCCAATTAATCATAGGGTATAAACATTTATCATCAGTCTTCATATAACAAACCTAGAAGAAAAAAAAGGGGGAGGGAAAAAGGAACAATACATTTTTCTGCATCTCGCTTCCACCATTCAAGTCCCATTCAACAGGTTATGCCAGCCCTCTCTGCAGTATCAGTGAGTAAGGTCAGTAGCTTAAACAAGTCAGGAAGCTCAGCTCTGAGGCCCTCTAAAGCATCACACGCAGTCAGATATCTCTTCTCACCAGTTTGTAATTGGACCAGTAAAGTCGTAGAGTACTGCAAGTGAAACTTAATGCTAGCGAGGTAAAGTCTTTTCTTAATGTCAACGTATTCTTTTTGCCTCTCTCTAACTGAGGGGGTTTGATCCTGGAAAAGCCATAGTGGTGCACCTTTCCACTGCAAAGTTTTGTTTTGCTGGGCATGATTAAGCCCATGAGAATTTTCTTTGTAGTTTAAAAACCTGAGGTCTAGCACCTGGTGGAGGCATTTCTCGCAGCGCTCTATGTGCCCTCTCTAAGTTGTAGGCCTCTTCGTGTGGCGTAGGGCCAAGCAGCTTGAGCAGCAGGTCTTGCACAAATGAGACACAATCAGGCCCTTTTGCCTTCTCTGGAAGTCCTGCTAAAATAGGATTATTTCTTCTGTTCCAAGATTCCTGGTCTGCCATTCGATCTTCGAGTTTCTTAACTTGTTTATGTATGGCAATTAGCTCTTGATCCATAGTGGTAACTTTCCATTCCTGAGAAGAAACCCGAACTTCTATGTCCCCCATTCTCTGAGCCAGGGAGTGTAGCACCAGTTTAATAGTGGCAAAATCCATCACTAGTCCCTGTAACATTTGCTTTGTCTCACTAATATCCTCCGCCTTCATGCTGGACCCTCCTTCCGATTCCATTTGGCTTGCCTTGCCTGTTCATCTGGTACAGGTGATAGGGGTTTTGGCCATTTCACCGCCGGGGTTCTCGCAGCCAAAGGCTCCACTACATCCGGCCCCATTCTGATGCGACAATTCGGCCTGTTGTAGGCGCCACAAGTGAGAGCTCAAAGATCCAAAAGCCGCTTTTACACACACCCGCTATCAGATTTTGATGTCAAAGTTCGATCAGCAACACTTCCCCGACTGGAGTGAGGTAAATAAAACAAGGATGAGGTCCCTGAGCAAAATTAAGAGCCTATTTCAAATTAACAGGGCCTAGGAGCAGCACAGAAGATGTCCTCTCATGCCAGGCTCATCATGTGTTCCCCCGTGGTGACATGCACTTTTGAAATGTAGCGGGAACAAACAGTGCTAGAATGTGACATGGATACACAATGTTGGAATCTGGTGGGACGTGATATGCAATTTTGAAATGCAGTGGGTGTATACAGTTCTAGAATGTGGCCCAGACAATCAGTTTCAGAATAAAATGTTGTGTCCTGTCACATTCCTACAGTGTGCATCCCCATTATATTCTGAAATTTAGTCCCCAGTAAATTCTTAGATGTGTGTCCATGTCACATTCTGAGATTGTGTCCCCCCATCACATTTCAAGATTGTGGGGGGAGGCAAGGGGAGGTGGGGCATTTGCAGTCTAAAAGGCTGAAGTGCTGCGCACTTGAGCAGACTAGATAGACCGTAAGGCCTGTATCTGCTGGCAGTTTTGTATGTTTTTATGTGTATCCCTGCCACATTTCTAGATTGCATGTTCTCCTCAGCATTTTAAAATAGTGAACCGCCTTGACATTCCACAGATTTGTT
The DNA here is from genome assembly GCA_016271365.2 of Neoceratodus forsteri. Taxonomy (NCBI): domain Eukaryota; kingdom Metazoa; phylum Chordata; order Ceratodontiformes; family Ceratodontidae; genus Neoceratodus; species Neoceratodus forsteri. The sequence goes on along the minus strand of CM028135.1, from coordinate 556,595,491 downwards.
CAGTGCTGCATTCCGAAATAGATGTGTGCAAAGGTGACTAACTTCTCTTCATGGATTAATTTGCAAATTTGCTGCAGTTTGTGAAGTTAATCTGCCCTGTGAAGTTCTAATTTGCAGTACAAGGCTAACTTTGTGAATGGAGAATTTGGTAACTTTGCTGGAGAAGTTGAGTGATGTTGGTCTCACAGATGAATTTTGCAATTTATCATAGAACTGTAGGTCATATGGTGCTGAAATAAACTGCATGCCATGGGCTTGATTCTCAAAGCTCCCAGTGCAGTGTAAGGGGCTTGCACCACATTGAATGGTGCAAAGTGCCACTTTTGCCAAATGATGCACCGGGAATGATTCTCAATGGCAGCCCGTGGCAACCACAGGCTACCTGCTCCAAAGGGAGCTTGCACCACCCATGTGCCCAAATATGGGCTGCGACATAGCACTAGGGTGCTTGTGGCAGATGAAAGCAGCCACATCGCCGAATGTGGGATTCTCAGAACTGTCCCAGAGGGAGAACTTCTAAGTACCATTAGACCAGCCAGGGCTGGTCTAAGAGTACTTAGAAAATTTCCTCTGGGAGAGTTGCCTGTTTGTGGCAATGTGCCGTGGTCTCCCCTTCCTGATCCCCATGTCCCTGTAGTCCTATGTAATTATATCCCCCTTTCCCTAGTGGTCAAGTGGTTCCCTCACCCAAATCCCTGCTGTGCCTGTATAATAAAATGTTTGATAGAACTCCTCCTTGGTAGTCTAGTGGTCCCTCTCATCCCGATGTGCCTCTATAATAAAATGATACACAGATCCCCTTCCTGGTAGTCTGGCAGTCACCCCATCCTGATGGGCCCATAATAATAAGAATTACTTTTTCCCCCTTCCCTGGTGGTTGAGTGGCCCCCCAATCCCCAATGTGGCCCGGTATAATAATTATTAACTTCGCCCACATCCCTGGTAGTCGAGTAACCCACCCCACCCTCCACCCCCAGCAGGTAGTGCCCACCACACCACTCCTCTTATCCCAAAACAGAGCCAGCCACCAGCACAGGCCTCCTCTCACCTCTGTGGCTGGCCAATGACTGAACTGGTACTGAGCGTGCCTTGTAAAGTGTACCCGCTTATTGATTAATCAATGAATTATTATGCCGGGCCACTTTGGGAATTGGGGAGGTTGGCCACTCGACCACCGGGGAAGGAGGCAGTAGTAATTCTTACTGGCCACATCAAGATGGGTGGACCACTAGACTATCAGGTAGGGAATCTGTGAAACATTTTATTATACAGGCACATTGGGATTGGAGGGGTACTGCTAGACTATCAGGGACTAGAGTGGCACACAGATGCCCTGTGGTTTGGGGCTAACCTTCTGGTTGTGCCATATGTGTATTGCACAGCCACGGTTGCTGCAAGTCATGGGACTTTGTCACCAGGACCCTGCCTGATGAGAATCGGGTGCATGGCAGCTTGCGTCAATCCAAGGGCCATTTGAGAATCAAGCCCCATGTGTTTAGTACAGTCTCATGAAGACAGAGTTGAAGAGAATTCTGTCCCTGCCGGTCTGAGAAAAAACTTTTAACATTTCTCCAAAAGTGTAGTATTTTGAACCAAATTAATTATGCAATAAAAATCTAGACTGCCTTCTGCAGCTAGAGTACCATTGTTTGTTCCTAGTTTGAAGATTTGTTTAGTTGGAAGTAATAGATTTGTCTAGTGAAGCAGTGCTGTGTGGGGGAAGAGGTTGTTTTTCAGCTAGCAAGCAAGGCAGCCCTATCCGCACTAGTCTGATTTGTTTCCCTTAGTCTTTGTGTTCTGTGATTTGCCATTGTATTTTTGTACTACAGTTTCGTGTGGGTAAATGAATTATTTGTCAGTCTGTTTCAATATTGATTGTGGTTGTTTTGTTTAGTTCTTGAAGTGATGGAATTACTTAAAGTAACTTTTTTTTAAATTAGCCCTGTCATGACTGTCTTGTTACTCCACAGTGTGTTAAAAAATACAAAAAATAAAACCTTTTTGAGGTGGTTTTACTGTAGCTACTGTTAGCTCAGTAAAATGTTTTGTTCAGATTCATATCACACTGCTAATTCCTCTGATTAGATGATGTCTGCTGCTGATGATGATATTTAGTTTTACTAAAGTGTTTATTTTTTGCTTGCAATATTAAAAATCTAAATACATGAAAGGACTGGAGTGAGATGCTCAAGTATAGAGAGAGGTGCTGTCGAGGCGGCCAAGAAGTGCATTGGTTCTGTGGGGCCAAAGGTTGTTGCACCTAAAAAAAAAAACTGTATCGGCAGCAGCTTCATTCATGGCTCTGGGGCTAATAGTAGTAGCAAAAAAAGTAGCTGTTGGAAGAGGCAATGGCATCAGTGTTGCCAAAATATTCTGTACCACATCTGTGGCATCCATGCTGGTGGGCACTGGGGGAGACAGCAACAAGAGGATGAGTCCAAGATGTAGCAACATCTCTGGCTCAGGAACAGTGATAATGAAGCAGGTTGTTGGTGTCCCCATGACTGCTGGTCATGGCAGCACTGAGCCTGATCTGGATGATAGGTTCCATTCCCAAAACGAAAGTGTTGAGCTTGACAGAAAGTTATATCAGCTCTCTAATACCAGTGGAATGATTTTGTCTGCTGGGGGAAATAAAGTTAACAGATGACTGTTTTATACTAATGTATGGAATTAAATATTATGTTTGTATGTTTTGCACAAAAATTAATACACATTAAATGATTAAAAAACGTAAACACCCCAAATCACTGCTTTCTTTTGTGCAGTATCTGTGAATCCCGAGTCAAGTGCTATCCAATTGGCTATGCCGCCATGTCTAGTGCAGATGTTTTGTAACTCAATACCCTGAAAGGTCCAGCCTACACTTCATATCGTATCGTGTTTTTTGAGCATTATGCCAAATACCCACCCAGTCATGCTATTGCACAGGAAGTGAATGCAGCAACCACTGAAATGCTGGTAATTGATTTACTGTTTGTGGAGAATGTAGGATTTAGAAGGTTGATGGTATGTACCTATCCTGAATGGCAGATTCCCCTCACAAATGCACTTCTCCACCCATGCCATTCCTGAAATTTATGGGAATGTGTCACACATGGTAATCCATGCTCCGCTACATTCAGCATCCTTATACATGCATCAGTATGGTTATGTGGATTAGTGCCCAAACAGTTGGTAACCACTATCTCTGCATTACAACACATTGAGCACTGGTACCTGGGGTAGTATTTGGTTCTGGCCAGAGGAAAAATTATACTAAGCCCAATTGTAATAGTAGCAGCACTCCAGGTACAGTATCTGCCAGCATGCAATGCTAGCAATGAAGAGTGTAAATGGATAACATAAAGGTCATAAAAAATGTTAGAATTGCTCCTGACTAAGACTGAGGAATGGTTGCAGCCTGTGGTGGTGGTGGTGGTACTATGGAGGATGGCACAGGGTCTTCAAGCTGCTGTGGAGTGGGGTGGTTACAGGGGACTGCTGATCATGAGGCATTTGTGCATCAGTAGCATCATTTTTTGACTCAACTTCACCTTAGTGAACCCAAGGCCAGGGTGAAGTTACAGGTGAAGTTGCCAAAGGTGAATTTCTTTTACATAGAAAACAAATCTTCAAATTTATTCACAATGGTGAATTTGGTGAGTTTGCCTTAACTTTGGCGGCTTTGCAACATCTCTATCCCAAAACCACCTGCTTCCACATTCCAAAGTTTTGTACCATGCATCTGAACATTCTAGTAACACATGCACTGTACCCAATCCTGTGTCAGTTTTTTTTTCTTCTTCAAATGACTACTACAACTAGTTTCTGAAACTTTGGAGAAATAAGTCCTATAAGCTTGTTGACAGGGAGGACTAGTCTGTGAGTTCTGGGTATGACATCATCATGAGCTCTTCACTGAAACTAACTTTTTAACAGGGAGTGAAATCAGGGTTACAAAATGGATCGTATCTAGAGATGTTATGAAGTTTTACTTTGCTGGTGAAGCTTCGGAAAGTTTGCTTTCAATAATAACTTTTGTGAATTGCTCACTTTGCCACTCTGCATTGAGTTTTGCTAGGGAAATGGCATTTTTTTCAGGTGAAGGCAGGCAAAGTGAAGGTAAAGTTGCAACATTGCCAGCATATTTGCATAACTTCTGAAAAATGCCACTTCGCCTGCCAAAAACACAAACTTTATGAAGTCAGCTCTTCACACTTTGTGAATTTGGCAAATTTCACAAATTATTTTGTGTAGTGAAGTTTGTCAACTTCACATATCTCTAATCATAACAAAAAGTAACTTAGGGCCTAATTTTTGGTATGAGGCCTAATGAGGGTATTGTGATGCCAATTCTGTAATGTAGAACTTTGGGTCAGATTCCTCTTTAATCCATTTGTATTCAACATACAGACATTTAATCCTGGTCTATTCTGAGTCCCCTCAACCTAATGTAAGTTTGTATATTTCTACCTTGTTTAACCCTTGTACTTATTCAATACATGATAGGGTCCTCCATTTCCTTTTGTGCAAAACCAAAACCACTACTACTACATCTTGTAGCTCAGTTATTAACCTAAATTCTCATGGTACCCATTCTACCCTGAATACCAGGCACTGCATAGTTTATATTAATGTGAAACTAACGTCACCCACCTTGTTGTACCCCATCATGGTATATTAAAATATAATTAAAAATATAAAGATGAAGTTCAATTTGCACATCATTCTTAGCTTTACAATCTAACCAAAATGAAACAAACAAACAATGAACTATTTCCTGCTTCCAAAAGAATTAAGAGTTTTTGGGGCCCCACTCAAGAAAGAAGGAACAGACATAAACAGCTGATGCTTTTGGGAAAACTTTGTAAAACATAATACTAAGACACAATGTAGCATGTACAGTACTTCATAACTCTTCTATAGATTTCTCCTCTCCATTATGTATAACTGAAGAAATTCCCACTAAATCAAGTTCCTGATCACTTAGAGTTTGTCTGCCTCTATAGCTTATTCCCTACAGGAAATTACAAAGCTCTGCTGTGATATCACAGTCTGTTGCCATGGAAAAACTATGATGTCACAAGCAGAGTATTATTATTATTATATCAGTTAAGAAAAAAGGAAAAGGAGATGATGAACCTTCAAGGAACAACTATTGTGTTTTTCTGCATTTTACCTCAGTACTAAATAATCAGGATAAGAAATACAGAGCTAATGAGAAATAATAACGACTTTGTAAAAGCATCAGTGGCTCTTAAATGGACCTATCCAAAAGAAAAGACCAGTGAATAACATGCATAGTTTCAACGTATTAAATCACAGAAAATAAAGTCCTTCAAAGTCATTCAAACACTATAGGAAGTTTTCCATTATCTGTTTTTCTGCTTGCTGTACAGAGTTAAACAGGATGGGCCCCATATTCAAAAGGTTTGTGACCAGTGCCAAAGAATTGTACTAGCAATGCTTGCATTTTGTGTATGTTTGCCATATTCAGCTTGTAACACTGCACCTGTCATTAGCACTACCATCAATCAATCAATTAAACAATCAATCAAATTCTTTATCCAGGTGAACACCATTGAGCAAGCTCATTTACAAGGTGGACCTGCATTATAAAAGTCAAGTAACAATGCATTTATATACAGACAAATAAACAGTAGATGAAAGAGTACAACAGTACAGGTAGGCCTGCAATAGACAGGATAAGTAAAAATACATTTGGGTTCAGGTAAAAGACAGTAGGTAAGGCTATACAAAACAATAGGGTAAAAAGTCAGTAAAAATGTATACCAGATACAACAACATACATGGTTTAGTAGTCCTGTAAAGTAAAGGCATTATAGTCTAGCCAAGAGATTAGTTGAAGTGGATGCTACAAGCGAAGAGACATACATAGTCAGTTTAAGAAGACCCAGGCGTATCAAGGGGGAGACATGTGTCGAGAGAAGTGGGCAGCCAGCGTGGGGGGGTCTGGAACTGGGATAATACTAGGAGAGAAGGAATGAGAAGCTGTGGGTATACAAGGAATAGGTGGGTGAGGGAGGGTGAGATTTAGGGTGGTAGATAAGTAGGTGGCTCAGGGACAAGTTATGCACTGATACAAGAAGGAAGGAGGATGGGAAAAGCAGGGAGGATGTGGAAGGGGGGTGTAAATAAGCTAGGATCATTGGAAGCAGTTGCAGGCTTCTGTAATGTATTTTGAGTATAAGGTCTTAAAGGGACACTGTCAGCTTTGTCCCTAAGTTTGGCATCATTTCGAAGCAGTGTTCCCAAAAGCACACACTAAACAAACTACCAGTGTAAAATGACTCTGCATGTCCGAAAAGTAATATTTTTACCTGATTTCCATGATTTACCATTCTTTTTCTGTCCAACCAACCCGAACATAAGTCAGCGACCTCCGGAAGCACATCGATCCCAAAAACACGCATCTGTAACAGAGCGCATGTACGCGGTGTAATTTTTAGCATGCCCTACGGACAGAGTGGCTTAAAAGAAGTATTTCAAGACCCTAAATCGAACTTTGCCTCTTGTGACAAGAAACGAGTCATAACACAGCTAAAATATACACTTAAAAAGCAGATCCTAAATCCCGCACATGTGCAATAACATCTTGGATCAGAGATCCCGCGCAAGCAAGCAAGCACAGGAACATGGCACTATTGCGCATGCGCGGGATTTAGACTCCGCTTTTTAAGTGTATATTTTAGCTGTATTAACCCTCATTTCTTGTCACAAGAAGCACAGTTTGATTTAGAGTCTTGAAATACTTCTTTTAAGCAGCTCTGTTTGTAGGGTATGCTAAAAATTGCACCACATACATGCGCTCTGTTACAGACGCGTGTCTTTTGAATGGATGTACTTCCAGAAGTCGGCTGACATGTTCGGACAGAAAAATAATGTAAAATTGTGAAAAGTAGGTAAAAGTATTACTTTTTGGACATTATGGTCCATTTTACACTGGTAGTTTGTTTAGTGTTTGCCTCGTGGGGCACTGCTAATAAATTATGAAAACCATAGAGACAAACATGAATCCTAAGTTTCAGTGATTCCTGTAGCACATTTCAGAGTTATCAGAGCTATCCATCAGAGCCCACACTTAATGTATGCAGTTGGGGTGGTGACATGCATATTTGAAGCAGCACTAAATTCAAAGCATTAGTGCTGTGCTAGTAGAATAGAGCAGCAACATTGTACAGCACAAAATAAGGACTATAAAAAGTTGATCTTAACCTGGGCAAACCTCAGACATGGAGGAAGTACTATTGCACACACACACACACACACACACACACACACATCCAGCTGAAAACAAAGTGGCACACATCATGTACCTGATACAAACACTCATGTAGGATAAGCAGTGGGGCAATGCCACCCTTGGCCCCAGTGCAGATCCTGGAGGCTCTATGCTGGAAACAGACAGTACCATCCACAAGTCACATTTGAAGTCTCCAGTGTCAAAATAACTGTGGGTCAACATAGGCTCAATAGGCACATGTTCATGCACCTGTGTGTGATTCTGTATACCAGCTTCAGTCAGACACCCACCCCAGCCATGCAATGTCTGCAGAGCTCAAGATGACAAAATCCAAAACATTCCAGACACGGGGGACACCACCAGTACCACATAGTCTACACTTTTTGCTTGTTAGGCAAGTTCCTTAATGCCCTGCCAGCCCATGCTGGGGAGTTCATCACTTTGCCCACCACACTAGCAGGGCAAAAAGCAGCAATGCAACAGTTCTGTTGAGCTGTACACCTACTGGCCATACTGGGTGCTACTGACTGCACCCATGTTGCCATTTGGGCACCCACAAGCAATAGCATGGAGGTCTAAGTGAATAGAAAGGTCTTCCACTCCATCAACTGCCAGGTGGTGTGTGATGCAACAGGGCACATCTTCAGTGTCCTGGCACATTACCCTGGCAGTGCCCATGACACCTTCATAAAGCACAACTCCTAGGAGGGGATATACCTAGTTTGCACCTCGTCAGTGTCTATAGGCCCAGTGCCTCTACCCTTTGGCATCCATGTTGCCCATGATGATCCTAACCCAGGCCCTTTACCTACACAGGGGACAGTATGAATCTAATGCGTTCATGGCTCCTGACACCTGTTCTGCGATGCGCATCCACTGCAGAGGACAGGTACAATGCAGCACACATCGCTATGCACAGTGTCATAGAGTGGGTCCTTGACATGCACAAGATACAGTGCAGATGCCTTGATTATTCCTGGGGTGTCCTAAAATATACACCTCATAAGTCCTGTGCTATATTCCTTGCCTGTTGCATAATACACAACATGGCACTCAACCATAAGATATGCTTGCTGGCCCCAGAGGGAAACACTGCAGCGGTTGCATAGCCAGCAGACCAGAAAATGCAGGAGCAGTGCTGGCCCAGTGGAGTGGAGGGCTGAGGCACTCATACCTCACCTGTTGTCAAGCCAGTGACCAGGGTTCGGAAATGGACTCAGGTCATTGGGGGCTGGACAGGGAGAGGAGGATTAAGTGTCTGGTGGACTGCTCTCTTCCTCCAGGGAGGGAGGGTGGAGGTTTTCCAGCACCTGTCTATCCCCTAACGGAGGCTAGGAGTCAGGCAGAGAGCCGGAAATTTGAGGAATGGAGAGACAGTGGCCATCGGCGTCCCATATATGGTAGCATGCGTGTGTAGACCAGGATGGCATTTCACATTCATTCCTCCATGGAAAAAAGAACAGGTAAAATGGCCCTCTCCTGGAGCTGGATCCATCTGTTGATTGTAAGACAACAACCAGCAACCCCTTCCCTCTACAGGGAGGGTAAGCAATGGGGGAAGCACCAGAAAGAGGTAAGTCCCTGGGAAGCTGGGTGATGGGGTGGGGGGATCGGTGGATTGTTATGCCAGCACTGTGACAAGGGGAAAAAACTGAATTAATGGCAAAGGAAATGCAGGAGCAGCTCAACAGGCATGACCCCAGGATGGCTAGGAGGCCACAGGAGCATAGAGCCCAACTTATCGAAGACCTCTTTGGATGCAAATGGGGAGGACAGACCACACAACAGATTATAATGTGTTCACAATATGTATTATGGAAACAATAATGCTCAGGAAAACAAAGATAAACACCAATAACAGGTCATCCAAGTGGGGGGGTGGGGCTGAAACAAAATAAGGTGCCATCCTAGTGGTAGGGGTGTAAAGGGGGATGAACACAAATAACAGGTCATCAAAGCAGGGGGCTTATAAGTAAGTAATAAGCCATGACAGGGTGTGCATGAAAGGATTTTAAAGCATTCCTCTGGAGCATGCTAAGGCACGAGGCTGAAGGGTGTCCTTGCGCCCCGGGAAGTGCATTAAAATCCTTTAATGCACACCATGAATTGGCTTATCACACTTATAAAATGGGCCACCATCATAAAATAATTAGTTTGAGTCACTGATAGGGATTAAAACTTCTTTGCTATTTTCAAACAAGTGTACAATACATTAAAAGTTTTAAAAACTGAAAAAGTAGGCCCTATTAATGCATAAATAGCATATTTCACCAATAGGTTAACTAGTACTTTGCCATTAAAGTATTAATTAGTAGTGTTAATTGAAAATGTATATTCTCTGTAACATATCAGTTCTCATATAAATGCACTGTAGCATCTGTAAATTTGTAAAAATAAACAGTGTTTAAAACTTTTTCATTACACTGTACTGTAGTAATACAGTTTCACTGAAGGCAACATTCACTTTATAGGATTGAGGTAAGAGATTTCAGCTGTATTGGTCCTTGCAAAACATGAGAAGATGAAAGGTTTGATACATTTTATTGGACCAACAAGTGTCTTGTACTAGGATGGAATTATACAGAAGCTTTCGGGGCCGCACAGGTCCCTTCTTCAGGTGAATAGCAAAACTGAGCAACAAGCAGTATTTATATCCACTGTGGAGCAATTAAAAATCAGGAAGTGAAGTAGGAAGGTGACAAAGGGGACTACAGATGAAAGTCTAAGATGCAATAAATAAAAACATTAGAAGAAATGGGGAGGGGGCATAGTAGGAACGGGTCAGTAGGAGATCAAAGAAAGCAAAAGGGAAGACAAAAGCATGCAGATCGGATCTGAGATCAGAGGCTGGCTGAAAGGGTAGAGTGGACAGGAGATGCCTAAAGATGCAAGGAAATCAAGAAATTAGGAGAAACAAAACAACAAAGGCCTAGATAAACAGAGCTGTGAAAACAAGAGGGAGTGGGTGGGACTGAGCTCAGGAGTTAATAGGAGAGGCAGGTAGGATGTGAGGTATAGGTGAAAAAACAGAACAGGCATAACTCAGAGAAAAAATATAATAGAGAGACAGGAGATGACTAAAGATGCAAGGAAATCAAGAAATTAGGTCATGACCCAGTATGGTAAACTGTAATTCTTTTTTATTGTGTACTAAATCATGTCTCTATTATCACACTTTGGTTCTGTATCTCTCTGATTATTATATTGTTTTCTCTGAGTTCTGCACTGTATCCAACACAGTAGCTGGGGGTCATTATCCGCACAGTGGGGGATGTGTGTGAGAACAGTGTTAGCCGCCCATAGCTTTGACCTTGAAGGATACTGTAATCACCGAGGACCATGCCATGGGCAGGGGTGCACAGTGCTCTGGATGTTCAGGGTGTGCAGGGCATCTGGCTGCCCACTCTGTTAGGGCTGGCATGACATCAAGGCATCCCCCATGTTGTGGCACTCCCCACATGAAAGGGGAGGTGCTCTGGGCACCCACTGCAGTGCCTAAGACCATGACTGCAGCCTCCAGCACAGCTGCAGTCAGTTTTCTGAAACAAGCATCCATGCTGGCAGACATGGACTGCTGCTGTCCAGCCCAGGTTGCTATGTGCTTTGCACAGTAAGCCTCTGCACGCTGCTCATTGTTCTGCAGCATGCAGTGTATGTGGGCCAGTTAAACCTGCATGCCCTCCTGTGCCACCGTGGCTGACTGTAGTAGCTACCTTTTGGCTGTCTCTTGCTGCCTCCAGGGACTGTCCAGGTTGGACATGGTCAGGCTGTACCCCAGGTAAGTGGGTTTTGACTGCGATCAGTGCTGCATGCTGTTTTGCTGGCCATTCTAGCACAGTGGTGGTTGTGCTGGTGGGATTGACCTGGGAGGGAAGGATGGTGCCTAAGCCAGTGGCTGGGTCCTGCAGTGGCACAGTGGTGGTTGGGCTGGTGAAACTGGTCTGTGAGGACAGTCAGTGGCCATGACAGTGTCCTGGGGTGACACAGCAGTGGCTGTGCCAAGGGCAGTGGTCAGGGCAGCACAGCGATGGCCGTGCAGGAGAGAGGAGTGACTGGATCCCCTCGATAGGGGGCTGGCATGGACAAGCAACTTCTCCTGGTCGGGCTGGGTCACCATTCTTCTCCTCTCCTCCTCAAAGTTCTTATTGTCCTCATCATTCTCCTACTCTTCCTCCTTTCTGCTGGAGTCAGTCTGGGCCCCTGCATGGGAATCATCAGGAGTAGTCACTGCCGTGATGGTCCTAGGCCATCCTCCGGGATGGTGTCCATTACAATGGAATGTGCTCTTGGGGAAAGAGAAAAGAGAGGTATTTTGCAGAGTAACTTACTTAACTGTGTGCTGACCATGGCAGCATGCAGGCCCAGTGTAATGTGTTTCAACACCCATACCACCTTTGAAGTGCAATGCCCATACACCCCCAGTGCTATACACACCTCATTATAAGTGATCACACTTGTGACAACACACATATGACACATTAAGGGATTACCCACAGATGACCATCCCACCAAAATACCTGGATACTGGCATACGGCCTACCCCCACTGTGTAACACATAAAAGAGTGAGGGGCTGCCATTGGTACCAGGATCCTGACTGCAAAGCTGATACAGTGGACAGCCTGGGATATCAGTAGGGGAGAGGAACACACAAGTGACTATTCCATGTAAAAGTGATATACTAGCTCTATGTGTTACTCCCTAAATATACCTGCAGTGCCCCCAGTACCATATCTGAATAGATGATGAATGCACACAGAGCTGTAGAGGGCAGCAGCAGGTGACATGAAACCCAACAGAGCTGAGGGAACATGTGGAATGATCAAGGCTTCTTGGTGTGCCTGTCCAGCCCTGCAAATGGGTACACCATTACAGACAGGGCAGGCAGCAGTCTTGACCTGTATGTACTGGTGTTTCATGGACCATGCAGGATGCATGACTAAGCCTTCTGTAGGATGAGCACATATACTACAGATCTGTGCAGTAGATCCCATGCCTGCACACTGTGTCAGTTTGGCTGGGACCACCAGAACCTTCCCTCCCCCCTGCACACCCCAACACCACTGGTGTATGCATATACGCACAAGCCCAATGTGATGGGACTAATGCGGTCACTTACATGGCTGTGTCAGTCCTGCCTGGCACTCATAGCCACCTCCTGGGATACCAGACAGCTCAATAGCTGTCAGGATGGAAGCTGTCATCTCCTCTGCAGGGATTGGGGGACATCTGAGCTTGGGTTATGGCCTGTGGCCTGGTAGTCTCTGTGGACCTTTGCTTGGACCTGCTTCACCTGCCTCTTCATGTCAGTCAAATGTTTCTTGACCTGACAGAAGGAGCAGGTCTTCCCCCCTGTTGTCATTTACCAACTCTGGTATTTGTTCCCAGGCTGCCCGTATTTTGGCCCTGGTCCCCCACTTCTTGGATATAAGGCTCCCCTGAGCTTCATAAACCTGGGCTAGGGCCAGCATTTCTTCCTCCTCAAACTTTCTCTTTCTCCTGCATTTTGACTCATTCATGGACCCTGCTGGAAATGGGGAGGAAATAAAGCATTGAGCATTGAATACACACATCAGAGCACAGTGCAAAGGTAGAGTAGTGTGCATGCCTCAGTGTTCCATGGCCCGAGACACGTATATGTTCCCGCATGGCCAATCCCAACACATAACAAGCTGCCTGCTGATTGCAGCACTTGGCTGTGTGCAGATACAGCAGTACTGTCGTCTAGTCCTGATACAGCATAAACATAGTGCTGTGATCACCAATGTCCCTACTGTAGGTCATTCCACAATACACTTCCCTCTAGCTACCTACAAGTCCTCTTTAGAACATGTGTGGTGCCTGCTGCTCCTTTTATATGTTCCAGGCACAAAGATGTATGCAAATGAATGAATATATTCCAGTAAAGACATGCAAATGTTGAGTTTATGTATTTATTTTTATTTGAAAAGGTTTCACCAGGAAAGACAACATGAGCTGTAAACAGCTAACTTCCAGAAGCGTCCTGGGGAAGGGGGTTACATAATGGGGGGGGGGATCAAGCAAAAACATAATAAAATAAAGTACAGTCATGTCCAAAAATATTGGCGCCCTTGCAGTTTTTTCTAATAATGCACCATTCCTTCCAGAAAATTGTTTAAATTAAAAAATATTTTGGTATCCACATATGTATTTCTTTGGTTTGCAGTGGAATAAAACATAAAAAGCAGAAAAATGTACTAAGTCTTAGCTTATTCCACACAGAAATCCTTAAATGGCCCGGACAAAATTATTGGCACCTTTTAGAAGTAGTTAGAAATAATTAGATTTCAAGCATATGATTCTCCTTCACTTTGGAACTGAACTCACCTGGTGTGAGTTGCAGGTGCCTGCAGTATAAAAATCACTCATTCAACCAGTTTGAATAGAGAAAAGGACTCATTCTCCTGTTTTGTGTCACTGTGTGTACCGCAATGAGCATGGAGAAAAGAAAGAAAGCCAGAGAATTGTCTGAGGAGGTCAGCCAAGCATGGACAATCTCAAGGCTACAAATCAATCTCCAGAGACCTTGATGTTCCTGTTTCCACCATATGTAATGTTATCAGGAAGTTTAAGGCCCATGGCACTATAGGCAACCTCCCTGGACGTGGTCGCCAGAGAAAACTTGATCGAAGATTGCAGCACAGGATTGCTCGAATGGTGGAGAAAGCACCTCTATCAACTGCCAAACAGATTCAAGCTGACCTTCAGACACAAAGTACGACAGTTTCAACTCACACCATCCGTCGCCAACTCAATGAAAGGGGGTTATATGGTAGGAGGCCCAGGAGGACCCCACTGCTGAGAGAGAAACATAAGAAAGCCCGACTGGAGTTTGCCAAAACACACCTGAACAAGCCAAAATCCTTCTGGGAGAATGTCCTGTGGACAGATGAGACCAAATTAGAGCTTTTTGGTAAAGTACATCATCTCTGTGTTTACAGAAAACAAAATGAAGCTTTCAAAGAAAAGAACACCTTCCCTACAGTCAAACATGGAGGAGGTTCAGTGATGTTTTGGGGTTGCTGTGCTGCCTCTGGCACTGGGTTGCTTGAACGTGTGCATGGCATCATGAAATCTGGAGATTACCAGGCCATTTTGGAGTGCAATGTTGAACCCAGTGTCAGAAAGCTGGGTCTCCGTCGAAGGTCATGGGTCTTCCAGCAGCACAATGACCCCAAACACACTTCAAAAAGCACCCAGGAATGGTTCAAGACAAGACACTGGACTGAAGTGGCCAGCAATGAGTTCAGATCTAAATCCCATTGAAAACCTGTGGAGAGATCTGAAAACAGCAGCTGGGAGAAGGCACCCTTCAAATCTGGGAGAACTGGAGCAGTTTGCACAAGAAGAGTGGGCCAAACTGCCAGTAGAGAGGTGCAGGAAGCTCATCCATGGCTATAGGAAGCGGTTGATTGCAGTTATTTTGACCAAAGGCTATTAAGTCTAGGGTGTCAATAATTTTGTCAATGCCATTTCTTTTCATTTTCTGATTTAAAAGGATATACAGTATTCTGAATCAAAAACAAGGGTTCTGTAATATTAACAGAGAAATAAAGAATTGTGGAGACCATATACTGTTGCTAATTTCAACTTACATTTAGAGGATATTGTGAGTTATTTGAAAAAAGTGCAAGGACGCCAAAATTTTTGGCCACAAAAGAAAGTGTCAGATAACCAAGTAAAAGTCAGAAACAAAGGATGAGAGAAACCGGGGTACACAGAGCAATAAGTAGATATAACATATAAAGTAGCAGTCCAGGAAGAGGTACCCTGTAAGATAAAGGCCAGATAGAGAACAAAAAGTAGCAGGCTGAGCACAAGGATTAATAAGTGCTAATTAGATCTAAAAGGTTACTAAGCACTATGTGGATTTGAGGAAAGGGATATTATAAAACAAGTGGTGGAGGAGGTGGGGGAAGGACAGAGATGTGAGTGAGGGTAGGAGGGAGAAAGGAGGGCCAAGCCAGGAGCTATTCCCCAACAGGATGCTGAGAACCCCGCAAGGGGACAGGACCAAGCAGAAAAGGAGAAGCGAGGGGGGGGATGGTAGGAGGGAGAGAAGAGGGGCAAGCCAAGAATGAATCCCCCTCAGGATGCTGAGAATCCTGCAAGGGGACAGGACCCAGAAGGGAAGGAGAAGAGAGAGAAGGAGCAATCCAAGGGTAGGAGGGAGAAAGGAGGGGCAAGCCAAGAACTATACACCTTCTGGATGCTAAGAACCCTGCAAGGAGACAGGACCTGGGGGAAAAAGAGAAGAGAGAGTGGGAGGAAGGTTAGGTGGGGGAGAGGTAGGGCAAGCCAAAAACAATCCCTTTCAGGATGCTGATAACCCCACAGGGGGACAGGGCTCAGCAGAAAAGAAGAAGAGAGAGGGGGAGGGGATGGGAAGCCAACAACTAGTCTTCTTCAGGATGCTGAGAACCATGCAATGGGACAGGACCTGGTAGAGAAGTAGAAAGAGAGGAGGGGAAGGGAGAAGAGGGGGAGGGAAGGAGGAGGTATGGAAATGGGGCATAGGAGGCTCCAGCTAGAGGAAACCTAGAGATGGAGAGGGTGGGCATAGGTGGCATAGGGGTGGGGGAAGAGGGGGTGTTCAGGGGGAAGAGAGGGTGGCCAGTGATGAGGCAAAGGGAAGTTGCTTGGGAGAAAAGGGTATTAGGTGTAGTTACAGACATGAACAGAGTGCTTTTGGAGGAGGAGTAATAGTGAGTGGTGGGATTGTGCAGAGCGAATTTCTAGCGGGAAGAAGTTACAGCTATCAGGAAATTTATATGAGAAGACAGAGCAGCCCCACGAGGTGCACAAGGATGGGAGGGCAAGGGTTCTGTGGAGGAGGTGTGGAGGATATAGCAGGATGGGAGCGGTGTTGATAAGAAGGAGAAGAAATAGGGTGGCAGAGAACTGAGCCAGAACTTCCCAATTAAATTAGTGGTGTGTGACATGCGCATGGCAGGAAGGGAGGGAAAGGTGAGCGAGGAATAAAGGTCACAGTGATGAATACGAGGGGAGCAGCTGAGTATGTAGCGGTAGAAGTAGTCTACATGTAGCTATGGAATTTGCCCTCCAAGTGTGGAGTTAGCTTATTTGCATACAATATTTGAAGATTGCAGATTTTCCCCAAGCAATATCATATTAGCACTAGTGCTAACACTGAAAATGCACTAGTGCTATGTCCCCATGTGGCGTAGACATGATATCACATGTCAGGAATGATATCATGATGCAGTGCCAGCATGGCGCTATGATGTCATGCTATGGCATTGTGCATGTGCAGCACTGGCCTGCACATGGGCACCATGTGCACATGTCACTCCATTCTTGCCATGTGCAGATGGCCCCATCTACCAGAAAAACTTAGAGTGCTGTTGTAATTGACATTAGCACCATGCTAATGCTGAAATATGTTGTGGAAATTCAGACCACACCCATAACACCAGGTTATTGTAACTAGCTTGGTGTGAGTGCTGGTACTAGGAACATTTCCCCAATGGCAGACAGAAGGCAGATGGTTGTTTAACAGTGGGAGTCAGGACACCTGGTGGTTGGTCACAGAGCAGACCAAACTTGTTGATCCAGTGGTGGCCAGGAGGATCAGATATTGGACAAGTATCTGAGTCTGCAGACAGGCCAAAGTGTGAGGTGTGGGCCTCTGGTGGGAGGTGCCTGACATGGCACACCAAGATCACTTGGACAGGGGACCAGTGCAGGCACATTTTTAATGAATTTTTCTGCAGGGAACCACAGTGCCTGTAGCAGCTGAGGGCGATGATGGAGAGTGGTACTGTGCCACCACCAGGTGAGTACCAATGGCTGTACATATGGTTTGTGTTGGGTCCTTTCTGCAGTACTGTTTCCATGCTAATGTACTTCTGGGTTACAGTCCTAGATGGAATGTACACCATACCTGTGTGTCCCAGCTGTGTCTCCTCTGTTCTATAGGACTGGCTCCACTCTTATAGCCTGATATTACTATTGCAGGTGTATGGGATCACTGTTCAATTGATGTTCCTGGTGCCCTGTACATTACTGGATCAGCTACAGATCGCTGAGCCATGCACCTGCTATTGCACCAAGGCTGTGTGCTGACACAGTGGCATGGGTGTGGTGCCAGGGAGGATGCTTATGCCAAATGACATGTGGTCTACATGTAGCTATGGTGGCAGGTGTATTGAATGGTACTTCACAAGGGCCAGTCTCTTCCATGTTCACTGTCTGTGTTCTGCAGTGTGGGTGCCAGTATGCATATGCCTTGTAATGCATGATATACTATTATATTGCACTTGGTTTTCCACTCTTGGTCCTGTAATTGTGTGCTGATCTACACCTACAGTACAATGTACTCCCCTACTGTTGCACAGGTATGCTTCCTGTGCCCTTGTGGTATGTAACCTGGTGCTACATGCATCCCACTATGTACTATGAGGAATACACAGCCTGTAGCTGACATGTATTGGTATGTTGAACAGGGTGGTGAAGGCAGCCGGATAGGGGCACTACACCTGCCTGGTATACATAATGCTAGGGAACAGCTGCAACAGTGCTATGTAACTTTTCAGCTTCGTTTGAGCCATGGTACATCTGTCTGTGTAGGATGCAACACGGCTGTGCACAATAGTAAGGCATAGACCTGCATGGTCCTGTCCACCCAACCATGGACATGTGGCTGCTGGTGCACAACATTCGTATATACCTGAATGTGTGTGTACTGTTTAGGGTTTAAGGTAGTGTCATGTGTTCCACTGCATGCTATCAATCATATCCCCATTTGTCCTCCTCCACAGACTGCAGGGAACAGCAGGTCCAAGCTAGGACCCAGGAGCATGAGCAGGGCTCCCAGGACTGGCAGTAGTGGGAGAAAATAAATGCAAGGACATGACAAAGCCCAGAGTGGCCAGCCTGCAGATGGATGGTCTGCAGATACTCGTCCACAGTAATACATGCATTGTGTGTTTTGTCATCTTGGATCTACTCTGTGCAGCATTCTTCTGAGGTTGGTGATGTATGTGCATGTGTGTCTCACTAGGCTGCACACATTCCTGTGGGAGCAGTAACTACGCAACTGTTGTTGTGGTCACACACTCGGCCCTCGGGGCATTGTCTCATCACTGAAACTGTGGTGTGTCTGCTATTGTGTACGTCTTTGTGACAGGCATGGTGCCATATGTGTGTGTGTGTGTGTGTGTGTGTATGCACGCATGCTTGTGTGTGTGTGTGTCTGTGTGTGCACTGTGCTTTGGCATGCATTGCACCATGTGGTAACATGTGTCATGTGCCACCAACCTGGTTCACCACAGCATTAGCAGTAATGCTTGCAGCCCCTGGTAGTATGCCTGTCATTGTCAGTCGAGTCTGTTGTGACACATGGTCAGAACTAGGCATGATGGAGACAGGCACGAGCAACTGTTGTAGGGGTACACCTTAGTGACATGCCATATGCATCATTACACTGTGTATTTTGAATGTGGGCAAAGTTAATAATTAAAAGTGTCTGTGTTAGTATAATTTAGTTTAGATTTAAAAAAAGATTTTAAAAACTTGTCACATCCACTAGTATTGCATGTTCTGCACATGGACTAGTCACATGGTCATTTGGACCTATAACTGAAGGACTGCGGTAGTCAGTAACAGACAGCAATAGCACTGGGTACAACTTTTACTGACGGCAGTTAGTAAACACTATTTAATAGTTTGTGAGCATTTAATAGATTGTGAGCATGAACTTGAGCTCAAGAAGCTTTATATATGTTGCAGTCATATTGAGAAACCAGTCATTTCGCAAAATGACTAAAATTTTCACTTATTTTGTGAAATGCCTGTTTCACTCAGTCATTTCATGAAATGACAAAAATTTTCTGCCATTTCATGAAATGACTGAAAATAGTAAGCAGGCATTACATGAAATTAATTAAGTAATTTGTTTGTTTGTTTATTTATTTATTTATTTCTGTCTGTCTCAGAATTACAATACCTTTGAGTCAGAGACTCATTTATAAAGGCTCCACATCACAGTGTACAAGTTACAGCTATAGAAAGATAAAGAAAAAAAAATAAATAAAAAATTGTGTTTGGTACAGTAAATCCAGTAATATCAACAGTAGCATTGAAGAATCAAAACACACCACAGAGTGAATGCTAGATAACAGTGTGGATTCAGAGGGTGGTACATTGGTAGGAGAATACAAAATATGAGAAGCAAATGCACTGCAGTAAATACAACCATCAAACGTACAGAAATAGTAGATAATAGTCTAAGCAGACACAGTCATTAGAGACATTAGAGAGCAGAATGGGGGGGGGCTGGAATGTAGGCAAGGTTAAGTGCAGTCACAGGAACTAATTGCTAGGAGGTGCCGCCGTAGCTTAGATATAAAAGGCCCCAATTTTTGCTTAATCCTTGCTCATTTGGGATTATTAACTCAAAAAGACAACATGTAAAACTATTTTTCTTTTAACTTTATTTCTAAAACCATACAGTAATACGCATCACTTCACAGAACTAACACTTTTCATAGTTGAGACTGTTGTGACATTGGCTATTACACTTTAGTTTTGCTTTGTAACATTTGCATCTGTTTGTTTTACATTTCTTTGGTCCATTACAACTACATTTTACAAAACCCTGACCTCCAACAATAGAATACTGGATAACAGCCTCACGCAGTGACACAAGCTTATCCCTATTAATATCCTGATCAGTAAGAAGCTGCTGGAGACACGAGTCAAACTGATTCCTAGAGTATCTCCCATGGAGGATTCCACTTTTCACAGCAGTAGTATACTGATCATTCTCATCTCTGTCTACGATGACACCCAGTATGTTGTGTATTTCTAAAACCATACAGTAATACACATCACTTTATAGAACTAACACTTATTTTCACAGCTGAGACTATTGTGACATTGGCTGTTACACTTCAGTTTTGCTTGTAACATTTGCATCTATTTGTTTTACATTTCTTTTGTCTGCTACAACTACATTTTACAAAACCCTGAACTCCACCAATAGAACACTGTTAACAGCCCCATGCAGTGAGACAAGCTTATCCCTATTAATATCCTGATCAGTAAGAAATTGCTGGGGACTAGTGTTGCTCAAATAGTATCCTAAAAATCAGGATACCAACAGATATTCCCAATTTGGCCAAATAGTTGCTGTGGTAGGATAGTAGTGCTATCTGACCATGGATTCTACCAACTAGGATACCTGGATCCTAACCAGGATCCATCACTATCTGGACACGGATCCTAACTATCTGCCCTAGGATCTGTGAATCCAACCAGGATACCTGAATCCTAACTAGGATCCATCACTATCCGACCCTGGATCCTGCATCTCTCTTTGGCAGGATATCTGATAGGATCCATGTCAGGATACCAGCACTATCTGACAGATAGTGGTAGGATCCACAAAGCACTATAAGAGCAACACTACTGGGGACACAAGTCAAACTGATTCCTAGAGTATTTCCCATGGAGGAATCCACTTTTTACAGCAGTAGTATACTGATCATTCACTTCTCTGTCTATGATGATGCTCAGTTTGTTGCGTGGATCTTCTCTGCCTCGGTCAACCATTGAGATGGGGTCGGCCACATTGTCTCCAAGTTTACCTGCCTGAATTTCAAGTCAACTGTGCTTTACCATGCATTCTGCCTGTAAAACCTGGGCTGTGTGGTCTCCTTCAAACTGCTCAGAGGTGTTCTGTTGGTGAAGATGGAGGGCAGCTTCTGGATCAGGGTTAACTGGTGATGGCTGGCTGTCTGGGGGACTCTTGCAGTGAAGGGCTGCTTGGCTCTGGGGTCAGTGTGGGTGGAGAATTCTGGGGGTTCTAGATGAATCTGTACAGGCAGAAGTTCAGATGTAGGAGCAGGTGTAATCTCAAGTTGAACAATAGTGGCAGTGTGGTTATCTGGAGCTGTAGCAGGCAGAGGAACAG
This sequence comes from Neoceratodus forsteri, assembly GCA_016271365.2. Lineage (NCBI taxonomy): Eukaryota > Metazoa > Chordata > Ceratodontiformes > Ceratodontidae > Neoceratodus > Neoceratodus forsteri. Next base: position 556,574,289 of record CM028135.1, on the reverse strand, counting down.
GAGTGTCTTCTGGATCTGCTGATGCAGCAGCGTCAATAGAGTTGGTAGAAGGAGCAGTGAGCACTGAGAGCAGGTCATCCTCATTCTGTAGGCAGTCGATGATTTCCGATGGAAGAGAGGTTGAGATAAGTCTACATTTGGGATCAGTACCAAACAGAACTGTGTATAGCATACAATATATTCCAGAGCGATGGACAGCATTCTTGGTGAACTGAACAAAGCAAATTCCCATGGTCCAGTCCCACGAATAATTGCCTGCCATCCATGCTACTAGCATATACTTAATATCACCGTTGGTGCATTCCACTGACCCCTGGCTTTGAGGATGTCTTAGAGTTCCATGCACCAGTTTGAACTGAGGCCAGAAAATCTTTAGTTCTTGGATTACTTCAGCAGTGAATTCAGTTCCATTGTCACTCGGCAACACAATGGGGGTGCCAGGAAGGAGGAAGATGTCAACAAGCTGAAAGGCCACTTCTGCTGCTCTCTTTGATGTAAGGGTTTGGAGAACACAAAATTTAGTGAGGTGGTCCTAGTACACCATTATCCACTTGAAGTTGCCTTGAAACATACATATCGATGAGGTCAACTTGCCCTCACGATGAGTACTCACTGCTTAGGATGGGTCTAATGACAACACCTTTGGTCATGGAGTGCTTTCTATTTTTCTGGCACTCTAGACAGAAGGATCTAAAAAGCTCTACAACCTCTCTTGTGATGTTTGCATAACTAGATGACAAGTGTTTTATGACAAGGTCACAACCTCCATGGCGTGTAGCGATGTGTATTCTCTTGATGATGTCATATGTGTCCTCAATGCTCACATAGTACATGGGAGATTCCTCTTTAGTCCTTCGCATCTTGATCAGCTTCTCAATGTCACCACTTTGCAGAATTTCATACCTGCAATGAGGGAAATATAAAGTAACTGATTGGTAATCTTGCTGAATATTTTGTTAGAGTGACTACAGTAACAGGTAATATCACATTAACATTTCAGCCCAAGAAACAAAAGACAATATTAGCTGCTAATCCACTGAAATGTTTTTGTTCTGGATATCCATATCTAAAGAGAAAGAACTGATAATGTGGGCAAAAGGTAAAAAATATAATGTTCTTCAATGCTTACTTTTTAAACAGATAATATTCATGTCTTGACTTTTTGTAAAGTTCCACTCTGAACTTAATTTCAAAATCCTAAGCCATCTTCAGCAGTGATTACTTAGCAAGTGAAGAAATCTTATTCAATAACTTTCTTTTATATGGAACCACTCTTGCTCCAATTTATTGTAATCAATTATAATTACAATTATAAAAACAACAGTGGAGTAAGTGCTCGTTCAGTCAGAGCTTGTTTGATCTCTGTTTGGCTTGCCAACACAAAAATGGCAGAGTCTCCTCACTCTTTTAATTAACCTTTATCTTCTGATAATAAGATAATGTGTCTGAGTCAGTCAAAATCTGACTGGTAGTGTTAAGAAACCTTGTCCCCCACACCCCCCCAAAAAAAGAAATAACACCACCCTATCTGCATTTCCTGACAGTTATCTAATATTATGACATATTGTTAAAGTGATCAGTAAAACAGTGCAATAGAATGCCCATAACACGAGGTTTCACAATATGACAATAGCAATAATGCCAGTCATTTCATGATATGCCTGAAACCTTAAGGCATTTCATGTAATGACCAAGTGGAACAGGTACAGTCAAACAGCATAATAGAATGTCCATAACGCCAGTCATTTCATGAAATGCCTGAAACTTTTAGGCACTTCACGAAATGACTGTGTGGAACAGTCATTTCACAAAATGACTAAAAATTTTAGTCATTTCATGAAATGACTGGTTTCGCAGTATGACTGTAACATATATATATATATATAGATAGATAGATAGCATTGCAGTTTAAATGGTAAAGGACCACGTGGCATTTTTGGCAAAGCAGATGTTACACCTAAAGAATAAGAGCTCTCTGATTTGGCATTAAACATAGAAACATAGAAATTGATGGTGGTTAAGGACTGCTTGGCCCACTTAGTCTGCCCATTTCCCTACCTAACAGATAAGCTGCTGATCCTAGTTAGCTAACAGCCTACTTCCTCCTACCCCCCACTAGAAATGCCTTATGTCTGTCCCATGCGTTCTTAAATTACCCCACTGTTTTTAACTCCACGTCCTCCTCAGGAAGGCTGTTCCATGTATGTACAACCCTCTGTGTGAAAAAATACTTCCTCACATTACCTCTGAGCCGTCCCCTCTCTATCTTCAAATTGTGTCCCCTTGTTCTTGCACATCTCTTTTTCTGAATGATAATACCCTCTTGGACTTTGTTGATTCTCTTGAGGTACTTGAAAGTTTCTATCATGTCCCCCCTCTCCCTCCTTTCCTCGAGGCTATACATGTTAATCTCCTTTAGCCTTTCTTCATATGTTTTCTGGTGCAGACCCTGCACCATTTTGGTTGCCTCCTCTGGACAGCCTCCACCCTGTCTATGTCATTGCGGAGATGTGGTCTCCAGAACTACACACAGTACTCCAGATGTGGCCTTACCAACTGTCTGTACAGCGGGACAACAACTTTTTGTTTTCTACTGGTGATGCCTCTCCCTGTGCATCCCAGTATCTCCCCAGCCCTCCTTACTGCCTTCTCACATTACTTGCCCACCTTTAGGTCATCTGATATAACTACCCCAGGTCCCTTTCCATTATTGTCGTTGTCAGTATCTCACCCCCCATTTTGTACTCTTCCCCTGGGTTTTTTGTTTCCCAGGTGCATTACTTTGCATTTCTTTGTGTTGAATCTAAGCTGCCATACATTTGACCATTACTCTAACCTTGCCAAGTCCCTTCTTATCCTTTCCACCCCTGTGTATCAACCTTGTTGCAGATCTTTGTATTATCTGCAAAGGGACATATTTTTCCTTCCAGTCCCTCTGCAATGTCACTTATACATACATTAAAAAGGACCAGCCCCAGTACTGAACCCTACGGTACCCCGCTAGTAACCCCCCCTTTCTTCACTGTGGATTCCGTTTACTATTACCCTCTGTGTCCTGTTGTTCAGTGAATGTTTTACTCAGGCTACCACCCTGGGACCCACTCCTTGGCTGGCTAATTTGTTTATTAATCTTTTGTGTGGGACTGTGTCAAATGCCTTGCTAAAGTCTAGGTAGGCCATGTCCACAGTCCCTCCCTGGTCTACTACTTTGGTCACCCACACAGTCAAAGAAATCAATTAGATTCATCTGACATGACCTTCCTGCTGTGAATCCATGCTGCCTTGGGTCCTGTGCCCCATTGGCCTCTAGGTACTCAACAATTCTTTCCCTCAGAAGTGATTCCATCATTTTCCCTACCACTGAGGTCACACTGACAGGTCTGTAGTTTCCTGCCTCTGTCTTGCTCCCACTTTTGTGAAGTGGAATCATATCCTCCCTCCTCCAGTCTTCAGGTACCACACCATCCTCCCATGATTTATTAAAAAGGGTAGTCAGTGGTGTTACTAGTTCTCCCCTTAGTTCTTTTAGAATTCTGGGGTGAATCCCATCAGGCCCCATTGCTTTATCCACCATCAGTTTTAGGAGTTCTTTCAGAAACCTTTTTTCTGTGAAAGGACTGATATCAACCCCCCCCCCAGCCAGAGTACTTCTATTGACTGGATTAGGTACCTCCCCCCGCTCCTCCTTTGTGAATACTGAGCAGAAGTATTCATTCAGTATCCCTGCTTTTTCACTGTCCCTCTCTGCCCAACCTCCTCTTCATTCAGCCTCAGTATACCTGCCTTAGTCTTTCTTTGCTCCCTAATGTACCTATAAAATGTTTTATCCCCCTTCTTAACTGAGGTGGCTATCTTTTCTTCATTCAGCTCACCTAAATTCAAGAAACGCAAGGTGTAGTATTATTTTAAATCTCTTTAGAAGAGAATAACATTGTGTTAGCAGACAGAGAATATCTGATATAGTGTTGCTATTCATTGTAATAGTAGAACAGCCTGCTTGTAAGACTTTGCGGGAGAGCACTCAAGTTTTGGTGTGAAAGAGCTCATTCTTGGACCTTTTTGTTTTCTGCCTTAAAGCAGCAGAAAGTTCAGTCCAAATTATTTATATATTTTAAGTCCTGCAGGTGGTTCTTTTAAAATTGTATAATACTGGTTGATATCATGGGCTCAATTTTCAAAATCCCAAGAATGCCGCAAACCCCGGGTGCAACGGTCATTTGGCACATGAGGGCTTGCAGCATTCTCTTGGTCAACCATCAGGATTTTCAAATGCCACAAGTTAGACCAGATTTTGTCTGGTCTAACTCATGCCATTTGTGTGACCATTTTAATAGGCTTGTGCCAAATATTTAGTAGAAGTTGCCATAAAGTGTGAAAACTTTCACAACTGCACCCAGTGTAGTAAAATTGGGTGCAGCTGCATCAAAGGAGTTTGGCGCTAGTGTGCCAAAGAACGGGGTTGTCACAGCCCTGCTTCAACCTTTGAAAGTCGAGCCCAATGTATCTAGCAGTCTAAGCATAAAGAGTACAGTGTCACAATTATTTTTAATGCTAGGCATTACTGAATTTATAGAACAACTAAACTGTTTGCTACTTATTGTTTGTTCCTCATTTTGGATATTTAATTTATATGTTGGGGTTAAAATATATATCAACAATTTTAAATAATTTATTATAGCTTAATATTGTTTTTTTTCCCTAGTGGATTTTGAAATAAATAATAAATACCCTGTGGTTTGGCACTTACACAGTATAATCTCTGTTAAGGGAGATGCAGTGTCTAGGAAATGATCATCTGGTATTACATGGTTGCCCATCTGTTTAATGCAGGGACCAATAATTGCTGGCCTTTGTGTCTGATTGGGTGAGATTAAACTGACAATATTTCTGGCTACAAATAACCAACAGAGAACAGAAAACAATTTATGGGACTGTGTTTATCATACTGAAGCCACTAATTGGTTGTTTTGCTGGCTGTAACTTTACTGTTTTATAATGGTTCAGGCTGTTGTACTGGCTACACTGCACATTAAATTAATTTTATTTTTTAAGTAGTCAGGTACATTTTATAACTTTAATCAAGAACTGTTGTTTGCAACATTTTGGGAGAGGGAAATAGTTGAGTAAATATGGTACTAAAAGAAAGCCAACAACTCCATCCAATGCTTTGAAAACAAACAAAGAAAAAAAATTAAGAAAACATCAGTGTCAGCTACCAAAAAGAAATAGTTAAAATTCCAGGTTCACTCATGCCTCAGTTGTCATCTTCTCTAATTTTACAGGATAGATTTAGTCCTGAAAATCCACTACTGAGACAGATAAGGCATTTGGAAGCATCAGTAGAAACTGAAGTAGTAGAAGTTAAGCTCCCTGAAAAAGTGAATAACACAAAAGATATAATGGCGATACATAATGAGATAAAGGACACCTGTGCTGGTGATAATCAGCTAGTTCAGGGGAAAAACATGCGTTATTAGTACCTCAAAAAGTGGTAGATGATGAAGTTGAGAAAACTCAGGTAGGGGCATCAGAATCCAGGCAAGACACAAGATCTTTTCTCCTTGACTTTGAAGCCTTACAATCCTCTATTAACAAACTCACACAAGAATAACATTTGCCAAATGCTTTTTTAGATAGTCCATATTTTAAGTAATCTATTGAACAATATGCATCAAGAAGGTAGGACACTGTCAGAAAATCTTAAACAACAGCAAAATAAAACTTATAAACTACCAAATCAAGAACTAACATGCTCTGTGGAAAATTTTGTAACTCAGAATCTACTGTTAGCAGCATTAGCAGAAATAAAGAGGGACTTGAAAAAGAGTAATAACTTACTTCAGAAACTGTTGTATAGTCTAACACCAGTAGAGTCAAAATAGAGGCAGGCTCAGACTGCTGAACAGGATAGCAGGAGACAAACTAGGAGCACAATTAAAGAGACCACAAAAATGTGCAGAAAAACAAAGGTCTGAGATAGATGAATTATTAACAGAATATGAGGAGAGAAAGAAACAACTTTTAGATGCAAAACAACATAACAAAATGAAGACTGCTCCCCCACAAAATATGCAGAACAAAACAGATCACAATTTAAGAGATAAACAAGACAGTGGAGAGGTTCAGCAGACAAAGGTAGCAAGGCAGGAGAATTATAAGGAAGAGAGGATCAAGTAAAGTAAAAGGGAGGTTACAAGAGGGGTTCCACAGGGAGCTGTCTTGGGTCTGGTCCTCTTCAACATGTTCATTACTGATATTGGTGATGGAATCTGAGGGAGGCAGTGTCTTCACAGATAATGCAAAATGATGTGGGAGGGTGGATAGTGATCAGGGAATAAGGGATATGTTGAGGGACCTACAAAAACTAGAAGGGTGGTCAATGGTCTGGCGATTAAAATGGAGGCCATGCTGGGCTAGTCATGAAAAGCTGGGAGCAGCGTTTTTTAGTTTTTGAGCATTTGAGCATTTAAATATATTTCAATATATTTTTAGAGAGTTATTTTATATTTTCGTTATTGTAAAGTTCTTGTGAAATTCCTCAGAGGGACAGGGACACAGAAAAACAGAAGACCCAGTATGTATGTGGATGATTCCAGGGTTGAGGGAGAAACAAAGAGGTACATCTCATCCTGGTCTTTTGTTTTAGACAAAAATATAATGAATTATTCACAGGACTTACTTGTGGACTTGATCGATCTGCAGGGATGAGTGCTATCTGTGGGTGATGCCTGTGGAGGTGGCAGATTCAGTTGGAGTTTGTGGAGGACAGGCTGGTGGAGCTGTTCTGCCATATCAGAACAGGGGACTTGCAATGTGGGAGTCTGGAGGAGCATTTTTTGACGGGACACAGAAAGAAGGAAGGAAGGAAGGGGGATGAGCTGTAGTTTGGTGGGACTTCTCAGAGCAACAATCTGAGGATTTGCTGGTGGAACCCATGGCTGAACTGCAGAGATGTTTCTAGGAGGTATTTAGGGAGTTGGTTACTGGAGGGTGGCTGACTTCTGATGGATGGAACCAGCGGGGCAGCTGCTGGAGAGCGGCTGGTGCCAAGGAGGAGTCCTTGGATCATCCTGTGGTTTAGGTTGGTCAGAACCAGCAAAATCTGTTTCCTGAATGAAGAAATAAGCAAGAAGAGTCATTGTAGGATTTGCTGAGCTATTCCTCCTACACACCAAATTCTGGGACTGTGAGTGTGTTCATGCCTGCCTAAAACTATGGGGAGAGACCTCTGTAAAGTGTTGAAGTGACTATATTGCAGTTTTAAAGTAAAGTAAAGAGAATAATGAGGGCTAGGATGGTGAGAGCCTCTTAGTATCCAAGTAGTCCGGGCTGCGGAGGTGAGAGCACCCCAGTATTTGTCTGAGTTACATTTTTGGATAAGTTATTGACTTTTGGTTCAAACATGGATTTCCATTGACGAGTTCTTCATATACTGTATATGGGACTTGAACTGAGGAAGACAAGAACTTTTATTTTGTTAAACTAGTGCTTTGTCCCTGTTTGAGGACTTTTTGAGGACTTTATTTATAATCGTTTATTTGTGTGTTTTGTGTTTGGGGGTATGTATGTGTGTGTGAAAGGTGTGTGGCTGTGAAATTGGGATTGTGTTTTGGGTGGGTGGTTGTGGGTTTTGTATTTAAGATTGTGGGATAATTCATGGTGTTTTGGGTGGTTGTGTTATATTTGAGGTTTGGTTTTTAGTGGAGTGTTTTTTTTTATTAAAGAAGTGTGCTTGAGACAATGGCCCATAAGGCGCAGCTTCTTAGGTGGCGACCTACAGGACCTCCACCCCTTTGAGCTTCCAGCATTGCCAGCTGAGGCCTATTGGAGATGTACAACCTTGGAGAAAGCTCAGGGAGGGTGGCTGGGGGAGGTCTCCTTCGAGTGGCTGCCGGGGTGTCTGGGATTAAGGTGGTGAAGTCAAGGAGACACCCTGGAGTGAAATGGGAACTTGAGTGGGGGTTGCCATACTTAGTTCCCATAGCCAAGGGCTCCACCTTAGAGTGTGAGCAGAAAGCTGGTCTGGTTGCCCCACCTCATCCTACTTGTGTTGTGTTGTGCAATGCCAGGTAGATGAGGAACAAGACTGCCATAATGGTGGACTTGATATCCTTAGTTGACTTGGATTGCATCATGGAGACCTGGCTGGATGAAAATGCTGCTCCCATTCTGGAGGCGACAGTGCCAGCTGGGTGATCTGTGACACACAGCCCGAGGAAGGATTGCAGGAGTAGGGGGGTGGTGGTCATTTGTTTTAAATCTAGCCTGAACCTCATGGTGCTACATGTAGGTCCTATATGGTCCTTTGAATGTGTGGCCACCTGAGGTGGCGTTGGTGCGGGCTTCAGGGTGCTCCTGCTTTATCGTCCCCAGGAATAGATGGAGACTTTCTGCAGGAGGTCAAGGAGCTCATCACCGGCCTGGATTTTGAGTCCCCTAGGTGGCTGATTCAGGGGGACTTCAGTAGTTGGGTCTATGGCAGGCTCTTGAAATTTGGAAACAGTCTCCTTGGGAGCATGGAGGCCCTGGGCCTAACACAAAAGGTAACAACAGCAACACACTCAGGTGGCCACACACTAGACCTGTTTTTCTCCTTTGGTTTAGATATTATCAACCTCAGTGTAGATCTGGTTGTTTGGATGGATCATAGCACCATGGGGTTTATATTTAGGGCCCCCCCAGAAGGTCCTGGCCCTATGGAGATGGACCTATCGGGTGTTGGGGCTGATTGTGCAATTGGGTCGGAGGAGGCAGTGGTGGCCTATAATGGGCTGTTGGTGTGGCCTTTGACTCAATCGTACCCTTTTGTGTCTAGCCCCTGTGTACTCGTCGGAGACTTCCTTGGTATGAGGATCTCTGAGGTTTAAAGATTAGGGGGTGTAGGTTAGAGAGGCACTGGAGGAGATCTTGCTTGGTGGAGGACAAATTGGTTCTGAAGTTGCATTATGCTGACTATCAGGGGGCAATCTCCCGAAAGAAGGTGGAATTTCTGTCCTGGGAGATTGCTGTGTTCAGAAACCGAACAGCTCAGCTGTTCTGCATGGTGGACAGGCTTTTACATCCAGCCTGTCTACGTGCTGGGGGGGGCAGGTTATTGCACCAGGTGTGAGAAGCTGACTCTGTTTTTCTGTGACAAAGGTGTCTTCTATCAGGGCTGAGGTCACTTTGAGTGTCTCTTGAAAGGGATGCAGGGTCCAGCTTGAGTCATGCTGGAACACTCCTCCTTTCTGGGATGAGTTTGAGCTGGTTGGGGTTGGGGGAGTGGTGGAGATAATCTGAAAACTGCGGCCTACACAGTGTGATCTGGATCCAGGTCTAACCCACCTTTTGGTTGGATGCTTGGACCTTATTGAATTTGTGGTTACAGAGGTCATCTGGAGTTCATTGAGGAATGGGAACTTCCCATTGGCTCTGGAAGAAGCCTTGGTTAGACCCCTTTTGAAAAAGTCCTCTTTGGACCCAGATTGCCTCAGCAACTACAGACTGGTCTTGAACCTCCCATTTTTAGGGAAGGTTATAGAAAAGGTGGTGGCCGTGCAGCTTGAGAGACATCTCGCTGCTTCCTCTGCTGTGAGCCTTTCCAGTCTGGGTTCATTGCAGGGCATAGTATGGAGACTGCCCTAGTAAGGATGTTAAATGATTACATGATGGTGAGGGACAGGAGAGACTGTACCATCTTGGTCCTCCTGGACCGTAGACCATGAGGTGCTACTTGACTGCCTGTGGTTCTGGTGCAGCCTGTCTAGTAACATCATCAACTGGTTCAGTTCATACCTGACAGACAGAGTGCAAAGGGTGAAAATGGGAATTGTCTCATCTAACCTGAAGCCTCTGTACTGTGGTGTTCCGCAGGGTTTGGTCTTGTCGCCCTTATTGTTCACAGTGTACATGCTGCCATTGAGGGATATTATCAGGTGGTATGGGCTGGGTTTTCACTGTTATGCAGATGATATCCAGCTGTACCCATCCTGTGCACCCAATTACCATATGCTGGACTCTGTATTTATAGATCAAATGCACACCTATTTCATAAAAAGCTTGAATTCATTTGAATACATGTTCCTCTGTCATGATTAGTGTTTCCTAAAAATAGCATGCTGTTTGGTTTTGTGGTTTTCTTTAAATCAGCATCTGTTAATGTGCTCTGCAGTAACTGAAACAGTGAAGAAATGGTGAAGATGTTTCTGTCCCTCTCAGTGAGCAATGGCATCATACCCATCCAGCCTGCTGCTTCACTAATTAAATCTCTGATTGACTGAATAAGCTGCTGCAGTTCTTAGTTAGAGCATCGGTAGAGCTAATTCTTTTCACTCAGAGATGGTTACTAATCCATCTGGCTTGTGTTTAGAGAGATATGCTTAAAATCTATCTTTCTGTTCTTATAAAAAGTTGATCATTTAGGATGCAGTGCTGAATTTTAGTGGCATGAATGAATGTCTTTGAGAAATTACCTGGTCTGTATCACAGATGTCAGTTCTCTGTAATCAAAATTCTGCATTCTATTCTGGCTAAATAACACAGGGTTGTTTAATGGATATAAACTAAATCTGCATTCTGTTAATTCATAGAAGCAGTGTCTCTTTGATGTAGCCTCAATAAATAGGTTCATGTGAGAACAATTTTGTTTTTATGTCAGATTGACAAACATGTGTCTGCCACACTGCTAGTTCAGAAACATGTACTGTATGAACTCATAAAATTCAGTTCTTTGTGGGGTTCTGTGTGAAAATACATCATATATGTGTATAACTAGAATACTATATGGCATCCTGATGCCCCTTTCTCCTGCCTCTCAGTTGCGGCTGTTGCACCCTGCTTCCCTCTGTCCCCAACCCCCACAGTCAGGGCCAATGCACACTGTTGTACCCTTTTCCTGTCTCCACAGTCAGGGATGCTCTGCTCTGCTCTGGTAAGCCCTAGAGCCCCATGGTCTCTGCCTTCAAAGTTTGGGCTGCTGCACCATGCTGCCCTAGGCCACCAAAGGTGGGGCTTTTGCTGCACCTTGCTACCCGCTTCCATTGCCCCAAATAGGCAGGGCTGCTGCACCCGTGCATCCCATCACACAGGCAGGGCTGATGTACCCTGATTCCCCACTGTGTTCTGCACCACAGTCAAGGCTTCTACACCATGCTGTCCTCTGTCCCCTGACACCACTGTGCTCTGCTGCACCATAGAGCCTCTTGTCCCCACAGTTAGAGTTGTTGCTCCATCCTGCTGCCTGCCACTAAAGTCAGATCCTGTGGTACACTGCCCAAAACTACCCAATAGAAAATACAAAAAATACTTTTATCTTGTGTTAGAGGGTGGTGGACAGAGGGTAGCAGGGTGCGGCAACCTAAACTGTATGTGCAGGAGGCAGCAGGGTTCAGCAGCCCTGATTGTGTGGAGAAGATAGTGGGCAGCAGGTTGCAGCAGCCTCATATGAGGGCCAGAGACAGAGGTCTTTTATGGCAGTAGAAAGGGGGAAGCAGAGAGCCACTGCCTCAGCTGTCGGGCAGGAGACAGGGTCATTGGGGTGGAGTGGGAGTGGGGATTACCCCCCAACCTTGTGTTGGGGGTGTGCCCCTAACCCCCTCTACACAAGTGAAGAATTTGGGCATGATCCTGGACAATGGCCTGACACTTGATGTTCAGGTGCCAGCCATGGTTAGAAGTGGGTTTTATCATCTCAGGAATATCGCCCGAATTCGAGCCCTGATCCCACCTGAGGACCTGACCATGCTGGTGCATGCTTTCATCACTTTCAGGTTGGACTGCTGTAATGCCCTGTACCTAGGGTTATCTGGAGGCAGCCTTTTGCAGGCTGCAGCTGGTACAGAATGCGGCAGCAAGATTGTTGATGTGGGTAAAAAGGTATGAGCATATCACCCTGGTCCTCCATGGACTGCACGGGCTGCCAGTCCAGTGGAAGGTTGTCTTCAGGATAGGGCTGTTGACCTATAATACCTTTCATGAAAGGGGTCCTGTCTATCTGCAAGGTCTCCTTGTCCCCTACCGTCCAGCATGGGCACACCGTTCTGCCAGGGGAGGCCTCCTGGGAGTTCCTAGAGATAGGTTGCGGCATTCTGGGGACAGAGCATCCTCAGTGGCTTCACCTACCCTGTGGAACACATTGCCTGGTTATTTAAAGGAGGCTTCCTCAGTGGAAGCATTTAAAAAGGGCATTAAAACATATTTGTTCCAGCAAGCATTTTATTGATTATGTTTTACAATTATTATTTGGTTTTATGGGATAGACAGATAATTGTATGCTCCCAGTTGTATTCTTTTATATGTATATTTGTGTATGATTTTAAATGCATGGTCTTATATTGTATAGTGCCCAGAGTCTTTGAAAATGGGCACTTTAGAAATAAAATATCTATCTATGTATCTATTAAATGTCAGAAAGTACAAGGTAATCCACCTAAGGAAAAGGAACCCCAAGACAGAGCACTGGTTGGGTAGGGTGAGACATAACACTACAGAAGAGGAACAGGATCTAGGAGTTATCATCAGTAACTCCATTAAACAAATGAACCAGTGTGGCAAGGACTATAGCTGGGCTAACAAGATACTGAGATGTATCAGGAGGCGTATTGATAGTAGAAGAAAAGAGGTAATACTTCCCCCATACAGATCCCTTGTGAGGCCTCACCTGGCGTAATGTGTCCAGCTCTGGAGTCCTTACCTCAGAATGGACAATGACAGAACAGAGAAAGTGCAGTACAGAGTAACAAAAATGGTTCAAGATCTTATGAGGAGCGCCTTAAGGCACTAAATACGTACTCACTGGAAATCAAACAGGAGGTGGAGATATGATAGAGACCATAATGTTCCTTAAATGAATATACTAGATAAACTGTGGTGAACTGTTTACCCTGAATACCAACTCAAGGTCACATGGTCATAAGTGGAAATTAAAAGGAGGGAGGTTCAGGAAGGACATCTTTAATGAAAGGGTGGTGGAATGTTGAAAAAGTCAGTCGGCAGAGTTAGTGGGTGTGAATACAGACAGGGGGATTCAAGCAGGCTCAGGACAGAATGAAGGGAATAGTGGTTGCCCAGGGTGACAAGACCAGGGAGGAGAGTAGAGATAGGACAGGAAGGGTTAGTACCTTGGAGGAACAATAGGTTCCAGGGAAGGTTCCAAGGATTATAGGGAATATGGGCAGACTGGTTAGACATCTGGTCTTTTTCTGCCTCCTTGGTCTATGTTTCTTTTTCCCTGTGTATATTGATAATAATTGTTATGATGTCAAAAAAGTATTGAAAGCTGACTGACAATAAATGAAGTATGAACTATTGAAATTGACTGAATTTCCATGAACTAAGTTTTGAGTTCTTAATAATGATGGTTATTAAAAATATATATTTGAGTACTAGATTTACAAAGTTAGTAGTCAAATGCAACATCTGTTTATAGGCACTAGGTCACAACAGAGAATTCAACAATAGTGCTTGCTAACACAGTGCCACAACATTGCCTGCAGTATCGGTACATGGTAGCAGTCCCAACACACAGGCAGGACCGCTACCGCACAAAAAAATAAAGTTAAGTTTTTGCCGGGGTCTCTGCCCAACTGCACCCCTGTAACTAATATAATCAACTCCGAGCTGGAGTTGGATTATGGGGTAAATTGTAAAGTTGGAGGGGGTGTCCATGAGATGGGGCTTACTAAATCTGACACCTGCCTCAGAAAAAATAATGATCAGAGACCAGGATTAGAACCCTGGTCTCCAGCACCATTCTGACCAAGTTGCTCCATGCCTCAGCCCTCCTGCCATGGGAGTAGCTTAGCTAGATTCTGATTTTTCACAGCCCTTGTCCAGCCCTTTCTTGACTTCCAGTACCACTGATATCTACATGTGTTGCACTTACTGCACTGTGCTGTTCTACCCATTTCGCTGTCCATGCTAGCTCTTCATACAGCACTCTTCTTACATGCGCTGTAATTGATGCACTATTCTAACTGAGTACCCTATTTATCTATTGAGGAGTGTTAAACCCATTTTCAAAGGTTATTCTAGAGATTCAATTTACTAGAATTAGAATATTTGTGGGTATGTAGCTGTGTAAAGGTTCAGTCTTAACATAAAGTAATCACTTCATGGATCAGTGTCTCCTGTATTGTAAAGTAACTACACAATGGAGTTAAGATTTCCTATATTATAAAATAAGTGGACATGTGTGTCAACGTTTCCTTTATTCCCAAATCATGTATAATATTACAGTTACAATTTGAATTTATTTTTAAAAAAGGATACACAAGCAATGTTACTAACCAATTAGATTACTGTTTAAATATTTTCAAGGTATGAATACCTACAGAATACAAGATATAGTATTGTATTATTTAGAAGAACAGAAAGTAAGTTCCTCAAATAACAAAATATTCTTACATAATAACAGTCATCATTTATATATAGCAGGAAAGAATTATTATTATTTAGAAAATGGACTAGAAAAATAAAGCATGCTGACTGGCTGAAAGCCATGCTCAGCATGCATTTATTTTTCAATAGATACCCGCTAAATAACAAGTGCTAATTCGGTGTGCCCCATTACTTAGACTATCATTGGGTACCCCGAATTTCCAAACTGGCCAGCCGCCAATTTTTGCCCCCTCGCTTAGTGAGTGGCCAGCCCCCAAGTACTCTGTAGAAAAATCCCACAATCTGCTACTGGCTCACTGGCTGCCTTTTTCATTCACACAGTCCCAAAAACAAACAAAAGGATGTTTTATCCCCAATGCCTACTATACTTTCTCGGTGCTGGCTCAGTCAAACTCCCTCATCTACAGTTCTGACCTTCTGAGTCCCGTTCGTAGTACCTGGAGCCATCCCCCCCCCCCAGGACAAATCCCACCAACTGATACTGCCTCTCTTATTCATCACCACATTAAAAAAAAGTGTGTTTCTTTTTCCCCCTCATGTTTACTTGAGTTTCTTAATGCCAGCTCAGCAGCTCAGTTGACCTCCCTCGTGTGCAACTCCCGATCTTTCTTCCGGGTCCCGCTCGCACTGCATCTATTGAGTGCATCTCCGTCTCCACCGTCACATAACAGTAGCAATAAAAATAACTAAAATGGGGAGCACTAGTTAACAAGACTGTAAATAAAACACCACATTGCTCTGCAGTCCCCCATGCTCCCAGATCAGCATCTGCAAACAGATTTTTTTTTTTTGCTTAAACTAAGGAGTCTTCACTAGGACAAAGGTCCTCATCTCAAAAAAAACAACCCTCAGTTCAATGCAGGCAGATGGACTATTTTTTTACAAAACATATCTCAAGCACATGTTTACTAACATTTATTTTATTAAACTAATTGTTTTACAGTGCCTATTTTCTAAGTGAAATAATACCCTCCAGGGTGGGCTTTATTGGGAAATACCAGACCTTCAGGGCTATAAGGCCCTCCACCTGTAGCGCCAGGCCTCATTACACCCCGGGTGGTCCGGTATTTCCCAATAAAGCCCACCCTTTTGGGTATTATTGCTTACATAATATTTATTGCAAAAAAAAATTGTTACTGCACTAAATAGGGTTAAAGCAACAAAAGAAGAAAAATGTGGCATTAGGGTTTCCAACCCTAACATGCCATCCCCACCCTGCAGGCAGCAACAGGTGTGGGGTGTGCCTTGGAGTTGTCAACCCTAATGCTCACCCCATTCCATGAGAAAATAAGCTGAGATGGCTACGGTATATGAGAATGGGGTGAGCATTAGGGTTGACAACCCCAAAGCATGCCCCATATCTGTTGTTGCCTTCAGGGTGGGGTGTTAGGTTTGGAAACCCTAATAGCACATTTTCCTACTTTTGTCACTTTAACCCTAACTATTGCATTAACAAAGTTTTTTGCAATGAATTTTCTTACTTTTTGAGATACTACTTTTTCTGTAATTAGTTTTTATAAATGCATGTTTTTTTTATAATTTGTTTTTATAAACGCTTGAGCTACTATTAAGGTTGTGCAAAATTGGAAAATTTCACCCAGCGAAATATTACGCATAATTAGAGCATTTCACAAAATATTTCGCTGTGTAAAAAGTGACATTTCGCCCTCTGTTGTGAGTGAAATTTCACCCCCAAGCCAGTGGAATTTTGCTCGCAGGTGAAATTTTGCCACCTGATGGGTTACATTTCATCTTCTGCAGGAGTAATTTCACCTCTCCCATGGTGAAATTTAGTGGCCACTGGCCACTTCCCAAAAGTTTAACTGGTATCTAGTGGTTCCCCCAGCCCCCTGGCCACTCACTGGGCCAAATTGTTTTTCCCTGTTGTCCAGTGGCCTCCCAGGATGATCACCTGCTGTAATTTAATTAGATAGGCACCCCCCAAATTTACCATGGCCCCAGGCCATTTGTTTTATTAAAAAAAAATTGAACCCCAACTCCCTGGTGTCTAGTGGTCATCCCAGGCAGATCACCAGCTGTAATTTAATTAGATAGGCACCCCCCCCAAGAGACCTAGGCTCCTGTCTATTTGTTTTATTAAAAAAAATTCAACTCCAACTCCCTGGTGTCTAGTGGACCCCCATCCCCACCCCATTATTACCCAGCAGCCCCCCCAGCTCCCCCCAGTACCCAATCAGGCCACCAGCAAAGCCCTCCACTCATCTCCATGGCGGCAGCCCGATTGAGCATTTGAATGAATGAGCACCTCACGCTCCAGTGGACTTGTGGCCATGAGAACAGTGGAGGGCTGGCTGCTGGCCCAATCAGGGTATTAGTGGTGGAGCTGGATGTGGAGTTGCTAAGTAATGATGGGGTGGGGTCCACTAGACACCAGGGAGTTGGGGTTGAATTATTTTTTTTATAAAACAAATGGCTAGGGCCAAGGTAAATGGGGCCATCTAATTAAATTACAGCTGGTGTTTGGCCAGGAGGAACTAATAGATACCAGGGAGTTGGGGTTGAATTGTGTGTGTGTGTGGCAAGTGCTTATTGCCATTTATGGTCAGTGGTGGGGCTTAAAATAAGCTTGTAAAATTATAAAGTCGTTGCCGCAATTTAGTGAAACATTTCACGTGGCAAAATTGCTGATTTCGCTACAATTTTGCTTGCAAAATTTTATTTCGCTGCATCTCTAGTTACTATAAAAAAAACAACTTTTGACCACTACACTACATTGCCTCTTTTGATATCACTGTATCAATGTTCTCTTATCCTAATTCAAGACAGATCAAAACTAAAACAGCCAATAATACTTTCCTGTTTCTCTGTATTGCCAAAACTCTTTTTCTAAACTTAACATGTTTCTAAACCGTTGAATTGTCTGACACTTCTTCATTTCATGTGAACACAAAATCAATACTCTAATGTGTATTTTAACATAAGTCTCCCAAGAGAGCTCCAGGACTGCACCTCTCTTGAGGAGTACAAGAAAGAGTTAAAACTACACCTAAGCAGTGTGTCTATTGCAGGTGCCGCAACCCATAAATGCACCTCTGCTAAAGGGGGATGCCTCATGTAAATACAGACAGAAAGGGAAGGAGGAACAGTAAGGAAGGACATAATGTACAGAACTGCACTTGCATCTACTATCTACTCATGAATGTGTGTAACTAACAAGGTTGTCGGTATGTAAACTCACCTATGTCAACTTTAGTAATGTCTATCTCTGCGACAAGTATACATGATCAATGTGCCATATACTGTAGTACAATCAAAATCATTGGTTTTCTTTTCCCCTCTAGGTACATGTAACTAATCTCGGGTTGCCCCTGAAAAAGGGACTGTCAAAGTCTCAGTGAGCCTACCCGGTTGCCAAAATTTAAATAAATAAAAAAATGACTACTTTCCTTATATAGCCCTAATGTTTAACACACTGTACTGATTTGTAGCCCATGTTTCAAAACAATTCACAGCCCCAAAGAAGACAGCATGTAGTTATCACCAGATTTTTCAAATTCTACAGCGTAATTTTGAAAACTTTGGACAAATAAGGAACTGTTTTTGGAATGTGAACAGGACAAACCAAAAATAAATTGTTGTAAACAATGATTTTGAACAGGCCAAACTTTCCAAAGAGGGATAGTTTTCAGTTTTCACCCCCATTTTTCTAACATCCTTAATTTAAAAAAAAATGCAAATAAGCTCATAATTATTTATGAGGTGTGAGGTGACTCTAGGTGTCCAAGCCTCACCACTTTATACAGCTATTTTGAAGTGCTTATTGAGCATGCTTAGAACCCAAACTTTGTAAATTCTCTCACTTTGGAACAGATTAATATTTTCACCAAACCAAAGAAATGCACCTCTGCTGACCAATCCCTTCCTACCTTGAAAATTTCAGACCAAAATTACAAATCATCTGGGTGCAAGGCAATGACAAAAAGAGAGCAAAAAACAGCAATTTGTTATGTTTTATTTGCTATCTGCATCTCGAAATCTGCATATCCAACTAGAACAAAATGTGGCATATCAAGAGATCTACCCCATTAAACTGTGTATGCAAAACTGTGTGCAAATCCATTGAATGGTTGCAAAGATATTAACATGCAAAATTTAATGCTCACTATTGCCATTTGCTGAACAGTAACTGAATTACACAAGTTCCATTATAAATTATTCTGGCTAGAACTGATCCCTCCTGTCATCTGTAGGGCACTCACTAAATTACATGAGTTCTATAATAAATTTTACACTTACCTAGCCAGAACTCATCCCTCCTGCTATCTGTAGGGCAGTCACTAAATTACAGTAGTAGCCAAAGAGATTTCAGTCATATTGGTCCTTGCAAAACAGGAGAAGATGGAAGGTTTGATACCTTTTATTGGACCAACATGTGTCTTGGACAAAGATTAATTCCATCTTTGTACAAGACACTTGTTGGTCCAATAAAAGGTATCAAACCTTCCATCTTCTCCTGTAGTAGTCAAAGACATGGTCAGATATTTCCAGATATTTTGTGGAATTTGTAAAGAGTTTCTCTATGCTGCCCCTACTGTGGAACTGCAGAAAGCAGGAGATTTCTCTAGAAATATCACAGAAATTTCAGGAAATATCTGACCATGTCTTTGGCTGTGTCAGTACACATGAGTTCCATTGTAAATTATACACTTAACCAGCTAGAACTGATCACTCCTGCTGTCTGTAGGCAGTCACTGAATTAAACATGAGTTCTGTTTAAACAGTAATACACATCAGGATGGTGTTGTTGTGTGATTTACACATGCCTAATAATAACTTTGAAATGTATTAAGATTTTTCACCAAACCAGTGATACACACATATGTAGGCCAGGCCCTTTCTACCCTGAAAATTTCAGACCAAAATTCTAAACCATCTGGGTGCAAGGCGGCGCTTGCTCTCCACATGGTATCTACAATTGCTAGTCCACTACTTAACTATTGCCCTCCTGCTTCTTGCAGCACGGGACATACACCCCAACCCTGGCTCGTCACTCACCCTTAACCAACCACTTTCTGCGGGCCAAGCCCTTTTCACAGTATATACATCAAATCTCTCTGCTGGCCCCCTTCCCTGGGGCCTACGACTCCTACACCTAAATACCAGAAGTCTAGTCCTCAAGCTTGATTCACTCCAAGCACTGGCTGCCCACTATGCCCCTGATATTGTCACCATCACCGAAACATGGCTAAATTCTAATATCACAAACTCCGAGGTTGCCATCCCAGGCTAAGTTATGACCCGACTCAACAGGTCTACCAGAGGCGGGGGAGTAGCCATTTATGTAAACTCAGACCTCCACTTCTCGGTAGTATTAACCGAAGCTAAGCCACAAGCCTATGAGCTCCTAATGCTACAGCTAGCACTCCAGTTCTCACTTCCCATTTACATTGCTGGTATATACTGCTGGCCAGGCACACCACTCTCATCTGTGACTGACCTCCTCACACTCATCTACTCACAGACCACCTCATGCGAATTATATATCATGGGTGATTTTAACCTTAACTGGTTGGCCCCAGCACTCAATAAATATAGAACAAAGATATCTGGTCTAAACCTTTCACAACTCATCACGGAACCCAACCCGCCTTAATCACAAATCTAGTAATCACTCACTAATTGACTGGGCTCTCTCCACTCACCTTCACCGGGTCATCAAAGCTGGCCTACTTCCTGACTCTCTGAGTGACCATGAAATTATTTATCTAGTTTGCAAAATTCACCGCCCCAAAGCTCCCCTGAAATTCCTAGTCCAATGCTCCTTCAAATCCCTCAATTTGTCACCCTTGCTAGAAGATCTAACCCTAGCAAACTGGTACCCGACCTCCACTTTACACTCGGCAGACGATGCCCTTCTGCACTTCCAAACCACATTTCTCAATGTCTGGGATACCCATGCCCCTTTGCGTCACAATAAGGTACATGGAAACCATCCACCACGGATTACCCAAAAACTCATAGCATGTCAAAATGCCCGTGACAAAGCATGGAGAGTGCACAAATCATCCCACCTCCCTCAAGATCTCATCAAGTACCGTATGTTATGTAATAAATGCACCAGAGCAACCCGGCTAGCTAAAGCAGAATACTTTAGCTCCACCCTCACAGCTAACTTAAATAGTCCATACAAACTTTGGAAGGTCATTCACTCCCTTTTCTCTCCACCTGCTACCAATCCCACTCTGCTCTTAAGTGTTAAGAACACCCTCCTCTTGGATCCTAACGCTATCGCCACTGAGTTCAACATATAATTCTCCACGTGCGCTTCCATGCTACTCTCCTCCCTGCACACCCCTCACATACCTCCAGTAGTACCTATGAATACACCCAGGCCTCACACCTTCAAATTCAAAGATATCTTGCCATCCGATGCCCTAAATGCCCTACAATCTCTAAACCCCTCAAAAGGTAAATCCATGGATGGACATAATACCAAACTTCTCTACCTCTCTGCCCCGCCATCGCAGCCCCGCTTGCCAACCTACTAAATCTCTCCTTTGCGACTGCAACTGTCCCCCAAACATGGAAACATGCTGTCGTCATCCCCCTCCCCAAGGGGGGCATTCCCACCTCCACCTCAAATTATCGCCCTATTTCTCTCCTCCCTGCACTCGCTAAAATACAAGAACACTTTGTGCTCACCCAACTGACATCCTTCCTATCTGACTCCAACTTTTTCACGCCATTCCAGTCAGGTTTCAGGAAGAACCATTCCACTGCCTCCTCCCTTATACGGCTCACTGACAACATCCTCTCTGGTATGGACAGAGGGCAGATCACCACAGCTATATTTGTCAACCTCGCCAAAGCGCTCAACACTGTTTCCCACCCCCTCTTGCTAACATGCCTAATGGAAGCTGGTCTTACTGAATCAGCCACCAACTGGTTCAGTGCCTGCCTCACAGGTAGGACCCAATCCATCAGAATTGCAGATGCCACATCAACCCCTCCTCACTATGACCACTGGGGTCCCTCAGGGTTCAGTACTTGGACCAATTTTGTTTTCCATTTTCCTTAATGACCTGCCTCTATGCTGCTCAACTTCATCAATCCAGATGTATGCAGATGACACTGTCCTTTTTGCCTCTGGTTCCTCCTTGGTAGAAGTAACTACAACCTTCAGATAGACTTCAACAAAGTTCAGAACTGGTTCAGTTTTCATCAGCTCTCCCTAAATGCTAAAAAAAACAGTCACCATGACCTTCAGTAAGTTTGATTGTTCAGGCTTTCAAGCCTCCCTGCCTTCCACACCCTGGATGGGACTGTAATGGAAAACACCTCCTCCTTCCACTACCTTGGGGTCTGGCTCGATCAACACTTATCTTTCTCAGTCCACATCGATGCAATCCTGAAAAAACTGTGCCCCAAGCTCCGTTCCCTTTACAGGAACCGTGGCAGCCTCCTCCTCACCGTGAGGCATGAACTAGTGCAAAAGATGATCCTGCCATCTCTTGACTACTGTGATACAGTCTACAGTGCTGCTTTCAAGTCCACCCTCTCAAGACTGGACTCACTCTTTAATGCTTTCTGCCACTTCGTGCTCAACGCACCCCCCGGACCCACCACTGTGATCTCTACCGCTCTCTTGCATTCCTCTCCCTTGAAAATCACCACCAGCTGCACTGTACAAAGTTTGTCTCAAAATGCTGGCTAGGATCCCTTCCATCGTACCTCTCCTCCTTGCTATCGCCAACCCCCTCGACCCATGTGCTTAGATCCTATGACTCCCACCAATTACTAATCCCAAGGAGGAAGTCCATCATGAAACAAGCTGCCTTCTCACACAGGCTTCCTAAACACTGGAACGAACTTCCTCATCAAATGCATCTCTCTTCCTCCACTCACTCCCTTCCTACCGTCATGGCTAACTACCCAATGATAAACTGTGCCTGCAAATAAATTCCTCCTGTGCACACCCCCGTACCCTGTATCCCCTCCTGCTCACCAAAGACACCCTTCCTATGCTACTAAACTGGGCTATTAAAGTATTGCACTTACTACACTTCTGCTGTGTTGCTGTCTTACTGCACTTCCAGTTCATGTTTCTTGCACCATGATTGGATCATCATGTCCTATACCTAACTATTCCCTGCCTACAGACTGGATTATCACTAGCTTTCACTAAGCTGTAATTCCTATTAAGTGTACACCTTAATGTAATGTAAGGTATGCAATGTATGTAATGTAAAAAATGTTTGCTATTGTTTTATACTAGAAAACCAGTGAGTTTCCTCTTCGGTGCACAAACTGTAATGTCAAATGTTTACTCTGTGATAACCTGTGTGTTATCCTCTCCTATGTACCCCCCCAGGTCGCACCGGGAGATGAGCATCGTTTTGCTCAGTGTGCCTTCCTGGTGAAACAATTCAATAAATAAATAAATAAATAAAGGTGATGACAAAAAAAACAAAAAAACAGCAACAAGCAGAAATTTGTTATATTTATTCACTATAGGCATCTTGGAATCCACACATCTGACTGGAAAAAAAAAAACATAGCAAATCAAGGGATCTACCCCATGAGACCAAGCATGTAAAATCTTGTGCAAATCCATTAGATGGAGGCAAAGGTATTAAACTGCAACATTTTACACACACTACTGCCATCTGTAGAACAGTCACTAAATTACCCATGAGTCAGTTGTGTAGATTGTGAGCCCTAACACTCACCCCATTCTCCTATACTGTACCCATCTCAGCTTATTTACTTATGGAATGGGGTGAGCTTTAGGGCTGAAGATCCCAAGACACACCGCTTGATGCCTGTTGGTCTGTCAGTGGCTAAGCAGGTAGCACACTCGCCTCTGAGGCCAGGAGATCAGAAGGCTGTGGGTTCTATCCCCACACCAGGCACTTGGATTAAATCCCAATACTGACACTGTGGTGAAGCATGAGAGGGTGCTGCACTCCTGAGGTGCCATCTTTCAGATGAGATGTTAAACCAAGGTCCCATCTGCCTCTTCCGGTGGTAGTTCAGGTAGATGTTGAAGATACCATGGCACGTCTCAAAAAGAGTAGGGGAATTTTTTATGACTTCACAACAAATGATAACAAACAGTGTTAATGCACACATAAAGTAATACAGAAATCAAAGGTAAAAGAAAAACAAAGAAGTATTTTGGTCATACCTGTCAACAAATCATAATACAAAAACTGTTTTCCACATAACGGAAAAGAAAACAATTACAAAAAGCGAAAAGCAAAAATGAAGTATTAAATCATACTTGTCATCTCTAGAAATGTTATTCTAAACTTAAACCATAAAAAATATTGGAAGAATCTTAAAGAGAAACTAAATATTATGTATTCTAGTCATACTGTACAACCTATGTACACCCCACCCCTAAAGAAGTAGGGGAAATATTTTGTAATTTCAAACCACCATGCATGTTAATTCACATGAAAGACTCATATAAGAATAACAGAGCATCCTAAATCAACAACATACAAATAATACAAATATTTTCCTAATCCCTGCCGTTCAGGTAAAAGTTCCCCAAAAATGGGGGTATTTACTCTTTCTAGTAGGGGGATTTTTTTTATTCAAAACTTTGAAAACAAATTATAATACTTTACAAGCATAACATAAAGCAAAACTTTAAAACAAATATATATTAATGCATATGTCCCCTTCTAGAAATATTAAATCCTAGTCTAAATATTAGCATAGCACAAAAGCCCTTATACTAAAGAAAATACATGTTAATTCATACAATTCCTTTGAAGTCCATCTCTCCCACCCCTAAGTGTAGGGGAAATTTTCCCCAACCTCAACAAAATCATAATACTGTACATTGTTTATATTCAGGAAGAAAGCAAAATCTTAAGGCAAAGTAAATAGTAATGCATGCTTGACCCTTTGGGAAATATTTACTTATGCTGCTTTGTCTATCCACTCCCTATTTTTCCATGAAGAATTAAATGTGGATTCTGGATACTGAAATTTTTCCTGTCATTTAAGGCCTAAAATACTTTTTTGAATTGTCCAAAACAATCGTTCAACTTCATTATTTCTCTTATACTAAGTGAGTTGACATCTATGAGCCAAATATGGTACTTTAATAGCAACAAAAATTAAATGAATCATGTCGTGGTGATATTTGCCCCATGATCTAGGAATAAGCCCAAGAACTAGAATCTCTCTTTTGTTATCATCCTAAATGGGTAATATTTCCATTTTCCATACAAAAAGGACCAACAAGGCAGAATGTATGAACACTCAAAAATACTGTAGGTGCTCCATAGTTTCAGGCTGACCAGAACACTCTAATTCTCTAAGGCATATCCTTTCCAATTTATCTCTGTGTTCTAAGTTATTTTAACATTAAGCTTGTTGTATACACAAAGCTATAATACATCCAACATTCTTCTATTCTTCTTCATAGCCTAGTGTTAGTTAACATATTACCTACCTTAGTCACCTGACTCTGGTATTTAATGCTAAATTCTGGATATTCATAATCTTGTTGTGTTACAATGTGGAACTATAATTCTTTTCTAGAATATGTCAGAATCATTTGTTTAGTAATAGCCCAGGTTTTTAATTTCCCAAAAATTTAGTCTAAAAAATAGGGTAAGCCTCGTAAAGGTTTTTGTTTGTGTATAACTGAATTATTTTCCCATGTGTGTATCCAGGGCTGGAATTGGTCTAAAACCCATGGGCACATGTTTTTTGTGAGTTTGTTAATAAAGGTTTGATACTGCTGTAAAGAAACATAGTAAACAAGAAAACTAATGGGTGAATCATATTTAAACATCCTAATTTAGTTGGTAAATACTGCATGTAATTCCTCTCTTCAGGGATTCAACCTACTTCCCCAAACTACTTGGAAGAAACAGCCATATATCCTTGTTTTCAATTGTTTTGTGGAGGGAAATGCCACACTAAGATGTAAAAAGAGGGTCAAAAAGGAAGTCTTTATCATAAAAATACGTTTAGGTTTGGACACATGCCATGTATTCCACCGTTTTACATTCTTCTGTCTCTCTTGTAAGAGTATATTCCAGTTATAATTACTTCAGTTGTCAGGTTGAAAAATACACCCAGGATTTTATGCATTCCAGGTTGAATTGGGATGTCCAAAAAGACGGGGTCTGCTGTGGGTGATGAGCCTAATGGCAGGCAAGGACTTTTATCATAGTTCATCTGGGATCTTGTAACTTGCTGGTAAGAGTTTACAACCTTTTCTGCTTCTATGCCTGAAGGTCTGTCCGCTATAAGTATATATAAATCATCAGCATAAGAAATAGTTTTAAGTCCCTGATCCTCACTGTAGACCAAGAACCCTGTTACAGTTTCACAATTTTGTAGCTTATACAGGAGGGGGTTTAATGTAAGAATATACAAGCCAGGGCTAAGGTGGCATTCCCATTTGACTCTCCTATTGATCTGGCAGGGTTGACCAATCCATCTATTGACATAGGGCTTGACATTTGCTTGTTGGTAACATGTTTTAATCCGATTGATAAAAGTATCTGGAAATCCGTAGGCATGTAAGCATACCCATAAATAGCCGTGATTTATTTATCAAAAGCTTTAGCCTGGTCCAAAGCCACTATGTAACCACCAGTTTCATCAGTATTTCCTTTTTCCGGGAGTTTTCTTAGGATGAGAAGTCCATCAACAATATTCCTACCCGGAACTGTACAACATTGTGAAGGGTGTGTAATATACTCTAATACTGTACTCATTCTGTTATTCAATAATTTGGCTAAAAATTTAGCACCTGTGTTAAGTAGTGTAATGGCGTCCAATTATCAATAGCAGTCTTGTCTCCTGATTTGTAGAGGAGAATCAATAAACCCTCTAACACACTTTCTGCAAGTGTTGATGTATGTAAAAAGTAGTTAAATACTTGTACTAACTCTTTTTGGAAGTAGGTAAACAAAATCTGGCAAAATTCACTGGGGAAACCATCAAGGCCTGGTGCTGTCCCATGTCTGAATTGTGAAATCACAGTTTGAAATTCAAGCTCTGTGATTTGGGAGGTAAGGGTCTCTTGGAGGAACTCTGGTATCTGGTGCAGGTCTCAGGAAAGTAACCACTGAGTGATTTCTGGGCGAGACAAAGGGTTGTTTTGAAATTTATCTATGATGTGGGTTTCTATTTCCTGAAGAATTTCTTTTCTGAGTGTACTTATTTGCCCATCACCATTTTCAAGTGTGTTATTGATTTATTGTGCCGCTGCTGTGAGCAGGTTTTGAAAGGGTTGATATTACCCTGTTTTCCCTGGTACCCAAATTTTTGTTCTATCTCAAGTGACTTCATCCTGTTATATTGTAGGGACAGCATTGTGTCTTTATCTCCATAATTTGGGCATCATAGGAGAGGTCTCCCTCCCTCCATAGTTGATTTAATAACTGGTTCCTTAATTCTGAGTATTTATCTTTTTTTAAACTTCCCATTAAGTTTGCCCATAAGTTGAAAATAGTCCCAAAAAGGTGTTTGGAATCTTCCCACCATTTGGCCAAATTCTCATATAGAAAGAAAACAAACTTATGAGCATCAATCAAGTTTTTAAAACCCTCCATAATATATGTATTGTCTAATAAGCTTAGATTCAAACACCAGTACTCTTTGCCTTTGGTGGTGCCCTAAAATCTGATAGGGTAATGTACACTAGGCTGTGGTTTGATGTAGCTACAGGGAAAACTTGTTTTTTCCTAGTTCAGGTGGATGTTAAAGATCCCATGGCACTTCTCGAAAAGAGTAGAGGAAATTTTTATTATAACTTCAAAAACTAAAGAAGTACAAAACAGTGTTAACTCGCACAAAAATAATAGACAAATCATAAGAAAAATCAAATAAGTATTATATCCATACATTTGCAGGTATATTCAAATAAATACTTAAAACCCCAGTGAAATCATAATACTGATCTCCACCCCACCCCCACTATGAGAGTCGGGGACATTTGTGATGACCAAAATTTACAACCAATATGCAAAAATATATTATGTCATACAAACTCATAATAAGGGAAATCAAAATAAAAAATAAATAGCACATCATACCAAAAGTTTAAAACACAAACAATCCCTATGTATACAAAACCCCCTTCCCTTCCCCCTAAAAGAGTAAGGAAAATTTTCAAATGCAATGGAAAGCAAAAATACAGAGAAAGCAATGTTGCATCCCCCAACTTCATAATAAGAGAACAGAAAACATAAATAAGTAGGGCACCATACATCAAAACAAAGAACCCCTCATTAACCCCAAAAATAAATATTGTTTTTTAAGAGTTATGCTTCTAAGACAGTAAAATAAATAGGTCAAAACTGTATTACATCATACAATACCAGACTGCAAAGAAACAGAAGTCAAAACAAAAGAGCACATCACACAGTAATAGGAAACATAATGCCATTGAGCAAAAATGAGACCACCCCCCCCCAAATACATGTATGCAGAGTGTGGATTCCTAACTTAAAGGATCCTGTGAAACACATCAGTAGTCCGTCCTACAGAATCCTGAAAAAAGGGGGAAAAATACCACATAAACAAGTAATAACTCCTACTGAGGTCTTAACCAAAAAAAAAAAAACAGCCACCCTACACAGACCCTCTTCTACCAAAAAATACAGGGGAAGGTGTCTTTTGAAATGGGGATCCAAGTATATGCGATATAGGAAGGATATGCACCCATTAGAGACCAGACCAGCTGTCCCAAAGGCCAACAAGTTCTGATCCTAGAATCAGCTATATGACTCTCTTCATCCCGTATCCAACCAGGTCATGTTTTGCCACCATAGTTTATATAGGTCAGGGGAAGCAGAACTGTATTCAAAAACTCTCCACATAAGGATATCCCCCTATATAGCATAAAACACCTATTCGCTTGTTTTCAGCCTCTTCCTAAGTATCAATTCACAGCGTGCCTGCCAAATTTGAAACTTAACATACCCTTTACGTAACTGCATGGTACGTGTGTCATATTTCACCCAAGACCTTGGGAGGATGCCACTGACCCAGACATCCAGGGTTAAAACCTGAAAAGGGCTTAAAGGCCATAACCTATGGAAAAACTCCCAATAAGCAACTACAAAGGGGCAGTCTATAAATAAATGCTGCATTGTTTCAATCTCTCCAGAGCAGATATTTCCCCTGGGGCATGTATGGTCCACAACTTCCTTATGCTTCATATTCTCCTTGACCCCCAGTTTCCTATGGGTATATAACCACAGAAAATCCCACATATACGCAGGGACCCGTGGGTTGTGTAGAATTAGTGTAATGGATTTCTGCACTGAGGGCGGTTGCTCCACAAACCAAGGATCCTCCACAAAATGGGTGTCCAAAATCCATTTATACACCTCCTTCCTAGATCCAATAGTGAGCTGTCTGCGTGTCACCCTCCAAACTTTAAGTTTCCCAACCACATCTCTCCAATGTGTGGCTAACATAGAAACCTTTGTTTGTTTCAAAATAGCCTCTAGTATGGGCCCGAACTCATCCATGACCCATGGACTCCACAGTTTCTGAATGTTAGTAAGGATGGGAGCTACATTATGAAAAAGAAAAGTAACTAAAAGAAACACACTGAGTTAATCTTCCCCAACCCACCTTGTTCCTGGGGCAGGTATGTGACACCCCTTTTAACTGGATTCAATCTGCTCCCCCATAGACATTGAAAAAAACACTATAAACTGAGGTCTTGAAAGCCTTTGGGGGAGGAAAAACTGCCAATAAAAATAAAAAAAACTAGCAATAAATATGATTTAATCATATAAATTATTTTCCGTTTAGACATACGCCATTTATTCCATTTGTCCACCAATTGTTTTGAGGCCTGTAATTTCAATTATCAATTATAATACTGTGGGTCTGGTCCACCAGAATAAATGCCCAAGATTTTTGTGTAACCCTACACCACGGGGAACTCCCAAATAGTGGACTACTCTGGTCCATCACATCCGATTGGCAAGACATAAGATTTGCCATGTTTCAGCTCAGATCCAGTTGTATCCGAAAAGACCTGCAGCTCCCTCTGAGCTGATTCAGCTGATGCACAATGAGCCAAAATCAGGCCCAAGTCATCTGCATAAGCAATGGGCTTTATCTGTGTATCTGCACTACCTACTGAGAGACCTATTACATCATCATTCTTATACAGCCTATGTAGTAGGGGATCTAAAGATAGTAGATATAAAATAGGGTTTAATGGGCAGCCCTGTCTCACCCCCCGACTAACCTGTATGTTTGTGACCACCCAGCCAATAATAGTGGGTTTAACACTAATATTCCAATAACAAATCTGTACCAGGATATCAGAGTACCCGGAAACCCATAAAACTGGAGAAATTTCCACAAATCGTTATATTCCACCCAGTCAAATGCCTTAGATTGATCTAGGGTTACTAGATGCTCCATTAATTCCAAAATACTACCCTTATGGAGAATTTTCCTGATAAGAATCAGTGTATCATGTAGTTTTCTAGTTGGGACTCCACTAAATTGCGTGGGGTGGATAATGAAGTCCAATACTCCTATCATGCGGCTCCCCAAGACCTTCATCAATATTTTACTATCTGTGTTGAGGAGGGTTATGGGTCGCCAGTTCCTCAAATCCCCCCGTCCCCATCTTTAAATAAAATGATGAGAACCCCTTCTGAGATACTAACTGGTAGCTTACCCCCAATTAATGCCCCATTAAAAACAACTACCAGTTCTTCTCCCAGTATTTCCCAAATGTGCTCATAAAGTTCATGTTGCAAGCCATCAGAACCCGGTGTTGTACCAGATGACAGGGACCAAATTACATTTCGTACTTCTGCCTGTGTAATAGGGCCAATTAACAAGTCTCCTAAGTCCTGAGAAAGTGTAGGAAGACCACATGCTTGCAACCACTGTCTCCTTACCTCACTCGATAGAGACTGACTAGCAAATGGATCTGCAAAAAACTGCTGTAACTCAGATAAAATAGCCGTATTCTCTGTCACAGTGTCTCTACTAGCTGCTGTCAATTAAGTCATGCTTCATTTTTCTCTAACCCTAGCAAAGGTATCAAAAGGTATAGTCTGAGGGCTGGATATTCAGACTGCGCCTTGCAGTGGTGCAAGCCTGGGTGCAGAGCAACTGGGCTGCACCGGGGCCAGGACCAGGCAATATTCAACGGTGATGCGCCATGGCTCTGAACCATTGAATATGGCATGGTCGGCACACATACTGTGCATGGCGCAGTGGCACTGCACCAGCACAAGCCACAGAGAGGGAGCACTGGGATATGCCAGTGCAAGTGCCGGTGTGTTAGGTGCATCGCCCATGATATTCAGCCGGGGGCATGCAAATGAGGCTATAATCTATGCAAGGTGCAAATGGGGCAATTTGCATGTCATTATAGCCCATTTGTATCGCGTTGCACTAAGCGTCCCAGTGAAATGTGCCTGATGCCTGCCAGGCTGCTGTCATTGGGGTGGCTCCTGGTGAAACTGGTATAGCCACTCTCCCGTATGCCCGATAGTGGGCAGTAGTAAAGGTGATTGATACCTGGTGGTCTGCGGTTCCTCCCGCTGCCCGATCATGGGCTTCTGTATTACAATGCTGATTCCTGGTGGTCTAGCGGTCCCTCCGCTTCTGATTGCGGGCTGTGGTAATGGCAGATTGTAGCCTGGTGGTCCAGTGGTGCTCCTTTCATTCTTCACAGTACCACGCCACTCAGTACACTCCCTCATCATCCAGGTGGCAGCACCCCATCCTCATACTGCCTGGCCACCTGCCAAATGACAGAGTACAGTATGATTTGTATGCCTATTGTTTCACAGTGTGGACCAATGGGCTTTCAGACCTCACTGTACTACACAGGACCAGATATGTGTTCATTTGTTCATTCATTCGGCGGGCGGCTGGGCAGTATGTGGGTGGGATGCTGACACCTGCCATTGATGGGGGGGTGCTGGGTGGCCGGGGGTCCTCTGTGGGAGGGGACGGAGGTACCACTGGACCACCAGGCTACAATCTGCCATTACAACAGCCCATGATTGGGCAACGGAGGGACCGCTAGACCACCAGAGGTTAGTATTTTAATACAGAAGCCCACGATCGGGCATACATGGTGGGGGGGTCCACTAGACCACCAGGGTTCTATTTCTATACACTGCAGCCCATGATCAGGCATCTGGGAGGGGAAGGGGTCCACTAGACTACCAGAGGGTCCGGGTGCTTGTGGACGGTGTTCCTGCTGGGCGGGTTGCCACCCACGGCTGGCGGCTGTTGTGTTGCACCTTGCAATACAGCCACCCACCTGTGGGTGGCCAGCTTTTGAGCCTATATTTTACAGCTCAACTTTGAGCACCAGTGTGCAGTGCATGTAGGGGTTCTGCCAGCATATGCGCTGCACATCCCAGGCTGAATATCGGGCTGTGCCACATATGCATGGGCATGCCCCCTGCATCTGTGCCACATCGGATTACATTGTGCCCCAGTGCATTGGGATTTGCATTGCACCTGGCAGCCTTTTCAGTATCCTGCGGGGTGCAATGGGGGGTTGCGCTAGCGCAACTCTCTTGCACTAGGCACAACCCCTTTGAATATCTCGGCATGAGCCTTTTTACCAAACACCCCATACTTTTGCTGCCCCTCTAAACCTTTCATCATTTGCTTTTTCAATCTGATAAATTCTTCCTTAAGTACCCTACGTTTTTGGGGACAATCCCCACCCCTGTCATAGTGCAATTCAGTCAGAGGCCATAATTGAGCTCATAAATATTGCAATTTATCCCGTTTAAATCTCCCATTCATTTTCCCCATATTTTTTAAGTAGCAATAAATCTCCTGCTTAGTGTCTTCTCAGCAGTCATTGTGATTGGTTGACCATCCATGGCACTCCAGACATTACGTTATGGGTTTTAGCCCACCTGATAGGCTAGTGATGCACATGACTCTAGGATCAAATTTCTAGTATATCCAGGTCCCAGAAACCCCTGTTATCCAGTTCAAATCGGGCATCTGATAAGGCAACAAGCACACCAGGATCCCTGTTGTTCCACACAGAAAGGTAGGCCTTGATTCTAATTATCATAAGAGATATATATGGCATTGGTGCAGCAAAATTTGGTGCTGCAATGGATTTGCAAGGATATATGTCCCAGCGCATTGTATTCAAGCTAAAAAGAGCCAGTTGAGTGGCTTTTACATTTAGTTAAGCTTCATTTAGCATCATTTTTTTGTTGTCATGATTGTTAGAACTCCAGCTAAGGGCTGGAAGCCAGCTATGATAGCACTAAAATTCTTGTATGGAGAGCGTCTTTATTAGGAATTTACTGTTAATATGTTGTGTAATAGGTTTTCAACAAGGAGAAAAAATTTGTGCCTAGCTGTTGACTGCGATATCAGTATCAGGAGGGCTATTGTTTGCTGCTTTGTCTCAGCCTTGGGCATTTAGAAGTGCACCATGCATATTTTCTGTTTTAGGGGAACAGAGATATAGAGTTCTAGCCTCCTTTGTGTCAGGAGGCTGTGGTTGTTTGTAATTTCATGCCACGAGTGGCTCATGTAAGTGCGCCCCCACCCCACTCCTCAAGCTTCCCTGCACAGTATCTGACGAGAACCCAGAAGCGCGAGGGGGTGAAATTATGTCTCTCCTTTTAAATGTTTTTCCGGCAGAGTATCTCGCGCCGATCTATCCTTGGGGGGGTCGCCTCCCGTGGGAGGAATAGTTTCTGCCGGTTCTGGCAGGCAGAGCATGCCCTGCTAGGCCTCTGGCCTACTCCGATCTCTAGCCTCACCCATCCAGGAATCGAGGACGCCACCGCCGCGTGGATCCAGTCCTAGCATCTAGTAGCACCCGAGAAGGGCAAGATTCTGCTTGGGGAGGGCACAGCTTCCCAATTGAACATGGTAAACTCATTTCACCGGACCGACCAGTGCTCAAGGAACAGCCATAGCCCCTGCTTCCCCCCGGCGACCACATGGCTCCGCGGCCTAGCTCGCGGTTACTCCCCTTGCTCATCTCTGTCTTGCCTCCAGCAGTACAAGGTTGGTGGCTCTCTGAGTAGCTGCCTGCTTTTTCACAGGGCTCTCGTCGGTACGATCCTCCAGTGGGGCAGCCTTTGGTGTTGGCTTACCGCTGATCAGTAGGAGGTGACTGGTTGTTACCTCCAGGCCCTCCCCCACATGGTCGTGGCCCTCAGAGTGTTGCAAAGCAACTGAAAGCGAGAGGGCCTACTATGTTCTTTCCAGGCCATCCAATCATCCTAAAGGGGCTCAGTTTGGGGTATAGACGAGGGGAAAACACCATTTAATGCTGAATTCCGATAGACAGGGGGACAAACGAACAGAGGGGGCACAGGTCTCCTTAGGAACCAGGCTTTCTCGTGCTAGTAGATAGGGGGTCCCTCCCATAGCGACCCCCTATGAACGGAGTACTCTCACAGCACGTCTCCACTGCTATATTGGTCCCTATCCATAGTGACCCATGCTGCTTAACCACATTTTCAGAACCTCCACATTTTCCTTACGGGTCCCTCTCCATAGTGACCCGCTATGCATCTTGTCTCTCATTGGTGGTCCCTCACAACAGCAACCGCCAGGTTGGGGCGTTTGTCTATGAAGGGTCCCTTCCACAGTGATCCACCATGCTCCCCTACCACCACAGATTTCGACACCCCCCCATTCCTCCCCTCCCCCCAAATGCCACCTCTGTCGATAGCACCTAGAGGTTATTCAAGACGGTGCTAGACCATTCAGATTGAGCTTGTACCTAGGGGTAAGAATATGCTCGGGGGGCCAGCTCCTGGCAACCAGCCCTAACAATATGCTTGCCTTCTTTCTCTACCAGATGGTCAAGGCCAAGAAGTGCTCCTCTTGCAATGGTACTGTCCTACCCCACGCTCCTGGCCCCCTTTGCTCCACCTGTCTTCATGATGGCGACGACCTAGCTATGGAGCAAACTCCTGGCTTAGGTCCCAGCAATCCAGGGCCCAGCGGCCCTACTTGGATGGATTCCGGTACCATACTGATTCAGAACCAACAAGCCACAGTTGCGATGATGGAGAGCCAGCAGAATTTCATGCTGAAGATAATGGAGAAACTGGAATCCCTTACGCAGCATAGAACATCTACACCACTTCCAGAACTGGACAATGTGGGGGGGCCCTCTGAGGAATGCCCAGACACTGCAGACACAGTCCCTGACAATCTTCAGCTGGATTGAGAGGACAAGGATATACCAGACGAGGAAGACGGAGCAGAGACCGACAAGGAGGACATGGAACCACAAGCCATACCTTCCCTGACTTCTAAACTTTGTTCTTTCGACATGATCCCAGGTCTCATGAAAATTGTCAAGGCCACCATGGAATTCGACATAGAAGAAGGAAAACCAGAGTTGAAATTAGATCCTATGATCCAACAATGAGCTACCACCACAGAGACATTCCCAGTATGTCCAGCAGTCGAGGACATCTTCAACAGAGAGTGGCAATCCACAGAGCCTGGCAGAATGTTGAACAAAAGAAACTTGGACAGGATGTACCCGGTCCAAGAGGACAAGACCAGTAACTGGTGCAAAGCCCCAATCATTGACCCACAGGTGGCAGCACTCAGTAAGAGAACCATCTTGCCCTGCGGGACCATAGCCTTAAGGGACCCAACGGACAAGAGAGTGGAGGACATGTTAAAGAGGACTTTCGAAATCGAGGGAACTGCTGCAAAAGCCTCCACAATGGCCATCTACACGGCACAAGCACAAATCTGATGGCTTGAGGAGCTCCTGGAGCAGGCGAAACCTAAGTCCAGAGAAGCAGAACTTTTGGAGTGCACCCTCGACACCACAAAATACCTGGCGGACATGGCCGTGGACACCCTCAGACTGCATGCCAGGGCCACAGCCATCACCTATCGTGACAGGAGAGCATTGTGGCTAAAGTTATGGGATGCCGACAATGAATCAAAGACACTACTACAAAACTTGCCCATGAGGGGAAAGCATGTTTTTGGGGAGGGATTACAGGAATTCCTAAAACAAAAAGAGGAGGGCAAAGACCTACTCAAGAATAAGTCTAGGTACATCTACCTTCCCTCTGCGAGGTGAAAATTTCGGGGAGGAAACAGGCCATACCAACCTCGCAGGGACACGCACCCCCAATACAGTTCCTTTCGATGCAGAGGAACATCCAACAGTTACAGAGGTTCCCATTCCCATTCATACCAACCTTCCTTGTTTAGGGCCCATGGATCGAAGTTTGGGGGACGAGGTAGAGGCTTCAGGGGCAAACAACAATGACTACGCACCCAGACCACTGCAAGGACAGGGTTCGTACCCCTCCGTGGGAAAAAGACTGTCTTTGTTCAAGCACAAATGGCTACACACAACCTCGGACAAGTGGGTCCAAGAGATAGTATCAAGAGGGTACTCTATAGAGTTATCCCAATCTCCCATCACACACAGGTTTCTGAGTTCCCCCATTGCCAAAAGGAAGGCAACCCCTCACCAGGTCCAACGTATCCTGTGGGAATTGCTAGAAAACAGAGCTATCTAGCCCGTTCTCTCATACGAGCAGAAATTAGGGGTGTACTCCATTTTCTTCCTCGTACCCAAGAAAACGGGAGAACTCTGTCTGATTCTAGACCTAAAACACCTCAACCAACACGTGGTGTGCCACATGTTCAAGATGAAAACCATAAAGTCAACCCTACGCAGCATCCGGGTAGGCGACTACCTCATGTCCATAGACCTGAAGGACGCATACCTCCACATTCCGATCATACCAAGACACCGGCAGTACCTCAGGTTCCACATTCTAGGCCATCACTTCCAGTACCAGGCCTTGCCCTTCGGACTTACCTCAGCACCAAGGGTTTTCACCAAGGTGTCAATAGTCCTAGTAGCCAGACTTCTGGAGCAAGGGTTGGATATCATACCCTACTTGGACAACTGGCTCATTCGAGCCCGCTCAGAGGAACAATCGCACCGAGACACCTTGACCGCCCTAAAAGCACTAGAGGAACAAGGCTGGGTAGTGAACCTTACCAACAGCCATCTGATACCCACTCAACAGATCGAACATCTGGGGGCACTAATCAACACCTCACAGGGATGGGCAAAACCCTCCCAGGCAAGGGTACTCAGTCTAATCACTTTGGCCCATTACCTGAGATCTCACCATCAAACAACGATGGGACGCATAGCCCAGTTGTTAGGGTGCATGGCATCATGATTAGACCTAATACCCTGGGCCAGATGGCACATGCGACCGCTTCAGACCTACGTACTCACTTGGGGATCACCGAACGAGTACAACCTACAAGTCATTATTCCACTACCACCATCAGTGAGACACTCACTAACCTGGTGGACAGTGAAGGCCAACCACACAAGAGGAGTCCCACTAGAGGCACCTCACACCGCCATAATAGAGATGGACACGAGCAAAAATATGTATTTGGAGTTACCTGAAAATGGGCCCTGAAAACATCAACCAACCCTACATTTTCAATAATATCCCTTAAACAATTTGTGTCACAGTATTGTTTTTTAGGTGGGAGGCCTGTACCTGGATCTGATAGTGTGCAGTTAAAATCTTCTCCCACAATTACCTGCAAGTTGGTAAATAAAAGCAGTTTTAGGGCTTGAAAAAATTGCACCCTGTCATGTTTTAGCTGAGGGGCATGCACATTCAGGAGCCACAGTGGCAAACCTTTCCACATGATATCCAGTAACAGAGCTCTCCCCTCTAAAATGTCTAAGTGCAGAAGCACCATAACCTGTGAAAAGAAACATATCCCCACACCTGAACAAACATCTACACCCTGAACAAAAACTATCTCCCCATATCCAACCAGTAGAGGCTGCCTCCAATACTCCTGGAGAATGGAGGCGAACATCCTGCAGAAATAAACAATCCAAATCAGTTTTTGTAAATTGGGCATACATGGCCAATCATTTGAATTCAAACTGAATACTATTTGCATTTAGGGATGCCAGCTTAAAATGATATGGTAAAGGAACCATTAATATCACAAATCGTCATTTAACTTTACTAGAAGCTCTTGTCTCTCTGCCATTTAGTATAGGGACAGGTCTACAATCTTCCAACCCCAGTGAATCTGACACCCGACCCATCTGAGAAGATCGGGTGGAAGGACCCTCCGAGTCCCCTTCCTTATCATAGGGTATGTCCTGAAGTATGTCATACTGGTTTAAATCATCTAGCTGTTCCACGTGTGGTTTCCTTGACTTGTTTTTTGTACCCTTCCCTCATTTCCCTCGTACCACGGTAAACTCCTGCTCCCATGGTACCAGTGCTGGGGGGGGTCCCATATCCATCTGTGAATCTCCCTGATCCTGACCCACAACATTCTGGACCAAGTCCTTATCCACCTGTACTGTAAGAGCAAGAAGAGGGAGGGAGGGTTTGTTCAGTGAATCCTGGCTCTTTTCTGCCACCTGTGTGCCTTGTATCAGAGGCAAAGGATTTATTGGTTGCCTCCCTGATATAATAATCTTGAACCCCAAAATCAGCATTTTCAGTACTTTTTGCAGCCCATGGACAATCAGTAAAGTTATGTCAGAGGTCTTCGCACAGATTGAACCTTGGATCTTGGAAACAATGTGTGCTAGAATGACCCGTCTCCCCACAATGAGTACATTTGAGACCTCACAGGTCGTATTGATGTGTCTGTGTGACTCACACTTAAAACAGATCCTCGGTTGTCCTGGTTAAAACAAAAACCCTTTATCTCATCCAATAAAAAAGCAATTGGAGAGATGGACAATGTCCTGATCAATATGTTGTAGCTTAATTTTAAGTTTCCATCCCCCATTGCAAAACCCTTCGTCATCCAGTATGGGGGTCAGGTTACCCTGGATAGAACACCTTTTATCCAGCCAGTAAACAATATTGGTTATGTTCACCCCCTCATTCTGAAACAGTATTGTTATAACTCAGAAGGGTTGCTTTGTTAGGGGAATTACTAGGAAATCTACCCATAAAGAGTTGGTTTTAAGGTTTGTATATCTGCACCAAAATCTCTCCAGCAGAGCAAGGGTCCTAAAACTAGTATCAAACCTGGTCTCTGCCTGTGCATGAATTAGTGCATACACCGCAGATGGGGAGAAACCCAATGACTGTTTAAAAGTATTTTTCCAACACAGAAACAATCGGGAATGTTATCCCTATTCCCATTGTAGCACAGTCTAATGGCGTTCCACCTTTTAGCCAATTCCACAGGTTTGTGGAAATGACTAGCATTCGTCGGTTGCTCAGGGCTGACCATCCTGCCACCCCGAGGCTTGTTCCCTGCAGGCTGTTCCTCATTCCTAGCCCCCTGTCCTTGCAGCCAAGATCTGTAGAACCCAAAGGAACCCCAGAAGGTTTCCCATTACCTGACTTCCCAGGTGGACCATCCCGCAACGTCGAATCCTGAGCGGTACCCAACACTGTCTCTGTTGGAGAGTCCATTCTCCCTCCAGGGAGAGAAATATGTGGATCCGGGTGCCAATATCCATGTTGTGTGGAAATCAATCCTGCCGATAGTAAAGCTTGTTCCAGAGACCAAACTACATCATCTCTTGCACTCCAGTCCCATTGCGGGGTCCTGTCTCCCTGCCCCAGGTTTACTTCCAGTCTTTCCTTTGCTGTGAGAAGCTTACTCAGATGGGATGAACCCTCGCTTGCAGGAGAGGTGACTGATCGTTTGCACTTTCATTCTTCTTCCTGCCTTTGATTCTGACATGAAAGTTGGACCCCAATTTTCTGTAACTCTGCCTCCAGGAATAATTTCTTTTGCTCCAAACTCAAACTGCTGATCCCCTCAGGTGTGGAACCGCCATCTTGGGTATTATGCTGGCCACCATGTAGGTGCATCCCAGCCACCACCACAGCGGTTCCAGAATCAACATTCTGCTGCAGCTCCATGTCCATTTCCAGAGTCGGTCTCTCCCTTGACTATTCACCACCAATGAGGGCCCTCAAGAGATACTCCACACAGCATTAGGGCCCCCTACTGGAAGATTAGAGGAATTTCCTCTGTGCGCTGGCCAAATTTCCCCCCATTCACTAAAAATACCACCAACAGCTTAATCTGGTTCAAGGTCAGCCGGCATTCATCTGTATCCCCTCTCCCGGGTCGTGCCTGTAAATAGGCAACATTTGTCTAGTGCACTTACCTGGTCTACAAGAACTAAATAAATAAAAATAAAATTAAAGGGTGAGGGTGGGGTGTTAGGGTTGGAAACTCTAATGTCGCATTCTGTACTTTTGTTGCTTTAACCCTAACTAGAGCATTAACAAAGTTTTTTTTGCAATTTTATGTTTATATGTATACATATAACAACCCCCACACAAAATATGCAGAACAAAAATAGATCAAAATTTAAGAGATGAGCAAGACAATGCAGTGATTCAGCAGACAAAGGAAGTAAGGGAGAAGAAACATGAGGAACAGAGGGGCAAGTACTGACTTAAGACAACATAATTTAAAGTTTTGAGATATTGTTATAACATATCAAATGTGTGTGGCATGAGTTTGAACTTATTGCACACTTTTGAATTACAAGAGCAGTGGGAGAAGGTGGTGATTAGGGTTGCTACTAAACAATTTTATTATACTGGTGCAGCAGCACCAATATAGTTAGGATTGAGCCATAGATTCTATGTTAAACCCCTCACTTTGCACCCTAATTGTTTTGGCAGCATTTAATGAAATTAGATGAAATTGTGCCTGCATTATCTAGCAGTCAAGTTCTAAATATGTGGAAAGTTTCATAACAGCAGTTTGTTCAGGTTCTGAGATTCACATATGGCATTTTCCAGTAGAAGTCTATTTTTTTCCTATACTTACCATGGATTTTTGGTGTTGCTGTCACAAGAAGCAAGAAGATGGCAGCTGTGCTGAGCTGCTATCGCTAGGCATTTTAGCTGTGCAGAAAACCTGCTGTAGTAGTATTTTAGCTAGTTCAATCTATTTTTGATTTGTTGCATTTATTTTACGTTATCTGGTTATTGTCTTGGCCCAGAGTCAATGATGGACTGTTGAGCAGACGCATTGTAATTCAGCGTCTGTGCTTGAAAAACATTTGCAGTATGTTAGTATATACCTGTAACAGTAGTGGACCTAGTCGGATTGGAGAGATGACAGGTTGGGCTGAAAGAAGAACTGATGGAAAGTGTACCTCAAAACATTTAATTCCAGCATTGTACTGTGGAAGGGCGCACCACGGGAGCCTGTGGAACTGATTTGGTGAGATACTGTTGCCTTCCTGGATCCTCTTTTTGTGGGTTCAGGGAATTGAACTGATGAAGCA
The DNA here is from genome assembly GCA_016271365.2 of Neoceratodus forsteri. Lineage (NCBI taxonomy): Eukaryota > Metazoa > Chordata > Ceratodontiformes > Ceratodontidae > Neoceratodus > Neoceratodus forsteri. Next base: position 556,533,650 of record CM028135.1, on the reverse strand, counting down.
CTGATGTTTGTCCAGATTCCTTTCCTGTAAAGATCAAAGTGGAAGAAAGGTTTGAGATACTTTCTGATGACTACTGTTTGCAGCCTGAAGGCTTTACTTCTGGTCCTTGTCCTCTTTCCGGTGGTGTGTCAGGAGGCTGTTGTCGGTGGGCGGCTGGCTCCCTGGCACTTCTGTCCCACACTGTGGCAGCTGGATAGCTGCTTTAGTTGTGTTAGGGTCTGAGGTGAGGCAGGTGTTCCAGGGTGAGCCTTTGGCATTGAGGTTGGATACCCTGATTCGAACTACTTCAGTGTCTACAAGGTGTTCATTAACCCATGAGATGCAGCACTAAAGTTAGGAATTTTCTTTACTTAAATATCTACTCTGCACATTGCTCAACCCGACTAGTTGTGAAGACAGTCCTGTTTGGGTTTGCTGAAGGACATTGCCCAGTGTTTGTTCTCTCATTGTGGTGTGAGTCCATGAGAGGTCTGAACTTTGGTACTGTGCAGTTCTGCAAACTTGAATTTGGACTGTGAGAAGAGGATTTTGCCTGCTATGGTCTGACTTTTATTTTTATTTTTGTTATATTTTTTTGGAAGGCAGTGGGAGTGCCTACTTTTCATTTGTGTCAGTGATATAATTTCGGATCAGGTAGTGAGAGTACCTGTGCAAAATTCATCTGAAATATTGACATTATCTTGGCTCAGGTAATGAGAGCACCTGTGCTTTGTTGGCCGCCTCAGGCTGTGAGAGGGTCTTATGGGGCTGAAGATTTCCATTATTTTTATTTGAATTTATTTAATACCTTTGGATTTGAATTTCATTTTTCCTTCAAGATGATTAAACTACTGTCCTAGACTCTGAGACTGAATCATTTATATTTTAAAATTTATTTTTATATCCAGGGGAATGAACTGTTAAAGGTCTTATACTGCATATAGCGAATAATGCTACTATGCTGATATCGAACTATGGTCATTCTGCATTATATTACTGATTTTTAATGTTTTATTGTTGTTGGTAAGTAGTAATTTGTGGGGTTTATTGATTTGGGGTTAGTATTTTGGGGTTTGTAGGTGGTATTTTTTGTTATTGTGCCGGTATTATGTTTAAGTTTTCTACCAATCTGTGAGAGAGATTGGTATGGTGTATTATTATATTTTTTGTTTACATTTTTTGTTATTTGTATTTGTGAATTTGAGTGTTAGGTTTTTTGTGTGTGTAGATAGATTTGTGCTTCAGAATGTGTAGGGGGGGATCAAAGGATGGTCAGACAGTATTCCCCCACCAGGCTCAGCGAATTGCACCCCTTTTACTGCCCTTTTTTGCCAACAGAGACTTATAAACATTGCCAGTCCCTTGGGATTGCCAGGAGGTGCAGGAAGGGGGCAGAACTGGGCCTGGTGGGGAAATGGAAAGAGGGGGACGAATTGGGGTGGCAGGGACCAGGTGACATCCTGGAGTGAAATGGTGACAGGACAGGGGTAATCCCTGTCTTGTTCACATACCCAAGGACCCAGCAATTAATGCTGGTCAGGAGTCAAGGTCTTCCCCTGTATCTCATCCAACCTTGGTGGTGTTATGTAATGTGAGGTCCATCAAAAACAAGACAGCCATTATAACCGATCTTGTTGAAATGGTGAACCTGGCATGCATCACTGAGACCTGGCTGGATGAAAATACAGGCCCGGTATTGGCTTCTGCGTTTCCATTTGGGTTCTCGGTGATCCACTGCCCGAGGCTGGATCACAGGGGTAGGGGTGTAGCCATCTTTTTTAAGACTAAGCTGGGCCTTGTGGATGTTCCAGTGGGGACCACCAGATCCTTTGAGTGTGTTGTGGGTGAGGGTGTAGGCTATCGGATACTCCTCATTTACCGTCCACCAGGTAATGGGAGCGTATTTGTGCAGGAGATTGCAGACTTTGTCATCAACATGGTGCTGTAGTTCCCCAGATGGATAATTCTGGGGGACTTCAATGCCTGGGTCAATGACAAACCCTCGCAGTTTGGTCAAAATCTCCTCCAGCTAATGACAATGCTGGGCCTTATACAGGTAGTTACCTCCTCTACCCATATAGGAGGTCACTCATTGGATCTGCTGTTCCTTCTGGGGATGAGATCACCAACTTGGGGGTGGAATCAGTTGGTTGGTCTGACCATCACACCATAGGGTTCAGTTTTGGGGCACCCCAAATGGACCTACTCCTTTGGAGATGGTCCTGTACCACCCTTTAAGGGGAGTTACCCCAGATGGTCTATCGGCAGTGCTGGACCTTTCAGGATTGCTGGGTGAAAGCACAAGTCCAGGGGATGTTGTACTATCCTATTATAAGGCAGTGGAAGATGCCCTGGACTTGATTCTTCCTGTTCGTGTTCGACCACTTGATTGTTCCTGTTCGTGTTTGACCACTCACTCTTTGTCCAAGGTCCCATTGGTATGATGGGTCCTTGAAGGAGTTGAAATGGAGTGGCCGAAGGTTGGCGAGAGCATGGATGAAGTCTGGTCTGGATGCTGACAGGCTTAGATTGATGGACCATTATAATGGCTATCAATCAGAAATCACCCATAAGAAGGCATAGTTCCTATCCAGGGAGATTTCTGCTCCGTAGAACTGACCGTCTCAACTCTTTCTTACTGTTGACAGATTGTGCAATCCAATCTGTCTGCAGTCCAGAAGAGCTTTTTCACAAATTAAGTGTGATGAGTCAGCTTAGTTTTTCACTGATAAGGTTGCTAGCATCAGGTCCTGAATCATTCCTGCTCTCCCCATGAGGGGATGTGGAGGTCAATGGGGAGGTAGTGAGCACCCGGTCTGTCTGGACAGACTTTAGCCGACTGGAATTCATGGACATTGTGAAGATTGTCCAGACTTTGCACCCAACCTGTCGTAGTTTGGATCTGGGCCCTACCTCCTTGTTGGTGGGATGTGTAGATGTTGTCTGCCCAATCCTAGCTGAAATTGTATGGAGATCCTTGGAGAGGGGATCCCTTAAAGGAAGTAGTCATTTGACCACTCCTTAAAAAAAACTCCTTGGATCCCATTGATCCAGCTAACTACCGACCTGCCTCTAACCTTCCCTTTGGGGGGAAGGTTATTGAGAAGGTGGTGGTGTTGCAACTGGACAATCACTTGGTAACTCACAATGTCTATGAAGCTCTCCAGTCTGACTTCAGGAAGAGGGCTAGCATGGAGACTGCCCTTGTTCGGGTATTAAATGACCTCCAGATGGTGAGAGACTGAAAAGCTCATACCATCTTGGTCCTTCTTGATCTCTCAGCAGCTTTTGACTCTGTGGACTATGAGTTACTTTTGGAGACCCTGCAGCTCCTTTGTGAACTGTCAGGGACAGTCCTCAAATGGTTTCAATCCTTCCTTGTAGGCAGGTCTCAGAAGGTGGTCACTGGAATTTATTCATCTGATGACCTCCCCCTGTCCTGTGGGGTGCTGCAGGGCTCAATATTGGCACCCATGTTGTTCGCCTTATATATGCTGCCTGTAGGAGACATCATCAGGTGATACAGCTTGAGTTTTCACTGCTAAGCAGATGATACTCAGCTGTATATGTCCTTTGTGCCCAGACAGGTTGATGCGATATTCATGCTAAATAGTTGCCTCTCTGAGATCAAAGACTGGATGAGTTCGAGTTGGTTAAGACTGAATCCAGATAAGACTGAGGTGCTGGTCATGGAACCAGACCACACGGGGATGTGTGTTGGTGCTGGGCACATGTTGGGTCTTTGGCTTGACAGTGTTGGTGCGTAACTTGGGCATTGTTTTTGATTATGGCTTGACCTTGAAGTCTCAGGTGTCAGCTGTGGTCAGATCCTCATTTTACTATCTGAGGAACATTGCCTGGGTGAAACACCTGATTCCCCTGGGTGACCTTCCAACATTGGTCCCAACATTGGTCCAGGCCTTTATTACTACCCGTCTTAACTACTGCAATGCCCTCTACCTAGGGCTATCTGGGGTTGACATCCACCACTTGCAGCTGGTGCAGAATGCTGTGGCCAGGCTGTTGACTGGTACCTCTAGGTCCAGTCACACTATGCCTGTCCTGCGCGAACTGCTCTGGCTGCCAGTTCGATGGCGGATCACCTATAAGGTAGGCTTGCTTACCTTTAAAGCCCTATATGAACTGGGACCCAACTACCTTAAAGATCTCCTGACGCCCTACTCCCCCAGTCACCCTCTCCGATCCACCAATGAGGGATTGCTAGAGATTCCCAGGGTTTGCCTCAAAACATCCAGTGCTCATGCTTTTTCGTTTGCAGCACCGACCCTGTGGAATTCTCTACCTTGTCGGTTAAGAGAATGCCTGACCATCAGTAATTTTAAATCTATGCTAAAAACATACTTATTTACTTTGACCTTCCCGGATCAATTGAAATGATTTTTAAAAAGTTATTATATACTCTGTTTTTATATTCTATTTATGTTTGTACAGTGTCTTGGTTTTAAAAGGCGCTATAAAAATAAAGACTGATTGATTGATTGACCTACAACCTACAGGGAATGGAATTTTTCTGAAACGTTCATTGTAGAAGCATGCTTTGCAAAGGTAGTATATTTGGAATGTTTTGTGAAACAATATTAAACAGTTACAGAGTTATAAGGATTTTAAGTGTTTGGCTTTTTTTGGTGTTATGAGCATGCTTGGTAGGGTTGTTATTTTCTTTAGATAATATTCTGATACCTGTATGACACAAAAAAATCCATGCTGCAAATTATTTTTGTTTTCTAACCACTTGCTTCTCACAGTACCAAAAAAAAAAGTTCCTGTCATGAGGGATGCCATCTTGTCCCCCTGAACTAAAAACCATGGGAAATGTATAACATTAGTGTAATTAAAAAAAAACAAACACATGAACCTATGAACAATAAATGGTACCCATTACGCAACTATTTATTGTCTGGTTTTTTTAAATAATGACCAGAAAGACATTTTCTTGGCACCCCAAAATCCAAGATGCCCAGCTTAGTGAGAGGAGCTGTTACCCCTTAGTCTCTCTATGAGAACACTGGGGCTTTCCTGCATGTTGAAGAGGCAGCTGGAGACATGCTGGTGGCTTCAGTTGAAGCACTGAGCCGGTGATCTGCTGCTCTCTCTCTCTCTCTCCCTCTCCCTCTCTTTCTCTCTCACTTTTTCTGTCTCTCTGTCTGTCTCCGTCTGTCTCTCTGTCTGTCTCTCTGTCTGTCTGTCTATCTATCTATCTATCTATCTACTGATCTAAAGTTTCATTAAGCAGACTGGTGTGCCCACCCCATACAGCTTCTGCTGCTCCTCCTCCTATCCAGGTCACCAACCCCCCATTCCCAAAATACACATGGCAGCACTGATTTCCCACCCTCGGTGCCAACAAACAGTAGCACATCACTGGGGTGCCCAGTTCCCAGCATCAGAATATCACTGTCCCCTGAAATGAGAAAAAAACTTCCATCATTGATTTCTTTTTTTTCACCTGTAAAAAAGAAAATGATCCTTCACCAATATGACCCCCTCCCACATAACCCCACCCACTGCACCCTTACCTCCCACAGCACCCACCACTCTGCACACCCCCAAATCTCACACACACACACCCACACCCTCAGTCACCTGAACATTTCCCACAGTGTAGATACACTCTCTGACTGAAGACGTGTCTTGCTGCTGGAACTAGCAACTAAGATAGAAGAAATCAGGTAAGTGTCGTTTAATGTATTTCAATTGGTTTTGAACATTTATTCATAATTTTGTCATATCTGAATATTTTTAAACCAGATTTTCCACATGGCTTTTTTGGACTTCACCTCATGAACAATGATTGTGGAATTATGCAAATAAGGCCAGAAAGATGATTTTACAGTTGCTTTGTGTAATAATTTTTTGGGCAGGGTTGGAAAAGTTTCACAACCCTTGTTCATGAGGTGAGGTCATAAGAAAGTTATGTTGAAAATTTGGGATCAAAATATGTAAAAATGACAAAGTTATGAGAGTACATTGAAATTTTTCTACGCTCGTTCATAACCTTGGTAATTTTCAAAATTCTGTCCCCAAATTTTCAATGCTGTCATTTTTTCCCACCACTTCATGAATGTGACAACTGTAATTTCCCAAGTCCTAGCCAGCATGTGTTTTTGCACCTGTGGCACCATTTCACACCTATGGTACAGAATGATGTTCCTGTGGGGATTTGAAAATTTTCACCTACCATGAGCAGTGGTGGGCAAAGTGCCTAAAATTCTCAACATGTAGTATTTTGCGTATAACCTGAATTTCTCGTAATACTCCACAAAGCGAAGCAAATAACTATGCATCCCAAAGTACGCCAAGTTCCCAATGTTCTCCATGGACTTTGTGTTACCTCACTTTGTAGTTTGGCTGTTTAAGGTGAATTTTGCAGTAATTCATGGGCTGTAAGGTCACTTGGTCTCTATATTGTCTTGCACAGCCTCAGTGTGTGTAGTGGAAAGCCAGAAACAGTTTGCTCTCAGAGTGCTGAGATTGAGACCCTCTTAAAACCTTTAAAAATGCCTTTTTGTGACAACATTTAGTAGATCAATTGTAGTAAACCTTTATGTTGTTATATCAGCGAGCATTAATTGATTTTTTTGTGAATACTGAATGTTAATTTCGTTGATTCAGTATCTGTACTAATAGACACTGTAGAAGTGTGCTTCGGGGGAAGGGCAGATCTGCGGTGTAGAAGGGAGATTAGTGAGAAAGGCCGTTTTTCCGACTGTTGTTGGCTATTGATTTATTATTTTTGTGTTTTCTATAGAAACAGTACAACTTAACTGAATTGTTTATAAATATTTTCAGATTGCTGGGCAGTTTTTTAGTCTTTTTACAGGACTGTCTGTGTTTCACATACTTTACTGAACAGTTAAAGTTTCTGTGCCTGACCTTTAATCTGTGTACATACTGCCTGTCATTTGTTATGCATGTCATTGCATCACTGTAATAGCAGTACTCTGAATTTGTAATCCTGTCTTCAATATAGTTCCCTGTTTCTGTGTAGCTAGGTACTGAGTCCAACTCCCCATCAAAACAAGGTATTGTTTTGTGAGTCCATTTTTTTAACATCAGTTCAGGATTCCAGGACAGGTATTTTGTTGTGCCTGTGCAGCTGCAATTACTATGTTTCTTCCCAGCCACCCAAAAGTGTTGAAATATCAAGTTGCTGTAAATTGTCTGTGTCATCTGAAAAAATGTCAGCAAAGTGATGGTCAGGCAAAGCAGTCTGTGTATGTGGCACTGCTGCCAAGATTAATATTAGCAGTGGTTGTTGTGGTGAAGATGAGTCAGGTTCATCAGGGTAGGGGTACCAAGGCTAGCAGTGTTAAGAGTGGTCTTGGCTGTGGTAGTATGCAGCATAAGGGCAAGGTAGTAGTTGGTGCAAGTAAAGGGATTTCTCCAGCTATGTTTTTCACAGTGAAATCAGTCACTTCAGTGCTGGTTGGAGATGGTGTTGTCTCTGAATAAGTAAAGTTAGTGAAGTCATGGTTGATAACAGCATGAGTTTTGCTACAAGTTTGACCCTGTTAAACTTATCATGTGGGTAAAATGTAGTTGAATCTGCAGTCTTGAGTGCAGTTGATGCCCCACTCCTGACAGTACTTGAAGATAATTCTGATCATGATGATTAGTCACAATCTCATGTTTCCACTGATGTTGAGATTAGGCCATCCAAACATTCAGACATTGATGAAAAAAGTGTGGCTGCACTGGCTGATAATACTGAGGCTGCTGTTGAACTGGGAATATCTCCACAAGAGTACAGCATCCAAAGTGAATTAGGGGATGATGATTCTGATGATGATGCTAGCGACCCCATTTGGGAACCAGAAAAAAGAAAGTTAAGGTGGCTGTTTCCAAACAGTCTGTTAGTTTTCTTCCCCTCCTCAAAGTTCTACTGTAGCTGTAGCTGTGTCTGTTGATGATGACCCTGAATTAGTAGTCATTGATTGTGATGTTTAGTCAAAGTCAAATTGTGCAGAACAGCAGAAATCATGCATTACACCCCCCATTTCATCGCCACCAAAAGTGCAATTGCATATGCAGCAGCAGCACCAGCAGTGACATGTAAAGGGTAGGGCATCCAAATCCCTAGTTTGGGATTTTTTTGTACAATATGGCAACAGTGAAACGGTGGCAATCTGCCAGCTTTGCAAAGTGCATGTGAAGCGTGGTAAAAAGTGCAGCCATTTGGGCACTCATCTGAAGAGCAGACACATGGCACTGTGGACTCAGCACCAGAGGTCAGCTAATGCTGTAGTTAAGTGTTCATCCTCAGCCATATTAGTGAGCATGGTATCCCCTTCCTTCACTGTAAGTAGCCATATCAGTAAAAGTGGTGAAATAACACTGGAGGATTACTACAGGTATGAGGAGGATGATGATTTGATGGATTGTTCAAGCATTGGTCAGAGTAGCAGTGGTAGTCCATGTAGTAATTCTACCTCATCAACCCCTATGCTTTAAACACAGAAAATTCCAGCAAGTATTGGCTTTTCACCTGTGCACCCACCATCACACGTTCAAAGTAGCCCATTCATGCCAGTTAGTGGAGTAGAACCATGTAGCATGACACATATAGAGCAATGAACAATGCAGCCCACGTTGTACAGCTTTTTGCACTCAACAGTAAATACCCACCCATAATATTCAGTTGCAAGTGAACTTGATGCTGCCATAGCAGAAATGTTGGCAATTGACCTTTTGCTATTTTCCTTTGTGGAGAATGCGGGCTTCCAGCACTTTGCAGCATGCACAAGTCCTAAATGGAAGGTCCTGTCCCGGACATACTTTTCCACCTGTGCTGTCTCTGAGTTATATGGGACGGTGACAGAGTTTGTAAGACATGCTCTTCAACATTCCACCTCTCTTTACATTCACTTAAGCATGGATATGTGGACAAGTGGCAAAATGGCTGGTAGTTCCTATCTGTGTATTACTGCACATTGGGCGCAGCTACCCGGAGATGACTTTCTCAGTGCTGTAATGTTACTTGTTTTTTGGATAAATAAAAGGCAAACAGTGGCCTTCACTGTCATATGACAACTGACGATAAATAGCATGTCATTATATTTTTACTTCACCTTTATTGATTTTGAGGGCATAGTTCACATAAAGTGTGCAGTCATTATTACCTGCAGTCAGCCCCATGTCTTGAGAGTGAGACTGACAAGAGACATTTTGTCTGTGCCCAGCTATGACCCTGCAACCAACAACAACCACCCTGCCTCCGAAAAGTAACAGAGAGACAGATTCTACTCATGCCCAGCTATGGCCCCACAGCCAGCAACAACCACCATGCTTCTGGAAAGTGACAGAGATACAGATTCTACCTGTGCCCAGCTATGACCCCACAGCCAGCAACAACCACCATGCTTCTGGAAAGTGACAGAAATACAGATTCTATGTGTGCCCAGCCATGACTCCGCAGCCAGCAACAGCCACCAGGCTTCTTATCAATGATTTACAGTAAGCATGTACCAGTGTCATATAGTCTGTTTTTCATTTGAACTGTGGTGTCTGTCGTTCCTATACCTGGGCAAAGATGACACTGTCAACAAATACAGGCAACTGATTTTCATTTTGTTTTCACAGGTTACAGACTGTGTAAACTGGAAGTACTACAGTAATCCTACTGCCAGAGGGATCACATCGACAGGTAAGCATCAGTGTTCTTTCATATTTCAGTTGTGATTTTGATTTTTATGGACCAGGTGTAAAGCATTCACCAGCAGTGACATACAGAATACAGGCCATGTAATATATTTGTTATTCACAGATGGGAAAGGCGTACTTCATTACACCACAGTTGTAAAATTGTGTTATCCTTGTCCGGAAACCACATGATGTCATGTAACTTAACACACTGGGCCACTGCGTGGCACTCAGTAAACTTGGAACATATCTATACGTGGTTTATCTACATTAATAATAACTGGATATTTGATGCTAGATATGGGGTTCTTACTAATAGCTTGGAATTTTAAGCTGGATATGGTGTTTACTATCAGCTTTGTATTTAAGGCTGTATGCAAAACAGAGGACAGGAACAGCCACGCTGTGAAGTTTATGTGGTAGAAACAATGAAGTTCTCATAAATTCTGCTTCACCTCTTTTCAGGTAAAACTGTAGTGCTGCACACTCTCGTGGGTGGTATCTTCCACTCTGAAGAAGGATAACACTTATGATGAACCGCTGAAGGCCTGTAAAGATGACAAAAACATTAATGAACCATTTTTTCAAATGCTCCCCCCTCCACCAAAAAAATAAAAATATATATACTTACCTTTCATGGGTTGACACAGTATCTGTGCAGCCAAAGTCAGCAGCCATTCGAAAGTGGTGGACCACCGGCAGTGTGCCTACGAACTGAAAAAAACAAGGAACACATTACTGTCTTTCAGTGAACCACAGCAGTCCCCCTGAAGAAAATGTAAATTTTACAGTACCACATTAGGTTTCAGACTCATGATATATGTGTTCCTTGCATGTTGATGTGATTTGATCATCATGCCCACCATGATATAGTATCAACAAGGTTCCCTGAAAAGAAGCAAAATGACAGACCGCTTACAACACAGAACAAGATTTTATAGAAATTAACTGGATGTGCCTACAGGAAAAACATTTACAGTGGCATGCACAAGAACTCACCATTGGTATGAATGCACACACCAGAGGCAGCATGTGTTGGTGAGGCAGCATTTAGGGAATTATAATCTTCATCTGTACTTTGAATTCAATTACATCAGCCAGAGAACAGCAGCAGCAGCTGCAGCAGCAGCAAGTGGCGTCACAAGGCAATGCTCTCACTTAACACACTGTGACACATTTCTGGCCTTCTGTTATTGATTTGGAGTTTTCTTGACATGGAATCCTCAGGAAAAGAGCAGCAGCAGCAAGTGGCATCACAAGGCAATTGTCTCACTTAACACACTGTGACACATTTCTGGCATTTTATTTTTCAGCAGGGCATTTCATGAAGTTAAAACAGTGGGACATTCACACACAAGACAGCATATTTGTGGGGGCCGGAGCATGGTTGGTTGAGTAATGGTATTGTGATAATTGTGCTGGTGCTTTAACTAAATGTTCAGAAAGATAACAAGTAATTTCATACTTGTTACTTAATTTACTTTATTTTTTTCATGACTGATGGTCGGGAAAATGGCAGACACTGCATGCTTTCATTACAGGTGAAACTATCATGCCGCAATGCATGCTGCAATACAAGTGTCTTGCAGACGGCATTTTGGAGACACAAGATTTAATTACAGGAAAGCACACAGTGTCCACAAACTTGGTGACCACAAGACTTATTACATAAAATACAGTAATGAGTAGGAACTTAAAAATTTCCATTTCTTAAAGCATAATGGCTTCGGTGGGGGGAACATTAAGAGGAGGTGGGAAATCTGATTTACCATTCTGAGGCTCAACAAATTAACAAAATTAACATCACAAAGAAAACATGAACTGAACATAAATGTCAAACTAGGATGTAAGAAAAAATAAATATGGCTTAAGAAAAGAAATAAAAGCAGAGATTTATTTCCTTGGGGGAAAATTTCGTTAATATTGTTTTTCTTGATATTGATTCTTAACCCTCATATTGGTAAATCTGATTCACCACCTTCCTCAAATGTTCCACCACACCATGCCATCATGCTTTCTGCAATACTAATTATTTTGCTGTTACTCATCATTACTTTATTTTATGTAATACTAAGTCATGTGGTTGCCAACCGTGTGGATAATGTGTGCTTTTAGTGCAATTGAAATTGTGCTGCCCAAAAGCCACCTTCAAGACACTTTTATTGCAGCTAGCGTAATGGCACAGCAGTTTCACCTGTATTGAAAGCACACAGCGTCCACTGTTTTGCAGACCGTCACTCATGCATTTGCCTGCACCACCGCTGATGTGCGGGTAGACAAGGTTCTTCTGCCACAGCTGCAGGAGTGGCTGCTACCTCCTGTAGCTTGACCTCCCACTCAGCCTGGTGATGAACAACTAGGTGGGTTCACTGACTACCGGTGCTGAGATACCTGCCCTTGCACCTCTGAAGGACTAACACATTGCATAGTTTGCAATGCACAACAGTGGGGTCCCCAGGAAGGCTCATAAAGAACTCCCATATGGAAGAGCTCTGTGCAGGGCCCAGTACATGCAGTGGGGGGGACACCGGATGCCACCTGCTGTGCTGCCGGTAGTGGAGGGGTAACAACCTGCTGCAGTTGCTTCTGCTGCTCATTCTGCTGCTGTTCCTCCTGCTGCTGTTCATGATGGAGGACCTCTGCTGCAGAGCTAGTTTGCATGCAGTTGAGGGCACCAAACTGGCCCTGTTTAATCTAACTGTGTAGATAAGGCTGTCCCATATCCGTGGCCGCTGCTTTGCCTGCCACACCCATGATCCATTAAAAAGAACTTCACAAAGAAAAAAAAAACAAGTACAAGTAGTAGTAAATTAGCTATACAGAAAATAAAGTACACACAAAAAACTATTTTAAACAAAAAAAAAACTGTAGCATTAACTGATACTTCCTGCACTACTTAACAAATCGAATCTCAAAAGGTTTGAACAAAAATAAGCAAAAGCTAGCTAGTATTTTAGCTCTATTCTCAAGATAGAGAAACACTGCCTGCAGTACAGATCTGCACACCTCTTTCTACAAGAGAAAGTGAAAGTAAAACACTGACTTCTTGCCTATTTAAATTCCTCCCTGAATCAAGTGACCTGCAGAGACAGTCAAGTATGTGATCAGTGTCCTGTTTCTTACCAACTTTGCCTTCTCAAACTACAACTCAAAGTGAACCCGAAGTGGCCTACGCAAAGTCCGTTAAAATTTCGACTTTTTAATGGACACTGTAGTGTTCCGTGAGACCTGTAAGCTTGCCTAGGGTTCACTACACTAGTGAATTTAAACTTCGCTGCTTCTCTAACTATGAGGTGAGGTAACAACAAGGCTATGCTAATAATTTGGGGTACAAATATGTTAAAATTCCCAGGTTATGAGTGAACATTGCAATATTTCAATCTCCACTCACAGCTTCACTAATTTTCAATATTTTAACTCCAGACTTTCAACATATCCATTTTTCCACACCATGTCATAAACATGACAGGTATCATTTTATAAATCCTGGATGAGATGTGTTTTCGCACTTGTGGTACAAAATGTTTTTTCTGACAATATACTGTAAATTACACGTCTTGTTTATAAGGGCAGTCATGTAGTGACAATGTTCACACCAGTGCGTATGATTTGTGATTCTGTTCTGCTGAACTGTGTCTGGGGTGAGCTCAGTATCCCAGCTACATGGGGTGAGGGTGGGGGGAATAGCATTGTTATGTAACATCCTCGCCAGTCAAGGATTGAAAGTTCTAGAGTTATCTGTATGGGCCCTGGTACCATATAGAGAAGACAGCTCTGCTCTTGCCATAGCGGCCCTGCACCTCTGTATCTGTGGGTGGCAGAAAGCCCTGTGCATTGGCTGACAGATGCACTCTTTGTCCTGCACATCTGTATCTGTAGCCACATGGTAGAGAAGGGACCAGAGGGACTTGGCTTCCACAGGCCAACAGACAGTCACGTGAATTCTCTTTTTTGACTGAATAAACTTAAATTAAATTTCTGTAACACAAAACCATAAAAAAAAGAACAACACCACTCAAAACCTAAAACCAACAAAACTCAACCCTTCCCCCTCCTCTACAGTCCAGTGTATATGTTTGGTACAGGAGACAATTAACATACATAGCCAATTAATACATTGCCAGAAGCATGTAAAAACAAGTAATTAGGTGTTAAAAGTCATAGTAAGAAGGTCATCCAAGCTCCCCCAATGCATCTGATATAAGTCTTCTCTATGTCACATTGAAGCTAACATGCATTATAGGTATAAGAGTTGTAAGATTTCCTGGTGCCATTCCACTAGTGAAGGGGCGCAGTCATCAAGCCACTGGCGTAAAATATGTTTTTTTTAACTACACCAGTAAAAACCATAAAGTGAAAACTTTGGGAACCAGTCAGGGTATGGATATTATGCCCAAGAATTCATCTGTCCCTTGAAAAAGTGCCTTGTAGTCGAAGAAGCGATCTACAAGGTCTTGGACTTCTGTCTAAAGGGACTGCGCCTGAGGGCATTCCTATAAAATATGCAGTAAAGTATCCTCATCTAAGTTGCACTGTGTGCAGAGAGGGGAATCTTGAAATCCCAACAACATAACTTTTGTGGGGTATAATACATACTTTGAATAATTTTATATTGCATTAAACAGTATCCATCCACTCGGACATATTTAGGGGTCGCTTCCGATATGGTGTCTCATTATTGGGAAATAGGGCTCAGTGAAGGACTTGGCCTTTCCCACTCTCCAGCAGCTTCCCATCCCCCTCCAGAGCTTGCAGCTTAAACCCCCCATTTCCTGACTGCACTGTAGAGAGCAGGGTCGTGAGGGCTCCGGGAAGAACTTTGCCCTCCCTACTCTCCAGCAGTGGCCCATCCCCCTCCAAAGCTTGCAGCTTCAGCCCCCGTTTCCTAACCTCGCTGTACAGAATAGAGTCATGAGGGCTCCAGGAAATTCTTCACCCTCCCCACTCTCCAGCAGCTGCCCATCTCCCTCCAGAGCACGCAGCTTAACCCCCTGTTTCCTGACCTCACTGTACAGAATACGGCCATGAGGGCTCCGTGATGGACTTCACCCTCTCCACTCTCCAGCATCTGCCTGTCCCCTCCAGAGCTTCCAGGTACATTCAGACGTGGTGCTTGCAAGGATGTTTGGAGTTGGGCACCATTTTGCACCTGACATTGAACTGCCCTCTCACCTTTTTTTTCTGTTTGCCAACAGTGATAGATTGTTTCTCCCAGACTGAATCAAAATTAAAACAGACTGATTTAAGCCAGCATTCTCTGCTGCAATTGAGGCATAATATTTTTTCACTGCTATTTCATTCTGTATTAAGTGCTGAGGGACTTGATTTTATGTCTGTATATTTTATTTCTGTATGTGTTAGTGATTGCACAGGGCTAGTCAACATGATGTAAAGTGAGCACTGTAGTCCAGACATAATTATTCCCTTCCTTTGTCTGCCCTTCCGACCTTGTCCATCCCGTCCCCCCACTTCTTGCCTCTCAAGTTACCTTTTCTTGCTACTAATCTGTTGCTTTGTCTTTTCTCCAACTTCAACCCCTATTTCCTGACCTCACTGTACAAAATAGGATCATGAGAGCTCCAGGTAGGACTTTGCTCTCCCCACTCTCCAGCAGCGGCCCGTACACCTCTGGAGCTTGCAGCCTAAACTCCCATTTCTTGACCTCACTGTACAGAACAGGGTTGTGAGGGATCCAAGAAGGTTTTCACCCTCCCCACTCTCCAGCAGCTGCCCGCCCACCCCTCCAGCACTTGCAGCTTAAATCACCATTTCATAGAAACATAGAAACATAGACTTTGATGGCAGATAAGGACCGCTTGGCCCACCTAGTCTGCCAATTTCCCTACCTACTGGATAAGCTACAGATCCTAGTTAACCAACAGCCTATTTCATCCTACCCCCCCACACAAAAATTGTCTTGTGTCTGTCCTATGCATTCTTGAATTTTTCTACAGTTTTAGACCCCACAACCTCATCAGGAAGGCTGCTCCATGCGTCCACCACCATATCTGTAAAAAAAATACTTCCCTACATTGCCCCTGAGTCATCCCCCTCTATCTTCAAATTGTGTCCCCTTGTTCTTGCACATCTCTTTTTCTAAAAGATGCTACCCTCTTGGGCTTTGTTGATTCCACTAAGGTACTTAAAAATTTCAATTATGTCCCCCCTCTCCCTCCTTTTCTCAAGGGTATACATAGTAAGCTCCTTTAGTCTCTTATTGTATGGCTTCTTTTGCAGACCCTGCACCATTTCCTGGCCTCACTGTACAGAATAGTGTCATGAGGGCTCCGGGAAGAACTTCACCTTCCCCACTGTCCAGCAGCTGCCCATCCCCCTCCAGAGCTTACAGTTTAAACCCCCATTTCCTGATCTCGCTGTACAGAATAGGGTTGTGAGGACTCCTGGAAGGATTTCACCCTCTCCAGTCTCCAGCAGCTGCCCATTCCCCTCACAGAGGTTGCAGCTTAATCACCTGCTTCCTGACCTTACTGTACAGAATAGCGTTGTGAGGACTCCGGAAGGATTTCACCCTCTCCAATCTCCAACTGCTGCCCATTTCCCTCACAGAGGTTGCAGCTTAATCACCAGTTTCCTGACCTCGCTGTACAGAATAGGGTCGTGAGGGCTCCGGGAAGGACTTTGTTCTCCCCACTTTCCAGCAGCTGCCTGTCCCCCTCCAGAGCTTTAAGGTACATTCAGAAACAAGCGTGGTACTTGCATGGGGCACAATTTTGCACCTGACTTTGAACTGCCCCTCACCTTTTTTTTCTGTCTTCCAACAGTACTGGCGCCCGTATCTGAAGAGGGACATTAAGTTACTGGAGGGCATGCAGTGCAGGGCAACAAAGATGATCAAAGGGCTGGGGGACTTATCATACGAGAGGAGGCTGAGGGAGTTGAACATGTACTCACTGGAGGAGAGGAGGGACAGAGGGGACATGATTGAAACCTTTAAGTACATGAAAGGAATAAACAAGACAGGTACAGCGGGGCTGTTCAAAGTAAGGGAAGGGAGGGGCAACAGACTTCTAGGAAAACAAACTGAACTTACAAGCTCAAATGGGCAGACTGGGTGGGCCATAGGCCCTTATCTGCTGACACTGTCTATGTATCTATGTATCTATGAGGGACACCAGGGACCGTGATATGAGACTGGAGGGAGGAAGGTTCAGGAGGGAGATGAGGAGACACTTTTTACAGAGAGGTGGTGGCTGGGTGGAATGCATTACCTGCAAGTGGTATCAGTAGAACAATGGACTGCTTTAAAAGGGGATGGGACAGGACAAGGGGGAGGGTCAATGAAGGGGAAGGGTGGAAGGAAGGGGCAGCTGCAGAATAAGGGGTGCTAGCTGCACATTCGAACAGACTTGATAGACCTCTAGGCCTTTATCTGCTGGCAAATGTCATATGTTCGTATGTTCGTAACAGTAATAGATTGTTTCTTCCAGACTTGAATAAGGATCAAAACTGATTGATATAAGTCTTGTGATTGAGGCATAATACTGTTTTTGCACTGCTATTTCATTCTGTATTAAGTGTTGAGGGACTTGATTTTATATCTCTGTAATTTATTTCTGTATGTGTTGGTGATTGCACAGGGCTAGTAAGCATGATATAAAGTGAGCACTGCAGTCCAGCCATAATCACCCCCTTCCTTTGTCTGACTTCCCAACCCCATCCATCCTGTCCCCTGCCCCTTACCTCTCAAATTACCGTTTCTTGCTACTAACCTGTTGCTTTGTCTTTTCTCCAGTTTAAATCTGTTTCCTGATGTCACTGTACAGAATAGGGTTGTGAGGGGTCCAGGAAGGACTTCATCCTCCCCACTCTCCAGCAGCTGCTCATCCCCCCTCCAGAGTTTGCAGGTACATTCAGAAGTAAATGTGGTGCTTGCAGGGGTGCAGCACCTCACTGCAACTGCCCACCCACCCACCTTACTGTACAGAATAGCGTTGTGAGGACTCCGGAAGGATTTCACCCTCTCCAATCTCCAACTGCTGCCCATTTCCCAACCACCTGTGGTAGTGCTGATTATATTGATTCTCTCAGATGCTGTAAGCCAATCAGCCCACTTCCCCCCTTCCAGACAATTCCATTATATGCCTCCCCTCCCCTACGCTGCTACTCAGATAGTCTCTTCCTGGTTCCAGATACATCCTTGTGTGGCTCCTTACCCCCTCCCCTGGTTAATTACAAGCATTACCTTGTCCTTGAGATTCACAGTTTTTGCCTATACCATGCAGTACTGACCTAATATGAACCTAAAGTACATCAGTAAATTTCCTGTTTCTACAGCCTAGGTACCACCACCTCTCTGTATAGCCTCCTGGCTCTAGTCCCTCCTGTTATCTGACAATCCCTAATTTTATCTCCGCTGTCACTTTTCACTCCCACCTTCCATAGGGATATACTACCATTGTCATGGAACTTTGCTCTTAACACACCTTCGCTCCCAGTCTCCATCAATTTTCCTTATTGTATTCCAACAAATTCTTCTCCATTAACTGTTGCAATTCCCTTCTGCCCCCAATACTCTCTGCCCCCTAACTCTTCAATCCTGACTATGGTCCCCCACTGTGACCACTATTCTCCTTGACCACCCTGATCTCCTTATCTACCCTCCTGGCTCTACTGAACATCACCTATACTATGCCCTCTTCTCCTCCCATTACACCTGTTCCTTCTTCCCTCAATGACTTCTCCATATCAAACTCCTTAGTGCACTCCCAACAGCCCTTATTCACACTAGCATTCTGTACCCACAGATCTTGGCTCCAACAATCTCATCTGCTCCACAGGTACTCCTTTACATGCATAAAGCCATTCAAATATCTCAAATTCATCATCCTACTTCTCTGCCTGTTCATATTATTGCTTATCGCGGGTGACGTGAAACCCATCCCAGGACC
Source organism: Neoceratodus forsteri (assembly GCA_016271365.2). NCBI lineage: Eukaryota > Metazoa > Chordata > Ceratodontiformes > Ceratodontidae > Neoceratodus > Neoceratodus forsteri. Next base: position 556,515,102 of record CM028135.1, on the reverse strand, counting down.
CACCCAACCCACCGTCCCCTCCTTCTCGTCCCCACCTTGGCATGGATGAATGGTTTAAAGATAGTGCACCTTAATATTAGACACCTGATGCACAATCTGGCTGAACTAACTGTTTGGATCTCCCACTACCAACCTGATGTGCTATGCTTATCCAAAACCTGGCTCAAACCTTCAGTACCTAACCACTTATGCATAATCATCAGGTACAATTTTATAAGGCATGACAGACCAGTCACAAATGTGGTGGCTACACCATGATTTTTACAAAGATCACCTCAACCTCACCACCCCTACCCCCTCCCCTCACCCAGCAACCACATCCCATGAACTGTGCCATGGTACCCTATTCTTATGTAACTCCAAAAAGCTGCATATTTTCTGTGCTTACCTGGCCCCAGCCTCTAGCCAGCAAAGACTCTCCACTCTCATCAACACTATTGGTATCTGTGTAAGTGGCAATGACTATGTAATCCTTACTTATTTTATTTATCAAGTCTAGGGTTACAAATACATTTGAGCCTTGGCTCTTTTACAAAGGTTCCATGTCAGAACAAAGGTTCCACGTCAGAACAAAGGTTCCACGTCAGATTCGAGGAAGGACTTGGTTGGTCTGAAAGCTTAAGCACTGCTTTCCTTTGTTACATCTATGCTGGTCCAATAAAAGGTATCAAACCATTTGTTTCTGGATCTGTTCTTACAAGGACCAATATGGCAACTAAACTAATTCTGTTTGTAATCCTTGGTGACTTTAACATCATTTAGCTTGACCACACCAACACACCCACAGAACTAACACTTATCATGTTACTACTCACCCAGCTAATCTTCCAGTCTATCAGACTCTCCAATAATGTCCTTACTGCCACCATCATCAACTAGATCCTTGTTCCTGACACTGACAACATTTCTTCTACTGGAGCGTTCCTGAACTCCCTAAGTATTGTGTCTGGTGTGCCAAATTATCAAATGCCCCTCATTAAATTATCCACTTCTGTAACTACTCACTCCTTGACCTCACACAATTCTGGTCTGAGTTGCCCTGCCAAGACTGGTCTTACTTTTGGACAACCACTGATGTTGACCTTGCAATATTCTTTTTCAATACCACTTACAATTGCTCCAGAACAAGCATGCTCCCCTCACCTCTAGGAGAGTCCGAGGTAAGAAAATAAAATGGCTAACTTGCTCCCTCTTACATCTATTTAAAGAATGTGACAGACAGTGGGCCTCCTTCAAAGTTTCTAACTTCAACACAGACTGGGCCTCATACAGGCAGCTGAGTAACAAAAGTAAGCATGGTATCCAGCAGTGTAAAAGTAAATACTTTCAAACCTTATTAGCCTCCTCAAATAGCAATCCCCAGCATTACTTTAAACATTTCAAACAGTTCCTCAGGTAATCTAACCCATCAGTCTCAACAGATTTTGAAATATTTTTTTTTTTTTTTGATTGTTTAACCAGGAGTGGCACACTAAGCGGAAGCTTGTTTACAGGTGCAACCTGGGAGCACAGGGAAATTAAGTGACTTGCTCAGGGTCATACAGTATGCAAGTGGGAGCTGTGGGATTCAAACCCAGGTCTCTAGATTTGTAGGTCAGAGTCTTAAACCACTGTGCTATACTGCCTCCCCAACAGTTGACAGTGTCAAATATAATAACTGCTTACCCTTATCAAGTGCTTTCAATAAACCCTTCTCTGACCTCTCCCCTCACATTGATAGGCTAAATACACACTCAGACACCTCATTCTGTCTCCCTACCCCTCCTGCGAACCGGCTTCCCCTGTTCCTCTTTAAGCGAGTCAGCGGGGACGAAGTCTTAAAACTACTCAAGCAAATCCCTGACTCCAAATCCACTGGGCCAGATGGAAATGAACCTAAATTACTAAATCTTGCAGCTTGAGAGCTAGCTGCTCTCCTCACCTGCATTTTTAAACTCTTCTTCTCCATGGGTTTGGTTCCTCTCATCAGGAAAAAGACAAACATCATGCCAATTTTCAAAAGAGGTAACCAGAGTCTCATATCTAATTATATTCCTATAGCCATCTTACCTGCCCTGAGTAAAGTGTTAGTGAAAATTGTTGCAGCTCAACTGAATGCACAACTCAATAAATATGACCTTCTCAGCCCCGGCCTGCATGGCTTCTGTAAGGGCCACAGTACTACAACTGCATTGCTCACATGAATGAATACAATATATTCCTCCCTTGACTATGCTGGTGCGGTATTTATTGACCTCATCAAAGCCTTTGACACAGTCAACCACTCCATTCTCCTCAGTATAGTATAAGCTAGATTACAAGGGGATCTTGGAACATGCTCCTCCATTGTTCTCCATCTACCTTTCCAACAGGAGCCAGCACGTCAGAATCAGCTCCTCCTTCTCAGACTATCTCCCAACTTCCCTCATCATAACCCAAGGTTCAATCCTAGGACCCTTACTTTTCTCACTACATAGCAACACAATCAACCACTGTTTCAAGTACTCCACTCCACTACTATATACGGATGATCTAGTGTTCCTCTACCACTCCCCTGATATAACCAACATCAATAGGTACCTATCAGCAGACCTTAAAGCCATAGAATCCTGGTTCAATGAAAATAAACTCCTCAGAAACCACACAAAATCTGGGGCAATGCTCTTTGGAACCCCTCATCGGCTAAATAAACACAAATTCTCCTCAAACTGTGGTATAAGAGAATGGTACCCCACTAGACTCTGTCACTTCTTTCAAATTCATTGGGTCACACTTGACCCAACCCTGGAATTCTCCCTCCATGTTCAATCCATATGCAATACTGTTAATTCCAACCTAGGCATTGCATATCAGGTTAGTCCGAATCTTTCCTAGTCAGTATGAATCACTATCGCCCGCAGACTGCTCCTCCCAAAACTAACCTACGGCCTACCATTCTTTGCCCATTCCTCCATCACCCTGTTATGAAAATGGGTAGTAGTGTATAACAATATCTGCCAGCTTGCTCTTGCGTGTAACCGCCTCACCAACCACTGCCTCCTATACAGTAAGTTGGGTTGGCCTTCCCCTAAAGCCCTATTTGATTTTTCACTGGGAGAATCATTAACAACACATTACTTAGTCAAAGGCCCCACTCCTTAGTCTCACATGTAGTACCCTGCACAAATCACTACTCTCTCAGGTCTTTAGACTCTAAGCAGCTGTCCATCCCAAGGTCTCACATGAAATACAGAGAGTTTGCCTTCTCCTCCATTACCCCTAAACAATGGAATAATATCCCCCCTTCTATTTGACATTGTCAATTGGCCAACACCTTAAGAAGTTCATTCTGATCCTTCCTGATTCAATATTCCAAATGTGCTAGTTCCTAAATACCTACCTACCTACCTACCTGGACCAACTCCCCCCTACTCTCTATCATGCATTTAAGACTGCATGTCTACATCTCCCATTAATCAGTCATGCACCCCTGAACTAAAGACACCACCTCTCTAGGCTCTTGTCATTAAGAATGATCATAGTTAAGATGTAATGCATAATTCTGAATCGCTGTACTGTTTGTTTTTTGTTTCTTGTTAGTTTTATTCAACCCTGTGTATTGTGTACCAAGCAATATTCCATTTCCCTTGAATTTGTAATCTATTCTGCTTTGTAACCTCCCAGGTTGTGTCTGATAAAAGGCAACTGCCTGCCTAGTGCACCCTACTTGATCAACAAAAACTAAATAAATAAGTAGGAATTCAGTTCAAAACATGCCACCAAAATGCTGAATGTGAGCCATATCAGTGGGGCAAAGAATTCCGGAAGACAAAGTAGAGGTTAAAAATAGCATGTTGTTTGGTGAGCATTATCACCTAGATCTGACACAGTACAAGCCGTTGGGGGACCACCCATGGAGATTTTAAAATGTTATGTTATTTTTTATTTATTTAGTTTTTGTTGACCGGATAAGTGCACTGGACAAATCCTGCCTATTTTCAGGCACGACCCGGGGGAGGGGGGATACAGATGAATGCCAACTGACCTTGAACCAGATTAAGCTGTTATAGAAGCCAACAAATGTCTCAACTGAAAAAAGTGAAGATATCTTTGCTATCCAAGTAAAATTTGGATTGCATTTGTGGGATGGTATCCCAGCCATCAGAGTGTACAAAATGTACCATTTTGGAAATACTCCATCTCACCATTAGAGATATTGCAAAATTATATTTCACCAGTGAAATCGGCAATTTCGCCATGCAAAATATTCCACGAAAAGTGCCCATTATGCAAAATAGTTTGCTGGGTGCAGAATTCTGAATTTTGCCTTCTACAGGTGAAATTTCACCTGTGAAAGGCAAAATTTCACCTTCTGCAGACAAAATTTCACCTTCCACAGGCAAAATTTTGCATTCCACAGGTAAAATTTCACCTTCCACAGGTGAAATTTCACTTTATGCAGATGAAATTTTGCCTTCTGCAGGTGAAATTCTGAATTTTGGTTCTGTGAAAAATTTTGAAAAACGGGTGAATTTCATGAAATATTTCACTTAACAAAATTTGCCAATTTCGCACATCTCTACTCACCATCTTTTAAAACAAATCATGGAACCCACCATTTTAAAACTGGGGTTGTTCCACACAGGTTGGTCTAGGATGTAACTTGGGAAGAAGTGAAGAAGCTGACAAAGTTGCTGATAATTGACCACTGAAGTTTTAAATGGGGTATGGCATAAGGCCTGTTGGAGTTTCGATGTGGGTATATAAAACACGGCAGTGAAGTTCAAGCCCTGCAGGCCATGTAAATGGCATTTTATATCTAACCAATGAGGTCAGTAAGATAAATAGGGAGGAGCTAAGGTTGGTTGTACCTGAAGATATTTCATCACTTGAGTGGCATGGAAGTAAATAAAAAAATCATGGAGACCTAGATTGCCCTTAGATTATTCCACCCCCATTTTCAAATAGGCTCTTCTGGGCCTTTTTCCTCACCATTAAAACGTGGAAAGAAGGGCATGTGACTTTCAAAACCAAGATATTGGTAAGACAACAGGAAGCACAGTAAAGGGGTAAAGTATTCTTGGAAGAATGTTTATTTTTATGGTATTAATACTGTCCCATAAAAATAGCAGACATCCTTGTAACCTCTATAAATCTTGTTTAATGAGCACTAGGTGATAATGGAGATAATCTTTGAACACCTGTGATAAGGAATGCAAAACTTTAATACCCAAATAAGCTAAGCCCTTAGTAGACCAAGAAATTCCTGTGTGTTCAAGGTCCCATCTGCTAGTGGGATAAATAATTATTTTTGCAACATTTAACTGGTAATGGGAAAGAGTTCCATATTCCCAAATTTGGGCTAACACAGTTGGTAATGTAGTCATAGGATTCTGGAGATATAATAATATGTCATCGGCATAAAATAATTCCTTATAACATTTGTCTCCAAAAGCAAAACCCTGAATAACTGGATTATTAAGTTGCACTGCCAAGGGCTCTAAATACAGATTAAACAAAAAAGGGGTCAACAAACAATTCTGGTGTGTCCCATTATATAGCTGGAAACTAAAAGACAGGACCTGATTACCTCGTACTTGTGCTAAAGGCTGTGAATACTGATAAATGCAGCCAGTGAATGTATTTCCCCAGGATTCAGAAACAAGTTAAGGTCTTACATAAAAAAAAAAAAATTAACTCTGTCAAAAGCCTTCTCCACATCCAGAGAAGCCAGTGCAGCAGGGGTATGGCTATCTCTGGAGGTAGAGATAATATGAAAAAGTTTCCTAAGGTGATCAGAGGAAAGTGCCCCTCCAATGAATCTCACCTGTTCAGCACCTATTATTGGGGACAATACTTTCTGTAGTCATAAGGCCAAGGCTTTGGATAATAAATTGAGCTCTACATTTAGTAAAGATGTTGGACAATAGTTAGCAAATAGAGAACTACAGTATAGTTACCCAGTTTAGGTAATGCCAAACTTATAGCAGCCTGCATAGAGGGTTCCAGAGAACCATGGTCATAGGCCTCCAGATAAAGCATGGTAAGGCAGGGAAGTAAAACTGATTTAAGAGCCTTGTAATAATTGGTAGTTAACCCATCTGGGTCCTGTATCTTATCCAGTGCCATGGTTCCTAGACCTTCCTCTAAGTCTCCAACTGTAAAGGGGCACCTAAGATATTCTTGATCTTCCTTAGCTAAGGTATTCAAAGGGATTTCAGTAAGATAACTATCAGTTCAGTCAGTGGGCACAGCAGGCTTTCTGATACTGTATAAGTTATTATATTAACAGTAGAATTCATCCACTATCTCTCAATGGTTTGTAATAAGAGAGGAAGTACTTTCTTGCCTGAGAAATTGCACCATTTGATCTGCCTCTTGAGCTTTAAAGTGCAACACCAGAAGCCTCCCTTGCTTTTTTACTCTGAAATATAATTTACATATGCCTGAAATAGAGCTAATTCAGCTTGCTCCAAATTCAGCTAGTGATTTTGTTCTCTGAGTACCAGTAGGTGGTGCTTGAGTTGATGCCTTTCCTGCTCAAGACAGTTTTCTAAAAGCCTAATCCAGGGAAAAAAGCTGCTGGGTTTTAGCAAATTTGAGGCATTTACTGGTAGATGTAAGTCTTGTTATCTCCCCTCAAATGGTGCATTTGTACCTTAGGCACACCAGAGGGTATCAAACTACTGTACCGAGCCTTTGTTCTCCCTAAACAAATGCTCTGCAAACTCCATGAGCACAGCTACAGTATCTTGGTTCTTCAGAATATTATTATTAAACCACCATAATTTGTCCACTTCTAAAAGAGGGTTAAGAAGGAGAGCTAATTCCGCTTGGTAATGTTCCAAAATGACTCAGGGTTACATGTTGGCTGCAAATGGCCCAGGAAGAAGGGCATGGTTGATTAAAAAAGTTGAGTGTAGAGCTCATTCCATGAACATGAGAATAAAAAGTGTATTCCCTATCGGAGGAGTACAATGTCTTCTATGTTTCTATCAGGTTGAGAGAATCCTGCAGTTCATACAGGGCTCACTGATTAGTGGTGAGGCACAGCTGAGACCAACTGGACTGATCCAAAGCAGTGTCTAGAGATATGTTCCAGTCCCCAGCCATTAGGATCAGTAGATGAGCCCACTGTATAAGATGTAGAATGAGGCTAAGAAAAAAATCTGGGTGTTCCTTGTTAGGGCCCCAGGCATTAGCCAAGATGAGTTCTGTTCAGCCTAAAATCCCTCTGAGAATAATAAATTGATGATCTAGATCTGTGAATTCCTCCAATGAAGTAAAAGGGAGGAATCTAGTTAATAATATAGCTACTCCACCGTTTTGAAATCTGCTCCCATGCCAAAGGCCTAACCAACCATGAGCATCTCAGAAAATGAACCTGTGAGGAGAGCAAATGGGTCTCCTCTAAAAACATTACTGCAGAGTATATTGTTTTAAATCAATAAGGATATGAGACCTATTACTCAGCAGATTTCCCCTCTTGACATTCCAGGTTAAAAGTTTAATAGGTTTAGCCAACATCACAACCCCACACAAAATGCATTAGGTAGTTCCATGTGATATGGTAGTATTCTTCTATGATAACCAGTAAAACAGAACATACCAGGAAATAGCCAAAACCAGAATGCTGCTGTCAGAAAGCACTTTCCTGCACCAAGTAAAATGTAAATAAGGGAAAGGTGAAATTGTTTAACAAGGAAATGCACACTAAGCTGGAGCTTGTTTCCAGGTGCAACCTGGGAGCAGAAGGAAGTTAAGTGACTTGCTCAGGTTCACACGATATGCAAGTGGGGGCTGATGGGATTGAAACCCAGATCTCCAGGTTTGCAGCTCTGTGTCCTTAACCACCATAAGCTCAACCACTCCCCTCCTTCTCCCTGAACATTTCAGCAAACAATATACATAAGCCCCCCAAAAAAAAAGAAACACTCCCTCAAACATGCCTGACGAATTAAGACTTCCTGGGCCCTGAAGGTCCAACCCAACCCCCTGCCATCTGTCCAAGGTGGAGTCACCAGAAGGCAGGATACATCTCAGGCATCGGAGGACTGCAGAGACAGAATGACAATCAGTGGACTCAGCCAAAGCACTAATAAAACAATTTTTGATCACTCCTTAAAGTCAATACATTGAATAGAGAAAAAAAGGAAAAGGGAATTCTCCCCTTCCCCTTGCAAAACAGCCAACATGATTGTTGTGTAAAAAATAAAATCCCAGAACAACTTCAATGTAGAATAGTCAGTCTATTCAAGTCCAGTTGCCAAGGTGAGTAATTGTGAGTTGAGTCCCATGTATCAAAAAAAAAAAACCCTCAACCAGAACACTATTCATAACTAAAGGAGGTCTTAGATAAAAAGAATTTAAGACAACTCAATTAAAGAGAAATCAAAGCATGTAAGTGAATAGATGTCAGACTATAAAAGCATTAGGGAGCATGCAAAGAGGGTATTCTTACAGAAGGTAATACCAAAATGAAACAGCAGTATCCAGGAGGGTTCCCAAGAACAGCCTTAATAACTGAATGACTAATACTTCAAAAGCCAGCCTAGATTATACTTATGAGTCTGGAGGGAGTAATAACATCATCTGTACAGTCTCTCTAAGCTCGAAAACATGTGGCTTGAGTTCATATTGTGTCCGTCCAAGATCCTCCAACATGTCCAGTAAACATAACTGGATTGTCTAGGCTATCATTCAACAAAGCAAGAAAAGTACCAAGAAGCCATTGTGACATGTTAATGCAGTACTGTAGAAGAGACATCACCATTGAAGAAGTATTCAACCATGTCAGATAATTCACAAAATGTATCCAATGAAGTTTCTGTACACACCCTTTATTCCATCCTGTTGGCCTGTTCTAAAGGGTTACTGTAGAAATAGATATAAGGAGTGAGAATCTAATAAACTAAACAAAATCAGTGTCAGTAGCTCAGTAGGTTAGCACACTTGCCTCTGAGGCTGGGAGATCAGAGGGTTGTGGGTTCAGTTCCCACATCTGCCACTTGGGTTAATATCCCAATACCGACACTGTAGTGCAGCATGAGGGGGGTGCTGCACTTCTGAGGTGCCTTCTTTCGGATGAGACATTAAAACGAGGTCCCATCTGCCTGGATTGGTGGTAGTTCAGGTGGATGCTAAAGATCTCATGGCACTTATCGAAAAAGAGTAGGGGAATTTATTGAAATAAAACAAATCAGACAAAAGAAATATACAGGCAGTCAAAAAAGACAAAATCAGAAAAGCTTAATTTCAGCATAAGAAGAACAACATGAAAACAAAAGCAGACATACAAGGAATCATCTGAAATAAATCTTTCATGTGATAGGAGAATCTGAAGTAGTTTTCCATGGCATATTCCGCCAATGTGCTTCTAAAACATGTTGTGGCAAAACATTACATTCTCCCTGAAAAATATTACCCAGTTCCCTAGTAACATTCTGAATGACCACTTCAATAGTTGTATCTTTTTGTTGCAACAGAAATCCACATGTGGTTGTCCTGATGTACCATTTAAGTACTAAACAAATGACATTCATCGTGCCTTTTTGAAAACGTTGCCAACCCGTATGGTAAATATCACACATCAATTCTTCATGTTATTGTGGAAAAAATAGGTACAGACCAAGTACGTGCAAGAGTTGGACAAAAGGCCTGTGTAAAAGAACAAAGAAAAAAACAGATGTTCAGTAGTCTCTTCTACTTGTGCACAATCAGGTCTGATACAACCACGTTCAGCAAAGTGTTTGTGCTTTTGATTTCCTGTAACATTGATCTTACCATGGCAACTAAGCCACTGAAAATCCCACATCTTTCTTGGGACCCTTTGTTCAGTTAACAAGGTCAAATGGGTCTCCTGTATATATAAAGGTCAGTGGGGAAAAATCAGAAATTCAGTAAAATGTTTGAAAATGATATGAAGGTATAACTGTTTTCTTGTGTTATTAATTAACATATTGCTAGATACACACCATGTTCATAGTTTCAAAACAATTTCCCTATAATAACCAGGAAGGGTGGGATCTTGTTTCAAGTGTGTTGCCCTTAACCCCTCCCAATTTTGAAACCATTGTTGAATAGTGGCATAAAAATATGAAACCTAGACCTTATCCTGGGTAATCAACAGAGGTCTCAGATTAGTATAAAAAAAAATACAATAAACAATACCAATGGGTTAACCATATTCAAACCTCCTAATGAATAAAATAAATAGGTAATATTTCTTGTTATGAGATTTAACCTACTAGCCCAAACAGCATGCACAAACAGACTCAGTAAACTAGCTTATAATTTTTTGGAGGTGGATATACCTTACTTACATAAAGACATTGTGGTAAAAGCTTCATTTTAATTAATACTGCACGTTTTTGTTTATCAAGCTTCCAAGTATTCCATTTAGACACCATCACATTTCCAGGCTCTGTCTTTGAGGTCCAGTTTAACAGAACCAAGTTACCCGGGCCCCATAACAATCCTAAAATTTTAATAGGATGGAGAGAAATAGGGATACATGGTATCAGAGGAACCATCCATTGTTGGGACCGAAAATGAATACCTTGACACTTAGATGCATTTAAACTCACAACTGATGCCAAAGAATAGCTAGTACAGCCATCTAATGCTATGAAATAGAAATTGCATCTGGCAAAAGAAGGCATAAATGATCTGCATATGCAATGCACTCAGCTGGACTCTGTAAAGTCCCTAAATGCAAAGTTCTGATTCCAGCATGCGCATTAATGCTTCTTAATAAAGGGCCAATACAAAAGACATATAGGAGTGGGCTAAGGCCTTGCCTAACCCCTCTATGTACTGGAATTAAAGGTCCAACTTGTCCATTAACCATTGGAATCACCGTAGCTGATTCATACAGTAGTTGAATCCACTGTATAAACTTCTCTGGGATATTGTAAAATTTCAAGACCTCCCACATATAAGCATGATTAACAGAGTCAAAAGCTTTACTCTGATCCAAAGAGCATAAAAAGCCCTCAACCTCATTTCTATTGCTTCTTGTAACAATCTCTCTAAGTAAAAGCAGATGTTCCAATATATTCAAGTGTTTAACCGAGCAGGCTTGTGCAGGGCTAATCACATAATTCGCCATTTGTTGTAGTCTAATGGTCAGGATTTTAGTTAAAAGTTTAAAATCAGTGTTTAAAAGACAAATAGGTCTCCAATTTGTTAGTAAATGTTGATCCCCAGCCTTATAAATATACACTAAAGAACCTTGCACCATATCAAAAGGCAATGCAGTCTGTAGCATATAAGAAAAAACCTGAGATAATTCTGGGGCTAATACATCTACAATAAGTTTAAACACTTCAGTGGTCAGACCATCCTTGCCAGAAGATTTATTGATAGGCAAAGACCTGACAGATGCTTCTATTTCAGAAGAATGAATGTCTGTCAGAAGTACTTGAGTTAGAATACACTCGCCTCTGAGGCCTACAGATCAAAGGGTTGTGGGTTCAGTTCGGTTCCCACATCTGGCACTTGGGTTAATATCCCAGTACTGACACTGTAGTGCAGCATGAGAGGGGTGCTGCACTTCTGAGGTGCCGTCCTTCAGATGAGATGTTAAACTGAGGTCCCATCTGCCTGGATTGGTGGTAGTTCAGGTCAATGTTAAAGATCCCATGGCACTTATCGAAAAAAAGTAGAGAATTTCCCTGGTGTACTAGCTAAATTTCCTCATTCACTAAAAATACCACCAACAGCTTAATCTGGTTCAAGGTCAGTTGGCATTCATCTGTATCCCCGTCGGTGCCTGAAAATAGGCAGGATTTGTCTAGTGCACTTACCGGTCAACAAAAACTAAATAAATGAAATAAATAAATAAATAAAATAGCTGGAAACTCAGGAACCTCAATACCGCCTAAAAAGTGACGAATATAGTCTGGATCAATGTCAGTATGTGAATAAAAAGTTTTGGTATATGTATATACCATATCCATAATTTCATGATGTGCTTCGTGAATATGCCCGGAAAAATCTTTCAACTATCCATTCTTTTTTGCTGTACCCTCTGCTTACAGGTGTCACATGGACAAATAGTAGAAAGAGCCCCTTTTAAACCAAAACTTTGCTGAAAGGCTAAAACAGCAGCCTTATGTTGATGAAACTGGGACATTTCCTCCTTCAAACTAGAAATCTGGGTGCAATAATCATGTGCTGATGTATATGAGAGGGAAATCAGGGATTGTAATTGTTTCCTATTGCACAAATTTTGTAAATATAGTACATCCCTATCTTTTTTACTTAAAACTTTTAACAAGACAATCAATTCCCACTTCAAATCATCCCACCACTGGACCGGTGAGTCATATAAAAAAATATTGCTTTTTTTTTTGCAAATAGAAAATATTGTATTTGTGTGCAACGGTGATCTTTACTCAGCAAAGAGGACCTGCATTTCCACAACCCTCACCAAATCTGAACCCTTGTCTCTAAACGAAGAAAAAGTAAAGAATGATCCGAAAATTCCACCGCCTGAACTCCTGCTGTTGAAATAAAGGAATGTTGTGATATAAAGAAAAAATCTATTCTAGTGGACAAATGCCCTTTATGAAAAGTTGGTATTACTGTCGAAAGATGGGAAAACATGGCATCCATCAAGTCCGCTTTGTAAAGTACATCTTTTAAACAGTTGGAATCACAAAAGCATTTTAACATTTTAGTATGAGGCCCCTTATCCCTCTTATCCAGTCCACAGTTAAAATCCTCTCCTCCAAATAACTATTTGTGCAGTATGTAAATATGGTTGGATCAATCTGAAAAGAGAAATCTTGTCAGCTTTAGACTGCATTGCATAAATATCAATAAAGCAAAACAATTTCCTGTGAAAACAGATAACCAACAGTAAGGCCCTGCCAGGAACCAGATCTAGCAGTTTAAGACAACTAAATTCAAGACCATGAAACAAGATCCCCACACCTGAACATTGGTCTGTACCTATCGAACAATAAGATGGTTCCACATACCAAGCAGTAGTAGCATTATGAACATCCAGTAAAGTGTGTAATCTGGTGTCCTGCAGAAAATAAATTCATGGTTGCTGAAGAAGTAAAGCAGAAAAAAACACATCTCTTTTTCTCGAACTCTTAATACTATTAACATTGACAGAAATAAAAAAGAGGGACATAGAAAAGGGAAATGAGAGCAAAAGAAAAAAACATACCATATGTTTGAGAAAACATTAATTTTTTTTTAACCCCACTCCTGGTACCCAATCGAGTTTTATATTTCACATGGGGTAGTTGCCTCTTCCCCTGAGACCCCTTACGTGGGGCAGTCGGAGGTTCTTCAGTCGGACCCACCTCTACCTCACCTAAAGATAGCATGGAAGATGAGTCCGAAAGTACTTTAGAATCACTATCCACAGTAGGAAGATGCTGATACCGATTCTGAAGAGGGATAGAATGTATTTTAGCCAGTTTTAAAGCTGAGATGGACTTCTCAGACCATTTACGGGCCAAAATACCTTTCCTTGTTTTGTTGGCAAAAGGGGGGGACCATGACATCTTCAGACATCTCCAGAGGTAGAGCTTCTATCTCAGTTGTGTCGTTACCAACCTGTGGCTGAGAAGAAGCTGCAGGAATATGGGCTACGTCCACTAAGAGATCCTCCTATGGCACCTCAACCAGAGCCTGTGAAACTATGGGAGGTGGAGAGGGGGGGGAAGGGGTTGCACTGGCCCTGACTGCTGTCTCTGAGCAACTGGTATCAAAAGCCGTTGTTCTTCACTATCCCCTCTAGGATTAGTGTTATGTGCCACCCAAGAACAACTCTGATAAGAATGTCCCTTCTCATCACACAAACTACAAACCAATTCATTTAAGCAGTTAGCACTAACATGGCCCCATTCATTGCAAAGGGAGCATCACACTTCGTCACAAACTGCTCATATGACCCTCAGAACCACATTTATAGAAGGCTTTTGGCTGATCTGCATAAAACAGAACCCCTCTGTCACAACCTAAAAAAAAAAAGAATTAGGCAAATGTTGGAGACTATCACAAACTGAAGAGAGCATAATCTTAAACTTTCACCCACCAGTCCAATAATGTTCACTGTCAAAAATAGCAGTGGGACCATCCAATACAGTACATTGTTGTTTCATCCAGTATGTTAAGTCTGTTACATTAACCCCTTCATTCTGGAATAATACAGTCACAAATTTAACTGCCGGTTTAGTGAGAGGTATTGCTTCAAAAGGGGTCCAGAGGGGGGAGTTCCTGAGTTCATTATATTTTTTCCAAAAATGCTCCAAATCACCGGATGTCTTAAAACTAATGTCAAAGGTGTGTTCACCTGACACATGGATAAGAGCATATATTTCTGCTGCAAAAAACATAAAGAATCCTTCAATAATGTCTTTCCTACATAGACACGATCTGGGACACAATCCAAACCCCCTTTGTATAACAAATGAACAGCATTATGGCATTTAGCAGGGGTCACAGGCAGATGAAATAAAGAAGCAAAAGATTTAAGAGACTTGTCAGGTTTTTGATTTAGAGGAGCATCTGGGGCAGGGAGTACGATCAGATCTGGCAAATGCTGTATCAGAATAGACTCAGGCAAAGTCATACTGGGAATAGGTTCAACAGTCTGCACCATAGCTGTATAGATTTTGATAGGGGACCTACCTGAAACCCAGCGTTTTCCATGTACAGTTTTCTCCCACCCTGCAGCAGATAATGCAGCATCTACAGACCATGGCTCAGCATTGTCAGCATGCACGGGAGTCTCAAAGGCTGACTGCTCAGTCGAAGAGGCCAAAGCCTGGCATGGGGCATCATAGACTGACTCATCCTGCAAGGCCTTTGATGCTGCCACATCAGCAGCTGAAACCAGCTGAGCAGTGAGATTTGACAGCGGCAAAGCCAGTACTTCAGAAGGCACCACCACGAAATGTCGAGGGCTAATATGAAGAAAGTCTTGTGAGTTACACTGTTGCTGTCGTGTAGACTGAGCTAGGTCCTCATCAGAAACCTCTTCCTCCACCTAAGTTCGAGCAGTAGTTACATTCACCAAGTAGGGAGAATCAGCAGGAACAAGTCATTTAGCCAACAAGGCTTCTTGCTAAGCAATTACTTCCAACAAGTGGCATTTCTGACATTTCAAAGTCAGAAACTCATCATCCTCTGCATCTTGAGCTGATTTCTGTAGCACATCACCTTCTGCAGTACAGTATAACACCAATTATCCAAACCCCTATTAACCGAAACTCCGGATTATCCGAAACTGATCTGTGTCCCCCATTTAGTAGGTGATAATCGGAGTTATACTGCATAAGCCTGTTGTGTTTATAATTTATGCTTTCACCTGAGTTCTAACAGGGGGCTAGGTCAGTTTGGCTTTAGTAGGCACATTGCAAAATTTGAGTTTACAAGCACATCTTGCTAATGAGCATTGTTTTATTGACATACCATAATAACCAATTAAATACCTCGTCACCACAGTCTAGCCGAGTGAAGCGAACCAACCAATTGAAGGAAGAGGTGGGGCTCTGTCACTACATACTGGGTGGCAAAGTGTATGTAATTTTTACTTAAATTCACCATTCGCTATGTTCGTTTTGGAATGGAGGTTTGGTCGAGCGCTATGTTATGAAGACTGCGCTAGTACCATTCCATCAGCTAGCACCTATGAGCGCATACTGGTGTGTGAGGGAGGAGACTGGGAGTCTTCTGAGGACTTAATGAGGGTGAAGCAGAGAGTAACTTTTCTAGAGTGGATGTTCATGAATTTAAGGTAAAATACAACAAATTTAGTTGGACATTGTGTCCAGAGTTGTGGCATGCTAGGTATGACATTCAAGAATGAGAAGTGAAGCCACCAGCAATGTGTTGAAACATGTTGTGGTGGTGTGTTCAGCGAATACGATGAAAAGTTAACGCGCGCATGCCTTTCCCGGTTATCCGAACACCCGATTATCTGAAAGAATTGGTTGTCCCCCAAGGCTTTTGGATAATCGGGGTTATACTGTAATCCCAAAAAGCGGGTCTCCCACCCACTGCGTTCCATGCAGTTGAGAAGCAGGAGGTGGAACGAACCTTCCTGCCTCCTCCACGTCCATCTCCTTCACCAGGTCCTCACCGACTGCCACCATGACAGACAGCAGCAGCGCCCCTACACAGAGAAGGGGAATTTCCCTGGTGTTCTGGCCAAATTTCTCCCATTCACTAACAATACCACCAACAGCTTAATCTGGTTCAATTTCAGTTGCTTATCTTCTGTGTCCCCCTCCCCCCCGTCACCCCTGAAAAAAGGGACTTCTTGGTCCAGTGGGCTTACCAGGTCAACAAAATTCAATAAATAAATTAATAAAATAAATAAAAGAAACAGTGATATGAGAGCAACAGAAGAGATACAAGTCATAAACCTCTCTAACATTAATACTTTATGTTGATGGTAGAGATCAAGGCCAGGATTTACAAACAGAGTGTAAAGTGGGAACAATGGTTTGTGCTGCAGTTCCCAGCTGTGCTGGTGAGCAATGGATCTATTCACAGTCTGGTAGCCCAGTAGGCTATCTGACTGTGAATAGGGGGCAATGGGGGCAGCACTAACCCAGGAAAAGCAATGGAATATACAGTGGCGCTGCCTCCAAAGCCAGCTAGGAAAATGGCCCCACAGCCAATAGCACTCAGGCGCTAAAGTGCTATTCACTGACAGAGGCATGCACATGAGCTCATTGGGCATGCAAGGTGGTAGTAGCAATTAGTATGCCCATTATGGGTTCATTTGCATGCCATTAGTGTGGCAGTGCGTTGCCCAGCACAAGCTTCACATAGCCGTAATCCCCCATAGTGCAGTGGGGTTACCCGTGAAAGCAGTGACTACAAATAATGACCGTAATATCTTGCGGCAAAAATAGCTACCCCTACTCTTTCAGCGACCAGCACAATTGAGCGACTTTACAATTAGGCGAAAGTTATTTCACATAATAGCGAATGGCAAATTCAGCGACTCTGCTGACAGGATTAACAGCATAACAGTAGCTGAGAGGATGCACAATGCAAAGGGGCAGCCAATAAATGGAAATTGCACGAACAAATAAACGCCTTACCAAAACATTTCCATGTTTGTGAAATTACGCCAATCTTTCTAATGGCAGAATTGATCCATTAATCAAAGGCAGCATTATACAGAGCCACTAGTTCATCACCCAAGTCAGCAACTAACAGATTACAGATTGTAATTCTGCTTTGGTGATTGGGGCAATGAGCATAGCACGTAGCTCATACGGACAGTTTAAAGTTCGAGATGCATGTTCTTGTATTACCAGGGTCAGCAACTGACAGTTCAAATTGCGGGCAGCATGTCATAATAGCGACTGACGAATAAAATTTTAAAAAAATGTATTTACGAAACAAACCAATTCAAAAAAGCCAAATCAAGGAAACAAACCAATTCAAAAAGCCAAATCAAGGAAACAGACCTATTCAAAAAGCCAATTAATGTGCCAGGTGCTCTTAGGTGCATTCACACCTGAATCTTACATTTGCACTGGTTGCAAACATTAGAATCCTGTCCTGCTCCTTGCCACTATCAAACAGCAGGAAATTTTCACCACCTTCAGTGACTGTAAATTCAGGTGGAATGACCAAGTCCTGCACTGTGCTGGGTGTAGCGGGGCAACCGCGTTCTACCTGACGTGTCCTTTGCACAGTTCTTTTAATTAACTGTACATCTGGCAATCGACCAGCAACCGAGTGAGGTGCAGTAGAAGTGCATTGCACTACAACCTGTGAAGTGCTCTCTAAACAACCTCTTGCACGCTCTCTTACAGTAGCCATGACTGTACGTACACCAACTCCCCAGCATCCACAACATGAGTATGTTCTCTCAGTTGAGCAGTTACCTTGCCTTCTATTGTGTGGATGCGTGCAAGGCAGTTGAAGCGGTGTGCATCCACACATCGCCAATACACCTTTCCTCCTTTTTCTTTGTTACGGCAGTAAAGGAAACCAGAAAATAAGGCTAGTGGCTTTCCCTTCTGGCTTGCAATAAACTCCACGTCCATTGTAACCTCGATCTCGGTACCGACATGGTATTGGTACCTTTAAGAGGTAGGCTATTGTATTGTGGGATCAAAATAGGAAGTAATATAAATCATAATATATCTTGATAAACTATCAGAAGAGCAGCTTACTAGACACAGACTCCGTAAATAGTAAAGTAAACACCAAGCGTTATTATTACATAGTAGCTGAATTTCTGGTGAGGCGGCGATCAATACACTGCACTTGGGCATACTTCAAACCCCTTCAAACTGTTATGCTGTTATGCTCCCAAATGGTGGGGCAGCCATAGATGAAGAAGGATAGGCCATCCCACAGCACCCCATACCTGACCCAGTTGGGTCACATATCAACAAACAGCAAACAGATGACCCCTGCATCAACCCTGAGACATGCTGAGCCCATCTAGTAAATCCCCCCTCATCAGCACAGCCTGACTGGTACCCTCGTAGGACCCCTAGTATACCAATACACTAAATTTGTAAACAAGGGGAATGAAAAAGGTAACCTTTTTCCAGGAAAAAAATCGCTACTGCTCTATCAGCGACCTGCGCTATTATTACTTGGTAGCTGAGATTGTGGGGCGCTGAACTTTGCGAGCGCTATTAATGCAGTCGCCGATAAGGAGGCGCTGAAATTGTAGTCACAATTTTATAATTGCGATTTTCACATGGAACCGTGCAGTGGTACCCACTTCCACCCCAATTGTGGACACGACAGTAAAAAAAGGAAATGATATTTCCATAATGTAGTGGTCCCATGCCATCCCGAATCACCTGATTACCCGGCCAGTAATAAAAAAAAAAAAAAAAAAAGCATTTCCATAGTGTAGTGGTCCCCCCAAACCCGATCACTGATAACCCCACTGTATAATAAAAATCCATTTTCAGTAATATAGTGTCCCTCCCCTCTCCCCAATCACCAATCACCCAACTGTATAATTCAAAACAAATTTTCCATAGTATAGTGTCCCTTCCCCACCCCAATCACCAATCACTCCACTGTATAATAAAACCCCCTTTTCCATAGCATAGTGTCCCTCACCCCACCTCAATCACCCATATAGTATCCCCTTTTCTATAGTGTAGTGCTCCTCCCCACCCCGATCACCAATAACCTCCTCCGTTGGTTAAAAATAGGCCTATATATGCAACATTTAAATCTGATTTTCAGGATTTACATACATTTAATTGTTCTTGTTATTGCTGAATTTTGCACAAGTGTTATTATGCATATGTGATTTGATCTATTTTTGTATAAGTATCTGTTTGTACTGTTTGTATTTGTTGTGTAACAGGACGGCCCTGAAAATAGGCTTTGCCTAGTACCTTATCCTGATGAAATATAAGAATAACCTAAACTGACCTAATAACCCCGCTGTATAATAAAAAGCCCTTTCTTGTAGTATAGTGTCCCTCACCAATCACCAACCGTCCAACTGTATAATTCAAAACAAATTTTCAATAGTATAGTGTCCCTTCCCCCACTCCAAGCACCAATCACCCCACTGTATAATAAAACCCCCTTTTCTGTAGTATAGTGTCCCTTCCCCAACCTCGATCACCATATAGTATCCCCTTTTCCATAGTGTAGTGGTCCCTTCCCCATCCCCAATCGCCCACCCATTAATAAATGAACTTTCTTCCAAGGTGTAGGGTCCCATCCCAGTCCCCGATCACCTGATCACTCACCATTAACAAAATAGCTTTTCCCATAATGTAGTAGTTCCACCAAACCCCCACCCACTCCAATGACCTACCACCCCACTCTCCCCGACCCAGCAAGGCTGCTCGGTCGGTACGCAGCATAGCCCTCCTCACACCTCCATGGCTGCCTGCTGACTGAACTGTCAATGACAGCTTTAGGTATGCACTTCAAGCCCTTTGACTGACATGTTCAACCAATGAGCTTGTACTGCATACTGTACGCTGTCATTGACAATTCAGTTGGCAGGCAGCCATGGAGGTGTGAGGAGGGCTGTGCTGCTCGCTGACCAGTGGCTGTGCTGCGGCAGGAGGTGCAGGGTGATAGATCATTACTGGAGTGGGTGGGGGGTTTGGGAGAAGACTACACTATAGGAAAAAACTATTTTGCTAATGTGTGGGTGATTGAGTGTTTGGGGATTTAGGTGGGACCCTACACTATGGAAAAACGTTATTTTATTAATGGATGGGTGATCAGGTGATTGGGGATGGGGAAGGACCACTACAATATGGAAAACAGAATACTATATGGTGATCAGTGATCAGGGTGGGGGAAATGACACTATACTATGGAAAAGGGTTTTTACAGCTGCTGGGTGGAGCCCTGCAGATGTTTTGCATTTACAAAAGGGCTGACGTCATGTTTTCCATCTGTGGAACTGGTTCAAGGTATGAATAGTCTCTTCCACCTCCCCGCCCTCAAATAAATGCACTGTAATGATTTTCAAGGGTTGCAATCCTATTTTGTTTCTTAACTGGGTAGTACAAGATCTGAAACAAGAGTTGTGGGAGTATTTATACGTATGACCTCTCCCCAAAACCCATCAGAAGTGGAATAAACTAAAAGAAATATCATTCCTCATGCGCCCTCCACGAAACCTTCAGAGGTAGACTGTGTTGTAAAGCATCTCAAGTTTCATTCTATTTCTTCCCTGTACTCATTTCCTGGTAAGTGACTTTTTCCACCATCCTAAAGCTATGCTAACACACTTTTCTTCATAAATAACTTTTTGCCTCCATTAAGCTAATATGATGTTTACAGAACTGATAGAAGTTGTTTGTGCACAAAGCAGAGAGAATACTTATTATTTATTTATGTAAACTATTCCTTTTTTTCCTCCTTAAAGTCCCAGGTTCTTCTCTTTAAGGAAATTTCTCAACTTGATGCACAGTTCCCTGCCGTAGCCCTTACACTCTATTCATACTTTAGGAGAAAAACAGGATTTCAAATGCTTAAGTTTCAAAATTGTTTCTGTAAAAAATGTGAATTACTGTGCTCATTCATGTTAGGCAATGCTAAAATTGCAGCCTTTGGAAAACCTTAAAGTCCTTACTCGCCTTTAATTTTACCCCATCTTTCTCTCCTTTCCTTTGCACCATTTTCTAACTTGATTGCCTAAATCCTCTTTATTGTGACTCCCTTTAATATTCAGAACTTTGTCCTGGGTTTTAGGCAGCAGAAATGGCAGTACCTCAATTAGAGAAACAATCTGGGTATAATGTGAAGCCAAATATTAAGAAAGCAGGAAGCAGCATGAACCTTCTGCAAACATCAGTATATTAAGCAATAAAATGAAGGGAATCATTAAAAGTAAAAAGAAAAATAGAAAAATGCAAAGAATCAAAAGACAAAGAAAGTATTAATGAAACCATCAAGTGAAATGCAGCAACATGCCATAGTGGTACCATAGCGTGCTGGCACTCAATATTTGAATCAATTAACAAACCAGACACTTACTTATTTAACGTGCAGTATTTATACTTGTAACCTTTTCTGGTTGCTCTTTTAATGTGCAAACACAGGTACCAACAGTGCTTATTTACAGTTTATTTTAGTAACTCATTAGTTCTTAATGTTTCTCATTCTCCATTCTCCACCAAGGCCCAGATATTCAAAAGGGTTGCGCATGGCACAACAGTGTTGCGCTATGCGCAACCCACTGATGCGCCCCAGCGCAATATTCAAAAGGGAAAAGTGCACCACACAAATCCCGATGCGCTGGAGCACATCAGTAATGTATGCAGGCACAGGTAGTGAGGGGCGTGCCCATGCATAACCTGCACAGCCCGATATTTCAGCCCGGGATGGCGCAGGCCATCTTCTTGTAACCCTACTTGTGCCTGCACAAGATAAGCCAAAGAAAAGTAACAAATGATGGCCACCCACAGATGAGCTGCCGCATTGCAGGGGAACGCTACGGCAGCTGCCACATATGGTGGCCACCAGTTCTGGCTGCACCTGGCAGCACCCCCCCATGCCCAATCATGGGCATTCATAGAGACAAAACCCCATCCTATATCCCTGGTGGTCCAGTAGACCGCTATGTGCCTGATCGCAGGCATCTGTATTCTTAATAAAAGACCCCCGTCCTATATCCCTGGTGGTCCAGTGGACCGAGTTCCGCCCGATCGCTGGCATCTGTATTAAGAAAGAGAACCACCCCCTCTTATATCCCTGGTAGTCCAGTGGACCGAGTTCCGCCCGATCGCGGGCATCTGTTTTAAGAAAGAGAACTCCCCCGGCCAACATCCCTGGTGGTCCAGTGGACCGCACTCTGCCCAATCGCGGCCATCAGGACAACAGAAAATGTCCTATTACCCTGGTGGTCTAGGGTACCCCCCTCCCCACCTGCCCACTGAGCCCCACCGCCCCGCTCCCCCCAGTCAGCCAGCAGGCGGCAGCACCCCACCCGTCTGCTGCCCTGCTGCCCACCGACTGCACCTCGTAGGGATGCTGCGCCCATTGGTTCACAGCCCATACCGTACTACACATTCACATATCTGGAATGTGATGCGGTATCAACTCTTCCAGTGAGCTCACGCTGTGAACCAATGGGCGTGCAACTACCGAGTGTCAGTCGGTGGAGCGTGGGTGCAGGAGGGTGGGGTGCCCGCCGCCCGACTGACCGGGGAGCAGAGGTGGTGGGGCTCAGTGGGTGGGTGGATGGGGAGGGGGGTACCCTAGACCACCAGGGTAATAGGATGTTTTCCGTTGTCCCGATGGCCATGATCGGGCAGAGTGTGGTTCACTGGACCACCAGGGATGTTGGCAGGGGGGAGGTTCTCTTTCTTACAACAGATGCCCGCGATCGGGCGGAACTCGGTCCACTGGACCACCAGGGATATAGGAGGGGGGGGTTCTCTTTCTTAATACAGATGCAAGCAAATGGGGTGGAACTCAGTTCACTGGACCACCAGGGATATGGGGGGGTTCTCTTTCTTAATACAGATGCGCACGATTGGGCAGAAATCGGTCCACTGGACCACCAGGGATATAGGACGGGGGTCTTTTATTAAGAATACAGATGCCCACGATCGGGCACGTAGCGGTCCACTGGACCACCAGGGTTATAGGATTTTTTTTATCTTTACAGATGCATGCGATCAGGCTGCGGGGGTGTTGGTCCCCGATGGCTGCTGCCTGGCAGGGCACCAGGTGCAAGTCATCGGGGATCGGTGCACCTGCATGCTAATGGGATGCAAATGGGGCCATAATGACATGCAAATGGCCCCATGTGCACCTTGCATAAATTATGGCCCCATTTGCATGTCACCTTTTGAATATCGACAGGTGCTGTGAATGGCACAATGGCACTTGCACTAGCGCATCTCCATGCTCCACTCTGGCCACTTGCGCTGGCGCAGTGCCACTGCGCCATGCACAGTGGGGGTGGCCAGGGTGCGATATTCAAAGCTGCTGAGCCATAGCACAGCTCCGTTGAATATCGCCCAGGCCACACCCCTGCGCAGCCATGTTGAGCTGCATCCAGGCTTGCGCCACAGCCTGGCGCAGTTTGAATATCTGGGCCCATTTATTTTGTAGCTCAATTGCCTAATTCCATCTGGTGATATATTCATGGCTGTGGCTCAGTTCTCTGTATTTCACTTTGGCTTTTGATCTTTCCTTTTCTGTGGCCACCATTTTACTCCATCTCGCAGAGCCACCAGAAATTGTTACCAGTATAAATACTGCACTTTAAATAGGTCTGTTGATTAATTCAAATATAGAGTGCCACCACACTGTGGTACCACGACAGTGGGTTGCTGCATTTCACTTGTAAATTTCTGGTCCCTGTGAGCAGCACCTAAGAGCAGCCTGAGGAGGAATAAAGTTATTTTAAATAAATGAAATAGTTTCTTTTTTCCTCTCCACTTGAGCACAAATGACTTTTTGTTCAATAGAAATGTAACTAGATTGCACTGTATGATATGAAATAACCAAGTCTTCATGGAAGGGACAAACTTTAATAGAACTGAATAGCTAAAAGTGCTTTTACACTTAAAATACATTGATGTCCACTTTGAAATGTTGTATTTATCTTTTAGATATGAAATTACCAACTGCATATCAAAGTGGAGATGAAAGTATTTGATTTTGGTTTGGCGCTATTGTTTGTTTGCTACTATCATGTACTGACTTTCTGTGGAGACACCCACCAGCATTCCTTTTCCTAAATGTTATGTCTGCCCCAATCTGCTTTGGGCAGATGCACATCCAACCCATAGTGGGAATAAAACCACTGCATATGATTCCAAAAGCAGCAACTCAGACATTCAGCCAAAAGAAAAAAAAAATTGCCCCAGTTTAAAGTTAAAGTGTTCCATTAAATTACACTTACTATCTCAAAGATAACCAAGGCTCCGATGGTGCTCCTAATCCTTGACCAGCTGTATCTGTGATAGGTTTTTGAACTGTCTACTAGCTGGTGCTGGCAGTTGGAATTTTTAAACGTGGGGCGTTTTTGTGATTTTTTTTTTTTTTAATAGTGGCCCTGTCAGGAATCGGAGTCCTCCTCTTATCAAACTTTGCCCTTGACTGGAACCAAAAATCTCTTTTGGAGCAGGAGTCTTCTGATCTGCACCACATTAAATAAAATGTAATGCTTTTTTTTTGTACTCTTTGTTGAAAGTCTTCATTTTGCACTCCTAATCCCCGACCTGCTGTGTCTAGCTAAAAGATCTTTTATTTATGTCTGTTTGGGCTGCTTACACTGGGATACAACAGTGTTCTGCAAAATGGTGAATGCAAGTTTAACTATGATCATTCATTTAGCTGAAATATGGCAGTTATAAGCATTTGAACTAATTGACATATCATCCATCCTCCTCATATTCATGGCTGTGGCTCTGTTTACTCCAGATATGAGATAGAATAAAGTGGTGCCCAGAGAAACGGGAAGATTAAAACCCACAATGAAACAGAGAATTGAGCCACAGCCATGAATATGAGGAGGATGAAGGAAACCAGTAATTATTACCAGAAGCAATTAGACAATTAAGCCACAAAATAAATGGTGGAGAAGGAAGAATGGGAAACAGTAAGAACTTATGAGTTACCAAAATAAGTTGCAAATAAGCACTTTTGGTACCTGTTTTTGCAATTTAAAAGAGCAACCAGAATAGATTACCAGTAAAAATACTACACTTTGAATCAAGTGTGCTGACTGATTCAAATATAGAGTGTCACAGTGGTACCACTATGGCGGGTTGCTGCACTTCACTTGTAAACTTCTGGTCCCAGTGAGCAGCACCTAAGGGCATCTGTCCCCACTCCACCCCTGTTCCACCCAGCTTCTCCCTTCCCCCCTGCTCCTCCCCACCCCGCCCCTGCTCTGCCCAGCTTCTACCTTCTCTGCTCGTAGCACTAAAGTAGTGCCTGAGACAGCAGTCAGACTGTGTTCCAGTGCAAACAAACAGATAAAACAAAAGGTGTGGATTACACATACACAGGATCAGTAATTTTCCAAGTGCTTGAAAAACTACTTAATGTATACTGACATTTGTAGTGGTATATTCCATTGCTGTAATGTATCTGTTTTGGTGATTGAGCTATCAGTTTTTAAGCTTGTAAAAATAGATTAAATGATTTTACGTTATACCTTCATAACAGAATGGTTGAACCTTAAAATACTCGTAAAGAAAGCATGTTTAAAGATCCATATTTAAACTGTATTCTAAAAAATCTAAGCTATAGAGTGAAGCAGATAGCCTTAGTACACATATCATACAGCAACTAATAAATGGCATTATGAAAGCATCTGTCATAATTATAAAGCAATCGTATATGATGTTATTAGATATAACAGTAAAGACATCACTCCTTATGATATTCCATAAAAAAGGATGATTGCCAAAAAAAAACATGCTGTACTATTTTCATCATAACAGAAGGCCACAGCACACATCCTTTCATAATGCCACTTATTATCTGTTGTATGATATCTATATTACGGCTACATGATTCACACTACATCTTGGATTTTTAGAATAAGGTTTAAATAGTGATCTTTAAGCCTGCTTTCTTTATACGTATTTTAAGGTTCAGCCATTCTAATATAATTATGCATAACGTGTTTCATCTATTTTGGTATATTATATTAATAGAAACCCATGGCTCTTGATGAGTCTGCCCAAGAGAACAGAATGACATAATGACCTGCAATGTACCTTACAAATTAATAAAAGTGTTAGCACCTGGAAAGATATATGGTTTCTCATTAAAACAAAAGGACAAAGCAGATGCATAGCATCGGACTCATCCTCCCCAGCTCCCTGCAGGTTCTTTTTAGGGTGGTCCCTCTCCTGATTTCTACAAAGGATACTTTGTCATAGAATTACTGCTGCCCCAAACATGCTCTAACAGACCGACACACATGGGGCAAATGCAGTGACATCTCAGCTGCTGCTCACCTGCCGCCTCTTCCTGTGCACCATCGCTGCCTTACCCTCCATCTACCCCCATGGCAAAGCACAGTCCCTCACCTGTCAGCACTGTCTACTGGTAAAGGGACAGAGACAGAATGGGCAAAAAGAAATGTTAGCATTGTGTTGTGTTGTGCAGGTTAACATCAGAAATGTGTGATTGCACACTTTTGTTTTTATGGGCAAGCTGGGAGCATTAAAGAGGTGAATTGACAAGTTCAAAGTCACACAGTATCCAGGCAGAGGTTGTGGGAATCAAACTCATGTCTAACAGATGCTAACCTAATAGATTTACAGTATGAATTCTGTATCTAAAGACAAAAAAGTAACCTCAAGGGAAGTTTTTTATTTAATTGTTAGAAACTTGCATCTTTAATAATAGGAGTAATTAGTTGTGCAATTAGTAATAAAAGCTGGCTAAAAAGATCTGACAAAGTAAAAAATATACTAATGAAGAATCTAATTATGACAGAAATATAATACAGTAAAGCTAAAAGACTTAATTGTGGCATTTTTGCATGCAACAAATAGCGCTACTGCAATCCTTCGTAATTCTCCCCAAACCCCTAACTTGGTTGCAACTGAAAAATAAGTTCAGCTCAGGGCACTTTCCAGTACAAAATGTTCTAGTAAATAAAGAAATAATTTTCCCCTCAGAAAACAAAGAATGAATTCACTATTAACGTAATGAAACCACTGAACATAAATTGCAGGTAGTTTTAACACTGGAATAGATTACAAGGGAAATCGGTGTAAATGCACAAATTAACCAAAGCAGTGGGAATTATTGGTATAACATGTGAAAGCCAGAGATCCCAGGCAGTGTTGGAATGGACTGTGGGGGGGGGGGCATATATGGACTCGCCCCCCCATACTGAATCTACAAAGTGAGCTTTTATATGCAGTTCACAGAACAATGTGGTATGGTGAAACAGTGCTGTATATAAACATAATAGGCTTTAAATCAAAATAAGTTGGTAAAAGACGTAATTTTCTAATTTGATTTTAAAATGTACTGACATAAAAAGGCATTCCCTGAAAAAAGCCATGAAGTAATTGTGAAACATTGGGACATACTAAACTGAAAAGTAAAGTGCATCATTGAAAGTTAATAAAATAAATATTGAAGACCTTGGATTTTTTTTTATCTAAATGCTCCACACCATCAAATAACATAGAAATATAGAAGTTGATGGCAGATAAGGACTGGAAGGCCAATCCAGTTTGCCCATTTCTTTTTCTACTTTATAAATGTGCCATCGGCCTTTGCTATGTCAGTGGCCTATCTATTCATACTCATCTGTATTGCTCCCTTATGCCTATCCCATGCCTGTTTGAAGCCCTGCACTGTATTCATAGCCACCACTTACCGAGGTAGGCTGTTCCATGCATCCACCACCCTTTCTGTGAAAAATAATTTCCTCACATTCCCCCTTAATCGGCCTCCTTCTAGTCTCATGCTGTGTCCTCTTGTCCTGCTCCTTTTCTTATATTGAAACATGTTAGACTTTTTCACCTTGTTAATGCCCTTAAGGTGCTTGAATGTTTCAATAATATCACCTCTCTCCCTACTTTGGTCTAGGGTATACATATTGAGCTCTGTTAATCTGTCCTCATATGTCTTCTGATGCAGTCCCTGCACCATTTTGGTTGCCCTTCTCTGGACTGCCTCAATTTGATTAATGTCCTTGTGAAGGTGTGGCCTCCAGTACTGCATGCAGTACTCCAGATGGGGCCTAACCAGTGTCTTGTAAAGAGGGATTATTACCTCCCTCTTATGACTTATGATACCCCTACTAATATACCTTAACATCCCCCTAGCCTTACCTACTGCTTTAGAGGTCTGCTTGGATGATTTCAGGTCATCAGTGATGATGATGCCCAAATCTCTTTCTTCCTTTGTGACTGCCAGCAACTCTCCTCCCAACCTATAGGTGGCTTCAGAGTTTCTCTTCCCTATGTGTATGATCTTGCACTTCTTTGCATTAAATCCCAGTTGCCACTCTTTCGACCATTTTGCTAGTTTATCCAGATCTCTTCTCATTCTGCCCACCCCATCTGGATCATCTACTCTGTTGCAGATCTTGGTGTCATCTGCACACAGACAAGCCTTACCCTCTAGTCCATCTGCAATGTCACTAATAAAGATATTGAAGAGGACCGGCCCCAGGACTGATCCCTGAGCTACCCCACTTGTGACTTGCATCTCTTCTGCTCCCCCTTGGTCCACCACTCTGGTTACCCAGTCAAAGAAATCTATGAGATTAGTTTGACAGGACCTTCCTTTTGTAAACCCATGCTGTCTGCACTGTAATGTTTTTCAATGGTTGCAGGGTCTATTTTGTTTCTTAACTGAGTTTTACAAGACCTGGAACAAGAGTAGTGGGAGTATTTATACACATGGCCTCTCTCCAAAACCCATCAGAGGTGAAATAAATTAAAAGAAATATCATTCCACATGCCTCCTCCCGAAACCCTTCAAAAGTAGAATAAATTAAAATAAATTTGTTTCTATATTGCCTCTCTCAGTTACCATCAAAGGCTTCATTTATTGTTTGTTTATGCACTGTATCCCCCCCCCCCCCACAGACCCTCTCTGTTTGACATGCAGGTGGCCCTGATAAACTGGCTTTGTTGTAAAGCATCTCAAGTTTCCTTCTATTATTTCCTTGTACTTGTCTCCTGGTAAATGCCTTTTTTCCACCATGCTAAAACTATGCTAACACACTTTTCTTCATAAATAAATAAAGATGACAAAGTGAAGGATTTACAAGCAGTTTTATTTCTGATCATATTGTACATTATATTTTGTTTTCCCTGGGACAAAAGACATATCTGAACATCCTCCATTTACCCTTCGGTAATCTGTTTAACAGTAAGACAGTTTAGGGACGATTATATCTGGAAAAACACATGCAGGTTTGTTTGGAACAATTAATCTCTGTTTGGTCTTTGGTACTTGTGGACTTATAGCAGACCTGTATTTGTCACTTCCTGTTATGATTTCAGAACTCATTTGGTGCAGGTTCTAAGGAGGGTCTGATAAATGAGAAGTGGAGATGCCCAATATCTACTAGAGCGCATTCATTTTTCTTTACCAAAAAGTGTTCTCTTTCGCATGTCTGAACTTCACAAGAAAATTATGAGGAAGGAAAACAAGGAACCTTTTTGCTCATTTCATTCAAAAGAAACCTCAGTCTATAAAACAGGAATATTGTGTAGGCCACAGGTGACTTTGCTACTGGCATATCTGCAGTTATAACCATCCATATAACAAGTATACAATGCACATATATCTATCGTTATTGACCTTCATTTCGGTCTTGGGAGATGGCAAGTCAGTAGCAACCCCACCTGCCCCATTAATGGTCCTTAAGAGGAATAAACAGTCTTTCTTTTACTTAAGCAGACCATTACTACACATAAGTAAATTACCTTTCAGGAATAGGCGTTGTGTGGTTATTAGACGCAGTTTCATTTATTGGGTTACTGGCTTGCTTTTGTGAACTGGAGACAGATAAAAACAGAACACAAATGTTCTGTGGTTGTTGCTGTTATTGACATGTTTGTGTACAAGTTTGGATGGAAGAAGGTGGCTCTGGGGCATAGGTTTTTGATGTGGTGATATAGACTCCAGACCCTCCCAGAGAGGAGAGGACACTGAAGGGCAGGGAAAGGTCCTCAAGAGCAATCCCTACAGTAAATATTGGAGAGTACCAAGGATAAACTGAGGGTCACTCACAGGGTGTCTGCAGCCATGGGAGACACACATCTGGGTTGCTTCTTGGTTCTCTCCATCCCAGTGAGAATAATTGCTTTTTGGTACTGTGGAAATATTACACTGTCACACCTTTGTCCAGCAATGTTCACCAATGAAGAAATAAGCAGCCTGTTACTCCCTTGAACTTGAAATGCATTTGCCTTTCAACTGCTGGAATGTTTTATGGAATACCTGTGGTGGACACCTCATATTTAGTTGTTGCTGTAGTTTCTCATTTTCTGTCCAGACAGAAATGGCAAGTATTTATATCATTTTTGCTGACTGTAAACGAACATTAAGGTTTAACCTGGGTTTAATAAGTAATTGGGGAATCAGGTAGATGGTTGATAGAGAAAATATTAATTTGGTATGCTGAATGTTTTGACCTACACCCACTAATTTAACAGCTTCTGCTACACAAGTGGTAATGTTGCTATGAACTACTGCCCTTTATCATCCCATCTGTAAACACTGTTGTACTAACAAACTTATTATACTGACTTTGTATTTCTGTAGGAGAGGGAGCTCTCCCCACCACCACCACTACCATCACCACCATCACCACCATAGCTGCAAAATAAGAAGTGACATTTGCACTATACCAGGGGTTCTCAAATGGTGAGGCCAGCCTCCCTTGGGAGGTCCCAACCTGTTCCAGGGGATGCTCAAACAAGAATGAAAAAGTACTGTATTTAAATTTTGAGTTTTATGTATTTTGTGTGAAGAGATGATGCAAACTTAAAGAGGATAATAGTAGGTGAATTTAATGTATTTATTTACTAATAGGTGACAAGAGAAGGTGAATGTGCCAAGGCTCATTTCAGGTGTACCCAGGGAAGGGTAGGGAGTGAACATATTTCAAAAGCTAACTGCAAAACAATCAAGAAATACACAATGAACAATAGTGCAAACAAATATGAACAGTAAACTAATAATGAGTGGTGGTAATTGATCAATTTGTAGACTGATGGCAGAACAGCTCAAATACAAGGGTTGAGCATAGAAGTGCTAAGAGCAATAGCAGGAAGGATCAAAGTAATCCCTGAGAAGTTGTTTAGGAGCAGGGACGGATGGGGAGAGGAAAAGTATGTAGGAAGGTAATTTTATATGGAGAGGAAATAGAGAAAGTAGTCTGACCCATGAAGATACTGCAACAAGGGATAACAATGGTTCAAGAATGAAAATAGTGGAGCAAGTAGGCTGTCCGGGGGGTTGGGATTACAATAAGTTGAATGAGAATATTTGTTTATTTTAGTTATTTGTTATTCAGATAACACCTTTGAGCACAGGAGCTCTTTCTCAAAGGTTCCACATCAGTTTAAGACAAAGAACTGAATGTGAGCCAAGTATTCAAAGGGGTTTCAATTTATTCATGGTGTACTGCACAAAGTACAGTCTATTATTTTTCTTTTGGGAGGTCCAAGATAGGCAAAGCTGGATTCTGCTGGAATCACAAGCAGCCTTAATTAACACAATCTTAAATAGTCCTAGAAGCAATGAAACACCAGAAGAAAGACTCTAAGGCTGAGTGCCCTCAAAAAGTTTTTTTTTTCCTCTTGTCATTCAATATGTAATGCACTCAGCTTCCAATGCCTTTACTAGTGCTCTTATATCAACAAGTACATTATTATTATTATTATTTTTGGTGATGCTTATAGCAAAGGCAATCTCTTTAGGCAAAGAAAATCAAATTGTTTGTTTTTGGATGACTTACATAATTGTTGTTCAACACAAGCACTTTCAATAAAATGCAACAGTGCAACCTCCCTAAAAGGCTGCATTTATTGTTTATTCACTGTATCCCCACTCCCCCCACAGTCCCTCTGTATTTGACATGCAGGCAACCCTGATAAACTGGCTTTGTTGTAAAGAATCTCAAGTTTCATTCTATTTCTTTCCTGTACTCATTTCCTAGTAGATGTCTTTTTCCACCATCCTAAAACTATACTAACACACTTTTCTTCATAAATAACCTCCACTAAACTACTATGATGTTTACAGAACCTATGGAAGTTGTTTGTGCACAAAGCAGAGAGAATACCTATTATTTATTTATGTAAACTATTCCTTTTGTCCCTCCTTAAAGTTACCCAGGTTCTCCTATTTAAGGACATTTCTCAACTTGGTGCACCGTTCCCTGCCTTAGCGGTTACACTCTATTCGTACTTTAGGAGAAAACAGGATTTCAAATGCTTAAGTTTCAAAATTCTTTCTGCAAAAAATGTGAATTACCGTACTCATTCATGTTAGGCAATGCTAATATTGCAGCCTTTGGAAAAACTTAAAGTCCTTAATCTCCTTCTGTTTTACCCAATCTTTTGTCTCCTTTTGTTTGACCATTTTCTAGCTCAATTGCCTAAATCCTCTTTACTGTGACTCCTTTAATATTCAAAACTTTGTCCTGGGTTTTAAGCAGCAGAATTGAAATGGCAGTACCACGATTAGTGAAACAATTCCGGTATAATGTGAAGCCAAATATTAAGAAAGCAGGAAGCAGCTGCAAACATCAGTATATTAAGCGATAAAATGAAGGGGATCATTAAAAGTAAAAAGAAAAGCAGAAAAATGCAAAGAATCAAAAGACAAAGAAAGCATTAATGAAACTATCAGGTGAAATGCAGCAACATGCCATAGCAGTACCATAGTGTGGCAGCATGCCATATTTGAATCAATCAACAAACCAGACACTTACTTATTTAAAGTGCAATGTTTTTTTCTGGTAACCTTTTCTGGTTGTTCTTTTAAAGTGCAAACACAGGTACCAACAGTGATTATTTACAGTATATTTTGGTAACTCATTAGTTCTTAATGTTTCCCATTCTCCTTTCTCCACCATTTATTTTGTGGCTCATTTGCCTAATTCTGTCTGGCGATATATTCATGACTGTGGCTCAGTTCTCTGTATTTCACTTTGAGTTTTGATCTTTCCATTTCCGCAGCCACCATTCTACTCCATCTTGCAGAGCAGCCAGAAAAGGTTACCAGTAAAAATACTGCACTTTAAATAAGTAAGTCTGTTGACTGATTCAAATATAGAGTGCCGCCACACTGTGGTACCACTACGGTGGGTTGCTGCAATTCACTTGTGAATTTTTGGTCCCTGTGAACAGCACCTAAGGGCAGCCTGAGGAGGAATAAAGTCATTTTAAATAAATGAAATATATTTTTTTTCCCTCTCCTCTTGAGCACAAATGACTTTTTGTTCTATATAAATTAAATTAGATTACACTGTATGATATGAAATGACCACGCCTTCGTGGAAGGGGTGAACTTTAATTTAACTGAATAGCTAAACATGTTTTTACACTTAAAATACATTGATGTCCACTTTGAAATGTTGTATTTGTCTTTTAGATATGAAATTACCAATTGCATATCAAAGTGGAGATGAAAGTATTTGATTTTGGTTTGGAGCTGTTGTTTGTTTGCTACTACCATGTATAGACTTTCCGTGGAGACACCCACCCACATTCCCTTTCCAAAATGTTATGTGTGCCCCGATCTGTGTTGGTCAGATGCACATCCAGCCCATAATGGAAATAAAACCACTGCATAGGATTCCAAAAGCAGCAACTCAGACATTCAGCCAAAAGGAAAACAAATTACCCCAGCTTAAAGGTTTATATATTTATTTATTTATTTATTTAGCTTTTGTTGACCAGGTAAGTACACTAGACAAGACATATGCCTATTTTCAGGTACGACCTAGGATAGTACAGTAGTTACAATACATACAGAGTACATTATGACACAAGCATGGCAGGTACATTGACCATAGGAGAAACATGATAGTCACAGTAATATAATTTAGTGTAACATGATGGAAAATTCAATATCGAATCTTAAAATGGTGCTCCTAATCCCTGACCAGCTGTAACTCTGACGGGTCTTTGAACTGTCAACTAGCTGGTGCTGGCAGTTAGAATTTTTAAACTTGGAGCCTTTTTGTGATTTTTTTAAATAGTGGCTCCTGTCGGGAGTCCTCCTCTCATCAAACTTTGCCCCTGACTGGAACCAAAAGTCTCTTTTGGAGCAGGAGTCCTCTGATCTGCACCAAATGAAATAAAATGTAATGCTTTTTTTTTGTACTCCTATTTGAAAGGCTTCATTTTGCACTCCTAATTCTGGACCTGCTGTATCTCCGAGGGGTCTCTTCCAAACTGCAAAGAACACAGTGAGTGAAGTGTGTCTAGCTAAAAGATCATTTATTATGTTTGTTTGGGCTGCTTACGTTGGGATACAACAGAGTTCTGCAAAAGAAAGTCTAACTATGTTCATTCATTTAGCTGAAATATGACAGTTATAAGCATTTGAGCTAATTGACATATCATCCATCCTCCTCATATTCATGGCTGTGGCTTGGTTTACTCCAGATATGAGATGGAATAAAATGGTGGCCAAAGGAAAAGGAAGATTAAAACCCAAAATGAAACGGAGAACCAAGCCACAGCCTTGAATATGAGGAGGATGAATGAAACCAGTATTATTACCAGAAGCAATTAAACAATTGAGCCAGAAAATAAATGGTGGAGAAGGAAAAATTGGAAACAGTAAGAACTAATGAATTACCAAAATAAGTTGCAAATAAGCACTTTTGGTGCATATTTTTGCACTTTAAAAGAGCACACAGAAAAGGTTACCAGTAAAAATACTATACTTTGAGTCAAGTGTGTTGGCTGATTCAAATATAGAGTGTCTCGGTGTTACTACTATGGAGGGTTGCTGCATTTCACTTGTGAACATCTGGTCCCTGCGATCAGCACCTAAGGGCAGCTGTCCCCACCCCACTCCTGCTCCACCCAGCTTCTCCCCCCCCACTGCTCTCCACCCCTGCCCCGTTCAGCCCAGTTTCTACCTTCTATGCTCATAACAATAAAGGAGTGCCTGAGCCAGCAGTCAGACTGTGTTCCAGTGCAAACAAACAGATAAAACAAAAGGTGTGGATTACACATACACAGGATCAGTAATTTTCCAAGTGCTTGAAAAACTACTTAATATACATTGACATTTGTGGTGGCATATTCCATTGCTGTAATGTATCTGTTTTGGTGATTGAGCTATCAGTTTTTAAGCTTGTAAAAATAGATTAAATGATTTTATGTTATACCTTCATAACAGAATGGTCGAACCTTAAAATACACGTAAAGAAAGCATGTTTAAAGATCCAGATTTAAACTGTATCCTAAAAAATCTAAGCTATAGAGTGAAGCAGATAGCCTTAGTACACATATCATACAGCAACTAATAATTGGCATTATGAAAGCATCTGTAATTATTATAAGGCAATTGGATATGATGTTATTAGACATGACTATAAAGACATCACTCCTTATGATGTTCCATAAAAAAGGATAATTGCCAAAAAATACATGCTGTGCTATTTTCATCACAACAGGAGGCCATGGCATTTGTGCTTTCATAGTGCCATTTATTATCTGCTGTATGAGATCTGTATTAGGGCTACATGATTTGCACTACATCTTGGATTTTTAGAATAAGGTTTAAATAGTGATCTTTAAACATGCTTTCTTTATATGTATGTCAAGGTTCAGCCATTCTATTATAAAGGTATATATAACCTTTTTTCATCTAATTTTACAATGTGGCCCTTATTCTGGAGCCTTTCACCCAAAGAAGGACACTGCACTCAGTATTGCTTGGTTGCTCAGTCGGCATAGCATTTATTAAAACTTTGTCATTCAAATTTTCATCAACAATACTGAGTTCCTTTACATGCCATATTTTAACACATTTATTTTGATATTCTCTTTATTCGAACTATCACAGTTTATATAATATTTTCATCACATTTTTATCACATTTTATATCATATTTTTTTTGCCTCTCCACTCTCCAGATATAAACCCAAAGGGATCTTTCTTTCCTGTCCATTTTCTCTTTCATCTCCCCGATGTAAACCTGAGGGGTTATCTCTTAATGTCTGGGCCAGGTCCAATTCCTGCCCTCCCCCCATTTCCATTCTTGGGTGTCCATACCCTTTCCTCTTGTCTGGGCCAGGTCCAATTCCTGTCCCCCATTTTTATTCCTGGGTCTCCATACCCTTTTTTCTCTTACACCCCACCTTGGTGTAACTCTAGAATTCCCCCCCTTCCCTCCAGAGAATATTTTCTTTCTCATTCTTCCACTAGCCCATCTCCAGCTTGCGTTGGAAGGTAGGCTTCCCCCCAAACTCCTTCCTTCCTGAGAAATCCTCAACCCTGCATCCATGTCTCTCTTGATTATTGTGATGATAATTTGTTTACCCCTCTCTAACAGCGGGGTCCGTCTGTTCTATACCACCCATCTATTATTTTACCTGTGTCTTCCTGCCCTCCATCACTTTCACCAGCCAACCTTGACAATCTTTTATTTTTTTTTCTTTCTGGCCCTTCTCTATGGCCTTTTGTTCTTTGAGCATGCCCCCCATCCCCTTCTTACTGCATCTACCCAACCTGACTCTAGATTCCTCCCCTCGTGGGCTCTCTGGTCATCCTGCATCTGATTAAATATGAGTAACCACAGATGTGCACTTGTACCCAGGTGTACCATAATGCAGTTAGGTTCTGAATTGGTCTGGCAGCTTCCATCCTTCAATGGCAATAACAGGGTCCTCAATGCACCCCTTTCATGCCCTTCCACCAGATCCATACCTTTTGTTGCTCAAAATCACTTGTTCGCCCACCCACCCCCGGCTTCTGTTCTGCCTGTCTCTTGGCCACTATATTCGGAAATGTCTCCCGTTCCAGTACTTCTGTCCTGCGGCCAGTCTCTATAACACATAAACAAATCATGTGAACCATTTATTTTTAGATGCATACTGCCCCCCCACCTGTGGTGGATAAATGAGACACTTCCTTAGTGATTTCCCCTTTTGATGTTTTTTTGTTTTTTTGCACAGCTGGGTGTTCCTCCGTTCAATTTTCTCAAGCCGTCCTTCAACACCCATTGGGCTGCGGCATCAGAGGCTGCTCCCATCTTATTACCTGCAATGAGTGATTTTTCGGGTTTCCCTCATAGGGCCATGACCCCTTTTTTTTTATCCTGACTATGATTCCCTGTTGTACCTTCCATAAATTGGGCAATGGTCCACTCCCCTGTGCTGTTGTAGTGGAACACATGGATCCCCTTTTTCTCTCCAATCCATTTTTTTTTGATATAACAGAATTTTGATCCTTTCTCTGCTCCAGCATACAGTCCCTCTTGTAACCCTGATACTGAGGCACTCTGCTGATGGGCCTTATGGCTCCCCCCAAATTCCACCCCCATAGCTTCCCCTGCACCCTACCTTGAACTGCTCACCTTGGATGTCAAGTAGAAAAACCTGTGGCAGCACCTCTGCCAATTTTCCCAACAACTATTCCCCTATAGGCTCGCTGCTCCCTGCTCTCCTCTGTCCCCAGCTGCCATCCCGTCATCATCATCTTTACTATTACACTCTATGATTCTGGACCAACAATTGTCTGTAGCAGCTTCCACTCCTGAAATGAGGAAAACAAAATTTTCTTGGATTCCCTAGATGCAGTGGGAGCAAGAATACAGTTCTGCTCTATGCCCTGGGCCTCAGCAGCCACAGGCAAGTGGGTAATGGCAATCTTCCCCAATCATACGCAACTTACTTCAGATCAGTAGCTTGAACAAACCAGTCTGTTTGATCTCTTGTTGCTTCAAACCAGCTCCCTCTATCCTCCCTAAGAGTGCTGCTGAATCATCTCTTGCCAGCTGGTACTCTAACAACTGCATGTTCTTCTGAATTGGAAGTAAAGCTCTGCTCCACTTCTGTCTGGTGGTAATGAGCAGGGACATCCATATGCCCCCATCCAGATTTCAATTTTATAACCCCACCCTGCATCCACATAATGCTCAGGTTGGTGTTGCTGTGCTCCCTATAAGCAGCACCTTGAAAATAAAGATTATTTAGCCCACTAGCTCTCCAAGATGATTGTCCTCAACTTCGCCCTTCAATCAGCTACCGAAGATCCAAGGTTATTCCTCTTGCCAATACATATCCTATATCCCTGTTACCCTTCTGCCCTCATCAGCCTCAAGGGCCTTCACAAGTATCTGGCAGCTTTAGCAACTAACCTGTGAATGGAGGTGATATTTATTATCCTGTGTCAGGCTGATTGGTTGCTAAAGGACCTCTCTCCAAGCTTCATTGTGACCAGCACCCCTAAGAGGACCAGAACAACTATCACAGTACAGTGGGAATGTGGACAGGACCCCAGAAACCTTAATGTATTGGTAGGGCTGGTATCCCACCACATTGTGGCCCAGGTCATGCCTGAAAATGGTCCTTTGAATCAGTACACTTACCTGGCTACCCAGGAGATGAATAAATTAATAAAACCTTCACCTTTCTAAGTTAAATAGGCAATGGTAACTAACCTATGCTGGACACCTTAAAAATGTTCTATCACATAAAGCAACTGGACTCATGACCACCTTCGTTGACCACTACTGTTGCCCCCGGCTGGCCCTGGATACTCCTAAGCTGTTCCTCTTCCAGATTGGACTCATGTTAAGCAATTCATATATAAAGACTATTTGTTCCTTCCAATTATAAAGTGCTTTATCTGTCTTACACTCCCAACCACATCCTTGAATAGTCACAACTCCAGACCAATAATTCTCAATAAATGGTCCACCTAGATGCCAGCCTTAAAGGCTAGGTATAAAATCTAATACATTGCAATGGTGCAAGGAACGTGATCTATCACTGATTGCAAAATTACCGCAGCAGATGCTGGCAAAACTCTTGCACTTCTCAGCATAGGTCCTGTTGGCATACCTGTCAGAGGGCCTGGTCGTGACAATGGTATTGGTACCAGTGCTGGGGTTAGCAGTGACAAGCTGGACCGGTACCTTTTTTTTTAAAAACATATGCCACCCCACCCCTTCTAAGGAGTCCCAGCACTCAAAAAAACAGATAAGGTTAAAAACCCAACTTTGTCTATTAAACCTGAACATCTGAAAGACACACTTGGGAACCTACCTGTTCGATGTCCAACCCCTTTCCCTGGCCCCTGCCAATTTGTAGCCCTCCCCACCATATCCTGATCACACCTGTGTGTTCATGCCATGCTTGGTACCTGTTGTCCTTGCATAGCCCTTAACTAGCATTCTTGTTTGATGCCATCCTTTTTTTATTTTTTATTTTTTGCTGTGGTGCCCCATAACTGCCCTGATACATTGGTTACATAGAAACATAGACACATAGAATGTGATGGCAGATAAGGACCGCTTAGCCCACCTAGTCTGCCCATTCTCCTACCTAGCAGATAAGCTGCAGATCCTAGTTAACCAACAGCTTACTTCCTCCTACCCCCCACTAGGACTGCCTTATGTCTGTCCCATGCATTCTTGAATTCCCTCACTGTTCTTGACTCTGCGACCTCCTTAGGAAGGCTGTTCCATGCATCCACAACCTTCTCTGTGAAAAAATACTTCCTCGCATTACCTCTGAGCCGTCCCCCCTTTATCATCAAATTGTGCCCCTTGTTCTTTCACATCTCTTTTTCTGAAAGATGCTACCTTTTGGACTTTGTTGATTCCCTTGAGGTACTTGAAAGTTTCAATCATGTCCCCTCTCCCTTCTTTCCTCAAGTGTACATATTAAGCTCCTTTAGTCTTTCTTCATATGCCTTCTGGTGCAGACCCTGCACCATTTGGCTTCTCCCTCCTCTGGACAGCCTCACTCTGTCTATGAATTTGCAGATGGGGTCTCAGAACTGCACACAATACTCAGATGGGGTCTCACCAACTGTCTGTACAGAGGGATAACAACTTCCTGTTTTCTACTATTGATGCCTCTCCCTATGCATTCCAGTATCCCTCCAGCCTTCCTTACTGCCTTCTCACATTGCTTGCCCATAGGTCATCTGATATAATTACTCCCAGGTCCCTTTCCATTTTTACTGTTGTCAGTATCTCACCCCCCATTGTGTACTCTTCCCCTGGGTTTTTGTTTCCCAGGTGCATTACCTTGCACTTCTTTGCACTGAATCTGAGCTGCCATACATCTGACCATTCCTCCAACCTTGCCAAGTTCCTTCTCATCCTTTCCACTCCATCTTGTGTGTCAACCCTGTTGCAGATCTTTGTGTCATCTGTAAAGAGACATACTTTTCCTTCCAGTTCCTCTGCAATGTCACTTATAAAGACATTAAAAAGGACCAGTCTTAGTACTGAACCCTGCGGTACCCCACTAGTAATCCTCCTCTCTTCACTGTGGACTCCATTTACTACTACCCTTTGTGTCCTGTTGTCTAGCCAATTTTTTTATCTGGGCTACCACCTTGGGACCCACTCCAAGGCTGGCTGACTTGTGTAT
The DNA here is from genome assembly GCA_016271365.2 of Neoceratodus forsteri. Lineage (NCBI taxonomy): Eukaryota > Metazoa > Chordata > Ceratodontiformes > Ceratodontidae > Neoceratodus > Neoceratodus forsteri. Next base: position 556,474,613 of record CM028135.1, on the reverse strand, counting down.
TAATCTTTTGTGTGGGACTGTATCAAATGCCTTGCTAAAATCTAGGTAGGCCATGTCCACAGCCCCTCCCTGGTCTACTACTTTAGTCACCCAGTCAAAGAAATCTATTAGATTCATCTGACATGACCTTCCCATCATGAATTCATGCTGCCTTGGGTCCTGTGCCCCACTGGCCTCTAGGTACTCAACAATTCTTTCCTTCAGAAGTGATTCCATCATTTTCCCTACCACTAAGGTCAAACTAACTGGTCTGTAGTTTCCTGCCTCTGTCCTGCTTCCACATTTGTGAAGAGGAATCACATCTGCTCTCCTCCAGTCCTCAGGTACCACCTCATCCTCCCATGATTTGTTAAAGAGAGTAGTCAGCAGTGTCACTAGTTCTACCCTTAGTTCCTTTAGAATTCTTAGGTGAATCCCATCAGGCCCCATTGTTTTGTCCACCTTCAATTTTATTAGTTCTTTCAGAACCCTTTCTTCTGTAAATGGACTGGTATCGACCCCCGCCTTCAGAGTGTTTCTCTTGTTTGGTTTAGGTACCTCCCCCTCCTCTTATTTTGTGAATACTGAGCAGAAATATTCGTTCAGTATCCCTGCTTTTTCACTGTCACCCTCTACCTATATTCTTTCCCCTTTATTAAGCCTCAATATTCCTCCTTTGGTCTTTCTTTACTCCCTAATGTATCTATAAAATGTCTTATCCCCCTTCTTAACAGAGTTGGCTATCCTTTCCTCAGTTTGGGCCTTTGCTATTCTGACTGCCATCCCAGCCTCTTTCTGCTTTAACTGATAAAGTTATCTGTCCTACTTCTTCTGTGTTTCCTTATATTTCCTGAATGCTATCCTTTTCTCCTTAACCTTCCCTGCCACCTCTTTTGAGAACCATAGCATTTTTTTCCTTCGTTGTGTTTTGTTGATTTGCTTTACACAAAGGTTTGTTGCCTCTGTGATGGCTGTTTTGATTACTCCCCATTGTTCCTCCACCCCTCTTTCTTGCCTGTTTGCAAGTGCTTTTCTGAAGCACTCTCTCATTTTCACAAAGTCAGCCCTCCTAAAGTCCAATACTCTTGCTTTTGCATGGCTTGATTGTATGGCTATGTTTATCGTGAACCACACTGTTTGGTGGTCGCTTGTTCCCAGATGGCTACCCACTTCTAAATCTAAGATTCTTTCTCCATCCCCATTTGAGAGTACCTGGTCTAAGATTGCTCCCTCCTGAGTGGGTTCCAATACTAGCTGTCTGAGGCATGCACCCTGTAGGGCATCAAGAATGACCATGCTCTTGGATGTGCTTGCAGCAAAGGTGCTCCAGTTATCATCTGGCATATTCAGGTCCCCCATCAACAATATCTCCCCTTTTTCTGCCATTCTAAGGAAGCCTTCTATCATTTCCTTGTCCATTCCTTCCCACTGAGATGGGGGTCTGTATGCAACCCCCATGCGGATTGTGGTGCCATTTCCTGTCACCAAAGTGACCTGAGTGCCTCATCTGCTCCCTGTTTACTCTTTAGTTCTGTTGCTTTGATCCCTTCCTTTACATAGAGAGCTACCCCTCCTCTTCTTTTACCCTCTCTGTCCATCCTGTACATTGTGTATCCTGGTATGTTGACATCCCATTCATGGCTTTCTGTGTACCATGTTTCTGTGACTGCCACAATATCCAGGCAACCCTCTTCCATCAAGGCCTCTAGTTCAGGGAGCTTGGTACACAGACTACGGGCATTGGTACTCATCACCCTCCACTTTTTGATGGCCTTACCACTTTTAGCCCCATTCCTGTCCTTACTGCCTTTGCCTTTTTTTACATTTACTTCTGTCCTTCTCCATAATGACTTCTCTAGCTTGGTGTTTACCTCACTAATTACTGTGTTTTGTGGGGGGAGGCTGGGATTTCCCTGCTCATTTTCAGTGCCTCCCCCAGTGGCTAGTTTAAATGCTTGCCAATGAAGCATTTAAACCTCTCACCTAGGATCCTGGTTCCCTCCTGGACAGATGCAGACCATCGTACCAGTATAGATCTGTATTCCTCCAGGTGGCTCCCCAGTCCCCAATGAAGGCAAAACCCTGAGCTCCACACCAGTTTTTCAACCATTTATTGAATTCCCTGGTGAGGAGTACCCTAGCATCACCCTTGCCATAGACAGGCAGCACCTCCGAGAAGGTTACCGTATGCGCTACTTGTCTAAGGCCCCTCCCCAACTCTACAAACTCCTCTTGCACTGCTCTGATCCCATTCCTAGCCAGGGCATTCGTCCCTAGGTGGACAATAACATCCAGCTCCCTCCCTCATGCAGCTGCTCCCATGATCCTGAGGATTCACTTCCTCTCCCTCCAAGCCATGGCGCCAGGCAAGCACCTTACCTCCCTCTCCCCTTCCTCCCCCATTTCTACCCCCTAATGATTGAGTCCCCCACCAGAAGTTGTTTCCTTCCTGTGGGGTCCCATGTCACCCTCCTGTGGGTCTTCTTTGTGAAGGTTCCCAGCATCCTCCTTGGTCTCCACTGCAGGTGCCTCCATAGAGGAACCACTATCCACCAGAAGAGTGAATGAATTGTGGAGAGGTATAGCTGGAGGGATGCAACTCTGTTCCACCACCCTCACCCTCCCTGAACCTACCCTGGTCCAACCTCTTCTCTTTCTTGGCAACCTCTGAGGCAGTGGCATTGGCCCTGGTGGTCCCTGAGTGGGGAAGGAGGTTTCAGGAATCCTAGCCAGGTCAGCCTGGAGACAGGCAACCTCCTCCCTCAGACCAGAGAGGTGCCTGCAAATAGGGCAGCATCGCAGCCTCCAGAATGTCTCCCGGAACACTGCTGCCCCACAGCCATTGCACTGCACCACTCCTATCATGTCTTATTTTGTGTCCCCTCTCCTGTTTCTCTGTATGCTTACTCTCTCCTCTCCTTACAACTCTAACCCTTCCTGTTCTGGGACAGCAACTTACTATATTCTTCAGTAGCCTCCTTCTTCTTTGCTCAGTGTCAGACCACCACCTGCAGGGGGGGGAGAGTGAGCTCCTTTTTTCCTTTAGGATTGACAAAACCAGTGTTTCTCTATGATCCTTCCCTTCCTACTGCCAAACAGGAAGTTACTGTTGACAGTCAAATGCAGTGGCTATAAAAGTAGAACTGGCTTAGGGTGGGTGGGATGGAGGGCAATTAGTAAGAAAAAAGGCTACCAACAGGAAGTTATAATTTGAGTCACCTGCTTTTATAGTGTCTAAGCCATACCCCAATTAAGCTCTCTCTCCCCTCCTACTGGTTTAGCAAAGTAAGTTGATACAGTACCCTTCACAGCACAGAAAACACACTGGCTTTCTTTTCTTTCTTTTTTTAACCCTAAATAAGACCCCTTCTACTTCTAATAAAGTATCTGTCTTGCTTAATCTCAACAGACACTGACTCCTGCTGAGATATAAGTGTTAAATTAATAAGAAAATGTAGCTTCTTTTAGTTAACTGCTTTCAGCTCTACAAGCAAGGCTAGCAATAGCCAATCACCAAGCAGATGTGTACTACCCAGAGGAACATCAGACCACCCAAAGTTCCTAAATTGTTTTATGGTCTCCCCTTGCAACCCTCGGCAGAGGAATTTTGGAGTGAACCACCTTTTCCATTGCTGCAGAATAGAACCACCTTGCCCCTGGCTGAACCGGCAATACTGTCCCCAAATTGTGCTCTTTCCATAGAGACCCCTATTGTAAGATAGGAAGTTATGGTTAAACCCAATTTAATTTATTTAATTATTTACATATTTTTATTTATTTATTTGCTAGAATTGCAAATGTTCAAAGCATACTTGGGTGTTGCCCCTGTCAGATACCCAAGAATGCAACTATCCTGACAGACCTGATAGGACTCATACCTAAATACTCCAGCACAGATCCCAGAGCCATCATGATGAGGGGCACTGATCAATTGCAAACCTCTGGCTAAAATGTCTTCAGTTAAAATTAAAATATCTGTTAAATTTATAAATGACCTAATTTCACTAATAGTTTTATATTCATTGTACCTTTTGCTGGTATTTCTACATTTTTTGATTTTTCAAATGGTGAAATGGTCAGAAATTGCATATTCTCACCTCTGGATACTTTCATAAAATGCAGTTTGTTGGTCAATATCCAATTCAAAGTTGCCACCCCACCTCCATTGTTTTTTTGTTTTTTTTTTTTGGGATTTTTCCATGTGTTTTCATTTTTACTCAGATAATGTGCTACCCTGTTGTAGAAACAGTGGCTTCTATTACCTGTTAATTTTGTACTACAGTTTGTGATCTAGGGTGGCTAATCATCGCAGGAGACTGTTACTGTAATTCCTTAAATAGGTGCTGTCCTAGTCACCAAACAATTTCACAAGGTAAGCGATCGATGAATAAACTCTTTTTTCGCCCCCAAAATGGCGGCTGCCATGCAGCCTGAATCAAAATGGTGGCTTCACGAGGTCACTCCCTCAGCCCTTCACAACCTTTTCCAAAAAAACTCCCCTTTATTCCATGTTTTTCTGCCTCATCCTCGAATACTGTTAATCCATCGTGAACCAAAACACCAGCTGATGGCTTGCGGAGAGAACATGAAAACAAATGGTGTCCACCAGGTGGTCACTCACACTGCCCTTTGCCAACCTTTTCAAAAATCTTTCCCCTTTTCCCCTGTCTTGCTGCCCTCAAACACCAGCTGATGCTTGCTAAGACAATATGAAATGACCGAACCCCCCCTCTTCCCACGTGGCTCCCTCATAAGCCCCCCTTTTGGGCCTTCTAACCTGTGATGCTTCCTTTTGGCATTCCAGGAACCCCAAGCAGTTAACTGTAGCTTTCATCTTCCCATCATGCAGCAGCTCCTTCCAGGACCCTTGATGTTGTCCCAGGCTCTGTGCTCATTAGTGCCACTCACAGACAATCCTGCCTTCCCCTGATAACCAAAAAGAGCGTCTGATGCTCCACACAAACCAGGCGGCCCATCCCATGGTCACCAGACTCTCCACAAATGGCAGGTCACCACTTTGACCCTTAAAAAACATCAGCCGCAGCCAATACTACCCTTATTCAGGATGCCATCAGCATTTTACTGCCTTCCCTTGCCACCGCCACAGCCGAGCTTCTGCTGCTCCAAAGCAAAAACCATTGGCCCTAAAAGCATCATTGCGTGTCCTATTCTGGCCTTATCCTGGCCACTGGCAGGGTTTACTGTCTTCTCCACACACAATGAGCTGTTGCTGTTCCACAACAAGCTGGCATCCACCATGTGGTCACTCTTGTACTCCCATTTGGGCTGCTGGCCCTGTAATACTGGCCACCCCCAGCCTTTGTGTAACAAAAAAACAGCCAACAACTCATGGTACTATGCCTGATGACCCCCATCCCCCCACCCCACGCAGTGAATGAGCATCCGATGTGGTCACCTACATTCCCAAAATGGCATCAGCCACACTGCCACCCACTTCCACATGGCAGGCCTCCATGTGGCCCTGTGTTTTAAATGGTACCTCCATGTGGTCAGTCCTGTTCTTGTTCGGGCCTTCAGCCCCACGCGTGCCATGCCCGTTTCTCTCCCTTTGCACTCCCTCGCATTGTAAACCTCGCTGTCCCCCTGCCTTTTTTAGTAAAAACTGCCACATGCTTAAAAATAAAACAAAAACCCTTTTGCAGGTCCCCTTGCTTCCCTCTGGCCTCCCTTCTCTGGTCTGCTCACCTGCTCCTGTTCTCAACCCATACTCCATTCTCACCCAATTTAAAATTTAAACCCTCTGCAGCCCTGCAGTTTCCCAGGACCCCATTCCTTCTCCCAGTGACTTGCCAGAAGTTTTCTGCTACTGTAGCACTGTGACACCTCCACAGCTGCCTTAATGAACTTCCCAAACCAAAACCTTGCTCCCAAAAGACCTCATCCACCCCTCTGGTGACTGCAGCACAGTCTGCTACTGCTCATGTCTCACTGAACAGCCTATTGTTCAAACTAACATGCCTGCATGTTCCCAGGCTTAGGTATGTACCTCCTGTTTCATGAGCCCCCCACACTATGCTATGTAAGCCAAACCAAAATTCGCCCCATGCTTTTGTTCACCTTCTGTAACAATCTCCTGTCTTAAAAACGTTACCATTCTAAGACTCAATAATTTGCTGTAACTGCAGACTGCCCAGTCACGTAATTCTCTCTGAAGAGTACAATGCTTAGGAAGATAAATTACCTTAATAACTAATTAAATACATTTTCTTGTTACTCTCTAGATTGTTTCTCTAATCCGCCTGCTTTTGGAAAACAAAATTCAACTCAGCTAATAAATAAACTTATCCTTTAAAACTACAACAAACTTCAGGAACTCCACTGACTGAGAGTCACGTGATGCTGTGCAGAGGGTAAGATGCATTCGACGGAGCTCTGCTCTTTTCACCTCCTAATTGTGGATAGCCTCCATTCATGCCAACTTCTTTTAGTTATTTCTAATATTAAGAAGCTAGAGAATCATTAGTGATGTCAGTAGCGGCAGCAAAATGCTCACAACATGTCTAAGCTGTCGGAGCAGGATGAGGCCACGCAGGAGTCAGAAGCCAAGCGCCCTCACCCTAGCTCCTCTCCACAAGGCTCTTCAGAGGAGCTGTCACCCTCCCATGTCTACTCCAAGCTAGCAACAATTAAAGAAGCATTGATGAAGTTAATCGAGGACGTGGCTGACTTCAAGCCAGCACTCACCCAGCTAGCCCGAAGGGTTACAGATGCAGAAGCAAGAATAGCCTCAGTGGAAAGGAAACAAGACAGAATCAAACCAGAAATGGTAGAAGTTAAAAAATCTTTATCTAAGGTGGAGGATCGTCTCAAAGATCTAGAGGGGAGGAACAGGAGAAACAACCTGGTGCTGATAGGGTTGCCTGAAGGGGAGGAGGGTCCAAATACAATTCTGTTTCTACAGCAATTTTTGAGAAAAATGGTGGGTCCCTCCCCGAATGGTACAGAGTTCATTATAGAAAGAGCTCATAGATCTTTGAGGGCAAAGCCTGCTCCGTCTGACCCGCCAAGACCTATAATTTTCAAACTACTGAATTATCTGGATCGGGAGTTTATTAATAGAGAAGCCAGGAAACTATAGGCTATTTTATGGGAAGGTAAAAAATTGAGGCTTGTCCCTGATCTGACTCTGAAAACCCACCAGCTCAGAGCTTCTTATCACCCTGTCACCTTGAAACTTTGGGCAGCAGGTATAAAACATCGAATGCTGTATCCAGCTCGACTGGAGGTGTCCTTAAAGGAAGGTACAAGATGCTTTGACACCAAGGAGTAGGCAGTCAAGGTTTTGAAGAAGTGCTATCCCGATCTATTCCCCAAATGAGAGGGTACTAGCCCAGTTACAAGGAATTCAAGACCAGTGTCGAGAATCTTCTAGAAGGATGTTCTATCTCTGAGCCGCTTTACGGCATTTTGACCGTTCGTCTTTCTAATGCTGGGCTGCAGGAGAAATATTTTGGCTTTTCCAATCAAACAGAAAATGTTTATATTGGGACATTAGTGATTTTGGTTAATTATTTGATACTGTTAATATCTCTTTTCTCCTTTCAGTGGTTGTGTACTGAGGGGGGTGAGAGTTGCTATAATTGATCTGTCCACTAGATGGCACTATATTATTGATTATATGACAAGAAGGTTGGGCAGCTTGCTCGAGCAGTTTTTCTCCCTTTTTTTCTGGCTACAATATTATCTCAATTTACTTTTCTCCAGTTATTTTCTTGATAAGGACTCATTCTCTGGTTAAACCTCCCAGAGGAAGGAAATTCATACATATTTTATTTTTTTAACATAGCGGACAATACACTAAAACATTGGGCATAATTTCAGTGGAATATTATCTGGGATTAGTTCCATAGATCGTTTTCTCGCTTGTTATTTCTCTTGTTCTATGCCCTAATTTTTTAAGATCTTAGGGCTGGACTTTATTTGTGACAGTTTTTGATGGATTTCGATCCATAACCTGTAAGATAATTGGTCCACAGGTTAAAGAAACGTTTAATAGGTTTTTGCTTGGGTTAGTAGCTACTATAATCTCAGGAGCAGTTTGGTTTACTATATGTCTATGGCCCCCGAGACTTTAATTTTATTTAGGTACGATCTGTGGGTATGGATCTATTTAGTTATTTATAATGACTCAATCACAGCTGGAGTAGGCTGGGGTAAGCATGGCATTGTGTGCTGATCGCATTTAGGTCTTTTCTCTCACTACTTCTATTTTGGTAACCTTTGATCTGTTTAATAGACCTGAGTTAAAATAACAAATAGTTACAGCACTCTATCAATAGGGGGAGATTTCTTTAACGATGTGAAGATGGGGGTTATCCTCTCAGTTTTTTTCTAGCTAGTTTTTCATTCGGGAGTGGGGAGGCGGGGGGGTGGAGCTCACTCCTTTATGAGTACCATGGACCGTTTGATTAGGTGGAGGGTCTGGGCCTGGGAGTGCAGACTTGTAGATAAGTTAAAATCTTTAGGGGTTAGTTTAAATTTAGGGAGCCGGGAAATGGCTATTGGGATATTTGTTTTGTTTTTTACGGGGGGGGGGTGATGGAGGCAGTGTAGCCCTTCATTTAACCTCTATTAATCGGTATAATCAAAGACTTTGTTATGCTTAATTGTTTAAATATTCTTTCTTGGAATGTAAAGGGAGGGAAAGATAACAAGAAGAAATATATCATTTTAAACCATCTTGCTAAATACAACCCTTCAACAGTGTTTCTGCAGGAAACACATATGTTTCCAGAACAATTACAATTTTTTAAAAAGAGTTGGGTTGGCCAAGTCTTTGGAGCCAGTTTTAGCTCCAGTAAATGTGGGGTGGCTTTGCTCTTAGCTAAAAGGATCCCTTTACATTGGTGGAATCCATCCCCAACACTGAGGGGAGGTTTATTTTTGTTATAGGCAAAATGGGCAATTTTCAGTTTATGGCCCTAATGTAGAAACCCCTTCTTTTTCTATCCATTTAGTCATGGTACTGGCTCCTTTTTTGCACTATTCCATTCTAATTGGAGGAGATTGGAACCTGGTACAAGTTAATGATCTAGACTGTACTTACCAAAGGGGACTAGGTTCCTCTCCTGTGCAAAAAGACCTAATTGAATTTACCTCTTCCTTGGGCCTTTTGGACCCATGGAGAGTGCTTAACCCACTAAGTAAAGAGTTTACTTTTTTTCTGCAGTACACAAAAGCTATTCTCGAATTGATTATTTTTTTAGTCAGTCATCAGCTAATGTCAAGCATGGTTGATTCTAAAATATTAGCTTGAGTAATTTCGGATCACTCTCCAATCCTAATTCAATGTGGACTACCCAATATCTCTGTCCTGTCCCATACATGGTCTCTGAACAATAAGTTATTAAAAAACAATCAAATTATTTTAAAATTTCAAAATTTTTTGCAAAATTCTATTAAGTCTAATTGGATTCGATTCCTGATGTAGACCAGGTTTGGGCAGCTTTAAAAGCAACCTGGAGGGGGGAGCTAATACATATTGCTACAATACAAAAGAAAAAGAAAAATAACCTTTTGAACAGTTGCTTGGAGAGAATTAAAAGTTTGGAAAGTAAAGGGATGGACAAGCTTTTACCTTCAGAAGATCAGGAATTATCTAGCTTGAGGGCACATTATGCTAGTATTTTACTTCAGAGGGTGGAGAGATCTGCTTCTCTATTAAAGGCATCTTATATTGAACAAGGAAGCAAAGCGGGCAAATTACCTGCTTGGCAGTTAAAGCAACAATCTACATCCAAATGGATCGCAGCTCTCAGACATCCCCAATTGGAAGCTCTGGTGACCAATTCTTCAGAGATTTTAACTTTATTTTGAGATTATTATAAGACATTATATTCCCCGGACCCGAAGTCTGGGGATTATGATGGGCTTTTTTAGAGAAAGCAAATCTACCATCTTTGTCTAAGGACAGCCAAAACTTGTTAGTTGCTCTAATTACCAGAGAAGAAGTTTCTGCAGTTATTGATTCTTTAAAACCAGATAAGGCACCAGGCCCAGATGGGTTTACAGGTTTATTCTATAAAACCTTTAAAGTACATTTAATTCCTCTGTTACTTCAACTGTATAGCTACTGGAGCTCCCACCCCGACTTTGATCAATCGCTATTTGAGGCGAGAATAATTCTCTTACCTAAACCAGGGAAGGACCCATCAATGATCAGCAACTATAGACCTATTTCACTCTTAAATACAGACATTAAAATATATGCTAAAATTTTGGCTAATAGACTGGGGTGTGTGTGGGAAATTCTATTGAGTCCTGAACGGGCAGGGTTTGTCGCAGGACGCACTTCAGCGGATCACTTTAGAAAGTTGTTCCATCTAATATCTGCATCCAGGGTCCCGGAGATGGAGGCGGCTTTGGTGTCCCTGGATGCAGAAAAAGTTTTTGATAGAGTAGAATGGTACTATATGTTTGCGGCATTGCAAACGTTCGGTATCCCGCAACCCTTTATTAACCAAATACGAGTTTTGTATTCTTGTCCATCAGCAAGACTCCAATGTAATAACCTAATTTCAGACATCTTTCCTTTACAACAAGGCACCCATCAGGGTTGCCCTCTTTCTCCCTTATTTATTTAATCTTTATATAGAACCCTTAGCTAGAGTCCTAAAATTGGATAAAGAAATAACGGGCATCCATCTGGAACATCTTGAATGTAAGTTATCCCTTTTTGCTGATGATTTATTTATTCATATCTCAAATAGTAGGCATTCCCTCCCTCGAGCCCTCCAAATTATTTCCCAATTTAGTGTTTTTTCAGGTTATAGTCTCAACAGGAATAAAACTATAGTTTATTCTTTATCCCCTCTCCTAACCAAGGATTTGATCGTAACCATGGGTTTACAGTGGGAAAGCGAATATTTAACCTATTTGGGTATTAAGATATCTAAAGAACTCACTAATCTTAAAGACCTTAATTTAGTCCCATTGCTAAAAGCTATTAAGGAAGATCTGGTGAGGTGGAATAAGCTACCACTATCCTTTTGGGGCAGGGCTAATTTTCTTAAAATGTCAATTTTGCCCAGATTTTTTTATCCTCTATGCAACCTTAATATTTATCTTCTAAAGTCTTTTTTTTTTTGCCCCTTCACAGGCTCTGCTCTGATTTTCTTTGGAAAGGTAAAGCTCCACGTGGAGCTTACGTAAAACTTACTCGCTCTAAAATGTTGGGGGGGCTCCAATTACCTGATTTTTATGTTTATTATCTAGCAATCCATGCCAGTAGATTTTTGCATTGGCTTTCTGCTACGGCTTCTATACTGGGCACCCCCCGGCTGCTTTTAGATTGGCTACAGGTAAATTCTTGCAGGATAGTTCTAGAAGCTTTCCTATATACTCCATGGTCCAATGTTCCAAGGAAGTTGAAGAACTCTCCCCTCAGTTGGGATATGAGACCCTTACAGCAACTTTGTTCATTGCTTCAAATATCCAACTTAAAAGATTTAAGGCAACCTTTATTAAATAGTCCAAACCTGAAAATAGATAAGAAACCAATTCAAACCTTTTCCGGCAAATTTCTCAATATACTATACTTAGCAGATTTTGTTTCGGGTAATTCACTCCTGTCCATTTCAGCATTACAAATAAAATTTGGAGTGGCTCATAAGAACTGATTTCGATTGTCTCAAATACGTCAATGTATCTATCATTTTTGGGGGAAACCTCCATGGCCAGATGGGGCTGGAACCATACTAAATAACCTTTGGACAGTATCTAAGGGCCGGAAAGCAATAGCTAAATTATATAAAATAATCTTGACTCATACCATGTCTAAGTTTACCCCCATAGCTTATTACTGGAAAAATAATCATAATAAAGATCTTCCGGTTAAAACCTGGGAAAGGATTTGGATAGACATTTATTCTTTAATCATAGCTTGGCAGAAAACACCAGGAGAAAGGACTGCTGTGTGACTGAACTTCTCTGCTGGGACTAAAGTAGAAGAACTTTTGTATTTGGACCTTTAATTTAGGGTTAAAAAACTAACATACAAAAACAAAAAAAAAGTGTGTGTTTGGGTTAACTGAACTGAATGGGTAACTGAAAAGTCATCTAGGTGTAAATCTCAGGTGACTGAAAGGACTTAACTGCTGTGAGGTTTAAATTACTTGTAGAAAGATCTGGTAAGTAGGGGGAGTGGCTTAGCTAGAAGGAAGCTACATTTAAAGACTGCCTTAGAAAGATTCTGCTAATAGCTTGGCAGAAGACACCAGGAGAAAAGACTGCTGTGTGACTGAACTTCTCTGCTGGGACTAAAGTAGAAGAACTTTTGTATTTGGACCTTTAATTTAGGGTAAAAAAACTAACATACAAAACAAAACAAAAAAAAGTGTGTGTTTGGGTTAACTGAACTGAATGGGTTACTGAAAATTCATCTAGGTGTAAATCTCAGGTGACTGAAAGGACTTAACTGCTGTGAGGTTAAATTACTTGTAGAAAGATCTGGTAAGTAGGGGAGTGGCTTAGCTAGAAGGAAGCTACATTTAAAGACTGCCTTAGAAAGATTCTGCTAATAGCTTGGCAGAAGACTCCAGGAGAAAAGACTGCTGTGTGACTGAACTTCTCTACTGGGACTATGTTGCCCTCCTTCCCCACCCAAAGCTAGTTCTATTTTTATAGGCACAGGATTTGACTGACAACAGGAACTTCCTGTTTAGGGGCAGGAAGTGAGTGATCACAGAACCACCAAGGACCCACCATCCTAGAAGGGCAAGAGTAGCTCTCCAGCCCCTCCAGCTGCTGGAGGTCTGCCTCTGAACAAGTAAGTGGTCTACTGAGAAATATAGGATATTCTTGTCTCAGAACAGGACAATCAGGAGCTTAAAGGAACACAGGCAGAAAGTAAGGAGAGAGAAAAAAACAGAGGAAAGAGTAAGGATTTCAAACAGTTAAGGGGCAGAAATAAGACATGATTGAGTGGTGCAGTGCAGTGGCTGTGGAGCAGCAGTCTTCCGGAGATGTTCTGGAGGATGCGGTGTTGTCCCATCTGCAGGCACCTCTCTGGGCTGAGGGAGGAGGTTGCTCATCTCCAGGCTGAGTTGGCCAGGATTTGTGGGACCTCCTCTTCCATCCAGGGACCACCAGTGCTACTGCCATTGCCTTAGAGGTTGCCAAGAAAGAGGAGCGGTTGGACCACAGTGGGCTCAGAGAGGGTGAGGGTGGTGGAACAGAGGCACATCCCTCCAGTTGTACCTCTCCACAATTCATATGCCATTCTGGCAAAGTGTGGTTCCTCTATGGAGGCACCTACAGTGGAGACCAAGGAGGATGCTGGGAACCTCCACAAAGGAGACCCACAGGAGGGTGGCAGGGGACCCTGCAGGGGAAGGAAACAACTCCTGGTGGGGGACTCCATTGTTGGGAAGGTAGAACTGGGCAAGGAAGGGGAGAGGGAGGTAAGGTGCCTGCCTGGCGCCATGGCTTGGAGGGACAGGGAGCGAATCCTCAGGATTGCCGGAGCAGCTGCACAGGGGAGGGAGCTGAATGTCATTGTCCACCTAGGGACAAATGACCTGGCTAAGAAAGGGATTAGAGAAGTGCAGGAAGAGTTTGTGGAATTGGGGAAGGGCCTTAGTCAAGTAGCATGCACGGTAACCTTCTCGGAGGTGCTACCCATCTATGGCATAGGAGAGGCTAGGGTGTTCCATACCATGGGATTCAATCAGTGGTTGAAAAACTGGTGTGGAGCTCAGGGATTTGGCTTCACTGGGGACTGGGGGTCCACCTGGAGTGATGCAAGCCTATACTGGCATGATGGGATGCATCTGTCCGGGAGGAGAACCAGGATCCTAGGTGATAGGTTTAAGTGCTTCATTGGCAAGCTTTTAAACTAGCCAAGGGGGGAGGCACTGGAAAGGAGCAGGAAAATCCTAGCCCCCCCAAACAATCACGGTAGTAAGTGTGGCAAACACCAAAATGGAGGTGTCGATAGGGAGAAGGGCAGTGGTAAATGGAGAAAGTGACAAAGGCAAGAAGGACAGGGATGGGGCAAAAGGGGGTAAGGCCATCAGGAAATGGAGGGTAATGAGTACCAACGCCCGTAGTCTGGGCAACAAGCTCCCTGAGCTGGTGGCCTTAATGGAAGAGGGATGCCTGGATATCGTAGCAGTCACAGAAACATGGTACACAGAGAACCATGACTGGGATGTTAACATACCAAGGTACATAACCTACGGAGAGACAGGCAGGGAGAAGAGGGGAGGAGTAGCTCTCTGTAAAGGAAGGGATAAAAGCAACTGAACAAAAGAGTAAACAGGAGGAGAGAAGGCACTGTGGGTCACCTTGGAGACTGGAAAGGGCACCACAATCTGCACAGGGTTGTGTACAGACCCCATGTCAGGGGAAGGAATGGACAAGGATATGATGGAAGGCATTCTTAGAATGGCAGAGAAAGGGGAGATACTGTTGATGGGAGACCTGAATATGCCAGATGTTAACTGGAGCACATTTGCTGCAGCCACATCCAAAACAGGGCCATTCTTGATGCCCTACAGGTGGCAGGCATTAGACAGCTAGTTTCGAACCCACCTGTGAGGGAGCAATCTTAGACCTCATACTCTCAAACGGGGCAGTAAGAGGATCTCAGATCTAGAAGTGGGTTGCCATCTGGGGACAAGTGACCATCAAACAGTGTGGTTCACGTTAAACTCAGCTACAGAGTCAAGCCATACAAAAATGAGGGTACTGGACTTTGGAGGGCTGACTTTGGCAAGATGGGAGGTGCCTCAGAAAGCACTAGCAAACAGGCTAGAAGGAGGTGTGGAGCAACAATGGGAATTATCAAAACTGCCATCACAGAGGCAACAAGCCTTTGTGTGAAGCAAATAAACAAATCAAAATGAAAGAAAAAGCCACTATAGTTCTCAAGAGGTGGCTGTGAAAGTCAGGAAGAAAAGATAGCATTCCGAAGTATAAGAAACACAGAAGGAGTAGGACAGAGAGCTGTACCAGTTAAGGCAGAAAGAAGCAGGGAGGGAAGTCAGAATAGCAAAGGCCCAAACTGAGAAAAGATAGCCAACTCAGTTAAGAAGGGAAAAACCTTTATAGGTACATCAGCGGTAGAAAGACAAAGGGAGGGATAGTGAGGCTGAATAGAATGAACGGTGGGTGGGCAGAGGGGGACAGTGAAAAAGCAGGAATACGGAACGAATATTTCTGCTCAGTATTCACAAAAGAGGAGGGGGAAGTGCCTAATCCAATTAACAGAAGCACTCTTGATAGGGGGGTCGATCCCAGTCCTTTCACAGAAGAAAGGGTTCTGCAAGAACTCCTAAAACTGAAGGTGGACAAAGCAATGGGTTCTGATGGAATTCACCCCAGAATTCTAAAAGAATTAAGGAAGGAACTAGTGAAACCACTTGCTACTCTTTTAATAAATCATGGGAGGATGGTGTGGTACCCGAGGACTGGAGGAAGCGGTGTGATTCCCTTCACAAAAGTGGGACCAAGACAAGGCAGGAAACTACAGACCTGTCAGTCTGAGCTCTGTGGTAGGGAAAGTGATGGAGTCACTTCTGAAGGAAAGAATAGTTGAGTTCCTAGAGGTCAGTGGAGCACAGGATCCAAGGCAGCATGGGGTTCACAGTAGGAAGGTCATGTCAGGCAGATCTAATAGATTTCTTTGACTGGGTGACCAAAGTAGTAGACCAGGAGGGGCTGTGGACATGGCCTACCTAGACTTTTAGCAAGGCATTTGACACAGTCCCACACAAAAGATTATTAGTCAAATTAACCAGCCTGGGAGTGGGTCCCAGGGTGGTAGCCTGGGTAAAACATTGGCTGGACAACAGGACACAGAAGGTAATTGTAAATGGAGTCCACTCTGAAGAAAGGCGGTTACTAGTGGGGTACAGCAGGGTTCAGTATTGGGTCCAGTCCTTTTTAATGTCTTCATCAGTAACATTGCAGAGGGACTGGAAGGAAAAGTATGCCTCTTTGCAGATGACACAAAGATCTGCAACAGGGTTGATACACAAGGAGGCGTGGAAAGGATGAAAAGGGACTTGGCAAGGTTGG
This sequence comes from Neoceratodus forsteri, assembly GCA_016271365.2. Classification (NCBI taxonomy): domain Eukaryota; kingdom Metazoa; phylum Chordata; order Ceratodontiformes; family Ceratodontidae; genus Neoceratodus; species Neoceratodus forsteri. Next base: position 556,458,593 of record CM028135.1, on the reverse strand, counting down.
AGGAATGGTCAGGCGATATGGCAGCTAGGATTCAATGCAAAGAAGTGCAAAAATAATGCACCTAGGAAACAAGAACCCAGGGAAGAATACACAATGGGTAGGAGGTAGTAACAACAACAAAACAGGAAAGGGACCTGGGGGTAATCATATCAGATGACCTTAAGGTTAGCAAGCAATGTGAGAAGGCAGTAGGGAGGGCGGGGGTATACTGGGATGTATAGGGAGAGGCATCAGCAGCAGAAAACAGGAAGTTGTTATCCCTCTGTACAGACAGTTGGTGAGACCCCATCTGGAATACTGTGTCCAGTTCTGGAGACCCCATCTCCGCAAGGACATAGACAGGATAGAGGCAGTCCAGAGGAGGGCAACTAAAATGGTGCAGGGTCTGCAAGAGAAGCCGTGATGAGGAGAGACTAAAGAGCTTAATATTATACCCTTGAGGAAAGAAGGAGGGAGACATGATAGAAACTTTCAAGTACCTCAAAGGAATCAACAAAGTCCAAGAGGTAGCATCTTTCAGAAAAAGAGACTTGCAAGAACAAGGGGACACAATTTAAAGATAGAAGGAGGGCGGTTCAGGGCAATGTGAGGAAGTATTATTTCACAGAGAGGTAGTGGATGCATGGAACAGCCTTCCTGAGGAAGTTGTGGGGTCTAAAACTGTGGGAGAATTCAAGAATGCATGGGACAGACATAAGGCAATTCTTGTGGGGGGCAGGAAGATATAGGCTGTTGGTTAACTAGGATCTGCGGCCTATCCTGTAGGTAAGGAAATGGGCAGACTAGATGGGCCTAGCGGTCCTTATCTGTCGTCAAAGTCTATGTTTCTAAACAGGACCGTCTAAGGAGTACCCAGTTTAATATTCTTCACAATTTATATTATACGCCCACTAAATTATTCCAGATTAAAAAATTACCCTCAGCTGAATGTGGGGATTGTGGTTCTGAATTTGCTACCCTATACCATAAACTATGGGCATGTCCTAAAATTGTTAAACTATGGAATTCAGTTAAACAATGGGTGGCATCATACCTTAATATTGCAGTATTTCTTAACGAAGATACATGCCTGTTAAGTATGTATTCACTGATCCCTACATTCTTTCAAAAAGCGCAAGTAGCCTTGGTTGCTATGGTTACTAAACTGCTAATACTTAGACACTGGAAAGAGGATTGGGAACCCTCATTCAAGGAATGGTGGGTAGAACTTCTTACTGCTTTAAATGCAGAAAGATGTGTAGCCTGTTTTTTCCACACCAGTAAGAAGTTTCAGAAATGTTGGGGTGAATTTTTTTCAAGCCTTAAAGATAAATTTGGCTACTAATTTAAGCCCCTGTTGTTTTTTCCCTTTTTTGTTTCCCCACAGATGACTTCTGTGTTAGAGCTTCATAGTGGTAAACCTAATCTGTCAGGTTGTGTTAAGGGGTCGTGATGTATTTTTTTTTATCATTTCCTTTCCTTTCTTCTCTCTTTCTTTTCTGTATCTTAACAATCTCTCTGTAGTACCCTTTCTTGATATTTCCTTCCCTTCCTCTTTTCCTATAGTATAGATTTTTTCAGCTAACTGGTTTAGGGTTGTACCTTTGTTTTATATTTATAGCTAGTCAGGGTCTTGGGTAGGGCCTTCTTGGTCGGTACATTATTAGCCACTCCTATTTTTGGGGTTGGTTATGAGGGCTGCATGGGTTGGGTGGGTGGGGAGGGTTTGTTTTGCTTTATGTCTATTTCTCTCTTGTTTTTGAGTTTTATGTAATTTTGCTTTCTCTGCTGTATAATTGTGATGTGATTTTCCACTTAAGACAAGTGCTGGTTTATGACTTGTGTTACTTAGGTACTTTTGTACCCCTTTCAAAAATAAAGTTACTTGCAAAGGAACTCCACTGACTGATGTGCTAAATAAAATCAAAATTTTCCTAGCAAAAGTGAGGGAAAGCTTCCTTGTGCAACCCATTATATCCCTCCTTTTGCAACCACCCCTTTGTTCTCTTTCTCTCTCTCTCTCTCTCTCTCTCTCCCTAAAACCTATCCCCGGCTCTCCTTTCTTAATGCCTCCTCCCATATTGTGAGGTCACCCTCTCTGGAGCCGAGCCCCCCCTTCTTTCCTTGACCCTCCCCCTATGACCACTTCTCAAAAACCCTGCCCATTGGTTCCCAGTTCCCCCTCTCCCTCCACCCTTCCCCATTCTCTGTTCCTCCTTCAAGGCTTCCAGGCCTATAACAATGGGGCTTGTCTTTTGAGAGGCAAACCTTCTTATTAATAGAATCCCAGGGCTCTTGATGAGTCTGCCCAACAGAACAGAACAGAACAGAATGGCATAATGACCTGCAATTTACCTTACAAATTAATAAAAGTGTTAGCACCTGGAAAGATATATAGTTTTCCATTACAACCCATCTCCTCAAATGAAAAATAATAGGTCATGCCATGCCAGCAAAACAAAAGGACAAAGCAGATGCATAACATTGGACTCATCCTCCCAGCTCCTAACAGGTTCTATTTAGGGTGGTCCCTCTCCTGACTTCTACAAAGGATGCTTTTCCATGGAATTACTGCTGCCCCAAACATGCTCCAACAGACTGACACACATTGGCATATGCAGTGACATCTCAACTGCCTCTCACCTGCTGCCTCTTCCTGTGCACCACCACTACCTTGCCCTCTATCTACCACCACGGCAGAGCATGATCCCTCACCGGTCACCACTGTCTACTGGTATAGGGACAGGGACAGAATGGGCAAAAAGGAATGTTGGCATTGTATTGTGTTGTACAGGTTAACATCAGAAATGTGTGATTGTACCCTCTTGTTTTTATGGGCAAGATGGGAGTACTAGAGAGGTGAATTGACAAGTTCAGAGTCACACAGTATCCAGGTAGAGGTTGTGGAAATCAAACTCAGGTCTAACAAATACCAATCTAATAGATTTACAGTATGAATTCAATGTCTAAAGACAAAAGAGTAACCTCAAGGGAAGTTTTTTTTTTTTTTAAATTGTTAGAGAAACATGCATCTTTAATGATAGGAGTAATTATTATTTTTTTTATTATTATTTAGTTATTTAACCAGGTGAGACACACTAAGCTGAAAGCTTTTTTACAGGTGCAACCTGGGAGCACAGGGAAGTTAAGTGACTTGCTCAGGATCACACAGTATGCAAGTGGAAGCTGTGGGATTCAAACCCAGATCTGGTCTGTTGGATGTCACCAGATTTGCAGCTCAGAGCCTTAAACCACTGCATTATACTGCCTCCAAATAGACATATGAAGGTGTCCATAATTAGTTATGTAATTAGTAATACAAGCTGGTTAAAAAAATTTGACAAAGTAAAAAATATACCAATGAAGAATCTAATTATGACAGAAATATAATACAGTAATGCTAAAAGACTAAATTGTGGCATTTTTTGCAGACAACAAACAGCACTACTGTAATCCTTCGTAATTCTCCCCAGACCCTTAACTTGGTTGCAGCTGGAAAATAAGTTCAGTGCAGAGCACTTTTCAGTTCAAAATGTTCTAGTTAATAAATAATTTTCCTCTCAGAAAACAAAGAATGAATTCACTATTAATGTAATGAAACCACTGAACATAAATTGCAGGTAGTTTTAATGCTGGAGTAGGTTACAAGGGAAATCAGTATAAATGCATTAATTAACCTAAGCAGTCGGAATTATTGGTATAACATGTGAAAGCAGGAGATCCCAAGCTGTGTTGGATTGGACTGTGGGGGGGGGGGGATATATGGACTCACCACCCCCCCCAAGCTACAAAGTGAGCTTTTATATGTAGCTCACAGAACAATGTGGTATGGTGAATCAGTGTTGTATATAAACATAATAAGCTTTAAATCAAAATAAGTAGGTAAAAACTGCAATTTTCTAATTTGATTTTAAATGTGCTGACATAAAAAGGCATTCCCTGAAGAAAGCCATGAAGTAATTGTGAAACATTGGAGCTATTGAACTAAAAAGTAAAGTTCATCAGTGAAAGTAAATGAAATAAATATTGAAGACCTTGGACTTTTTTTTTTTATCTGAAAGCCCCCCCCCCCATTACATAACTTGCACCGCACATGGTTCAGTTTATTTATTTAACTATTTATTTGTTTTTTCTACATCTGCCGCTTTACTAGCAATCCTGCTGCCTAGTTTAGTATCATGAGTGAAGAGTGCAAGATTGTCCTGGGTACTTACACATATGTCACTACTGAACTCATTAAACAGGACTGAGCACAGGACTGACCTTTTGGGGCACTCCATTGGTGAGTTCCTTCTCATTTGACTTAGTCCCATTTACCATCATCTTCTGCCTTCTGTCCCTTAGCCAATTTCCTACCCACCTGGACATATTTTATTTAAATGGGGGCCTACTACCACCAGCTCCAGGTATAGCAGTGGGGCCACAATGACACCTTCATATGCAAATGTATCATCACCAAGCAGGCTTCTAAAGTAAGCCTCCCCCCAATGTTATCTCTTCCACTGCTGAGACCCACTCCTGTGGGGGCAATGTAAAATTACCCAAGCCTGTGTTGTTACCTGTGAGGAGTAGACCTTCAGTAGTTTTTAGATGTTGCCTGCTGAGAAGCTCAACTTATCATATAAAAAAAAAAAAAACTTAAAATATATTTTAAGTATCTTTCATGTGGCATATTACAAAATACAAAACTGGAAGTTCAGATGTTAACTCACTTGTAAAATAATGCATCCAGTACAAAGCAGGGAATGTTATAAAAAAGCTGACATTTTGACACCATGAATGTTAACCAGTTTGATATTCCGTCCCTTTTGTTCTAAATGTAAACATTTTCAGAAATAATCAAAAATTGGGAATAACAGTGTCTTTAATTAACTGACATTGATGCACATATTGTGTGCTTTATTATTGGGTAGGTGAATGTAGAGTTTCTTTCCTGGTTGAAAATATGGGTGCCAACAGCCTAACTTTTTCACAGAAAAATCTAAGTGCTTGTATGGACTGTATAAAAAGATCCCTTTAATGCAAGGAGCCATCAGAAGAACACCATGTGGTCCAGTAGACACCCAGGTATTAAAAAAAAAGATTGAATGTCAGAGGCATAACAACAGACTAAAAAAATGCTTTTGAGAAATGACTGAAAAAAAAGAAATTGTAGCAAGAAAGAAATAATATTATGATGAACTTGCCTTTGGGACTGCAATGCAAACTATTAAAGGCGGGGAGATGAATTATAATAAAGAAAAAACAGAACACTAGTTTCTACAGTTTGTTTTGCAGAGGGCCACTGCGTATAAAGGCTTGGAAATCATAAAAGAGCTGCTATCAAGCATCCTATCAGTGTTGCTATCGGAGTAGGAGGAAGTTGCAACAGGAGAAAGCAATTCAAAGCCTGTTGCCCATCACCACATTAGAGAGCCTGTTCCCTCTTCTCACTCTTTCACCTCATCTCGCTTATTTAATGCAAGTCTGTGTTTTGGAAAAGGAAAAAGGGTATGCCACTGGGAAGAAAGTTGAGGGGCTGGGCAGCAGTAGCAAACAGCGAAGGGCAGGCTCCATGTGAACAGAATTATGGCCATCTAAAGCTCCAGTTTGAAGACGTGATGCCAAGGAAGAACACCTTTCCTTAAGCAACCCAACAGTTATGGAACTAAACCCTCCACTCAACACACACACATATACCTATGACTTGCCTCACAATACAAGGAACAGTTCCTGGATGGCTATACTCCTGAGTACCAGAGGAACCTACAAACTCTCCCCAAGTACTGGTAAAATAATGGAGTGCAGACCTCTGAGTGCTGAAAAAGTTATGTTTTTATTACACCTTTATATAAAGCATTGTGGAAACATACAAAGAGATGCCACCCCCAGCCAAACAAAAAAAAATGAGTCTGACAGCGCTTCACTCCTTAGCAGGAGCTTTATCAAGAGCTACTATGTGTAAAATCACCGTTCCTTAAATAACCCCAACAATTACAGTTAATTAGATTCCTTAAATGATAATATTCAGTTACAACCAGATAAAATCATTATCTATACAAAACCCTATTACACATGCGTGATTGGTAAAAAGGGGACTGATAGTTTCAAACATTGCAAATCAATCCATATTAACGCATATTACATTAAACGCCCCTTTTTCTTTTTCCCCCATTCACAGAACAAACAATATGTTATAAGCCCCAAATGTCCCCATGGGTAACCATTTCTCAGTCATGCTGATTGCCCTACTACCCATGTTGTGATGATTTTTATAGTGTCTCACACTTTGCTGTTGAACTAACTTTTTAAGGAAGTCTCTACTGTTGCATGCTACTCAGTGCCCTTACCCTCAAACAAAAGTTTGTCATATTATTTATTTATTTTTTTGCTAGGTTTTTTTTTCCAGTCTTTTCTGAACATTATCTTTGAAGTCTATTGTTATGTCTCTAATACAGTTACATTCAGTTCTGGTTTCTATTAAAGGTGTGGTTTAAAAGATCACTGCCTTACTGTCTGCTTCAGTCTGATCAGTGAGCCTCTCTGTCTGTCTTTCTGTCTAACTTTTCATTCCCTCCACCTCCCATTTTTTCTTTCTTCCTTATTACCCAGACCCAACCCTTATGTATAGTTTGTCAACTGATGAGTGATGTGCATCTGGGGGATTGCTGCACACTGTACATTTGCAAGTACTGTAGTAAATTCAATACACCTTCTTTTATACTTACTTTTAGCTCTGCATTCTTCCTTCGTTGTTATTTTATTGCTGGTTAGCTAAAAATCATTTACAAGTAAGCTGGCAATAAATTGTGTTTTTTGTTATATTGGCAATACTTGCTTTAAAACATAGCTTCTTAGCTTTCTGTGCACCAAGGGGTGTGAGAGGAGAAATGTGCAGTCTCACCCTCTCTCCTTCCTTCCCATTCTGAAAACTGATCAGCCACAGTATGCAAGAAATAACATTCCAGATAAATTAAAGAGAAAAATATTAGTCCTACCTATTTTTCCCTTTTTTTAAAGCTTCCATTTCCACGCTGGTGTATCACATGTGTATCTATTTTACTGATGCCATTTGATGATGGACAGTTAATAAAAATAAAAGTTTTTATGTGGAAAATGGCTTGCTTGCATGATAGCTCAAGACAGGAACCTTTGCTCCACTCTATTGCTAACTGCTTTGATTATTTATGTCAGGACTCAGTAAAACAATGCAGCATTTGTACTAGATGTCTCATCCTCTCTGAACGAGACACACATCGACAAACAGAGGAAATGACCTAGAATGGCACACTGCATGAAAACAGAAGAGAAGGTCAGCACTCCATCTTACAATAGTAAATAAATATTATACAAAAATGAGAATCTTGAAAGAGACAAACCAGCAGCAGCAACAGACAAGCCAGTGGTATAAACTTCATTAGCATTTTTGGATTTCTGTAAAACAAAGACCATAAATGGGATGTTTTATTTAGCAATCTGGATGCAATGTCCTATGACACAGTCACAGGCTGCACTGTGAAAATCTGGGTTGTCATTGCCAAACTGCTTCAGTTAAGCAGAATAATAAGGAATATTGCATTATAGTGTATGGTAGAATGTTGTTAACCTTAGGAAATCATAATTTCCTAAGGTTGTTAACCATCATCTGTCCATTCCAATGTTGTTAACCTATCGATGAAACATAGAAACATAGAAGTTGACGGCAGATAAGGACCGCAAGGCCCATCCAGTCTGCCCATTTCTTTTTCTACCTTATAAATGTGCCATCGGCCTTTGCTCTGTCAGTGACCTATCTATTCATAGTCATTTGTATTGCTCCCTTATGCCTATCCCATGCCTGTTTGAAGCCCTGCACTGTATTCATAGCCACCACTTCTTGTGGTAAGCCATTCCATGCATCCACCACCCTTTCTGTGAAAAAGAATTTCCTCACATTCCCCCTTAATCGGCCTCCCTCTAATCTCATGCTGTGTCCTCTTGTCCTGCTATTTTTCTTATATTTAAACATGTTAGACTCTTTCACCTTGTTTATGTCCTTAAGGTGTTTGAATGTCTCGATCATATCACCTCTCTCTCTCCCTCCTTTGCTCTAGGGTATACATATTGAGCTCCGTTAATCTGTCCTCATATGTCTTCTGATGCAGTCCCTGCATCATTTTGGTTGCCCTTCTCTGGACTGCCTCAATTTGGTTAATGTCCTTGTGAAGGTGTGGCCTCCAGTACTGCACGCAGTACTCCAGATGGGGCCTAACCAGTGTCTAAGAGGATTATTACTCCCTCTTATGACTTGTGATACCCCTACTAATACACCCTAACACCCCCTAGCCTTACCTACTGCTTTAGGGGTCTGCTTGGATGATTTTAGGTCATCAGTGATGATGATGCCCAAGTCTCTTTCTTCCTTTGTGACTGCTAGCAACTCCTCCCAGCCTATAAGTGGCTTCGGGTTTCTCTTCCCTATGTGCATGATTTTGCACTTCTTTGCATTAAATCCCAGTTGCCACTCTTCTGACCATTCTGCTAGTTTATCCAGATCTCTTCTCATTCTGCCCACCCCATCTGGCTCATCTACTGTGTTGCAGATCTTGGTGTCATCTGCAAACAGACAAGCATTACCCTCTAGTCCATCTGCAAGGTCACTAATGAAGATGTTGAATAGGACTGGCCCCAGGACTGATCCTGAAGTACCCACTTGTGACTTGCATCTCTTCTGACTGTATACCATTTACCACCACTCTCTGTTTTCTGTCAGTCAACCAGTTTGCCACCCAGTTGACCAACTTTGACCACCCGAGCCTACCAGCTTATTTATCAATCTTCTATGTGGAACAGTGTCAAAGCTTTGCTGAAGTCAAGGTAGGCGACATCAACTGCTCCCCTTGGTCCACCACTCTGGTTACCAGTCAAAGAAATCTATGAGATTAGTTTGACAGGACCTTCCTTTGTAAACCCATGCTGTCTTGGATCCTGTGCCCTATGGATTCCAGGTGTTTCACTATCCTTTCCTTAAGGAGTGCCTCCATAATCTTGCCCACTACTGAGGTAAGACTAACCGGTCTGTAGTTCCCGCCTCCTCCCTGCTACCACTCTTGTGGAGCGGGATCACATGAGCCCTTCTCCAGTCTTCTGGGACCTCTCCTGTGCTCAGAGACTCACTAAACAATTCTGCTAATGGCTCTGCTAGTTCCTCCTTTAGCTCCTTAAGTACCTGGGATGTATGCCATCAGGTCCCATTGCCTTATCCACTCTGAGCTTAGCAAGCTCTTGTGGACCTTTCTTTTGTGAAGGGAGTAGTGCTCACCTCCCTCCCCTGTGTCCATGATGCTGAGCTGTGGGCCCTGCCCTACCTTCTCTTCAGTAAATACTGAGCAAAAGTATCTATTTAGGATAGATGCCTTTACAGGGTCCTCTCCTCACATGCTCCCTTTTCTCCATTAAGCTTAGCAATACCCCTCTGGACTTTCTTCTTTCACTAATGTATCTATGAAAGTCTTGTCACCTTCTTTTACTGTTAGTGCTAGTGTTTCCTCAGTTTGGGACTTTGCCTGCCTTACTGCCTTACCTGCTTCCCTTAGGGCAGTTTGGTATGCCTCCCTATCTTCATCCCTCTGTGTTCCTTATATTTCCTGAAGGCCAGCCTTTTGGCTCTGACCTTTTGCTACTGTATTTGAGAACCAAAAGTGGTTTCCTTCTTCTTTGCACTTCCTTTTCTGTCTAACACAATGGGATGTTGCTTCAAGTATTGCATCCTTAATGCTTGCCCACTTTGCCTGTACCCCCTCACCTGTGTTTCTTTTTGCCAGGGCTATCTTAACTCAGTCGGCCATCTTATCAAAGTCAGCTCCTCTGAAGTCCCATATTTTTGCCTTGGAATGGGATGATTTAGATGTAGTAGCCAAATTGAACCATACCATGTGATGGTCACTGGCCCCCAGGTGACCTTCTACCTGGAGATCTGTGATCCTTCCCTGTTTGTCAGTACTAGATCTAGAATAGCCCTGTCTCTTGTGGGTTGCTGTACCAGTTGTTTGAGGCCCTCCCCCTGCAGGGAATCCACTATGTGTCTAGTTCTGGCAGATGTTCCTGCTGGTATTGACCAATCTGTATCTGGCATGTTGAAGTCTACCATTATCAGAACCTCCCCTTTAGCTGTCATGTTTTGTATATCTTCTAACAGTAATGTGTCTATGTCCTCCTCTGGTCTGGGGCCTCTAGACAACCCCAGTTCTTATGGCTGTCCCATTTCCTGTTCCAGGGTGACCCACAGTTCTTCTGGCTCCTTATGTGTATTCTGAATTTCTGTAGCTTTGATATTTTCATTAACATACAGGCCACTCCTCCCCCTTTTGCACCTCGGTCTCTTCTGAACAATACATAGCCAGGTACTGAAGTCTCCCAAGTGTGGTTACTGGTAAACCACGTCTCACTAATTGCTACTATGTCCAGTTTAGCCTCTGACATTATTGCCTGCAGGTCTGGGATCTTATTTCCCAATCTGTGAGCATTTGTGTACATGATTTTCCATTGGCCAGATTTTGGTGTGTTAGTTGTTGGGTGAAGTTTGGCATTACCCCTGTGCATCGTATGGGGAGACAAACCTTTTTTCTTACCTGGTGATGCAAATGAACGGCAAACACGCTGAATTCCTGTTTGACCACTAGCTGAGGGGGGAAGGGTGTTCTTCCCATTCGACGTATGGGGTGCTGCACCCCTCTCCCCGATGCTATGTCACAGGCTAACAACAGGGATCGCTTTGCTCATGCACACTACACCACTGATCCTCCAAGAAACGGCCACGGCTGTGAAAGCATGACCTGGAATGCCTGCGGCAGTGCCTAAATTTAAACAGTAAGGAGCTTGTTTAATTTTTGCAAATTGAAATGTATGGCCATACACTATTAAATATAATGTATGCTCATACATCGGCAACCAGATTGAATAACCATCTCCAGATTGCCATGGTGACATAAACCTCTCGAGCTTTGCTCTTGAGGTTTACATGGTCACCATGGCAACCTCTCACCAGTTAACAAACCGGTTACTGATGCATGCCCATACATTATCCTCTATATAGTGTATGGTAGAATGTTGTTACACTGCACTAGCTATGTCATCACAGCTGTTATGCTGCACTAGCTGTGTCACTACTGCAGCATAACAACTTGGAATGCTGCCACATAGTTGCTTTTCTCAATCCAGTTAAGCTGGAAGTTGCCAGTTTTTTTTAAATTTGAACTTGCAGAAACATCAGCAGCACACTGTGTCAATTAAAAAAAAGAAAATGTTAAAAGTTCTATTATCTGTTGTCTTCTCCAGCTGGTTTTGTGTGATTTTCTATGCTGTGACTGCCCATACACTATAAACGATTGTGTATGAGCAGTCATACACAAATAAGGAAATTCTTGTATCTTGAGGTTACCTTGCTAGCAGAGTACCTCTTGAGCTGTGCTCTTGAGATCATCTGTTACCAAGGAAACCTCTTAATACAAGAATATCCTTGTTATGTATGACTGCTCATACACAATCCTCTATGTTATTAACAGTCAGTGTATGTCAACACTTATATATGCAGTCATGTTTTCAGATATACAGTGACTGACACTACAATGCAATAGTCCTGATTATTCATTACAACTGAATCACTATGACAAAGCTGACCATGTGTTCCACAGTGCAGCCTGTGTGCGAAGACATTAAACATGACTGGGTCCAGAACTGTGCCCTGCGCCACCCTGCTGGTCACACTCCTTTCATTAGATTGAGCACCATTTACCATGACTGTCTGTCTTTTATCATTAAACCAGTTACTAACACAGTTTATCACCTTGTAACCCACTACTAATATGCCCAGCTTGTTCATAAGTCTTATATGTAGAACAGTATCAAAGGCCTTAATGAAAGCAATTCATGTTTATGTTTAAGCCCATGAAACACCGTTATCTAGTTGATGCTTTTGCAGCAGTAGTGGCTTTGTCAGAGGCTGTTTATTACACAGTGGGGCAATTGGTGATTGGGCTGGGGGAGGGACACTATACTATGGAAAAGGGGCTTTAAATTATACAGTGGGGTGATCGGTGATTGAGGTAGGGGGAGAGACCACTGCACTATGGAAATACCTTTTTTTATTACCAGGTGGGTAATCAGGTGATCGGGGACTGGGGGGGGACCATTGCACTATGGATACTCATTTTTTTCTTAATGGGTGGGAGCTCAGGGGATCGGGGACTAGGGAGGAGGGTGGGGGGTCCACAGTACCTCTGTCAACCACTAGGATTGCTTAGATTACCACCAGGTTTGTTTTGGCAGTAACTTGCTCCAGACAAGGACCTTCACAAATGCCCTTACATGGAGCAAATCTTTTGTGAATGGGATTGCAGGGATATGCAGGTCTCCACCCCCTCATTTAAATTGCAGCCCCCCTCACTACTTTGCCCAGGCACAAACCCAGTTTGTGGGGGCAAACTGGGCTTTGTGAATACCAGCTATTCACAAAACCCAGTATACCCCAGGCAAAGTTTTGTGAATCCTGCCCCAGGCTTTTAGTGGGAGAAAACAGATTGGGCTAAATAGATGGCAGTTGCTGCACTTCTACCATAGCCCCATCAAAACTGAAGGTACCATGCTCTTAGGTAATTACCAGTTTCACAGGGAATTGTATGCAAAATGTAATCCCTCCTGCATGGAACTGTTGTTTGATTTCTCTATATGTTCTTTGTTTCTCCAGCACTGCTTGACTTACATCATGAAAAATAAAGTACCAGGACTTATTCCAGCATAATACTGGCTGACAGTGGGCCACTTGTTGTATCACCACCTTATCCTGATAATTAAGGAGGCAAAAGATATTAACCCATTGGTCAGTCACCTGATGGAGGTGCAGGTCAGACAGCACAGTGGGCTTGTTCAATTAAATAATCCTGCCTGTGGTGGGGAGGGCCCACAATTTGAAGGAACAAATTGTCGACAGTCTTAATGGGTTTGGTGCCTTCCACTTGCTCCACAAAACTGACTATGAGCAAGATGTTGAGCAGACCCCATTCTCATGGTTATCAAAGTGTTCTTCTAAATGGGCAACTATTCTGGGGAGATTAACAAGCTCTTTTTTCTCCTCTGCTGTCTTGTCCTCCAGAGAATTAACTCGAGCTTCCACAGCCCAGCCTTTACAGGCAGTGTATCCACTGATGTGTGGACTGCTTTCACATCCTCAGTGAGATCTGTCAACATAATTTTAATGGAGGCAAATTCCACTATGAAAGTATCAATGACACTGGAATCCTGTAGGATTTCTGGGGGACATTTAAGAGAAGAGCCAGCCTTGTTTTTCTTCAAACCTGAAGGCCTTGCTATAAGCAGTGGGGTAAAGAAAGAGCGGAATAGGTCTCGAGTGGAGTGGTAGCCAAATCAATACTGCAAGGAACAGAGCAGTTATCAGGCAAAACTCAAACAAAGGGAGGGATGATAAGAAGGCTGATTCAATGGACTTTTAGGAACAAAAAACTAGTTTAAACAGGTTTCCCCTGTGGAGCACTCTAGGGAGCATCTACAACCATCTACCACATCACCAGAAGTCCACATGAAATCTTGACATCCATAGCTGCAGAGAATTGCAGGGCCCACAGTGGCCGTGCACTTCCACAGGCAGTTGAATTCTTCCCTTGGTGAAGGGCCCAAATGACCCTGCGTATTTGCATCTGTCATCCACTTCCCAAAGAGAACTGCATGATTGAGGAAATTGTTCTACTGTCTCAAAAAGAAAGGAAATTCTTTATATACATGACATATATTATAGTGGCACAGTAGGACCTCCATAGTTAGGGATGAGTAGGCTGTTTAATGTTAAACCCGTAATTATGGACTTTAATAGCTTTAACCCAGTTCAACGGATTTGCATGAAATTTTACATGCACAATCTGGGTCCAAAGTCTCTGGAAATGCCATTTTGTTTCTGATTGAATGTGCAAATCCTGAGATCCATATATGGCTTTTTCTAGGAAAGATGTTTTCATTTTTTGCTGTTTTTTTGTCATCGCCTACTGCCTAGACAGTTTGGAATTTTAGCCTTAAATTTTCGGGATAGAAAGGCCTTGACCCAGAATAGTACCTTTCATTGGTTTGTGAAAAAATATTAATTGGTTCCCAAGTTATAAGAATTAGAAATTTCAGTCAAGCAGCAACAAAGAAAACAGTCCCTTGCTGATCTGACCCCCAACTCCACCTCCTACGCAGCACCCACCACCCCACATCTCCAGTACACACCCACACACCCTCAATCACCTGGACAGTTAACAGGGAGAAGATCCATTCTCCTATTGAAAACACGTCTTGCTGCTGGAACTGCCAACTGCAATATGAGAAACTAAGGTAAGAGCAGTTCAATGTATTTCAATGGGATTTTGAATTTTTAGTTTTTTGTTTGTTCACTGGGAAAGGAGGACTAGACAAGTTTGCCTATTTTCAGCCTTGTTCTGGGGGAGGGGGCTACAGATGGATGCCAACTGACATCGACCCTGATTAAGCTGTTGGTGGTATTCTTAGTGAATGGGCGGCATTTGGTCAGGACACTGGGGAAATTCCCCTGCTCTGCTGTAGGGGGAGCTCTAGCCATCAGAGGATGGCTGACTCAATCCTTGTCCAGACTGGGTTGGAGCATGATGTGCAGATGGCCGAGGAGCTGGCCTCCCCCTCGACTGAAATATTCACAGAGACTGATGAGTTCTATGATGCTGCAGGTATCCCGGAGAAAATCACGCAAGTAAAAGAAGATTTGATTTCTTGGGATGTGAGTGCAGTATAGCCAATAGATGGTACAATCTGATTAGAACAAAAGAGAATGGATGCAGAAAGTCAAAAGAATACATTTACATTATCGGAAATGTTGAGATTGGAGGAAGAGAAGTTTTTAAAGAGGAAACAAGAACTGTCTAGTTCCTACCAGTTGCAGACTGTAAATACTGAAAACATGATTCACCGCAGTACCAGTGTTGTAAGCAGAGCGGGATTTGAGAGCACCTCTGGCACTGACATGGCAGTCCTGGATAACAAACTAAGACACAAAATAGTCTATGAGACAGAAAAGGAAGGGCAAAGTGCTGCCACAGTTTTTTCATTTATGCGAGGATGAAAGAAAAACAGTACAGAACTTTTAAGAAACCTGCACTTTCAAAAAAAACAAACTTGGGCAGACATAGCTGAACCTGATACAACACCATGGACAGTGAAACACTCCCTAAAAACAGCTGGATGGGTGTGAGAACTGGAGACAGGAGGTTGGATATCAGGTTTGCTCCATATGGATTCCTGGGGTAAATATGGCACAACAAACCTTTTCAAAAGACATTGTAACTTTGCAGGATAAGACACTTAGAAGTTCCAAGACAAAAGATAATAAAGTGACAGTAAAAAAAATACAGAGGCAATGCAGGAAACAGAAATGGAATTACCTCCTGAACTTTCCTTTACACAGCACCTTAAGCTAACTATGCTTGAGCAAACTTTGAGTAGAGGACAGGGTTGTCCTACTGTTCAAAGTAATTTAGGAGAAAAGCATAGGGATTCTCTTAGCGAAGTTTCAGAGGCATCAGACATTGCAGATACAGTAACTGAAACAGGGCCTACAACAGCAAATGGGCGCTCCAACCACTCCCAAGGAACAACTACAGGACAGCAATCAAGACAATATGCTTCATTATTTAGACAACCTGTTTATTCAGCTAGACACTGCAGTGCTGTTAGAATAATATATGAAAAGGGTTTAGAGCATTTCCCTGACCGGATTTGTGTTGGGGCAAACTTACTAAAAGACAGTTTACAATTTAATGTCGCAGAGCTTTATGCACTAATTCACATATCAGGGGAGTCCAGCTTTGATGTAATCTTTAAATTAAGCAGTGGATTAGAAAAATTCTGGGAAAGTTACCAAAAAGTGAAAAATACACCATTATGGTTGCCATTTGAGGTAATACCTTTAACTCAACCAGCACACAGTGTGATGACTGTATTTTTCAGAAAAGAGAGGGTGAGTGTAATAGACCTCATATATTGGTTGTGACAAAAGTGCACTGTGTTGGGGAATCCAGAAGCAATATTTGATTCAGAAAGCATTTGTACAGGGTGATGGAGGATCAGGGTAATTCTGGTTCAGCAGACCAGGACCTTCAGCATTTATCAAATTCCTTCTTCCTGGGGAGAGACTGAGGGGTGTTACTTTATCAAGGACAACCCCAGACCTGTTATAGATGTGGGACCCAAAGGCATATTAATAGCAATTACGATCATCTGCGTTGCACCTTATGCAATGCCTTGGGACAAACAAGTGGGCAATGCAGGGAGGTTTCGGTGTGTAGCCTATGTGGGATAAAAAGGCATTCCTACACAAAATGCCCTAAAGCAGCTTATAGTGCTTCAGACTCTGCTGATCCTGCTCACCAAAGGCTAATGTTTACCCTAGCTCACAGAGCACATAACAATAATTCAGGTCTAAGAGAACTGATTGTCCCAAATACATCCATTCACTGTGGCGGTCTCGGCTGGGGAAGCCAGCTGATCATGCGCTGTCTCTGCTGCCCGGGAACCACTCTCTCTGACTGGGGAGCCCTTGGAAGGGCAGCCCACTCCATTCAGTGCAACGGTCTCGGCTAGGGAAGCTAGCCGACCGCACGCTGTCTCTGCTGCCAAGGAACCACTCTCTCTGACTGGGGTAAGCCTGCCTTCTACCTCTGGGGACAAATAACTAATGCCATTGGCTGTTGATTCACCAGCAGGCTCCCGATTGGCTCATCCATGGTACGGCTTTCCTGCTGATTGGCCCGTGCTCCCAACTGCCTTTCTGGCTACTGCTTTTGGCTTCACTGAATTCGGGGCTGCATAACTGTTCTGTAACTTGTATTTTCATCCCACACCGCCTGCCCCAACCCCAGCCTCTATTAAATACGCCTCTAACCACACCCATCACACTCACATTGACTAGTCACTGACAGCTGTTAATTCCCCTTCATAAATATAGCTCTCTCTTCTCTGCTGTATCCTACTCTCAATATTCTGTCATCTTCCTCTCTAAGCCTCTTCCTTGCTCACTCTCCCCTGTAGCTGGTGTTTTTACTTACCTCGCTGTCCCTTCCTCCCCTGCCTGATCTACGTTCATTTTACCTGTAGCGGCACGTCTGTTCCCAATAATGGGTACTCTCCCATGGCTAATGACCCTATCCTTCCTTGTTTTCATTTGTTGTTGTATGGACGGACTAATAGCTGTGTCCCTGCACCACCCGACTCGCAATAGCTCTCCGCCTCCTCCCTGTTACTGCTGTCCTGACTCTTCTCCATCGTTACTCTACATCCCCTTTGCTCCCTAGCATGAAGTTGCACTACTGGGATACTGGCTCCATAAATGCCTTTGAACACTGTATGCTTCGCATCTCCATGAAATGCTCTCCTCCTGTGCTCTAACCTGGTCTCTCTCAGCAGTCCTCCTCCTTCTGGTCCAGGCCGGAGACATAGAACTCAACCCTGGGCCTGCCTATCACACCACTCTTCCCCACCCTTCTTCCTCTATGTCCACAATTAAAGGCCTAAAAATCACCCACTTGAACATTCATAGCCTGCGCCCTAAAATGGCTGAACTTCAAGCCTGGATTATCCCAAAAATCTCCTGACATCCTGTGCATTTTGGAATCCTGGCTTAAACCTGCCATAAAACAACATGAAATATCCCTACCCGGTTATGGCATCCTCAGAATGACAGACTAGGAAGAAGGGGGAGGTGTATTAATCTACTTCAGGGCTGACCTGGACTTAACTGAACTTCACATGTCGGACCTGGCCCCTTCTCCTGCTGAGTCTCTATTCATCACCATTACCCTAGGAAATGTCAAGAAACTTATTATTGGATGTGTGTACTTACCCCCCGAGCTGTGATTCTGCCAGTCTGCCATCTCTTCTAGCCTCCCTTGCCTGTCTCCCACATCACAACCTAATACTTTGTGGTGACTTTAAGATCAATTGGATGCACCCTGATGGAGGAAAATTGCGTGCATCCCTTGATGACTCAATTCTTACCCAACTCCTCCACGGTCCTACGCGTATTAACCCCAAATCTGGGAAACACATCCTACTCGATTGGATGGTCACCAATTGCCTGCCGAAGATCAAATCGGCGGGCATACTCCCTCACTGTATAAGTGATCACTCTCCCACCTTCTGTGTGTGGAGAAACAACCATCCCAACCCACCTCCTAAAATCTCACTTATTCGGGACATGTCCAGGTTTGACCTAGACTGCTTTATCTCTTCTCTAAATAACACTGACTGGCAGCCCATTAGCATGCCCACTGACATAAATCAAGCTCTAGACTTTCTAACTGACTCCGCATCTTGGATAGTAAACCAACATGCCCCCTTGAAAAAATGCAGATCCAAGTGGGTCAAGGCCCCATGGATCACTAAGGAGATCAGGATGCAAATGTCCCATCGAGACAAAGCCTGGTACACCTACAAAAATAGTGGAACTATCCCCGACTGGCAGACTTACAGACAACTCCGTAACAGTTGCAAAAATGTTCTCCAACAAGCTCAACACCTCCATTTCAAATCACTGCAATTAGAACACCTCAGTAATCCCAAGGATTTTTGGAGGCACATTAATTCACTAGTAAAAAGTAGAACCGTGTTAATCCCTAGTAATACCACTGTCAATGGTTTGACCCTTGATGTCTCTGCATCAGTTGCTGCTGGCTTTAATTACTTGTTTACCAACCTCCAAAAATATACCTCTCTCTTTCATAACTCTCCCTTCCATATGCCTGCTCCCTCAACTACCACAGGGGAATGTCCTGAGTTCCATCTAAAGTTAGCCACACTCAAAGAGGTGCAACAGCTTCTCTCCAACTTGAAACCTGAAAGCCCTCCAGGACATGACACACTAGAACCAAAATTTCTCAGATTGGGTGCCCCTGCCCTCACCTGCACTGTTGGAGACCTCTTCAACCGGTCCTTTCTCTCTAACTCCATTTCCAATAAATGGAATTTGGTGGTAGTCATCCCAGTATATAAGGGGGGCCCAAACTCCATTGCAGACAACTACTGTCCAATCTCTATCCTGTGTCTACTGGCCAAAGTCCAGGAACGCATAGTCTATAACCACCTCCAGGACTACCTTGACCTTCACAACATTCTCTCCCCCTGTCAACATGGCTTTAGAAGGAAACATAGTACTCTTACTGCCCTGTTAAAGGTTACATCCAATATATTTCATGCCATGGACAAAGGCCTCACTACAGGCACCTCTTTGTGGACCTCACCAAGGCATTCTACCTAGTGAATCATGATCTCCTTCTCCACCAACTTCTTCATATCGGTATGGACAAGAGCGTCCTCCACTGGGTCAAAAGTTACCTGACTGGACGTTCCCAGACAGTGAAGTGGGATGGCTTCCTCTCTTACTTCCGCCCAGTAACACACGGGGTACCAGAAGGTTCCATCCTGGGCCCTATCCTATTCTCACTCTTCATTAATGAACTTCCTCAGCACTATGGTGGTGACTCTGTACATCTTTATGCAGATGACGCTATACTTTACTGCTCCTCCCGTCTCACTAACACTATTAACCGTGACCTTGCCTCTGACTTTGCTTCCCTAGAAAGCTGGTTCCTTCACAATCATCTTGTCCTTAATGCTAATAAAACCAAGTGTATGCTCTTCTTTCTTCATCCAATTCCAAATTTTCACCCCTCACCCCTTCTCATCTCTACCCTAAAGTGTGAGACCCTAGAGGTGGTTCACTCATTTAAATATCTGGGATTCACTTTGGATCCCATGCTGTCATTCAGCTCCCATGCCTCAATCATTGTCAATTCTCTTAATCAGAAATTAGGTCTCCTCTACCATATTCACCCACTTCCCACATCTGCTACCTGCCAGAAAATTGCCTCCTCCTCCCTTTTACCTTTCCCAACCTACTGTGCTCCCCTGCTCCTCTCTGCCAACTCTGCCACCATGTCCCTTCTCTCTCAAGTTTACCATAGGATTGGAAGGTTTGCACTGGGGGTCAAATCCAACTCGCACCACTGTGATGTCCTCTCTTCACTGTGCTGGTTCCCTTACATTGGTAAATTAAGGTACTCCTCCTTGAGCCTCATGTTCAAGCTCGTCCATGACTTTACACCTCCTTGCCTTAACAAACTCGTGCACCTCTGGCATGCTCCTTGCACCCTTCACTCAGCATCACTTCCCCCTCCTTGTCCTACAGAATCTACGTTTGGCCACCACCAGCAGATCCTTCTCATTCACTGCTATCTCAGATTGGAACTCTCTCCCTCTAACAATTCTGTCCTGCTCCTCTATCACTCTGTTCCAATCCAAGCTCTCTACCTCATTTTTCCCCTTTTCAACCTGTTTCTGCTTCTCCTGAATACAATAGGTGCCCCCTTCTCCCCCTCCCTTGCTAATGTATCCCTGATGTGCACTTTACTACTTAATGTTGTGATGTAACTATTATCATGTGCCAACTGTCTAGTCATTGTTTTATCTCTTACCCTGATGAACCTTGTCTAAGCCTTTAATTATTGCTTTGCCTTTTTTGTTTCCTCTAAATGTCAAATGTAACCTCTCTGTAAATTTGCACTATTAATGTCCAGTTTTATTAATGTCCAATTTATTACCACTCTGTTAATTTTGCTCTGCTTCTGTATGTAATCCATACCCAGGTCGCCCCTGGAAAAGGGACTGTGCTGTCTCAGTGGTCTCACCCAGTCACCAAAACTCCAATAAATAAATAAATAATAAATAAATAAATAATAAATAAACCAAGAGGGCTCCACAGAAGAAAGACAGCCAGATACATCTTCTACAGTCTTAGGCCCAAGCCCAGGCCCTACAGGAATAAAAAGGGAACCCCCCTCCAGTGCAGATTCAGAGATAGTTCCAGTAACTGTGGGGACAGAGGAAAGAGAAAGCATGCAAGAAGTAGTGGAGGAACCCATGCTTAGTGTAGAACAACATTTGGATAAGGCCACTATGCCTCCCCCCCACCCCCACCTTCACCATTACCAAATGCTGAGTCAAAAAAAATGGTAACAAGGAAGAGACAAACAAAATCACAACCACCTCCCAAGATACCAAAAATTTCAGTAAGCCCAGTCTCTAACAGATATCAAGCATTAACAGAACATAAGGATGTGGCAGACTATGACTCAGATTGCTCCTCCATAGAATCAGTGGCTCTGGAGGGAGGTTCAGGGTCAGAACTGAGTGAGTCAGAATCAAGTACTAGAGTAAAGCATAAAGCAAATAAACCAGTAGAGTTTAAAAGAGCTCTAGGGTGAAGGTGAAACAGGGAAAAGGGGAAACCACCATAACAGACCAACGATGAGGAGTGCATACACCTCTCTTAGCAAATGCAGTCCTTCTTACATATTCTCACTGTTAATGTGAATAGCATTAAGAATCATGTAAAATGTGGGTGTGTTTATTCACATTTAAGATCCAATAATGTGAACATTATTTTCCTGCATAATACAAGGTTACATACTGTTGCCGAACTTACAAAAGCTATAAAAGAATGGTATACTGGAGTGTTTTATTGATCTATGGGTCTAGAAAGCTGTTCTGGAGTTGGCATTTTATTTCATGACATGGAAGTAACATTGATAAAACTTATTGACCTAATACCAAGAAGAACTCTAATTCTAGATATCAAAGTTTATAACACCTGTTATAGATTAATTAATTCATAGGCACTTCAAACCAAGGCGGATAGAATAGCTACTTTTTCACAGATAAAGCCATATTTATCTACCTCACAGAACATAGTGTGGGGAAGGGATTTTAATTGTTGACTAACAAGAAGAGATAGGGGAGCAGCTGCTATCACAAAAAAAATGTTTGTGACATAACCTATTTACATAGAAACATAGAAACATAGAAGTTAACGGCAGATAAGGATCGCAAGGCCCATCTAGTCTGCCCATTTATTTTTCTACCTTATGAATGTGCCACAGGCCTTTACACTGTCAATGGCCTAGCTATTCATACTCATCTGTATTGCTCCCTTATTCCTATCTCATGCCTGTTTGAAGCCCTGCACTGCATTCATATCCACCACTTCCTGAGGTAGGCCGTTCCATGCATCCACTACCCTTTCTGTGAAAAAGAACTTCCTCACATTACCCCTTAATCAGCCTCCCTCTAATCTCATGCTGTGTCCTCTTGTCCTGCTGTTTTTCTTATATTGAAACATGTTAGACTCTTTCATCTTGTTAATGCCCTTAAGGTGTTTGAATGTTTCAATCATATCACCTCTCTCCCTCCTTTGCTCTAGAGTATATATGTTGAGCTCCATTAATCTGTCCTCATATGTTTTCTGATGCAGTCCCTGCATCATTTTGGTTGCTCTTCTCTGGACTGCCTCCATTTTGTTAATGTCCTTGTAAAAGGTGTGGACTCCAGTACTGCATGCAGTACTCCAGATGGGGCCTAACCATGGTCTTGTAATGAAGGATTCTTACCTCCCACTTATGACTTGTGATACCCATACTAATACACACCAACATCCTCCGAGCCTTACCTACTGCTTTAGTGGTCTGCTTGGATGATTTCAGGTCATCTGTGATGATGATGCTCAAGTCTCTTTCTTCCCTTGTGACTGCCAGCAACTCCCCTCCCAACCTATAGGTGGCTTTAGGGTTTCTCTTCCCTATGTGCATGATCTTGCACTTCTTTGCGTTAAACCCCAGTTGCCACTCTTCTGACCATTTTGCCAGTTTATCCAGATCTCTTCTCATTCTGTCCACCCGATCTGGATCATCTACTCTGTTGCAGATCTTGTTGTCATCTGTAAACAGACAAACCTTACCCTCCAGTCCATCTGCAACGTCGCTGATGACGATATTGAAGAGGACTGGCCCCAGGACTGATCCCTGAGGTACCGCACTTGTGACTTGCATCTCTTCTGACTGAATACCATTTACCACCACTCTCTGTCTTCTTCCCATCAACTAGTTTGCAATCCAGCTGACCAACTTCCAACCCTCCCCGAGCCTACACAGCTTGTTAATCAATCTTCTGTGTGGAACAGTATTGAAAGCTTTGCTGAAGTCAAGGTAGGTGACATCAACTGCTCCTCCTTGGTCCACCACTCTGGTTACCCAGTCAAAGAAATCTATGAGATTAGTTTAACAGGACCTTCCTGTTGTAAACACAAGCTGTCTTGGATCCTGTTCTCCTATGGATTCCAGGTGTTGCGCTATCCTTTCCTTAAGGAGTGCCTCCATAATCTTGCCCACTACTGAGGTAAGACTGACTGGTCTGTAGTTCCCTGCCTCCTCCCTGCTGCCACTCTTGCAGAGCAGAATCACATGAGCCCTTCTCCAATCTTCTGTGACTGCTCCTGTGCTCAAAGATTCACTAAACAGTTCTGATAATGGCTCTGCTAGTTCCACCCTTAGCTCCTTTAGTACCCTGGGATGTATGCCATCAGGTCCCGTTGCCTTGTCAACCCTGAGCTTAGTGAGCTCCTGTAGGACCCTTTCTTTTGTGAAGGGACTAGTGCACACCTTCTTCCCCCGTGTCCATGGTGCTGTGCTGTGGGCTCTGCCCCACTGTCTCCTCAGTAAATACTGAGCAGAAGTATCTATTTAGGATAGATGCCTTTCCATGGTCCTCCTCCTCACACTCCCCCTTATCCCCTTTGATCTTAGCAATAGCCCCTCTGGACTTTCTCCTTTCACTAATGTATCTATAGAAAGTCTTGGCCCCTTCTTTTACTGTTCGTGCTAGTGTTTCCTCAGTTTGGGCCTTTGCCTGCCTTACTGCCTTCCCTGTTTCCCTTAGGGAAGTTTGGTATGCCTCCCTATCTTCATCCCACTGCGTTCCCTTATACAGTATGTTCTAAGGGCCAGCCTTTTGGCTCTGACCTTTTCTGCTACTGTTTTTGAGAACCAAAGTGGTTTCCTTCTTGTTTTGCACTTCCTTTTCTTTCTAACACAATGGGATGTTGCTTCAAGTATTGTATCCTTAATGCTTGCCCACTTTGCCTGTACCCCCTCACCTGTATTTCTTCTTGCCAGGGCTAGTTTAGCTCTCGGCCATCTTATCAAAGTCTGCTCCTCTGAAGTCCCATATTTTTGCCTTGGAATGGTATGATTTAATTCTAGTGGCCAAATTAAACCATACCATGTGATGGTCACTGGCCCCCAGGTGACCTTCTACCTGGAGATCTGTGATCGTTTCCCTGTTAGTCAGTACTAGATCTAGGATAGCCCTGTCTCTTGTGGGTTGTTGTACCAGTTGTTTGAGGCCCTCCCCATGCAGGGAATCCACTATGTGTCTAGTTTTGGCAGATGTTCTTGTTGGTATTGGTCAATCTCTATCTGGCATGTTGAAGTCTCCCATTATCAGAATATCCCCTTTAGCTCTCATGTTGTATATCTTCTAACAGTAATGTGTCTGTGTCTTCCCCCTGGACATGATTTACAATCCACAGTACAGACCACATCATTAATGGATGCATATTATCAAAAAATGAGAGGCAATTCAACAACAAGGATAGATTTATTTTTTTATGAACAAAACACTACAGATACAAGAAACTGCAATTCAGAATGTAGAATACTCAGACCATAAAGAATTACATATTAGGGCAGGACGTTCTAGGCAATCACATGGACCTAGTATCTGGAAGTTTAATTCAACATTACTATCACAAGAAAACATCAAACAACTGATCTTATATTTCATTTTAGCAAAAAAATCCTTAATTGACATTTATGAGAACCCTTCTCTATGATGAAAGGATCTCAAAAGAGAACTTAGGACACTATTAATTACTCTTAGTAAAACAAACTGAGATAATGAATACCTAAAATATCAGAATAATAGGAAGCAGTTACAATCACTTATGCATCTTGCACAAACAACGCAACATAATTATACAGTGCAAATATGAGTAGTCAAAGCAAAACTGCAAGAATATCATTATAAATGAACAAGTGCTTTAGTTATGCAGCAAACCTATGGTACTCAGGGTAAAATTGATAGTGTATATCCTTTTCTAAAAAAAGAATTATGGAGGCTATTTTTGACAATGAAAATAATTTACATACAACTAATCATGAAATACTGCAATCAGTCTCTAATTATGCTAACTCTGTTTCAAACACAATTCTTTGATAAACAACTAGCAACAGCTTTGTTTAACCTAACTGATATACCAACATGTACATTACACATGGCAAAATACATGATTACACCCATAATGCCCATGGAAGTGAAAATAGCAATTTCTTCTTTAAATACTGGAAAAAGCTCCAGGGAAAGACAGTCTTATAGCTGAATTATATAAATTCATAGTCCCAGAACTATATCAAGAATTGGCAAAGGTTTTTAATTTTTACTGAATTACTCTGGGTTGCCCTTAAATATGATCTATGGGGGTATTAACTTTTTTACATAAGGAAGGAGACCAAAGTATCATGTCAAACTGGAGATCTATTAGTCTGTTTAATATTGATTTTAAAATCTTAAAAAAAAATTTGAACAAAAGATTATTGGTAACAGCCCCTGATTTAATAATGGAAGCACAATCCTGTTCAGTGACAGGAAGGTCAATTTCAGATCAACTGATAGTACTGAAGGAAATTATTCAGACAGATAATATTATGGGATTGGGTGGGTTTGTTTTGTCCTTGGATCAAGAGAGGGCCTTTGATTTGGTATATCATAAGTTTTTATGGTACACATTAAATAAATATGGGATACCAGATCGTTTTATTACATGGCTGAAAACTATGTATCAAAATGTAGTGGTGATACAGCAGGTTAATGGATTTTGTGGACCCATGGAAAGGTGTAAGACAAGGTTGACCCATATGGTTCACTTTTATGTGTATTTTTGATAGAACCTCTTCTACGGATATTAAATAGGAATCTAGAATTTCTCCTATACAAGTACAACAGCAGGTGGCACCTTTTAAAGCTATGTCCTATGCAGATGATATCTGTTTGCTATTTAAAAATCAATCATTTGCAGAAACTGCAATAACAGAGTGCCAGCAGTATGGGAAAGTATCGGGAGCTACATTAAATATGAATAAATGTGTAGGAAGAGAATTGGGGAAAAAGGACAGCTTCCCAGCAAGCATAGCAGGAATAAATTTAACAAGGGACAATATTAAAATCTTAGGAATAGAATACAGAACTGGTCCATTGAATATTATAAATTGGGATTCTAAAATTCAGATTGGAACACAAATGGTGAAGAAATGGAACAATTGGAACTTTAGCAAAGCCAAAAGAATTTATTTAATTAAAACCTATTCGTTTTCCAATTTTCTTTTTCATTAGCAACATATTTCCTCCACATAGAGCAAAAGAAACAACTATTATGAATATTTTTTCCAGGCTTTTTGGGGGAGCTATCTCAGTCCAATTAAAAAAAATATTCTATACTTGCCAGTAAAAAGAAGAGGACAAAATATGGTAAACCCAATATTTTTTTTTTTTTGCCAGTTTTTATATACTAATCTTAGACCACTGTTGACTGACATACAAAAAGTTTGGAAATACTTTTTTTTTATATGCCTTATCCAACTGTTATTTTTGCATGGAAAACAGGAAATCTAAAAATGATTAAGACAAATATAACTGTGCCAGAATATTTATCAGAAGTTTTTGTAAAAATGAAAATATGGAATATTACTACCACACTCATTAGTACCAAAACAAACAAGCATTTGTCAATGCCGAATGTTAATTGCATTGGTCTGTTGAGCTCGCCCAGTGGCCGTGTCACTGGCTCAGTCTGTTTGTCCTGGTGCTGCAGGCTGCTCTTTTGTACTGGGCTGCTTCTGCTTGGCACCTTGTTCTGCTGAGGAAGAAATCCATAGCTGTCCTGACAGAGCTCCGTTGAGGTGGCTCACTCCCCCTCTCTCACTCACTCATTCTGTTTCTCCTGGGGCTGCAGGCTGCCCTTTTGTATTGGGCTCCTGCCTGTGTTGGTGGCTTTTTCTACCCACAAAGAAATCCACAGCTGTCCCGACAGAGCTCCATTGAGGTCGCTCAATCCCCTTCTCTCACTCGCTCATTCTGTTCTACCGGTGCTGCAGGCTGCCCTTTTCTACTGGGCTCCTGCCTGCATTGCTGTCTTCTTATGCCCATAAAGAAATTTGCAGCAGTTACAATACAGCCCCGTTGAGCTCACTGACTCCCCCTCCCTCACTTGCCTGGTTTGTGTCTCCTGGCGCTAAAGGCTGCCCTTTTGTACTGGGCTCCTGCCTGCATTGGCAGCTTTTTCTGGCCAAAAATAAATCTGAAGCAGTCCAGACACAGCTCCAATGAGCTGGCTCACTCCCGCTCTGTCACTCTCGCATTCCATTTCTGCCAGCGCTGCAAGCCAGCCTTTTGTACTGGGCTCCTGCCTGCATTGCCACATTTTCTGCCCACAAAGAAATCTGCAGCAGTCACACTAAAGCTCCTCTGAGCTCACTTAGTACCGCTCTGTCACTCGCTTGTTCTGTTTCTCTTGGCGCCACAGACTGCGCTTTTGTATGGGGCTCCTAGCTGCATTGGCACCTTTGTCTGTCCACAAAGAAATCCGCAGCTGTCCTGACAGAGCTCCGTTGAGGTCACTCAGTCTCCCTCTCTCATCGCTCATTCTGTTTGTCCAGAAATGGGGACATTGGGCACAACAGTGCCATGCTTCCACAACCTGCTTGTGGAGAAAGCTGATGCAACATGTTTCTTGTGCATGCGCGCAATCAACATAAAAAAACAGGTGTACACAAATTATAAATACACACTTTACAGAAGTAGAAACATTTCCTAAATACCTGCTTGACTGTATAAAAGACTTACAAACTTTGATTCAAGAAACCAGACTTCCACATAAATTTAGATATATTCAATGGCTTTGTTGCTACGAACGTTTAAATATAAAAGCCAACCAAAAGCATAAGAGGTTGGAAGAAAGGGTATGCTCAAGACTAAACTGTATTAATAAGTCAGAGACCATAGAACATTTGTTCTTTTCATGATCATATATAGAAGGTTTTTGGGATTTGGTGGCAGAAGAGTAGAATGAAAATGTGTTTGCACGCACAGAGCCAGATATTCAAAGCCTAGTGCAAAGCAGTTGCACTGGACTAGAGCTGACTTTGTGCCCAACTGCAATTTTTAAAAAGATGGTTAGCACCAGTGCTAGGTGTTAGCACTGACGCTAAACCATAATGTATGCAGGGGAGGGGCTCTGAATTACAGCACACCGGCATATTTAAAAGGATAGCGCCACACTACAGGCACTAGTGCAACCTGTACTGCGGTGCTAGTCACCACCAAAAAAAGATGGCAGTAATGCAGCGCTAATGGCGGCACTGCCCCCCTATTATGAACCCTGACTCCCATGTCCAGCAATAACAACACATATCCTTGGTGTTCTAGCAGTCCCACCACCCCCCTGCACTATCCCTGACACCATTCCATGACAGAATACAACCATTGACCTGGTGTTCTAGTGGTCCCTCCACCCCCCAGCATGATCCCCAACCCCTGGTAGCCCCAAAAAGACAGCAATACCTGGTGGTCTAGTGGTCCCCCCCCACACAGACATGTGCCACCCATCCCCCTGTACACTGAATAGGTATGGCGCAGGCGAGTGGCACAGCCCTCCTCTCACCACCGTGACTGGCCACCAACTGCAGTATGCATGAGCACCACTAAAGAAGTAGTGCTCATGCATACTGCAGTCGGCGGCTGGCCATGGTGGTGAGAGGAGGGCTGTGCTGGTCATTGGCACTGTACCTAATCAGTGTACGGGGGAACGGGTGACACACATCTGGGTGGGGGAACATTAGTCCACCAGGGAATTGGATGTATTCTGTCATAGAATGGGGTCAGGGATCATAAAGGGGGTGGAGGGACCACTAGAACACCAGGAATATTACTGCATTACCACGACTATGGCGATTGGGGTGGGGGTTTGGGGGGCCATTAGACTACCTGGATCACCTGTGTGTATCAAGCACACATATGCATGGGTGTGTTGTATGCACTCATACCTCCTGACTGTCCCTACTATTCAAGGAGGTCCCTAATTTATCCTCCAAATGTTCCTCTGTCCCCCACAGAATAAATGTTTATGTGACAGAACAGTGGGGATTAATCTCACACATTAATATCATACATGGCTGTTACAGACATGTTCTGCTTCTGCAACTCCATCATAGTTTGATTCTGCTTGTTTTATCAGCATTCCAAGTGCATACCTCTGAAGCTGTGTCCCTGTTTATGGTTCTTTGTCCCTGATCCGTTTAAGCTTTGTCGCTGATTCAGGGGGCAAGGGGTTGAGAGGTATGTATGCACTGACTGTGCATGCCGGTACAGAGTTCCTGCTGCTACCTGCCTGCAATTCCATGCCGACCAACAGGGGATCCTGTAGGCATGTCTTGGCCTGCAGCATTCCAGCCAACAGGTGGAGCTGTCTGTTCCATGCAGTAGCACCGTGCGAACTGCATGGAAATGTGTGCTAAGCAGCAGTTAATGGGATACAAATGCACCTGTTTGCCCATGGATTACCTAAGTAGGCTAATTTGCATGGGAGCTTTGAATATGGCTCCCGTTTGCCCAGGGCTAATGTGTTAGCACTGTGCAATCAGATTAGCCCGGGCAAACTGTACATCAGCATAGTACAGTTCTACAATGTGTGGCTTGCTTTGTTGAGTGCAGGTGTTGTGGGTCTTCTCAGTGCAATCACAAACAATGTTCTTCTCCTGCAACATAGGCTGACTCCCAAGTGTACTGGGCTGCAGTTGCAGTGTGCATTTCCTTGTTGCTACAGTCAATGCTGTCTTATACCTGGGCTACGTTTGCCCTGCACTCCCAGACCAGTTTGCCTGGCTTCCTTCACATGCTATATTCAGCAGAGTTAGCACTGAGCTATTCCTTTTGAATATGGCAGGTGATTTGGGCCAGGCAAAGTTTACAAGCTGGGCAGTGCTACTTGAGGCTCACGGCAATTTTTTGAATATCTGGGCCATAGACTATAAGAATATTATTTATGGGAAATATTCTATGAGATGGAAGAAATGGGAGAGAAGTATGTTAAATATTATTTTTTGCAGTTATCAAATGGTACATCTGGAATGTGAGATGTATATTTACTTTACAACAGAACAAGCATTTGTCAATGCCAAAAGTTTGTCGTGCTGGCATTGACAGTGGGAGTGGCGTAGTTAGAGACGCATAGTGCTGTGATTTTGTGAATGTGTCTCAAAAGGTGATTTTGCACAGCAAGCATGCCATTGTGCACCACAGCTGTGGAAACATGTTTTGGGCAGGCTGTGAAAAATGGCAGCTGGACTGTTGATAAGGAGATGTGCACAAATGCCAGTGGTGAAAATGTGGCATGAAAATATTGCAGATTGACGAAGTTACAAGGGTGCGTGGAAACTGCGCAATGCACGCTTGCAACACAATCATTGTATGGAGTTTCGGCACCAAATTTTCAACATAGGCATTGTAGGACCTCTGCTCATGAATAGTGTCACCGTCATTTCCTCAAACTGTCCCAAAAACTGATTTCACACAGTGGCTGTGCAATTCTGTGCCAGACGTGCAAAAACTTATTCAGGCAGCTGCAGTGTTTATAAGGAGGTATGGAAAAATGCCAATGATGAACAGCTGGAGTGAAAGTATTACAAATTCACAAAGTCCTGAGCGTGCATGCAAATTGTGCAATGCATGCTCATAAAACACTCATTTTATTGACTTTCATTCCCAAATTTTCAACATTGGCATTTTAGGGCATCTGCTAATGAACAGTGTCACTGTCATTTTCATCGTGTGTCTCAAACATGGACTTTTCACAGCGACCACGCTATTCTGCGCCGGAACTGCAAAAACAGATTTTGGTCAGGATGTGAAAAATAACAGCTGTACTGTTCAATAGGAATTGCAGAACAATGGCACTGTAGAAAATCTGGAGTGAGAATATTAGAAGTTTATGAACATACGAGCGTGCCTGAAACTGCGCAACACATGCTCGTAATAACGTCATTTTATGGAGTACTGTCACCAAATTTTCAACACAGGCATTTTAGGACCTCTGCTCATGTACAGTGTCACTGTCATTTTTGTAATGTGTCCCAAACACTGATTTCACACAGTGAACGCGTTATTCTGCACCAAAAGTGCGAAAACACATTTCAGCAAGCATGTGAAAAATGACAGCTGTACAGTTCACAAGAAGGTGTAGTAAAATACCAAATTTGAGAATCTGGCATGAAAATATTGCGAATGCGTTAAGTTACTAGCGTGCATTGCACAGTTGCTATGCACCTCGTAAAACAGTAAATTTATGGAGTAGTATCACCAAATTTTCAACACAGGAATTTTAGGACCTTTGCTCATGAACAATATCACTGTAATTTTGTAATGTGTCCCAAACACTGATTTCGCATAGCGTCCACGCTATTCTGCACCGGAAGTGCGAAAACACATTTCAGCCAGGATGTGAAAAATGACAGCTGCACATTTCACAAGAAGGTGTGGTAAAATGCCAATGTTGAGAATCTGGCATGAAAATCGTGCGAATGCGCTAACGTACAAGCGTGTGTTGCACAGTTGCTATGCACACTCGTAAAACAGTCACTTTATGGAGTATTGTCACCAAATGTTCAACACAGGCATTTTAGGATCTCTGCTCATGAACAGTATCACTGTCATTTTTGTAATGTGTCCCGAACACTGATTTCGCACCATGAGTGCGCTATTCGGTGCCAGAAGTGTGAAAACTCATTTTGGTCAGGATGTGAAGAATGACAGCTGCACGGTTCACAAGAAGGTGTGGCAAAATGCCAATGTTGAGAATCTGGCCTGAAAATATTGCGAATTCACTAACTTACGAGCGTGCATTGTGCAGTTGCTATGCACGCTCGTAAAACAGTCATGTTTTGGATTATTCCCACCAAATTTGCAACATAGGGTTTTTGAGAGCCCCCATGAACAGTGGCACTGTCATTTCCTTATCCGGTCCCGAAAGGTGATTCTGCGCAGTGACTTTGAAATCACCTTTTGGGATGGAAGAATGCCATGACAGTGCAAGAATTCATGAGAAGGGGTCCCAAAACCCCATGTTGAAAATTTGGGGCCCAAATTCACAAAAATGCCTGAGATATGTACTAAAGTTGAAAAAACCCTACCTATCCCATTATACAGCTTACCGGCATTTCCTCATTTCGTGGTCAGTTTTGAAGAGAGCAGGCGTGTTCGGTCCACCGATAATCATCGCGCTGAGCTCAGAGGTAAGTATGGGGTGGGGTGGGGGAGCAGGTGCGCAGTGGGTGGGCGCAGGTGGGGGGCATGGAGGCTATGAAGGACCGTCTTCCTTTTACAGATTTAAAAGGAAGAAAAACAAAACATTGTGGGACAGTTTTTTTTTCCAGGGGATTTGGCATGCTGGGGTGGGCCCCCAGCATGCCACCTAACTGTTTTGGGGGTGCCTGTAGCCAACGGGGATTGGGCACCCTCATCAGCAAACAACATGGGGGCAGAATTTATGCCAATTGGGATTGGGCACCCCTCGGCATTAAACAATTGGGATTATTTCGCTAACGGGAGTGGGCTCCCCCATTGGCACACAAGGAAAGGGGGCGGTAAGAGCTATAGATTGGGCACCCTCGGCATTAAACAATTGGAGGGTGCTTTATGCCAACAGGGAGGGGGTTCCCCCATTGACACATTCACAGGGGGCAGGGGCAGCTGACAGGGGGTTTGGGCACCCCCAAAGTTGGCAGTTCTATGGCCAGTATCCAGCCATGTACAAAATGGCGGCGAGCACGGCAAGAAAAGGACCGCTGCATCTGATGAACTTTGCTTGGATTGCAGAAGACCTTTTCTTAGATGTGTTCACCACATTATGTATGCATGGTGTGGCACCGGCATGCAGGCTGATTGGGGAATGTGGGATGCACCTACTGGTGCATGCCCTGCATTCGCCCAACAGCGACCGTGCCTCTAAAGCTGCACTCTCCCAAGATGTTGGCTGCGAAAGCATGCCAACATAAAAATATTTCTTGTACAAAATTATTAAAGAAAGTTATGAATGAAGTTAAAATAATTTATTACAGTGAAATGAAAAATAAAAACAAACAGTACATGAAAAAATGTGGAAGGATCTTCTGTAGATTACGGACAGTGATGTTCCAATAATTTAATTATATTGTGTAAATTAAACTGATTTTCTTTTTTTTCTGTTGATTGGTTTATTCTTTATTTTATTTTTTTTCTCTCTGGAACAATATAGAATTTGTATATGATAAATTGTATTATCTCTATATTGTATATGTATGTATGATTTTCAAAAAAAAAATTCCCCTGCTCTTTTCAAGAAGTGCCATGGGATCTTTAACATCCACCAGAACTGCCACCACAACAGGCAAATGGGACCTCAGTTTAACATCTCCTCCAAAAGACGGCACCTCAGGAGTGCAGCACCCCCCTCATGCTGCACCACAGTGTCAGTATTGGGATTTAACCAAAGTGCCTGGTTTGGGGATAGAACCCACAGCCTTCTGATTTTCTGGCCTCAGAAGTAAGTGTGCAACTTGCTGAGCCACTGACACTGCTTATTTTGATGCATAAGTTTGTAATATTTGCATATTTTGAACCCAAATTTTCAACTTGGCCTTTTTGGGACTCCGCCTCATGACCAATGGTGGTGGAAGTATACAAATCAAGCCTGAAAGCAATTTCATGGTTGATTGTAGAAATCATCTTTTGGGCATGATTTGGAAATTTCCGCTGCCCTTGTGGGGTCATAAGGAAGCTATGTTGAAAACTTAGGGTCAAAATATGTCAAAATTGCAAAGTTATGCAAACACGTTGAAATTTTACTGCGCTCAGTCACAACTTTGATCATTTTAAATATTTTGACACCAGATTTTTAACATAGCCATCTTTTTACACTTCCTCATGAATGTGACTCATTTTTCAAATACTGGCCAAAATATGTTTTCACACCTGTGGCATGGATTGATGTTTCGATGCCATGGAAAAATGTTTCCATGGTGATTTGAATAGTTTAACTACCAGGCTCACGAGATGGGTAATAAGCAGGTTATGCTGACAATTTGGTGTACAAATACAGTAATGTACCCAGGTTATGAGTGATCATTGCAGTATTTTCAACGTTCACTCATAACTTCACTAATTTTCACTATTTTGAGTCCAAACTTTCAACTTAGCCATTTTTTTAATACCACCTCATAAATGTGATGTGTCATTTTAAAAATCCTGGATGAGATTTATTTTCAAACTTCTAGTATAAAATTACATTTTGGCTAGTATACTATAAATGGTACATGTTGTGTTTATAATGCAAATCATAAAACAAGTTTCTTGAACATTTGGAGATAAAATTGAAAACAAAATACTGTATATAACTGTTAAGAACCTTGTGTGTAGTGCCACTCTTGACCCCAACAGGTATGCTTTGCGATCCCGTGCTGGTGAGCTGAGTTCAGGAGTGAGCTCAGTGACCCATCTAGTTTAGTTTAGTTTAGTTTACAGTGGTAGCCACAGACATGGCCAGATATTTCCAGATATTTCACAAAATTTCAAAAGAGTTTCTTTCTGCTGCCCCTACTGTGTAAATGGAGAAAGCAGGATACTTCTTTAAAAATATCACATAAATGCCAGGAAATATCTGGCCATGTCTTTGGCTGTGACTGTAGTTTAGTTTATGAATTTGTTAGAGAACTCTATCTCATTGCGACACTAGACACTTTACAGATACCCGGACAATATAGACAAGTAATTAAAATATGCATAATCAAGCAAAATAAGTTTAAATAAGTTAAAAGAAGGGGAAAGCTTTATTAAATAAAAATGTCTTCAGATCACCCTTGACGGCACTAATTGAGGAAGCCACTTTGAGCAACCAAGGCAGTGAATTCCACATGGTAGGTGATGAGACCAAAAAAGCCCGGGTACCAGATGACGTCAAATGGACCTTGAGAATCATTAGGCGGTCCTCCTCAGCTGACTGGAGGGGATGAGATGGGTGGTAGTTCTGTAGGCGGTCTTGCAGGTAAATGGGGCCCAGACCATGTAAGGTTTTATAGGTCAGCAACTTGACCTTGAAAATGATCTACCACTAGGGGTGTGCGAAAAAAATTCTGCTGGCAGGATTTCAGTGAAAGTGTGGATTTCACTTCTGCAAAAGTTCAGAAATCATTTTCACAACTTTCATGGAAATTCCACCTTAAAACTGCAGAATAAATATACAAATTGTGGATTCATTTATTAAACTGCGGGAAAAAATCTGCAGACTATATCACTGCCAGTCGTCACTTCTGATGCCAAGGAAATAAATAAATAAAAACCTCCAATCCCTCCCTCAGACTGGTGTCTTGTGGCCCCTCACCCACCGATCATGGATCCTAAGGAAAAATTCCTGATTCCTGGTGTCTACTGGTTCCCACCCCAACCCAGGGATGGGATCATGGCCCATGGGTCCTAGTGAAGAAGAAACAAAAGCCCTGTTCCCTCCCAGGTGTCTGTTGCCCCCCACCCACAGATCATGGCCCCCAAAACATTTTATTTCTCTCTTATATCTCCCTCTTTATCCTGGATTCCCTTAATCCACAAAAAAACAGCCAGCAGTCCACTGACTCATCCCCCTCTATTCCCAGTATTCCCTGGTGTCTAGTGAACCCCCCATCCCTGATCCCTTATAAAAAAAGTAATCCCAATTCCCTGGTGTCTGGTGGACCCCCCAACCTGACAGTTCATCTGCCACCACCTCATTTCCCCCACCCTGCCTCTGAGAGGGCCACCAGTGCAGCCCTACTCTCTCCTACACTACCGGTGGCCCACTGAACTGTCAGTGAATGATCTCCTGGTTGTACAAGCATGCACTCATTCACTGACAGTTCATTTAACTGTCGGATAGAGTAAATTCTACAGTTTATATGCATTTTTCTGCAGTTCACAAAAAAATCTGCAGTACCCGGTGAAAATCCACAGAAAATTCCAGTTTTGCCAATGGTGAAAGTTCTGAAATTTCAGCAACTTTTCTGAAATTTCACAGAAGTTCCATGAAAGTGGAATTCACAACTTTCACCCACCCCTAGTGATGGCAGATCACCTGAGAAAATCAAATGTTTAATCCTGGCAATGTTTTTAACATGATAAAAAATCACTCTGGACCACAGCCGACACTTGAAATTCAAGCGTTAGGCCGCTATCCCACACAACGCCAAGATTTTTCACCTTAGAAGAGGTGAGAAGCTGGTAGTCTCCAAGCCTAAGCCCAGTGACTCAAACAGTCCACACACCAACCCTCGGGTGAGCTGGTTTCACCATCGGTACTTCCGTTTTATCTGTATTTAACCTCAACCAGTTGGCATTTATCCAGTCTTGGATCTCAGCAAGGCACCGATTGAAAACTGAGACAGCATCCTCTTCTTCAGATGCAAAAGAGAGGTTTAGCTGAGCATTATCAGCATAGTAATACAAACTCAGTCTATACCAACTTATAATGTCCCCTAGTGGTAGCATATACACTGCAAACAACATGGGGAACAAAATGGATCCCTGCAGAACCCCACATGGCAGGGTCAGTGGTCTGGAGGAAAAAGGCCCCAAGACTACTATCTGAGTCCTGTTGATGAGGAAAGAATGGAACCAGTTGAGGACCACACCACTAGACTCCATAATGAACCCGCAGGGAATCCAAAAGCAGCCCATGGTCCACAGTGACAAAATCAGCCGAGAGGTCAAGGAGAACAAGGATGGAATGCTCTCCTTTATTTCTTGCCACCAAGAGATCATTAAACACCCAAACTAAGGCAGTCTCAGTACTGTACCTTTTCCTAATGCCTGACTGGAGAAGGTTGTCGATGTCATGAGTAACAAACAGGCCTCCAGTTGTAAAGCCACCACCTTCTCAATAACTTTCACTAAAAAGGGTAGGTTAGAGACAGGTCTGTAGTTCGCCAGGCAGTCCGGATGCAGTAATAATTTATTCAAGAGGGATCTCACCACTTCCTCCTTAAGGGGCTCAGGAATGATCCCCCTTGATAAATAACACCAGACTATCCTAGCGAAGACCAGGCCGATGGACTCAATGCACCCTACAAGAAGGCTGAGTGATGGGGTAAGGGTGGGGGTTGGTGCTGTTATGCAACACTCCCTCCAACCAGGGAATGAAAGGTGCAGGGTTGTCCACACTAACCTGGGTACCATAAAGACAACTGTCCTCTTGTCATAGGGCCTTGCACTTCTCCCCCCTCCATGGATAGCAGAGGGTCCTGTGTGTTGGCTGACAGATTCACTCTTTGCCCTATTCATCTGTAGCTGTGGCCACATAGAAGTGCAGGGACCACAGGGCCCTACACTTCTACAGCACACCAGACAGCCCCATGAATACTTCACGTCTGTCTTTGCACCAAACTGCAGGGCCTGAAGTTTGCTGGCCCTGTTCTTCTATAGGTGGATGGAGTCTTCTCTTAGCACAGGACATCTGCATCTGTTCACATAGGTCTCTTTGGGACCTGCATGAATGAGGATACAATTCCATTATCTCAAAAAAAAAGGAAAAACTTTGTTAATGCACCAGTTAATGTAACTTAATGCCACAAAATTAGGGAAATGTGGTGTTAGGGTTTCCAACCCTAACACCCACCCGCCCAAGCAGCAAAAGGAAGAAATATTAGGGTTTGGGGTCTCTGTATTCTTGGAGAATCAGTGATGGTGTCTTCCTTGAGGGTTGTCAACCCTAATGCTCACCCCTCCCCCCAGCTTGTAGCCTCCAATTTGAAACACAAGGTACAGCTCCAAGCCACTGCCTCATAATGATACAGTCTTCAAAGGCAGAGAAGTAGGTCTCTTCACAGGTTGCCAACACAATTTATTTCCCCTTTCTTCATGCAGGGCCAAAGAAAGGAGATCATGTGTGACATTGTTTGCTCACTGAATGGGTGGGTATTATGGTTGACAACCCCCATGGAAGACCCCACCACTGATTCACCAAGACTCTGGAGCCTAACACCTTAATGTTTTTCACTTTCGGTGCCTGGGGGGTGGATGTGGGGCATTAGGGTTGGAAACCCTGGAAACCCTAATGCCATACTTTTGTGTCATTAAGTTACCCTAACTGCTGCATTGATGAAGTATTTTTGCAAATAATAGGTAGATAGATAGACAGATAGATAGATAGGTATAGATACAAATATAGATATAGATGTAGATATATATATAGATATAACTATAGCTACAGTATAGATATGGAGATATACCTCCTTGTATGAGTTACTAGACCGTGGATGGATAGCTTCATACTTATTTATTTTATTTATTCATTGAGGATTCAGAAATACCTTTGAGAGAAAGACACATTTGCAAAGGTTCTACATCACAGAAATTAGGTACAGAACAAACTTTACATAACGATTCAACAAAGATACAGTTCAGCATTGTTACAAAGAAACAGTGAAGGCTAACAATCAGAAACTAGAGATAATTAGTACTTGTTTTAGAAATACATGAAAAACTCAGAAATATATCTTACGCCTGACAGACTATGGTAGGCAGGCCAGAGGACTTGGTCAGCAGGGAAAAGGAGGAGAGGAGAGGGCAAGGGTTCAATAACAATCACAGGTATTTAAGGACTGGAGGTGGTCCCTAAGATGGGTTTTGAAAGTGCCATTATACACTGGTACACACTTATGAAGGTGGTGGACAAGGGAAAGGGGTGAGAGTTATATATATAACAACTATAACAGTTTATTTCCTTAGTGGGGTTTGTGTTTTGTGCGGTAGCAACTCTAACATAAATTATCGTAGTTTTATACATCTATATACAGTATATTGACATGTTTTGATTTACCCTAAATTTTTATATATCAGTGTATTTGCTTATTTATATTACTCTAAGTACTGTATGTGTGTATGTGTTTTGTATTTTTTTGCATATGTATTGGCTAAAAAAATGCTTGTCCCATTTAGAGGTGTAAAGTTTTAATTTGCTGGCAAAGTTCCAGCAAAGTCATCCTCTTCGCCTCTTTGGAATAATCTGAACATTTTTGCAGTTAGGCTAAAAATTCACTTACTGTATGTGACTTTGCCAGACATTTTGCCATGAATGATGGAATTTTACCCACGAATGGCAGCATTTGGCCTGGGAACACAGACACTTGCCTGCAAATGGTGAAATTACACCACTTGAGGCAAAATTCCACTGTTCATGGGTGAAATTCTGCAATTCACAGGCAAACATCTGCACTTCATTGGCAGAACATCGCACTTCATGGATCGAGCTGCACTCCCCGAATCATACTAAATTCACAGATTCATTCACAGAGCAAATTTTGCCAACTTTGCCCATTTCCAGTGCCGGTCCACTTACTGGTAAAAAAATTTAAAAAATGAATAAAGTGTAAAGGAGCATGACCATAAATTATGAGTGTCAGAGCCACACGTGAGTTCAAATGAGTTATATAAACATACAAAAGGCCAGCAGAAGAAGGCCTGGACCTCATGCGCACCTGCTACATGTTGCTCCTCCCCTTCCCCTGTCATCCTAATCTTCCCCTTGAATCTATCCAATCCTGTTTTAAAACCCCTAGCTCTATTGCAGTTCATTACCTCTTCTGGCAGTGCATTCCATCCTGCCACCATCCTTTTAGTTAAGAAGTGCCTTCTGGCCTATTTCTTGTATCCCCATGTTAATTTCTAGTTGTGCCTGCTGGTGTTTCTGTCCTCATTTTTGCATAAAATGATTACATATGTCAACCTTGTTAATGCCTTTAAGGTATATGAAGGTCTCATTCATGTCCGTCCCCTCTTTCTTTTCTCTCCTCAAGTGAATACATGTTCAGGCTTACTAGCCTCTCATCATGCAATATATCCTGCTGCCCCCAAATCATCTTGGTATCCCTCCTTTACACTGCTTCCATCTGCTTTATGTCTTTCATAAGGTAGGGGCTCCAGTACTCCATGTTGACTCACTATAGACCTATGGAGGAGCAGAATTACCTCGTTCCTCCCGTTGGAGAACCCCCTTGATAGTCAACCCAGCATCCTGATCACCTTCCCTGCCACCTACTTACACTGTGTGGACAGGTCAAGGTTTCTTGTAATTTCTATCCCTCATTTTTTCTCCTCCTCTGAGACTGTGACCTTCGCCCCATGACACTTTAGTCTTACACCTTATGGCCACTATGCACTATGCATACTTGTCATATATCCATAGAACAAAGGTAAATCTGACTCAAGTAGCCATGAATCAGGGGTCCTGCGGACACCTTCAGCATTTACTACAGGGGCACTCATCCCTTCCATGCCTGATCACTGGCTGTTTTTCTCTGCTAGATGTGCAAATGGTCTGGGGGAATGTCAGGGGGATGTGCCTACACTCCAACCCATTAGCTATGGTGTGGAGTGCCGTGCAAGGGGAGTACAGACTACCTGTGCAGGTACCCTAATTTAGCAGCTATGTGCCCCCCCAAAAAACACACCCACTTCAATGGCAAGACCTAACCTCCACTGCCATTGCTGCTTCTGCCATCCTGTTAGGCAAGGAGTCTGGGGGTAGCCATTAAAGAACTCACCCATTCATTTTGAGGATATAGGACAAGTGGCATCCCCTGGTCCACACAGAGCAGAGGATCCACTCATGGACCAGGTCCGGCATCCAATTGGATGTCCATATGTATCCTCAGATCTGCACCCAGCACCAGTATTATGTATGGCTAGGGACTGACATAGCATCCTTGTATACATCTCTCTGTCATGAATGATCAGAGTTTACATGCTAGTAGATTTTTTGGGAAAAGTACAGGGACTCTAATGACATGCCAGTGGATTTCATCATTCAAGTCCTGGAGTTCATTTTAATTCATAATGTTTGCAGTTTGAGAACCACTACTATCTGCAGACATGTGGGACAGTTATGGGAGTTAATATGGCCCCAAGCTATGCAAATCTGTTTTTAGGCTGGTGGGAATTGCTGTTTATTCAAAATACAAGATCCAACCTATTTCGCAAGAATATAAAAAATGGTTTAAATATACTGTATAGATGATTGTATTTGTGTGTGGGAAGGAGACATTTTGAAAATACCAGATTTAATGAATTGGCTCCACAAAAACTATCTTAACCATAAATTCACTTATACTGCAAGTAAAGAAAAATTAAATTTTCTGGGCCTAAAAGTTTGTCGTGTTTCCAGTGAAACTGTGAAAATGAAGTGCTGCATAAAGGGTACTGCCACTGACTCTGTTCTTAGAGCACACAGCACCCACCCTCCTAAACTTAAGTGGCCCATTTCTCAAAGTGGTCTTGGACTGGCACAAGCTGCACCAAACAGCAGCTTTCACCAATGCCTGGTGCACCAGGGACCCTGTGCCCAATTCTCCAACAAGCAGTGTCCTGGTTGCTAAGTCCTGAGGCATACGACAAGCCAAACCAGGCACCAAACACATGGAGCAGCAGGGGGCCTTGCCACAAGCTGTAAGCCAGCTGTGTGCCAGTCCAGCAGCGCCTTTGGTGGCTTGTGTGCCACCCCTGCCCCGATATGACTGATCGAATGATTGCTGTTTACCTAGTGATCTAGTGGTCCCTCTCCCACCTTGATATACCCAATATTATCCAAGTCATCCTGGTGGTCTAGTGGTCCCTCCTCACCCCACCCTGGCAACTACTGCCCAGCACCCCCCAACCCATACTCTGAGTTGGGACCAGCATAGCCCTCCTCACACTACCTCAGCCGATCTGTCTGCACTGTTACTGTGCACATATAAGGCAGTAGGCACTCACTGATTATCAGTGAATGCCTTTGTATTATACACACACTATGACAGTTCAGTTGGGCCTAGCTGAGGTGGTGTGAGGGAGGGCTGTGCTGATTCTGCTTCGGCGGTATGGGTTGAAGTGTGAGCTGGGGCACTTTGCCAGGGTGGAGAGGACAGGGACAGCTAGCCCACCACGATGACTGGGATAGTTATGGGGATATCGGGGTGGGGAGGGACATCTAGCCCACTCGCTATAACTGGCATACCAGTGGGCATATTGCAGCGGGGGGGGGGAAGGCCCATTAGATCACCAGGTACAGTGGTTGGCATTTAGGGGACATCAGGGTGGGACCACTGGATTACCAGGGCATCGACACATGGCCACATATAGGTGTACTTAGAAATTCTCCATCTGGGGGAGGTATGAGAATCCCGTTTATGGGCTGTGGCAGCTTGAGTTCACCCCATGCATCTTTGCACCATGTCACAGCCCATTTGTGGGCATATGGGTGGTGCAAGCCCTGTTTGGGGCAGGTAGCCTGCGGTTGACACAGGTTGCCTTTGAAAATAGCTCCAGGGACAGTACTTGATGCAAGGTGCCATTTGCACCAATTATGTTTGGCGCAGGCACTTACATCACTCTCGGGGCTTTGAGAATTGGGCCCAAGGAGTCCATACATTATAGCCAGATGATCAGGTTGCACAGGAATTGTTCCACAGAGTTGACCTTTCTAACTCAGACTGCTGAACTGGAATCATGTTTTGTGGAGAGGGGTTATGATAGGCATTTATTGGCATATTCAAAAATTAAAGCTTTAAAGTCTAGATAGGGACAAGTTATTACATACGATAACAATTCACCTTAGGCTCAGACGAATACTTCCAGTTCTGGTCTAGTTACATTTGTAACTGAATTTAACCACCTTGCAGGTAGGATTGGTAATGTCATATACAGTAATTGGCATATACTCATCAGAGATAGTGAGGTTAGTGTTCAGTAAGTTGCAAACCCATGGTGTCTTTCAGAAGGGCTACCAATCTTTGGGATCTGCTGATACATAGCCACCTGACCAATAATTCTCCTACTGACACTTGTAATAACAGGTTACTCCAAAGGCCTAAGAGCTTTTACAAATGCCTAAGATTGAATATTTGTAAGTATGCCCAGACAGGTAGCAAGTTTTCTCATCCAAGAGATGATACCTTGGGAGTTGAAATGAAGGAATGCATCACTTGTGATTACCTCTTTTTTGTGTATCTCCTCAGGTGATCTTGTAATCTTATTTATGTAGACGTACTGTATGCCCATTAAAACAATGAATACAGGAGAATGTTAGGTCCATTGTGAATTCTAGTTGGGACACCCCTGTCAGAATTCATTTTGCAGACAGTCACAACTTGAATCCAGATCTTATTAAATTCATAGGGACAGAGCATGTTGAACTGTTGTGGAAGGGTAGGGACAGAACTCATAAACTTTTCAGACATGAAAGCTTTTTGATTTTTACACTTAAAAGTGTTAAACCATATAATCTAAATGATCAATGGGACCTTAACCCTATTTGTGAATCAGTTGTTTTATTTTATTGCCTATTTTTTGGTATTCCACTGGATTACTATGTTTTAAGTTGCAGTTTTTTTCTGAGCTCTTTATTTTTTCGTCTGTGTTTTGTATTTGTTCTACTAATGTGGTAATTCACATCTAATCTACATCATTTCTGTTTTCTCCCATGTTGCCTATCTGTCTCTCTCTCTCTCTCTCTCTTTCTTTCTCTCTCTCTCTCTCTCTCTTTCTCTGACAAGTATAGTGGATAGCTGAATTTCACTTCTTTCCCCCTTCCCCCAATCCCTTTTTGTCCACCCCCAACCCTTCCCCTATCCCTTGGCTCCACTTGAACAGTACAATGGTTTGCAGTAATTTAGGAGCCTTGAAGATCGCAGTTGCCTATCTCAGTTCTTTTGCTCAGATTCTTGCAATGTCATGCATACTGTCTGGAGTCTCTGTAAGTGCAGTAATTTGCAGCTCCTTAAACTTGCAAAATAATTCATTTGTATTGATATTTTTGCATGAAGTTTTTGTTTTGTCATGCCTATTTTATTACATGTAATGTTTCATCATGAGATTTGTTATTTAAAGTGACATGTGGCTCCTTTCAGCCATGCCCCCTAACAAAGAGTTTTTACTCAAAGCACTGGGGTAGTTGTAGATTTGCAGCTCCGTTTTCTCTCTCAATTTTGTTTATTATTTTCAAAAAAGTGTTTAATTTCGTTTGAAACAAAATGTTGTGACTGTTTCTCTAGAAGTACAGGTATTGTCCATTTGTGAACTCCATGAATAGACACCCTGTGGTGACCGGCAATCAGTGGTTGCTGGCCATCATGCACTTTTCTGCAGGTACAGAGTTACATGGGCTGGGTACCCACCTATTGTGTGTACCAGGACCTGAATGGTATATAGGCACCTGTGTGTATTACCTTGCACTTTTTTTAGCTCTGAACTCCAATTGCCAGTTCTGCCCACTCACAAGCAGTGATAAATTGCCTAAAGCTGGTGGGGGGAAATTCAGGAGGAAGATGAGGAGGCACTTTTTCACCAAGGGTGTGCTGGCCAAGTGAAATGAGTTACCACAGCAGTTGGTCTCCCTTAAAACAGTGGGTAGCTTCAAGAGAGGTTGGGACAGAATGAAGGGGAATGTTGCTGGAGAAAGGGGGGGGGCTGAGAGGGGGGCAGTGGGTATTTAGGTATTTGGTCAGGGGAGGCAAATCTCACTGTAGGCATGGAGGGGCCTGCACAGTTGAGCAGACATGATAGACCGTAAGGCCTTTATCTGCAGGCATCTTTATATGCTCATACATATATACTGTAAGAGCAAACTCCTTACTCTAAGGCCAAGAGCTAACCATAGGGCAGTCTAAATGAAGACAACTGCTTCACTTCT
Source organism: Neoceratodus forsteri (assembly GCA_016271365.2). Taxonomy (NCBI): domain Eukaryota; kingdom Metazoa; phylum Chordata; order Ceratodontiformes; family Ceratodontidae; genus Neoceratodus; species Neoceratodus forsteri. Next base: position 556,413,922 of record CM028135.1, on the reverse strand, counting down.
GCCTAAGCCACCCTCCAATTAAAAGCTGTCCTTACCCAGCTAATTGTATAATTTGTTTCATCTACCTGAATTGAACAGTCTATAGGTACAGCGCCATGCCTCAGTAGTATGGTACCTCATATAAGGTCAACATATTACAAATTGGTGTATAGCAGCCCTTATTCTACCCCTACCCTTGTGACTGATGGGAAAGGTACATGTCCCAGTGAAGGAGTCATGCTACATAAATCTGGTGTTTCATACGCAGGGTACAAATGTAGTTAGAATAATTTTAAGGTATTTGGTGCAGCTATGCACCAAGTATCAAAGCAGAATTGTACATTTGGGAATAAATAACACCTTTAACTATGTTCTTCTGGAATGGAAAGATCCCTTTCCACCAGATTATACCACTTAGTTGAATTCTATTGTCTCAATACATAGAACAGAAACAGAGTATTACACATTACAAAATAATCCTGAACTGTTTGAACAAATATGGCTACAATTCAATAACATTATCAAATCCCCAGAGATACAACATCACCAAAATTAGTAGCGGGGCTTACTGCCTCATGGTGCTTAAGAAGAACTTTACACATTTTACCCAGTTTTAGTTTTCCTTGTATATTTCCCTTAATTGTTTTTCATTGTTTATTCTTTCTCCCTTCTCTTGTTCTTTATTTTTTGCTTGGGCTCTGTATCTGCCAGCCCATCGAGCTAGGCATGCTCCGTGCCGCACCCTCACCCCAGGACTGATCCCACTCCTGAACACCCCTGGCCCCTTCCCTTGATGGAGACTGATTGGTAGCATGGGAGCAGGAGCCTGGGCATTGGTGTGGGGTCTGCTACGTGGGAGTGGATGTCATCCTGCAGGGGTGGAACCTCTGATTTTCTGGTTTTTTTTCCCCAGGAGGTGTGTCATGCAATCATGTTAGGATGGCATGCTGAATGTCTGACATGCCCCCCCCACCACAGATACAGTTCCTGCTGCTGAACCCCCTAGCTGCCACAGGGGTTCACCCAGGTATCAGTGACTACCACACTCTCCCCTAAGGGGAGAACAGCAGTCCATATTATGCTCAATCCTCCTCCTCCTCCCCAGCGAGCCCTCTGACTACCCGAGCTCTTTCCCAAACCTGGACCATCGGTGTCACAAGCAGTAGCACTACCGCTGCACTGGTGGGATGGTCCTCTTCTTCTTTCTTTTAGTAATGTACTCTCAAGACACTAAATGGGTTGAATTATTTGCCAAATGATTGGACTCTTTTTCCAGTCCACCCCCTATGCGTTATTTATATTGTCTTCTATTTGCTCCCAAATTTGTTTTAATTTCATCATGAAATATGATGTATTGTAATTGTTATTCATTTATTACCCTTTACTGTGTAATGTACCTTGTATTTTCTTACAATAATTAAAAAAACCAAAAAAGTTTTAAGGTGCATACCGGTGGAGATTTATCTAATTTGCATGCAAAATTGTACACCCTTGACAAAGCTGTGGAATTGTTACAAATCACTGAAAAGTTGTAAGTTTCATTCTTGAAGACAAATGCTTAGCAACAGTGAAAACAAGTTTTGTATTTATTTGTGCTGCTTCCTCTCTTGCATTCCCGCTTTTGAATAGACCCCAGCCCAGCCCTTCACCCTCTCTTGGACTTACCCTGAGAACCCTCCATGATATTTCACTTGTAGTAGGGTCAGAGAGACTGCATAAGCCCTCTGAAGCAGGATCCAGTTGTTGGGGTGCCCAATCTGTTCTTCAAACCCTTTGGGAGCTAGCTGTCATCCCCATGGCAAGATATTTTTTGTCTAGTTTTCTTCCCTGGTTATATCTGACATGCAATGAAGCAGCACATGTCCATTAGTGTCCCATCCCTCACTGAGCATCCTGACTACCATGACACCTGGCCATCACTGACTGTCAGGCATATTGCATGAGAGATGTCCCTTCCCATTCATGGGAGGGGAGGGAAGGGAGCAGTACCTTAAATACTCAATTGTCCCATGCCCTGGCTAAACACCCATGCCTCCAGTTTGCTCTTGAACCAGGTCACTGGCCTAATGGGTGGTAGTACTATTGCTACACTACAAGGACAATCTCAAACTGCATAATATGATCATTTGACCAAGGACCAGCAAAAACGTATTACCAATGAAAAGCTCAGATCACAGTGATACGACTCATCAGTTTGCATGTCTTCCCTACTTTTCTTTAAAGGGGATATTTTTTTTATAAATAATGTAGTGCAAACACATGTCACAAGACTGTAAAATATGTCTTGCAGTCAAAGGACATAGCTAATTTTTCACTGTCTGTGTACATATGCATCTTTTGGTGCTTTCCATTTGATTTTTGTTTCTTTTATTGAGTTGCTGTCATGATATCATTGTTTAGTGGTACTGGACTCACTTATCAACCATATAATTATGGGTTCAAACCTTACACTGTGGACCTGAGTACCTATCCAAATATGACACTTCAGTATAAACCTAAGGGAGGTGGTATCCTTGGAAGTGTTATATGAAATGCCAACATCAGTATTTACACATTATACTTTTGCTTACTGTATGTGGGTATATCCATGAAAAGGGGTTACAAAAGTGTTACATAACGGTCAATTGTTTTGAATCCATGGTAGATCATTTTGATAAATTTTTGAGACACTGTGACCCAAGTAATGAAAAGGAGACCATACTGTGAGATATATCTCTTACAGACATATGAGAAACAGCCACTTCAATGTTGTAAGTGGAATAGTAGACACCGCAGTTTTGCCCTTGTAACAGTGGACACTGCACAACTGTTTATGTTAAAAAGATTGTCTTGGCTTGACTATACCAAGCATTTCAAGACACTGTGCTCAATTTTCAAAGGGGCCAGGGGAACAGTGAAAGCTGTGGCAAATGGCAGCCTGCGTCAACTCCTGGTTTGACGGAGACCCTACACCAAATTTTGGTACAAAATGAGTCCTACTGCCAAAGTCCCAAACATTGCCGCAACCGCTTCCTTATGATAAACACAGGGTGCAATTGGCAGAAGCTGCCATCTGCCCCTAGGGTGTGTTATTCCAGTGAATGCCTGGCATGGCCATCTCAGACCAATGAATTACAGCCACATCTGTGCCACTGGCAGCACTCAGGATCCCTGTAGTGCAGAGTGCAGTGAAGTATCAGAGGCTACCCTGCCATGCACAGACAGAGAGCATTCCCCCCAACCCACACCTTTGCTACACAAAAAGAGGCCCTGCCAACATTAGCCAATATATGTGTGTGTGTATGTATATATATATATATATATATATATATATATATATATATATATTAAAACTGTTTTAAAATGGACTTTCTTTGTAGGTCTGGTACAGTACAGCCATACTACTTCCTGATGCCATGTTGTGCCACAAAAGTTTTGAGGTATGTTTGCAGCACTGTATCAGTATAAAGTATTTAATTTGTTCCACATATCAATGTTTTTACAAAACAAAAGTAGCAGGTAAAAACAGAGAAATATTTCCAATAACACATTTCCTACAACACAGTGCATTTTACATTGAGTAGAAGGAGGGTATCTATTGTTTTGGGAACTTCAGTCTTTTTTTCAAAATTGAATTGCAAAAGAAAGGAACAGTCATGGCTTTCAAAATGTCCAATGGATTCAACAGAAAGATTAAGCAATCTTCTAAAGAATTCTGATACATTACAATAAGGTTTGTCAGATAAGCCGGACTACTTTTGTTATAAAGTAGACAAGTAAAATTGTATGAAATAATGATTCTGTGTGTCCCTTATTACAGTGAAATAACATATTAAGATTGTTCAGTTCTACTCCTGAAAATAACAGTTTGTTTCTCTTTGATAGAAATAATTGCAATCTAAGTTCAGTGAGGAAGTGCTATTCATCAGGCATTAGCATGAAGGATAGATATGGTTCTTGATCATGTATAGTTTTTTTTTTATTTGCCACAAAGCTGGGGCATAATTTCATTGTTTTATCTTTACCATATCCTTATCTTATAAAATAATTCCAAATCTTTGATTTCAAAAATCTCTTATACAGAGTTTCTATTATAGGTCCTTTTACATAATCTTTCCGCAATCACAGAGAGCCCAATTCTCCCCCAAAAATGCACTCTTGATTCTAGCCATAGTGATGTCCCTCCATTTTTCACTTTTCCTAATCCTTAACACAAAATGATAATACATAAAAAATTGCAATTGAAGACTATAGCTACTATAGTACTCCCACACTTCAGCCCCATACAGTGCAATGGGATTAAATTTTACCTCCCCAGCTACTAATGTTGGGATACTGTAAATCCCCCATTTTGCATTAATTCTGCTTGATGGCTGCTTGTTTTGGTGGTGTCACAATGCTCACAACCCAATCCCAACCCACCAGTCCAAGTCTCCTTACCTGTGTTCCTTATCAGAAGGTCCAGCTGTCAAGCCTGAGCAGGACTACAAGGAGCGATGTGGTGCATGGTGAGCAACAGAATTATGGCCTCTGTCCCCTGAATTGTTGCCCTGCAGGTGATCAGAATGTATGCACTCTGCCCACTACCAGATCAGAATGCCATGGTAAACAACTGCACTTGTCAGCATCCATAGGGCTGTTGCAACCCCAGGCACCCATGGCCAGACACAGAGGAGTCCCCAATATCGACCCATGCCCTTTTGTGTAGTGTGTATTGATGCTGGGTTTGAGGCAAATGATAGGATACCAGCATCACATCACATCCACCTGAACTGGGGATACCAGTACTGCCATCACACATGTAATCACAGAGGAGATGGGGAGGATGTGTTTGTGGGGTCATTGATGCATGACTGTATGACAGCTACAGAGCACAGTATCTTTGTCACTGCACTGCTGTCTGCTGTACAGGCCATTTGCTGTGGCATGTTCTGGCTCTTGGCAACACCTCAGATATGTGTGACACTGTCCAGCTATACCAGCACATCTGGTACATTTCAAAACATCAACACATGGGTCACAGTGGCCATCCTGCTGCTATGAGCAATAGTGGTGCACAGGGATTCAGACCAGCTCTGGCTGGTCTAAGTCCTGGAGTGCCTGACCAGCTTCTAGAATTCAAAAAATGGGGGTAGTGCAGCTTGTGTCTCCTGCAAGCCCCCTACCACCCTGGCGCAGCTAGGGAGATGGTATACATCTGATGCAGGCCACTCTGACATAGGTGCCCACTTTCTGGTGCAAGCTGCCTATGAAAATAGGGAAAGATACATGGTGTGGTGCAATGTTGCCCTTGCATCATATCTTTATGACACAAGCACTGTGCATCCTTAACAAGCCTTTGAAAGTTTTGCCCACTGTCTGTGACCCAAGTATGATAAATGTAACCATGTTATGAGGTAGCTCCCTGTCAGAGACTTGAGAAAAAATAGTCTTCAGCATTCTGCTTGTAACAGTGGACACCAAACAATGTGATGCATGCAAGAATATAGCAATGGACATCACACAACTGTCTAAGTCAAAAAGCATCACTTGGGCTTCTCACCCACCAAAGTTCGACAGCATTTTTTTGATGTTATTGAAACTTTGGTGGGTATATAAACACTTTAACTTATAAGAACACCACAGGTTACAACACCACAAAAAACTTTTAGTGAATGGAATTTTATATGCATTTAAAACCAGGGAGAAAATGTCATCATTAATAAAATACAACACCAGAGGCAATTTTATAAATATTCTTATTGAAGTGTAACCTGAAGAAAGCTAGCATAGAAGCAATGGACTATACTGTGGCTTTTCATGTCACATTTTACTGAGAGAAATATGTGGCATTTTGGATTTTGACATTTAAAAAAGTATAACATGGGAGCATTTGTACTTCTCAAATTAAGTAATGCATCTGTACTAGTGGCTTCATTTAATATTCCCTGGCTGTAACTGCAGTGGCTATTTTTTTTAATTCATGCATGAAGTATTTTGTACATTCATACCCCCATTTCATGAACTGACCCATTTCTAATGGTATCCTTGTGGATTCATTTCCATTCCTCATGGTTATTCAGATTGAAATTAAAGATACTAAGACATTTTTTTCTTAAATAGTGGGGGACTAGAGCTATTATAGTACTCTCACAATATAAGAAAAATAGCAGGACAAGAGGACACAGCATGAGATTAGAAGGAGGCCTATTAAGGGGTAATGTGAGGAAGTTCTTTTTGTACAGAAAGGGTGGTGGATGCATGGAACAACCTACCTCAGGAAGTGGTGGATATGAATACAGTGCAGGGCTTCAAACAGGCATGGGATAGGCATAAGGGAGCAATGCAGATTAATATGAATAGATAAGCCATTGACAGAACAAAGGCTGAGGGCACATTTATGAGGTAGAAAAAGAAATGGGCAGACTGGATGGACCTTGCAGTCCTTATCTGCCATCAACTTCTATGTTTCTATGTAGATATTCTGGTGTCCTGGCCAACATTTTCTCTCTCAAAAATTTCCTGATGCAATTGTACTTGACTGCGTGTACCACAGGTGTATATTGCATACACATGCAACTGCTGTGTTCATCAAAGCAGCTCTGTTTGTCTTTATTCAATGCCTCTAACAGTATCTAATTAACAGTTCTGTAAAGTTGTTTGAGATACTTGGTTGTGCAGAGTACTATCGAAAATCAAATTATATTCTGCAATGTATATTGTTAGGAACATAATTCTTTGGTCTACCCTCAAGAAGGACCAAGCTGTTTTTCACTCACTAATGTATCATACAGGAAAACAGAAAATAAGTAGCCCATAAATGTATGAATAGCTCTCCACAGATTGGATTCACATATTGAATGCAGAATAAAGAAGTATCTCACTTACATTGTTCACATTTTCCTTGAGGATTATATACTGGAGAATGAAAAAAAGTATTTTAAAAGCTTACCTAAGGGAAGCATTACTAAAGGCTGCTCAAGGATTAATCAATTACACTGCAGAAACAGGTTTCCTGGTTACTGATTTGACACCATGGGAATAGATCAGTAGAACCTATTTAATACTTATGTATGGTATAGTAGTTTATTTCTAGATGAAAGTCCATTTGGTTGGCTTTAGTAATAAAACATAATCATGTATTATAGGCAACCATAGGCATGCTTCACAATACGAGAAAGACATGTACGTAATATTAAGTAATGTATCTTTCCCCCTGCCCCTTTGGAAGTGTCCAATATCTCATTCTGGATGATGCACTCTAATATAAGAAACTCTACTCTCAGTCTTTGTTCATAAAATTATGAATAGCATGCACAGAAGCAAGAAAGGGATTACTGCTTGATTTCCATAAATTAATTGAAAAATTTGTTCAGATTCAACTAACACACTGTTTTTCACCCCTGGGCAATTATGAACTGGGGGTGGTTGATGAACACAAAAAAAGACTTGATTTATATTCAACATGTTTTGTTATGACATTTCTATCTATGGAGAAAGAACAGCTAATATTTGTAGTACATGGAATACCTTAGCAATTTCCACCAGAGCAAAATAAAAAAAAATGAAACCACTGGAGGACTGAATTTCCTTCCATTTAAAACAACTTTGGTTTCAGTACACAGTGGATAGTAACGTACATCACAAAACTGCCACAGACAATTTGGCACTACTGACAGTCTTTTGTTGAGAAATGGCCAGGCCAGAATAAGAATGAAGGCTAAATTACCTGTTCACTTGGGAGAAGGTGTTCATTCAAGTCAAGGTTGAGGTGGACTATCAGAGCAATGTATAAGACATTAACACAGTGTGTGTTGTATCTGCTTTATGTCCAGCCTTTAGATAAAGGGTAAATATCCTAATACTGCACAATTATTCTGTTTTCTTCCATTTGCTGTAGTTTAGTTTCACATGTTTTAAATTAAAATGCAATGCATATGTTTTGTGTAAAAGTTGAGTATTAATGTTCATATTTTCAGCTCATGTCCAGCATGTATGAGAATTAAACAAGGCTGTACTAAAAAAAATGTAATGTTTTATAGCATTTGTACTGTAAATTAAGTTATATAGGAAACCACACAGTAAATCTGCACATAATTGAAGTTCTACCTAATTTATACAGTAACTATGTCAAGCAAAACATAATTATGGTGCAAGGGCTCTAAGTGTGCTTGTGCTAGTTAATAGAGCGCATGTTAGTTCCCTGTCTCTTTGCTCAGGAAGGGTAGGCTCATAATTAAATCACTGAACTGTGAATCAGAAACAAAGGTTCTAATCAGAGCAATGTAATATATGTGATGTCACATTAATTGCATCAAGGCTGCACTTGCATGTTGTCCTGGGCAGAAAATGGGCATTTACTCACCTGGTAAAGGTGATTGTGTTGGTTGGCATCCATGGCACTCCAGACATTACCTCATGGGTTACAGCCCACCTGATAGGCTAATGATGCACATGACCCAGATCAGATTTCCAGTATATCCAGGTCCCAGGAACCCCTGCTCTCCAGTTTGAATTTTCCATAGCTGAAAGGAAGTTAGTTAGAACAAGAAAACAATACACACAATAGAGACTAGCAAGGATGAGGTCTGCAACGAAATGATAAAAGCAAGGCCGGAGGCCTGTGTTTATACTCTATTATGTACATACTACTTCTAACCGGGGTTCGACTGAGTTAGCAGCGGGTCTGAGGTCTGAAGGACTGGTGTAGGAACCTCCTGTTTTTCTGGCGTAGGACGCTCCGATTATTCCCGAGGGAGGGCTTTGGAGTGCCATGGATGCCAACTAACACAATCACCTTTACCAGGTGAGTAAACACCCATTGTGATTGGTTGGCATCCCATGGCACTCCAGACATTACATCATGGGAGATAAGAAGCAGTTAAGCCTCCGGGTGGGATCCAGGTGAATCGGAGAGTCCAGGTGTGGGAGCCGCTAGGGACATGGGAGGTGAAGGCTGGCCTGAAGTCCTGAAGTTGTTCCAGCCTGTAGTGTCTAGCAAAGGTGTGCAGGGAGCTCCAGGTAGCTGCCCTGCAGATGTCTTCGGAAGACACCGATGCTCGTTCCACCCAGGAGGTGGATACTGCCCTGGTGGAGTGAGCCCTGATCCCCTGAGGTGGGGTCAGTCGCTTCGCCGTGTAGGCGTGGAGGATGACCTGTCTGATGCACCCTGCGTGGTGGTCTTGGGCGCGCTGCGAGCCTCTGTCTCTGGCCTTCGAACGCGATAGTCTCCGTCTTCACGGATGGATTGAGTCCTGTTCAGGTAGACTGAGAGAGCCGACCCCACGTCCAGGGAGTCGGGGCACCGCCTCGGCCTGAGGGGCTCGCGAGGCAGAGTGGGTAGGTCTATGGGTTGTTCTCTGTGGAACTCGTCGGAACCTTCGCTGGAAGGCCGGTACTGTCCTGAGTCATATCCTTGGGGGTGAAAGATGGTGTAGGTGCTGCAGACAGGCATTTCTAGCTCCCCCATTCTTCTGGCTGAACAGATGGCTACAAGGAAGGCTGTCTTTAAGCCTACCCAGAATAGGTCTGCCTCGACGAGCGGCTCATACGGTGGCATTCTTAGGGAGTCCAATACCAGAGGCAGGTCCCACGGTGCGACGCTAGGCCTGGTCCTGGATCGCATGAGGTCTACTGCCCTCAAGAAGTGGATGGCATCCGGGTGGGCCCCCGGCAGGTGTCCCTCAACGAGACCTCTGGCCGCCCCGATGGCCACCAGTTGCACCCTTAGAGAGAAGGGTGCCAGCCCCTTGTCCACCCCTTGTTGCAGGAACAGAAGGATTGTGGGGAGGTCGGCCTGTTCCGGTACCGAACCTCTCTGATGGCACCACTGTGAGAAGACGGCCCATTGCCTCTCATAAGTGGATGTGGTGGAGGCTTGACGAGATTGGAGGAGCGTGCCTATAACCGACTCGTGGTACCCCGGTAGCCATTAGTCGTTCCCTCTCAGGAGCCAGGCCGTGAGCTTTAGGGTTCGAGGAGAGGGGTGAAGCACCGGTCCCTGTGACAGCATGTCCGGACGGGCTGGGATCTGGAAGCTGGCTAGCGACATCTCTGTGATTGCCACGAACCAAGATCTGCGTGGCCAGTACGGGACCACCAGGATGATGGTGACCTGAGATTCCCAGATTTTTGCCAAAACTTGTGGGATGAGGGGAAGCGGGGGAAACACGTACGCGTAGTCCCGTGACCATACCTGAGACAGGGCGTCCGTGCCCTGGGAGTGAGCATCTCTGAACCGGGAAAAGTACCGGTCCACCTGGGTGTTGTCCCTTGATGCCATTAGGTCTATGGACACTGGTCCCCATGCCGCCTGGATTACCTGAAACAGCTGCGGATGCAGGCGCCATTCTCCGCGGGGTGGATCTGCTGCCTGCTGAGCCAATCCACCCTGATGTTCAGTTTCCCCACCAAGTGTACTGCTCCCAGGTGTGATAGGTGCATTTGTGCCCAGTTCATCACCCTTGAGGTTTCCCATGACATGGCCCTTCTTCTGGTCCCTCTCTGCTTTGCGATGTAGGCCACCGTCATGCGATTGTCGGACTTGATCAGGACCGACTGTCCCTGGACGATGTGACAGAATGCCCTTAGTGCGTGGAACACCACTCTAATTTCCAGGACGTTTATTGAGAGTTGAGACTCTGCTGGGGACTATGTTCCCTGTGCTGACTCATCCCCCAGACAGGCTCCCCAGCCAGAGAGGCTCGTGTCCGTCTCGATGGGGATCGGGTGGGGGCCTCCAGGGGGACACCCCTCATCAGATTTCCCGGAGTTACCCACCAATCTAGGGAGGATCTTACTTCGGCGGGTAACAGAACCACGCAATGGAGGTTGTTCTCGTTGGGTGCCCCGCGCGCTAGGACGTAATTCTGGAGTGGACGCATGTGCCACCTGGCCCAGGGCACGAGGTCGATGCAGGAGGCCATGCATCCCAGAAGTCTCGCCACCTTCGCCACCGTAGTGCGGGAGCATGACCTTAATTGTCCGGCCAGACTCCGGAGGCTGCGGATCCATGCTGGTGCCGGTCTCGCCCAACCTTCTGCTGAGTTGATGATAGCCCCGAGGTGTTCGATCTGCTGGGTCGGACGGAGATGGCTCTTTTCTCTGTTCACCACCCAACCGTGGTCCTTGAGGGCCCATACGGCAAGCTCCATATGAGCATGCGCCTGATCCTCGGAGTGGGCGCGTATGAGCCAGTTGTCCAGGTATGGTATGATGTCCAGCCCCTGTTCCCTGAGTCTGGCTACTAAGGTGATGGAGACCTTGGTGAAGACTCTGGGGGCCAAGGACAGACCGAACGGGAGCGCCCAGTATTGAAAGTGGTGTCCCATGATGTGGAAGCGGAGGAACCTCCTGTGCTTCTTGATGATGGGGATGTGTAGGTAGGCATCCTTTAGATCGATGGGCGTTAGGAATCGCCTACCCTGATACCTGTAGGATGGACGGACGGTCTCCATTTTGAACCGACGTGGGATCACGTATCGGTTCAGGTGTTTTAGGTCCAGGATGGGCCTCAGCTCCCCCGACTTCTTGGGAACCAGGAAGAAGATGGAGTACATGCCTTCCCCCTGTTCCTGAACCGGGACGGGTTGGATGGCCCTGTTCTGGATCAGCTCTGCCAGGATCCCCTGCACCTGGTGCGGTGAGGCTCTTCTTCTGGAGATCAGGGACGAGACGAAACATTGTGGGACTGAGGGATGGGCCAATTCTATGGCGTATCCCCTGGAGACCACGTCTCGGACCCACCTGTCCGGCGTGGTGGGCGTAGCGATGGGGAACAGGGCCAGTCGTTGACCGACAGGGAGTCGAGCCCTGGTGAGGGTGGCCCGGTGGGTCGGAGTCACTGTTTCCCTGAACCCTCTTCGACCTCCGGACCTTTGTCCCAGGGTCTGAAGGAGGGGGATTGGTAGCTGTTGAAGGCGGGGGTGCGTGGGTTAGAGGAGGAAACCCTACCCCGAAAAGAATGGTTCTGTGAATACGAGTCCCTACAGGTTTGGTTCTTGGCACCAGGACGAAACCTCCGTCTAGCAGAAGGCAGGTGGGAGGGTCTTGACCGGTTTCTTAGGAGGTCCCTACCCTCTTCCCTTTATTTTAGGTAGTTTTGAAGTCCTTCCCCAAATACATGACTCCCTTTAAGGGGTAAATTCTGAAGTAGAGTCTTAGATTCTGAATCGGCGTCCCAGAGCTTGAGCCATAGCGCTCTGCGGGCCCGATTTATAATTGCGGTGGCCCTGGCCTGGAGGCATAGGGAGTCCACTGCCATGTCTGCCAGGTACTTGGCTGCGTCGAGGGTGCAGTCTAATAGTTCAGCCTCCCTGGACTTTGGGCTCGCCTGCTCCTTGAGTTCCTCTAGCCAGCGGATTTGGGCCCGGGAGGTGTAGATAGCCGCTGTCATCGCCTTGGCCATGGTGCCCTCTATTTCAAAAGTCCTCTTTAACATGTCCTCGATCCTTTTGTCCGTAGGGTCCTTGAGGGCTATGGTACCGCATGGTAGCACAGTCTTCTTGCTCAGGGCCGTCACTTGGGGATCAATGGAGGGCGCCTTGCACCAGGCATCTGACTTGTCACCCTGTACTGGGTACATCTTGTGCAAGTTCCTTCGGTTTGGCATTCTGCCCGGGTCTGTGGATTGCCATTCCGTGTGAACCAGTTCTTCGATGGCCGGGCAAACTGGGAAGGTCTCTGAGGTGGTGGTCCTTAGATGGATCATTGGATCTAGCTTCGATTCCATTTTCTCCCCTTCCTGTTCCTCTGTAGACAGGCCCATAGTGACCTTGATGACCTTCATAAGACCGGGGATTGTCTCGAACGAACACAGTTTGGACATCAGTGATGGAGCTGCTTGCTGGTCGATGTCCTCCGTGTCGGACTCTAGGCCATGCTCCTCCTCCTCCTCCTCATCAAATTCATCCTCCTTGTCTCTTTCTTCCGGAGTGCCATCGAGGGGAACACTGGGGAAGGGGTCCTCTGGGGCTGGCAGTTCCTCTGGAGGGTCTCTCTTGCCGGGGGACTCTGAGCTGGGTGGTCTCGTTCTGTTTTGGGTAAGGGCCTCCAGCTTCTCCATGATCTTCAGCATGAAGTTCTGCTGACTCTCCATCATGGCCACCTCTGCCTGTTGGTTCTGGATCAACAGAGAGCCTGGGTCCACCCACGTCGAGGTGCTGGGGCCGGGGAGAGAAGGTGCCAGGGGAAGGGTTCTCTCCATCGAAGAAAGCTCATCGTCCATCAGGCAGGCTGCACAGAGAGGGCCTGGGGTTTGAGGGAGGAGGGTGGCACTGCACGTGGTGCATTTCTTTGCCTTAACCATCTGAAAGAGAAAGAGAGAGGTCTGAGCGAAGAACGATGACTCCGGAATCTTTTCCCCTTAGCCCCTGAAGAATGACATGCCCGGAGGCGGGGGGAGAGCTGGAGGTAGGGGCTGTGATAAGGGCGCTATGGGAGGGCCCTTAGACAGACCGTGGGAGAGTCGGAGATTTCTTTACTCTACTATCCTTACCTACCTATCGCCTCTTTGATAGTTCCTACTTGGAGTAAGCAGGAGCCCGCTGTGGGAGGGGGCCACGGCCACCGAGTGATGGGGATAGTTCCGCAGGACTCTACTGGGGTCGCTATGGGAGGGACCCGGGTTGGTAGCTCAGCGTGGTCCTACTGGGGTCGCTATGTGAGGGACCCGAGTTGGCGTAAGGAGGTCTCTTTCCTTTTTTTTTTTTAACAGGTCCAAGGAAGCCAGGAACAGAACTGCATGATCCGACCCCTGATCCCCCTAACTCGGTAGTCGGGAGGGGGAGGGGGATCTGCCTGGAAAAAAAGAAAAAATCTGCTCGGGCCTAGACCACTGAGTAGTGCTGTCTCTGTGGTCAGCTGCCTCGTTGGGCATGCGAGAGGCTCTGGGTGAGGGTCGGGGTGGGCCTGAGCCCTGGACCCTCGTGGTTATCTCCCTCCTCTTTTTTTTCTTTCGCTGAAGGGGATCCCCAACCTGACTGTGGCCTCCAGGGGGGCGGCCCAGAGGGAGAGACGAGGAGGAAGGAGAGTTCTGGAGTGAAGGCCTCCCTGAGGCCTGAGGAATGACGCCGCGTGGCCATGGCCCGCCTCGAAGAGAGAGTTCCACCGAGGGAGGCGACCATGCCGCTGGCACAACCCCCTAGCAGTGGGGGAGGAAGAACGCTGCGTCTGAGGCCTCTGGAGAGGACCGGGAAGGCCTAGGGAGCCATCAGCCAGAAGGCCGAGAAGAGAGGGCCAGGCTTAGGCCCAGAGGCGGAACGCCACACCGCGCGACGGCGTGAAGGGCCTAGGGGCTCGAGGATTTTTTCCCTGCTCCTCCTGAGTTTCCCTGCCCGGGTAAGAGATGAGGCAGTGATGGGAGGAGGCCTGGAAGCATCTGGGCGATCGGCCCAGAGACATGGAAGTGGTTGAGAAGGCCGGGGAGAGCCCCGGAGAGAGCTGGGTGGAGGGAGGCTCTCAGGGAGTGGAAGGACCACTGGGGAGACCGCGGAGTCACGGGGAGAAGAGGCGACTCGCGGAGAGCTAGGCCAGGCGAGGGCCTGGAAGGAAAATGCTCGCGAGGCCGCGTGGCTTTAGAGGCAGGCAGCACGCTGCCTGGGATGGCCTGGGAAGGCAGGGCTTGCAGGAGAGAGCGCGAGGAGTGCTAGGCTCCTAAGGGGAGCATGAGAAACATCTCAAACATAAAGAAAAAACGTAACAATACTGGCTAGTATTAAATAAACGATTCCTTGCATAGAACAAAATGCCTGAGCATTAAGGCAGACTTTTTCCAGATTATAAGATATAATTCTGGGGCAGCATGCAGACCCAGACATTATCAAAGGAAACAAAAGGAAACAAAACGAATGTATTTAAACAGATGTTTTCAGAGAAATCACAGGTTCCTACCTTAGATCTTATAGAGCAGACAGGGGTTCTCTGGATGCATCTTGCCTATTCAGATGCACAAATTACAACTGGAGAGCAGGGGTTCCTGGGACCTGTATATACTATAAATCTGATCTGGGTCATGTGCATCATTAGCCTATCAGGTGGGCTGTAACCCATGAGGTAATGTCTGGAGTGCCATGGGATGCCAACCAATCACAATGTTGAGGGATTCAAAGAATATTTTTTGCACTTTGATTGTCATGTGCTCCTGACCACTTAACACTCAAGTAATTTATCTTAAGTAAAGAAGTGGTCAACCTGGGCAGCATCTCCTTCAAAACATTACCCATGACCATAGCTTTCTTGCTAAATTATTTTTTTATTTGATCACATGTTGATAATTTTATATCATCAGTTCATGTATTATGTTGTTATTGAATTTTACTCTTTCTGGACCTTTTTTCTATTTTGCTGGCAGTTCCAGAATCCACCGTTTTGCAGTTTCTCAGATTCCAAGTGCTTGTGTTTGGGACCCACTTCTTCTGTTTAGAATATATAAAAAATTAAAACAGTTGTTAAAACTTTTTCTTATGAAACTGCATATTGGTAGTCAGGTAGACTGACACACCAGCTGTGTGACACATCAAAATGAGGCATTCTGTGATAAAGATGCCACTGTTTCCTGCCTGACAATCAGGAGTACAGCAACAGCTGTTTGATTATGATGTGTTCTGGTAGGATCCTATAAGATATCACTGGCAGAACTGTGATTCAGTAAGCATGCTTTATCCTTTTGGGCAGTACTGTGAATCCTACTCTCACAAAACAAAAAAAGTTGTGTAACTTAAAGAGAGAATAAAAAAGAAAAGAAGGCCTACAGCACTGAAACATTGCATTTTTGAGTGTCCAAGGCTAATACCAAGATTTGAAGTGTTTTGGACCCAGTTGTAGCTGTAATACTTGTAAACCTTATGTTCATTTTAATCCAGAAACTAATAGGCGAAATGAATGTAAAAGAAACTCTGTCTTCATCTCCTCTAATTCAGCAGTGTCATCCTGTTCAGTAAATAATGGAAATGATAAAAAATGTGAAGAGACCAACTAGTAACATTTCTTCTCCAAAGCAACAGACTTCATCAAAAAACTGAAACGCTGCAAAGCCCTTTGAAAAGTAATGACCCTTGGCAAAGAAAACATACATAACAGGTCTGTACAGGATATTTCAAAAATATCAGCAAGAAAAGGACTTATGAAAAACACTTAGTCAGAGTCCATGCCTTGCCCTGAGAGTGCTCCAGAGGAAGACTCTAGGCATCAGAGCTGGCATATTTATTTATTTATTTATTTTTATTTAGCTTTTGTTAACAGGGTAAATGCATTAGCCATAAAATGACTATTTTCAGGCATGACCCGGGAGAGTACAGACATGCAGAAACTTAACAGGATAACAAATTATAAGTGCTTTACATACAATGAGTTAAAGAGGATACAATATATCAGAACACACAAAGTAAAGCCCTTTATGTACAATGAGTTAAAGTGGATACAATATATCAGAGATATACAGAGTAAACTATTCATAAGTTCATAGGTGCCTACCTATGCAATTAATAGAGAGGACGTTGGACAATAAATTATCAGGTGACATATCATATGAACAGAACAAGGTACACAAAAACAAAAACAGGTAATACAAAAGGAAGAAATAACCATTGAGAGCAGGGGGTGTCATTAAGGAAAAGGTCGGTAAGTGAGGAAGAGGGGAGCAAGCCATGAAATTAGATTATATGAGTGTATGTAAGTGGAAGGGAGATGCTTGCAGTGCAAGATTATATATGGGCAGAGAAAGGGAGCCAGGACAGGCTGAGGTAGTAAGAGGGTTATAGAGAGGTGAGGAAATACTATTGTATGGCCAGAGACATCAGTCATTAGGTGGGGTGAAAGCAGGAACAGGTATTAGCAATCAGCAGATTCGAGCGCAGTTTTCTCTTAAAGCATGTGTGGGAGCTAGAAAGTATAATGTCGAGGGGAAAGGAATTCCACAGCCTGTTTGGTGGTTGCCCATACTTCCCCTCCCAGTTGGTACACTGCCCCCGGGTTTCTGTGCACCAAGTGCACGATTCTGCACTTTTTTGCATTGAAACCCAGCTGCCAAACCCTTGACCGTTCTTCCAAATCTTTCAAGTCATCCTTCATCTCTTCCCCCTTGGTTTGTCTACTCTGTTGCAGATTTTTGTGTCATCCACAACAAGCATATTTTCCTTTCTAGCCCTTCCACAATGTCACTAATAAAGACACTGAAGAGGACCAGGCCTAGTACTGAGTCCTAATAATTATTTCTCAAGAAAAAAAGATGGCCACTTAATTTTTGCATTGAAAAAATATTGAGGACCTGAGGGGGTTAAGAATCCAGACAAAAATGCAAATGTACTGTACACAGCAGAGGAAGCATCCGGAAGACCCAAATCAACAGGTCTGCCAATATTTTTCATAACCATAGCAGAAAATTAGCTTTGTTGGGAAAACTTTTTTTGTTGCACTGCTGCTTTAACCTCCCCTGGACTTTTCTTTCCTTACCTTCAACCTCATTCAACCTCTCTCTGCGAATGCCAACAATTCATGCTCACACTCACCTAGGCAAGTTATGCACAGGTGCTCCAAAACACTCAAAAAAGGTAGCACACATGAGCAGTTATGAGTTACAATAAACATGAACTTCATTCAGATAAATACATTTCCTCTATACTGTAGGAGTACATGTCCCATGAATGTGCCCCAGTGCTTCACACCATGCACTATGGCTTCATCAGGGGTCAGAAAAAAGTACAGTTACGTAAGAACTTACCGTGACAGTAGATCTTACAGCAGATAACACCATTAGGACTATGCCGCCAGGCACTAGGACCCCATGGAAAAATTCTAGCTAGCAGTCTAAAGTGGGAGACCACCCCCGACGTCGGCCCCGGCACCACCTCAGTTCACCCGCTGGAGACCTAGCTAGCATAAAGGATGGGGAACCGAGGAGGTTCTCACATCCCCCAGAGAGAAAAAGTACAGTTATGTAAGAACTTACCATAACAGTAGATCTTTGAGAGAGGCTCTTGCAGTAGGTACTTCCAAATAGGAACAAGCCACCAGTTGCTAGGACCACACTGAAAACTTTTAGCTAGCAGTGTCTGGTGGGGGACCACCCACCCGACGTCACATTACTGACATCAGCATGGCGCTATACAGTGAGTGGTCCCCACACCCGCCCTCCAGTTCTTCAGCATGCTCAAATGCAACAGTTCCTTTCCTAGTGTGGCACCTCGGCAAATTCAGAAAGGATTTATCAGCTGATCGTAGACCATGGAGTGTGTCCTGAGGAACAAGCATAGCTGCAAGACACCTAGGGGTTTGATTTCAAATTATCAACTCAATAAGAGAGCCAAGGTAGTATTTCCTACTAGCTAACAGAGACAGCCAACCAAGCTCATTATAAAGCTGACAGTGGTGTTCAAGCTGAGGAGCAGAAGAAGCATAGCGACATATGTTGTTATACATAAAATCCTATCTGAGTAGGTCAGTTTTATGAACAGCCCCACATAAGGGAGCCCCATAGGTTAGGATGGGGAGCAGAATTCCCCTCACAATGGCCATTTTAGCTGTTGGCATGAGCATATAACTAGTCTTATATGCAACACCCAGTTTGGAGTTGACAGCTCTGCAAACAAACTGTACATGAAGAATAAGATCAAGAGATTGACCTAGCAGGATGCCCAGGTACTTGAAAGAGGTCACACATTCCAGTAACTGACCTTCTAAGTCCTGCACCATCAGTGCTGTTGTGCAAGCATGGAGCTTTGGGACCGATCCAAGCAGCATGGCTTTAGTTTTGCTAGTGCTGACAGCCAGTTTGTGGTTGTATAGCCAGTTTTGGGTATTGTAAAAGTCAGAGGAAAGGGTTGTGTTGATAGTGTCTATATTAGTAGAACTTGTATAGATGACAAGATCATCAGCATATAGAATAGCAGAGCAGGATTTTAGAGCAGCTCCAATGTTATTTATATGTCTTGCCTGTAGGCATTCAAATGAATATGTTAGCTATGATGGACTATAAAGATTTCTGAGGGAAAAAAACTGTCTTAGTTCCTGTTGAAAGCCGGGGGACAAGGAGTAGGAGTATTACATGGAGGAGAAGGGTGAAATTCCACTGAGGAGATTAAAGATAAAGAAGCTGGATCCACCCACCAACATAAAATGTTAAACACAGAGTTATTTGTTGAAAATATCAGCATCCAATGTCAGTCAATATACATGATGCTGGCATAACTAAAGAAAGAAGCAGTATACATTAAAGTCTAGTTTGACATCTTAGTTCACTTTGTGCAAAAGAATGAAGTACAAAGTGTTAAATACTTTTAAATACGGTACCCCAGCATAGCAAACTGGACTCTTGTCACCATTAACTCCACCTATGTATCAAAGTTCAATAACTCTTTGTCAGTGAGGTGCAGTTAGTAAGTTATAGTATGCCTTTTTGAGAGCTAGTCAGGTGGTAACATGTCTACAAAGTAAATTTCCAAGTTTCTTTTTCTATTTGGGCTTCATAGCCCATTACTTCATGACAGCATTAGTGAATCTGTGGCAAAAGTCAATTTTTTAAGGCTGCTGTTTTTGGGAGAGAAGGGATTGTAACTGATACTGAACCCATGGCCAGCTGATCCCTTTCACTTCCCAGTCCACCAGTCCCACCCCCATGCTCAGATGTTTTGTGACATCTAAGCAGGGAGAGTGTGGGGACATGCCCCATACAAGCCTATCAGGCCATTTTTCAGTGCTTATTTATGTATGTTTAAGCAACCTTTCAGAAAAATAAAAGCCACCACTCAACTAATAGGGCCCCTATTAAAAGTTGTGGCTTTTGTCTTGTTTGCAAGATCATTTATACATACACAAATAAGCACACTGAAAGAGTTCCCCATAGGCTTGTATGGGGTAAGCCCATGTCTTCTCCCTGCTTAGACATCACAAAACATCTGATAAGGCCAGTGGACCAGGAAGTAGAAGGGATTTCCTGGCCCTAGGTTCAGCTCCAGTTACTATCCCTTCCCTCCCGAATATGGCAGTCTTAAAAAATCTACTTTGCCACAGATTGAATAAAACTGTTGCATTACAAAAAAACTTTGTTAATGCATCAGTTAGGGTTCATATTAAAAAGATGAAAGTATTTAAATGTGGTGTTAGGGTGCAAACCTTAACACCCCCACCCTCAACCAACCTCCTATCACTCATCTCCCCACTTCACTATCCACATACCAACAGGCATCAAGGTGTGTTTTGGGGTTTTTGACCAAATGCTCACCCCATTCTCCTATGCTGTACCATGTCAGCTTCCTTACACATGGAATGGTGTGAGCATTAGGACAGACAACTCCAAGGTGCACCCGACACCTGTTGGTCTGTGGAAGGTGGGGATGGGGTGGGATGTTAGGGTTTGAACCCTAACATCACATTTCCATACTTTTGTCACTTTAATATGAACCCTAACTGATGCATTAATGAAATTTTTTGCTATAAAAAAAATAAATATATATAGATACTGTGTATATGTATATATATATATATATATAAATGGGAAAAAGAGTAGCTCCAAATGCCAACTTCTGATTGTATAACACACATCACATGACCGTGCGTATATCAGAGCGCGACTGCACACCTCCACTTTTAACCCCCTCCAGAACAATTTTGCCATTTTATAAGATAGGTAAACCACTCAGAGGTGTGCGGTCGCACTCTGATATGCTCACGCCTTGGGTTGTTGACGCACATCAAGGTGTGCATATATCAGAGTGCAACCTCACACTTCAGATTGGTTTATCTATTACATATATATATATGTATAAAGTTTCAAACAAGTGCTGTGATAATAATACATTACCATACCCCAAATGAAATGTTCACCTGTTAAAAAACACATTTTAGAAAACCATGGATTTCATAAATAAATTAATACTGCTAACACAGGTTTGATTCTTTACAACAGACCCCCACATTTTAATATCATTATAGCTCTTCTGGCTACATATGCTACTTCTTATAGGTTTTAGCTTTTTTATTGTTTTTATTCTTTATCTGCTATCAAATTTGACTTGATCATAAATATAACCGTCAATGAAAAAATCACATGACTAAAATGCAGCTCGACTTATAACCTGAAGAGGCATGGACAAGCTACTCCTAGACTATGCTAAATTCATTTAATATGATATAATTTATAACCAGAGCAGATAGAGTATCTATATTTTGCTACTTGTTTTATTTAAGACACTTAGACAATCTATTTATTCATATTACAGTGTATGGTTAGGCTTATTGCGCATGGAATTCAAGCTACTCAAAAATCATCTTGTTGTGCAAGTTCCAAAGTTTTTGTTCACATACTAAAATTGTTGTGCATGTTCTAAAAACCTTATTGTGCATGTTCTATAAATAACTGCAGCTGCAATTCTCTTGCGCTGACTCCCATTGCCTGGTTTCATTTTCTCTGCTCACTGTACCTTAATGTTATCATGCAGTTAAAAAAATAGAAATGCCTGCCATGTTTTTTTAACCATACTGTATAACAAATAAAATATGGGAGCCCATACACAGTTCACCTTGTGTTTTCATCTCGAGGTTGAGATACCAACATGGACCTCTTAAGCTTCGCTCTCGAGGTACATATGCTAGTATCGTAACATCTCGCTTGACGTACAGGCTCATTGTGTATGGTTGACCAGACATTATTCCTTATATATTACTAGGCATACTGAGCTGGGGGCACAGTGATCATTCAAAACACAGGGACAGAACCAAAAAGCTAGACAGATGGTACAGCTTTTCATGACCAAGTATTACTTTTTGTCCAGCTTGTTTTTCAAAGGACTTGCAAATGTAAAACAGCAAAATACAGATAGTGATGATGCTGGCATAGCTTAGAATGACTGGTTTCTTAGTGGACCCTTATAAAAAAGCTATAGAATTTCTATTTGAAAGGACCTCGCTATTTGGTGGTAAATCTTGAGTGCATATGGAAGAGGTAAAATTAAAACAGTTGCCCCTTGCAAAATCTAAAACAGAATGTGTCTATTGATACTGACCTTTCCAATCCCTATAGAAGACAAACTCTAGCCAGCACCAATAGGGCTGCAGGACAGGAATATGGGTTTAAAATATTGAAAATTATTTTTTTTAAATATTTTACACCAAATTTTCAACACAGCCTTGTGATGAACCTGCCTCATAAAGAAGGGCAGATAAAATGTTAAACTCCTGGCATAAAGGTGATATTGTGCAGGTACTGCAAAATCATATTTTGGGCTGCAAACACACATATTGGGCAGAAGTTGAAAAATGACAGCTGTCACATTCATGAGGCACTGTTTCAAAATGGCTATGTTGAAATGTTGTCGTAAAAATATTGAATATTACAAAAGTTATGAGCCTGCATTTGCAAAATTCAACATAGCCTCATAAATAAATAGGTGAACATACTAGAATCATAGAATACAAGAATGTACAAACATAGAAACATAGAAACATAGAATTTGATGGCAGATAAGGACCGCTTGGCCCACCTAGTCTGCCCATTTTCCTACCTAACAGATAAGCTGCAGATCCTAATTAACCAACAGCTTACTTCCTCCTACCCCCCACTAGGACTGCCTTATGTCTGTCCCATGCATTCTTGAATTCCACCACTGTTCTTGACTCCACGACCTCCTCAGGGAGGCTGTTCCATGTATCCACAACCCTCTCTGTGAAAAAATACTTCCTCACATTACCTCTGAGCGTCCCCTTCTATCTTCAGATTGTGCCCCTTGTTCTTGCACATCTCTTTTTCTGAAAGATGCTACCCTCTTGGACTTTGTTGATTCCCTTGAGGTACTTGAAAGTTTCTATCATTGTCCCTCTCTCCTCCTTTCCTCAAGGGTATACATATTAAGCTCCTTTAGTCTTTCTTCGTATGTCTTCTGGTGCAGACCCTGCACCATTTTGGTAGCCCTCCTCTGGACAGCCTCCACTCTGTCTATGTCTTTGCGGAGATGGGGTCTCCAGAACTGCACACAGTACTCCAGATGGGGTCTCACCAACTGCCTGTACAGAGGGATAACCACTTCCTGTTTTCTACTATTGATGCCTCTCCCTATGCATCCCAATATCCCCCCAGCCTTCCTTACTGCCTTCTCACATTGCTTGCCCACCTTTAGGTAATCTGATATAATTACCCCCAGGTCCCTTTCCATTTTTACTGTTGTCAGTATTTCACCCCCCATTGTGTACTCTTGCCCTGGGTTTTTGTTTCCCAGGTGCATTACCTTGCACTTTTTGCATTGAATCTGAGCTGCCATACATTTGACCATTCCTCCAACCTTGCCAAGTCCCTTCTCATCTTTTCCACTCCATCTGGTGTATCAACCATGTTGCAGATCTTTGTATCATCTGCAAAGAGACATACTTTTCCTTCCAGTTCCTCTGCAATGTCACTTATAAAGACATTAAAAAGGACCAGTCCCAGTACTGAACCCTGCGGTACCCCACTAGTAACCTTCCTTTCTTCACTGTGGACTCCATTTACTACTACCCTTTGCATCCTGTTGTCTAGTCAATTTCTTATCCGGGCAACCACCTTGGGACCCACTCCAAGGCTGGCTAACTTGTGTATTAATCTTTTGTGTGGGACGTATCAAATGCCTTGCTAAAATCTAGGTAAGCCATGTCCACAGCCCCATATTACATTTATTCAAAGCCATGGAATACATTGTTAGTCTTTTTTTTTTTTTGGCAGTGAAAAAGTTTAATTTGGTCCATGAGGAGGAACTTTGGAAACAGTTTGACTTAATCAAGCACTAAATATCATGATATCGGGGCAGAAAGTGGGTCAGGGTGCATTCAGATGAAAGTGAGGATAAAGTAAAGAAAATGCATTGTGGTACTGTACTCTATAAAGACCCCACTGAAAGAATGCAGTATGGAGCTTGGCATAGATGCTAAACTCTTTGGTGCGGTCTTATAGTGCAGCAAGTTGGTATCGGTATTCTTTTTTGAGTGAGGGATTGTGAAAAATGTCAGATAGTTGTCAATTCCAACCCACCTTTTTTCTTCTTTGATGACAAAATTGCTGCGTTAAGAAAATGGGCTATGTCGATCATTATGATCCATCACATTTTCAATAACCTCAACTTTTTACACCCTGTGGGTCACTGTCCCACATAGGAAAACTGATCTTCTCACTCCTCACTGGGTGCACACCAAGCCCCCTTTTTGTGTTGACAAATCTCTCACCCACCATCTGCCAATTACTTAGTGACAGTGAATTTATGTAACATTTTTCAGTTTTGCATATTTATATAGTCCCATACAGTAAAATGCCAACTGACACCCTTTGTAAGCTTCCCTCTATCAGTTTCTTCAAATTTCCTCCAATGTTTGCATTTACTGCAGCAGTAAAGAGAATGTGTTCAGTACTAAAAAGGAAAAGATATTTGCTGGTGGGCTTTCTGTTTGGATACCTTCGTTAAGGGGAAGCTGCATTTTCAAAACAGGAATACATGGAAGGGTCTAACAGATAATATCCACATTTATGTTTAATAGCAGTTATTGCTGTTCTCTCCATGTGGAACAAAGCAAAAATGGATCTGGAGCAGCAGAACAAGTAATATGGTACTCAGCAATGAGAAAACTGAAACGAGCAAAACAATGAGGAGTACCCACATATGTAGAAAGCACTAGGATCACAAAAAATATTCAGTTCTTCATTTAAGTAAAGTGCATAGTGCACCCACACATAGTGAGCATAAAAAAGTGATGACTGAGTCACTCTGAAAGTAATACTTCTCCCATCTCCTGCCAGGCATCATCAGAGTGATTCACTATGATGACACATGGCAGGAGTCAGGAGAAATGATAGTTGCAGAAAGACTCAGCCACCACTTTTTTATGCTCACTATGTGTGGGTGCACTGTGCACTTTAGTAAAACAAAGGACTTTGAATAATATTTTTGTGGTCCTGGTGCTTTCTACATATGTGGGTCATCCTCATCCTTTTGCTTCTCCCTGTGGAACAACAGACTGAGATGGGACATGAGCTCAGTCTTCTCAATCTCAGGGATATTGACAGGACTGAACATATAAATATGTTCGCCAGCAGGACACAGAGGCCGTTAGTATCTCAGCAAATCTGTCCTGTGTCAGTACATTACATGCAGATGTAAACATGGGTAAAAGGAAGACCCCACTGAAAATGAAATACTGCATCTCAGCCAGGCTAAGCTGTATCAGTACATTGCAAAAATAAGTAAAATTAGGACCCCCTGAAAATGAGATACTGCATTTCAACAAGCCTGACCTGTGTCAGTACTATGCCAGAATGGATAAAAGTATGTGCCCACTGAATATGACATACTGCATCGCAGCCAGGCTATCTTATGCCAGTACAGTGTAACAGGGCGAAAGAGCACATAACACAGCCTTAACATTTGTTATAGAAATTTTACTGACAGGCATAATGAAGTTAATTGAATGCATATATTGATTTGAGTATACAGGAAAATGTACAGGAGTTTTGTTCTAGTTTTACACATTAAACACAGGGAAAATGAGGTTGCCTTACAGGGAAATGCTTTGTTCAGTCTGGGAACACTGCAGTTGACACCCTTATTGTAACAGGGAGACCCCAATGGGATCTCCGAAGAGGGGCTGGCTCCTTCCTCGAAACTCTCTATTAAACCACCTAGATATATACTTACAGACCACACAGAGAATGGAGGATACACAACTTAAGGTGGTACAAAAAGTTGTAGTTTCAGTAACAAAAATAAAAAGCCATTCTGTTTTTAGGCAGAACTTACAAAGCTTTATAACAAATACGGAGGATGTGCATCCTGTCCCCAAACAAGGCAATGTTGGTATATTAGCTCTGTAATTGGAGAATTTACATCTGCATTTCCTGTGGTCATACTGTGATGAGCATGAGCTGAATTTTGCAAATTTGGTAGCTGAATGAATACAGTACCTGCACGTAGGCTTAAATGAACTAAGTGTAATAAATGTCAATCCCCACAAGTTGGCAGCATTGTATAACTAATGACAGTTTGCTTTTAAATTCTCCATTGACGTATAAACACTTAACTGTGCCCTTTTTCCTATTATACGTGAAACATAAAAATTGCATTGCAGTTTAAACTATGACATTGACAAGATATACTTACTCTTAAGCAAGTACGGGATATATGGTTCTAATTTTATTAATATCTTAGCAGACAGTTACAAAGAAATGCAATATACTTTATAACCATATATGTACTGTAACTTTTTTCCTTAGCAAGCTGCTGTCACATTCTGATTGGTCACTGTGTAACTATGATAAGTAATAGCTATGACAAATATGACACATAGCATTTATAAGAAATGCCTACATCATTTTGGGGAAATGCAGCACATAAGTTTTGTTTTGTCCACCATTTCACACACATAAGTTTTGTTTTTAACCATCATTTTGTATTGTGACTATATTGTAGCTGCATTGTGTATAAATACTTTTTTATACTCTTGTCTTTCTGTGTATTTGCTCATGCACCCACTTACTGGCTTTATCAAGTTGTACTTGGGGTTTTGTAGCCTGTCCCCTGCCAACTATTAAAATTTGTGCAAAGACACACATTATAGTAAAATCACTCTCTACACCTATGATTTCTTTGTAATCCCCTATGACACCCCTTGCAACCTCTGAATCCCCCTAAAATATTAGCTGCCTAGCATTTAAACTTCCTACAAACATAAAACCATAAGAGTTCCAATGCCACTAATTAGATAGGTCCCTGAAAGGGTTAACATAAATCAACTCTTCAGAGAAAATACTGCAAATCATTACTACACACATACACACATTGGGAGAGATGGCCAAGGATGTAATTTAGAACTGCCCTGCAGTTAGATGATGTATCCTTTGTTGGAACTCAAACATGGGTAAAAGTAAGACCCCACTGAAAATGAGATACTGCATCTTGGCCAGGCTAACCTGTATCAGTACATTGTAGAAATGAATAAAATTAGTACCCCTCTAAAAATGAGAGAATGCATCTCATCAATGCTATCCTATGTCAGTACACTGCCAAAATGGATAAAATTATGACCACACTGAATATGACATATTGCATCTCAGCCAGGCTTTCCAGCTGTGCCAGTATATTGCAACAATATTATAATACCATCAAGAGGTTCTGGAGATATAAGAACATTGGGAGCAAAGCTTGAGAGATTCCAACAGTTTTACATGGAAAATACAGGGAAAAGGAGGCTGCCTTACAGAGAAATGCTTTTTTCAATCTGGGAGCACTGCAATTGCCACTGCTATGATTCTTTCTAATTCCCTAGGATGCCCTTTGCAACCTCAGAAAATGCCTAAAACATTAGCTGCCTAGCATTTATTTACCCTTCATACAAGTACAAAACTATGAGAGTTCCAATGCCATTAATTACATGGGTCCTGAAAAGGTTAATATAAATCAACTGTTCAATTACTTTGGGTAAATATTGCAAAGATTGGTGTGAATGATGATGTATTAAGACTCGTGTACATATATCTCAGTCCTGCTAGTTACCTTTCCCTGGGAAGAGGGGCTATGGGATTTTATTCCTATGAGTTTTTATTTAGATTCCTTAGACTGGTTCTGTACATGTTTGCTATACATTGACACTGTATTGAAATCTGTACATATCAGGCTCATGGTCTCATTTTCTTGGGGTCCTTAACAAGTAGTTTTTTTTAATTTTTTTTTATTCTGCACTTATACTTACAACTGATATTGTCATGTATTAAATGCTGTTACAACACTGAAGGCTTTAAAGTTTATGTAGTGCATTAACTGGTTGAGAGTATAGTTGAGAAACTGTCTCAAGCTAAGTTCTATATTATATTTTGTGTGAAACATTTGCTCACTTTGAGTAAACTTCACTTTAAACCCTCTGTATGCTGTATGTGTACGTGCTTGTGTGTGGATGTATGTACATGTGTGTATGTTTACATATATATATATAATATATATATATATATATATATATAAATGGCAAGAAAAAATCTAGAAATCTCATTGGCCAAGAGACATCAGCTGATGGTACATTAAATTTCTATATATGCACAGTCATCCTGGTCCTAATCCACATCACACAATGAGCAAATCAGTCCTCCTACAACCAGAGC
Source organism: Neoceratodus forsteri (assembly GCA_016271365.2). NCBI lineage: Eukaryota > Metazoa > Chordata > Ceratodontiformes > Ceratodontidae > Neoceratodus > Neoceratodus forsteri. Next base: position 556,385,889 of record CM028135.1, on the reverse strand, counting down.
AATCTTCTATCAGTCCCTCTGCAACCAGAACTGATCTTCCATCACAAACATGGTTGCTACCTTTACACTGCAAAAATATTCAACTGGGCCCTAAAAATAAAACTACCTTAAATAAAAAATGAAACAAATTAATTAAATGTTGTTTACCTGATCATCACACTCTCCTTACACACATAAACAAATTAGAAACATTAAGTATTGTTTATTGTTTTCATTACAACTGTTTCTTTACTGACAGTGAAAAAACCCTCCTTCTATCTTTACCTGTTCATCAGTGAAATCTCTTCTGCTTACACTGACAGTGAGATAATTGAGTCTCTGGCTCCAAAACAGGCCTTTGTTGTCTGTGTGTACAGTATGTTAGGAGAGTAATATTCTACCAGTGGAACTGAACAGAATTTTGAATCCCAGTATTCCATGGTAAACATTTCATGATAAGCATTCTATGTCATGAATGTGGGGAAAAATAGAAAAAAAAAACAGGATAAAGAAAGTAGGCACTATAGTAATACTTTATAAACAAAGAGAAAAGGTGGGAAAACACAGTTACATAGGCAGAGGCAGATCCAAACTGCTCAACTTCATTGCTGATGTTTATAAAAGCATGTACATTTTAATCATACATAGGTGTTTTCAGGTGAAATCTACCCCCACCACCACCAAAAAAGGCAACTTGGCAGGTTTAAAGTTTTTTTTTTCCTTTTCTTACTAACTTTACACCTCAATCCTATAGTAGTTTTCCTTTTATGTACTAGACCACAACACATAAGTAAAAAAACAAATATTAAGAGAAGGTTGCCTTCAATGTAAGTATATAACTACAGTGTAATGAAAATTAAGTTTTAAAGACTACTTCTGTTTTACAAATCTACAGATGTTACAGTGCATTTATATAATAATTTACATGTTACAGAGAAAATATTTATTTTCAACCAACTCTACTAATAAATACTTTTACTGCAAAGTACTGTACAACTTAACCTATTGCTGAGATATGCTATTTTACTCATTAATAGGGATTATTTTTTTTCAGATTTTAGATGTTGTAGAGGTAATGTATTGTGCACTCCTTTAAAAATAGTAAATACGTTTTAATCCCTATCAGAATAAATCAAACTAATTTTTTATAATAGTGGCCCATTTTATAAGTGTGATAATGCCACTCCAGGGTGTGCATTAAAGGATTTTAATGCACTTCCCAGGGATGTAAGGACACTCAGCCTTTAGCCTCATACCTTAGCATGCCCCTGGGGCATGCATTAAAATGCACACCCAGGAGTGACTTATTGTTTACATATATGTATGTTTATATATATATATATATATATATATATATATATAGACATATATATATATACAGTATATATGTGTGTGTCTGTGTTCATGTAAATACATATATGCATTTGTAGGTATATGTGTATGTATGCATATGCGCATATATATATATATATATAGATATATATAGATATATACAGTATATATATGTATATATATGTGTGTATCTGTGGGTATTTATGCGTGTATATCTATATGCGTGTATATATATTATATATAGATAGATGTATATGTGTATATATGTGTATACTGTATATGTGTATATGTATGTATGTGTGCATGTAAATGTATGTGTATATATATATATATCACACACATACACATATATATATATAGATATATGTATAATTTTATTTTAATTTCAACTTGCAATTAGGCCTCATTTCAGCATTTTGTCTTTCAAAGGGACACTTTTAATAAAAGTTGCAAGCTCATTTTACATGTATTAGGGAGAATAGCATCCCAAGGTTTTTCTATCAGTAGAATGCTTTCTTTAGACTTACTGAGACAGTTTAAAATTTATCTTAGAAGAGCTCTCTACTTGTTGATAATTCTTGATAAACTTTGCCCTTCAGGGGCTTCTCAGCTAACAGAATACTGGTGTTAATTAGCTTCTCTGAAGTAATCTTCTGTTATGTTTCAAAAGTACTGTAAATCATTGCTACACACACACACACACACACACACACACACACACACACACACACATATACACACACACTGGGAGAGATGACCAAGCATGTAATTTGAGACTGCTCTGTAGTTAGGTGCTATTATCTGTCTTGCAGTAGCTCTACAAATGCTGCTTACCAAGTTGGATTGAAAAGAAAAAGTGTTTCTTGTAGTCACTGCAAGGCTGCCAGAAGAGCTAGAATTAATCCGTTTGACCGAGCTCTGCACAGATATTTAGTCTGCAGCACCACAAGGCATACCTCTCAACCTTTTGTCCCCCAAATGTGGAACACTGCCTGTCACAATGTGGAACAAATGGGCAAAATGTGGAACACTTAATCAAATCTTTACCTAAAAAGCACAAAACACTATTAAAATGTTGCATTAATGTTGAGAATGTCTGTTATTAATAGAATAAGTTATTTTTTCCATCATTTACTATGGACATTTGCTTTAAAATGTTGACTCTGAATGTGGAACAAGTCCTCACAGTGTGAAACAGGGACCTTTTCTGAAGTAAAATGAGGAACGTTCCTTGTAATGTGGTACAGTTGAGAGGTATGCCACAAGGGTTAAATTGAAGGGCTGCAAAGTAGTGGAAGGATCATTTGAAAATTCCAAAGGAGGTGTTCTTTGGTCTGAATCCTGTAGCCTATTTTTAGAGCTATGCAATAGGGCTACAGGCTCCACCTACCTGCATCCCTAATGAGATGTGGGAAAGGGTCACTATAGCAGACCTTGCTTTCAGAAGGATTACTCTGCTTCAGAAGGGATGAGCAAAGGAAAATGGAGAGTAGAAGAATGCAGTAGTCTGCTACAGCCCCTCCTCCACTGAATAAAACTAATTTGTGCATATTTTATTGATCTGATTCATTTAAAATGCATTTCTCAAATCTTTCAGAACAGTTTTTAAGTTCATAGTGCATTTCTATATGTCCTAACTTGCAGCTGGAGTCATAAATTGCATGAGTCTGATATGTTCCCATGTTATTATCTCTGTTTTTGGGGCTGTCCCATTTTGAAGTACTCTTCATGTTTACATACTGGCAGTCAGACTCAATACATCGCAATAAGGCTGAGACGTGTCATAGCAGGGAGCACTTCAGCCATGGGAAAATCATTCTCCTCACTTCGTGGCTGGTAAGCTCTTATAGTGTATCACTGAATCCACCTCAGACAATATTTCACTCTGTGTTTCATTGAGAACTTTACTAATAGGTGTATTTATGCTGTCCTCAATATAATTTGAAACTTCCTTTTGATAATACACTGTGTAGTGAATGGTGGCATAACTGAATTCTCTTCAGTGGCACATTGCAAACAGTTTCTAATCCCAATCTATTTGTTATTGTTGGCTTTTATTTTATTCAGTGGCAATCAAAATAGTATTTTTTTCTGACTTATTGCAATGTGTTTTATTGCAGTTTGCATGGTAATAGACTGGTGTTTACTGTCAGTAATACATGTATTTTGTGCGATCCTTTACATGGAATATCTAGTACCATCACATGACACCCATTACATACCACACTGATCAGAAGTCTGCACCACTAACTGTATGTTACACAATACTTGTACCAACAGGGTAGTAAGGCACTATCAGTCATAAAGAAAAAAATGCTACATTCCAAATGTGTCTTATTGTCATTTTGTACCCACTGCTGTGTTTCTAAAATGGTGAACTATTGAGTGGGTGCAGAATGTACAAATACACATTCTGCAAAAGTTTTAGTTTTTGATTTACCCAAGAGATAAATCTCCATGTTGTTTTAAAAAAATGGGTACATTCTGATAAACTTGACAAGGAATGGGACTGACAGTCTGCTCTGGCACCTACAACGTGCTTTGTCCATTACACCCCCAATGCAGTTACCAACCATTTGCAATTTAGAATGGGTTTTGCAAAGTGGCTGAAACTTGTTGAAGGTGCAATCCCCACAGTTTGTACTATTGTCAATTAAAAAAATGCTTGCAGAAAATGTATATAAATGTCCATTTAATGGAAGCAAAACAATGGACTCACTATCAAAAAGAAGAGGCCACATCATTGACAAACTCATTGTTATCAGGGTTAGTATTATATTTCTCTTTTTACTGACTATAACAAGGTACTGATTCATGTAATTAGTTGTGAAATAGTGTGTTTACCCCACCCCCGCTGACCATGATTCTGTCACATGATCACCATGTTTGTACAACTTCACATCCATGAACTGTGCATATGACCCCACTGTGGCTCCCACACTCCCTAGCCCATTGACTCTCTCTGTAACCCTTCACATTTGCCTGTACATTCAACCCACTGGGGCCCACCATTATTATCCATGTATGATCTGCATCTACCCTGTAACTTATCCCCCCCACCCACACAGCCGACTACCTGCTATGGAGCTGCTTTGGACGTTACTATGGATGTGTTTTGCTTGATTATGTGGCACCTTATGTATACCCTCTCACTGACATGTGTCAGCATGCATGCACGGATATCTATGTTTGTATGCCATTAGTTACTGGTGCTGAGTTACAGCTCTCTGAAATGTACATATGGTATTATCCTAACTGAATATCCTGGCATGTTGTCATACTGATAAGTGATTCTTTCCTGTGTCTTCATGGATCACACCTGCATATGGTCAGTGCTGCCCGAAGCTGGATAGCACCAGTTTGGATGTGTGCCATATTAAGGACAAGAGGGCCCCCCTTTTATTTATTTAACTTGGGTCAATAGGGAGAGCCTTGTCATGGCAGCCAGGTTTCATACTAACATTCCTCCCACCCACACCCCATAAGGGCTGACGAAACAAAAACAAAATAATATTGCTTACTTAGTCTGCTCACAGGTGAGGTACTAGTGACAACATTTGTACTCACTGATTATCATATGGTGTTACTCTATGGTCAGAAATATAACAGGGTCCCTTTTTTCTTTTCTTTTCCTTTTTTTTGTTTAACTTGGGTTAATGGGGGAGGGCCTTGTTGTGACAGCTCGGCTTCATACTAACACTCTCCCCCACCCGCAGCCCATATAGGCTTCTCATATCACCAATAAATAATATCGGTTACTTAGCCACACGCTGGCTTGGTGTTAAGGATAACATTTTACTGCCTCATTATCGCCTGGTGTTACTCCATGGTCTGAAATACAACAGGGTCCCTTTTTTCTTTTTTCATTATTTAAATTGGGTCACTGGGGGAGAACCTTGTTGTGGTGGCATGGCTCCATACTAATTCCCCCCCCACATCTGATATGAGCTGCCTAAACCAAAAATAAATAAATATTTGTTACTTAGCCTGCCCACAGTTATGGTGCTACTGATAACATTTGTACCCACTCATTGTCACCTGGTGTCATTCCATGGTCAGAAAGACAACAGGGTCCCTTTTTTCTTTTTTTCTGTAACCTGAGTCAATGGGGAGAGGGCCTTATCATGGTGGCCCTGCTTCATCACAACACTTCCACAGCATCCAGCCCCCATGTGGCCTGCCTAAACCAAAAATAAATAATATTGGCCACTCAGCTTGCACACAGGCATGACTCTACTGATAAGATTTGTGCTCACAGTTATCATCTAGTGTCACTCTCTGGTCAGAAATCCAACAGGGTCCTTTATTTTTCTTCTTTTAATTTTATTTAACCTGGGTCAATGGGTGAAGGGCCTTATCGTGGCAGCCCGGCTTCATACTAACGCCCCCCAAACTCCATATAGGCTGCCTAAACCAAAAAGAAATAATATTAGTTACTTAACCTACCCACGGGTGTGGCATTACTGATAACATCTGTACTCACTCATTATCCTCTGGTGTCATTCCACGGTGAGAAATACAATGGAGTACCTTTTTTCCTTTTTTATTTACCTGGGTCAATGGGGGGGGGCCTTGTCATAGTGGCCCAGCTTTATACTGACACTCCATCTGCAACCACACCCCATATGGGCTGCCTAAAATAAAAACAAATAATACTGCTTACTTAGCCTGCCCACAGGTGTGGTGCTACTGGTAACATTTGTGAGACAGGCTACTGTTATTTAGGTACTAATGTGTGTAGTGGAATGGTGCATTATGTTCTCATTTTCAGTTTTCATTTGTGGTAGGGGGTAAGGCTGTGACATTCTTATACCTTAGGTGCCCCTAGGACACATAATTTTGCCTAAGGACAACAGCAGTTCCTAAGTACCTGACCACAGCAGCACCTAAAATAAAAACATGGCTAACTAGTGCCTATCATGCTGTAACTTTAAATCCACCTCCATTTTGTCCACACCTTCTTCTTGCTCCTGTGGTCCACCACTTCACCGAGTACTGCCACCTTTCTGCTATGAGGTGAAATTATGGGAGTCAGGATCTCTCTGGCATCTAAGACTGTGAATGGAGAGGGCCCTGACTGACTGCTGATGCTGATGACTGATCACCAACAGGAAGTGCTACTCAGGAGCGATGCTCAGCCTACCACAATGCGTAATGGATGTTAGCCACTGAGGCGGGTCAGTCATTGGTGTAGCAGTAGCAAGCGAGGTGTTGTCTTATTATGTGTTTATACCCCATTTTCTACCACAGTGGCTCCACATTTCAGCAATGACCATCCCCACTCTGTGTCACTCTCCTGTGCCTCACCCAAACTGCTTTCTTACTTCAATGGGTGACTGGGAGAAACAGGAGGTGGAGCAGAGCCTGTGTGGTTGTTGCCCAACATCCATGGCACTCAGGGTGCTTTTCCTCCTTGGTTTTTGCCTCTGCTCCAGAGGTTTGTAATGCATGCTATGTGGCAGTCATATGACATGAAGATACTACACCTAACTGAGTGTCTTCCACACGGGCCTTGTGTGAAACAACTGCTGATACTTTGCCACACAACCTACACTTGGTATCAGACAAGCAGTAGCTCATATGTCCCCCCCTCAAATGCAGAAAGCTATCTACAGATGTTCAGTCCTCATTAATCCACTGACACAAAGTGCTCACAGTCCATTCCCAAACCTGAATTGCTGCTGTGGTTGGTGGTGTGGCAAACTTCTTTAATGCACCAGTTATGGTTAATGTCACAAAGTAACCAGTGTATTAATGAAGTTTTTTTGCATCCAGGTCACATGCTGCATGTGGTGCAACCTTTTATTATTTATTCTGTGACACTTTCAAAAGGATACGGCTTGGGATTCAAGTTCTGGGATCATCATTGTAGGGTCGGAGTGTTCCCAATAGGTTTCAACAATGCAGAGTCACTGAAGTCTGCATATCTTGTAAGTAGACACTGAGCAGTCAGAGCTGATGATTCAGATGTTAGGCAGTCATGAAGATGTGGAAGGGGGTTTAATTAGTTTGTCATTGTGTGATGGGAAGAAACATAAATCGCAAGCTATAAGTGATGACTACATCTTTACAGAAATATACTGTGTGTTGTATCTAAAACTATAAAGTTAGGGGAGGCTGCAATTATGTTAATCTATGAAGAATCGTTGGTAGTGCTTGAGCAACACTCTCTTGTGTGGTGCTGAGGGATACTGATTTTCTGTCTTCAAATTGTCGGAGGTGCAGGTTCCAACAGCTGCCATCTGTCATCCGTGAAGGACTGCAGCAGGGTCCTGACCTCTTGAATAGTAACTCTTGCTGCTTGTTTGCCATGAGCCCTCTGGTGTTGAATTTTTACTTACTATTCAGATACATGGGCTCTGACATTTTGTCATTCCTCCTGTGGGACTGGGACAGTTCATCACTTAGCTTGCAGTATTTGAAACACTCCCTCTGAGATATGGTACAGCTGTGTACCTGTCTCCAAAACACTCTGAGGTGGGTAGAATAGGGCATCTGAAATTTTATATGATGGTCTTTAAAGGTTCTTAATATTCTGGCATATGCTTGGTGTTTCCTCATATTGGGGGGGGGGATCCTGATCAAAGTGGAGCTTGGAAGTGTTACAGGAAACAGTAAGAATCAGTTTTTTGTTACCAGGCTGTTTTAAGGATTTCCTCTTTGTCTCAATAGGAACTGAATTTATTCACTGTAGAGCAGGACTTCTTTTGTGAATCCAATAGTTTAGGAAGGAGGGATCTGTATGTATATCTTAGTGGAGAGTGTCACTAGACATTAGGGAAATGGTGGCTCACTGCTGTCACTGCAGCCTGCAGCACAAGTTCCAGTTGCAGCTGCAGAAGCCAAGAAAGTCCAGCTGTTATACAGAGAACACAGGTAAAACACAGGTGATTGCCCATCTTAACATTTCCACCATTCCAGCTGCACATGCCCCAGCACCCAGCACCTACAATCAGTCTTTGCACCCCTAGCACCTTACCTGTCATATTCCTTCGACAAGGCCACCTGGCTGCACTGTCTCCCACCCTCACCCACCTTCCCCCTAATATCTACACTCCTGCCCCTGCCCCCAACCACCTCCCGTACTCCCCCCTTACCCTCTGCACCTCCTACCCCCCTCGATCTCCTACACTTACTTCTCCCCACCGATCCCCCGCCTTGCTCATAGCTCAAGTCTTTGTACTGGTTATTACATGTCTGTAAGTCAATGACTATATGTTTGTAACTAAAAATGATGACTGTTGCACATGCTAACATGGAACCTTTGTAAAAGATCCTCGGCTCAAAGGTATTATAATCCTAGATTGAAATTAAAAAAAAGGCTCCTCTCACTAAGGCTACGTTTGCTGGCCAAGGCACCTAGCTTCACCTGAGCTCTTTCCTTCTAGCTCACTTGAAAGGACAGAACTAAGAACCTTACCAGAGTAAGGGAAAGGATTAAGACTTTTAGCCAGGCAGATTTACTTTGTGTTGTTGTTTTTATTTTGTACTTACAGGGATTGTTACTGTTTGTTGCTAACATTTCATTGCTTTATTTTTCTCTGATTCAAATTGCTGTTGCTGGGTATACCTTCTGCTGCATTATTGCAAGGTGTGCCTACAGGTGTGTGCTAACAGATTACTGCTGTAATCTTCTGATTCAAATTGTCTTTTGCAAGGTACATCTCCTGTTACTGCTTTATTTTTCTCTGTAGCAAAGTGTTTCCTACAGGGTATATCTTCTGTGAAATTATTACAGGTGGTGCTTAAATTTTTGTGACTTTTTATCATTAGGCTAAGCAAAATTAATGCTTGCCCCTATTTTATTTATTTCTTTTTTGATGAAAAGTTTTTTTTGTCTCAGAGGTGTTGCAGTCTCCTTCTCACATTGAAGACAGGGAGAGTGAGAAAGCAGCCACAGCTTCCTTGAATCAAGGAGGTTATTTTCTAGACTACACTGAACTGAATTATTACTTCTTGGACCTGTGTAAGTAACGAGTATTGATTATGTTTTTGGGGTGGACTATTCTTAATTTTAACTTTAATTTGCTTGGGAGGAACTGTAGCTGGGAGATATTTGCAGTCAGTTGTGTCTAGACCGGTTACTTAGCCTTTGTGAAACAGGTGTCTGAAAGGAAGGAAGACACTCCCTGGGGTGGAGGGTAAGAGTTGTAGGTGATTGTTTCTGGACAGCATAAGTTTACTCCCACCCACCCTTCCCCTCACCCCACCCACCCAAGCACATAACTTCCTTTATAGCAGGGTCTCTGACATCACTTCCTCAAAACTGCTAACAACATACACCTGTTCATATCCTTAAAGGCACAGCACACTGAATAGGTGGTAGTGACACTCACAAGCTTGCACACACTAAAACAAGAACAAAAAAACAAAAAAAGCATCTGTAACAGGAAGGGGCACAGACCTCTGGGGAGTGGTACAATGCACTGGCTGTGGAACAGCAGTCTTCTGGGAGACATTCTGGAAACTGCGTTGCTGCCCTATTTGCAGGCACCTCTCTGGTTTGAGGGAGGAGATTGTTCATCTCCATGCTGACCTAGCAAGGATTCAGGAAACCTGCTCCCCCACCCAGGGACCACCCAGGCCACTGCCACTACCTCAGAGGTTGTCAAGAAAGAGGAGTGGTTGGACCATGGTGGGCTCAGGGAGGGTGAAGGTGGTGGAAACGAGGTGCATCCCTCCAGTTGTGTCTCTCCACAATTCATTCGCCATTCTGGCGAAGCATGGTTCCTCTATGGAGGGACCTGCAATGGAGACCAAGGAGGATGCAAGGAACCTCCACAATGGAGACCCACAGGAGGGTGGCCCAGGACCCTGCAGGGGAAGGAAACAACTCCTGGTGGGGGACTCAGTTATTAGGGGGTAGAACTGGGGAGGGAGGGGAAAGGGAGGTAAGGTGCCTGCCCAGTGCCAAGGCTTGGAGGGACAGGAAATGAATCCTCAGGATCATGGGAGCAGTGGCAAGGGGGAGGGAGCTGGACGTCATTATCCACCTAGGGATGAATGACCTGGCTGAGAATGGATCAGAGCAGTGCAACAGGAGTTTGTGGCATTGGGGATGGGCCTTAGACAAGTAGCACACATGGTAACTTTCTCAAAATTGCTACCTGTCTATGGCATGGATGAGGCTAGGGCACTCCGCACCATGGGATTCAATGACTGGTTGAAAAGCTGGTGCAGAGCTCAGGGATTTGGCTTCATTGGGGACTGGGGCTCCACCTGGAGGGATGCAGCCCTATACAGCCACGATGGTTTGCATCTATCCTGGAGGAGAACCAGGATCCTAGGTGATAGGTTTAAATGCTTTAGTGGCAAGCTTTTAAACTAGCAAGGGGGGGGAGGCACTGAAGAGGAGAAGGGAAATCCTTGCCCCCCCAAAAAATCAGGGTAATTAATGAGGTAAATACCAAAATAGAGCATCAATAGGGAGATGGGATGGGGTAAATGGAGAAAAAGACAAAGGCAGTAGGGACAGGGATGGGGCAAAAAGAAATAAAGCCATAAAAAAATGGAGGGTAATGAGTACCAATGCCCATAATCTAGTTAACAAGCTCCCCTGAAATGGGGGCCTTGATGGAAGAGGGATGCCTGGATATTGTGGCAGCCCATCTGTGGGCTTCCCAAGCTGCTCCTGTGGCCCTGGCTCTCTCCGAGCAGGTCACAGCTAACAGACCACCCGACTGACACCCGGAGAGATTCAAACAGTCCATCTGCGGGCTTCCCAAGCTGCTCCTGTGGCTCTGACTCTCTCCGAGCAGGCCACAGCTAACAGACCACCTGACTGACCCCCGAACAGATTCAGACAGTGCATCTGCAGGCTTCCCAAGCTGCTCCTGTGGCCCTGGCTCTCTTCGAGCAGGCCACAGCTAACAGATCACCTGACTGACCCCGTACATATTCAGACAGCCCATCTGCGGGCTTTCTAAGCTGCTCCTGTGGCCCTGACTCTCTCTGAGCAGGCCACAGCTAACAGATCACCTGACTGACCCCCGGACAGATTCAGACAGTCCATCTGCGGGATTCCCAAGCTGCTCCTGTGGCCCTGGCTCTCTCTGAGCAGGCCACAGCTAACAGACCACCTGACAGACCTGCGGACAGATTCAGGTACGCACCGGACATCCGAAACTCATGGTTTTGAATGCCACTGTTTTGACTGGATGCCCAGTGGAGGAGCCAGGCACTGATTGGCAGCTTTGCTCCTTGGCTGATTTTGGCTGATTTTACAACACCTGGTGCTTCCTGATCTCAGGGAAATCTCTTTCTGTGCTGTGTTCTAGACTGAATTTTTGTTAATGTAATTTAAATATGTTATGCATCAATTAGTCTTACTTTACCTGCCAGCTTAGCTAGTCTATTACAAGCCACTAGTCTTGTCTCTGGGTGATACTTAGTGCTATGCAATCTAGTGCTGGACAAACTGTATTGTATAGCAGCTGATGTTTGACTGCTGGACCTAGACACTGAGCAAGACTGTTGCAGTTTTCCATTTCTGCCCTACTGACAAACCCTGCCCCTTCCCCACACTGGTCACTCTGCTAATTATTATTTCTCTGCCCCACTTGTAATGCTGTCTCTCTAAACAAACTACTTTCTTCTCTTTCTTACCTACAAACCCTTCCCTTACACCACCCTGCTGCTGCTGTCCTCCTCAGACATCCCGGTGCCAAAGCACAGAACCCCCACCATTAACTCCTCTTCTAGCTCTAAGTAATTGCCCTGCATTTACCACCTCTTTACCTCATGCTTTGTCCTATCCCATTGCCTGCCCCCCACTGAGCTTGCTATTGTACTCTAGCTGTATTTAATCCTCTGTGTTTCCCTCCTTGTTCCATAGACAGCTCATCTGCAGGCTTCCCAAGCTGCTCCTGTGGTCCTGGCTCTCTCTCTGAGCAGGCCACAGCTAGCAGACCACCCGACTGACCCCCATACAGATTCAGACAGCCCATCTGCAGGCTTCCCAAGCTGCTCTTGTGTCCCTGGCTCTCTCTGAGCAGGCCACAGCTAACAGACCACCCGAATGACACCCGGACATATTCAGACAGCCCATCTGCAGGTTTCCCATGCTGCTCCTGTGGCCCTGGCTCTCTCCGAGCAGGCCACAGCTAACAGACCACCTGACTGACCCCCGGCCAGATTCAAGTATGCACCGGACCTCCGAAACTCGTGGTTTTGAATGCCGCTGTTTTGACTGGATGCCCAGTGGAGGAGCCAGGCACTGATTGGCAACTTTGCTCCTTGGCTGATTTTGGCTGATTTTCCAATGCCTGGCACTTTCTGATCTCAGGGACATATCTCTCTGTGCTGTGTTCTGGAATGAATTTTTGTTAATATAATTTACATATGTTATGCATCAATTGGTCTTACTTTACCTGCCAGCTTAGCTAGTCTATTACAAGCCACTAGTCCAGTCTCTGGGTGATACTTAGAGCTGTGCAATCTAGTGCTGGACAAACTGTATTGTATAGTAGCTGATGTTTGACTGCTTGACCTAGCTACTGAGCAAGACTGCTGCAGTTTTCCATTTCTGCCCTACTGACAAACCCTGCCCCATCCCCACACTTGTCACTCTGCTAATTATTATTTCTTTGCTCCAATTGTAATGCTGTCTCTCTAAACACCCTACTTTCTTTTCTGCCTTACCTTCAAACCCTTCCCTTACACCTCCCTGCTGCTGCAGTCCTCCTCAGATGTCCTGGTGCCAAAGCACAGACCCCCCCCATTAACTCCTCTTCTAGCTCTAAATTATTGCCCTGCATTTGCCACCTCTTTACCTCATGGTTTGTCCTTCCCCATTGCCAGCCCCCCACTGAGCTTGCTATTGTACTCTAGCTGTATTTAATCCTCTGTGTTTCCCTCCTTGTTCTACAGACAGCCCATCTGCTGGCTTCCCAATCTGCTCCTGTGGACCTGGCTCTCTCCGAGCAGGTCACGGCTAACAGACCACCCGACTGACCCCCGGACAGATTCAGGATCACACCGGACCACCGAAACTCGTGGTTTTGAATGCTGCTGTTTTGACTGGATGCCCAGTGTAGGAGCCAGGCACTGATTGGAAACTTTGCTCCTTGGCTGATTTTGGCTGATTTTCCAATGCCTGGCAATTCCTGATCTCAGGGAAATCTCTTTCTGTGCTGTGTTCTGGACTGAATTTTTTCACCCACCCCCTTCCCCACCTCCTCACAGTATTAAATAGACCCTTACTCTGCTCCTTTCCTCAGCCTAGCAACTAATTGGACATTCCACTGCTGCACATTTTATTGCTATTGGCCTCGCTGTCTTCAATACCTGACTTGACCCACTTTCTCACTACCCCTTTTTAAAGCAGTCCCACCCACAGGATCACACACATGCTCTCAATTTTTTCTCCAGCCACTCCACCTAACTCCTCTCAATTACTGCTCTACCTGCCCTATTGTTAGGGACCTTACCCTAATTCAACTATATACCCTTTCAACTATAAACCAGCTAGCAGTTAAGCAGGCCAGCAACACCAAACAAACTACCATGGGGTGCAACCACCTACTACTACTCCTCAGAACCTCTTTTGGCATTGCTGGTACCATATACAAATTCGGACCCCTACCTCCCCACTCTGAATCCTCACTGGGTGCAAGCTGGAAGAAAAGCATACACATGGCCACTACCACTTCTGGTAACGATAGGCTCTTTATCCTCCCACAACTCCCATACACAGTTATTGCCAAGCCAACCTTGCAAACTGTAACCATAATGGTTAGCTTTCCCCCTAATTTAACACAGGCGTATAGACACCTCCCCCACCTGAAGTGCAGGCTACGGAAGACACGAGGGAAGATAAACATCACCCTATCTTCCAGAAAGGTTATCTTTCTGCTACTGCTACTCTCTGGCAATGTTCAGCTAAACCCTGGACCAACAACTCTGAGGAGCAGGGGGTCTATACAGTGAATGGCCTAAAGATAGCAATGCTAAACATCTGCAGCCTAACTGCCAAATTCAACCAACTCCAGGCTTGGATGACCATCCATGCCCCTGACATACTCTGCCTAACTGAAAGTTGGCTGTCGGGTAGGATCAAAGATGGTGAGGTAGCCATTGAATGATTCCAAGCATTTTGACTTAATAGAATATGCCAGAAAAGTGGCGGCTGCCTCCTATATGCCAGAAACTCACTGAGTTGCTCCGTCCTCCCCATATCCAAAGTTGTGGAGGATTATGAGCTACTAGTGGTAAAAATACAAGTTGGCCTAAAAGGCAAGACCCTTACCATCGCCACAACCTACCTGCCCCCCAAGAAAGCCAAGGAAGGCCTTCCTCTTGTTATGGAAGAAATTAGCACACTCAGAAAGGGCTCAGAACTCATCTTGACTGGTGACTTTAATATTAACTGGTTATGTAAGGAGGCAACACACTCCAGAGACCTAATCACCTCTCACAGTCTCATGCAACTTGTAACTGACTGCACCAGGCAGGACTACAAGGCTGGTACCAGCATCCTCATTGACTGGGTCTTAGCTAGCTCACTGACTCAATTCTCTGAACTCAGGGTTCTCCCAGACGTGCTAAGTGACCACTCCCCAATCTCCTTCATATGGACCACTAAACTTGGCAAAAGACCACCCAGCCTCATCGAGAGCAGGGTTCTGCAGAAAGGCAAACTTGGATCCCTCAAATTGGCCCTGTCTGCCAACAACTGGTCACCCATCAACAAGGAACCTACACTGGACCAGGCCCTTAGTTTTTTCACTGATGGCTTCAATTCCATCTGTGATATCTATGCACCACACACAAAATGAAAAATTCAGGAGGAGGTTAACGGCTGGATTGATGGCAAGCTCCTCTCCCTCCATAAGGAGAGGGACTGCCTCTGGGAAAAAGCCTTAAACTCAGGCAGCAAGCATGACCTACAGTGCTACAAAACTGCTAGAAATTGGTGCACCAAACTTATCAGGCTCGCAAAAGCCAATTCCATAAGACCCAGCTTAACAACGCATGGGAGATGGAAAGAGGTTTTGGGACAATATCAAGAACATCCTTGGTAAAGATCAAAAGCAGCACCCTAAGATACTCAACATTAATAACTCATCCTCCTCAGATCTGCTAGCCATTGCTGATGCCTTTAACCAAGCCTTTAAAGACCTGTCCTCATTGCTGCCTCCAGGCTACCTTCTGCCCGTGGAGGACCAAGGTTGCACCAACCTGCTCTTAACTAACCACCCAGCCTTCTACCTTAAGAAGGTGATGGTGAAGGAGGCCCTAACGATGGTCAGGAAAGTCCTTGGCAAAACCAGATTGGGGAGTGACAGGCTACACATGAAGTTACTATCTCTCACCCTTGATATTCTTATTATGCCCATAACAATGCTATTTAATAAATCTTTGGCCCTAGCTCAATTTAGAGAGGTATGGAAGCAAGCCCTGGTAACTCCAGTGCATAAGAAAGGTGACAAGGCACTGGTGTCAAACTACAGGCCAATATCTATCTTCTCCCCACTATCTAAAGCTTTGGAAAAAATCACGGCAAGTCAACTCACAGAATACCTCAATAAGTACAATCTGCTCTGCCCAAACCAACATGGCTTCAGGCAAAAACACAGTACCATCACCGCACTGCTGGAATACACTGACTGTGCACACAAGGTACTGGATGAAGGCAAATTGGTGGGGTCCATCTTCATTGACCTCATCAATGCCTTCGACACCATCAACCACTCTCTACTAGTACTCCAGCTCCAAAGATTGTGTGTGGCACCAAACGCTGTGAATTGGTTCAATGACTACCTAACACACAGGAGCCAGTGAGTCAAAATTGGGCAGACATTATCCAGCTCCAGGGATGTACTCCTAGGAGTCCCTCAAGGATCAATTCTAGGGCCCCTGCTTTTCAGCCTCTTTGTAAATTACCTACCCATAGCCTGTGACACCAAACTTATTCTGTATGTGGATGATGCCATGCTGCTGAGCAGCAGCACCTCTCAGATTGCCCTACAAACAGAACTACAGAACTCTTTCAATAAACTCTAGGACTGGTTCAGTAGGCAAAAGCTGCTACTAAATTAAAAGAAAACCAAGGCCATGCAACAATCCAGCCTCTACAACAAACACAAGCATGCTCCTCTCGTGATCACCAACAAGACTGGTGAGCAGATTGAGCAGATGCACTTGTTCACGTACCTTGGAGTCACCATTGATGACTCTCTCACTTATACGCACCACGTAGACTCCGTTGTCAAAGTGGTAAACACAAAGATCGGGGTCCTCTATAGGCATAAGAAATCCCTCACCCTGGAAGCACTCTGAATCTCAGGCTCCAGATCCATACTCTCCACGATAGACTATGGTCTGGTGATCTATGGAGCTGCTACTGATACAGTGCTCAAAAGGGTCCAAATTTCACTCAATAAGGCATGCCACCTCACCCTGCATGCAGATCACTACACTCATACTTGCACCCTGAATGTGCGTACAAACTAGCTTAACCTAAAAGACAGGATCAAATACCAAACTTGTCTCCTGGGAAAGAAGGCACTCCTCAGAAAAACCCCACCCTATATAGGAAACCTGCTCGAGGCTTCTCTCTCAACACACATCACCAGATGGAGAAAGAATGGAGCACTGTCCATACCATTCCGCTGAACCTCACTAGGGCAGCGTGCTTTCTCCTATCGTGCCCCCCTCTGGATAAATGAACTCCCAATGAAATTACAAACAAACAACAGCCTGTCTCAATTCAAAGTAGGCCTCAAACAGCACCTAATGTCTAACTCAAAATGTACCTGCTTCTCAGGCCACACTTGATAGACAGGCTTACCCCCAAGGTAACACATAGCAGGGCTACCTTGCGAGACCTGCCTCCATTCCAGCCAAGCCAAGGGCTTAAGGAAGCTATCAGTCCTCTTTAAACGCACTTGATACTGCCCCTCCCAAACCCTCCCCACACTCACTCACACCATACTCGACAAAGCCCTCTGGAGCTGCTCCCCATCACAGCCCCCCCATTTCACTATCCCCCACCTCTCACTCTCTGTGGTTGATTTCAGACCCAATCCCCCCTTGTTTCACTGTCACCCAGCCTCTCGCTATCTGGGATAGTGTTAAACTCTATGCAGATACTCTGCCATAGTCTATCAACGTATTTGGATGTTTCCAAGGGTGTGCTACCTAGGGCATCCTATTAGAAATAGCATAGTATTCAATTACAACTGCTCAGTTTTTTTTCTTCCATTCATCTAATTGTCATGTAATCACTCTTTAATGCCTAATGACCAGGCCTCTGTAACCACTGAATATGTGTATTGTCTTATTGTCCACCCTGACGTGGAACCTTTGTAAAAGAGCTCACGGTCAAAGGTCTTTCTGAAATACTAATTAAACAATTAATTAAACACAGAAACATGGTACACAGAGAACCATGACTGGGATGTCAACATACTAGGGTATACAATCTACAGGAGGGACAGGGAGGGAAGAAGAGGACGAGGAGTAGCTCTCTATGTAAGGGAAGGGATAAAAGCAACAGAACTAAAGGGTGAACAGGGAGGAGAGGAGAGGAGGCACTGTGGGTCACCCTGGAGACTGGAAATGGCTCCACAATCTGCACAAGGGTTGTATACAGACCCCCCGTTTCAGGGGGGGAATGGACAAGGAAATGATAGAAGGCATCCTTGGAATGGCAGAGAAAAGGGAGATATTGCTGATGGGGGAGCAGAATATGCCAGATGTTGACTTTAGCACCTTTGCTGCAGCCACATCCAAGAGCAGGGCCATTCTCGATGCCCTACACGGGGCATGCCTCAGACAGCCAGTTTTGGAACCCACTCAGGAGATAGCAAACTGTAACCTGGTACTCTCAAATGGGAATGGAGAAAGGATCTCTGATTATGAAGTGGGTAGCCATCTGGGAACAAGCTACCACCAAACTGTGTGTTTCACGATAAACTTAGCTGTAGAGTCAAGCCACACAAAAGTGAAGGTACTAGACTTCAGGAGGGCTGATTTTGTCAAAATGGGAGAGTGCCTCAGAAAAGCACTAGCAAACTGGCAAGAAGGTGGGGTGGAGCAGCAATGGGGAAACATCAAAACTGCCATCACAGAGGCAACAAGTCTTTGTGTGAAGCAAATAAACAAATCAAAACAATAGAAAAAAACACTATGGTTCTCAAAAGAAGTAGTGGGGAAGGTAAGGGAAAAAAAGATAGCATTCAGGAAGTATAAGGAAACACAGAAGAAGCGGGACAGAGAACTGTACTAGTTAAAGCAGAAGGAAGTGGGTAAGGCAGTCAGAATAGCAAAGGCCCAAACCAAGGAAAAGATAGCCAACTCAGTTAAGAAGGGGGATAAAACCTTTTATTGATACATTAGGGAGCAAAGAAAGACTAAGGCAGGGATACTGAGGCTGAATAAAGAGGAAGGTGGTTGGGCAGACAGCGACAGTGGAAAAGCAGGGATACTGAACAAATATTTCTGCTCAGTATTCACAATGGAAAAGCAGGGGGAAATACCTAATCCAGTCAATAGAAGCATCTCTGGATGGGGGGTTGATATTAGTCCTTTCACAGAAGAAAGGATTCTGAAAGAACTCTTAAAACTGAAGGTGGATAAAGCAATGGGGCCTGATGGGATTCACCCAGAATTTTAAAAGAACTAAGGAAGAACTAGTTACACCGCTTGACTACCCTTTTAATAAATCATGGAGGATGGGGTGGTACCTAAGGACTGGAGGAGGGCAGATGTGATTCCCCTTCACAAAAGTGGGAGCAAGACAGAGGCAGGAAACTACAGACCTGTCAGTTTGACCTCAGTGGTAGTGAAAATGATGAAATCACTTCTGAAGGAAAGAATTGTTGAGTACCTAGAGGCCAGTGGGGCACAGGACCCAAGGCAGCATGGATTCACAGTGGGAAGGTCATGTCAGACAAATCTAATTGATTTCATTGACTGGGTGACCACAGCAGTAGACCAGGTAGGGGCTGTGGACATGGCCTACATAGACTTTAGCATGGCATTTGACACAGTCCCGCACAAAAGATTAATAAACAAATTAGCCAGCCTGGGAGTGGGGGCTGCCTTGGGGGGCCCAGGCAGAACCAGATGGTGGCTGGAGAAAGGACGGATGCCAGGACGTGGATGCAGACCGGAGGCGCCTGACAAGGTAAAAAGGATTAACTAAAAAAAAAAAAAAAGCTATGGTGTTTCTTTTTTTTTAATGACAGCACTTTTATGTGTTTTCCATGCTTGTTAGTTCGAGGAGAAAAGCAACAAGATGGTGGTCTCATGGCACAAAAAATGCTTTGTGATGTGAGAAGCAAGTGGTGAGACATCAAAAAAGAGTCCTGCGATATGCAATTTTTTATTTTGCACCAAAACGTTATGTCAAAATCACTACTGCACATCCTCAGAATGGGAAAGCACAAAACTTTAAAGCCTTATAACTCGGGAATCATTTCATGTTTTTTCACCAGCCCTCAAAGCAATACTTTAGGACAAAACACCTGTGCCCTGCAAGTTTGGGGGCAACATTCCATTAACATGTAGGCTGTAGGTGAGAGCAAAATAAAACCATGTTAAGTAAAGAAAAAAAATTGACATTTACAGAAAATTACATATGCAGATCACAGAAACTGAACAAGCTGCAACCACAAAACTTTTTCACAGATCAAGACTTTGCTTCGCAGACAACACATGCAACATTTCCACTGATGTAGTCAAACGGTGCCAAAGCTATTAATGTGCAAAGTTAGGGGGTTAACACTGAACACCCTACTCAACCCTAACAATAGTGGCACTACCATGCCACTATGATAGATAGATAGATAGATAGATAGATAGATAGATAGATAGATAGATAGATAGATAGATAGATAGATAGATAGATATTGTAGATCTATCTATCTATCTATCTATCTATCTATCTATCTATCTATCTATCTATCTATCTATCTATCTATCTATCTATCAATCTATATTCTATTCAAAAAAACATTAATGTACCATTAGGGTTCTTTATGATTATACTTGCTCAAAAAGTAGGGAAATTCTATGCAAAAAAACTTTGTTTATGCACCATTAGGGTTCCAGCATCAACAGTTGGGAAATTAGATCTTAGGGTTCCCAACTCTAAGACCCCACCTCCACCCTTGGCTTCCAACCCTAAGACCACACCCCCACCCTGCGTGCAGGAACAGGTGAGAGGGGTGTGCTTCAGGGTTGCGAACACTTATGCTCACCCCATTCCAAGAGTAAATAAGCTAAGATGGATACAGAATAGAAACATAGAAACACAGAAACATAGAAGTTGACGGCAGATAAGGACCGCAAGGCCCATCCAGTCTGCCCATTTCTTTTTTCTACCTTATAAATGTGCCATCGGCCTTTGCTCTGTCAGTGGCCTATCTATTCATAGTCATTTGTATTGCTCCCTTATGCCTATCCCATGCCTGTTTGAAGCCTTGCACTGTATTCATAGCCACCACTTCTTGTGGTACCATTCCATGCATCCACTACCCTTTCTGTGAAAAATAATTTCCTCACATTCCCCTTCATCGGACCCCTCTAATCTCATGCTGTGTCCTCTTGTCCTGCTATTTTTCTTATATTTAAACATGTTAGACTCTTTCACCTTGTTAATGCCCTTAAGGTGTTTGAATGCCTCGATCATATCACCTCTCTCCCTCCTTTGCTCAAGGGTATACAAATTGAGCTCTGTTAATCTGTCCTCATATGTCTTCTGATGCAGTCCCTGCACCATTTTGGTTGCCCTTCTCTGGACTGCCTCAATTTGGTTAATGTCCTTGTGAAGGTGTGGCCTCCAATACTGCATGCAGTACTCCAGATGGGGCCTAACTAGTGTCTTGTAAAGAGGGATTATTACCTCCCTCTTACAACTTGTGATACCCCTACTAATACACCCTAACACCCCCCTAGCCTTACCTACTGCTTTAGAGGTCTGCTTGGATGATTTCAGGTCATCAGTGATGATGATGCCCAAGTCTCTTTCTTCCTTTGTGACTGCCAGCAACTCCCCTCCCAGCCTATAGATGGCTTCAGGGTTTCTCTTCCCTATGTGCATGATCTTGCACTTCTTTGCATTAAATCCCAGTTGCCAATCTTCTGACCATTTTGCTAGTTTATCCAGATCTCTTCTCATTCTTCCCACTGAATCTGGATAATCTACTCTGTTGCAGATCTTAGTGTCATCTGCAAACAGACAAGCCTTACCCTCTAGTCCATCTGCAAGGTCACTAATGAAGATGTTGAAGAGGACTGGCCCCAGGACTGATCCCTGAGGTACCCTACTTGTGACTTGCATCTCTTCTGACTGTATACCATTTACCACCACTCTCTGTTTTCTGCCTGTCAACCAGTTTGCCACCCAGTTGACCAACTTCTGACCCACCCCGAGCCTACCCAGCTTATTTATCAATCTTCTATGTGGAACAGTGTCAAAAGCTTTGCTGAAGTCAAGGTAGGCGACATCAACTGCTCCCCCTTGGTCCACCACTCTGGTTACCCAGTCAAAGAAATCTATGAGATTAGTTTGACAGGACCTTCCTTTGTAAATCCATGCTGTCTTGGATCCTGTGCCCCTATGGATTCCAGGTGTTGCACTATCCTTTCCTTAAGGAGTGCCTCATAATCTTGCCCACTACTGAGGTAAGACTGACTGGTCTGTAGTTCCCGCCTCCTCCCTGCTACCACTCTTGTGAAGCGGGATCACATGAGCCCTTCTCCAGTCTTCTGGGACCTCTCCTGTGCTCAGAGACTCACTAAACAGTTCTGCTAATGGCTCTGCTAGTTCCACCTTTAGCTCCTTAAGTACCCTGGGATGTATGCCATCAGGTCCCATTGCCTTATCCACCCTGATCTTAGCAAGCTCTTGTAGGACCCTTTCTTTTGTGAAGGGAGTAGTGCTCACCTCCCTCCCCCCTGTGTCCATGATGCTGAGCTGTGTATAATGTGAGCTGTGTAGAATAAGAGAATAGGGTGAGCAATGGGGATGCGCTGCCATCAGACCATAATGTTGTGTGTCCATGTGGGAGGACCACATGCATGCATATTGTAAGTGTTCCTCAATTACACCTAGGCAAAGCAGTACAGATGTCATGTTGTGAATGTATGGCACAGTATCTCAGTCACAGCAGCCCCATTCATTAGCATTTCCACTGTAGCTGTAAACAAGGCCTGGAAACCTATATAGTAGCTTAGCACAAAGGTGTGCTAAGCTGTGAGTCACAACAAGACTGTATTTCAAAGTCTTTTTGAGATATAGCTGCTGAAAGGGACATCGACCATTACATTGTTATCCTATGGGAAATTAAGAAACTGCTAATTGTTATAACTATGCAGCATATTAAAGTTTTCTCACCAAACCAGCAAAAGGCACATCTGTGGGCAAGTACTTTGTACCCTGAAAATTTCTACCATAAATGCAAACCGTTTGTAATGAATTGATAAAGAAACAGTTTAAAAAAAGTAGTGTCTCAAATTGCAGAACAACGCCTATTGTTTCACGAAACAGTGCCACAATTTATGACAAAAACACCAGCGTTTCCTGAAACAATGCTACAATTTGTGATAGTTTTGTAGAAGTACTTCCCAAATTGAGGCACATACTGCCACAATTTGCAAAAGTGAGGATGGCTCAATTAAAATAAACATTTTTCTGGTAATTTGGCAGCAAATTAAGAACAAAATCCAATTCTTCAGGCCTCAATTAGGTACAGTAAACACAAGTATTGGTGTTTACCAATTGGCACTATTTTGTTAAGTTATTTAAGCTCTTCTGTGTTGTTAACGGAAAACAAGATGGTGGAATCTTGACAGCACATTCCACATTTGCAAAAGCAAATATCGCTTTTGTTGCAGCAAAAAGTGCTTTTTGCATGGCACATCTAACTTTTCCCATAAGAAATGATGTGAAAATTTAAACTTTAATAACTTTTGAATTGATTAATATTTTTTTACCAAACCTTCAAAAGGCACATCTTCAACCCAAACCCCTTATACCCTATGAGCTGCAATTCACAGGGAGTCTGTATTTCAAAGTGTTTTTGAGATATAGCTGCCGAAAGGGACCCTGACCATTACAATGTTATCCTATGAGAAATGGGTAACCTTTCAAATCTTATAACTTTGGAACAGATGAAAATGTTCTCACCAAACCATCAGAAGATACATCTTTGTGGCAAGCCCTTTGTACCCTGAAAATGTCAACCCATAAGGTCAAACCGTTTCTTTGCAATGAAGTGACAAAGAAACAGATACAGTTCAACCATGTTTATTTGACCCCCGATAAACTGAACCTCCCTATCTAATGAACTGACTTCTTGTCCCCCAGTGTTCCCATTTAAATTGATGGTGTTATTCTCACCTTGTTAACTGCTGATCACAGTAACCAGCACTTACAAAGGGAAAGATCAACAGCTGTAACAACAGCTAATTATGGTAGCAGTAACCGATGACAGGGTATAGGGTTATAGGCATTTAATCAATGCCTGGGATGCATTGTGAGGCACAAGGCCACAGTCTGAGTGTCCTCACAGCACCCCAGACATGCATTAAATGCCTATAACCCCATACCCTGGAATGGGTTATTATGCTTATAACATGGGTTATATACAAAAAAAGGAAAAAAACACAGAAAGGGGGTTTTCCCCTGTTTCAACAAGAAAGTTACTGTATCCTGCCACTTTGCAAAAGAGTCTCCAACAAATCATACATGTGTGAATGCTTTTATGCACATAAATCTCTGACATACAGTACTGATCTGATTTCTGACATTTCTTGTGTATAAAATTTTTTCTTACACTTGCAACAACCTTTGCACACAGGCATAATGAACAGTTGGGGGGGGCGCCAACAACATTTTACTCTCTCTCTGTTTCTCCCCTGTCTCTCTCGCACAGAAAACTGTGTGATTCATTCAGAACCTGCAACTTTACCTAGGTGCTTTACAATTCTCTGTATGCTGAAAAGGTACTGCCCAACAGCAGCCTGCCTGCTCCATGACATGAAATGACATCCCAAGGGATGGAGCATCCTTCACAGTGCATGGAATGGCATAGCAGGCCATCTGACCCCCTTGCCTTGCAAGCCATAACACTCAACTGCAACAAGAACAAACATGCTGCTCATTACACCCGGTACTCTCGCAAGCCAAGAGACAGCCATGTTACTTCGGGTGTGGTAGGGGAAGGGGATGTGGATGGTAAATCAAGGCATGACAATCACTGTGAGAGGGAGAGAGAGAGAGAGAGATGAGAGAGAGACACATACATGTTTCCATCTTGTACTCTCGCTGTTACTGTGTCTATAGGCTCGCACCCTCAATCTCTCTCTAGCTACTCACCTCAAGTTCGGAGGTCATACAGCAAAAAGTGACTGACACAGACAGACTGAATGCTCTCAGCCCTCCTGCATGATGTCTCCCCAGCCCCTGTCTGCCACTGCAGAGGACTGCCTGACCCAGTAAGACAAGGGGGATGTGACAGAGGGTAATAATCATGTCATTGTTTGTAGAGTACTGTAACATTAGCAGACCAGTCCAAAAGAGAAAAAAAGTCTAAAAAATCAGTTCCCCAAATCCTAAGCAACATCTGAAAACAGACCACAGCTGCGGCTCCACTCAGTACTGCCCATGCCTGGAAATGCTAAGTCAATCATTAGAAATTTTAGGTGGCAGTGCAGTGGGTGAACAGTGTTGGGAGGGATGCATGTTCTAGACTCTGACTCTGTAGCTTGATCTCACACATATGTGTGTACACTCTAACTCGAGCCCCTAGTTAGCAACATTCTATGGGGGTTATCAGGAATCAGGAAAATTCCCAGTTAGCAGTATGGCAGCTAAGTGCTCTTCGGCTCAGACACTCAGTCAATTCAATTTCAATTTAAGTTTATTGATCAGCACGTGTCATTACAAAATTTAAAAAAAATGATAAACATGGCTAATATTAGAATATACAATAATTATACATATCTGGTTAATCATTGTACATACAGCATAAAAAGCAGACATACATATTTTTTGTACTATTTTAATAAAAACCTTCTTAGATAACTCTCAATTCTGTGATCTTTGTTATCATCGTCTTGTTGATCTTGAGTCATAGTTTTCCTTTATAAGTGAAGTGTCCAAAGGAAACCTATACATTTAGTAAATATTTTAGCATCTGCAGAGGTAAATAATTTTTGAATAAACAAGTTTGTAGGGAGACCAAGATCACTCAGGATCTCTCCTAATCAGCAATCCCTATTTTTACTGTAGAGTGGGCATAAGATGGCATGTTTCAGGTCATCTTCCAAAACATTCCCACATTTACAATAGGGTGAAGTGTATCCTGGCCTTTTTTGAAAATAACAGATGTAATTAGCTTTATATACAGTAGTTCCATCCAAAATTTAGTAATCAGATGTCGTGAGTGCACCTTAGTCAGTTTAAGCAAATAAGGTTCTATCGTCATGTAGTTTTAATATGTCTGTAGCACTTAAAGCATTTTAATTCAGTCATTCTGGTACAATTTTTTTAATATCTATTTCTCTAGTTCTTGTTTTAACCCTAGCTTTGATTTCATCCCAAGGTTTAATATATATATGTGTTAACCGGTTACCCAATTCCATGGGAAAGATTTACTTTCTGATTAAGTATATAGAGGGGAAGAAAATCTTCTCCTCCAGGCACCAATGAGGTAAACATGATTCTTGAAGAAGGAAAAGTTTTAATAAGAACAGAATTCTCTTTTCTAGTGCCAGAGTTTCAAGTAAATACTGATTTAGTTCTAGGGGAGCTATAGTTTTTTTAATTTTTATTTTTACTGAATCAGAGTGTGGCTTATTACCCCATTGATATTACTACATATCAAGTCAGGGAATCATTGCCAGCCATCATTTTTCAGAAAAGTATGCCTGGGAGCTCAAGCACAGGTCATTTTGCTTTAAAAGAGAGCTATTTTGAGTGTATATTAACAATTATATAACTGTATGTATAGATGCATGCACATATATATACATATATACACACATGTGTATATACTGTATGTGTGTGTATATGTGAATATGTGAGGGGAGTATAATACTGGCAACTGATAGCTATACTAGTACTTTTTCAGAAATTCTATTAAAAGGTCCCATATTTCCTTAAATTTGTGTATACTAGTTTCCTGGATATAAAAGATTCTTTCCAAATTGTCTCAATCTATTATCATATTGAGCCAGTTTTTCATTTGTAGAGGGTTCTTGTCCTTCCATACTTGCAACATAATTTTTTTAGCATTAATGAGCATTATATCTATTAGCTTCTGCTTCTCTCCATCCTCCTATGTACTGTTCAGAAGAGACCAAGATACAAAAAGGGGGGGGGGGTGGAGTGGCCCTGTATGTTAATGAAAATATCAAAGATACAGAAATTCAGAATACACATAAGGAGCCAGAAGAACTGTGGGTCACCCAGAAAACAGGAAATGGGATAGCCATAAGAACTGGGGTTGTCTACAGGCCCCCAGACCAGGGGGAGAATATAGACACATTACTGTTAGAAGATACACAAAACATGACAGCTAAAGGGGAGGTTCTGATAATGGGAGACTTCAACATGCCAGATACAGATTGGTCAATACCAGCAGGAACATCTGCCAGAACTAGACACATGGTGGATTCTCTGCAGGGGGAGGGCCTCAAACAACTGGTACAACAACCCACAAGAGACAGGACTATCCTAGCTCTAGTACGGACTAACAGGGAAAGGATCACAGATCTCCAGGTAGAAGGCCACCTGGGAGGCAATGACCATCACATGGTATGGTTCAGTTTGGCCACTACAACTAAATCATCCCATTCCAAGGCACAAATATGGGACTTCAGAGGAGCTGACTTTGATAAAATGGCCAACAGAGTTAAGCTAGCTCTGGCAAAAAGAAATACAGGTGAGTGGGTACATGCGAAGTGGGCAAGCATTAAGGATGCAATACTTGAAGCAACATCCCATTGTGTTAGAGAGAAATGGAAGTACAAAAGAAGAAGGAAACCATTTTGGTTCTCAAAAATAGTAGCAGAAAAGGTCAGAGCCAAAAGGCTGGCCTTCAGGAAATATAAGGGAACACATCAGGATGAATATAGGGAGGCATACCAAACTTCCCTAAGGGAAGCAGGGAAGGCAATAAGGCAGGCAAAGGCACAAACTGAGGAAACACTAGCACAGACAGTAAAAGAAGGTGACAAGACTTACTATAGGTACATTAGTGAAAGGAGAAAGTCCAGAGGGGGTATTGCTAAGATCAAAGGGGATAAGGGTGAGTAGGAGGAGGAGGACAAAGGAA
The DNA here is from genome assembly GCA_016271365.2 of Neoceratodus forsteri. NCBI lineage: Eukaryota > Metazoa > Chordata > Ceratodontiformes > Ceratodontidae > Neoceratodus > Neoceratodus forsteri. The sequence goes on along the minus strand of CM028135.1, from coordinate 556,358,290 downwards.
AAGCATCTCTCCTAAATGGATACTTTTGCTCAGTGTTTGCTGAAGAGAAGGCAGGGCAGGGTGCACAACTGAGCACCATGGACACAGGGGGGAAGGAGTTGAGCACTAGTCCCTTTACAAAAGAAAGGATCCTAAAAGAGCTTGATAAGCTCAGGGTGGACAAGGCAATGAGACCTGATGGCATACATCCTAGGGCACTAAAGGAGCTAAGAGTGGAACTAGCAAAGCCATTATCAGAACTATTTAGTGAATCTGAGCACAGGAGAGGTCCCAGAAGATTGGAGAAGGGTTCATGTGATCCTGCTTCACAAGAGTGGTAGCAAGGAGGAGGCAGGGAACTACAGACCAGTCAGTCTTACCTCAGTAATGGACAAGATTATGGAGGCACTCCTTAAGGAAAGGATAGTGCAATACCTGACAGCATGGGTTTACAAAAGGAAGTCCTGTTAAACTTATCTCATAGATTTCTTTGACTGGGTAACGCAAGTGGTGGACCAAGGGTGAGCAGTTGATGTTGCCTACCTTGACTTCAGCAAAGCTTTCGATACTGTTCCACATAGAAGATTGATTAATAAGCTGGGTAGGCTCGGGGTGGGTCAGAAGTTGGTCAACTGGGAGGCAAACTGGTTGACGGGTAGAAAACAGAGAGTGGTGGTAAATGGTACACAGTCATAAGAGATGCAGGTCACAAGTGGGATACCTCAGGGATTAGTCTTGGTGCCAGTCCTCTTCAATATCTTCATCAGTGACATTGCAGATGGACTAGAGGGTAAGGTTTGGCTGTTTGCAGATGACACCAAGATCTGCAACAGAGTAGATGATCCAGATTCAGTGGGCAGAATGAGAAGAGAGCTGGATAAACAATCAAAATGGTCGGAAGATTGGCAACTGGGATTTAATGCAAAGAAGTGCAAGATCATGCACATAGGGAAGAGAAACCCTGAAGCCACCTATAGGCTGGGAGGGGAGTTGCTGGCAGTCACAAGGGAAGAAAGAGACTTGGGCATCAACATCACCGATGACCTGAAATCATCCAAGCAGACCACTAAAGCAGTAGGTAAGGCTAGGGGGATGTTTGGGTGTATTAGTAGGGGTATCACAAGTCAGAAGAGGGAGGTAATAATCCCTCTTTACAAGACACTGGTTAGGCCCCATCTGGAGTACTATGTGTAGTACTGGAGGTCACACCTTCACAAGGACATTAACCAAATTAAGGCAGTCCAGAGAAGGGCAACCAAAATGGTGCAGGGACTGCATCAGAAAACATATGAGAACAGATTAATGGAGCTCAACATGTATACCCTAGAGCAAAGGAGGGAGAGAGGTGATATGATTGAAACATTCAAACACCTTAATGGCATTAACAAGGTGAAAGAGTCTAACATGTTTCGATATAAGAAAAAATAGCAGGACAAGAAGACACAGCATGAGATTAGAGGGAGGCCAATTAAGAGGCAATGTGAGGAAGTTCTTTTTCACATAAAGGGTGGTGGATGCATGGAACGGCCTACCTCAGGAAGTGGTGGATATGCATACAGTGCAGGGCTTCAAAAAGGCATGGAATAGGCATAAGGGAGCAATACAAATAAGTATGAATAGATAGGCCATTGACAGAGCAAAGGCTGATAGCACATTTATAAGACAGAAAAAGAAATGGGCAGACTGGATGGGCCTTGCGGTCTTTATCTGCCATCAACTTCTATGTTTCTATGTTTCTGAACTGTTTTATAGATTGCAGATAATTGCTCCCAAACATCAGGATTCCTAGGTCATGGGGAAATCTACACCCAGTGTTTTTGAAATAGTTGTTAAGATCTCCCCCCAGTAGTCTGATAGTTTTGGGCAGCTTATGAACATATGTAACAATGTTCCTGTCTTGTTATTGCTTTGTGGGCAATTATCAGATATGTTTATATTAAAGCTATGTAGCTTCTTTGAAGTGAGATAAACTCTGTGTAAGATGTTGTATTGGATTTGTTTAAGTTTACTATTCTTTCATACTTCCATATTTTTTTATACAATTTGTTGCCATGTCTCCCGAGTTAAACTTCTGCCAATGTCTCTTTTCCATTTGTTATATTGTTATCTAAGTCTGGAAGTTTTACTTCTTGACATGTTCTATGCACAGCTCCAATTATTTTTTTTCCAATTTCTGGCCTAATATTTCCTCCGCTGGAGAGGTATCCAATTCTTTCAAAAAGCTTTTTTTTAACTTATAGAATGCCTTATCTGGAGACATACCAAGAAGTAACCCTGTTCTAAATTATATATTTTTTTCTAAACATACAGTAGGGAGTTCTAAAAATTCTCCTTGATGAAAAAGGTGCCTAATTTGATAAATTCCCTCTATTTCTAATTTTTGAATAAAGAGTTTCTTTCTCAAATTAGGAATAACTTTCAGATATGTATATGGGCTTAATGTTTCTTTCCAACCTAACATTTTATGAATCTCTATCCAGATTTTTGCTGAAAGTTTAGAGGATTCTAAACAAGTTATATCAGTGAGTGTCTTTGGACTCTGAAAAAATATAGCAGATATGGTTTTAAGGTTTGTCTTTGCTTCTTCCATCTCTGCCCACTCAGGCCTCCCTAAGGGTTAATAGAAAACTTTAATCTGCACTATTTGAGCTACATAATAATACCATAAAAAATTATGTAAGGCTAACCCTTCTTTATCCGAGGGGGAATGTAGTTAAAAAAAGGCTAATTCTAGATTGTTTATTCTAGCAGATAAATTTTCTTATTGCTAATTCTAATTTTTTAAAAGTACTCCTCGGAATCCAGATGGAGAGGGCTTGGAAAAAGAATAGGAGTCTGGGTAATAAATTTATCTTAACCACATTTATTCTTCCAATTAGGGTCACAGGTAGAAATTGCCATCTCTGTAGATCATTACAGATATTTTGCAATGTGGTGTTGTAGATATTGTTATATAGATACTCTCTTTCCTGCATAATCCAGACACCTATGTATTTAATCTTTTTGGTTGTTTCAAGATTATTCTCTTTTTTGAACACATCCATTGGGAATTCTTGATTTATTGGAAGGACTTCAGTTTTATTTATATTTATCTTATATCCAGAGATACCTGCACATTTATTTACAAGATTCATTAACAAAGGTAAAGCAACCAGTGCATCTTCAATATAAAGCAAAATATCATCTGCATAGAGTGATGTAATATGTTTTTTTTTTCATTTACTTCTATCCCTTTAATTCCCTCTGATTGTCTTATTGCCTGTACCAGTGGTTCAATATAAATGAGAAAAAGTATTGGGGATAGAGGACAGCCCTCTCTTGTGCCTCTGGCCAACAGTATTGGTGGTGAAAATTGTTCATTGGTTTTTAGTAGAGCTGTTGGGGCTTTGTAGATTAGTCTGAGAGACTTTATAAACTTATTTCCACATTTGATTTTTTTGGAGTATTGTGAAAAAGTATTCCCAGCCTACTCTATCGAATGCCTTTTCAGCATCAAGAGTTATTAAAGCAGAATTTCTGTGAGTCGCCACCTTTAATATGTTTAGAGTACGACAGATATTATCTGTTAATTTTCTTCTGGGAATAAAACCCATTTGATCTGGATGGATGATTTTTGTTATTACCTTGGCCAGTCTTTTTGCTGATATTCTTGTGAATAGTTTATAATGGGTATTTAATAAAGAGATGGGTCTATAGGAACCACACTTATGATGTCGTTTCTCTTGTTTTAGAATCAAAGTGATGTTAGCTTGACAAAAAGAAGGTGGTGGAGTATTTCCATTTAAAATATTATTAAATGTCTGAGATAAAGTATCTGAGGTAGTAGTTTTAAACTGTTTGTAAAATTCATCTATATAACTATCCAGGCTGAAGGGATTTATTATTTGGTAATTCTGAGATAGCTTTGAGAATGTCCTATGTTGTAATTTGGGCCTGCAATATCTGTTGATCTTGTATATCTAGTTTATGTAGGGTTACAGGGTCTAACAATTCTTCCATTTTTTGCACATCTGTTGGATTCTCTGGTGTATATAGTTTTTTATAGAATGCAGGAAAGGTTTCATTGATCTGTTTGGGGCTTTTTAAAATTTGCCCTGTGTCATTTTCCACCACCTCGATTGTAGTTGGAAAGCTAATAGTCTGCCCTGCTTTGCTCCCAGAAAGTAATACTTTGCCTTCGCCCTAGCCGTTGCCCCTCTTGCTGTGGTCTCCATTGTCATTTTAATCTCGTCTCTCAAAATGAATACCTTATGCATGCCAATACTAGTTGTTATTAATTGTGATTCAGCATTTGACAATTGTTGTTGTAATCTATTCAGTGTTCTCTGGTCTGCCTTATTCTTATAAGAGCAGAAAGCTATGCATACCTCTGTTATAACTGCTTTGAGTGCATCCCACTTCATACACGAATCTACTCCCATTTAGTTATTCTCCTTTAGAGAATTCTTTATTTCCTCAGTTATGTTTTGATATAATATTTCATCATTTAAGAGATTAATATCTAATTTCCATTGTCTGGTTTGTGATTCAGTTTCATGTTGATTAAGGCATAACCTTACAGCTGCATGATTTGATATTGTAATTGGATCATATTTTATATCTTTAATCTCCCCTATTAGTTGTTTAGATAGCAGGAAACAGTATATTCTTGAGTGTGAGTTATATACAGTAGTGTGAAAGGAGTAAACCTCTTTATTAGGATGAAGAAATCTCAAAGGGTTCATTTTTAATAAGTGGTATTAATCTTTACTTCTTCTCACTTGAGCCCAGGCTTCTATCTAAATGAGGTAGGGTAATATTAAAATCCCCTGCTATTATATATGGGGCTGGGTAGGATGAAATCACCATGAACAGCTCATTGAAGAAGTTTGGATCTTCTTTGTTTGGTGCATAAATGGAGGCTAAAGTAAACTCATTAAAGTTTTTCTTAATGCATACTATTATATATCTACCTTCCCCATCCTTATGCTGTGATATGATTGCATAAGAAATTTTCTTTGTGATTAGAATTGCTGTGCCTCTGAATTTATTATTATATTCCGAATAGAATCCATTCACTTTAAATAGGTTTTTAAAATATTTCAAGTCTTCGTTTTTAAAGTGGGTTTCCTGTAAAAGAAGAACACCGACCCTTTTCCTTTTACATTGATTTATTATTGTTCTAATTTTTATTCTGTCTCTTGCGCCTCTCACATTCCACATCATTATGTTAATTTTTTCCATTTTAAATGATTGCACTCTTTAAGTTTGAATTTTATTGAGGACCTGTGCCGAGACCCCCTGGCTTCAGTTATTATGAATATTTTATCAGCCAGATTGTAGCATTTATTTTGCAACTGTATGTAAATTAAATATTTTTTTAAGCTTTTTTACTTTTCTTGTTCAATAAGGTAACAAAATCCCTTATGTTAAAGAACTGAAATTCCCAGCCTAACCCTCCCCTTATCCCTCTCCCACTTTAGGCGAGCTATAGTTTAAGGCGTAGACTGAGGAATCATTAGTATATATCTGTATAACTTATTAAAAGGGATTTCAATTTCCTGCAGGTTAGTGTGATGCCACACTTCAGCTGCATACAAAGCACTGCTTTTGATTTTAACATTCAGAACCTTCCGGACACCCAACACCAAACTTTTGCCAAACTTGACGTTGAATGTGCTGAAGGCTCCGGAGGCTGTATGTCTGTATTCTTATCCAAGTATCTGAATAGCATCTGATAATGATGTCTACTAGATCTGGCACCATAAGAGCCCTCTAGTTCTGCTATCAAATGCTGTGATGAAATCCACAAAACAGCAATATAACTTGTGAGTCAACTTTAACATATTTACATATTAAGTAATTCAAGCTATAACAGTGCTGTACTGTGGATCTCTCAGGACTGACAGACTCTCAGTCACTTGGCACTCATCACCCGAAATGTACAATGGTCAGTGAGATATGTTTATGTGCCCGGTATTGCAATTTACACAACATCACTTGTATTGACAGCAGGGATGGCTTGGCATTGTTTCTCTTTGACACCAGCAGTGTAAACTGGTTTTCATTTTTACTGCCCCAGTGATAGTACCATTTGACTTAGCATGATATCCATGGTCTATTGATGCACAGATGTACTTTGTTCAGTTTTCATGGCAGTTGTGTTTTACACACCTTATATTGATAATCCTATCCACTTTAGCCAACCATGTTTTTTTTGTGCCACCTGTGGTGGTTGGGACCCATGCTGGGCATGTACATGTGTACAGTGTCACCTATGTCCTACCTATACTTTGCTGCCAATACTGTCAGCAGGATGACTGCATATGTGGATTTCTTTGCTTCTTTATTTAGATAGACCAATACGATGGCATCACCTACACACCATTCAGTCAGCTTGTACATGGACCCGAGCCAGCATGCAATGTGACAATACATTACCATCAGTGCCAACAAACACACACAATACAAAACAAAAGTGATCTGTTAGCTCAATCCAGATGCAACAGTTACCAGGGATCTGATAAACAAAGTCTGGAAGCCACATATTTTGCCTTCGCATGCAATCACACCCTGCTGCATTGCTGACAGGCTGATTGCTCTTTATGCATGTTTGATTGGGTTTTTAACAGTTATACAGTTGATAAGGACACATTGTGAGCCTCAAAGATGAATTGGACTGATTGGCTAACAGTGTGTTCTCTTCATTATGGTACACATGCAGATAGTAATGCAAGTGATTCCTGGTACTGAGTGTCTGTAGTTTTTTGTTTTGTTTTTCATGTGGAAAAGGAACGTTTGGAATATGTAGCTATTCAAATAAAAAGTGCTATTGAAGTTAAAGAACCAATACAGCAATTGGCCATACCAGTGAATGTACATTTTGCATTGCGGAAACAAAATGTGGTTTTGACACATTAGTCTTTTTGTCTGTGGTATTTTCTTTTTAAATAAATTTTTGATGTAACATGTAGACATTGATTTCTAATTGATTACAGCTATGCATTACTTGTCAGCACCTGCAGGACGGACTCTGGCTAGTGGTGACATTACCACATTAATCTCACTGGTTAAAATGTGTTTTCCAATCAGCTTGTATAGAGACAGCAACCCATGATAAGTGAAGATGTAATGTTTGCTAGAGTTAAGTTTCAGACTACAGCATACCTCCCAATAGTCCCACATTAGCTGGGGTGGGGAGCACAAACCTTTATCTCCATCACTGACAGAGGGCGAGGTTACTAACCACACAGAGAAGACTATAATCGCAGTCAACATTTTACAGAGTTCAGCAAGATGAATAAATGTAGATGAAGCAATCTCTATCCACCCCATAAAACAAGCATGAAAATAACATATCTCTAACTCCAATGTTAGGAAATCATCCTAGTGTAATCACAAGACTAATTTAGTTTTTTTATGTTGTCTTGCTGTTAGTATCGCACACACAAAGGAATACTTCGTATTGCTCACCCCTGTGAATACTGGGTCTGAGTTCCAGTATTTGGGTTTCATAACAAGGAACAGAATACTGCACTTGTTTTTCCTAGGACAATGACTTGAAAGTTTGGGTCAATATACACTACCTGTCAGTACCTGTGACAGTACATCATTTTTTGACTTGTGCTAAAGGTGACTTCTGAGCATGGATCATTCTAGTTTTCTTTATTTTTTAACCTCTCCGCTTTGAATGAGTGCTACAGCCATTGCTGGGATACGTAAAGTAAAAGAAAGGGTTAGGGCGCAGCTGAGCAAGATGAGCCCCCTTGGATGGCATGTGGAGACTGTACTCCATTTGTGCTGTAGTCTGCTCTCTGCTACCATACTCCATAACTGAATCTGACCACTTCAAATGAAAGAAGAAAATGCTCAAATGTTAGGAAAACGAGCTCCCCAAATCCCAAACAGTGACAAAGAAACAGACCTTTTTAAAAAGGTAGTCTCACAAATTGTGGCACATTTCCCATTTTTTTTGTGAAACAGTGCCACAATCTGCAACGAAGCCCCTGGTGTTTTATGAAGCAGTGCTGTGACTTGTGAAAAAACTCAGTACTTTTGCAAAAGTACTTTTGCTAATTGCGGCATATAGTGCCACAATTTGTGAAATTAAAAATGACATGATTGAAATAAATATATTTCTGGACACTTCTGGGGCAAAGGAACTGCTAATCCAATTCCATGTGCCCAATTAGGTAAACACAAGTGTTTGTATTTACCATGGGACAGTATTTTTTAAACTGTTTAAGTTTTTCCACCTCACTAACTGAAAAAAAGATGGTGGAATCTTGGCACTACATTCTGCATTTGTAAAAAGCAAATACAGCTTTTGCAGCAACAAAACAGTACTTTTGCACAGCACATCTAACTTTCCTCATTGGAGACATTTGGAAACTTTAAACTTTAATAACTTTCTAATGGATTAATATTTCTTTCACCAAACCTTCAAAAGGAACATCTGTCAGCCAAACCCCATACACCCTATAAATTTCAGACCAAACCCCCAAGCCATTTCTGAAAAATAGCGCGACAAAGGATTTGCACAAAAATGTTAATTTTAAAATTTTTTGACATTCTGCATCTCCACACCCGCAGACTTGACTGGAACAAAACTTGTCACATCAACAGATCAATGGTCCTCAACATTGCAAGCAAAATTTCATATGAATTAGTTGAATGGTTACAAAGTTATTTAAGTGCAAAATTTGGGGTTTAATATAAAAGTGACCATTGAACCCTAATATAGGGGCACTATCGTGCATATATATATATATATATATATATATATATATATATATATATACTATAGATACAGATATAGATTATAGGGGCACCCCATAGTTAGGCTTGCATTTGCAGTTCAATGTTAAGCCCAACTTTGTGCACCTCACCTACAGCCTAGATGGTATAGAATGACTTCATGAAATTTTCAGGGATGATGGAGCCTGTGCCAATGGTGTGCCTTTGAATGGTTTGGTGAAAAAAATGGTGTACAGTTTTTGAATTATAATGATTTTTGGGATAACATTAAAGTTCGATTGATAAAAAAAATGATCATGACTGGTTATTTTCATTATTTACGTTGCAAACAGAAAAGAAAAAAAACAATCGTGATGACTTATTTTTAGGATTTACCTCTTGTGCTGACAGAAATACCAATTGTGTTGGTCATCATTTTCTTCCCTCATTTTAAAGAGATAAACATCTGGTCTGACAATGTCACATGGTCACATGGTCTGACAACACCTACTCAGGCTGCTGCCTGCTACTATCGCCTTTTGGTCTCACACTTAGTAACTCAAGTGTTCTTTTATTAGACTAATAAAGGGCTGGCAGTATAGCCTAGAGGTTAGAGGAATGAGGTGTGAATGAGTTTGGTACATCCAGCAGGCCAGACCTGAGTTTGATTCTCACAACGTCCACTTGCATAGTGTGTGACTCTGAGCAAGTCACTTAACTGCCCAGTGCTCCCAGGTCACCCCTGAAAACAGGCACTTGTGCTAGTGGGTCTTATCCAGTTACCAAAGACTAAAATATAAAAAAAAAAATAAGTAGTGTGCTGCACATATTTGTTGCTTACCTTATTTTCCATGCAACTATTGTAATCCAGCAATATAATGTGCTCCTATATATTGTAGTGTTCTATCTTGTTGAACTTGTCTGGACCCTTGGTTTTATTTTGTGTTTTAACTGACTTGGAACCTTTGTAAAAGTTCCTGTTGGCTTAAAGGTATTAATCCGAACCTGTAATAAATAAATAAATAAAAACATTAAAATGTATAAAAAATTATCTCTTTTTAAAAAACAAACACCCAAACCTAGCTAAATGTACCTGTTTAGCTAGATTCTGCTGTTAGACTTTTTTAAAAAGTACACAGAAATACCTTTCCTAAGCACCACAAAATCCAGGGTGCTCTGGTTAGCAAGAGGACATGTTGACCTGTGTTGCCTGTATGAGAACAGTGGAACTTTCTTGAGTATTGCAGCTGCAGCTGGAACTCATGCTGAGGGGGTGATCTGCTAACAGTGAGACTCTCTTTCCCTGATGTTTTTTTTTCCTGGTGTTTAGTGATGCCCCCCCTCCCCGATCGCTACAGTTTACAAAGAGCTTGGAGATGTGATGGGGTTCAGCTAGATCAACAACAGTACCTTCCAGACACATTAAGTCTGAATTCAACCATATTAAGGAAATGTCAGACATTAAGTTAGATATCAGAGATGTCAAAAATACCATGGACAAGCTACAATCATTTTAAAGAAGCGGTGGGTTGGTTGATGAGTCAGAGAATGTACGGGCTGGTCTCTTACTCAAATGCAAACATTTATTGTAGGCATCAAACATTGAATTCAAAGGCAGAAAAGTGCAGTGAAATCTTAACAACATATAGCAAATAATGGCTTCGATAAAATATCTCTGTGTACTTGCCCCTTATAAGATTCTGAAGGCTGTGCTGCAGAATGTCTTTCATGATGTTAAATACAAAAAGGTCCATACGGCCAACTTCTACTGAAGTCAACTTTTCACCTGGTAGCTAGCTAAACATTATTTATAAAGCAGCAAAAGACAGTAAAAAAACAAACAGTTGGTACAGGACGCCCAGCGGAAATGCCATTACTATAGGTGGTATGTGCTTACATATTGACCTATTTGGTCATCTTCAGAGTGTGTAACCAAGGGGATATCAGTGGAGTCAAGTCATGCATTTCAGTGATCATAGAATCAATGTCAGAGGCAGCAAGTCATAGCTAAGATTTGTAATTACAGTACTTCCATTATCTGGCAGCCTTTATTTGCTATATGTAGGTAAGATTTCTTTGCACTTTTCTGCCCTTATATTCCATGTTTGGTGCCTCCAATAAATGTTTGAATTTGAGTAAGAGACCAAGAGTCTGTAGCATCCACAGTCTACTGGTGCTGACCTCACTACATAGTCTTGCACATTGCCTTTTTCTACACACTGTCATGCTCTGAGGTATGTGCACAGGTTCGGAGTGAGAGCCCACCTCTTCTGTGCCCCATGAGCTGCATCTCAATAGAATTTCTGCATTGGAAGATATGGTCTGCATTCTTGAAGAAAAAGAAAAACTAATATCAGAACAGACAAATCCAGTATTTATTACACAAACCGAATGCCATAGAACAGGGGGAGGCAGAATAACATCCAGGTTAAGAATGATGTAAAAGTTTAGCAGGAAGGTCTGCAGCCTGGAACCCACCACATTCCACAGTAACCATGGTGTGGGATTCAGGTCTTGCACCTCCCAGGATCCAGATCTTCAGCAAACCACTGGAAACCACCATGGCGCCATGGAGTTTATTGGCAAAGCAAGGAAAAAAGCAGATGGCTTGGTGATGATGATGAGAATTAGTTCTGAGATGCAAGGAGATACCTAGCCCCTGGAATGTCTAATTCACTGGAAGGGGTTTGGTGGAACTGCTCCTTCTGTCTCTGCCAATGCTGCTCTCTCAGGTTATTTATTTAGCCTTTGCTCTTGTGGCACCCAGTGAATGCATGCTTCTTGCTAGATTTCTAACTGAGAAACAAAGGGACTTCTGTTTATAGCTCAATGCAATCCAAACCCATTACCCCCGGACAGATTCAGACAGTTCATCTGCGGGCTTCCAAAGCTGCTCCTGTGGCCCTGGTTCTCTGCAAGCAGGCTACAGCTAACAGACCACCCAACTGACCCCCAGACAGATTCAGACACCCATCTGTGGGCTTCCCAAGCTGCTCCTGTGGCCCTGGCTCTCTCCAAGCAGGCCACAGCTAACAGACCACCCCACTGACCCCTGGACAGATTCAGACAGCCCATCTGTGGGAATCCCAAGCTGATCCTGTGGTCCTGGCTCTCTCCAAGCAGGCCACAGCTAACAGACCACCCGACTGACCCCCGGACAGATTCAGGTACTCACCGGTCCACAGAAACTTGTGGTTTTGAATGCCGCCGTTTTCACTGGATGCCCAGTGGAGGAGCCAGGCACTGTCTGGCAGCTTTGCTCCTTGGCTGATTTTCCAAGGTCTGGCACTTCCTGATTTCAAAAAATTCTCTTTCCGTGCTGTGTTCTGGACTGAATGTTTGTTAATGTAATTTACATATGTTATGCATCAATTGGTCTTACTTTACCTGCCAGCTTAGCTAGTCTATTACAAGCCACTAGTCTAGTCTCTCGGTGATGCTTAGTGCTGTGCAATCTAGTGCTGGACAAACTATATAGTGTAGTAGCTGATGTTTGACTGCTGGACCTAGCTATTGAGCAAGACTGCTGCAGTTTTCCATTTCTGCCCTACTGACCAACCCTGTCCCTTCTCCACACTGGGCACTCTGCTAATTATTAATTTCTCTGCCCCTCTTGTAATGCTGTCTCTCTAAACACCCTACTTTCTTCTCTGCCTTACCTACAAACCCTTCCCTTGCACCTCCCTGCTGCTGCAGTCCTCCTCAGACGTCCCAGTGCCAAAGCAGAGAACCCCCATTAACTCCTCTTCTAGCTCTAATTAATTGCTTTGCATTTACCACCTCTTTACCTCATGCTTTGTCCTACCCCATTGCCTACCACCTACTGAGCTTGCTATTGTAACCTAGCTGTATTTAATCCTCTGTGTTTCCCTCCTTGTTCCACAGACAGCCCATCTGCGGGCTTCCCAAGCTGCTCCTGTGGCCCTGGCTCTCTCCGAGCAGGCTACAGTTAACAGACCACCCGACTGACCCTCGGACAGATTCAGGTATGCATCAGACCCCTGAAACTCATGGTTTTGAATGCCACTGTTTTGACTGGACCCAGTGGAGGAGCCAGGCACTGATTGGCAACTTTGCTCCTTGTCTGATTTTCCAACACATGGAGCTTCCTCATCTCAGGGAAATCTCTTTTTGTGCTGTGTTCTGGACTGAATCTTTTCACCTACCCCCCTTCCCCACCACCTCACAGTATTAAATAGAACCTTACTCTGCCCCTTTCCTCAGCTTAGCAGTTGATTGGTCACTTCACTGCTGCACTTTTTCATGCTATTGTCCTCCCTGTCTTCAATAACTGACTTGACCCACTTTCTCATCTCTCCTTTCTAAAGCAGTCCCACCCACAGGATCACACACATGCTCTCAAATTTTTCTCCAGCCACTCCATCTAACTCCTCTCAATTATGGCTCTACCTCCTAATTCGACTATATACCCTTTTAACTATAAACCAGCTAGCAGTTAAGCAGGCCAGCAACACTAAACAAACTACCATGGGGTGCAACCACCTACTACTACTCCTCACTACCTCTTTTGGCATTGCTGGTACCATATACGAATTCGAACCCCTACCTCCCCACTCTGAATCCTCACTGGGTGCAAGCTGGAAGAAAATCATACACGTGGCCACTACCACTTCCGGTAACGATAGGCTCTTTATCCTCCCACACCTCCCATACACAGTTATCGCCAAGCCAACCTTCCAAACCATAACCTTAATGGTTAGCTTCCCCCTAATTTAACACAGGCATATAGAAATCTCCCCCACCTGAGGCACAGGTGACAGAAGACATGAGGGAAGATAAACATAACATCACCCTTTCGGACAGAAAGGTTATCTTTCTGCTACTGCTATTCTCTGGCAATGTTCACCTAAACCCTGGACCAACAACTGTGAGGAGCAGAGGGTCCATACAGTGAATGGCCTAAAGATAGCAATGCTAAACATCTGCAGCCTAACTGTCAAATTCGACCAACTCCAGATTTGGATGACCATCCATGCCCCTGACATTCTCTGCCTAACAGAAACCTGGCTGTCGGGTAGGATCAAAGATGGTGAGGTGGCCATCGAAGGATTCCAAGCATTTCAACTTGATAGAATAGGCAGGAAAGGTGTTGACTGCCTCCTATATGCCAGAAACTCACTGAGTTGCTCTGTCCTCCCCATCTCCAAAGTTGTGGAGGATTATGAGCTACTAGTGGTAAAAATACAAGTTGGCCTAAAAGGCAAGACCTTTACCATCGCCATAACCTACCTGCCCCCCAAGAAAGACACGGAAGGCCTTCCTCTTGTTATGGAAGAAATTAGCACACTCAGAAAGGGCTCAGAACTCATCTTGACTGGTGACTTTAATATTAACTGGTTATGGAAGGAGGCAACACCCTCCAGAAACCTAATCACCTCCCACAATCTCACGCAACTCTTAACTCACCCCACCAGGCAGAACTACAAGGCTGGTATCAGCACCCTCATTGACAGGGTCTTACCTAGCTCACTGACTCAATTCTCCAAATTCAGGGTTCTCCTGGACGTGCAAAGTGACCACTCCCCAATCTCCTTTATATGGACCACTAAACTTGCCAAAAGCCCACCCCACCTCGTTGAGAGCAGGGTTTTGTGGAAAGGCAAACTTGGATCCCTCAAATTGGTCCTGTCTGCCTACAACTGGTCCCCCATCAACAAGGCACCTACGCTGGACCAGGCCCTTAGTTTTTTCACTGAGGACTTCAATTCCATCTGTGATATCTATGCACCAAGGACAAAATGGAAAATTCGGGGGCAGGTTAATGGCTGGATTGATGGCAAGCTCCTCTCCTTCCTAAAGGAGAGGGACTGCCTCTGGGAAAAAGCCTTAAACTCAGGCAGCAAGCATGACCTACAGTTCTACAAAATGGCTAGAAATTGGTGCACCAAACTTATCAGGCTCGCTAAAGCAAATTTCCATAAGACCCAGCTTAACAATGCATGGGGAGATGGAAAGAGGTTTTGGGACAACATCAAGAACATCCTTGGTAAAGATCAAAGCAGCACCCTAAGATGCTCAACATTAATAACTCATCCTCCTCAGATCCGCTAGCCATTGCTGATGCCTTCAACCAGGCCTTTACAGACCTGTATCTGTGCTGCCTCCATACTACCTTCTGCCTGTGGAGGACCAAGGTTGCACCAACCTGCTCATAACTAACCACCCAGCCTTCTACTTTATGAAGGTGATGGTGAAGCAGGCCCTAATGATGGTCAGGAAGGTCCTTGGCAAAACCAGATTGGGGAGTGACAGGCTAGACATGAAGTTACTATCTCTCACCCTTGATATTCTTATCATGCCCATAACAATGTTATTTAATAAATCCATGGCCCTAGCTCAATTTCCAGAGGTATGGAAGCAAGCCCTGGTAACTCCAGTGCATAAGAATGGTGACAAAGTGCTGGTGTCAAACTACAGGCCAAAATCTATCCTCTACCCAGTATCCAAAGCTTTGGAAAAAATCATGGCAAGTCAACTCACAGAATACCTCAATAAGTACAATTGGTTCTGCCCAAACCAACATGGCTTCAGGCAAAAACACAGTACCACCACGGCACTGCTGGAACACACTGACTATGTGCACAAGGCACAGGATGAAGGTAAATTGGTGGGGTCCATCTTCATAGACCTCACCAAAGCCTTCAACACCATCAACCACCATCTACTAGTACTCCGGCTCCAAAGATTGGGTGTGGCACCAAATGCCATGAATTGGTTCAATGACTACCTAACACACAGGAGCCAGTGAGTCAAAATCATGCATATGTTATCTAGATCCAGAGATATACTCCTAGGAGTCCCTCAAGGATCAATTCTAGGGCTCCTGCTTTTCAGCCTCTTTGTAAATGACCTATCCACAGCCTGTGACACCAAACTTATTTTGTATGCAGACGATACTGTGCTGCTGAGCAGCAGCACCACTTAGGTTGCCCTACAAACAGAACTACAGAACTCTTTCAATAAACTCAAGGACTGGTTCAGTAGGCAAAAGCTGCTACTAAATTACAAGAAAACTAAGGCCATGCTACAATCCAGCCCCTACAACAAACACAAGCATGTTCCCCTCATAATCACCAACAAGGCTGGTGAGCAGATTGAGCAGGTGCACTTGTTCAAGTACCTTGGAGTCACCATTGATGACTCTCTCTCACTTATACACACCACATAGACTCCCTTGTCAAAGTGGTAAACACAAAGATCAGGGTCCTCTATAGGCATAAGAAATCCCACACCCCAGAAACACTCCAAATCTTAGTCTCCAGCTCCATACTCTCCATGATAGATTACAGGCTAGTGGTCTATGGAGCTGCTACTGATACAGTGCTCAAAAGGGTCCAAATTGCGCTCAGTAAGGCATGCTGCCTCACCCTGTGTGCAGATCACTACATTCATACTTGCACCCTGTATGAGTGTACAAACTGGCTTAACCTAAAAGACAGGATCACATACCAAACATGTCTCCTGGGAAAGAAGGCACTTCTCGGAAAAACCCCACCCTGTATAGGAAATCTGCTTGAGGCTTCTCTCTCAACAAACATCACCAGATGGAGGAAGGATGGAGCACTGTCCATACCATTCCGCTGAACCTCACTAGGGCAGCGTGCTTTCTCCTATCGGGCCCCCCTCTGGATAAATGAACTCCCGATGAAATTACAAACAAACCACAGCCTGTCTCAATTCAAAGTAGGCCTCAAATAGCACTTAATGTCTAACTCAAAATGCACCTGCTTCTCAGACCCCACTTGATAGACAGGCCTACCCCCAAGGTAACACCCAACAGGGCTACCTAGAGAACCCTGCCTCCATTCCAGCCTAGCCAAGGGCTTAAGTAAGCTATCAGTCCTCTTTAAATGCACTTGGTACTGCCCCTCCCAAACCCCCCAACACACACACACCACACTCGACAGCTCCTCAGGAGCTGCCCTCCATCACAGCCACACACCCCGTTTCACTATACCCCACCTCTCGCTTCTTGTGGTTGGTTTCAAACCCAATTCCTTGTTTCACTGTCACCCAGCCTCTCACCATCTGGGATAGCGCTAAGCCCTATGCAGTTACTCTGCCATAGTCTATCAATGGATTGGAGGTTTCCAGGGTGTGCTACCTAGGGCAACTGATTAGAAATAGCTTAGTATTCAATTACAGCTGCTCAGTTTTTTTCTTCTATTTGTCTAATTGTCATGTAATCACTCTTTAATGCCTAATGATCAGGCCTCTGTAACCACTGAATATGTGTATTGTCTTATTGTCCACCCTGACGTGGAACCTTTGTAAAAGAGCTCACGCTCAAAGGTCTTTCCAAAATACTAATTAAGAAATTAAATTAAACAATTAAACATTAATCCCTGAGCAGCAGTTACCAGAAGGAAGGAGGTTGCAGCTGCCATTTTTTTCTTCTCTCTGTGATCAGTGGAGAGGAGTGCGAGGAGCTTGTAGTTTTCAACTGTGAAGGAGCTGTCACAATGTAGCAGAAAACTCACATCCACTTATTATGGTAGATAAAAAGGTAACCATGTAATCAGGTGAAAAAAAAATCAACATTGACACTTCTCAACTGTAAATTCATATCTGCCACAGACATTTGAAATGTTATTTCTATTGAGTTTTTGATTGCCAGATATTACCATCATAAAATGATATGACATCCAGTACCAATATTCTGTCCTTATAACTCACACTTCAAAAATATGTCATATTGAACATGGGAGATCATCCACATCGTCATGTTAGTTCATCCCTATTACACTAACTCCCATAATGGAATTTATTGATAGAAGGAGAGGCAGAGAATTTATCACTGAGAGCAGCTCCCATTCATTAAACTGTAGATCATTTTTTAAAATAAAACTCAACGTGCTGCAACATGACTCAGAAATGTTATTTTACCAATACTACTAATAACAACAATAATATTAATCATAATAAAGTTGTAAGTTTTGTCTTCAGTTCCAAAACATCTTCACTTCTTTGTAAGAAAACGGTGCTACTTAAGGAAAAAAAGCCATAAGCATGAAAATACATGCACACATATATAACTATACAATGAAATGCATGGACTTAGAGGATTCCCATAAATGAATATATTAGGAACTTTCAAACACTGTTTCTTCAAGGACCTAGATACATTTTAAATTACTCTTAGGTTTAATAGTTTCTTTATTTGATTAAAAGAAAGTCCTTGCTGCTGTATACAGTTTGCACTTGAATCAAATTGTTACATTTGCAGGTTTTGTGAAATCAACTGGCAGACAAAGACTGTCTCTCTTGAAATAGCCAGAATGAAGAAGAAATGCTACTTTGTACAATACTGGTATAAAAGGGTGGCTGTGAAGCTACTGTACTTGTATTGTGCTCAGTGTTGAAAATGAAGAAAAATAAATGGGAGAATCCAACCACTTTAATGGTAGATTGAACATTCCTGACTGAGGTGTAAGAGATACATTTCCTCATATGTTGAGATTTTTTTTTATTTGTCTATTTTATATCTTTTGGCAGATACAGTTTACACAGGAGAAGTCCATCTTTATCTTGCTCCCAGAAGTAAGTCAGACTTTTCATTTTACTGCCAGGACATAATTCCCTCAGGTTCTTCCAGTTTCTACCACTGACTGTGCCCTCTTTTAGTAGAGATGTCTAGCTATAAAAGACATCCTGGTTGGAGCCAGGTACCATCCTAACTAAACATTCTTACCACATCATACTTTGGCATGGTGCATACATCTCAAGTTCCTACCTTGGACATTAGTGGCTGGTCTTATAGAATTGGTGACACATTTATAAATGTAACATCACCTCAGGATGCCTCTTACAATGTGTGCTAGACAAAGTGCAGGAAGATAGACCAGCCTGGTGATGCTGAGGGTTGAGGCGCTGGATGCCACACCTCACACCATGCTGGTGATCTATGTTCAGGAGTGAGATCATGCTGCTGGGTGTTAGGAGGGGAGGAGAAGGTTGGAGCATTCATAGGCAGCTCACCTTCTCCTGGGGAGGGATAGATGCAGTGGTTGGCAACAGGGTGCCTCCCAGCGGCGGCTGGGTGATACTGAGCTGGTTTCTGGCTAGCAAACTGGGAGGTGAGGCATGGCAGACATTGTTGAGATTATGCATGGGTGCATGTGTGTCCCTATCTGGACATCATTGCATGATCACACTCACTATGGGAGAGTTGGGACAGACATCACCATCACAAACAAGGAAACACCATGAGCCTTGGGAGTGTGATTATGCCCTAGGCCCCACGCCCATCATCAAACTCCACCTACCAAGGTCCCAATCCTCTGTGCCACAGCCTGACTCCTGCAGCAACTGGATTTCAAGCAGCACCATAGTAGTGGAAGAGGTCCCACCTTGGGGGTACGAGACAGGGGGTCACTGTCAGGTAAGGCTGTGAAGTGGTGCTTTGGGAGGGGATCCTGGGTGTGGGAGTCTCAGGCAGAGCAGTAGCAGCTGAGAAACATCTGAAAGAGTTCCCCGGGCTTGGCGACCGGAGGGAAAAAGAGTAAAAAAAAAGGGCAGAAAGATTAGGCTGGTGGTAGTGTATCGACCACCCTCCTAGTCTGAGAAAATTAACAGAGAGTTGGTGGCTACATTACAGAAGTACTGCAACAGGAAAAAGATGATGGTGGTTGGTGAATTCAGTGTACCAGGGGTGGACTGGAGTACCATGACTTCAGCTAGCACCAAGGAACAAGTCATACTTGATGCATTCCAGGATACATTCCTGTTACAACAGGTAAATGAGCCAAACAGAGACAGGAACATTTTAGACCTGGTATTATCAGAGGGGGACCACGTACATGATGTGAGGGTAGAGGACCCCCTGGAGTGGAGTGGCTATCATACAGTATGGTTCTCCCTTGATTTGGGAAGGGAAGGGTCACTTACCAAAACAAGGATAGTAGCTTTTAAAAGGGCATACTTCGTCAGGATGGTAGCCATACTTGGGAGGCATGTGGCCACCATCAGCCAGATATGGATGCCAACCAGAAAAGGTTCATCTTGAACTTGGGCCTGGTGGAGGCCACAAACTCCTGCACAAGGACCAGTAGTAAAAGGGCAAGGTCCAGAAAACCAAGTTGGTGGACCGAGGAGATGCAAGAGAGGGTTAGAGAAAAAAGGACAGCCTTTAAAAATTATAAGAGGACTGATAGGGAGGTGGATAAACAAGAGTAGAACAAGAAATCCAGGGAGGTGAGCAGGGTCTAAGTGCAGCCAAGGCCTTGAAGGAGCTAAGGCTTGCACAGGGGATTAAAGAAGGTGAAAAAGGTTTCTTTAAGTATGCCAAGGAGAGGAGGAGCTGCAGGGAACTGATCACCAGGATCCAGAAGGAAGGAGAGTGGGACGAGACAGGGGCTGAACAGGCGGAGGTACTAAATGAGTACTTCTATTCAGTATTTAACAGGGAGCAGGATGAGCCCATATCTCAGGAGAAGACAGGATAGGTGGTGGGGGAGGAGAGGGGATAATTGATGGAGAGATCCCTTTGAAAAGAGTGTCAGAGTGCCTTATGTCCTTATAGACAGAGAAGACACCAGGACTGGATGGGATATATCCAAGAGTCCTGAAGGAACTGACAGAAGTCCTGGCAGTACCTCTGCCTGACTTGTTCAATACCTCCCTACAATCAGGATGTGTGCCTCTAGACTGGAGGACAGCACATGTGGTGCTCCTCCATAAGACTGGACCCTGGGATGAGCTGGGTAATTACAGGCCGGTCAGCCTCACGTCCGTAGTTGGGAAACTAATCAAGACTATCCTGAAAGAGAGGATGGTGGCATTCTTGGAAGAGAACGGTCTTAAGGATGAACGGCAGCATGAGTTTGTCCCAGAAGGTCCTGTCAAACAAATCTGGTGGACTTTTTTGACTGGATGATTAAGGCACTCAATGGCAGTCAGGAAGTTGATGTCTTGTATCTGGACTTAAGCAAGGCCTTTGACTCAGTGCTGCATGGGAGACTGAGTAGCAAGATGAAGTACCTGGGGGCAGGGGAGAAGCTGGTCAGGTGGATAGAGAACTGGCAGAGGAACAGACAGCAGAGTGTGGTAGTGGTGGTGGTGGTGGGGAACTCTTGACACCCCAAGCAGTCATCAGTGGGGTCCCACAAGTCTTGGTTCTGGAGCCAATGCTATTTAACATCTTTATAGTTGATATAGCTGGAGGGTTAAGAGCAAGATGAGCCTATTCGCCAACGACACCAAAATAGGTGTGGTGGTGGATCATGTGGAAAGAAGGAGGGTACACCAGAAATTTTTAGAAAGACTTGAGCACTGGTCAAAAACATGGCAGCTGGGCTTCAATGCTAAGAACTGCAAGGTCATGCACTTCGGAGCCAGAAAGCTGGAGTACAGTTACAATTTGGGCTGGGAGCAAGTTATCTCTCTCTGTGGAGGAAAAGGATCTGGGGAGAGTGATGGTCACAGGGAATATGAATCACTCAGCACAGTGTAGAAAAGCAGCTGCCAAGGCCAATAAAATGCTGGGGTGCATTGCTGGGAGGTCACCTCTAGGAGGAAGGAAGTAATCCTTCCACTGTACAAATCATTACTGAAGCCTCACTTGGAGTACAGTGTACAATTCTGGCATCCCTATTTAATGAAGGACATCAAGCTTTTGAAGGGAGTCTAGAGGCAGGCAACCAAGGTGATCATGAAGATGGGAGAAAAACCCTATGAGGACAGGTTAAGTGAGCTCAACATGTACTCCCTGGAGGATAGACGGGACAGAGGTGATATGACTGAGTCCTTTAAGAACTTGAAGGGCATAAATAGAGTTAGTACTGAGGGTATGCTTAGGTTGAAGAGGGAGAGAATCATGAGAGGGTATAGTCTGAAAGTAGAGGGGGCTAGATTCAGGAGGGAGATGAGGAGGCATTACTTCACAGAGAAGATGGTGGTGGCATTGTACTCACTTTAGGGGGAGGTGATGTCTCTGAAATCAGTGGGGAGTTTTAAAAGAGGGTAGGTTAGAATCCATTGCAAAATAAAAGTCAGGGGGTGTTGATCAGAGTGGGAAACTCAGCTTGAGGCAACAGTGGGTGTGGAGGGGCAAGGGGGGCAGCAGCAGTTATCTGAACTGTGAGATGCGCAACCAAGCAGATGCGATAGACCATGATGCCCGTATCTGCTGCCATTTTCATATGTTCTTATTTATTATTTTATGCTTCAAAGCCCTACTCTTCAGTGACAGAAATGTCAATTTTAACAGGGACAGAGGCAATCACTGAGGCAAAATCAGGGCATCCCTGAAAATCAGGGCCAGTGGAGATTGTCTCCTCCTAAACATTGAAAAAACTATGCATTTCCACAGTATGAATGGCCTGTTTGAGAAGCACAATGATGATGTGTGAGAACTGTTACTTACTACATAATGTACTGCAAGTGTAAATTTACGACAAGAACCTTGCACAAGTTTCCAAGCAGATGCTATAGACTAATAGGCCTTCTTCTGCTGGCCTTTTCATATGTTCATATGTAAATGTCCTATAACTATGATCTGGATGTGTAAGAGCTGATGAATTGCTAGCCCTCCCCATTGCCTGGGTTTCCATCTTTGCCCCATCTGCCAAGACAGAGGTGTTAGTGGTGGAACTGGGTCGCTGGATAGAGGGGTCAACTGCTGGACAGCCTGCTAGACTGTGGCTTGGGGGCTCCCAGCTGCAGACCTCTGAACGGATGAGGAATCTGAGGGTGGTTTCTGATGATAGGTTGACACTTTGTTCCCAGGTGTCAGCCATTGTCAAATCTTCATCTTACCATCTAAGGAACATTACCCAGATTAAGCACCTTGTTCTGTCTGGCGATCTGCCAACCCTGGTTCATGCTTTCGTGACCTCGCGCTTTGACTATTGTAACTCCCTTTACCTAGGGCTTCCTGTGGTAGATATCCACTACTTGCAGCTAGTGAAGAATGCTGTGGCCAGGTTATTGTCTGGATCATTTTGATCTAGCCATATTTCTCCTGTGCTGCACACTCTGCACTGGCTGCCTGTTCAGTGGCAGATCACTTTTAAAGTCTGTTTACTGACTTATAAAGCCCTACATGGTTTGGGTCTGAGTTACTTGCAAGAGCTTCTGCACCCCTACTGCCCCCTCTGACTGTTCCACTCAGCCGACGAGGGATTGCTAGAGATTCCTAGGGTGCGCTTGAAAACATCTGGAGTATGGGCTTTTGTCTTTGCTGCCCTTACCCTGTGGAATTCTCTATCTTGTCCGATACAAGAGTGCCTCACAATGGAGAGCTTCAAAACTGCCCTCAAAACATGCCTGTTCCAGTTGGTCTTCTCTGATTTATGATATGGTATCTCTGTCATCTGGATTTGTTTTCTGTATTGATATTTGTCAATTAGTTTTAGAGTGTTTTAAAATGTTTTAAATTTTAAGATTGTACAGCGCTTTGATATTTCTGAATAGCGCTTATAAATAAAGATTATCATTATTATTACTATTGTTATTATTATTATTGTTAATATTATTATTATTATTATTATTATCAGCAGGAGCTCTGGGAACTGATGGGTCAGCATGGGAAGATCTGTCTTTGGATTTGTAGTACTGAAAGCACTGTACTGCCTAGGAAATGGATTTGGAACATTTCAGGGTCAATGCATGTCCGTCTCTGTAGACAGCTAAACAACACACACACACACACACACACACACACACACACACACACACACACACACACACACACACACCAAAAAGGTATTAAGAGTGAAAGTACATTTTTCAACTGATAAAAGGCAAGAGGCAAGATCATTCTGTACTTTAGAAAATGAAGTACCATTTAGCATCCTTTGATGTTTTTGCTTGTATTCAGGCACACTCCAGCACAGAAACCTTAAGGAAAATGAAGAAACAGGTTAAGGGTTGTCTTGCATCTATGGATGTATGTTTTGAAATAGTCTGTAAAAGTCTAAGAAAATTGTTTCTGCTTAGGGAAACATATTGTATTATAAAACAATGGTTGTAGATTGAGTATTCTGATTGGTTGATGACATTCTAAGAAGGTTAAGTTAATGGCTGACAACCTAGTGTACAAATAACCAAATATGATGTTAAAATATAACATTCATTTTTAAAGTAAGAAACCATTTTAGTTTAATAATATCATTAGGGCACTCTGGGAGGTTTGAGTTACATTCATTAATATAAACTTGGAAGGCCCTCCCTTGACTGCACCTTGTGCAAAACAACCCAAAAAATGATTGTTCTATTAACTGATGGCCTGACAGCATACCAGTCTCCTTGTTGTGCATTTAATACTTAAACAGTCAATGAGCAGTTTGATGTGGTACACACAGAACACTTTCATCATGTCCATTATAGTTTTGCATCTCTTTAAAATTTGTCCATACATGATTTCTACAGTTGAAAAAACAATCCATTTCCAGGAACACTTTTACACAATATTCTCTTATCTGCAGGGTCATCTCAATTCTTTACATTTCCTTTGTAATATTGACAGAAAGGAAAATCTGCTAATCATCATCATGGGAAGCATGCAAAACAAAAGACCACACAATATATTAGAGAATGCGTCAAACCCTGAATCGTTCTCCAAACCTGTCCACAGTACCAATTTAGAATTCTGAGTGTTATTACTCTGATGTTCCCTCAAAGTTGGTCATCAGTAATGGTTATAGTCAGCATCTAAACAACCCTTTATGGTATCCTGTGAAAATGGTGACTGCTATTGAGAGACTGCAAATAGGGTGACTCAATCATGGCACCTGTGTTCTGGACTACCTGGGAGGGTAGCGACAGGATACAACAGTGGGCGAATACAGTGACAGAATGTAGACACATGTGGGGGGGATGACCATACCACATGTGGGGTGGAAGGGGAGGGAGGGTATGTGGGAGGTAGTATGGTGGTCTGCTGCTGAGCTGGCAGTGTGGTGTGGTGGGTAAGGTGGCAGATCAGTTGGGAGGGTGCTGGGTTTGTTATGGGGTGGGCATCACTTTTTGCCTTGGGGCATTTTTTTATTTTTAAGTTTTCACCCCTCCCAACATGCAGCCCCCTTGAATTGAGAATATACAGTTGGGAGTGCCCCACCCTCATATCAAGCAGTCCCATCACCGGATTTGTAGTCACTGTCAGTGTACATCACCATTAGTTATTTTTGGTGATGTATACTTGCCCAAATGGCAATCACCATTTGGTGATCACCATTATGAAATAGAACCCCCTTTATTTGTAACAATGGTTCGTGTTTAATGAGGTAAGGCTGGACTTTCAATACATCTACTTACTAAGTTTTCACTTTTGGTACTTTAAATATTTTCATTGCATTTAATGAAAAAATGCTAGATAAGTGCATACAACACCTTATCTTATACCTTCAGTAATTCTAAAAATGGAATCACAAACTGGACAATTTAAGTATCACAATGTAAAATTATATTTTCACACCTTGAATACTAATCATTGCACCAGGTGTTGGTATCCATCTCATGGTGGTTCATCTTACTAAACACATCTTGGACAAAGTTACACTTTAACTGGAAAAATGTAAATGTAACAAAGACAAAAGATAACAAACAAACAAAAAAAACCTTCTGAAACCTACCAGAAATAAAAATCATTAAAAAATTTCAATTCAGAGGCATCAGAACTATTGTGATTTCATATTTTTTTTTTATTTAAACTTTTATCTTCCAGATAAGTGTATGAGTCGAAGCCCTTTTTTATACACGATCGGGGGCTAAAAGCCACTGGTGTTCAGAAATAACAAAGATCAGACTTTAAGTACATTTAACATAAATACATAAATATGTACATCACATTTAAGAAAAAGTGAATTTCACATACTATATGTAACAAGTCAAACAAAGCAAGTACAACACAATTGGTCATGGTAAAATTGTTTAAGACCTATTTTAAAGGAAGTGTGACTGGTCCCCTTGTGTAATGCATTTGGGAGAGCATTCACTAAAAGCACGACCCCCCCCCCATACTAGTTTTAACTGTAGGGATAACTAACGAGTTTTTTAAATATTTCAAATGTCTAGCCTCAGTTTTATAATCAAGCAGAGAAAATAATGGTAACAAAGCACCTTGACATAGAGTCTTATCAACAAGACACATCAAATTAAATTCACATCTACATTTAGGTGGTAACCAACCTAACTTACTGTACAAAGTGTAGTGGTGTGTCCTAAGGGGTAATTGTAGCACAAACTGACATATTACATTAAAGGCAGTGTTAAGTAAAGATAAATTTGGTTTAGAAATCTGAGTAAACAAGAAAGAATTATGGCATAACGATGGTAAACTTACTCTATTTCCAATGGTGGTTCTAGCAGGCAAAGACAAATATTTTTTTAGTTTTAATAACACTCCAATTTTACAGTTTACTTGGCAACATACTATTTTTAAATGCTGGGTAAAGGTTGACTGAGGATCCAGAAAGATACCCAATTAGCTAAAAGATGTTACCTGTTTGTTCAACTCACCCCTCCCATTAGAAATTTTTAAAGGACAACATTTTGATATTTTTGGGAGTGACCCAAATATCATTGATTTAGTCTTTTTACTGTTCAACAGCAACCGATGTTCCCAAAACCAATTTTCTATTAGAAGAAAGTCAGAACCTAAGATTCACTCAATGCATTAACTGAGTCTGAACTATGATGTAATATCACGTCAACAGCATACATTAATATGCATGTTTTTTGAAGACTAGTTGGTAAATGGTCTATAAATAAGGAAAACAGGAGCTACCCCAGGATAGACCCAAGGGCATGCCCTGTTGCATTAGAGTAACACCAGACATCTGGCCTCCATTATAAACTCTCAAGTGATGCTGAGCTAGATAACTTATGACCCAATTTAATAGATAGTCTGTTAGTCCTATGTCCCCTGCCTCCTGAGCAGCAATGGGGTGATCCACCAAATCGAAGGCCTTAGACAGGTCCACAAAAACAGCACCAGCAAGCCCCCTATCATCAAGTACCTTGCTGATGTGGTTAGTAAACATTTCCAAGGCCATACTAGTGCCATAACCCATTTTAAAATCATGCTGCACAGGATACTGGAGACCATGGGAAGAGAGATACTCAAGAAGTTGGGTATTTACTATCCTTTCCAACATTTTTCCCAGTATAGGCAAAAGGGATATGGGCTGATAGATGTCCACATTATCCCTTTGTCCACCTTTACAAATTGGAATAATCACTGTACTTTTCCATTGATGGGGGGGGGGGACTCACCAGTGATCAGTGCTAAATTAAAAATTTTAGTCAAAGGAACACATACACACAGTTAGCAACCAGTTTCAAGAACCTAGGCTCCAAGTCATCCCCAGCTGAACTCTTATGAACTGGGATAGTACTCAAAAGTTTCATGACCAGATTACAACTAACTGATTGAAAGTAAAATGGAGGTAAATTTAATGTGCTAGGAGGTGATTTATTTACTGAACTCTGGCGATCATTCTGTTTAAAATCCTTAGTATAAGCTGTCAAATCAGTGAATGTATGTAGAAACAGCTCACTGATCCTAGTGGGATCAGTAGTAACAACTTCCTTATTCAATAAAGAAGTAGGGTGCTGTTTAGTCTTAGCACTTATAATGGACTTTACTGCTCCCCAAAAGCTTCTAGGGTCAGTCAAGCCGTTCTTCTGATTCTTCAATTGATAATCAGACTTTGCCTGTTTGATTAATCTCTTACAAATATTTCTTGTTCTATGGTACTCATTTAAGTATGCCTGGGTGCCAGACCTTACATTTAAGCCATAATTTATCCATGTATTCATTTGTTTAAATAGGCAAGGTGAACTCCACTTATTTATCAAGTCCCTAACTCTTCTGGTTAACTTGGGGAAATAAGTATTTTGTAGACTAAATAAAGTAGCATTAACAGCATGCTCAATGGAGGGAATTGCATAGAACCAATCAACTGGTTCAAGGTCTTCCCTGAGGTCTGCCATTAGTTCAGTGGTGCATTTCCTAATGGTTATATACCCTGGAGGCAACTTTATCTTATTAAACTTCCAAATAAGATAAATGGACATATGATCACTAATAATGTCTGAAAGTACCCCTCATCTTTTTACCCTATTTAATTTATGTGTAAGAATCCAGTCTAAAGTTGTATGATACCCACTTGCCAAATTTCGCCGCATGGGGGTACTAATTAATTGAATGAGTACAGCACTTGTAATAAGAGATTCCAATTCTGGCTCTTCTGCAGGGTTCCAATTTAAATTGAAATCTCCCATTGTTATCAAGTCACTCCCAGACTGTAACATCTCAGCTAAGGTCAGAATATCAATTAAGCCATTATGAGAATGTTTAGGGGCATTATTAATTGTGCAGATCTTTACTTTATGGCATCTACCCAGTGTTAACTCAATTACCAACCACTCTAAGTTAAATATGGGGTGATATGGAATATGCAATTCCTGCACATCTAGGTGTTCCTTACAAAAATCAAAATTCCTCCCCCTTTCTGTCTAGCTAATCAATTTCTTCTATATATTTTAAATCCAGAAAAAACACATAAATCATCACAAACATCAGGTTTCATCCATGTTTCAGTGAAGCACACTATGTCTGGGTCTTTTAGCTGTAACCAAGATTCAAGTTCTGCCTTCTTGGAGAAAAAGCTTCTAATATTTAAATTAATTAACTTTAATCCATTCAAGTTCCATGTGTTATCTTTTGTCTTCTCCCCCCAATGCCGGTGGACCAGGGTTCAACTCCACATCTCCTGCCAAAAACAGTAATAGCTGAGTAATTGATGTGGCTATGAAACCTGGCCCATTCTGCCCCAGGGAGGAAGAATTTAAATGTAGACCAATTTCAGAAACATTTCTTCTAGGCAGACTTCCTAAACATTTAGTAATGTCAAGAATAATATATTGAGAATTACACAGTAAATTGCAATAAATAAAGTCATCACTGAGTTCCAGAGCGGGGGGGGGGGGGTCAATATGTGCAGAGTTACTAGACATATATATTGAACATCTGTCCAAGAAATTAAGGACAGCTAATAAGTACATCAATAAACAAATGCTTCCTTTCATACTTAAAACTTAATTAAAAAATATCTGTAAAAGGAAATATAGCAAAAATACTTTAAGTATTTATAATACCCTAACTTACACTACTTAAATCTGCAGCACCAATAAGAAGATTATAAAAATCTAACTCAAAAAATGTGTTAAATTAAACTCTGGAACCAATACAGTTCAATTCATACAATGTCAAATTAAAAACACAACCAAACACATGTAAGTGTTGGCTACTGTGTAAAGCTTCTACTAATCTATTTCTAACAGTAATCTAATACATTTATGAAAAAAATCACTTAGCAGAGTGAATCAAGGTCCCATGAGCAATATTCCAAGTTATTTTTCTCTATGAGTGATGCTCGTGCTTTAAGCCAGCATGGGCCTTTTATGTGCCATAGCCCCACGCCTTCTTGCTCTGGTTGTCTGAGTGACTCGCCACTAAGCTCCCAGAACCACATACCTCTAACTAAACTGGAGCAAAGGGAATTAGCATCCTTATTCACAGTATGACCTGCTATTGATTTTTCTAGCGGTGAAGTAGTCCATGCATCTACAGGTAAATCTTGTAAATGTCTTACTGTGTAAAGTGCAGGACAGCAGCAGCTAATGATGAAAGCTTAATGTCTCTAGCAGATAGCAGAACCCAGGACAGGGTGTGATGGTAGCAGCAACAGGCAGATGAAAGTGCAGGTGGTAAAGTGCTTGGAAGTCTTCTGGCTGGCACGAGTCTTTTATGTGCCACAGCCCCATCCCTTCTTGCTCTGGTTGGCTGAGCGACTCACCACCGAGCTCCACAACCATGTAGCTCTAACTAAACCAGAGCACAAGGAAGCAGTGTCCTTATTCACAGTACAACCTGCTATTGATTTTTCTAGCAGTGAAGCAGTCTATGCATTCACTGGTAAATCTTGTATATGTCTTACTGTGTAAAGTGCAGGACGACAACAGCTAGCGATGAAAGCCTACTGTCTCTAGCAGCTTGTAGAAACCAGGACAGTTTGAAACACATATCAGATTTAAAAAGGAAAAAAAATGTTTCTCATGTTTTTGTTCTACATTATGAACAAAGTCTAACTGTGCACTCCACACCAAAACAAGCATCTAAATATTGAAGCAGCAGCAAAATTGAAATGCAGAAAACTGCACTGTGGAAAAATACTTATGGTTTTCTTTGAAGTGCTGGGTTAGGGTTTTCTTTTACTGTACTGTGCATAAAGAACTGCAGGCTAGTGTGTATGCATCTAGAACTTGTTATTCTGAGAAAAGCCCATCCTTCAGCTTTGGATTCCCTGCCAGCTCTTCCAGTGTTTGAATGACCTCTGTTGATGTCAGAGCATCATTAGTTTTTCCCCTGAAAAAAAATACTGCTTACAAATAGAAACATATTAACTCAAGGAGCTGATGATGGAGGACTGAGAACAGTCAGGGTAAAACAGTAAAAGGGTCCAAAGTTGCAGCGCACTCTACAGTATGTGCCAGTGCCATGCCAGGGTTACGAGCTCCAATAAACACCTTAGATCAGTCAAGAGAGGCAGGCACTCACCAAGCAAGCAGCAGACAAGCAACAGACAAGAGGCATTTTTAATCCTCCAAGGTTAATTTATTCACTGGTACTTTACAGTTCAGTATAGCATTCCAAGTTACCAGCATGCAGCCCCAGCCACACAACCCCTAGCGCCTCGACCATAGGTCTTCGAAGGGGGTGACATGGCTTTGTTTGGGCAGAAGAGAGTGGCATTCCATTGGGTCATCCTTATTGCATGCACAGAGGGATTTTTCAGCTTTAATCCTCTGAGGTGTGGACATGCAATGATGTCCAGTGCATGACAGCACAGTCCCATGCCTGCCCACAGGACATCTGCTGTTGCCTTCACCCATTCCAAGGTGTCCCCCAGCTGCAGAACCCCCAGTCTACACTGGAAGTTGCATGTTTCTGGGGATCCACATACCACCCCTCCCTAGGGGAGGAGAGCAGTCCTCCAGATGCTTAATCCTCCCCTCTCTGGCCGATCCCCAATGACCTGAGCTGGCTAAAGCCAAGTCACTGGCATGGCATGAGGTAAGGTGTCCAGCATCTCAGCCCTCAGCATCACTTGGCCTGATACTATGAATAATATTACAGGTGCACACATTCTTCAAAATCAATCACACATCAGCCAGAGCACAGGAAATCTGGATTCAACATCCATGTTTAGAGTCATTTAAGGAAACTATAATAGTATTAACAGTATAAGTGCCCTTTTCCATTTAAATAGCTGTAGATTAAAGGGCTGCGGTAGTGCCCCTGTAGTTAGGGTTGAGTAGTCTGTTTAATGTTACACTCCAAATTTTGCACCTTAACAACTTTGGTGTAGTTTGATAAAATAACCAACAATTTGGCAAGCATGGTCAGGGTGTCAGAGTCTCAAGATGTGGAAAGTCTGGTGACAGCACCTTGTATGGTTTTCAAGTTACCGAATGCCAAAAAATGAAAAAAAAAACATTTGGTTTCTCTATATAAACACTGGGTATTTGTTGTTCTCACCTACAGCCTAGAAGTGGCTATGTATGCCTTGCAGTTGAAAGAACTGTTTAAATTTTAGTTTATTAAAATTCTTAAAAAGAAAGAAAATTAATTGCAAAAAAAAACTGCATTAATGCACCAGTTATGGTTCAACTTAATGCCACAAAAGTAAGGAAATGTGGCATTATGGTTTCCAACCCTAACTTCCCACCCCCTCAAGCAACAAAAGGACAAAGCCACATAATCAGACACAGTCGACCATCATCTGGTAAGACAAATAGCATTTAACTGTTTCCAGATGACAGAAAAGTCATCCTTCATCATGGTCCATTGCTTCTGTAGCCATGGATACACATGCACACTTTAACACATACACACCCACTTCTGGCTGCAGATAGAATCTACAACAATGGTATCACAACATTTAGCTTCTGCAGCAATCGGTGCACATGCACATTTCAACACACACATCCACATGTAGC
The DNA here is from genome assembly GCA_016271365.2 of Neoceratodus forsteri. NCBI lineage: Eukaryota > Metazoa > Chordata > Ceratodontiformes > Ceratodontidae > Neoceratodus > Neoceratodus forsteri. The sequence continues at coordinate 556,326,571 of CM028135.1, read as the reverse complement.
TCCAGGTACAAATCTATAATACTCATATCACACTATTTCTGCATGTAGGACATATGCTATTGAACCAACAAATAGAAATCCTTGATTCTCAAACTACATGAGTATTTTCATCCATAGTAGCAAAGACCCTACAGGGGCTGCACATTTGCAACATGGTATAGAAATCAAAGATACTCCAATTAGCAGAGTACTTCAGTCTACAAAAGCACAGGTTTTTGTGTAGCCTGCATTTCTGTAGACACAGATATAATTCAGAAGATTAACATGTACACAGCCACTACTGACTGCAGAACCACAGGCCCTGTTGGTCTGGTGCTTCTGCAGTCACATATATACAAATCCAGAATACCTTGATCTGAAAAGTACACTACTTCTGTCTGCAGAAGCACTTCTACAGCCACAGATGCATTTGCATAGTGTAAGACATACACACCTACTTATGCCTTTAGAGGTGCAGGCCTCTGTGAAGCCTGCAATTCTGTAGACACAAATATACTTGCATAGTGTACAATACACATGCCCACATCTGGCTGCAGAGGTGTAGGTCACTGTGTGGCTTGCGCTTCTGTGGCCACATATGCAAAGCATGGATAACTAGGTTAAAAAGTACTTACTGTTTGTGCGCTTAAGAGCAAGCGCCCATGGAGCCTATAGTTCGGTGGACAAACAGATACAATTGTACATTGTAAGACAAGCACACTTGACTCTGTCTACAAAAACTCAGGCAACTGTGGAGCCTGTGCTTCTGCTGTCATAGATACAGTTCAAAAGTTAAAACTGTATTTGTCTGCAGAAGTGCAGGCACTTACGGACCTGTGCTCCTGCAGCCACATACTCAGTTGCTAACTGTAAAACATACACACCCACTTCTGTCATCTTTGCTGGGTATCATGCATTTTTATCTACAGCCAGAAGTGGGTGTGTATGTGTTGAAATGTGCATGGGTATCCATGGCTGCAGAAGCACTGGACCATAATGATGATTGTCTTTTGTATCATCTGGAAACAGTTATATACTATTTGTCTTACCAGATGATGGCAGTCTGTAGTTGATTGTGTGGCATTGTCATTTTCCTGCTGGGGGGGGGTGGGAAGTTAGGGTTGGAAACCCAAACATCACATGCCCCTACTTTTGTGGCATAAATTAATCCCTAACAGGTGCATCAATGCAGTTTTCTGCAATGAAGATAGAAAGACAGATAGATAAACAGTTAGATAGATAGATAGATAGATAGATAGATAGATAGATAGATAGATAGATAGATAGATAGATAGAGCAATCGCTATATGTGTCTATATCTTCATATATATATATATATATACAGTATATACTGTATATATATATATATATATATATATATATATATATATGGAATACATAATGGGCAAGGATGAACTATTTAAAATATTTGCATGATTGCATAGTGAATGAATGAAGGAATGAAATCTTTATTTATAAAGCATGTTTCTGGAACCAAGGTGCTGTAAAAAAAACAAATAAAATAATTTGAAAAACACATTATGATCAAATATTAAAACCCATAAAACTACAATATTCATAAATATAAACTTCAATAAAATCTAAATATGCCATACTCAATATTCGAATTAGAGACTTGTGACCTCAGTAATATCACTAGTGGCAAAGCCATACGTGATATTATCAAGCCCACTATGCACTAATGTAAATATATTTCATATTCCACCCTTGCACATCATGTGTGCAGCTTATACAATAGAGTCCCCTTTTTGCTGTTTATATTATTATTTTTAGGTTAACTTTGTTGGGTTCTTTTCTTTCTCGATAGTATTCCATGCTGGTTTATTTCTGTGTGTTTCTGGGTGGGTGACATTTCCTAGCATGATTCGTTTCTTTTGGTTTCTGTGTGTGGGTGATATTGAATGGAGATTGGTCATTTTTTTGGTGTGTGTTTTTGGGATTGGGTGGTTATTTTTGTGTTTTTTTTGATTGGGTGGTTTTGGTATGGGGTGTGGCAATTTGTACCGTGGAGCATGAGGGGGGGTGTTGTTTGGGTACTTTTTGTTATTCCAAATTTCTTGTTTTAGGAGTGATAAATTTATTTATTTATATTTTTTTGGAGACAAGGTATGCTTTCAGGTATATGATGGGATGGGACTTTGTTTATTTCTTAATAACTGGCTTTGCAATTTTCCCATAGGGAAACTGTGGCCTACTTTGCCATTATAAAGGAGCATTTATAACAGCAACCATGCATACGATTTCCCTCACTCTGCACATGCCACACTGCAGTTCTTCCCTTCAGACCACTGGCCGAATGTTTTTTTCTCCCGAGTCCGGATACTTAACCTCCACTCAGACACAGAGATAAGTACATTTTTAAACAAAAATCTACTACAAGGGGGAGAAATAAACTTATCTTTCCACTGCACACTGAAAAAAAAGTAAAAAAAAAAAGAAAATGGCATCACGGACCACATGCTGAAATCTAACCAGCCATGGAGAGCACAGGAATCTCCTTTCATTTTATATATTTGCTATGGCAAAACAGGCAAACCCAGCAATGATATAAAATAAAATATGAGGTAGTGTGTTTAAACTTGAAGTTTACACACATCCTCAGAGTTAGATGCTAACATGAACCCCTCGAGGTTCGCTCTTAGGATTTATGAGCATCTAACCCCTTGGGTGTGTGTAAACTTCTCATTGCAAACATCACCCCATATTTTATTCTATATGTTATTTATTTCATCTCATGAATTGTTCATTGTAATGTGCTGTTACATATTCACAGCACTTATTTGTTTACTAACTTGATTTTGTTATGCTGTTATTTATTTACAGGGTTTATGTACTTTCAGGTTTCATGTTATTGTACTGCTTTTTAAGTTCATTAATTTATATGTGCTCTGCTTCTGTTGTTCATATCTTCGTTGTTGGTTGCTCGCCGTTATTCTGAATCAGTGTCACTGTCTGGGACTCTGGATCTCTTCTTGCAGTGCAAAGGATAATTTTGACCTGTTAAGAAATGGGAGAGATGTTAGTAAAGATGTATTTTTTGTGTTATACAGTTTTGGTTTTTTTTGGTAAACTAGGTACTTACCATGAAAAATATTAAAAGTAATATTTGTTGCCTGTATTTTTGTGTTCAGGAAGTATGCTACTATTGTGTCACCCAACTCGGTAGAGCACTTTTTTGAATCTGGATGGTCAAATACTTGTTTAGATGTTGATGGCTTTGGTTCTGGAGGATCAAATACTTGTTTAGATGTTGCTGGCTTCAGTTCTGGAGGGTCAAATACTTGTTTAGATGTTGATGGCTTTGGTTCATCCAAGGGGTCTTTGTTGTGGTATTTGTAGTTTGGGGTTCTCGGATCTCATTTTTCTGTTGTAGGTTTCTCAGGTGTTTCTTTGTTTTCACCACTGAGTATGTGGGATATGTGTTGTTTTTGGTCATTCAGTTTACTGTAGCCATTTAAGGATTGTAACTTTTTGTGTCCAGAGATTTGTATTAAATCATTTCCTGGTACTACACTGTCACTTAATTTCTGAATTAAGGGTTTATGTATGGAGTGATTTGTTAGGCATTTGGTGGTTTAAATGCCTGCATGGGCTATCATATTGTTAACAATATCTCCAATTGTGTTAATCCCAAGCGGTTGATTTTTGTAGCAGGTATTTGGGATTTTAGAGTTCATTTGATGATTTATAGAAAGAAAGAAAGAATGGGGCATCATCTTGCATAGTTTTGTGTGGGTGTCTGGCTCTGTAAGTTATATAATTGTACACTGGGCATCTGTCCTTGTTTTGTATTTCATATACCCTAGGTTTTATTCTGTGGACTTCTTTTGGATTGATTCCTGAGCGGGTCTTACTTTGGTGTTCTGTGGTATATTCTAAATATCTGGTACCATCTTCACTAGTTTTCAGCTTCACATCCCCCCACTGCAAGTTTCTGGCTTCAGTGTTGCCTATTATACCAAAGTAAAGGGTGACTGTGAGCCACAAGCTGTTTAGGAGTGATTGTGAGTTGTGGGGTCCAAGAAGTTTTTGGCATACCAAAGGTCAAGTATGTTGCCAGTAATTTCAATGGCTGCCATCAATCTATTGCCTTTGTTGAACTCTTTTAATTTTTTCTGTTTTGCCAGAAGTACATCTCTAGTTCTTTGAAATTTTCTAAATGTTGTTAGACATTCAGGGTAATGTTTGGTTTTCAAATATGTTTCAATACTCTGAAAGATGACTTGTACTGTAAGTGGCTCATAAGGTGAACCATCCTTTCATTGACATTTCATAAAGTATTTATAAAGGATGAAGTCAAGCTGCTCTGCATGCATTTGGTATATTGGCATCTGTATATTGAGTTCTTCTGTTATGTAATTATTGAAGTTAAAGATATCCAATTCATTTTTTTTTCTTAGTGTTTGCATTTTTGCTGTTTTGTATTAAGTCTTCAATGGGGTAATTTTCACTGGTCATGCTGGTAGTTGTTAATGTTCTGGTTAGTCCGATGTATTGCTGAGTTACTTCAGTTTCTGTTCCTGTAGGATCTAGCAGTGGTTCAGTGTCATAGAAACATAGAAAGATAGAAACATAGACTTTGACGGCAGATAAGGATCACTTGGCCCACCCAGTCTGCCCATTTCCCTTCCTATTGGATAAGCTGCAGATTCTAGTTAACCAACAGCCTACTTCCTGCAACCCCTCACTACAATTGCCTTATGTTTGTCCCATGCATGTTTGAATTCCCCCACTGTTTTAGACACAACAACCTCTGCAGGAAGGCGGTTCTGTGCATCCACCACTCTCTCCATGAAAAAAAATTCCTCACATTACCCCTGAGTCATCCCCCCTCTATCTTTAAATTGCACCCCCTTGTTCTAACACATCTCTTTTTCTGAAAGATGCTACCCTCCTGGAATTTGTTGATTCCCTTGAGGTACTTGAAAGTTTCTATCATGTCCCCCTTCCCTCCGTTCATCAAGGGTATACATATTAAGCTCTCTCAGTCTCTCTTCATATGGTTTCTGATGCAGACCCTGCATCATTTTAGTTGCCCTCCTCTGGACTGCTTCCATCCTGTTTATGTCCTTGCATATATGGGGTCTCCAAAACTGCACACAGTATTCCAGATGGGGTCTCACCAACTGTCTGTACAGAGGGATAACCACTTCCCTTTTTCTACTTGTGATGCCCTTTCCTATGCATCCCAGTATCACCCTGGCTCTCCTTACTGACTTCTCACATTGCTTACCCACCTTTAAGTCATTTGATTTGACTACCCCCAAGTCTCTTTCCATTTTTGTTGTTGTTAGTACCTCCCCTGCTACTGTGTACTCTTCTCCTGGATTTTTGTTTCCCAGGTGCATTACTTTGCACTTCTTTGCATTGAATCTAATTTGCCATATGTCTGACCATTCCTCCAACCTAGACAAGTCCCTTCTCATCCTTTCTACCCCCCTTTTGTATCAACTCTGTTACAGATCTTTGTGTCATCTGAAAAGAGGCATACCTTTCCCTCCAAACCCTCTGCAATGTCACCTATAAAGATGTTAAAGAGGACTGGACCCAGTATTGAGCTCTGAGGTACTCTACTAGCAACACCCCTTTCTTTGGAATGTGTTCCATTCACTATTACCTTCTGTGTCATGTTGTGCAGCCAGTTTGCTACCCAGGCATCCATCCTGGAGCCCACTCCCAGGCTGGCTAACTTGATTGTTAGTCTTTTGTGCTGGACTGTGTCAAATGCCTTGCTAAAGTCTAGGTAGGTGAAATCCACAGCCCCTCTCTGGTCTATTACTTTGGTCACTCAGTCAAAGAAATCAGTTAGATTCATCTGACATGACCTTCCTGCTGTAAATCCATGCTGCTTTGGGTCCTGTGCCCTGCTGGCCTCTAGGTACTCAACAATTCTTTCTTTCAGAAGTGAGTCCATCATTTTCCCTACCACTGAGGTCAAGCTTACAGGTCTGTAGTTTCCTGCTTCTGCCTCGCTCCCACTTTTGTGAAGAGGAATCACATCTGCCCTACTCCAGTCCTCAGGTACCACCCCATCCTCCCATGATTTGTTAAAAAGTGTGGTCAGTGTTGTCACTAGGTCCTCCCTTAGTTATTTTAGGATTCTGGGGTGAATCCTGTCAGGCCCCATTGCTTTGTCCACCTTGAGTTTTAGGAGTTCTTTCAGGACTCTTTCTCCTGTGAATGGACTGGTGTCAACCCCCCTACCCAGAGTGCTTCTATTGTCTGGTTTAGGTAACTCCTCCTCATCTTCTTTTCTGAATACTGAGCAAAAGTATTCATTCAGTATCTCTGCCTTTTCATTGTCTCCCTCTGCCCACCTCCCCTCTCCTTTATTAATCTTCACTATTCCTCCCTTAACCTTTCTATGCTCCCTAATGTATATATAAAAGGTTTTATCCCCCTTCTTAACAGAGTTGACTATTTTTTCCTCAGTTTGGGCCTTTGCTGTTCTGACTGCCTTCCCCACTTCTTTCTGCTTTAATTGATACAGTTCCCCGTCATGCTCCTTCTGTGATTCCTTATACTTTCTGAATGCAGCCTTTTTCTCCTTAACCTTCCCTGCCACCTCTTTTGAGAACCATAGTGATTTTTTACTCTGCTTTGTTTTCTTTATTTGTCCCACACAAAGGCTTGTTGCCTGTAGGATAGCAGTTTTGATTTTTCTCCATTGTTCTTCCACCCCTCCTTTTTGGCCATTTGGTAGTGCATTCCTCAGGTATTCACCCATTTTGCCAATGTCGTCCCTTCTAAAGCCCAGTATCCTTGTTTTTGTATGGCTTGTCTCCATGGTTGTGCTTATTGTGAAGCACACTGTGCAGTGGTCACTTGTTCCCAGATGTCTACTGACTTCTAAATTTGTGATCCTCTCTCCATTTGATAGTACCAGGTCTAGTATTGTTCCCTCCTGAGTGGATTCCAACACTAGCTGTCTAAGGCCTGCCCCCTGCAGGGCATCGACAATGACCCTGCTCTTCGATGTGGCCACAGTACATGTCATCCAGTTAACATCTGGCATATTCAGGTCCCCCATCAACAGTATCTCCCCTTTTTCAGCCATTTTGAGAATGCCCTGTATCATTTTCTCGTCAATTTCCTCCCCTTGAGATGGGGATCTGTATACAACCCCTGTGTGGATTGTGATGCCATTCTATGTCTCCAAGGTGACCCAGAGTGCCTCTTGTCCTCCCTCTTTACTTTTTAGTCCTGTAGCTTTGATCCCTTCCCTTATGTATAGAGCTACTCCACCTCCATTTTTACCCTCCCTGTCCCTTCTATAGACTGTGTACCCCAGAATGTTGACATCCCAGTCATGGTTCTCCATGTACCATGTTTCCGTGACTGCCACAGTATCCAATTTTTTTATCTTCCATCAGGGCTGCTAGCTCAGGAAGCTTGTTTGTCAGACTACTGGCATTGGTACTCATTGCCCTCCATTTAATGCTGGCTTTATCCTTTTTCCCCCATCCCTGCTCTTATTGCCCTTGTCTATTTTTCCATTTACCCCTGTCCTACCCACTGTTGAGCTCTGTACCTCAGTGTTTACCTTACTATCTGCCATGTTTTGTGGAGGGAGGCTTGACATTTCCTGCCTCTTATCAGCACCTCCCCCCTTGGCTAGTTTAAAAGCTTGCCAAGGAAGCATTTAAACCTGTCACTTAGGAGCTTTGTTCCCTTCATGGACAGATGCAGACCATCGTGCAAGTACAGATCTTCATCTCTCCAGGTGTATTCCCAATCCCCAATGAAGCCAAAGCCCTGTGCTCTGCACCAGTTTTGCAACCATTCATTAAACTGCATGGTGTGCAGTACCCTAGCCTCACCCATGCCATGGACTGGCAGCACATCTGAGAAGGTAACCATGCTTGTTATCTGTCTGAGGCCCCTCCTCAACTCCACAAATTCATCCTGCACTGCACTGATTCCATGCCTAGCTAGGTCATTTGTCCCAAGGTGGACAATGATATCTAGTTCCTTCTCCTGTGATGCTGCTTCTGCAATCATGAGGATTTGCTTCTTGTCCATCCAAGTCTTGGCACCAGGCAGGCACTTTACTTCCCTCTCCTTTCCCTTCCCCAGTTCTAACCCCCTAACAATTAAGTCCCCTATCAAAAGCTGTTTCCTTCCCCTGTGGTGTCCCTTGCCACCCTTTTGTGGGTCTCCCTTGTGGATGTCCTCAGCATTCTTCTTGGTCTCCACTGAGGGTGCCATCATAGAGGAACCTTGCTCTGCCAGACTGGCATATGATTTGTGTAGAGGTGCAACTAGGGGTCTTCTCCTCTGTTCCAACACCTGCACTCTCCCAGGACCCACTGTGGTCCAACTGCTCTTCATGCTTGGCAACCTCTGAGGCAGTGGTTGTGGCAGTGGTGTTTTTTGGGTGGGGGAGGTCTCCTTAGTCCTTGCCAGTTCAACCTGGAGGTGGGAAATCTCCTCCCTCAGAGCTGACAATTGCCTGCAAATAGGACAGCAATGCAGTTTCCAGAATGTCTTCCAGAAAACTGCTGCCCCACAGCCAGTGCTTTGCACCACTCCCCACATGTCCCTCTCCCTTATAAAATACAGTGTGTAATATATATATATTTTTTTTTTGGTGGTGTGTACTTACTCTTTATGCACTGTGATGGCTTATTAAGAATATGACAGTTCTGCCCCAAGACCTGTTGAGGAAGTGATGTCAGAACTTTGGCTATAAAGGAAATGCCACACCTGGGGGGTGGGGTATGGGGAAGGGGGTTGGTAGTCCACAACCACAGGTGACTGTTAGAAACAATCAAATATATCACTGCTCCACCACCCTGGTGAGTACTACCCTTTATAGTAATTCAACTAACCTCCAGTAACTTATTTAAAAATAGTTTAACTATCACAAAATCCTACGCACCAGTAAATTATTTAAAAATAGTTTGTTCCTTGTGCTTTGTGTCTTGCTTGTATTGTGTTGACAGATATTGGATTTCATCTTCTAATTTGTCTTAGGTTCGAGTTGTCATTTTTTAGATGTTTGTATTTAGTTCTATTGCTTTGCTTTGTATATCACTTCTTTTTATTATATGTTGAGATGCAATTGCTGTCTCTCATTTTTTAGGTGTACTGTTTACTATGTGACTGCCGAGTGGAGTGTCTTCTCAGTTGTTTGTCTGCACGTGCATTTAGGTGCTTTAGAGCCCTTGCTTTTACAGGTGTGCTGCATTTTTTTATAAAGAAGTAGTGCAGGTTTGTTTGATGTGACATATTGTAGCTAGAGTGGTTTATATGGTACTGACGTAGCAACAGTGGATTTTTTTTACATTTATATCACTTTACTGACATCAGTGAAAAGTTATTTTAGTGTGATGCGCTAATGCACTAATATGTTACTGCATATACTCTCACCACTATTGTATAAATAAATAAATATATATATGTGTATATATATATAATTTATTTATTTATTTATTGAAAATGTTTCACCAGGAAGGGCACACTGAACAACAAGTTGCTCATCTCATGGTGCATCCTTGGGGAGAGGGAACAGGGAGATTTAACATAAACACAAACAATCAAAGACTTTACAGAACATAACAGGAGTGAATGTGAAACAGCATACACATGTTTAAACAGCATGAACAATAGTGATGGTAATGTACAACATATGTGTGCAGTTGTAAAATTTAGTTAATTAATTCTAGTGCTTTAGGCTAGAAGTGCAGACAAGAGCAGGTAATGGGCCCAGAGCAGGCAGTAGTAGTAGGAGGAGGAGGAGGAGGAGAACAGAGCTGGGGGTGATGGGGGGGTAGACACAGGTACAGTTGACTGACAATTTTGAAGGGCCAGAGTAATGGTGTGAGGGGAGGAGGAGTGATAAATCTGGGGGGGGCATTCCAAAATTTAGGAAAGTAATAGGAGAAGGCCGTCTGGCATATAGCAGTAGTCTGACAAGGGACTACCAGGAAGCGAGTGTCAAAGGATCTCAGGGAACAGGCAGGGGGAGGAAGGGAGGAAAGAAAAGAAGTCAGATATGGGTGGAGAGATCAAAACCAGAATTTTGACACAAATTTAGAGACATGGAGGTGACAGCAATTTTCAAGTGAGGAGAAAGCCAAGGATTGGTAGAGATGACAGTGATGGGTGCGAGAGGGGGAGTCAAGAGAGAAGCAACAAAAGGAGTTGAAAAGGGTGTCCAATCTGGATAATGAAGACTTGAAAGCAGCACTGTAGACTACATCACAGTAATCAAAAATAAAAAAAGGATCTTCTTGACAACTTCACATCTAGTTGGTAGAGGGAGACTGCTACGGTTCATATAGAGTGCATCAAGCTTGGGGCACAGCTTCTTCAGGACAGTATCCATATGTCCAGAGAAGCTAAGGTGTTGGTCAAGCCAAATCCCCAAGTGCCTAAAAGAAGAAGTGTCTTCAAGAACTGTCCCGTCAAGGGTGTGGAAGGAGGGTAGGATGGGGAGCCTGGAGAGTCTCTGACTAGTGCCAAAGGTCATAGAGACTGTCTTCTTGGAAGTAAGGGAGAGTTGGTGAGTGCAGAACCAGTGCTGGACTTTGTTGAAGTCATGCTGAAGTTTGGTCTCGACATCCACAGAGGAATGGCTCAAGGTGTAGAGCACCATGTCACTGGCGTACATGTGTACATGTGTTAGGAGGAGGAGGAGTAGACTGAGGCACAGATATATATATATATATATATATATATATATATTGTGGCGCGGTCACACCACTATATTTATGGTTGAGAAGGCACTTCTATGTTAAAGTCAAAATTTTGCACATTAATAACTTTGGACCCATTCAACTTATTTGCCTGAAATTTGATACACGGTGGGGCATGATAGATCTCTTGATCTGCCAAATTGCATTTTGGTCAAATTTACGGTCTTTGTGCATGAAAATGCTGAAAAACAGAAAATTATCCAGTTTTGGAGGCAGCTTTTGGGATTTTGTCTGTGGCCCTGCACAGCTGTTGTGTAGTGTGCCACTCTGTGAGATGGCTCATTTGAAAGAGCTTTTGTGGCTGAACATGCAACATTTTGTTTGGTGAAAAAGTATTAAGGAAGTCAAAAGTTATGCCACTTTTAAGTTCCCATTATAAGTCAATGGGAAAATTTATATGGTTGTTTTGAGAACATAGAATGGGGTTCTGGCCACCAGGTCCCACCTGAAGATCAAAGAATTTTCAGCCTCGCAGTTCAAGAATCTTTGTCCCCAAGAATTATTTGATCGTGAGGTCCACCATCTTGTTTTTAGATTTCCTATCATAAAAACACAAATATCTCGGCTCAGGGGTCACTCCTGATGTAAAACTTGGATGGGTTTTACTCAGGGGGCTCCAATCTATCGAGCCATGCCTTTAGTTTCATTCAAAATAGTAAAAAAATAGGGTTATAGTGTTTTAAATTTTTGGATTGCGGCTTGCTAACAATCTTTGATCGCGAGCCTGCAAATTCTTTGATCGTGAGATTCTTTGATCGCGATCTCGCATTGTGAGCTAAAAACACTATTATCTCAGCTCAGGGGTAGGCTAGGGCACAAATGAGGATAGGTTTTGCTCAGGGGGCTTTGTTCTATCGAGGCATGCTATTGTTTTTTTTAAATCTGTCTAGAAATAGCATTTCAACATTTTTTATTCTTTGATCACGAGCATGCAATTTCTTTGCGAGCCTGCAAATTCTTTGATCGCAAGATTCTTTGATCGTGATCATGTATCGCGAGCAAGGGATGAGATGGCCAAATTTAAAAATCTAATTTCTCAGCCCGGGGTGCCCTAGGAAGACAAATGAGAGTGGATTTTGCTCAGGGGCTTCATTCTGTCGAATCATGGTAGTGGTGGTTTACCACAATTCCTTCAAATTTTTGATTTACAGAGTTTTTTATTCTTTGATCGTGAGCCTGCAAATTCTTTGATCATGAGATTCTTTGATCGTAATCATGCAGCACGAACAAGGGACAAGATGGCCAAATTAAAAAATCTAATTTCTCAGCCCAGGCGTGTCCTAGGAAGATAAATTAGGGTGGATTTTGCTCAGGGAGCTTTGTTCTGTTGAACCATGGCAGTGGGGTCCTGGAATTCCTTCAAATGTTTGATTTTCAACATTTTTTATTCTTTGATCGTGAGCCTGCAAATTCTTTGATTGTGAGCCTGCAAATTCTTTGATCATGAGATTCTTTGATCACCATGTTTGATCGTGAGATTGGGACAAGATGGCCAGATTTTATAATGCATTACAGAGGTCAATTTCACTAATCTTTAAGTTTAAATATCATGGAAACAGTTTGGTCTTTTTACTTGAAATTTGGAGGGTGTTCTCAGCATGTCCTGTAGATGAGAGCTGCAGTATTTATGTGTTGGAGAAAATCTTTTTTGTGGAGCTATTTCGTGATGCAATTTACATGTTGCGGACAGTGTTTTGCATTGTGTTGGTGGCTTGAAATTGATAGGGTACCTAGCCATAGTGTCATGGATGTAGTTGTCAGTCATGCCGGTAAAATGTTAACAGGTGCGGAATTGTGCAACTCTGATGAATGGACATTTCAAACTTTAACATGTTATATCTTGGACATGGTTTGGTCTTTTGCATTGAAATTTGGAGGGTGCTCTCGGCATGTCCCATATATGTGAAAGACGGTGTATAGGTGTTGGAGAAAAACATTTTTGTGGACACATTGTGGGACACAATTTACGTGTTGCAGACAGTGTTTTGCATTGTGCTGGTGGCTTGAAATTGATAGGGTACATAGCCTTAGTGTTATGGGTGTAGTTTTCAGTCATTGTGCTTGTTAAATGTTAACAGGTGCAGAATTCTGCATCTCTGACAACTGAAAATCTCAAACTTTAAAATGTTATATCTCAGACATGGTTTGGTGTTTTACATTGAAATTGGGCGGGTGTTGATGGTACACACATGTTTAGAAGTTGGTGGGAGCAGAGGTCCCAAAGGACTGCATCCCACCACCTTCTACTGAGTTGAGTAGGAGCACAGGGCCTGAAGGCAACACTACCCTACCAACTTGAGATTGTTAGTTTTCTATTTCTTCTCAAAAAGTAAGGAAATTCTATGCAAAAAACTGCATTAATACATCATTTAGGGTTAAAACACATAAAGTCTGGAAATGAAAAATCTTTAGGGTTGCCCCTCCCCACTGTATCCACCCATCATCCCAAGACTGACATGTGATGGAGTGTATCATAGAGGTTGTGAGGACTAAATGTCACCCCATTCTAATTTACTGTGGCTTGTGAATGTAATTTCAGATGGAATGGGGTGACATTTCGGCCTCACAACCCCAATGACACACCCAGTCAGCTGTCAATCTTGGGATGATGGGTGGGTCCGGGGGGGGAAGGGCAACACTAAAGATTTTTCATTTCCTGACTTTTTGTGTTTTAACCTTAAATGATGCATTAATACCGTTTTTAGCATAGAATATGTATATATGCATATAATATATATATTATAGCTGCACGGTAATGCAGCTATAGTTAGGGTTGGCAGGCCACTTCTATGTTAAACTCCAAAGTTTGCACTTTAATAACTTTGCAACTGTTTGTCTGAGTCACCTGAAAGTTTGCATGTGCAGCATCAATCAAAAATCTCTGGATCTGGAAAGTTTCATTTCGGTCAGCTGTATTGTTGCAGAACTGCAGAGTGTCAAAAATGTGAAACATCTTCAACTTTTGTGCATTTTTTATTAGGCTTAACAGACTGCACCTGTTTGGAGTCAAATGTGTATGTGTATATGTGGCATGGGTCAAAGTGGTTCCTTTGAAGATTTGGTGAAAAAACATTAATCAGTTCAAAAGTTATGGAAGTTTTTCATGTCCCATTTTAGCCTATGGGAAAATGTATATGTGCACTGCAAACACTTTCACAAAAACGTTCACTAAAACATTTTTCTGTGTAAGAAAAGATTTCATTATAAAGTATATGGGTGTCACAAAAACATTTTTGTTTTCATAAAAACATTTTTATTTTTGCTAAAACAACACTTGAAAACATTGTCCCAAGTGTTGTTTTCTTTGTCACTTCATTGTGCCACTTGGATTGTGCTTTTGGGCTGAAATATGCAGGGTGTCAAGCCCTGGTGCAAGAGATGTGCCTTTTGGTGGCTTGGTTCCAAAATATTCAATGGGCCCATAGTTACATCGTTCTGAAGTTGAGACATTTCCCATAGGATAACATTGTGGCAACTGTGGCCCGTATCTTGAAAACGATTTAAGATATGGATTTTTCACTTCCTATAGTAGACTAAGCATGTGTGGAGGTGTCAAAGTCATGATTACAACTGCAGTGGAATTTTTTCCATAGTTATTACGATTACTGAGATATTGCCAAATAAGTGTTACAGAAGTTCCTTTTCAGTACTATGGGGCTGCTTTATGGCTCCATACTTATGTGTAAGTGGGATTGCAGGAACCAGAGGGCCCTCACTCCCACAGATGGATACCATTATGCAAAAATGGGCAATGTGAAGGGAGCGCAGGGCCTGGATGGCCTCGCGCTCCCACAAACACATGCCAGTTACCAGTTACATTACACTTTCTCAAAAAGAAGGGAAATTCATTGCAAAAAAACTTCATTAATGCATTAGATAGGGTTGATAGCACAGAAACAAAAGTATGGCAATGTAATGTTAGGGTTACTCTCCTACCACCCCTCCCCCACCCTCCACACACCAGCTGACATTGGGGTGTGCCATGAGGTCATCAGACCTAACTCTCACCCCCATTCTCCTATACTGTAGCATGTCAGCTTGCTTACAGATGGAATGGGGTGAGAGTTGGGCTTGATGACCCCATGGCACACCCTGATGTCAGTTGGTGTGTGGAGGGTGGGGGTGGAGAGGTAGGGGTAACCCTAACATCACATTTTCATACTTTTGTCGCTGTACTATCATCCCTAACTGATGTATTAATGAAGTTTTTTGCAGTGAATAGATATAGATATAGATATTCATTGCAAAAAGACTCCATTAATGCATCAGTTAGAATTGATTCCACACCAACAAAAGTCTGGAAATTTGATGTTAGGGTTACCAACCTTACCCCCCCAAACACCCTAAACAGAAAACAGGCATTGGGGTGTGCCTTGAGGTCATCAGCCCTAACTCTCTCCCCATTTCATTATTGAGGAAGCTGATATGATACATTATAAGAGAATGGGGTGAGTGTTAGGGCTGATGCCCCAAGACACCTCAACACCTGTTGGTATGGGCAGCGTGGGGGTGGGGTGTTAGGTTTGGAAACCCTAACACCATATTTCCCTATTTTTGTGGCTGCACCCCTAACTAGAGCATTAATGTACTCGTTTGCAATTTATTTCCTTACTTTCTGAGATAGTATAATCATATCCTTATTTGCCTGTGGGCGAGCAGGACCCTTTGAGTCCTGCACTCTCATCCCTCCATAGATACATATATGTATGTAGCTGTGGATGTGCAGGGCTCTATGGACCCTGTACTTCCATTTATAGGACAACAGTGACCAAATTAGCAGTATAGCCATTGTATTACCCCACCTCGTGAACCTGGTATAGAATATTTTTTAACCCTGCTAAAATGTAATTCTGCTCAACTGCAATGCCATCCTGTACCACAGATGTGAAAACACATTTTGGCCAGGATTTAAAAAATGACAGCTGTGACATACATGAGGTAGGTTAATAAGAAGGATATGTTGAAAATCTGGGAAGAAAATATTTAAAATTTTCAAAGTTACAAGTGTGCATAGCAAAATTGCAGCAAGTGATCATAACTTTGCCATGTTCACCCCACATTTTCAGCATAGCCTTCTTATGACCTCTCCTTTTGAAGAAAGTCAGAAAACATAGCAACATAGAATCTGATGGCAGATAAGGACCACTTGGCCCACCTAGTCTGCCCATTTCCCTACCTAACGGATAAGCTGCAGATCCTAGTTAACCAACAGCCTACTTCCTCCTACCCCCCACCAGAATTGCCTTATGTCTGTCCCATGCATTCTTGAATTCCCCCAGGACAAATTTTCAAATTCTGCCTGAAAGGTGATTTTTACCAAGTGACTGTGTAATCACCATTCAGGTAGTAGTTGTGTAATGACAGTCATATTGTTAGTGAGGCAGGGTCCCCAAAGGCCATGTTGAAAATTTGGGATCAAAATGTTTAAAAATGTCTAGGTTATGCACCAAAGTTGAAAACCCTAATGAAATACATTGAACAGCATTTACTTTAATTTCTCATATTGCAGTCGCCAGTTCCAGCAGCAAGACATGTCTTTGATTGTAGAGTGAATCTTGAACCTGGGACCTGTTCAGGTGAGTGAGGGTGTATGGGGATGTACTTGGGGTGTTGTGTGGTGGGTGCTGAGTGGGAGGTGGGGGTTGGGGGCTGATTGGTGAGGGACTCTTTTCTTTTTTTTTTTACAGGTTTAAAAAAATGTCATCAAGGGACTATTTCCTTCATTTCAGAGTTATGCCTGAAATCGCAGTGTGGGTGGTGCCACTAGGCACCAGGGAACAACCTGGACAATTATAATGGAACATGTAAATTGATAAAAATGGTGTGCTCCTTAATTGATAAATGTATAGGGACAGTTTTGAAGAAAAATTTTAAATATGCAACCATCAGCTTCGGTGTTTTCAACATTCTAAATAGCCTAGTACTGCCTGCCTCCACAGTTTGACCAGAGAACTTGATTTCAGTTGCAGTGCTTTGGAAAATCTGTCTGTCTGTCTGTCTTGGAAAGGGGCTTTTTTCCAAAAGGCAGAAAACCCTCACAAAAAGGTTAGAGAAAGTTACACATATCCCTGGTAAGTGCCAGAAAAATGTATTGCAGACCATTGACTATGCTGATATCCACAAGCCCTGGAAGAGGGTAAGGACTGCTTGATTGCTGTCAGTCGGTAAGTCAGTTACCATCTTTGCTCAAGTTGTAGAGTGCGCGCCATATAGCAGGATTGCTAGTCCTCTGATTCTGTCTTCATGGACTGAAAAAGGCAAAATGAAAGGAGAAGCAGTCCCACGGTGTGGTGCACACTCTACTACTGGAGCAGAGCAAGTGAGTGGCAGACTGACAGTAACCGAACACTCCTTGCCCACCACCAGTGCTTGCACAGATCAGCATAGCTTAGTAGTCAGATACACGTTATGTATTTCTACTGAAAAAAATGATCCATGTGTATAAAGCTCAGGTTTTTGCTAATCTTACACTCATTGTGCTGCTTTGCATGATGGTTGAAAACCTTGAGGCAGATTACAGCAGCCAGTCTACTGTGTGCTATTGAAAATCTATATGTACTACTGGTGCTGTGTGGGATTATGGATACTAGTTTCTGCCCGGAATTCAGGAAAGAGGTAGAGGTCTAGTTCATAGGTGAGCCCCCACAAACTACAGTTTTAGGAAAGTCATTCCATTTGGGATTTTATATAGAAACAAATTGTCTGTGAGGCACTATGAGTGTTTCACTGTGAATGGGTCTATTTTATTGTTGTGAAACACAGTTTGCAGCAATGTTACCTGAGCTGCCCCGGGAGATACTTCTGGGTGACAGAGTATTTAAATCACCCTGTAGTGAGTAGGGATGTTTTAGCTGCTTTTACACTCATTGTGCTGCTCTGCGTGATGGTTGAAAGCCATGTGGCAGATTACAGCAGCCAGTCTACTGTGTGCTTTTGAAAGTCTATCTGTACTACTAGTGTTGTGTGGGGTTATGACAGCTAGTTTCTGCCCAGAATACAGGAAGTGAAAGAGAGGTGTAGGTCATGGGTGAGCCCCCATAAATTACAGTTTTAGGAAATTCAGTCCATTTGGGATTTTATTTAGAGACAAACGTTATGTGGGGCACTACAATTGTTTCACTGTGAATTGATCTATTTTTTTGTTTTAAAAGACAGTTTGCAGCAGTGTTACCTGAGCTGACACCAGGAGAAGCTTCCCAGTGATAGAGTATTTAAATCGCCCTGCAGCGAGCAGGGTGAGCATGTGTCTATGCACGCAGAAAAATGCACTTAGACTAGTGCATCATCATGTGTTGTCAAGTGTCAAGGACAGTATGACCAAAAAGGAGATGACTAAATATGAGATAAAGAAAATAAAAGCAAACTAACAAGTATATAAGTACTGCAAAATATAGCAAAGACTTGGGAGTGTATGCAAAGTACAATAGTTGTTATGCCATACACTAAATAGCAGCTGGATGAGTGAGAAATTGTTAATATTGCTTCCTGGGTGTAAAGTACTGATTACAGTCTGGTGCATAAATCACAACATATATCTGTACCCTGGTAGAAAATAATAGGTGGAGAAACACATAGTCACTGTAATTAGGCTGGGGTAGTGTCTTGTGACAGCATACACATTGTGAAAGTAAAGGAGCATAATTCCTAAACACCTGAAAATTATCCTAGCAAGGGGTAGAGATCAGCATTATTGTAGAGCTAAATTAGACATTTTTGGCTTCTCTGTACTGGGAGGGTGGACCTGGTTATTTTCTTTATACAACTTAGTTTGCATTAATCTACTAGTTGCAACAGAGGAAAATTGGGGAAATAGAAGTGACAATTGCTTCTGGGTATAGATAGATAGTATAGATATATAATATAGATACCATTCTGGATGCTTAGATCATTTGATTAACCCTTGTGATACTGTGTGATTTACATTTTTTGATATTTGGAACATTACTAGTAATTAAGCAAGTGTCTTTTACCTAAATTTGAGTTTGTTTCCCCTCCTTTTTTTCTTGTACATACCTAAAAAAATTTAAACTATAATCACATTGGATGGTGAGTTAGGCATCAAATGTACTAAATGTCATATGTATCTAATAGTAGAACCATCATTAAAGAATTACACTTTCACATGTAGTAAATGTATAACCAATATAGCTCTACTACAGAAATGTAAAATATGAAAACTGGACTTGAAAAAGTTTAAGGCAAGATAACAAATCAGAAAACAAATGGTCAAATGGAGGCTGTGAACAAGGAAAAAGAGTCTAATTTGGAAAGTCAGAGAAAAAGGAAGAGATTGGATGGTGAACATGATTGGTTTCTATGGGGATGTAGCAAATGAGTGAAGAGAGGGTGGCCAACAGAAGTCCATCTCACTAGCCTTGAAGATTCAAATAGATTCAGTATACTAGAAAATGGCAATGTAAGTAATACTGAGGGTAACAGGTTAAATGAGGTAGTAACTGAGATGCAAAATGAAAGAGAAACAGAAAGTAGTGAAAGCTTGATTGAGAATACTGAAACTATAGTAGTAGAAGACTCTGTCTTGAGATTTACAGAAGTTGAAATATGCAAAGGAAATAGGGAACACTCACAGGTCTTATGTCTTCCAGGGAGGAAAAGCAAAGGATGTGAGGAAAAGGCTGAAAAAAATAAAAATAAATAAAAAGCTCCACATAAGATTATACACATGGAACAAATGATACGAAGAAAATCCCTGAAATTGAAATCCAGAAAGAATATATTGAAATAGGGATGTTACTTAAAGAATCTAAATGCAAAACTATAATTTCAGAATTAGTGCCAGTCCCTAGAACACACACACACACACACACACACACACACACACACACAAACACATGTACACAATAAGATCAGTGAACTTTTGGTTAAGACTCTGGGCCAAAAAAGAAAATGTTGTATTTGTCAAACATTGGGATACCTTAAATAACAGAAGGGATCTGTTTCCAGAAGATGGCCTTCATTTAAAAAAAAAAGTTTCATCATTTCTTGAGAAAATAATTAAAACTGCTATCAACCTACATTTAAACTGATAATGAGGGGGGAGGGCACAAATTTCTTTCTATGTATGTAAAGAAAAAATCAAATGTAGAAAATGATACTAGAGATATTGTAAAGAGAACAAATGTCAAACTAAATACTAGATCACTAAAAATTAGGTATTTAAATGCTAGATCAATCCTAGTACTGTCATGGATCGTTTTAAGTGGCCCAAGGTATGTTTCTAAACTGCTTGGGCCACTCTGAGCTGCTCAAGTGTACACTGTTTACTTTTTAACTGATTGCTTTAAATCACATAAATTCTGATAAACACATAATGGTTTGTTAGTGACTAGACCCTTTCCCCTGCCTGCTGTTAAAATTTTACCTCTGTAGCTTAATGTATTGTAAAGTATTGACAATTCAAATATGAGCAAACAATTTTCTTTTTTTGCTCTGCAGAATGCTCATTTGGAGCACCTGAAGCAGCACCTTTGTGATGCTTGGAATGATTCTCAGCTCAGAAAAGAGCAATCCACTCCGAGCTGAGAGATATGCTTTCTTTCTAATAAGGAGAGACATTTTTACTTTACTTTTTATGTGTACAGTGAGGTATAGGAACAAAAAAGTGCTTGTGTACTGTTTATTTTAATTTGATAAAAAACAACACACATCATTTTTCCTCCAATGGATGAATCATTTCATACTGCAGCTTTCTCTTTGCTAAACACTGCAGTTCTCTCTAGCTTGTGGGAGATAAAGCCCTGCCTCTTTCACTGTTGAGTTTTGATACAAAATTACGATTTCAGATCTGCCCAGCACCTGTGTGATAGCACACACTTGTCTTCTGTACTGTTGATAAGTGGAGCAAAGGATTTTACTGAGCAATGAGGAACTTGTTTTGAAAGTAAGTTTACTAAAATGAATTTGTTGGTGGTGTTTTTGTGTGTGAATGTATTAGAACTTCAGAGCAGGGTTCTTGTCATGACTGATACATATTTCATTCCCCCATGATATGTGTGTGTGTGTGTGTTTTCTGTTTTGATTATTCATTCTTTATGAAGGGGCTTGAAGTTTAGTGTCTAGGCATGGTTTGTCACTTTAATTTTGCTACTGATCAGCGTCTGCTAGCAAAAAAATTGATCTGATTGTTTTTTGTTCTGAATGGTAAGAAAAGGGGACTGAGTTTTATTTAGTTTATGTTATCTATTTTTTCTACCTGTCATTTATCAAAGCTATTGTATTTGCTACCCTCCTTGCTTCCTGTTTGCATTTCTTGATGTTGACTGTTGTGTGAGTAAATGAGAGGTGAGGAAAGGAGTGAAGAATAGGCTGCCAGTCTTGCTTATTTCCCATGTAAACATTAATGCTTTATTAAGGATATGAAGCTTTATTGTTTTCAGTATGATGATTTTCTTTAGGGGTACTGTTTTGAAAGGTGAAAAAAAAATGTGGATGTCTTGTTCAGGCAGTTACAGTAAGTGCTTTCATGGCTATTTGTATAGAAACTGCATTTGATTGTGGTGGTACAACGTACATTACATAAATCTTTTTCTTGCATTAGTGCTTGTCTGTTGTCTGTGGGCTTTCTGTCAAATGTTTGCCCTAATGTACTGAGGTTTTCCTTTTATAAGATAGAAAGTCGAGCTCATTGTGTTCAGTTTTGTGTAACCATTGTGTAACCATTGTAAGCCTAACTGCATGTTTGTCACTTGTTTTAGATTGGGAGACACTTTTGGTAGCCCTTACTTCAAGGTTTAGCTCTTCTAATCAGAACTGCTTAGTCTTGTGGTCATTATGAAGATGTTTCTAGGGCCGGGGCCATATTCACAAAACTTTGCCCTAGCGCAACCCCAGTTTGTGCCATGCAAAATGGGTTTTGTGCCATGGTAGTATTCACAAAACCCAGTTTGCATCTGCAAAGTTTTCACCAGGCAAAATTATGATGGAGGTCGCAAAGCAAATTATGGGTAGGGGACCTAGATATCCCCACAGTCCCATTCACAAAGATTTTTCCCCATGTAAGGGCCTTTTGTGAAGGTCCTTGTGTGGAGAAAATATTGCCGACTGACACTTGGTGGTATTCCATTCAACCCTAGTGGTTAGTGGAATTATTGCGGTCCTCCACCCTCTCCCCATCCTCTGATCACCATCCCATACATTTAAAAATATTTCTTGGCAGTCTAGTGGTGCCATCCCCCTCCCCTATCCCCGATTGCCATCCTGTACATGTAAATAATATTTCCTGATACTCTAGTAGTACCTCCCCCCTCCCCAATCCTCAGTTGTCTTCCTCTACATGTAAATAATATCCCCTGGTAGTCTATTGATGCCCTCCCCATCCTCTGAATGCCATCTCATACATATAAAAATGTTTCTTTGTCATCTAGTGGTACCCTCCCCAATCCAGATTGCTGGTCCTCATTGGAAAAGGCAGAAATCTCTGGTAGTCCCTTGGCCCCAACCCCAGCCTCCAATCACCATCCCATAGTTGAAAAATATAATCCTGCAGTGCAATGTCGCCCCCCCCATTCCCGGCATCATGCAACAACCTCCTTGTCGACACTGGGTTCAGCTGTGGGCATCCCGAGCACACCTGGTGCAGGCATGTTCGGTGTGTTGCAGACTCCTGCACGAACACAGTTGTGTTCAGGCAGTGGAACCCCTGGGGGACCGTCGTGTCAACCCATGAGGCCAGTGGTCAGCCTGTCACGGCTGGCAGGTCTCTGTGGGGCCACCCATGCATCTGTGGCAGCTGTGGCACTGTGGCACATGACTGACCTGTCTCCCAGCACAGCTACTCTCTGATGCTGCCCTGTGTGCATTGTGTCGTTCAGCATGCAGTGCATGGGTGGGGTACCCGGCCCTGCACGCACACACACATTCCATCTGCACACCCTTACAGCTGCTGTCTGCTGTGGTGTGTGCATGATGATGCCTACATTTTGCTGTATGCCACTATGCAATGGTGCCCAGCGTCTGACACACGCACAATGACAGGCAGTGGGCATGGTGGTCTGTGGACGTGTGTGTGGCTGGGGTGGCAGTCTGGGTCGGCGTGCCTCCTACCCTTTGTGCATGTCTTGTGAGGTGTGTGTGTGTGTGTGTGTGTGTGTGTGTGTGTGTGTGTGTATGACTGCGTGCCATGTTAGACCTTGCCCATCCCTTTTGGTGTGTGCAGTTCCATGCTCGGCCACTTCTCTTGACAGCATACACCCCTGGTGTCTGTCCATGCGTGTTTGTGGGTTGTGCCTTTGCCACTGGTGGTTGCACATGGCCCCATGACTTACCTGGGTTGGCTGAAGTGCTTCTCTGTGATGCTGTCCCGGTGCAGCTGTACCAGCCAGATCAATCGGGGGTCCTGTCACCCAAGGGGGGGCTGCCCATCACCATCTTCACCAGCGTCCCCATCGTCCCCATCTCTGTCACCCTCTTCGACCTGTACGGCTATCCCACAGTCATTGGCCATGTTGTGCAGGATGCAACAGGCCAGGAATAGCCCACAGGCCTTTGAGGGACTATACTGTAGGGCACTTCCAGACATGTCCAGGCAATGGAAATGTGCCTTCATCATCCCGAACACCCGCTTAATGATATTGCATGTGGTGGCATGTGCCTCATTGTAGCGATGCTGTGATGGGGTCGCGGGCCGCCGGTATGGTGTGAGCAGCCAGGGATGGGGTGGGTATCCACTGTCACCTGTGTGTAGAGGGTGGAGGTTAGTTTGGTAATCAGCATTGCCCTGCCTTGAGCCATCTAGGCCAATACCCATGTCAACTCTGACCATGGCCCTCCCATGCTCTATGTTTTTCCACATGGTTTGCATACTCACCCACTAAGTGGCCAGTGGGGATGTCCCCACTCTCGAATCTGTGTCACAGTGCCGACTGGTGCCAGATGAAGACATCATGTGCTCCCCCAGGGTGGGGTGCATGGCACAGACATTGATTATGCACCCCCTGGCATCGCATACCACCTGGCAGTTGATGCTTGCATAGCCCTTCCGATTGATATATGCAGCCCCTTCAGGGCCAGGTGGTGTGCAGATGGCCACATGGGTGCAGTCTATTGCCCCAGCACGCCAGGCATACATGCTACCCTGTGGAACTCCTGTATGTTTGCTGTGTGCTCTGCCAGTGTGCTAGGGAAATGGATGTACTCCGGAGCATGTGGCAGCAGTGCACTGAGGAATTGGGTGAGGTGGCGTGACTCGGCCGACTGGGTTATGCCTGCGGTGTCCCCTGTTGATGTCTGGAAGGTACCCATGGTGAGCAGGCACATGCAAGCTGTCACTTTTGTCTCCATTGACAGAGCATGGCTCCGTCGTGTGGGTGCCTGCATCACATCACTGCACAGCTCACAGAGCCACCTCAGAATTGCCTGATTCAGGCAGTACTGGCCCACAATCTTGGTATCGGTGTACAGCTCAAAGCTGGTGTGGGCTCGGTACTGCCTTTTGGGGGCAGACCGCCGACAGACCCTTCCACGGCCGTGCCCCCCTGCAGCTTGCCTTCTCACCCCCTCATTACTGCCTCCATCTGGATGGTGGCACTGGCCATGTCCCTGGCTTGTGTTCCCCCCCCGGCAGCTGTTTCTGTGTTCCTCCCGCTGTTCTGGCTGCTACTTCCTCTGCACCAAGAACACCTTCCTCTGGTGGCCTCAGTGCTGTGTGGTACTTCCCTCTTCTGCACTGTGGTTTGGCTGTGGATCCCTACACCTTCCCTGTGCCTGTGGGTTCAGGGTGCCCTATCTCTGTCCTGCCCTGTGTGTCTGTCCTGCCCAGTGTGTCTGGCTATAGTTCAGCAACATGTAGCGTTCTTGTGCCTCTCCCTTGTTCCTTTTTATTTTGGCTCATTTCCGCTATTGCGCAACTTCCACTTGCTCCCCTATTGTGCATAGCGCATGTTGTTGAATATCGCACTGCGCCATTTATTCATGGTTCCTCCCCATTCAGTTGTGCATGCATTCATTATCATTGTGCTCTTGCTCAGCGTGATTTGGGGGGCACATCTGCCTCCCACTGAATATCGCAGAATGGCGCATTTTTGGACTTGCGCTGGAGCAACCCTATTGCGCATGGTACAACCCTTTTGAATATCTGGGCCACTGTCTTTTATTACTGTGTAACTTGGCCATTCTGGTGTTTCAACAGTTTTTCCAGTCAGCCAAGACAGAATGTGCATTTATTACTATTGTGGGGGGGGGGGTTTGTCTTGGGAACGCAGTGAGAGACATGATGTGAGTACACGGCATGGCATAACAGAACAGCAAACCCAGGAAAGAAGGGAACACAATTTCAGTGAACGCTCACTTAGATTTCAGATTGGATCGCCAATACACGCCAATACAGGTAACACTGCAGTGTGTCTGTAGCAGTCATTCCAATACAGAATACTGCATGTAAAGGGGCCTTTAGTAAAAGAGACAGCAAATACCAGCACTACTCAAGACATACTTGCAAAATCAGCTTTAATGTTTAAAAATCACAACTCTGCTATACAGAGCATCAGATCATAGCAAACCTCTTCTGGGTTTTACACTAAGTGTGTGTCGTGAGGAGGTAAAACTAATCACAATCACAAGCTCTTAAATACAAAACGTTCTTTAATGTGACAGTGCAACTAAAGTGCCTAAACATATTAAAGTGCTCAGTGCATATAAGTAAACAGTGTCATAAACTAAATCACAAATTCAAATGATCACATTAAAAACATAGCAGGAGTATGCAAAACGGTTGCTAAAGACCATGTAATCATAAAATATTTCATTTTAATTCATAATAATGAGAATGTCACAGACCCATATGTGTGATGAGTATGACAATTCTTGTTCCTTTACAAAGTGTATTTGGTACACATAGTATTTTATCCTCTGCACCCGAGGATGAAAAATGACAATAACAGTTAGGATTAGTGCCATGCAACAGAGGAGTATAACCTCATAAGGACAGTTATTTATTTTTTCTTTTGATACAGGGCATTCTTTCAATATGATCATTCGCTCCTGGATGATACAATGCCCTCAGTGTGAAAATCCAAAAAGACTATCTTTGTTCTCAATATCTCCTCCCCTGTGGCCCAGTCTTACTTTTTCTATGACACAGAATTTAAATCCATGACCATTTGTATTGTTTGATTTCATCTGGCATGAGAGGACATTTTTCATATCCCTCCCTGCAATAGATCTAAGATGTTCCACTATGCATACCGTAAGGGGACAGGATGTCTTGCCCATACAGAACAAACTGCATGCATAGGTGGCCAGGTAAACTACATTTTCAGTACCGTAACTGAAAAAAGTCTGTAACTTTAAACATCTTAGTATTGTTGCATGTATTAAATGTGCTGGCCTTAAGAATATGTGATCAAAATGTAAAAGTTCCAAATGGAAAGTTACCACCGGGCAAGGGTAGATCCAGAAGCAAATGATTTGATACCTTTTAATGGACCAACATAGTTGTAACAACAAAAACAAAGTGCTCTAGCTTTCGGACCAACCAGTCCTTCTTCAGAAGCTCATGGCAGTTGTTTAGAAAATACAGTACTTATAACATCTAGATAATGCAGAGAAAAACAGAAAAAAATCCCCGTTGGTTTAAAATACTCATTTAAAAAAAAAAAAAACAGAAAATGATGTCAGAGAAGTTTAACAGTACAATACTGCCCTCAGTCCGAAAGAACCTTGGGTTCAGATGTGCTTGGTGCAACACACATACAAAGAATCCTACTGCATATAAATTTAATTGACATAAGATAACACTGCTGAAGCAGACAACTCCTAAATCAAGCTATGAGTGTCACAGTTAGTATAAGGATGTGATTACTGAAAGGCAACCCCCACCCATCTTAAAGACAAACTAAGCTAGTTATACGGCTCATGAAATTACAATGTATGCATTAAAGACAAGAATTACCAGTAAAGTTGTCTAAAAAACATCAGTGCACACTGTATGATGTGTAAAACCTAGCTGGACATGTCACCCAGCTGTATACTCAAGCTAAATAAAAGGCCCAAGAAATTACAAAAAACCTCAGGACTATATAAATGATAATTTAAATATAAATTGATAATATTAGTGTCAAACAAAAAACTCTAGTCGAGGAACCTCAAGGAATTAAGACCATGCAGCCTGATATGTACTGATGTACATATATACTGAGAATGTAGCAACTTGATGTACCACAAGTGTCTAAGGAATCTGAAAAAGAGATAAAAATGTAATTTCTCTCCTCCTCTTCATACAAACAATACCATCTAACCCACCCCACATCACAATAATGTGGGTGGGGGAGATACATAGCTTAAAGGAGATGTTGTCTCTCTCTCTCTCCCCCTTCCTTTTTTCTCTCTCTCTCTCTCTCTCTATCTCTCTCTCCCACAGACACACACACACACACACACACACTCTCACTCTCTCTCTCCTAGTGAACCTATATTAACTTCAGTCACTGCAATTGTTCCCCAAAGGAATACAACTTGTCATGAAATCCTGAGTAAAAGGTCTTATGTCTCATATATCTAGAGAGTAAAAAAAGTAACACTATTTAACCGTACTACTATCTGCAAAGTAACATTTCCAAGGATACTAGATAGAACTACCATAAAATAAACCTGCCACCCTCCCCAGGATAAGGTAACTAGAAGTAAATATAAAGTATATGTGTAAGACCAGAGGTCTAACATACCTACATATCCACAAATTACTACAATATTAGCCTAATGTAAAAAGATCTGTGCAGGACCCCCAAGCAAATGAGATCACACATCCCAATATGTACAGAGTTGCAAAATTATATATAACAGTATAAGATAACACCCTGTATGTACACTAGCAGGCTGGGTAATCTGAATATGTGCATGGAATCAACCCCCCACAGGCAAAGATAAAAAGTAAGAGAAATTCATATTCATTATGTGTGTGAAATAAAAATAGTAACACATTATAACTCCATATAGCTAAATAGAGACTTACCTCAATGTGACAGCAAGCCCCACATTTGTTATATCACATACCTCACAACACATACTCACACACATACATACATACACACACGCATCCACATCCCACACATGCTGAAGTCCTAAAATATGTCAGTTTGAAGAAGAAAAGGTCTGTGGATGTTAGTTTCTGTAGTGTCCCATAAAGCCAAGATCCACGTTCATCCCATCTGCTACCATATTGAGATGTAAATAAGTTTAATCTCAAAGCTCGTCTCTGTTGTGTGTTTTTGAGATTTTCTTTTAAGACCATTACTGACATATCTGAGACTGAGTGGTCAGGCTGGGAGAAGTGATGCCCCACTGGTTTTTCAGTCTTCCTTGCTGTAATAGTATGTCTGTGTTCATCCTAGTGCGGAGCTGTTGGCGTGTCTCTCCTACATAACCTGTTTGTGGACATCTCTTGCACTGAATGAAATAAACAACATGTCGTGACATGCATGTATAACTCCCATGCACCTGGAATTGTCTGTTTTGTGATGTAACCACACAGTCTGAGGTAGAAATGAGCCCACAAGTCTTACAGGGCGTTGATTGCAGGGTCGTGTGCCATTGTGTGACATGGTATTCTGTTCCGGTGAAAGTTTGCTCCTAATAATTAGGCTGGATAAATTTGGTGGTTGTTTAAAAGATAGTAGTGGGAGTTCCTTAAAAATACAATTAAGGGTGTCATCCTCACTAAATATTGGGTGGAGATCTTTAATAATCTTACGTTCAAGGTCTGGATGATATGTGACTACCAAGGGTATTCTTTCTGTAGCTGTCTTTTCTTTATATTGAAGTAGTTGTTGTCTTGGTACTTGCATTGCCCATTCTGTTATCCTGTCAATTTCCCTGGAAGAGTGTCCCTGTTCCATGAAGGTGTTTTTCAACATAGCCAAATGTGTATCTCTGTCATCCTCATTTGAACAAATACGTTGACAATGAAGTGCTTGACTGTATATAACAGATTTTTTTGTATGGTTTGGGTGGTTACTTTTCCTGTGCAGGTATCTCTGTCTGTCTGTTGGCTTCCTGTAAATACATGTATGTAAGGTTCCATCCTTAATGATGACTGTGGTGTCCAGAAAGTTAACCTTGGTGGTAGAGTACTCCAAGGTAAGCTTTATGGTAGGGTGGAGATTATTAAGTTTGTGATGAAAATCTTTGAGTGCATCTGTGCCTTCCGTCCAGATGATAAACAAATCATCAATGTAACGGAAATAAGCCAGTGGTTTGTGGGGATACTGCCTTAAAAAATCCTCCTGCAAGTCAGCCATAAAGAGGTTAGCATACTGTGGAGCCATTTTGTGCTCCATTGCTTGTTCTCATAGTTTGAACATAATGTTTACCATTGAAGTTGAAGTTGTTATGTGTCAAATGAATTCCATAAGTTCCCCACCACTCCAGGGTTGATGTTTTGGTCAGGTCCTTTCTCATGTATGTATTTAAGGCATGCTGCAATGCCATCTGTGTGTGGAATATTAGTGTAGAGGGATGTTACATCCATTGTCACCAAATGGTATCAGGTGGTAAATCCTTATAACCAGAAAGTACACGCATAAAAAGTGCGTAGTGTCCTGGATGTAACTGTCTCTTTCCATAACCAGCGGTTTCAAAATGGTCTCTACAAACCCTGAGATCCCTCAGTCAAGGTACCATTACCAGAGACTATGGGTCTCCTGGATTGTAGGTTTATGTATTTTAGGCAGCATGTAGAATGTCCCTGGCTTTGATTCAGCAGGGATGAGGTGAGTTAGTTTCTCTCGGACATGGTCAGGAAAAGTTTTAATTAAGTCATGTAGTTCATCTTTATATCTTGTAGTGGGGTCACTCTCCAGTTCTCTGTAGTATGTAAGATCTGTTAGCTGTCTATTAGCTTCAGTAATATAATCTCTCTGTTTAAAATCACCACTGCAGAACCTTTATCAGCTTTTTTGATGACAATGTTGTGGTTTGATTTCAGTGTCCCTATAGCTCTCCGTTCCAGTGGAGAGAGGTTATAATGGGTTTGTTTTTGCCTGGTAAGGATCTGACCACTGACTTGTTGGTGGAAACAATTAATATAATTGTCTAGTTTTTTGTTACGCCCACTTGAGGGGGTAAAATCAGATTCCTTTTTCTTATCCATTACATTATTGCTGTTTGCACTGTCTTCACTACCAGTAATTTCTTCCCTGCCATGAAAGAATTCTTTAAGTCTCAATCTATGGAAGTACTCCTCTAGTTCACCACAAAACAGTATGTTATCCAGTGGTTTTGTTGGGCAGAAAGTGAGGCCCTTTGAAAGTACATTCACTTCTCCAGTAGTCAGTGTGTGGTTGGACAAATTAACAACTGAAAGGTGCCCATCAGTATTGTGTTGTTGTTCAGTGACTCCATTATGTGCTTCATGGTTGTTAGGAAGTATGGTATGTTGAAGGGCATCTAATTTCCTATTTTTCACAAGCATGGCTTTTCTTAAGGTCCTTTGGTAGTTAATGTGTATCTCTCGCAAGATGTCCTGAATAGGTTCCCCAGACACCCTTTCCAGAGTGGTTACAATTTCAGCAAACTCTTTGTTAAGAACAACTTTTGGGCATACTATATGCAATCCTGTGATTTCTCAGTTTCTCAGAGGTCCTATGACAAAGTTGTTCTGCAAAAGTAGAATTGTTTGTATTTCTTAATGGATTCCAAATAGTAAGACCTTTAGGGATAATGTTTCTCCTCTTGCACTGGGTTAGAAAATAGATGTCACTGTCTAGCCGTGCCAATTTCTTCTTGATGTTATGTAACTGCCATATTCTACCGCGAATTCCGGTATCTTCCATGTTGAAATCTAGATTTAGTAGTTGCCGTATTGGTCCTTGCAAGAATAGATGGGGAGCCAATTACCCCCAGTATTCCCCTCCTCTTTCAGTTTTGGCTGGTTGCTGTGTATGAGTTTGTCTTTCAGGTTTCTGTCCCTGCGGTAAACCATTCTTGGTTTTTCTTTTATTTAATTTAATAGGGGGTTGTTTTCTAGTATGCTCCAGTTGTTATTAATGATCCACTGTATATGACTAGCATGTCTGGTAAAATAAGTCACAAAGTTCATTCTAGTTGGTCCCTCCTCCTTGGATTTTATCTGTAATAAGGTGTCCCTAGGTGTCCCTAAGGCTTCCTGGTAGGTGTGCTCCACAATATTACTATTATATCCCTTCTCACTGAACCTTCTACATAGATCAGACCCATCAGCCATGTAGTCAGACTCTGGCCATAGAAAAAGTAAGATTGGGCCCCAGGGGAAGTGATATCGAGAACAGACTACTCAATAATTATGGGTACTCCTGCTATGTTTTTATTGGGATCATTTGATTTGTGGTTGAGTATTGCTTATGATACTGTTTATTTACATGCATCTAGCATCTAGCACTTTAATATGTTTAGGCACTTTAGTTGTACTGTCACTTTAAGGAACTTTTTGTATTTAAGATCCTGTATTTCTGATTTGGCTCACTTCCTGATGATGCACGTTGAGTGTGAAACCGTAGAGGTTTGCTACGATCTGATGTTCTCTATGGTGGATATGTGATTTTTAAACATTAAAGCTGATTTTGTAAGTATCCCTCAAGTGGTGCTGGTATTTGCTGTCTCTGCACGTCTGGTTTACCATGTGCACTCGTACGCAGTTGAGCTGTTTTGTTGGACTTTCTGGCTTTTAGTAACACCCTATCTGGTTACCCCACAATACTAGTCAGTGTTTGTACCCATTTGCTAACTCTGCTTTGCTATGTTTGTTTTACTTCTCTTCAGTAGCTCAGTTAGCATGCATAGTACGACAGAAGTATCTATACATAACTCAGTGGGTACCAAGCTGGAACCCTTCTTGACTTTTGAATATCTAGGGGTTACCCTCGACTCCACCCTTACTTATCACGAGCATATTGCGTCGACATGCTCTGAAATAAACAGGAGAATCAGTCTCCGTTATAGGCACAGACCCTGTCTCCCTCCTGATGCCCTACAGATAGCCATCTCTAGCTCCATCCTTTCCCTGGTAGGCTATAGTATAGTTATATATGGTGCCGCCTCTGATACTGCACTGACCAACATTAGATGCACCCTAAATAAAGCCTGCAGGTTGGCAACAGGCTGTGACCGGCTGACACATACCTATGACCTCTACCAACGATCAGCTTGGCAAAACTTTCAGGGTGACTGTTCTACCAGACCTGCTTACTGGCCCAAAAATTCAGTTGTCTAACCCCCGGCTGTCTCCCACTCCTTCAAAAGAGTTATGCCTGCTTGCTCCATTAGACATTCTGACACTAGAGCATTCCTTGTCCGCTTTGTGAAAGCTACTACTGGTCAAAGGTCCTTTTTGCTACTGGGCCCCACTCTGGATGAACTCAGTCCCTGATTCTATCTTATCTATCCCCAGACTAGGTCCTTTTAAACATGAGCTGCTGAGTCACATTATGTCCTACTCCGGCTGTGACTGCTGAAAAAAATCCTCAAAAAATCAAAACATTTTTTGTGTGTCTCCAATATATGCCTCAAATATTTACACCTTTGGTGTTGCCTTATGTATGTATTATATATCTTCTGCCTCTGTTTTTAGTCTTGTATTCTGTAGTAGAGAAATAGTCTGTACTCTGTATTGTGCTATACTATGTACCTGTCCTCATTTATGTATGACGGTGGAGCCTTTGCAAATGAGTCTCTGACTCAAAGGGTTGTTATTCCTAGACCATTAATAAATATATAAATATTTGTTTTTACTTTTACAGTCTTTATTGTTGCATTATTTAACCTATGTATATAGCTGTTTGGTCATAGCATAATTTTAGCTGCCATAAAATCATGCGCTCTACCATCTTTACCTGTCTGTTCATTCTCCCTCTCCTACCCCAGTCCTCTTTTCCTCCTCCTTCCCCTCTGCTATCCTCATCCACTCTCCCTCTCCCTCTCCTGCCACCCTCATTCACTGTCCCTCTCCCTCTCCTGCCACCTCTTTATTATCCCCTTCTTCTACCCTCTTTCTTTCACTGTCCCTTCCTTCCTCCCAACCTTCCCCAGTCCCCTACCTTCCCATCACTCCTCCATTTGTCATCACCTCCTTGCCCATTCCTCTTCCTCACCATCCACCCTGGACTTCACTTCTTCCCCTCTCCAAACCTTGAATTCCTCCACTGAGCTTTCCCCTCAATCCCTACCTTCTTCTCTTCGATTCCAGGTAGATCAAGTCCACTCCGTCCTGCTGCTCATCAGATGCTCTTCCTCCTGGCTGGTGACCTGGAACCTAACCTTGCCTCTCTTCCTCCCCTGTTTCCTCTTCCTCCACCTCTCCTAAAGGCCTTAGCATTTTCCATCTCAAGGTTAAGAGCCAAGCACCAAAACAGGAAATCCTCAATGTCTGGATCTCTCAACACTTGCCTAACC
This sequence comes from Neoceratodus forsteri, assembly GCA_016271365.2. NCBI lineage: Eukaryota > Metazoa > Chordata > Ceratodontiformes > Ceratodontidae > Neoceratodus > Neoceratodus forsteri. The sequence continues at coordinate 556,293,494 of CM028135.1, read as the reverse complement.
TCCTGTATATTTCAGACTGCTGGCTCTCCTCTAGGATACCTGATTCTACTTTGGCTCTCCATGACTGCCACCTCTTCCAGCAAGACCGTGGTAAAGGGGGTGGTGGTGGTGTCACCCTTTATGTCCATCAAAACCTATCCTATTCCATCACTCATGTAGAGTCTGAGCCCTCCTCACATAAGCTCCCCCTAACCAAGTTCACTCTCTACCCTTCCTATATTCGTTGGTGTTTTCTATGCTTCCCCAAAAATCTCCCCATTCTCTCTGGTTAACTACCTCACTGCTCTTACCTCTTCTGTTCCTTCCGGTGGACTTCCACTCTTCCAGGGATTTCAATATTAATTGGCTCTCTCCAGCTGCCAAGCCCACCTCCCATAGCTTTGAATCACTGAACCTTAACCAACTAATTATCCAATCCACATGGCTCTGTCTCCATTCCCCCAAACACACCCTCCTGGACTGGGTGCTATCCTTTCACCCCCCACTGAATCATTATAACTGGTACTCTTTCAGACAGCTTCAGCAACCACTCCATGATCGTCTTTATCATGAAAGTTAGGCCCCCTTCTTTTGTCCCTAAGTTCATGTGGTCTAGGTCCCTTTGGGCACTAAATATTAGTACCTGTTAAATGACCTAGCTGCAATCAATTGGTCTGCCGTCTACTGTGCCTTAATATTGATGTGGTCGTCTCCCTTTTCCATGCTAAATTTAGTCTTCTCTGGGAGAAACATCATCCCCTTAAAAAATCCAGGGTAAAAAAATGTCATCACCTCTGGATTACACCTGATATTATTGATGGGAGTAAGTCCCAAGACCAAACATGGTCCGATTTAAAATTCTCTCCCTCTCAGTCTGAGCATTTATCCTGCAGGTCAATCAGAAACTCCTGCACAAAGCCAGTCCATCTTGCTAAAGCCCACTACTTCAAATCAAACCTCCAGAATAATGTTAAATCCCCAGTCCACTCTACCAGTACTTTGGGTTGATGGTTTGCCAGTCTTCAGCCCTCCCTCTGTTGCCGCTCACTTCAATTAGTTCTTCACAAATTGTGCCTTCCCCTTCAACTCTCTTCCAGTCCATCTCCTGTCTCTCCTCCTCCAGTTTCACCTCTGTACCACTCAGCTAAGGACTTTCACATTCTTCCCACCACTCTTCAGGAAACCTTGCTTGCCCTTACCTCACTAAATCCTTTAAAGTCCAGCCCACATGTGCTGGACCCTAAACTCCAACTCTTAGCACTTGCCATTCCCTTTCCTTTAATTCACCTTCTGAATGTTTCCTACTCACTCAGTGCTGTCCTTCAGTCCTGGATGGTTGCCAAGGTTCTACCTCTGCACAAAAAGGGTGAACACACCTCATCTGATAACATCTGGCCTTCTTTCTCCTTCTCCGTCTTGCAGAGCTTCTGGATAAACTTGTCTACTCCAGGCTTGCTGACATCCTCTCCTTCTCTAACTTCCTCTCCCCCTTCTAGTCTGGTTTTCAGAAGCACCACTACATTGTTTCCTCCTTGCTGTGTGTCACTGTCTCAGTCTTCATTGGGATGGTTCAGGGACATTTCACTGTGACATTTTTCATTGATCTGAGCAAAGGTTTTGATCTGGTGTATCACCTTCTCCTCCTGGACAAGCTGAGCTCTGTTAGTCTCTCAGCTCCCTCTGTTGATTGGTTCTGCCCCTACCTCACGAGCCGCCAAAAGTCAGTACACATTTAAGGCATCCTGTCACCTCCCCTACCTATCTAAGCTAGGGTCCCACAGGGCTCCATCCTCTTCTCAATATTCATCAATGACCTGCCCTCTGCCTGTGTCAACTCACACATACACATGCATGCAGATGGCAGAGTCATTTACTCCTTCAGTCCCTCAGCCATGGCTGTAGAAAGTCTGCTCTAGCAAGACTTCCACAATGCACTGTTGTGGTTCCATGCCCCAACTCTGGGTCATCACTAAGAAAACAGCATCCATGACCTTTGGCACCAGCCAGAAATGGCCAGGCACTTACCCCTGCCTGCCTTCTCCATGTTTGATGGCACATCTCTTGAAGTAGTCCCACCTTCAAATAACTTGGAGTTTGGCTAGATAGCAGTTGGACTTCTCTGCCCACATTGAGGCCATCCATGCCAAGTTCCACCCCAAACTTTATGCTCTGCACTGCACTGCAATAAGGACTGCCTCTCTCCCCAGTTTTGCTAGGAGCTGGTCAGCAAGATAGTTCTCCTTGATTTCAACTACACAGTTGTGGTCCAAAGCACCACTGCCTCTTCTTTCCTTGCCAAACTGGACACCCTCTGCAATGCTTTCTGCTGATTTACTACCAACTCACCCTCCCATACTCATCACAGCTCCTTCTATTCCACTCTGTCCATTCTCCCTCTCCACTCACCTCACCAGTCCCACTGAGCCTCTTTCATCTTGAAATACTGGTTTGTATCCCTTCCCTCTTACATATCTTCACTTCTTTCTCACATCCCCTCTTCCTCCTACTCCCTTCACTTCAGAAAACATTGTACCTTATCCCTTTCCCACCATCACTCCTCTGCTGGGCAGTCTGCCTTCTTCTATCATCTCCCCTCCCACTGGTGCTAGCTCTCCTCATCCCTCCAACTCTCGCCCTCACTCCCAGTCCTTAGACACCAGATAAGGCTTCTCTTGGCTCCTTCCTGCTCCTGTCAACCCTCAACCTGACCCTTTCCCCTCCTGAAATTACCTCCACCCCCTCATGATTTTTGGCACCTACCTGTGAACTGAAACTGCCTGTGTTACTCATCTGCTCTGCTATATCACTGTTACTTTTTGAAGAAGCACTGTGTACTTTATTTAGCTCTTGTTTTCTTTATACACCACCATATATGCCAACATTATGGTCAATTTGTCATGGCGTTGTTCACCTGCTTGTCCTGTACCCTGTTATTGCGCTTTGTATTTATCAAAGCAACCACATTGTTTGTGGTGTGATGTAACTTTGTATTCTGTACTCTCCTTTCTCACTCACCCAAGTTGCACCTGGAAATGAGCCTGTGCTCAGTCTGCCTTTCCTGGTCACCAATTTTTAAGTAAATAAATAAATATAATTTAATAACTATATCCCACGCTTCTTGGATACCAGGAAGGGCAATGCAGGACCATCTGCTTTTGATTAGAGTTATAGTCAAAAAGGATAATAATGGTTCAGTGACTGGTCTATTGCTATCATTGAACCAACAACAAGCCTTTTACTATATTTCCTATGACCACTTAGAATTTATCCTGCAAATTTATGGGTTTCCAGATGTGTTTGTTAGTTGGGTCTGTGCTTGTATTACTCCACCTTTGCATGATCATCATTAATAGGTAATTGGAAATGTTTTGTATATGTTGTACCTGGGGGGCAGGAATTTTGACTGAATCCCTTACTCTACATTTTTTGCCTGGATTCAGTTTTTAGACATACAGTACTGAACAAGATGACCTTGTTTGACTTTTGTGTATCATTGAAGGTACTGTTGAAGTTAAGACTCTGTCTGTGCAGAAGATGTCTGCATCTTAGTGCAAGACACTAATATGGCCCAAAGAGCTATAAAATAGCTTACCTTTTTTGGCAACGTCTCCAGGGCTAAGCTTAACTTAACTGAAAGTACAGGGAAACAGTTAGAAGGGGTCCTCATACTTCCCCTTTCTGTAGCACTAGTCTGTCTTTGAAAGACCCTCTAACTATTTTAGGCCTGAAATTTGGGGATGGGGATCTTGCTTCTCTGAAATGTGACATTTGTATTGAAAAGGGTAAGAAGAGAGTCAGTTATTAGAAACAATGGCAGGCGGAGAGGGAAAAAAGTGCCTACATGATCAAAACTTTTGTTTAACCATACATGAGTAAAATCCCCCATGCCTCCCACCCTCATAGTCTGGAAACAACCATTCTCAATATATTTTTCCAAGGCCTCTGGGGTAGTTAGTTAAATTAGATGAAATGCAATATTAATTATCTACCAGTCAAAAAGGGTAAGCATGCCATGTTATATCCTATAGTTTTCTTTTACAGCACATTATTTCCGTTTAATCTAAGACCCTTTGTTGTGCCAGCCCTGCCTGAAATCCTGGATACCTTGGGTTACTGCTAACTGTTCCCACTGTTTAAGGCAGTAAGAAATGGGTAAATTGAAAGTATTAAGTAAAACACTTGCGATCACTAGTATATTAAGGATGCCTTTTGTAAACATCAAGTTTGGTCCTTATCTGTTGATCAATTTATGTAATTATTTATTATTTTAAATGTTTTACTGCGGAAAGACGTACTAAGCTGGTAACAGTTTGTTTCCAGAGTTATCCTGGTGTGAAGGAAGTATATAATACAGATAGTGCAATGGTAAATAAAATACAATATTGTGCATAGAATTTAGAAAAATACATTATAGTTGACAGTCATGATATTCAAGCAGGTGGATAAGCACTACCAATAAAAAGTGTGATGACAATACAATACAATAGAATACAATAAGCTGCAAGTGTAATGCAATTATGGGTGTGAGTACATGTCTACGAGCACATTAATGACATCTAAAATGTGTGAAGGCATAAGCATAGTCAATGCAGTACAATAAAATACAGTACAAGTGCAATACAAATCCAGATATAAATATTCATTATAGGCAGACCAATGGCACATAGACTGGGGCCTAAGATGGACACAAAGTTGCTCCAATACAGGTTTAATGGAAGGGGTGAGGGGCAAATATAGAGGATTCCTTCCTCATGAGGCTTTATATATATATTTTTCTCCATAGAGGTTTTTCTGCACCGCAGAGCCTGGTGGGCGACTATGGCCCTCCCTTGGAGGGACTCATCCTCCAGCCCCATGTCTCCCTGCCCAGTCAACCCCCAGTAGTTTCCCCCCTCATGGCTTGCCCCCCTTGGCAGGGCCTGGGAAGAAAGCACCAGTTTGTCTCCCCCCTCATCCAGGACACAAATCCAGAATCCGGGAGTGGCACAGAGTAGCGGGGCCATCAGGAGCCTGTAAGCTTCCTTTCCCTCTTTTTTCTTCTGTCCCCCTTCCCTACTGACGTAAGAATGCCAGTTTGTGTCTCCTGACCTATACTGCCCTCTTGCCACCACCAGAGGGGAGTCAACAAGCGAGATGACAAAACTCCCTCCCACTGAGAGAGGAGAGCAGTCCTCCAGATGCTCAATCCTCTCTCGCACCTGCCAACCCCCGGTGTCTCAGGCTCATTCCCAAACTCGGGTCACCGACATGGTGTGAGGTGTAGCGACCAGGAGGCTTTATATTTTGGGGTATTGGTGGCTCTTTTTTCTGTCAATCTGTTTTTTTTTAATCTGAACCCAAAGAATAAGGCCTGTCTTCTGCTCCAGCAGGTCATTAATTTCAGGGTACCACCAAAATGTGGAATGTTATTTAGTTATGTTTTCATTTTGAACTAAACTTTAAGGATAACCACAAGCATAAAAAGTTTGTCATAATGTTAGTGTACTAGACCTGATTACAACGAATAACTTGATACCATGGCACATTTGTTTTTTACATACTCTTACATTACTTGTTTTTGTAACCTGGGGCAAGATATTCAAAACTTAGCCCCAGGGCTAAATTATCACTGCCTGGTGTGCTAAATTATCCCTGAACCAGTAGCAAGATATATTCAAAGGAACAGCTCCGAGGCTAAACCTGCTGAATATAGCATGCAAAGGAAACAGTGCAAACAGGGCTGGGAATGCAGTGCAAAAATAGCCCTGGAAACAAGACAGCTCTGAATATAGTGACAGGGAAGTGCAAAATGCAACAGCAGCTCAGGAGACAGAGGTGGAGTAAGGCAGAGCTGAAGGTGGTGGACAATGTGTGTGATAACAATGAAGTGTTGCACAACAAATGCAAACAACAATGCAGGCCACACAATGCAGAACTGTGCTATGCTGTTGAGAGGTTTTCCTGGGGCTAAACTGATCACACAGTGCTAACACACTAGCCCAGTGCAAACATGTTAGCCTGGGGCAAATGTTTGCCATATTAAAAGATCCTATGCAAATGAGCCTAGTCATGCAATCCATGGGCAGTCACATTTGCATCTCATTATGGCCTGCTTTGCATGCACTCCCATGTACTTTGCCCGGCACTATTGCATGGAGTTCACAGCAACCCCCGTTGGTTGGAATGGAAGTACAGGCTGGAAGCTGCAGGCCAGGGTGTGCTCACGGCAACCCCCTGTTGGTCGGAATGGACTTACAGGCTGGATGCTGCAGTAAATGGGTGTTTGCAGGCACATTCAGTGCATACCACTCATCCATGCAGCACTGCAATAAGTGACACAGACGTACTGACTGAAGGACAATGAGGGACACTGACTCTCACAATGAAGGACACAGCATCGTACCTCTCAACCTGTGTCCTCATGAATCAGGGACAACGCTTAAGAAACTCAAGAACAAAGACCCCAAATCAGGGACACATCTGAGAAATTGGTACCATTCAGTGAGAAAACTGACAGAATAAAGGGATTAGTGTGAGATGCATGTCCTGAAGAAGAACAAGCCTGTTAAGTTAATGACTGACATTATTCTGTGCTTACAGTCCCCACTGGTCTATCATTTAAACACATATTGCACAAAGGACAGAGGAAAATCATGAGGCTAGATCAGGGATGTCTCTGAAAATTGTGGACAGTTCAGAGGTATGCACAGCATCAAACATGGAGTTACAAGCTCAGAACAGATTGGAATCATTGCCTTTACTCGCACAAAGCTAGCTAGTTATGTAGTATCCTAGAATATTTTTAATTGCTGCCTGAACGTATGAAGTAACAGCACATTCTCTGTGTCTGCAGCACTTGTTCCATGAGGGACAGGGAAATTTGGAGGGGTAAGATGAGGGATGTCCCTCAAAATGAGGGACATTTGGGAGGTATACTCCCATCCTGTACAGTCACCCACATCCCTGGTAGTCTAGAACCCCCCCACCCCATCACGATCCCGACCCCCGTATGCTGTCAAAAATCATTATTGTCCCTGGTAGTCTAGTGGCCCCCATCATGATCCCTGAACCCCGTAGCTTTCAAAAATCATTATTTTTCCTGGTAGTCTAATGATCCCCCACCCCCATCATGATCCTGATCCCCTCTATGCTGTTAAAAATCATTATTGTCCCTAGAAGTCTAGTGGCCCCCACCCAGCAGTACCGACCCCCCAGCCCCCTCAACCATCCCCAAATGGAGCTGGCAACTGGCTCAACCCACTTCTTACCTCCGCGGCCAGCTGCTGACTGGGTGTTGAATGAGCACATACCATAATGAGTAATGAATGAGCGTGTACTCATGCTCATTCATTACTCACTATGGTATGCACTTTTTTTTATCTATTTTTTTATTAAATTCTCTGATTACAAATACCTTTGAGCAGAAACTGCTCATTTACAAAGGTTCCATGTCAAAGGATGAGGGTCAACATACATACAGAGATAGTAAAAGAATGCACAATAAACAACCACAACAACTAAAAGAAAAAATAAAGATACTCAGTTATAACATACTTTGAGATAATATTCATATAACGAGCAGCTTGAGTAGGCAGCTGGCTGCAGTAACAATAAGAGATAAAGGGCACCATAGGCAGTTAGTATTGCAGGCGTGCGACCGGGAGAGGAAGTTGGCAGACTAATAGGCCACTGTCCGATGGTGGTGGAAAATGTCTTGTACCAGTGGAGCTGCGAAGCAGGAAAGGAGTCACAAGGAAGGCCCAGTGCCAGAGGGAATGAGACTGGGAAAGGGCGGGCTGTGAGACATGAGTGAGCTGGGAGGTGTTTAGAGAGATCTCTGTTCAGAGAAGCAGTCACGCGAGTGGTAGAGGTGAGGTAAAGTTTGAGATTCCTTTTGAAGGGTCCAAGTGTAGTAGAGGAAAGTGCTTTCTTTATTGAGAGAATTGAACTATTGAGCAGCTCTATAGATAAAGGACCACTGACCCATGGAGGTATGACATCTAGGAACCTGAAAGGTTAGAGATTGGGCACCACGTGTTTGTTGAGTGCCACTGTAGGTAGTAAGGAGTGAGCTAACACCAGGTGGCATGAGACCGAGGAGAATCTTTTTGGTAAGTAAGCAGGTCTGGTATTGTATTCTGCTGAGTCGGGGTAACCAGCTGGCCTGTACATAGAGGTCACAGGTGTGAGTTTGTCGGGTCGCACCCGTTAATAGTCTACAGGCTTTGTTGAGAGAAACTGAGATCCTGCAGAGGGCACTTGTTGAGGCAGAGCCATAGATGGCAAGGCCGTAGTCAATGATAGAGGTGACAGAGCTGTAGATGGCTAGTTAAAGGGCATCCGCAGGCATGCAGTGCTTGTGTTTGTGTAGTAGTCCAATCCGTATATTGGCGGTCTTGGCAACAGTGTCAATATGCCGAGTGTAGGAGAGGGTACTATCCAGGGTAATACCAAGGTACTTGAACTCCTTGACGTGTTCGAGTGGGTTCCCAGCGTGGTTCTTGATGGTGAGGGACAGAGAGTTGTGCCTGCTCTGTTGGTTACAGAAGGACATGGCTTTAGTCTTGCTGTGGTTCAGGACAAGTTTATGAGAATTGAACCAGTCTTCAATTCACTTGAAGTAGAGCTGCAGCTGGGATTCAAGGACTGTAATGTCATGGTGTCTGGAAAACAGGACTGCATCGTCTGCGTATAGTAATATTGTTTGGTGGCAGGCACTGGGGAGATTGTTGATGAAGAAGGAAAAGAGTAGAGGGCCCAGAATAGACCCCTGGGGGACTCCGGAGTGGACCGGTTTCTCATCCAAAGAGATCCCTGCAATCCTTACATGTTGGATCCGATTATCAAGGTAGCTGGTGAACCATGGAAGGGCATCGCTGGAGATCCCAATGGAGGACAGTTGCTTGAGCAGTAGGGGTGGTTAACTGTGTCGAATGCCTTGGTAAGGTCTATAAATACTGCCCCTCCACAATTCCCTTTGTCAAGCGTGGCATGGATGAAGGTTGTAAATTCCAGTAGTGTGGTGGTGCTGTGCCTTTTCTGAAGCCATGCTGCTCTGGGCACTGTATATTGTACTTATCCAGGAATTCAACTAGTTGGTCCAACACTATTCGCTCCAGCACTTTAGATAGTGGGAGGAGGAGTGAGATAGGTCTGTAATTGGTGTGGAGCATCCTATCTCCACTTTTGTGAACCGGTGTGACAGTGGCTTTCTTCCAGAGAGAGGGGAAATGGCCCAATCTAAGCGAGAGATTGAAGATCTTTGTAAGTGGTTCTGAGATTTCATCAAGGACATGTGCCAGCAGTTTCAGGTCAAGGGAGTCACCACTGTACCCTTGTTTGCCGATGGCCTTTTAAATGTATTTTATAGCTACTTGTGGTGGGACCCCCTTAAAAAAAAAACTTTGGGGTTGTACGTTCTAGTTGGGGGGTAACTTGGGAGGAGCTGGAGGGGAGGTCATTGAAAAAATTTGGTGGAAGGACACTGTCCAGGTTTGTAAATGCATTATTAAAAGTGCTGGTGCTGGTACCTAGGTCGAGTGTAGGAGTGCCATGAAGGTTGAGCATAGTGGGTGGTGCTTTAGGATCCTTGCCTGTGAGTTCTTTCATGTTGTTCCAGAATTTTTTTCCCTGGCCCTAAGAGTTGGTCAGAGCCTCTTTGTAATAGCTGCATTTAGCATTCTGTATTTTTCGAATGCAATCATTTCTGGCTGCTTTGTATAATTGTATGTTTACTTGCATCGGAGTTGCACAAGCACAATGCCAGAGGTGGTCTCTGTGCTTGAGTAGAGTTAAAAGGTCAGTAGTAACCCTGGGGTTGGTCTGTCCTTTGACCTTCATCTTATTCACTGGTGCATAGATGTCACTGGCTTCGTTGAAACGTTTGATAAATAGGTCCAGAGCTTTGTTGGTGTCACTGAGGGAGTAAAGCACTGCCCAGTTCAGCCTGGTTAGATGGGATTTTAACAGCTGGAGGTGCCCTTGTTTGACAACCCTGGCATAGATAAGCTTGGGAGGGGGCTTGTGGTATTTGTTTGACCAGGAGCAGATAACAGGCGAGTGGTCACTTATTGTATCCAGGAGTACAGAAACATTGGAGATGCATTCAGGGTGGTTAGATAGAATCCAGTCTAGAAGCGTAAGGGAGCCTGTCCTATAGTTACACCTAGTGGGGGCACTGACCAGTTGAGTGAGGTGATGCGCCATGGCTGCATCCTTATAGGTAGCGGCCTCAGCGGAAAACTAGTTAATGTTAAAATCACCCATGATTATGGTTTCAGAATTATGTTGCTGGACCCTTAGATATTCCATGATGCTATGGAAGCCAGCGGCCTGGTCTCTTGGGGGTAGGTAAACTGAGATGACAGTGAGTTCCTTATTATGTGCACCAAGGAGGATTTTGATTGTGAGGAACTGAGAGGAGTTGCTCAGGCTAGGGGATGGGATGATGTGACCCATAAGGGTATCCTTAAGATAGATGGCACAGCCCCCTCCCCGTTTAGCAATCCTGTCTTGCCTGAAAATGCAGTAGCCAGGGATAGAGACTGAGGTATCAGGGATTTTAGGGTTTAGCCATGTTTCCACAACTGGGAGAACATCAGGGTTGTGCTGTAGGATCCATGTTTGGAGGGAATCAAGTTTGTTGAGGATGCTGCAGGTGTTGATGGATGCCATGGCGTGTGTCCCTGTCCTTCTGCTTGGTGCCACTGCTGGCTGCCCAGGTGGTCCTGGGTTGGGGTGAACATTTCCGGAGAGCAGGAGCAGCATAAGGAGAATTTGTAGGAGAAAGAATTTCAGCATCTCGTAGATGCCTGGTGGTTAAGTCATAAGCCAAAAGAAATTATCAACAGCTGAGGTCCAGAGTCACAGAATGTGTTAGAATTCCCTGAAGGTGATGAACTGTGCCTGCCCATATGCAGGATGTGAAATCCTTTTGTCTGCATGCTTCTTTGTCATTCAAAGAGGTTGTTGAAAAGCCCACATACAGATCCTGGAGCAGGTCAGACGAAAATGTGGATTCAAGTAGGACCTAGAGTCACTGAGTTTGTCAGACTTTGTTGCTTGACTTATGTTTTGCTTGGGATAGCTTCAAAAAAGTTGATTTTTTAAATGAAAAATGCAGATACCTGGTGATGATATTTTGCAGAAATCCAGTTCAGGAGACTTTCACAGATGTAGTGAGCAAGAATGGTGTAATTACTCCAAGCAGAAAACCATGTAAATCCACAAAAACTAAGCTACAGACACAGACAAGCAGCCACCACACAGACCCAGGAGGCAGAGACACTTATTGAACACTCGGTCAGCAGCTGGCCACAGAGGTGAGAAGTGGGTTGAGCCAGTTGCCGACTCCATTTGGGGATGGTTGCGGGGGAGCGGGGAGTCAGCACTGCTGGGTGTGGGTGAGGGGGCCATTAGACTACCAAGGACAATAATGATTTTTGATAGCATATGGGGGTAGAGATCATGATGAGTGGCCACTAGACTACCAGGGAAAATAATGATTTTTGAAAGCTATGGGGTTCAGGAATCATGATGGGAGGTGGTGACCACTAGACTACCAGGAATATAAGCTGATTCTACAGCATACAGGGGTCAGTATCATGATGGGGGTGGGGGAGCCTCTAGACTACCAGGGAAAGTAATGATTTTTGACAGCTACGGGGTTTGGGGATCATGTTGGGGGGGGTGGAAGGCCACTAGACTACCAGGGATATAAGCTGATTCTACAGCATAAGGGGGTTGGGATTGTGATGGGGGAGCACTAGACTACCAGGGAATACTTCGCATTACTTCAAGGGTAAGTGAAAGAGAGTCAGAGTTCAGGATGGGGGAAGGGAACAACAGTGTGTGCTCTGCATAACTGCATGCTTTTTGCCGGCAGTATACAGCAGCATGCTACAGGCGGCGTAAGCACCTGTACGGTGGCACTATTCCTTTGAATATGCTGGTGCACCAGTATTCATGGCCCCTTCCCTCACTCCCTTCCCTGAATCCATTAACTGTTAGCGTCAGCACTATCACTCAGTACCAGCACTAAATGTGCTTTTAAATATTGTAGCCCGGTGCAAACTCAGAGCTATTCCAGTGCAACGGATTTGTGCCAGCACAATGCTTTGAATATCTGGCCCCAGGTGGCTATGGCCTGGATGCAACACATTTGTAATACTGTGAATTATGTTATTCTAGTGCATGATCAATGTGATGGTGGATGTAGGAACTGGCATGTCAGTTCCCTGCTTCTATTACTTGCTTGTTTTAAATGGCACATCTGGCTAGCCAGATGTCATTTTGCTTTGCAACAAAAAGTTTGCAGTTTAACAGATCTACTTGATTAGACTGAAAATGCACACAAATGTATTTGCCATTGTGAATCACATAAGGTGTCCCCTATGATCCAGAGGAATTGGCGGCAAAGTATGCCTTCGATACTATGACTTAAACAAGCCTTGTATAAGGATTATATCTGAATGAAAGGATTAGCTTAATAATTTTTCTCCCTTTGACAATCATTGCTTGATGTATTTGTTTTCTGGTTCATTTGTTTTTCCCCTTTATTATTATTTTGACTTCTTATTTTAGCCCTTTTGTTCCTGTATTGCTTATTTGCAGTCTATTTTATGTACTTCAATAAGTTTATTGTCCTTTTTGGAGGGATTTATTTTTTCATTACTTCTGATTAGTTATTTTGTTGGTGCAGTTCTTTTGACTTCAATACAATTTATTTATTTTATTTTATTTTTTATTTATTTAGTTTTTGTTGACTGGGTAAGTGCACTAGACAAATTTTGCCTATTTTCAGGCACGACCTGGGGGAGGGGATACAGAAGAATGCCAACTGGCTTTGAACCAGATTAAGCTGTTAGTGGTATTTTAGTGAAAGGGGGGAAATTTGGCCAGGGCACTGGGGAAATTCCCATATTCTTTTTTTGAGAAGTGCCATGGGATCTTTAACATCCACCCGAACTACCAACAGAACAGGCAGATGGGACCTCCGTTTAATGTCCCATCTGAAAGATAGCACCTCAGGAGTGCAGCACCCCACCCTCATGCTGCACTGCAGTGTCAGTATTGGGATATTAACCCAAGTGCCTGGTATGAGGATAAAACCCATAGCCTTCTGATCTCCCAGCCTCAGAGGCGAGTGTGCTACCTGCTGAGCCACTGACACTGACAACAATTCCCCTACTATCTTGGAGAAGTACCATGGGTTCTTTAACATCCACTTGAAAAAAACACTGGATCAGGCAGACAGGACCTTGGTTTGACATCTCATCTGAAGAATGACACACCCTGACAGTACAGCACCCTCCTAGTACTATACTTGGGCTCCAGTATTTATGGTATGAGGCCAGTCCTAGTGTAGGACTCAAAATCATGACTTTCTGGCCCAGAGACTAACAGCTGGGCAATCCTGACACATTTACTTCAGCCTTTCTGCCTACAGTCTGGAATCATATTACTAGCAGTGAAGTACAAAGAGTTTGATTCCTCTTGGACAGAGTGTCATTTATCAAGGATAAGATCTCTACAAGCACAAACAAACAAGTATGCCCCACCATTCAGTGCCAGGTTTTGTAATAAAATACCACTTTTGCATCTTCTTTAACTGCCTTGAGAATTTTTCCTTTTGAAGTCTTATTGATAGAAATGCAGTAGAACTGTTTTTTGTCTTTGCATCTCTACAACTAGCCTGTCCAGGGCTGGTAGTGTTTAGTCCAGGAAGAAGGAAGTCCCTCAGTAGTCCCGAAGTGAGTTTAAAACAGGTTCCGTGAAAGAGATATTTTGGGGTGATATTCTAGCTGTGCCCCACTTTCTATCTTTTTGACACAGAGAAAACCCACCTGTTGGGGGACTGTTGGGTGTTCCTGAATCAGGTTGCTACAAGAATTATTCAGTATTCTTCAGATGAGGGAGGTTTTCCTGTGGCCTTGAAGAGGCTAGTGATGAGGCCCTCCTAATGAACAATCCTTGGATCCATACTGTCTTGTATACTTCAGACCTATCTCAAAACTTCCCTTTTTGTGGAAGATTATTGAGAAAAAGGTGACTCTGCAGCTGGAGGCTCACCTGAAGAAAGTCAACATCTGAGAGCCATTTTCATCAAACTTCAGTCCTTGTGATAGCATGAAGACTGTACTTGTCAAGGTGTTTTATAAACTTCTTCTGGAGAGATATAGAAGGGCATGCTCTACTGTCATTCTTCTTGACCTCTCATCAACATTTGATACAGTAGACCATGGGGTTTTGCTAGATTGCCTGGGACAATATGAATGGCTCACCTGAATGTCTCTGAGATGGTTTGTGTCCTTCCTGTCTAGCAGATCCAAGCTGGTTGTGATGGGAACTTTCTCAATAGAGTCCAGCTATGATCAACTGTTGGTGCCCCAGGGTTTGATTGTATCCACATGTTTCATATCGTATGCATGTTGTCTTTGGGGAATTTCATTAGGCAGTACATGGTAGAGTTTCACTGCTATGAAGATGATACAAAACTGTACCTTTTGCTTCTACTGAACAGGCACAATACAGTCCTCACATTAGAACAATATTTAATAGAAATCTCTAACTGGATGTCATCAAGCTGTCTGAGTTTAAATGCATTTAAAATGGATATGTTGCTGGTTGAACTAGCCTCAAGTGGGTCAGCAATGAGCAGCATATCATAAACACATTCATCTTCAAATGGCATAACACTAGGCAAGGCAAGGTAAGGCAATTTTTTTTCTTGAGGCCCCAGTCCCAGAGGCTCTGGGTGCTGTAGAAATACAGAATATAAAAGGTAGTAAAAAAACAAATACAGGAAACATAAACATAAGTAGCTAAATAAAATATGAAAGAACAGCAGGCCTGTAACAAGGATGAAGCAATTGCCTACAAGACAGATAGTCATAAATTAAAACCGTCATTAAAAGACTATATGTCTGGGAATGCTTGTTTAAATAAGTGGGTCTTAAGGCGGGCTTTGAGTGCCTCAACTGGTGCAGATTTAGAGCTACCGCTTGCAATGCTGATGACCTGGGTTAGGGAATGAGCCTGGGCCATTAGAGGGCCAGCTGGGGGGGATTGAGCATCCCAGAGGACATCCACCTACTCTAGAGATGGAGGACTAATGCCACCACTGCATGACTGCCACCTGGGTGACCACAGGTGGTAGTGCAGTTAGGCAGGTGCTGCGGGAAGGGGAATGTCAGACAGAGCTTGTGGATGAGCATGCTTGCGACATCCACAAGAGCTCCCTTGCATGCCCATGTTCTGTGGGTAGGGCCATGCAGGGAAAAACTGTCAGCATCAGGATCCCGTGGTGCACTCAGCCTTGTCTCCAGCTACTGCTTACTGTGAAACACCCTGGAAACCTCTGACCTGTAGCTCTGGAGGAGGTGGAAGGCTGGTTTCAGCTTGGTAAGCTTGTGGGTTAAAAGTCTCATGAGAAAGCGGCAGAGACATCAGGGGGATGGGGCTGGTCCGACCAGGGGGAGATCAAGCAGGAGGCAAAAAGTGTCAAAAAATGGCATATCACTTGGAGCTGTGGAGAGGTTAACAGATTTGGTGGTCATTGTGGACTGTAGACTGTTTTCAAGAACATCAGGTGGCAGCTATGGTCTGCAGTGGATTTAAACAGATGAACATAGAATTTGTTGACAGATGAGGACCGCTTGGCCCACCCAGTCTGCCCATTTTGTCTGTGCCTGTGATGGAGTCTCCCATCGAGTCAATAGATGAGTCTCAGTTGCTGTGAGTCTGTTGATGGGAGAAGAGCCAAATCCTGGACGAACATATGCGGCCACATATATCACACTGGAAGTCAGGTGAGGTTGGTAGACGAAGTGCCTTGCATGCCAGGGGCTTGTCAGCCAAATCTTGCAAACACACAGCCTCAAATTAATTTAAACCAACCTGGCAAACACGACACCATCGTGGTCTGTCTGTGGTTTTGTTTTCCAAAGTTTCAGGGCTGATATTGCAACATTTTAAGGAGGCTTTTGGTGTATCTTTATAGCATTTCATCTGCCCACCTTTGTTACAATACCCAGACTGCAGATCTCTGTAGAAGACAGCTTTGGGAATTCTGCAGTCAGGCACTGAATGATGTGTCCAGACCAGCACAATTGGACCTTTTTGATCATGGTCTCAATTACAGTTATATTGCAGCTCTTAAGGACATCCGTATTATGCACCTTGTCTTGCCACTGGATGCCAGTGATATATCATAGATGTGACGGCAGTAGCAGGTCCATGACTCTGATCCATATAGGTGGGTGGTGAGGATGACAGCTTGGTATATGACAACTTTTGTTTGCAGACTAACCTCTCATTTCTACCAGAGTCTCCACTCAAGTTTGTCAAAAGTGGATATGGCCTTTTCAATCCAGTGAATGATGTCATTGTTAATCATGGCATTCTGCAAGAGAACACTACACAGGTAGCAGAATTAGTCTGTGACTTTAAGTGGTACGTTATTGATCATAACCACAGGGGTGTAAATTGATGTCCAGGTATGGGCCAGACCATGACTGCAGTATTGTTTCTGTTGATCGTAAGGCCAAAACACTGTACCACTCAAGCAAAGCAGTCCAATGTCCTCAAGATTGTGGGCTAGTAATGTACAGTCATCAACAAAAAGCATTACTTTCATTTTAGCTTGTAGCCGTCGAAGGTTGAAGATGCCACCGTCTGTGTGGTATCAAATGTAAATTCCCCTGTCACAGTTTTTGAATGTGTCAAAGAGTGCTGCTGCAAACATTGGGCCCTATGTACTAATGGGTGGATTATATACGCTGGAGGCATGTAACCATCCCAAATAGCACTGCACCTGCGGACAGGTGCACACCAGCCGGAATTCACTTCTGGCCACCACCTGTCTGTGGCCCTGCATCCACGGTGTGCTGGTCTATGCTGGGTTGCAGGGGGAGGCATAGGGTACCCAGCAAGGCATCCAATTGGATGCCTCTTCTGGGTCCCCAGTTGATCACTTGCACAGCTGGGCGCAGGTCCGGATGCGTGAATTGTACCCACTGACACACAAACCTATTCAGCAATGCCCCATCGGGCTCTGGACCTCTGGCATTGCCCTTGATGCACAGCATCCACCTGCCCCACCCTTCTCAGCCCAAGGCACCCCAATGCCTGTGTAGCAAGGTTACCCCCCCGCACACACCCCACACAGGTGTGTCTACTGCCCCATGCAGGTGACCCCCAAACCCATACCCCGACTCTCGCTGGTGTTCCGTGGTGCCCCCCCACAACTCCCTACCCATACCTGCAGATGTGTTACTGGGAGCCAGATGGCAAGCAGCACAATCCTCTACACAAATCCACAGCTGCCAGCCATCTGCCATATGTGGGTGCTCATCAGCTGGGTGTTCTTGCATATGTCACATAGCTGGCAGCCATGGAGGTGTGCTGAGGGCTGTGCCGCTGGCTGTCTGGCTCCCAGTATTGCACCTGCAGGTATGGGTAGGGGGTTGTCAGTGCTGGAGGGGAGTGGCCAAGCCCCACTGGGTGCCGTGCCGGTACTTCTGGGCAATGGGCAGCTTGGGCATGGTAGTGCAGCCATAGTGGTGGTGGTGGTGGGTCAGCATCAGGGGTAAAGAACGCTCCGTTGAGTGTGGAGGTGTCTGCCAGGAGGGTACGGGGTCGGGGCTGGCCCAAGCTGTGTGGGGGGTTACTGCCTGCCGTTCAGGTCCCATTCTCCTGTTTGGTATGCTCGGGGGCTGAGCACATAGAGACACTTATGGCAGGGCATTGTCTGTCATGCCTGCTGGCCCCCTACGCATCCCGGTGCACAACACTACTCACCATGGTGCATGGTGCTTACTGCTGGCACGCACCTAACAGGCCCACTGCCTGCCCCTGGCGTGTTGCTGTTCACATGCCCAGGGTGTTGGGTGCATGCCAGCTGTGTACCCCAGTTATGAATGCCACATGACCACCGCTCCACGGCATTCCAACTTAGCTATGCTAGTGTGCCTGGTTTACACGGCACATTGGCAAAGTGCATAGGGCCTAGTATGCTGAACAGGGTCAGGGCAAGAACACAATCTTGTTTAACACCATTAGTGACTGCAAATAGTGAAGACATGTGACCTTGGTCTATTATGCGGGCCACCATACCAATGTGTAAATGACGAAAAACATTCACAAATTTGCCAGGGCATCCAATCTTTAGAAAAATCTCCCACAGTGCATCACGATTTATGATTCTGTGCCTATACTATTGCCATGGACCCATATTCAATCTCCATCTACTTTCCCCTGCTTTCCTACTAATATTCCTTTGTGCCTATCCCATGCATGTTTAAAGCCCACTACTGTTTTGCCTCCACCATATCCACTGGAAGACTGTTCCAGACATCCACCACTATCTCAGTGAAGAAGTATTTCCTCAAATCTCTCCTGAATTTAGACCACCTCCAGCTTTATTGCATATCCCCTTGTTCTTGTGCACCTTCTTTTCTGAAAAGTACCCTCCTTCCATATCTTATTCAGCCCTGTGAAGCACTTATAGGTTTCTGTCATGTCCACTTCCCCATTCAGGATGTACATACTGAGGTCTGATCAGAAGGAGGTGCAATCATACCTTCCATAATAGAAATATAAAACAAAAAATGGTGCACACACCAGATACGCAAGGCTAAATAAGTGTATGTGTGCAAGCTGTGAACCAGTGACCAACCAACCTTATGTATCACCATGCTCTGTGGCTTCTTCAAGGGGTTGGGGTAAATTGTAAGCATGTGATTTTTAAAGCAAGAACAATTAATGCAGCGCAAAAAGCAATTAATTATACACTTGTGGCAGAAAAGCATGTAAAAGTGCTTACAATGAGAACATCTGCAAATGATTTAAATGGAATGGATTTAAGAAACCACAAATAATTAAATTATCTAAATACGTTAAAATAAACATGGTCATGGCAAATTACTTGGAAGTTTATTGGGACTATCACACTTGGGGGGGGGGGGAAGAGGGAAGAACAGGAATCCAGCCATAACAAATATTTTCTGTATGGAAAAGTTATTGGAGGTATGTCCACCTATAAATCTTAATTGCCTTCTATTTTGGTGAGACTGGGGATGGGATGGGCAAGGAAAGGAAAACACAAAACTGCCAACTTTGAAAAGTCCATTTATTTACAGAATATAATAGTGGAGTGCCGGTGTACCTACACAGCATGTCCCAAAATACCTTATTCTGGATGGGATTAGGCATGAGGCTGGAAAAAATGGAGAAAAGGGAGAGCAACCCACTTGGAGAATTAAAGTACTTATTCAGTTTACTTAGGAATTTAGAAGCAGATATGCATATGAGTTACTGGTGACACAAATTTCAAGAGTAATTACCAAGAATAAATTTCTGTAACACCGCTATGAGCAATCTGAAAAGGCAGGGAATAGACTAAACAACAATAAATTAGAATAATACTGATGACAAATGCAATGCAAACGTATTTATTCTTTGTCCTGAAGTGACAAAAAATGAGTTGGGGGGGGCGAGGGCAGTACAGAATACTGGGGATAAGAGAAGGGATTATAACAGGTTTTCTAGTCCCAATATGTTCTTTGCAAGACATTATAAAAAATGTCTTACAATTCAGTTGGTCACTAAGGCCCATAGGTGAGATGCAATCCATGGTGGCAGTCCATCATGTATCTGGCTGAAACAGTGTCTTGATTTGATTGGCTCCTCATACTGGTGGGGGAATGTGTTCCAAGTCTTGGAACATGAATGCATTGGTTCATGAGTCATGGACAGCTCTGAAATGAAACCTCAAGACATTATTCCTGTTGCAACTGAGAACAGCCCAAATGTGCTCCTGTATCCTACATACAAGTGGGCGTATAGTATGATCCACGTAGTAGAGATCACAGGGACACCTGCAGGCATAGGTACAGAAATTAGTCTGACAATCAATATATTGGCTTAAATTGACATCTTTTCCAGAGGGACTATGGTGAAAAGTGCTTCCGGTTTTACAAAAAAAATAATTGGCATCTCCTGCTCTTTTGAAAGTCAACTCTGTTAATGACCTCTTCAAGACATTTATGAGGACTAGTCCAAGTAATGAGCCCTGAGGTACCCCACTGTTTCCTCTCCCCTCACTAGAATGAGTGCTGCTTCACACCACCTGCTATTGCCTATCCACAAACCAGTTCTGCACCCAGTTTACAATCTTGTGTCCCATCCCACACTGCTCTGTTTCCTTACTTTTACAGTATGTGGTACAGTGCTGAAGGCCTTGCTGAAGTCTAAGTACAGAAGGCCACAACCACTGCCCCACTCTGGTCTATTTCCCTGGTCACCCAGTCAAAGAAATCAATCAGGTTTGTCTGACGTGACCTCTACTCTGTGAATCTGTGCTGCCTTAGGTCTTGTAACACACTGGGTTCAAGATAATCCTCCAGTCCTCTGGAACCACTCCCATTTCCAGTGAGTTTTTGAATAGGGCTGTCTGTCATTCAGCCAGTACCTCCCTGAGCACCTCAGCATCCTTGACTATACCCCATCTGGCCCCATAGCCTCATCCTATTTCAGATTCAGAAGTCCTCTTAGGACTCTTTCGTCTGTGAATTGACTTGTATCTATCACCCTCATCATAGTGTTCCTGCTGTTTTTATGTGGCCTGCCCCCTCTCCCATTTCTGTGAAGACAGCAGAAGTATCTGTTTAGGATATCTGTTTTTCATGTTCATCCTCTTCATAGTCTTCCCCAGCCCTTCTTAACCTCATAATCCCTCTCCTTATCTTCCTCTTTTCACTTATGTGTCAAAAACAATCTTGTCCCCTTTAGTTACCCTTTTGGCTATCCTTTCCTTTGTCTGTGCCATTTTGCTCCTTACTGCCTTCCATGTGTCCCTCTGCTTTAACTGATACACCTCTATCCTCTTCCCTCTGCATCTCCTTGTACCTCCTGAATTCCATCCTTTTAGCCTTTACCTTCATGGCCATTTCTCAAGAACCAAATTGGTACCTTTTCCCTCCTGTTTATGCTAACCTCTTTCACACAGAGGGTGTTGCCTTCACTATGCCATCCCTTAATTTAGCCCACTGTTCTTCCACCCCACCCAGGCAATCACCCCTGCTAGGTCATCTCTGAGTCATTCACCTATTTTCTTTTTCAAAAAAATGGGTGAATGCCTCACTTCAATAAATGTTCTTTTAAAAGTGTCTCCATTAACGTCCCCATCACTGATGTTAGACTGATCAGACTATAGTTAACAGCCTGCTCTCTGTTGCCACTTTTATGAAGCGGAATTACATCTGCCCTCTTCCAGTCCTTAGAAACCACTCTTTTTTTCAAGTGAGCTGTTGAAAAGGACTGTTAGAGGTGCAGCCGGTACCATGTATTCTGTCCAGCCCAATAGCCTTACCAACTTTCAGATTCACAAGTCCTCTCAGGACTCTTTCCTCTGTGAATGGACTTATGTCTGTCTCCCTCTCTCCAAGTTCCTGCTGCTTCTGTGTGGTCCATTCCTCCATCACTCCACTGAGAAGACTGAGCAGAAGTGTCTGTTCAGGATATCTGTCATATCTTGATCATCTTCACAGCCTCCTCCTGCCCTTCTTATCCTCACAATCTTTCTCTTTTTGCTTAAGTATCTACACATGTTCTGTCCCCTTTAGTTAGAACATTGGCTATCCTTTCCTCTGTTTTTGCCTTTGTGCCATTCAACATCTCCCTGCTTCCCTCTACTTTTCCTGGTATATATCCCTATCCACTTCCCTCTGTGTTTCCTTGCACCTCCTGAATGCTACCCTTTAAGTCACTGCCCTACAGTCACTTCCCTCAAGAACCATAGTGGTCTCTTCTTCCTGTTTTTGCTCACTTCTTTCATGTAGAGGTGTGTTGCCTTCACAGTACCATCCCTTTATTTGGCCCACTGTTCAAGCAATCAATCAATCAATCAATCACTTTATTTAACCAGGCATAAACACAATTGAGCAAGCTCATTTTCAAGGTGGTCCTGGGCATTAATACAATACAGTACACTTTATAAGATTACAATTACAGTGGACAACAGTGCAAAAAAAATAAAAATAAAAAACATTGTGAAGGTGCTGGTCAATATTGGCCTATACATACCAGTCAACATAATTAACATGCAAAGGTACATAATGATAAGCTTTGCTGAAATGAGAAGAGACAACAATCCCATATAGTCTCCGCTATGTAAGAGCTCAGACCTAAATGATAAAAAATAAGGAGGTATTAAGGAATAGGGGTCATACACTCCACCCTGGAAATCCCCCCATCCCGCTAGGTTATCTCTGAGGAATTTACCCACTTGTTTAAAATCTGCCATTCTAAAGTCCAGGACCCTCATAGAAGCATAGAAATACAGAGTTTGCTGGCAGCTAATGACTGCTTGGCCAACCCAGTCTACTCATGTTTCCCCTGCCTATACTTTCACTGCAGACCCTAGTTGATATCCACCTCCCCCTCTTTGATTTCCAGCTAATATTCCCTCTTTGCCTATCCCATGCATTCTTGAATCCCACCATTGTTTTCACCCCCACTCTCTCTCTCCAGTGGAAGACTGTCCCAGGTATCTACCACTTTTTCAGTGAAGAAGTACTTTCTCATATCTCTCAAGAATGTCCTCCTTCCAGCTTCATTACATGACCCCTTATTCTTGATACATTTTCCTCTGAAACAAACTTTCTTCCTGTACCTTATTTACCCCATGAGGTATTTGTAGACCTCTGTTATGTCCCAGTGAGTTACTCATAGGTGTCTATCATGTTGGTCACTCTTGTGTGGCTTGTCTCTGCAGCCTGATTTTTCCAATTTGAGGAATATTTTTTTAGATTAAGCCATATTTGGTGCATGAGGACCTGGTGATCCTATATTATGCCATCATAGCATCTAGACCTGACTACTGTAATGCTCTCTAGCTAGAGCTAGCTGGGAAGTTAGTGTATTGCCTGCAGTTTTTACATAACATTGTGAGCAGGCTGATAGCCATAGTTAAAACATATGTTCATATCACACCTGCACTGTGTGAACTGCACCAGCTGCCAGTGCAATCATACAACACTTTCAAGATCACTTTGTTGACGCTCTGTACAAAGCATTGGACAGACTGGACATGCACCATGTTTACATGCAGGTAGATATCTGATTTGAACTGGATTATTGAATTATCTGATAACTGAATCAGATTATTCAGATCCATGCAAACAGGAAAATTCTTATTATAATCAGATTATGTAAACTTTTGGAAACCAGATTCAAATACCTGGACTTTTCCTATTTGAATCTGGTAACTGGCTCATGTAAACAGATCTGGTATTGTTTTCAGATTATTATTATGTTTGCATATGCCTGATTGCATCAAATGTCTCTGTCCACAGTGCAGAAATCAGTACTCTGATTGATGGGGCATAATAATTAATAAAATTACAATACCTTGCAAACAGTATTATTTTTATCAGTAATATTATCTTCTAAGGTTTTTTTTAATTAGTACTTTATTGTTTTTTTTCCATTTTCCTCCCCTCTTCCTGGGACCCACAGCACATGGGTGTTGTGCATGCATGGCGGTGCACACATGCCCCGTGATGCCAGCTCAGCCCCTTCCACCCCTTCCCGTGGCTAGCACCAGAGCTTCCTCTGGTTGGCACCACCACACGTTCTCCACCGGGTGGCATCTAATGGCCGGGGAGGCCCAAGTCCCTCTCAGGAGGAGAGAGCTACCTTCCAATGGCTTAATCTCACTCCTTGCCCTTCCCCCTGGCAGTCCTGTTTCACTTCTGAACTTGAGTCACCAGCATCTTCTAAGGTTTTTACAGGAAAATCCTGCAAAAACAAGAAAGATTTAGGGTCGGTTGGGGGTGGTGGCGATAAAATGTTTGTTGGGCGATTACATGTACAAGATGGAAATGCACATAAATGAAACTGTTCTACATTTTGGTTAAATTGCCTGAAAGAAGACCCCGTTTCAAAAAATGTTTTTTAAAATAAAAAAAAAATCCTGGTCTCTGATTAGTCCTGAGCCAGTCACATGACAGCAAAGGTTTTTGGACTACTGAATTGTTTCAGACTAAAAGTGGTCAATAGTTCACTAGACTGGATAATAGTCTTTCAGACTATTGTCCACTAAATCTGACATTATACAATGGCCAAATCAATACAGAGTAAATACTGCTTTCTGATTGGCTGGTTGGCACCTTTCCAGTGTTTTAAATCCTCCAGTGTACCAATGCAAAAAGGTGCCACCTGCCAGTCTGCTTCATAAAGAACTACCCCTAAAATCACTCCGACCATCACCAGCCCAAGACTGGCAAAGGCAGCAGTGGAAGTTAAGCTGTCTAGACACACTGCATCTCCACTAAACAGCAACGATCAAGCACACAAAATCAAAACTCATACTGGGACCAAAACTGTTTTCCCCACCTCCCCCCTCCTGAGTTTTTGTTCTAGCTAGTTTCCCGGTAACCACTTCCTCACAGCTCACCTTTTTTCATTTGTCTGTTTCACCATCGCCTCTGCTTCTTTCCAATGTCCCTCCAATCCCCCCAAATCATCACAGTTGGAAAAGTTGGAAAACTCAGTGAGTGCTGTTAAACACTAATGAAATAAAAAAATCAGTTTAGTCAGAATTATAAAAAAAAATAGTACTTCAACAGCGATGGTACCCAGAAACAGGCTGTTAGATATAGCAGTCGTCCGTTCTGATGAAGCCCACGTGCTGAACTTCATTCCTCACTACACATTCACATTGTAGCCCAAAATCTTACATCATCATAAAAAAAATTTAAATTCTCAATGTTGTTAACACTTTTGTCCACTACAACCCCCTACTGAAGTAAAACAAACAAAGATTTCCAGATTCTGTGCCAGATATCATTTACAAGATAGGGCTGAGTTGATGTTGCCTCTCAATCTACTGTATTCTGGATATGTTTTCCAGCTCAAAACTAAATAAAAAGAAATGGTATTAAATGACCAAAAAATGCACTTTTCTCCTTTTTTTTTTCAAAAGTGAAGGAGCACATTGCATAATCACAATATAACATTCCAGGGTGTGAGTATATGGCAGAATTTATCACTTCTGGTGTGGTTTACTCACTTGTTCTGCGGCCTTGTGACCAAACCACACAAGGTGTGGTAAACCCTGCCATATACCCACACCCTGTCATGGTATATTGCTTAAATCACCCCTCACAATGACTCCATTCACCCTTCCTCATAAGTGCACCAAACTGGTTTCAGTTGCTTGTGGCTCAACCTCTGCCATGTACCCACTTCTACTGGTATTACTGTCCCCTCCAAACATTTTTACCTGGTAGCCCAGTGGTACAACCAATTAAAACCAATTAGAATAATTACCTCCCCACCCTGCCTTCTGCTTTAACTGTAACAATGGTCCTTTCTTGTTATGCTTTGCTCCCCACCACAATTGCATGGTCCTTCTGGCAGACAGACATGGAGATTGAATGGTTCAAACTGAAGGCACAGCAACAGGACTTACTGGGTCAGGCTCTGTGCCTGACAGCTTCACAGACTGGACTATCAGTACAGCTCCAGAAGTAGAAATTGAACATGCTAGCAGAATAAAAATTCACTGCTTTCATGCTCCTCATCCCCATTTGAATACTTTATAGGGGCCAGGACAGCAAACAAGTGACATTATCAGTGTGGCTCTGGTCGCAGATAAATATTAAAAAATGCAATTTGTTTGTCGTGCTTCCCAGCCCACTTTGTCCACTCTGCCAGGGGCTGGGAGACCAATTACATTAGGATATCAGTGCAACTCCAGCCATACCTCTCAAATGAGGGACATCCCTCATTTTGCCCCTTAAAATTGCTCTGTCTCTCATCCGTCCCTCATGAAAAAGGTAATGCTCACACAGAGAATGTGCATGAATTCAGACTTTAAAGTAGAAACTCTTAATATTCTAAAACACTAAATCCAAAATAAACTTTGTACAAGTAAACACTGTGGTTTTCACAGTGTTCTAAGCTTGTATCTTCATGTTTGAGGATGTGTCTCTCATTCTGATGGTCTGTATCCCTGATAGTCCCTCATTTTGAGTGTCCAAAAAATGTCCCTGTCCCTCATTTCAGTGACAAAAGGTTGAGAAGTATGACTCCAACAACAGAGAATTAAAAAAAAAAAAAAGAGGCATACTTTGCTGTTACACCACTCAGTTTCATTTGGCCACTTCACAGGGGCTGGGAAAGCAAATGATTAACTTTCACTGCAAGTCTGGCAGAATGCAGGCATGCCACTGAGATGATTTAAAAAGAAACAAGCAGCAGCTTAGATTTATGCTCCCTGGTGCCACATAGCCAGCTTGAGGGGAGCCAGGTGCACTGGTGTGGCCATTGCAAGAATGGTGTAAGCACCATGCAAGCAAAAATCATTCAGGACTACCCAGGAGGACTGCACTACTGGGCACAGATACAGAAACTAAGGCTGCACCAGGAGTTGTTTCTTTAGTTTACACCAAGTCAAATGTAAAAGGTAGCTGCAAGGTGTCAACCACAACAGGGAGGCTGTTTCCAGGTGACACCAGTTAGTGGTGCACTGCACCATTCCAAGTGAAACACAGGTCAGTATACTGAGTTGGACTCTCCTTTCCTGGGTGGGCCAGTGGGGTGTGGGGCACAATGCAGAGGCATCCTGTCCTGTCCTGATCCCAGGCAGAGGATGATACATGCTTCAATGCATAAGTTTGCAGCGTGAGCAGACGCCCCTGTCCTGACCCTGTCCTAGGCCAGCACAGTATGGCACAATATAGAGGCATCATATCCTGATCCCAGGGAGAGGATGATACATGCTCCAATGCACATGTTTGAAACCTGAGCGGACTCCCCTCTCCTGGCCAGTGGGTGTGAGCACAAAACAGAAGCATCATATCCTGATCCAGTGGGGAAGTGTGATGAGTCCTCCCCTGCACTGCCCCATGGGAAACAAGCTTGTAAACCAAATGCCTTGCTCTGGGTCAAACTGTCATATATCAAGTTCTGATCCTGAGGGAGGATTATGTGTGCTCCACTGCACAACCCGTTGGGAAACATGGGTTTGTATCCTGAACCTGACTTCCCTGGCCTTGGCCAGTGGAGTGTGGGTGCAGTGTGGAAGCATCATGCCCTGATCCACAGGGAGGGTGATGTGTGTTGCATTGACCCATCCCATGGGAGACACAGGTTCATATCCTGAGTCTGACTCCCCTGTCCTGAGCCAGTGAGTGTGGGACACAATGTATAAGCATCATATCCTGATCCAGGTGGTGGTGATGCTTGAGTGGAGTGCATCCTATGGTGGGAAGCAGTGAAGTCCTTGATGTCATGGATGACCACAAGATGTTAGCCACCATCCACCAGTTAGAGTGCCTGGCCCAGGGGCATAGTCTTTGGCCAGTGAGTTGGGAGAGTAAAGAGTCTGAAAACCATCACTCCTGTGAGTATGACAGTACTAATATCCACCCACCACTGATGCCACAGAACCACCGCTTTTATTATTATGGTTCCGCCTCTATGGCTAATAGAATGAGGGTTGTATGTCAGGGCCACACTGCTGGGGGGGGGTGAAAATTATTAAAATTTGTGTAACACCAGGTTGTGCATATGAGAATGAAAGGGGTGTCTCTTAGGGTGCCAAGGACATCATTTTTTTCCATATACAGTTTCTGGGGTTTTACAGGTTTTTTCCTGGCCCTTACACCCATGCATCTTCAACATAGTGCATAGGTACACCTTTCGGTATGCCCCTCCCTTCCAGTCTCACCATTAACCACCTGTGCTGGTACTGAACTTCCATTCAGTGATGGTGGAACTATGGGCAGATGACCCCCCCCTTACCCAGGAGAGGAGAGCCAACACTCGATCCTGGTCCTACCCCCCTTCCCAGTGCCAGCACCCCGGTGACCTCAGATTGCTGGGTTGCTAGCATAGTGCGAAGTGTAGAGTCCAGCGCCTCAACCCTCAGCACCACCGGGCCAGCCTTAGGGACATGATTTTAAAAGGCACTGTTAGCTCGACACATGTTACGGTGAACCACTGACTGTTACAAACCCAGGTGCGACAGGGACCCTGCACCTGATTTTACAAAAAGTGGGGTCAAAGTGCCAAAGTCCCCAGGTTTGCTGCAAGCTGACAGCTGCACTGCAAAACCAGTGCATGAGAGACTGGTTGCAGCATCAGGGGCCAGTCTCCCTGGTGGCTGGTGGGTCATCCGGGGCATGCCCTGGCTCATTGGTGGGGTGGGTGACAGGAGACCTGTTTAGGGGAGGAAGTGGCATCTTCCCCCAACTGGGGAAAAAAAAAACATGACTATCACCTGCAGTGCAGGTCTGTGGGGGTGCAGATGCAGAAGCACCACTTTTGTGGGCAAGGGGTCCCAGGCTCATACCTGTCATGGCCACCAACCCTCCAGCAGTGGTCTGGCAGGTGTCTGGAGCTCTGACAGCACCTTCCTCACGGGGGCACAGGACCACCCCATGCCCAGAGATGTCTCTTGGAGTGGCGCACAGTGGGTTATATCAGACCCAGGCTCCATGCTCACATGGGGAGGCTTGAAAAATCCCACTTTAGAGGATATTGCAGCACTTCCCAATTGCAAGCCCCCTTCTGCCATGGTGCACTGGTGTGGCTATTGCAAGAATGGTGCAAGCCTGGTTGGTGCAGGCAGTCTCCCCAGTGGTGCAGGGTGCCTTCTAAAAACTGGACTGGCACAAGGTGTGGCTCATGGATCCCTTTGCACCATGTCTCCTCGATACAAGCCCCTTGTGCCAGCCCTGATCATTTTAAAAATGGGCCCCTGGTTTCCAGCTGCTTGGGTGGCATAACTGGTAGAGCAGCAAAATGAAATGCAGAGGGACCTAGGTTCAAATTCCAGCTGTGGCCTTTAATTTGTTCTCACATCTGTGTGTTTGTAAGCCACATACAGTATATGCACATTGTATAATTCTGAAATAAATGCCTCAGTAACCCAGTACATAAGGAAGCAAGCCCTTGTGACCTCTACCAGTCTCTGACCCTCAAGACTCCATGCCTCTGGAGTCCTCATTCTATATCTGAATGTTTGTGGCCATCCACCATGAAGTGGGACCACCGTGGGGCAGACAGCTGGATATTAGGCATACATGTAAGGTAGCCCCCACACTCAAGTATCTACCTCACAACTACCTCACATCCCAATATTTAACCAGATCCACGACAGACCCCATATACTGCCCACAGCCACTATCATTTTTCAGTATTTGCTCTACAGATTTTCTTAACCTACTTTCCAGCTTACAGCTATTACATCCCAGGATCTATATGCAATCAACCCACACCCCAGTAGCTGACTCTGTACTACTCTTTAGTGAAGTGAGGATTTGTTCTAGAATGGATGATGGGTATGAGGTGATTATGGAGCAAATACTGAGGTGTGGTGGTAGTTGTGGGCCGATACAGATATATGGGATGGTTTACACAGATAATAGGATGTGGTGCAGTTGTATGGCAGATACATGGATGAAGGGTGGTTTCAAGTGAACTACCACGGTGTTAGGGTTATTATGGGGTAGAAACAATGATGAATGTAGGCTATTGGTAAATACATTGATAGGTTAATTACAGTACAGTTAGAGCTGTGGTAGTTGTAGGATAGGGATTGGAGAATGGGGTAGTTACAGGACAAAATATTAGTTGGCTTCTATAGTGCAACTAAGGTGTTGGTAACTGTGTGGCAGATAATGTAGTGTGCGGTAATTGCGGGGTAGAATATTGAATAGCTGAATAATCTACAGCAGCAGGCCCTCCAACTCCCTGGGCTTGTTCCTGAACCTGGATCACTGACATCACAAGTAGTAGTGCTAACACTTCACTGGCAGGCCAACCCAAGGTGGGGAAGATATTAAGGTGTGGGGTAGTTGCAGGGCAGAATATATGGTAGCTGCAGAAGTGTTACTAAAGTGAGGGTAGCAGTGGGGCAGATATTATTGTGTGGGGGTAGTAGCAGGGAAGAATATTGGCTAGTTGTGAGTGTTACTAGAGTGGGGATGATGGGGCTGATTTTTAGGTTTAGGGTAGTTAGAGGAAAGAATACTGGGTTACTGTGAGTGTGTTATTAGAGGCTGGGTAGTTGGGGGATCAATATTGGGTAGTGGGGTATTTGCAAGGCAGAATACTGGGTAACTGCATATGTGTTACTAGGGTGGGGGTAGTTGTGGGGAAAATATTGGGGTGCGTGGTAGTTGCAGGGTAGAATATTTGGTAGCTACAATGGTGTGAATAGAGTGAGGGTAACTGTGGGGCAGACAATGTAGTGGGTGTAGTTGCAGAGCAGAATATTGGGCTTTTTTGTTGTGAGTGTTACTACTGTTGGGTAGTTGTGGGGCAGATATTGTATTGTAGGATAGTTGCAGGGCAGAATATTGGGTTACTGAGACTGTGTAATAACTAGACTTGTGGTAGTTCTGGAACAGATGTTGGGTAGTGGGTATTTGCATGGCAGAATATTGGGTAACTAAAATAAGGTTACTGTTGTAGGGGTTGTTGTGGGCTAAATATTGGGATGTGGGGAAGTTGCAGGACACAAAATAGGGTTGTTCAAAAATTGTGACTAGAGTGGGGGTAGCTGTTCTCAGACATTGGAGTGAGAGGTAACTGCAGGGCAGAATATTGGGTAGCTGTGAGAGTTATGTGGGGTAGTTGTAGGGCAGATAGTGTGGTGTAGGGTAGTTGCAGGGTAAATACTGGGTCACTGAGAATGTCTTACTAGAGTTGTGGAAGTTGTAGGATAGGGATTGGGGAATGGGGTAGTTACAGGACAACATATTAGTTGGCTTCTATAGTGCAACTAAGGTGTTGGTAACTGTGTGGCAGATAATGTAGTGTGCGGTAATTGCAGGGTAGAATATTGAATAGCTGGATAATCTTACACTGGGGCAGTTGTGGTGTAGATATTGTGGCATGTGACAGACGAAGGGCAGAATATTGTGCTGATGCATTAGTGTTGGAAGAGTGAGGGTAGTTGTGTGTCAGATAACACGTTGTGAATAGTTGCAGGACAGAATGTTGGGAAGCTATGAGAATGTCACTAGAGTTAGGGTATCTGTGGACAGATATTTGGGTGGGGGTTGTTACAGGCAGAATATTAGGTAGTTATAAGAGAGATGCTGGAGTGGGGAGTTGTGAGTCAGATATTGGGGTGGAGCAGTTCCACATCAGAATATTGGGTGCTAGCTGTAGGGCATTACAAGAGTAGGAATATCTGTGGTGCAGAGGTTGGGGTGTGAGGTAGTTGAAGGTAAGTACTGTACTCTTACTTTTTTGTGGACAAAATGCCTTTTGTCTGAATCCTAACTATACAGTATAATGTAAACAAAACAGCCATGTTACAATTGGAGCCCATGTAAATCAAACCCGATAACTCTCAGACATGTAAACAGATGCACTGAATCAGATTATTAAGAGAGACTGCATGTAAACAGCACTGCAGAAAACTCAATCAGGTTTTCAAGTTATCTGATTTCTTCAGATATCTGATTACTTACTGACATGTAAACATGGTGACTGTATATGAGCTTTTAGGATTATATGCTAATTATATTAGAAGCTAATTTATTAGTTGTTCCCCAATCCCACTTGAAGAAATCTGAGGACAAAGCTTTCCAGTGGCTGTGTCACAATCATCTGTTGTTCCCCCTCTGAGGAGGTATTTACAAAGTGGCTGAAGTTTAATTTTAAGTATGCTTTGGTAGATTGATTTTCTGGAGTCAGTTTATTACAGTTTATTTTAGCTATGATAGAGAGTTAAGTTATTATTTTAGGTCTTTAGGTCTTATCATTAAGTCCTTTTCATATGTTTCTTCTCATATGTCGACTATCTCTAAGTGTTTAGTTTGTCACCATAATAGTCTTTTTAGAATCAAACATTATTTAACTCAAACCAGCAAAAAGCATATTATTAAGCAATCAGTGCTACCCATTTTTGATTATAGCTTCTTTAAACAAGGTCTATAATAGGCTGATGCATTTTATTTTACATTGCTAGTGCTCGGAAAAGCACTGCATTATGCTAAATGACTGAATTGGCCTTCTTTATCAACAAGACAATAATGCAATTGGAATAAATTGGTCAAGGAAATGGCAAAACATATATATGTTCCTTATCTAGCTGTGAACATTATAGTAGTCCATTCTGAATTTAATCTCAAAAATGTGAAATGTTAATCTTGTCAACTCTCTGGGAAAAAAAAAACATTCTGGCAAGTCTTCTTTGATGTTCACTGTGAGACTCACTTGAAATTGTCTAGCTACTGTTCTGGGAAATTGCAATAGTCATAAAGGGTAACCTCAGTCAAAATTTACAAAAAAAAAAAAAATTATATGTTGTGCAGAGTATTTTGATTTGTAGGTGCAGTCCTAGTGTGTCCTTCCCTGTGTTTGTGTAAGGTTTTTTTTCTAATTTTGTCTGCTAGTTTTATGGTCCCTCGGGATCTTTAGGTTTACATTTTTATTGCTCTTCCCTTTCCTACAATGTCTCCTATCACATGTGAAAGTGATGCATTTTTTACCATTAATTCAACAAGAGCTAGTTTTGTGTGAAGTTTACAGCAGTGGAGCTGTGATTTTATGTAACTCTATTTGCCCAGTACGTACTAATGAAGACTGCATTTACAGAGAGCAAACACAGGGATAATCAAGTAGGCTATTTTGTAAGGAAACAGCTATTTTCTTCACTAATTATTGCACTGGTGGTGGTGATTGAGCTTTTTTTATCTCTGTGTGTGGTTTGATGAAATGTAAAGCTTACAATAAAAAACATTTTACTCCTTCTGACTAGACCAACACTCATACTAAGAAAACAAAAAGATTTCTAAAAAAAAAGTTATTCAGTTGTGGCTAGTATATCAGGCTCCTAACAACGGACTGCAGCTGCTGCAGCAGCAGCAGCAGCTGCACTATCACTTACTGAATCTATGGTCCAGGCTGCATCCCTGTCTCATGGGACAGGAAGAATTGTAGGAAAAAGAAGAATAATAAATTATACATACATGGAGATTTACAGGGGCCATAAAACTTGCAGACAGATCTAGAAAAAAAATCCTGACTGCAAATAAAGGAAAGAATACACCAGGACTAGGTACTCATATCACAACATTATATACAACACATGCTGTTGCAAATGATGACTGTAGTTTCCCTTTAATTCCATTGATAAAGCTGTATGATAAAAATTGTGACATTTGTATCTACTGTACCTAAAACAGTCTATGAATTGTATGTGAATTATGGCATCATGTACAGTATGTGGATCATACTAGGTCAATGAATGTTTCACTCAAAACCAGACTTTGAATGAATGAATGAATCTTTCAATACCTGTTTCATGAAATGTATGCTGGTTCTGTTTGGTTTATTGCATTTATTTTATTTTTGATTTGTAATTTTTTTTTCATTGCACAGCACTCTGGGCCTGCAGGAAAGGGTATTTCAGAAATAAATCTGCTGTGCCTCAAAAGAGAACTGTAATAGCTAAAACATTATGGGCATGATTCTCAAAGAGGGCTTAGACTGGTGCAAGATGCACCAAACAGCAGCTTGCACTGAAGCTTGGTGCACCAGGGACCCTGCACCAGCTTCTGGTGCAGTAGGGGTCCTGGCATCTAAGTCCTCTCACTTGCCCAAACTCTCCCATGTGACAAACACAAGGTACACAGGAGGGGTTTGCCACAGGCTCTGTGCAGCAAAAACTAGTGATTCCCGCCATCATCTAACCCGTCCCCATAGGTCTAGTGCTGCCCCTCCCTGATCCCCGATGTCGCATGTGAAATAATGATAAATAATTCCTCCTTCCCTGGTGGTATAGTGGCCCCTGTGTCCCAAACCCTGATGTCACCCGTCACAGATATGTACATAAAAATCCACCATCCCTGGTGGTCTAGTGGACCCTCACCACAATAAGAAGTGCCCACCACCACACCCCCCAATCCTGAAACCCCAAGTCAACAACCGGCACAACCCTCCTCTCACCTCCATGGCCAGCTGCCAACTGACCTGTCACTGAGCTCATACTGTATCTTATAGTACATGATCACTGAGTGACAGGCAGCTGTCTGTCACAGAGTGTGTACTGTATAATACAGTACGCACTCAGTGACAGGTCAGTCAGCCACTGGCTGTGGTCATGAGAGGAGGGCTGTGCTGTTTGTCAACTCAGGGTTTCAGGATTGAGGGGGCGAGGTGGTGATCACTACCTGCTGGGATGGAGGGGTGGGGGTCCACCTGACCACCAGGGATGAGGGATTTTATATACATACTGTATCTGTGATGGGTGACATCAGAGATCAGGGCAAGGGGGTCACTACA
Source organism: Neoceratodus forsteri (assembly GCA_016271365.2). Classification (NCBI taxonomy): domain Eukaryota; kingdom Metazoa; phylum Chordata; order Ceratodontiformes; family Ceratodontidae; genus Neoceratodus; species Neoceratodus forsteri. The sequence goes on along the minus strand of CM028135.1, from coordinate 556,259,225 downwards.
CCACCAGGGAAGGGGGAATTTATTTATCATTATTTCATGGGTGACATCAGGGATCGGGGTGGGGCCCACTATTCCACCAGTGAAGAGACAATTATTTATATTTATTTCATGGTTGACATCAGGATTTGGGGTGAGGAGCCAATAGACCACCAGTACTATGTACTGTGTAATGAGGGATTGGGGATTGGGAGGGGGGACTGTGGCACATTGCCACAAGGTGCTACAGTCTCCCAGAGGGAGAAGCCTAAGTACCCTTAGACCACCCTGGCTGGTCTAAGGGTCCTTAGAAATTTTCCATCTGGGCAAGCTTTGTGAATCCCTCATTCAGGGATATGGCAGCCCTTGTATGCCACAAGCCCCCTAGCATCATGCTGCAGCCCCTTTTGTGGTGCTGGGCTGGTGCAACTCCCATTTGGTGCATGCAGCCTATGTTTGATGCAGGCTGCTTTTGTGAATCATTCAGGGCTCACTGTTTGATGCAAGGTGCCACTTGCATCATTTATGTTTGCTGTAGGCACCTTGCATCAATCGTTTGACTTTTAGAATCAAGCCCTGTGTTGATTAAAGTGCACAGTTGCCCCCCGATAATTTTGACAAAATAACATTGCTCACAGAAGAAAGTTAGGAGTTTGACAAATTGTATTTTAGCAAATAATTAAGTAAATAACTAAGTCAGTCAGTTATGTATATTTTTAGTTTTTGCACAAGAGCTAGCTAATTTATATTAAAGCCTGTTTATCAACCCACCCTGTGAACTTATCCCATTACATTTTCAAATATACTGTAATAACAGTACTGTGCATTTCACAAGCAGTGCATGTTCTACACAAAACATGTGCCTTAGAATGATCTAAAACATCCACAAACGTTGTGTTAAGGGAATGAAGAGATCAGTTTGACAAAAGGCAAGTTATCCAAAGAATGCAGTTAACTGACTGGCAAATTGCCAGTCTGAAGGATAAACTTAGGAGTTTGAAACAAATACACTCTGTCTACAGAACAAAGTTAGGAGTTTGTCAACATACATTTTGTCCATCAATTAAAAGAGCTGGACAGAATGCATTATGTCCAGATTAACTGCAGACAACCCTCCCCCCCACACACACACATCCCAATAGCTGTTTCATAATTACACCATGCCCAAACATCTGTACCTGCAACCTCACTGCACCCCAATCTCTGTCCTACATCTATACCCACTACAATATCAGTCCAACAACTACACAATATTCTGCCCAACTACACCTTACCTCAGTATCTACCTGTAACTGCTTGACACATTTTACTGTCCCACAACTACTCTTCACCCCTTTATTTTCCTGATAAAATCCCATACCCCAGATTCTGCCCTGCAGCTACTCCTCATCAATGTACCTTCTACACAACTTCTAAACACCCCTGTATCTGGTGTATGATTACTCCACACACTGGAGCCTTCATCAAGATCACCACCAATCATCAATATGTGATCCACAACTTCCTCACACCTCAGTAACTGCTGTTCAACTGCATCATAGCCCAGTATCTCCCCATAATAATACCACACAACAGTAGCCCCCTCACAACCATTCAACACTGCTTTATTGTCTCCAAATCACTCAGTGCTTTAATATTTGCCATATAACTACCTCCACACTCCAGCATTTGCCCCACAACTATACCAAAATAAACACACACCACATCATCTGCTCCTCAACTGCTTCAGTTTTTGCTTGACAACCACTCACACCCATATCTGCCCATAGGTACCCCATACTACAGATTCTGCCTGACATACTGTATAACCCCTTATTTTCGCTAAACAAATATATTCGCTATATCCGCTGATAGCTATGTGACCGCGGAAATACTTTGACAGCTAATATTGTTTGGCAGTGAAATATAGGGTGATGCAGTTCTAAATGCTTGCTAAACTGAATCAGAGCATAAGTAATGGCAACTAAAACAAATGCATTAAATTTGTTCTGTCGCCTTAGTATAGTAATGCAAAACACCAACCATTTTCCATCGTCTCATGTTTGGCTCATGATCAGCTCCCTTGTTTGATTCACCCATTGCCCATCTCCTTGTTCTAATTTCCCCCCACTGTCACTCGTACTGTATTATCCACAACATTTGAATAACTGTGACTCTTAGAGGTTCACTGTACCTCTCGCTGATGCCCTGCCCAAAAGAAAAATAAAACACCCCAACATTATTCTAAGCATTCAATTTGTTCTCAGAATTGGCCCTTCTAGTTTCTTATCAGTAGCTTGCAGTGCTAGAATCGAGCCATTGTCATGGTTCTTAAGTCTGGCTACCCTTGCGACTCCCCCTCCTTCCCTCATCACCTATCGCATCCTTGTTTGATCTGTCTCCTCATGCTAATTAACCCCCACCTTCACTATTAGTATCCCCATCCTAATCCTTATGAGTGAGTTGTAGTGAACAAATCAAGCCTCTTTCATGGTTCTCAATTCCAGCTACCCTTGCGACATCCCTTTCCACCCCCACCCCCATCATCTACCACATGCTTGTGTGGCTCTCAGGATGCAGATTGCATGTGCTTGAAATTGAACAGTAGCACATTTTGGGCAAGTAGAGGTCAATGAATTCCTAAACATTTGTTGTCAAAATAAGGTCTTTTTATGTGGCTTTATTCTGAATGCTTTTTGTAGCTACTGTATTTATGCTAATATAAGTTGACGCAGATAAATGTCTGTGACTTAGCAGCATGGAATATAAGGTGCGCTAATATTTTGCTTATATAGTACTGTATATCTCTCACTTTAGTATACAGTATGGGCACAACTATCCCCTACCCATACCCATACCCATATCTATTCAACTACTACACGCTCCTATTTATTCCCCAATTACCTTACATCCAGGTATCTGCTCCACAACCTCCACAAATCAGTATTTTCCTGCAACTACCTTATGTCCTGTATTTATTCCACAACTAATTAGAGCATGAATTCTCAGACCTTGTGATACTGGGCCTCCCTCAAACTATGGAAAAAATCTTGAGCCTCCCCCAAATATTAAAATGATCATGGGCCTCCACACAGAAAAATAGCATACTTTCCTACATATCATGCTACATTCCTTGTATAAGGTGGCACAGTTGTGACATTTCCTGTAGCAAAGCAGGAAGGGGAGGATCAGAGGGGCATCCACACTGTGACCTCATTTACAGAGGCACAAGTAATTTAACTTGTTATAACAAGTTATACAAAAACAAACAAGCAAAACACAGAATCAAACTTTTTCTTTCATTTTCCTCCTTCTAATTACTCTGACCAGGTTATAAACCCAGCAATTCATCTAGAATGGATATTATTAACTGCAGGTAGTATGGGACACTTTTCAAAAGGGCAGTTATACAGGATTTAGGACACTGTCCTACATGCTGGACCATTGGAGATCTAAGGGCTCAGCTCCAAGCAGCATGAGCAGAGACTGCAAGCCTCAAATCGCATATTCAGGAGGAAATGTATTATAAGAACAGCCCGCCATTTCCACAACATCCAACAGAAGCACCTCGACAGCAGAGGGTAGTTGCTCCAGGAGGTTGGCAGGCGATTAGGAGGGGGAAAATTGGGTGCCCCATCACTCTGTGCTCTCCAGTGTATCACCTGCACAAACCATATAAAAGCTACAAACAGGCATCTGCCTCTATCTCCAAAATCAAAGGGGGCAGAGGACACTGCAGCACAGGAGCTGGCACACCCAAAACAGGAAACAAAACGAAAAAAGCAAAAAGGAAATCCAAAACACTTCTGATCATAGGAGACTCCATGATTCGGGGACTTGATACCTACCACAAGCCAAGGGTAATGGACAGATATCTCCCAGGTACATCAGCATGGAGAGACACTGACTGCATTGCTAACATTGTGCAGGAAGCAGGAGAAAACATCAATGTCCTGGTACACATAAGGACTAATGATCTTGCCAGCTGGTTAGTTGTGGAGACCAAGAAACACCTGACCAGGTTGGGTGACAAACTACAATCCATTTTATGGCATCTCCTTCTCTAAGATCCTGCCAGTCTGGGAGAGGGGGGGGCAGATGGACGGAAGGTCATAGAAGGGGAGATAGGGGAGCTAAACATGTGGCTTAAGGGCTGGTGCCAGAAAAAATTACATACATTTATAGGTAACTAACAATAGTTTTGGGAGTGAAAGTTCTTGAAATTCGATTGACTGCATCTGACTAAGGAGGGAGTCAGTGCATTGGGGCAGAAGTTTGACATCTTTGCAGAATATTTAAACTAGCAAATGGGGAGAGGGGTGCAGCACCCGATACGTCAAATAGGAAAACACCCCTTCCCCTTCAGCTAGTGATCAAACAGGAGTTCAGCATGTTTGTAGCTCATTTGAATCACCAGTTAAGGAAAAAGGTCTGTCTCCCCCTACAACGCACAGGGGAAATGCCAGACCTCGCCCAACAACTAACACACCGAAATCTGGCGAATGGAAAATCATGTACACAAATACTCGAAGTCTGGGAAACAAGATCCCAGAAATGCAGGCAACAATGACAGAGACTAAACTGGACATTATAGCCATTAGTGAGACCTGGTTCACCAGTAACCACACTTGAGAGACCTCAGTACCCGTCTATGTACTGTTCAGAAGAGACCGAGGTGAAAAAGGGGGAGTGGAGTGGCTGTTTATGTCAATGAAAATATCAAAGCTACAGAAATTCAGAATACACATAAGGAGCCAGATGCCAGAAGAACTGTGTGTCACCCTGGAAACAGGAAATGGGACAGCCATAAGAACTGGGGTTGTGTACAGACCTCCAGACCAGGGGAGGACATAGACACATTACTGTTAGAAGATATACAAAACAAGACAGCTAAAGGGGAGGTTCTGATAATGGGAGACTTCAACATGCCAGATATAGACTGGTCAATACCAGCAGGAACATCTGTCAGAACTAGACACATAGTGGATTCCCACAGGGGGAGGACCTCAATCAACTGGTAGAACAACCCACAAGAGACAGGGCTATCCTAGATCGAGTACTAACTAACGGGGAAAGGATCATAGATCTCCAGGTAGAAGGTCACCTGGGGGCCAGTGACCATCACATGGAATGGTTCAATTTGGCCACTAGAACTAAATCATTCCATTCCAAGGCACAAATATGGGACTTCAGAGGAGCTGACTTTGATAAGATGGCCAAGAGAGTTAAGCTAGCCCTGGCAAGAAGAAATACAGGTGAGGGGGTACCGGCAAAGTGGGCGAGCATTAAAGATGCAATACTTGAAGCAACATCCATTGTGTTCGAGAGAAAAGCAAGAGCAAAAAGAAGAAGGAAACCACTTTGGTTCTCAAAAACAGTAGCAGAAAAGGTCAGAGCCAAAAGGCTGGCCTTCAGGAAATATGAGGGAACAACAGCAGGATGAGGATAGGGAGGCATACCAAACTTCCCTAAGGGAAGCAGGGTAGGCATTAAGGCAGGCAAAGGCTCGAACTGAGGAAACACTAGCATGAACAGTAAAAGAAGGTGACAAGACTTTCTATAGATACATTAGTGAAAGGAGAAAGTCTGCAGGGGGTATTGCTAAGATCAAAGGGGATAAGGGGGATTGTGAGGAGGAGGACCAAGGAAAAGCCTTTATCCTAAATAGATACTTCTGCTCAGTATTTACTGAGGAGATGGTAGGGCAGGGCCCACAGCTCAGCACCATGGAAACAGGGGGGAGGGAGGTGTGCACTAGTCCCTTCACAAAAGAAAGGGTCCTACAAGAGCTCGCTAATCTCAGGGTGGACAAGGCAATGGTAACTGATGGCATACATCCCAGGGTACTAAAGGAGCTAAGGGTGGAATTAGCAGAGCCATGATCAGAACTGTTTAGTGAGTCTCTGAGCACAGGAGAGGTCCCAGAAGACTGGAGAAGGGCTCATGTGATCCCTCTCCACAAGAGTGGTAGCAGGGAGGAGGTAGGAAACTACAGACCAGTCAGTCTTACCTCAGTTTTGGGCAAGACTATGGAGGCACTCCTTATGGAAAGGATAGTGCAAAACCTGGAATCTATTGGAGCACAGGATCCAAGACAGCATGGGTTTACAAAAGGAGGGTCCTGTCAAACTATTCTCATAGATTTCTTTGACTAGGTAACCAGAGTGGTGGACCAAGGGGGAGCAGTTGATGCTGCCTACCTTGACTTCAGCAAAGTTTTTGATACTGTTCCACATAGAAGATTGATTAATAAGCTGGGTATGCTCAGGGTGGGTCAGATGTTGGTCAACTGGGTGGCAAACTAGTTGACGGGCAGAAAACAGAGAGTGGTGGTAAATAGTATACAGTTAGAAGAGATGCAGGTCACAAGTGGGGTACCTCAGGGATCAGTCCTGGGGCCAGTCATCTTCATTATTTCCATATGTGACATTGCAGATGGACTGGAGGGTAAGGTTTGTCGCTTTGCAGATGACACCAAGATCTGCAACAGAGTAGATGATCCAGATGGGGTGGGCAGAATGAGAAGAGATCTGGATAAACTGGCAAAATGGTAGGAAGAGTGGCAACTGGGGTTTAATGCAAAGAAGTGCAAGATCATGCACATAGGGAAGAGAAAAGCTGAAGCCACCTATAGGTTGGGAGGGGAGTTGCTGGCAATGACAAGGGAAGAGAGAGACTTGGGCGTCATCATCACCGATGACCTGAAGTCATCCAAGCAGACCACTAAAGCAGTAGGTAAGGCTAGGGGGATGTTGGGGTATATTAGTTGGGGTATCACAAGTCATAAGAGGGAGGTAATAATCCCTCTTTACAAGATACCGGTTAGGCCTCATCTAGAGTACTGAATGCAATACTGGAGGCTGCACTTTCACAAGGACATTAACAAAATGGAGGCAGTCCAGAGAAGGGCAACCAAAATGGTGCAGGGACTGCATCAGAGAACATATAAGGGCAGATTAATGGAGCTCAGTATGTATACCCTAGAGCAAAGGAGGGAGAGAGGTGATATGATCGAAACATTCAAACACCTTAAGGGCATTAACATGGTGAAACAGTCTAACATGTTTCAACATAAGAAAAGTAGCAGGACAAGAGGACACAGCATGAGATTAGAGGGAGGCCGATTAAGGGGTAATGTTAGGAAGTTCTTTTTCACAGAAAGGGTGGTGGATGCATGGAATGGCCTACCTTAGGAAGCGGTGGATATGAATACAGTGCAGGGCTTCAAACAGGCATGGGATAGGCATAAGGGAGCAATACAGATGAGTATGAATAGATAGGCCATTGACAGAGCAAATGCCGATGGCACATTCGTAAGGTAGAAAAAGAAATGGGCAGACTGGATGGGCCTTGTGGTCCATATCTGATGTCAACTTCTATGTTCTAATGTAAGCCCTAGGGAAGCTGGGCGATAGGACTGGGACACTGGTCTTTAGTGGGGCTAGGCTGGCAGTGAAAGGAGTTAAACTATTATTAAAAAAATACAATGTGTTTATAGAATGAAATTAGTGATTTGGAAAAATGCATTTTGTCCACATAATAACATTTATGATTTTCTCGAACTGTATTTGCACACAGAATTAAATTAACAGCTGTGGACCCTGCAATATGAGCAGACTTGATAGACCAAATGGCCTTCTTCTACTGGCTTCTTTTTGTATGTTCGTATGTAACAGTTTGACAAAAGGCAATTTGTCCACAGAATGAAGTTGGCAGTTTGACAAATAGAGAATAATGGATGAGTAGCTGGTTATAACGAGGATTTTACATCCCCCCCAAGGGAATGGATGCCACATAAATCCCGAGAGTGAAGGCTCGAGGGGTTTATGAAAACATCCCACCCTGAGGGTGTGTGTAAAATCCAAGTTTTTTTAACAAGCTACCCAGCCATTATTTTGTATAATTTCTGGTTTGTATTTTTTTGCCTGCTCAAGGACATATGAACCAGGAAGTCAGATCGGGAATTGGTAACTTGCTCAGCAACAGATAAAAATAATGTTATTTAAAAAGGTAAATAAAAGCAATTGGTATGCCTATGTTTAGAATAAGCAGGGTTTCTAAATACAGTTGAAAGTTTCAGTGAATTGTTGGATTTTTTTAATTTTCTTCGTGGCTTTGCTATGGTGATCGTTATCTTGTTTTTAACTCTCGCATTACTTCGAAGAGAGCGAGAGTTTACTATGTGTTAGGGATCTTGTGAAATTTTATTAAGTAGATGAAAGTAAACCTACTTTAGTCATCCTCTTCGTTGTCATCTAGCACCAGGGCTCTTCATCTTTTTTGGAGGTGTGCAGTTGTGGCCGCAAGTGTGAGCAGGAAGTGGTATAGTGTAAGGTATGTGTGGCTCATGCTGCTGAAGGGAGAAAGCCATCACGTGAATGTTGCTATAACCAGCTGGTTATAATGACAGAATCATAACCGGCTTTCTCTATGGACAAAATAGAAACCAGTTACTATACATATTTTATCCACACAATGAAGGTAGCAGTTTGTAAAATGTAGATATGAGTTTGACAGCCTGCAGTTAGTCAGGAGATTCTGCCCCACAACAACAGCACACTACAGTGTATGCACTAAGACTATAACACTCCCCAGTTTTTTCTCCACTACTGCCCCACACCACAGTATCTGACACACAACAGCTACTCAATATTTTGCCTAACAACCAATCCACACCCCACCATGTGAAATGCAACGTCCCCTGTATCTGACTCATAAGTACTCCTTACCTTGCTTCTTCTTCACAATACTTAACTCCCGCCTTAGTATCTATCCTCCACCTCCCCACCCACTGTATCTGCTTCACAACTACCTCATTTATACTGTGGTGTGGGATGCTCTGTAGTTGTGGAATAAATACAGGATATAAGGTAGTTGCAGGAAAATACTGATTTGTGGAGGATGTGGATCAGATACCTGGATGTAAGGTAATTGGGAATAAATAGGAGCATGTAGTAGTTGAATATATATGGGTATGGGTAGGGGATAGTCGTGCCCATACTGTATACTAAAGTGAAAGATATATGTCAGGCAGAAACTGTGGTATGGGGTAGCTATGGGCAGATATGGGTGTGAGTGGTTGCCAAGCAAAAACTGAGGTAGTTGAGGAGCAGATGATGTGGTGTGTGTTTATCTTGGTATAGTTGTGGGGCAAATGCTGGAGTGTGGAGATAGTTATATGGCAAATAGTAAAGCATGGAGTGGTTTGGAGACTATAAAGCAGTGTTGAATGGTTGTGAGGGGGCTACTGTTGTGTGGTATTATTATGGAGAGATACTGGGCTATGGTGCAGTTGAGCAGCAGTTATTGAGGTGTGAGGAAGTTGTGGATCATGTATTGATGATTGGTGGTGATCTTGATGAAGGCTGCAGTGTGTGGAGTAATCATACACCAGATACAGGGGTGTTTGGAAGTTGTGCAGGAGATACATTGATGAGGAGCAGCTACAGGGCAGAGTCTGGGGTATGAGATTTTATTAGGAAACTATAGGGGCTAAGAGTAGTTCTGGGACAGTAAAATGTGTCAGGCAGTTACAGTAGATACTGAGGTAAGGTGTAGTTGGACAGCATTTTGTGTAGTTGGACTCATATTGTAGTGAGTATAGTTGTAGGACACATACTGGGGTGCAGTGAGGTTGCAGGAACAGATGCTTGGGCGTGTTGTAGTTATGAAACAGCTATTGGGATGTGTGTGTGGGGGGGGAGAGGTGGTCTGGCAGTTACTCTGGACATAATGCATTCTGTCCAGCTCCTTTAATTGATGGACAGAATGTATCTTGATAAACTCCTAACTTTGTTCTGTAGACAGAATGTATTTGTTTCAAACTCCTAAGTTTGTTCTTCAGACTGGCAATTTGCTAGTCTGTTAACTGCATTCTTTGGACAACTTGCCTTTTGTCAAACTGATCTCTTCATTCCATTAACACAACGTTTGTGGACATTTTAGATCATTCTAAGGCACATGTTTTGTACAGGACATGCACTGCTTGTGAAATGCACAGCACTGTTAGTACAGTATATTTGAAAATGTAATGAGTTAAGTACACAGGGTGGGTTGATAAACATGCTTTAATGTAAATTAGCTAGCTCTTGTACAAAAACTAAATATATATATAACTGACTGACTTAGTTATTTACTTACTTATTTGCTAAAATACAATTTGTCAAATTCCTAACTTTCTTCTGTGGGCAATGTTATTTTGTCAAAATTATCGGGGGGGGCAACTGTGCACTTTAATCAACATAGAGCTTGATTCTAAAAGTCAAACAATTGATGCAAGGTGCCTTCGGCAAACATAAATGATGCAAGTGGCACCTTGCATCAAACTGTGAGCTCTGAATGATTCACAAAAGCAGCCTGCATCAAACACAGGCTACATACACCAAATGGGAGTTGCACCAGCCCAGCACTACAAAAGGGGCTGCAGCATGGTACTAAGGGGCTTGTGGCAGACAGGGGCTGCCATATCTCTAAATGTGGGATTCACAAAGCTTGCCCAGATGGAAAATTTCTAAGTAAGGTAATTAGGCTTATCCCTCTGGGAGACTGTAGCACCTTGTGGCAATGTGCCACTGTGCCCCCCTCCCAATCCCCGATCCTCCATTACACAGTTTATAGTACTGGTGGTCTAGTGGCTCCCCTGCCCCAATCCCTGATGTCATCCATGAAATAAATATAAATAATTGTCCCTTCACTGGTGGAATAGTGGGCCCCCACCCCAATCCCTGATGTCACCTGTGAAATAGTGATAAATAAATTTCCCCTTCCCTGGTGGTATAGTGGCCCCCTCGCCCCGATCCCTGATGTCACCCATCACAGATACAGTATGTACATAAAATCCCTCATCCCTGGTGGTCAAGTGGACCGCCACCCCTCAATCCATATATGCAGATGCCAGGCACTGATGATCCACTGGCCTCCGCCAGGATTACATTATATGCTGGACACTCAAACTCCCCTCCCCCTGGAGAAGAAGAGCTGTCCCTGAGATGCTCCACCCCACCCCCGGCCAGCCCTCCAATTCCCGAGTCCATTACCGAACTCAGGATGTTGGCATCCCTGGAGGAAGCCCTATCACTGCACTTGTGGGCCAACCATGACCCGTGACTGTTTCCAAAACTTGGTCACCAGCTTGGCAAGAGGTGAAGCACCCAGTGCCTCGGTCCTCCACACCACTGGGCCAATTTAACCAAAATGTATTTTGTCACAGTTCCGGCAAGAAAAAGTTTATTTTTGCTCAGACTATTCTGTGGCCAATATGGATAACCATACATTATTTTTTTCCACAAAAATTAAATACTAATTACATTTGTGTGGACAAAAAGAAAATATCAATATTATGTATCCTGACAAAATAAAGATTAGTACACTTCATTATGTGGAATCATTTTTATTTTTCAGACAAGTAGTTAATGTTTCAAACAACCTTCCATAACTTCCATCTTAGCCACACATAAAAGTAATTACATCCTGGAAATCCAATATTGCTGAATATGCTCAGATAAAGCTAGGAGAGAGAGAGTTCTTACTGCTTTCTTAAATTCATGCATTCAGTAATGTCACATATCCAGACAAAGGACAGTGAAAATACAGTGCATACATAAGGAACAAGACACAATGGGGTGTGGGTTGCTGAGTCATAAGAGCATGACCCAGGTGCATTGTGAGGCATAAGGCACTTGTGCAGAGTGCATTCAGCACCTGGGAAATGTGGAGTAATTTGTTGGAGCAATTTGCTTTGGTAATGTCATGTAATGTTTTGGTAATGGCATGTATATGAACAGGCAATTTTGTGGTAATGATATGGTAAGAAAGTGTTACTGCCTCTCATGTTGAGTAGTGTCATTAGTATTTTATGTACCAATATTGCAGTTCAGCTCTTTAGAGCTTAAGAGTTTCTGCCTTGCAAACGTACCAGCTTGCTCAGTGTGAATAGGTGCTTAGCATGTGTGGTACCAACTGTGGCTTATGCTCACACAATGTTTAGGGTTTTGCTTTGTGCAATGCTCAAAGGAGAAATATTGGAACTCTGTTAATGTTGTATAGAGCTATAGCACGTGATTTCCAATATGCCTCAATTTGTCTAGCATGCACAGTTGCATGACCACACTCCTCTTTATGCTTTACACAACATAACGTTGGAATATGTGGTCCTTTGTCTTCCACATAACATAGTTAACAGACCTCCTTTTTCCAAGAACTGTTTGTAAGTGAGGTAACTGTAATTTGTCATAACTTTTAACTACTGAGTCAATGATACAAAACAGAACCAGGAGAAGGAACAGTGTCAAAAAATAGGGAATCAAGGTATAAACAGACCTACCACTCCATCAGATTCCTGAGGCCAGAGAGTTCACAGCACTTCTGTTTCAACTAATATTACAACAAACCAGATTATGTAGTGTTACAAATATTTATTGGAAAGTCATAGAAAAACAGAATGAGATGGCAAAAAAGGTAATTCAGCTCAACTAGTCTGTTCAACCCTACCTAGTACATGATGAATGATCCTGTTGACCATGCACTCTTTCTCTAATAGTTACCTTATCCTTTACTGATCTTAGATAGCTGTCGTTGCCCCTATCCCAGCTTGAATCCATCCACTGTTTTAACAAACACTACCTCTTTTGGCAATGTGTACCACTTGTTCAGTAAAAAAAGTCCTTTCAGAAATTCCTCCAGAATGTTCCTACAAACAACTTCAAAGGATGATACCTCCTTCTGATTGTGTTTGCGTTTAAAGTGAACAATTAAAACCAGTTTACTCTCTCTCTCTCTCTCTATACATATATATATATATATATGTTTATATATATAATACAGGAGCAGTAGCGCCAGTACAGTTAGGGTTCATGCAATCATGTAATGTTAAAGGCTAATTTGTGCAAAGTAACAACTTTGGGCACGTTCAACAGATCTGCTTGAAATTTTGCATGCATCATTGGAAGGGATGGGTCTATTGATATGCCAGATTTGGTTTGAATTACTTGTGTGATTTCTCAGACACAGAGTGTTCAATAAAATAGATCTGTATGGTTTTAGCTGTTTTTTTGTCAACCTGTGTCTCAAAATCAGCTGTAGCTACAGGCCTGAACTTTTCAGGGTAGAGCACTTTGCCCTCACAGATATGCCTTTTGAAGGTTTGGTGAAAAAATATTCATCTGTTCCAAAGTTACTCAATGTTGTTTTTCCCCATTATTTCCTATGGGAAAAAATATATGTCCCTGGCGGCATAGGATTTTACACTGAAATGATACACCAGCATAGGATGTCTTAATCGATATATAATATTATTTCATAGTACTACATCTGTGTTGTATCTTGTATTTCCTACTTAACAGAAGTGTCTGTGTATGTTAATTTTGGGTAATTCCCACTGAGCAGTTCATGTGGACACCCACAATAGTATTGTGGAACACTTGTGTTCTTAATTGTTCTGGTCTGCTGCAATAACCATATCTTTCTTTGTGTGGCATAGGTTTGTAAGTCATAGTTCATTAATCAACATACAATCCTATGCTGGAATAACAGAATCAAATTCTATGTTGGGGGAACAGAATGGCTCCTGACACTCGCTCTGCAGTTGTGATATACAGTATCTAAAATCCTCACTGTGCCATATTTAAATTCTCAGTAGTTATCAACATCCAAGGTCACAACACAGTCCTAAAAATTGAACTCCTTGTCATTCAAGGCCGATACAATCCTATAGCTGAAGAACCACGTTTTTTTTTGTGCCACATCTGTACCTTGAGAGTTACAGTTTTCTGGTGCTCTTCTATCGCCTGCCTCCTTGAACTATATGAAAGTGCTGTACAGCACTTATAATCACATTGTGTGGCATAGGATTGTAAGTCGTAGTTTATTAATCAACATACAATCCTACGTCTAAGGAACAGAATCCAATCTTATGTCAGGGGAACAGAATGAGTCCTGGTACATGCTATGCAGTTGTGATGTACAGTTTCTGAAATCTGCAATGTGCTACATTTAAATTATCAGTAGTTATCAATGTCCTAGGTGACAACACAATCCTAAAACTTGAACTCCTTGTCATCCAAGGTTGATACAATCCTATAGCTGAGGAACTGTATGGTTTTCTGACCCCTATCTTTACCTTTGGAGTTAAAGTTCTGTGCCGCCCTTCTATCACCTTCCTCATTGAACTATATGAAAATGCTGTACAGCACTTATAACCACATTGATATTATTGCCCTTACGATTGTATGCTGAAGTTTAATTATCGATATACAATCCTATGCCAGAGGAACAAAATGATTTATTGTACCGCACTTTCACCCTGGCACTAACGGTTTTGTGATATCCTTCTACATCCTGCTTGCTTGCACCATATCAAAGAGCTGTACAGCAGTTCTGCTGGCTACCTTGATGTTTTCTTGTGACAGTATGCAATAAAATGAAAACACATAACAACATCAGGAAAATTATTCATTTTTCAATAATGTTTTAAGGTTACAAGTAACACTACATGGTGCTTAACCAAACTTTATAGTATTAATATGAATTACTTTAATTGTAGAATTTTGTAACATATTTTCAAAACATTGGTGTCAACCACAGTGACATGCTGTGATGTATTTTTTTTGAAAAGAAGATATACAACAAAAGATTATAGCCTCTACTTTTAAACATATTTTGTTTTTAAATACAGCATCATCTACAAACCAAGCGTTTAGATTTTTATTCCTTTTAACAATGTTCTGTACTGTATTTGTAAACACTTTTCATGCTCTTGTGTGAAAAAAAATTCTTTAAACTATTTGTATAATTCTGAGATGAGTAATTATCTTCTTATTTGTGACAGTATAGTATTATGTCTACATTTTAACAGTTCTTTTAAATACAGGATTACTGTGTACAACAAAATACAGATAAAAATTTTATGCCTTTTAACAATATACTGTACTGTTTTTTGAAAGATTTTTCATGATCCTGTTTAAACAACCTCTGAAAAACATTTGTATATGTCATTGTATACCTATTATGTTCCTCTTGTTTTTAAAGCACCATATCTAAATAACTGAGGCATATTTATGCATGACTGCTATAAAGCAATAAAAAATGATATTTTGCATTTTGCTCATCAGATGCACAATACTATAATGAACTGTGCAAGTCAATGAAAACAATGTGCTGGTTATTGCAAACAGTAACAAAATAACTATTAAGAAAATATTATAATGTTTTGTGTGCTGGTGATCTCTTTGGGTTATCTGTTGGTTCATTTGGGTTCACAGCAGAAGGAGTGACAACATTTTGCACAAGCCCATTTCCTATGTTTATTGATTTTCCCATAAGCTGTCTAAATGTTGCTTAATTTTACCATTCTATTGTTAGCCTTACATTCTTGGCCTGCACTAATACATTCATTATATTCCATATGCTAGACAGACTCTGTGTCACACAGGTGAATCCTTCAAATATGGTACAAAAATTGTTGGAAATGAGGGTCTAAGCTGGCCTGACTTCCAGTTACATTGCTAGGAGCTGTGTGGTCCGGTATTTCTGCTGTACTGCAGGTAGGTATACCGTTTGCACTTTCTGAGTACTATCTCTGCATAACTTGCTCTGTGCTAGTTTGTACTGCTGACTTCTCAGTTTCTCCAACTGAACTAGAAGTACTGCTCTGTGGATCTTGTAAAGTTTCCTTGATAGCTGCATTTTGTGCCAGTTCTCAGTTTCTTTGTGGGCAGAACTAATACCATTTTGTTTTTCTCTCATTTCAATTTCTTGATCTGTGAAAAAAAAAGGTTACCTGCTAGTTTTGTTTGACAGTGCACTAGCACAGTTATGAATCTACTATTGTTTATATTACAAATCTCACACTACTTACTTTTGCTGCTTTCGGTCACTTCATCAGGGTGTGCATCAGAAGAACTTGTATCTTCATGTTCATCTTATAGGACTGCTCTTTTTTACTTGTCTTGCACAGTTTACTTTCTCTGCAATACACATGTAACATCACTTAAACTACATTATAATTTACAACACTGAAGGTTTTAATTACATTTCTTACATGGTTTGCATTTTATGTATTTCATTTGGTACTGTCATTCTGTTAACATGGTTTGACTCACCTCAGTAATGCTGTTCTCCCAGAGTAGGTTTCTTAGCTTTGACCCACATTTCCTCCATGTGTTTATACCACTGTTTGTGCTTGTTGAGAATATGTCCTTGTTCTTTCAATCGATAACATTGTTGATGTAACCATTTCCACTTCATATGGCATGCTGCTGGATGTCTAATGATGTTTTTCTCATCTTTTAGGTAGTCACTCACTGTTTGTCATAACTGACTTACCTGCATAGTACTGGCACACATAGTCACACTAGCATCACTGTACTTTTTCATTGCCTCAGCCAAGGCAGGGAGGTCAGAAATTTTCCAGAGCTTTGGCATTATCTGGAACTAAAGGATATTGTTATATGTGGTACTTTTACTAAAATAGAATTGGAATTGTAAAGCAGGCATAATATTGTGGTAGTAGAATAAATGCAACTCAAAGCAGTCTGTAGAGATATTAAGAACCTCTGCCATGGGTGGGTGTCCTGGTAGAGAGAGACACGGGCTTTTCCTTATCCTAACCTCATTTAGTGCTTTAAAGGAATAAAGGTACTGCAGTGCTTGGAGAGATATGAATAAGGAATAACATAAAAATGAATAAGGGGTTGTTTTAAAAGATGACCTTAAAGGGACACTGTCAACCTGTTTTTCATCATATTATTTCTAGTGGAAATCTCATATTTTATGATTGCTTACCCTCTAAAATTCGTTGATGTTGCTGTTTGCTTTGTCGGTCTCCTTGTTTAGTAGAACTGAAATGCATAGCAATGTATATTTATAAACAACCTTGTTTTTCTTTACAATCCTGTTTCTGTTCTTACTGCTTGCTTCCTGAGCATTAAAAACACCCCCAAACAGTGCAGTCACTCATAAGGCACTAGCCTCCTAAACCCCCATTGCATCAGGAGAGGCTAGGCTGTGTTGTGGGTGTTCCCAAGTCCATAAAATATGTATTTGGAGCTGATCAAGGAATGTAAACAAACCTGTTTTGGTGTGGTAACACCAGTATGTTGGGCAGTCTGTTTTTCACGTTTTTAAAGAAAATATGAGTCAGAATCAAACTACCGGCTACATCAACAATCTTTACAGAATTTGCCAATCATAAATAATGCTTTTTAAACTAGGGACACTTTGAGACCTAAGGGGGTTGACAATGTCCCTTTAAGGACCAAATGAGCAGCTCTGAAAAGAACCCCATGTTTGCCCCTTATTGTATTCAAAATATTGGCCCAATGGAGTGACAACTGTCCTTTCTTTATTTCACTTAGGTTGTCGCTCCATAGTGAAAATTAAGAAATAAACCTGCATTGAAGCAGGATGTGTAGATACCGAGTGGCTAAACTTTCACTTTTGCCACCACTCGTTACACACTGTTTAAAGTCTCCTTCTTTCAACTTTATTGTAGGAAAGACTCCTGGCTGCTGACACTGTGAAGAAATCAGTCATTTGGCAAGCTAAGCTATGGAGGAGTCAGCAGAAAAACTATGTGCAGCTGAAGAACTGCTCCATTTTTAAAAGTAAAAGCTGATCCGATGCTAAATGGAGCAAATCCTGAATTGATTCAGGATTGCCACGGAGTGGCAGATATGTTTACTTTTCCCTGCTGCCATTCCGTGTCTCTAATTTTCTTTCCTGGTGCCCCTTCTTATAGAAAAGAACCTGCAGGGTCTAAAAAGAAATGTGGGCAGTAAAGCAGAGAAGAGAGAGAGAGAGATGGTTTGGAAATGGGATTGGGAGCACGTACGCTCCTCAAACTGTCTCTCTCTCTCTCTCTCTCTCGCCTGTGTGCTTTGAGGACAGGCTTAGCGGGGCAGCAAAAACTTTTGCTTTCACTCAGAAAGCTGCCCTGCACTGCTTAAAGAAAGGCAAGTGAGAGTTTTGAGCTGTAAAAAAGGACAGGTACGTCCCTGCATAACAGTGTCTGGTTGCCCCAGAGAAATAAATGGTGGGATGTGCTCCCGAGTAAAAGTGCACAGTGCGCACAGTACAGTAAATAAATAAGCAAATTCTAGTATCAGGACCAGGAAGCCCTGTCTAATAAATACAAGTTACTGGCCCTGTAGTTGTCAGCTCCTGAAGTGCTGCAAAGCAAATGTAGCGGCTGAAAAAGAAAATAAATAGAATGTTCGGCTGATGGCCGAAAGGAAAAAATGACAAATAGGCCAAAATGAAAAGTTTCCTGATGGCTGATACTTGCAGCTATCAGACAAAAATTAGGTTGCTGTTTGATCTGTGCCCAATATATACCCTAAGAAGGGAAACACGTGCTGTGGGACATAAAGAGAGGCTGGAATACATTAAAGTATATTAAAAGAAATATCCAGAATGAATGTTTTCCTGGATGTTTTTGTAGAAGGAGGAAAGCTTATCTTCCTTCTCCCTCTCCCTCTCCCATTATGGCCCCTGTTGCAGAAAGAAAAAAACAAACAAACCTTGGAACATGCAAAAAGGAATAGGGGAATACAATACTGATGTTTTCTTTTTATGTTAACAGCAAGAGGTATAAGAGCCAGATATTGTAGCTGTGCTCTGAGCAGCAAAAAGGAAAAAAGGCTTCTGAACATTTTATACTGAATTTAAAACATTTAAACGTTCTATTACTTTATTATAAATCTTGTGGGAGACATCTGCTTATCTGTACCCCATTCATAGACCTGTGTAAGGCTTACCTGTAGCCAGGAGCAGAAGGAATGAGTTCCTATAGGGAGACAGCGACCCCAATGGCCTGTTTTTATGATGAAATAAAATATAAGATCACTGCCAAGAGGAGGAGCTAGAAGTAATTAAGCTCCTGTTGATGATAAATCTGGCCAACATTACAAAACACATATTATTTCTATGTTGCCATGAACTCTCTTTAACAGAGGTTTAGAAATAACACTTTGATTTTTGTATAGGCTGGGTTATGAGCCTCAGAGGGATAACTTTTAGTTAAGGGGCACAATGTGGGTGGATCACTTGTATGTGATGTCACTCAAATACATGTATAAAAGCCCACCACTATGGGCATAAAGACAGATAGGAAGGTCAGTTGCTTCATGGCAAGGGAAGATGTAAGACCTTCAGGGTGACTGACACTAAGCCATGCCATCCTAAACTGAGAAATGCTAAACTCAGATTTCTTTATTTTCTGTATTTTGCCTTATTATTTTGAGTTCTAATAAAATGATAAATGCTCTCAAGCATTTTTTTATGCACCTTACATTTTGTCTGCCTGTTTCTATGATCTGAAATCCCATGATCCTTCCAAAATGTTGCAAAACTTTTGGATTGGGGAAATAATATTTCTTATGTGAAGAATGCTACAATATAACATGCAGAACAGCAAACACAGTCTACATACCGCAATTCATTATGCAAGCAATAATACCCGATAGGGTGGGTGGTATTGAGCTATACCCGCCCACCCAGGGGTGTAATGAGGCCCGATGCCACAGGCGGAGGGCCTTATAGCCCTGAAGGGCAGGTATAGCCCATACCGCTCACACTGGAGGGTGTTATTGCACTTAGAAAATGGGTTAACCGTGTCATTTTTATAGGATTACTAAGATCATGTGAAGTGATTATATAATAATGACTACAGATGCTTTTTTTGTCCTGTTTGGGGGTAATGTAGTCCCTGTGGTAGAGTTCTGTTTCAGCCCCCCCTTCCCATTACTCTGTGCATTCTTTGTTCAGTTTCTGCTACCCCATTGGTGAAACTTTTGGTTTTTTTATGTGCTGTTAGTCGCAGTGAGAAGAGAATGCAGGACACATAAAGGAAAGATGTGAAGCCATACTTCTCAGCACCCCGACTGAGATAAACTGCTTACTGCATTTACAGTAGCTAGGAAGAGGTGCCCACAGTGCATTTCAAAACCATCACGGTAATGACATGCGGTTTGGTGAAGTCGATCGGTGGACTCAGACAGCTCTGCCTTTGTTTTATTATATGTGCCATTTGTTTGAATTGACATTTTTCTGGGTGCTTGCTGTGGGGACAGACACTGGGAGTATGAGGAGTGTTGATTGTTGTACGCTCTCAATGGAATTAGAGAACCGGAGGAGCGCAAACTGCAAAAGACCTGAGAGAAAACCTGTCGGAAGGATCTGTGGCAGTTTTTACTGGTTTGTTGTTGGGCTTTTTTTTCATTTAACAGGTGGGGAGAATTCTTACATTACTGGGAGTACTGTTTGGGTAAGGACTGAATGAAAGGTGGTGGTGGGAGGTCTTGCTAACTCTCTCAGTAAGGGACTCAAAAATAATGGCGCACACTTGAAATGAAAAACCAGGGGATTTAGCCAATTAGAGAGCTGGCTGAGCACCAAGACCTGGTGATGGGGCAAGCTAGACTGGCACTTTTAATAGGTGGGCATTTGTTTTCTGATAGATGTCTACCTAGAGAAGTGTCTGAGCCAATCAGAAGGTCCAGATAGCTTTTCCAATTTTCTAAAGAACACTTCAATAATACTGCACTGGCTATAGTGTTTCACACATACATAAGTGTGGGTCTACAGAAACATAACAGAATTAGGAAGTTTATGTAGCACGGAACATGAAAACTGCTTTAACAAACTGTTTTTTCTAAGTTATTTTGTGTCTGATGATTTTATAAGAAATATTAATTGAAAGGGAGTTTAACTAACTTTCAGTTCATCAGCTGATTATCACAACTTCATATTGATGTCATAGTGATACATTCCATTGGTTCAAAAAGGCTTTACATATTGGCATCAATGGCTAATGGTTATTTTTGGGTGTAGCTATAGAGCAAGTAGCAGGGTTAATTCATACCTGATATGCTTTACAAAGTAAGATTTCTGTTGAGTTCTTACATCCGTACTTTTTAAGGTTTCAGGCAAGGTGAGTGACTTGACGAATCAGTGGATACATATGTTTCTGCTATTTAAAGGTCTGGATTAGTGTGCCTGAGTTGTATCTGTGTGAAAGGAAAATGCGGGACCTGTACCACATTAAAGCCACTTCGTGAAAAGTACCTCAGTTAAATAAATATTTACACTTAGGGTGGGATATTCAGAAGGGTTGTGCATGGCGCAACACAGTTGCACCATATGCAACCCACTGATGCGCCCCAGCCTGATATTCAAAAGAGGAAAGTGCATAACACAAATCCCAATGCACCGGGGTGCATCAGTAATGTAAGCAGCACAAGTAGGGGGGGCGTGCCCATGCATACCCCTGCACATCCCGATATTCAGCCTGGGATGTGCAGAGCCCATGCAGGTGCAACCCCTACATGTGCCGCATACAGTTTTTTCAGGTAGCGCCCCCCCCCATGCCCGATCACGGGCAGAAGTAGGACATAAACAGTCCCATATCTCTGGTGGTCCAGTGGACCTCTCGCAGCCCGATCATGGGCAGATGTATAAAACTTAAAACGTCATATATCCCTGGTGGTCCATTGGACCACTGGCAGCCCGATCATGGGCATATGTATAAAAATTAAATCAACCTATATCCCTAGTGGTCCAGTGGACTGCTGGCAGCCCGATCACGGGCAGGTGTATAAAAATGAAAATGTCCCATATCCCTGGTGGTCCAGTGGACTGCTGACAGCCTGACCGCGGGCATATGTATAAAAATTAAAACAACCTATATACTGGTGATCCAGTGGACCGCTGGCAGCCTGATCGTGGGCAGATGTATAAAAATTAAAACAACCTATATCCCTGGTGATCCAGTGGACCGCTGGCAGCCTGACTGTGGACAGATGTATAAAAATTAAAACGCCCTATGTCCCTGGTGGTCCAGCGGACTGCTAGCAGACCGATCATGGGCTGAAGTCTAAGAAGATTAAATCCATCCCTGGTGGTCCAGCGGGACCCCTCCCACCCTCCCACTGAGCCCCACCACCCGGCTCCCCGGTCAGCGGCAGGCGGCAGCTCCCCACCCGTAAGCCACCCAGCTGCCTACCGACTGACTGCATACAGTACAGCTGTACGCCCATTGGTCCACAGTGTGGGCCAATGGGTATGCAGACCGTACCGTTCTACACAGTCCAGATATGTGAATGAATCTCACCCTTAGTATAAAGTGTTTTTTTCTAAGAAACTGTATTTTCTTTGTCTCACACAAAGTGAAACCATGGATGGTGTTGGTTTCATGTGCTCAGTATCTGTGTAAATATGGATAATGTTGTTATTTGGAAATGTTAAGGGATATAGCACATTGCACGCAGTACTTGAGGAGACTGAAGACCTCTGTTTTGCTTACAGAGTGAAATGAATTATAAGGCCCTGTTTGTGTAACACAAAGTTTACAATACACATACTTGAGGAGATGAAGGCCTCTGTTATGCTTACTGTATGAAATTAATTATAAGGCCCTGTTTGTGTAACACAAAGATTACAATGCACATAGATTTCATAAATTTGATTGGCCTTTGAAGTGGGTTTTGAAGACTTATGTACAATGTAGTTTCACATAGGTAATTGGCTAGCTACTTAATGTTTCCCCAATATACTTTTTTGGCCAACAATGAAGGTTGATTCAGGATCAAAAATCTTTTTATTTCCTACTCTGCTGCACTCTAACTTTGAATGTTAAGGTTACTCAGTGTTTTCTTTTCCACTTTATATTGCTAAGTTTGTTTATTTTACAAAATTAAACTAGATCCCTAAATGTCCCCTGAATGCATTCCCGGCTTCTGATTGAAAACTCATGCTAAGGATATGGAAGTAAAGTGCATCATAGCATGTTGAATTTGTCTTGATTATTGATCTTGCAGGAAGACGCAAAGTTATACCTTGTCATGCAAAGGTTATGTTACTTCTTCTGTATGATATATTGGAGATACTAGCTACTCTACTGTTTGAAAAGGGAAGTAAATTGTATGTTTTATTAGAAAATAAAGATTTTTATGCGTTGAAGATGGGAAAACAATTGTAAGAAATATGAACTTATTCTCTGTGTTGAACTAGCCTATAGAAATGAACTGCATTGGCTTAAGGTTATATCAAATCATTACTATGGTATGAATTATCATTCTGATTCAAAGTAGCCTATACAAATGAATTGCATTGGCCTATAATTACATTGGATTATTACTGTGGTTCGAAGAACTGTGAAAAAATGTTGTGCTTTGGACTGCAATGTTTGCAAGGAAGTTCAATGCAGAATAATAGTTTGATGTGTATAGAAATATGTTACTAATGTTGTAGAAAAGTATTTGTTTAATATTTAAAAAGTTTTATAGTCCACATCACTTTTTAAAAAGTATAATAGAAAGCATTAGAAATATAGACTACGGGGCAGTTAAGAAGAGTAACGGATGACAAGGCATAGAAGCACTTCTCCATGAGATATTACTATTTGGAACACAGTGATCCTGCTTCATTGTAGTTTTCTTCCACATTCTATGTCAAATAAGCAAGTAATAATACCTGACAGGGTGGGTGGTATTGGGCTATATCCACGCACCCAGGGGCATAATGAGGCCCAACACCTTAGACGGAGGACCTTATAACCCCTGGAAGGGCGGGTATAGCCCATACCGCCCACCCTGGAGGGTATTATTGCACTTAATAAATGGGTTAACTGCGTCACTTCTTTAGGATTACTACGAAAATGTGAAGTAATTCTATAATAATGACTACAGATGCTTTTTTTTGTCTTGCTTGGGGGTAAAGTAGTCTCTGTGGTAGAGTGCTGTTTCAGCCCCCCATTCCCATTACTCGGTGCAATCTTTGTTCAGTTTCTACCACCCCATTGGTGAAACTTTAGTTTTTTTTTATGTGCTGTTAGTCAAAGTGAGAAGGGAATGCAGGACACAGAAAGGAAAGATGAAGCTATACTTCTCAGCACCCATGACGGTAAACTGCTTACTGCATTTACAGTAGCTAGGATAAGAGGCGCGCTGTGTATTTCAAAACCACCGAGGTAATGACGTATGGTTTGGTGAAGCCAATTGGTGGACTCAGACAGTGCTGCCTTTGTTTTATTATGTGTGCCATTTGTTTGAATTGTTGTTTCTCTGGGTGCTCGCTAGGGGGACAGACACCGGGAGTGTGAGGAGTGTTGATTGTTGTATGCTCCCTGTGGAAGTAGAGAACCGGAGGAGCCACAAACTGCAAAAGACCTGATAGAAAACCTGTTGGAAGGAGCTGTTGCAATTTTTGCTGGTTTGTTGTTGGGCTTTTTTATTTTTGATTTAACAGGCATGGAGAATTCTTACATTAGTGGGAATACTGTTTGGGTAAGGACTGAATGAAAGGTGGTGGTGGGGGTGTCGCTAACTCTCTCACTAAGTGACTCAACAAAAAAAAAGTGCACATTTGAAATGAAAAACCAGGGGTTTTAGCCAATTAGAGAGTTGGCTGGCCACCAAGATCCTAACGATGGGGCAAGCCAGACTGGCACTTTTAATAGGTGGACATTTGTTGTCTGATAGATGCCCACCTAGAGAAGTGTCTGAGCCAATCAGAAGACTCAAATAGCTTTCCCCATTTTCTAACTGTAGTGAATTCCTTCTTAGGAAACCAGTTTTCCCTTGTGGTGCACTACTAAAGGTATACTTTAAAATTATATACTCAACTGTCTATAATTTTTTTAACAGTGTGCCATGTTGTATTAGATGATTGTACAGTACTATCAACTAGTAGACTACTATTGTCTTCTTTGTTGCATGAATGCTGAGTTCTTATTATGGTAATAGGCTGGAGATCAGAAATAGGGATTTGGAGGGGGGGAGTAGGGGAATGGAAAGGATGGAGTCATTTCAATATAAAGTTGTGCAGAAAGTAGAAACACCTAATCTTGAAGACTGATTTATTAATGTTATTAGGTCTAAGTTGCACAAGTTGACTGTGTTGGATTAGGACAACTGCGGGGATGTTAAAGAATAAATCATTCTCCACTGTCCTTCCTCAGCACCCCCTCCCAAATTCCTATTCCCATTCTGTGACTTGTGCAGCTCTTTTAATTTTTATGGATGGCTACAGACTGTATTGTAAATTAATTCTGCCACACAGTTCATCAATGAATGAAAATGCTTCTCGTATTCTGTGGTAGGCATTCAGAATATCATCTCCAGTCAGCTGTGGAGATGAAAGAAGGGGTGTGCTGATTGTAGACCAGCAATAAGGAATCTGCGAAGGGTAAGGACGGGTAAGGTGCATTTCCAGGCTGCTCTTTGGGTGTGGGGATTTTATGATATGTGAAGCGAGTGCACCTCAGCACTCTGTCATTTCTGTAATGAAAACTGTATGCACTAGGAGATGGTCATGAGAGTGTATTTAGTGCAATATAAACATTTTTCTGAATATTATGAATAGCCACAAGGAATGTTATCTACTGCAGTTTTGTAACATAGTACCAATTTGATCAACCTATGAGTACTATTTAGAGTCCTAAAATGGTTTTCCTACTGTAGTTTATGAATTCAAACTCAAACTTTGTCATTTCTCCTTGGAAATGTGTTTTAAGATGCTGTTATCATACCAATATTTACATGTAGTTCTGATTTTGAGAAAAGGTTTCAGGGATATTCTGCATGTACTACTACAAGGATTTCTGAAAAAAAATTTTCACTTCCTATTCAGCACTAACTGTAGTTATAAAACAACATCCAAAAGATTTATATTCTGTCATTAGTGCAGCTGAATGAATTAGGTTACATAGTGTAATGGCTCTGATTGTACATTTATTGTACAGTGCTCTACATATAGTAACATTTATATTTATTCCAGGTTCTGAGGATAAGTGATAAGAATATTGTAGGTTTACTCCTAGAATCTTGACTTGTACTGAATTTATCTATTCATTCATCCCTTACCAGTGTGTTTTATCTGTTTCTTTTTCAGATACTGGATATCCTTTACTAGTTGTTCTCTGGCTTCTGTTTAGGGTGAGAGATGCCATCTAAGGATCGGATATAGAAATTAACATTGTTTACTTGCTGATATTAGCATTGGACATGCAGGAGTTAGACGGATGCAGAATAAGAATGGCATTGAAGTATTGAACTCACGTCAACCCCACCTCCACTCTGCAGAAATGGACAGGCATTGGGGTGTGCCTTTGGGTCTTTGTCCATAATGCTCATGGCATTTCACCTCACCCTATCCTGTCACCTCACCCTATCCTGTAGACACCGACAAGTGTTGAGGTGTGCTTTGGGGTGTTCGGTTTCACAGTCACCCCATTTCATAAAGACATATGCTGAAATGGGTGCAGTGTAGGAGAACAGGGTGATGTCTGGGGCCAAAGAGTCCAAGGCACACCTTGATGCCTGTCACTGGGGGTGGGGGTGGAATGGTGTGAGCATTACAGCCAGTAATCCAAAGGCACACCCCTGATGCCTGTCAGTCTGTACAAGTTGGGACATTATGGTTAGAAACTCTAACACCCTGGGTATTTGTTGGTATGTGCATTACAAATTTTCACCATGGTCTTTTTGTGAGCCCCCACCTCATGAAAGCATTTTGGACCTCTGCTCATGAACAGTGGCACTGTGATTTTGTTAATGTGTCCAGAACTTTGATTTCCCATGGTAACCATGCCATTCTGAACCTGATGTGCAAAAACACAGATCAGGCGGGATGTGAAGAATGACAACTGTACCATTCATAGGGAAGTGTGAAGAAATGGCAATGTTGAAAATCTGGAGTGAAAACATTAAAAATGCTCCAACTTCCAAGCGTACATGGAAGCTGTGCAATGCACACTTTTAATGCAGTCATTTAGTGGAATTATTTCACCAAATTTTCAACATAGGCATTTTGTGACCTCTTCTCATGAACACTGCCACTATGATTTTCTTAATCTGTCCTGAACATCTGTTTCCCACAGTGACCATGCTATTGTGCGCCAGATATGCAAACACACCTTTTGGGCAGGAAGTGAAAAGTGACATCTGTACTGTTCATAAGGAGGTGTGCAAAATGGACAATGTTGAACATTTTGAGTGGAAATATAAAAATGTTCTAAAGTTACGAGTGTGCGTGGAAACTGTGCAATGCACTCTTGTACCATAGCCATTTTATGAACTTTTGTCACCAGATTTTCAACATAGGCATTTTGGGACCTCTGCTCTGAACAGTGTCACTGTGTTTTTCTTAATCTGTCCTGAACACTGATTTCCCACAGTGACTGCACTATTCCGTTCCAGAAGTGTGAAAACACATTTTGGCCAGGATGTGAAAAATGAAAGCTGTACTGTTCATAAGGAGGTGTGAAAAAATGCCAAAGGTGAAAATGTGGAGTGCAAATATTACAAATTCACAAAGTTGCAAGGGTGTGTGGAAACTGTGCAACTCACACTCGTAACAGTCATTTTATGGACTTTTTTCACCAAATTTTCAACATAGGCATTTTAGGACCTCTTCTCATGCACAGTGTCACTGAGATTTTCTTAATCTGTCCTGAACACTGATTTCCCACAATGACCACGCTATTCTGTGCCAGAAGTGTGAAAACACATTTCAGCCAGGATGTGAAAAATGACAGCTGTACTGTTCATAAGGAGGTGTGAAAAAATGCCAATGGTGAAAATCTGGAGTGAAATATTACAAATTTGTGAAGTTATGAGTATGAGTGGAAACTGCCCAATGCACGCTCATAATTTTTTTGAATTTTTTCACCAAATCTGCAACATAGGTTTTTTGAAAATCCACCTCATGAACAGTGACACTGTCATTTCATTAATCAGACCCAAAAGGTGATTCTGCGTAATGATCACAAATCACCTTCAGGACCGAATAACACCATGACAGTGACTGAATTCATGAGGAGGGGTCCCAAGAACCTCATGTTGAAAATTTGGTATGAAAAGTCCAGAAAAGTGCCGCGATATCCACATAAGTTGAAAAAAACATTTATGCCATTATACAGCTTACCGGCATTTCTTCAGTTAGTGGTCAGCTTTGAAGAGTGCAGGCATGTTCCCAGTCCACCGAAGATCATCCTGCAGAGCTCTGGAGGTAAGCATTGGGTGAGGTGTGGGGGTTTGGGGAGGTGGGATGCTCAGAGGGTTGGTGTGGGTTGGGGAGGGGCCATGAGAGACAGCGAGGGACTGTTTTCTTTTTTTACAGGGTAAAACAAAAAAGACAACACAGGACAATTTTGGAATGCTGGGGTGGGCTCGCAGCATGCCACCTGGATGTTCTTTGGCAGGGGGGCTGGCGCAGAAGGGGACTGGGCACCCCTATTGGCCATACAGTGTGCTTGGGGGGGTGCATGAGCCGAGGGGGGTTGGGCACCCCCTCAGCACACAACAAATGGGGGGAGCACATTATGCTGATGGGGATTCGGCTACCCCATCAGTAAATGAACTAAGGAGGGGGGCATGCCAACAGGGGGATTGGGCACCCCTTTTTACATTAACGGGGACTCTGAGAGGTAATGGCAGTCTGTGGGCTTCTGTGGGAACTATGAGAGGCCCACAAAGAAGGTACCACCATGTTTATTAAAAGGGGACACCAGACAATGCAACTGTAATTGGCTCCTGCAGTCAGGGACCACCCCAGCAGCAAAAACAGCAGATTGCTGATGACTGGGTGCTCTCTGATTGCAGTGGCAAATTTGTTTCAAGTTGGTGGCAAGCTACATTACTGCTGTCATGGACAGCATGATCATCTATTGGTGCCACACAGATCAGCCCCCAAATGGGCTGCTGGCATTGGCAACAACACTGCCTCGCCTCCACAACTCACTACTGCAGCAAGCTGTCCCAATGTGTTTCTTGCAGATGTGAGCAAGCAAACATAAAAAAGGAGATTAAACTATCAGAAGAAGCGACAGTTACAGACCTTGCACTGTAATAGACAAAAATCATGTCAACCTCAGCAAAAAAGGCAACAGAAGACTCCTGTTAGACAGTTGGGAAGTGTTGTAGGAAGTAGATATAGAACATCTTGGAGAGGTGTTCTGAGTTGTAACAGAGTGAAGCAATGCAGAATGCAATGCAACCAAAAAAGCAAACAAACAGATGCATACACATAATGACTCTTCCAGATTGTCACACATGTATAAATTGAGATACTTTCATGCTGCAGCCGCTAAACCTAGGAGTGATAGAATTATTAGAGTTATTCTAAGGCAGCTTGCTAAAAAGAAAAAGGGAAAAACAACATTTATGAAATTGAGCGTCATTGTGACACTCTTTGTGAGCATGGCTGAAATGGTTAGATCATGTTTATGGCGTGAAATGATGTCTCAGATTGACATATTTAAATCAGTCAATCAATCAGTTTATTGGTCAATCATGACAGTTGAATATCATGATTGTACAAGTATAACATACACAAATCATAGACAAAATCAGGTTAAAAATATAGTACAGTATTTTGTAAAAAGTGAAATATAATTTCAAATATACACTAAGACACAATAGTAAATACAGCATTCAAATTAGATTCTGCATTTTTTAATCAGGTTGATTCAATTATCTATTAAGAGTTATATGAATCAATTTGTTATACTTAATTACTTAAGTAAAGAAATTAGCCATTACCACTGCTTCTTCATCAGTTCTAGGGTGTAACATTATAAAAACCACATCATACATTATACTTGCATAGACCATATGTATCTGAGCAAGATATAGGTTTCTTGGTTTAGTATATAATAGGCAACTGATGATTGTGTGCCTTAGATCCTCTTGGAACCCCTTTTTACAGGGGCAAGCATATTTATCCTGTATTTTTATATCGGAAAAGATACTTCTATTACAATAGATATACTTAGCTGTGATTAACTGAAATCTTGCCCATGCTGTTTTTTTCTTTATTCCATAGAAACAGGAAGAGTCAAATACTCCTCTAGGAAGTGACCAGGCTTATTATGTTTTTACCATAATGTACATTTGTGATTTTTTATCATCATCATATCCTGTTCCTGTGCAACGAATATAGATTTTTTTTTAAATTAATTCAGTATATTGAGGGGCTATTATTATTTTCCATTCTGTATCCTTCCATATATGTTGTAAGTTAAGCTTATTTAGTACCTTTTGAAGGTATATTAGCCAATTTGATTTGATCCCTTTAGTATACCAATTTCTTTTTTCTTCTAAACATATTTTTAGGAGAGTATTATCAGAATTATTAATTATGTTTTTATCCAGTAGCTTAATAAGCATATTGCTTTTATATTATTTATTTTTATCTTTCCCAATTCTGCCCTGACCATTGTATTAGATGTTGAGTTTGGGACATTTAACAGGGTTTTATAGTAGTACATTAAAGGGGTTTCCAATACTGTACTTGTTCTATCTTCAGGCCCCCACACTTCTGCTCCATATAATATAACTGGATTTATTTTCGCATCTCCTGCTTTAAGAGCGAGTACTATGGTATTCCCTCCATATTGGTTATTAAACCTTAGTAACTTTTTAGCTATTATTTTGGCTTTAGTATGTTATTCTTTTAGATGTTTTGTCCATTTAGCATCTGATGTCATTTTTATTCCTAACTATACATACTCATTAAGTACTTCTACTAATTGGTTATCTATATAAATCTTAGTTTTATGATAATTAATGGAATTAGAACCCATCACTATTACTTTAGTTTTGTTTAAATGTATTTTTAATTCCAAATGTTTACATTTTTGGATGAAAATACAATTTTCTTTGTAAACCTATCCTAGATAAAGACAGTAGAATAATGTCATCGGCATAAGCCAATGAATGTGCAATTTGATTATTTATGTTTGGAGCATCTAAGTTCTCTTCTACCTCATATTCTAACAGTGTATTAATGTATATATTCTACAGGGTTGGTGCCAGAAGGAATCCCTGTTTAACCTCCCCCTACTAAAGGTGAAAAATTCAGTCAGATCCCCATTTTCACTATATCTAACTGCAGTATGCATAACATTATATAATAAATAGATAGGGAGCAGAAGTGAGGGGAGTAACTGCTTATTTAATAATATCTCCCAAGGGGTGTTTCTATTAATGGAGTCAAAAGCAAGTGAAAAATCTACATATGACATATACAGTTTCCTTTTCCGTACATGTATGTATTTTTCAATTAATTTATTTCATTTTTTTTGGAGGAGTAAGTGCACTAGACAAATTCTTGCCTATTTTCTGGCACAACCCTGGGGAGGGGAGGATATAGATGAATGTCAACTGACCTTGAACCAGATTAAGCTGTTGGAGGTATTTTTAATGAGTGGGCTACACAGAATACATTATCAATTGTAGAGAAGTTTTCTCTAAATCCAGTTTGAAATGGAGATAGTATTGAATTAACTTTTATCCAACGTGTAAGTTTAACCCAGTATGATCTGTGCAAAGATTTTAGAAGATATATTCAGTAAGCTGATGGGCCTAAGCAAGCAATAATACCTGACAGGGTGGGCGGTATTGGGCAATACTGGACCGCCCAGCCCCTGGAAGGTCTGGTATTGCCCATACTGCTCACCTTGGAGGGTATTATTGCACTTACAGTGGCGTGAAAAAGTATTTGCCCCCTTCCTGATTTTCGCTATTATTGCATATTTGTCACACTGGATGTTTTCAGGTCTTTAGACAAAATGTAATATTAGATAAAGGGAACCTGAGTGAACAAATAACACTTGTTTTTTTACTTATTTCATTTATTTAGTGAAAAAGTTAACCAACACCAACTGGCACTGTGTGAAAAGTAATTGCCCCTAATTAAATCAACCCAATTAAAGGGATAATTAGAGTCAGCTGATTGAACACAGCCAGGCTTGATTACAGCCAGCCCTGCTCAATATAAACCTCACTTATTTTGACCCTTACCATCAGAGTCACGTTGCCAGCACAAAGATTCAACAAGCACATTATGCCACGATCAAAGGAAGTTCCTGAAAAGATCAGAAAAAAGTTGTTGCTATCTATCAGTCTGGAAAGGGTTACAAAGCTATTTCTAAGGCTCTGGGACTCCATCGAACCACAGTGAGACATAATCCCCAAATAGAGAACATTTGGAACAGTAGTGAATCTTCCCAGGAGTGGGCGCCTGCCAAAATACTCCAAGGGCGCAGCGTAAAATCATCCAGGAAGTCTCAAAGGATCCTAAAACAACATCCAAAGAACTGCAGGCTTCTCTTGCCTCAGCTAAGGTCAGTGTTCATGACTCCACAATCAGAAAGAGACTTGGCAAAATGGGCTTCATGGGAAAGTAGCAAGGTTGGAAACCACTGCTAACCAAGAAGAACATAAATGCTCATCTCTCATTTGCCAAGAAGCACCTGGATGATCCACAAGCCTTTTGGGAAAATGTTCTATGGACAGATGAGTCCAAAGTGGAACTTTTTGGATGACATGGATCCCATAATGTCTGGCGTAAAGCATACACAGCATTCCACAGTAAGAACATCATACCAACAGTCAAACATGGTGGTGGTAGTGTGATAGTGTGGGGATGCTTTGCTGTCTCAGGACCTGGACGACTTGCCATAATTGTAGGAACCATGAATTCTGCTCTGTACCAGAAAATTCTTAAGGAGAATGTCCGGTCATCCGTCCGTCAGCTGAAGCTGAAGCGTAGTTGGTCATGCAGCAAGACAATGATCCAAAACACAAAAGCAAGTCCACATCAGAATGGCTGAAAAGAAGTAAAATTAAAGTTTTGGAGTGGCCTAGTCAAAGTCCAGACTTAAACCCAATAGAGATGCTGTGGCAGGACCTGAAACAAGCAGTTCATGCTCAAAAACCTGCCAATGTTACTGAATTAAAGCAGTTCTGCGAGGAAGAGTGGGCTACAATTCCTCCACAGTGATGTGAAAGACTGATATTGAATTATAGGAAGCGTTTGGTTGCAGTCATTGCAGCTAAAGGTGGCGAACCAGTTATTAAGTGTAAGGGCAATTACTTTTCACACAGTGCCAGTTGATGTTGGTTAACTTTTTCATTAAATAAATGAAATAAGTAAAAAAAAACAAGTGTTATTTGTTCACTCAGGTTCCCTTTATCTAATATAACATTTTGTCTAAAGACCTGAAAACATCCAGTATGCCAAATATGCAATAACAGAGAAAATCAGGAAGGGGGCAAATACTTTTTCACGCCACTGTAGAAAATGGGCACTGTAAAAGAAAAAAGGTTTAATAAAATAATGTAAAGAAAGAAATAGTTTAAAATACATTTTGGTAACAAAATAGTTCTTCCGCCTGCATTAGAATGCTTTTTTTTTGTGAAGTAGAGACTTTCCTTGTACTGGAGGGTCTGTATGACTTTTGATCTGGTCTCATGGTCCCCCCCCCCCCACACACACACACACATCTGTTTTTCTTTTTTTTACTCTTATTCATGAAACAATCCTAACTATATGTGCCATGCAGTTTAATGCAGTGGCCACAGCATGAGAACTGGAAAAACGTTCTGAATAAGGTCAGACAAAGCTACTGCAGTGATTTCTTTTCACAGTAGTTGTGCATACCGCCCCACCACCGGATTTACAATGGCTTTTTTTGGGGCTGTGGAGGATCTGACATGCTGAAACTGGCTGGAGGGCTGCAGTGCAACTTTGAGCCTGCAAAAGTGTAAGGCTTTTTTTTTTTACACGGAAGGAGTCGTGTGCAAGGGGGGAGAGAGAAGGTGGCAGTGGAGCTGGCAAACTAGGATTTCTGGGGGACTGTGGTACTCTTATGTGCCGAGATAGGGAACCAGGTAGGAATGAAACATTTCTTCTCATATGCTCTGCTGCCCGTTTTCTGTTTGACTCAAGTGCCATTTTGTTTACTTCTTTTCCCACACTGAAACTGATAATTTTCCATCTGACACCGAGGGCCAGAGACAGATTTCAGGAGACAGAGAGAAAAGTGGCAGGTAACTGCCTGCAGCTTGCCACCATCCAGGACAAATCATCCATACCAGGTGGGGGGGGGCTCAGAGGGGAAAGACTTTTTGTGTGGGTATGGGGGGACCTATGGGAGTGTGTGTGGAGGGACCGCAGCTGCTGTATGCTGTTTACAGCCACAGGATGTAAAGGACATGACTTGCTCGTGCACTGCTGTTATTTTATTTACGTGCGATCTACTGTGCCGAATGGATTTCTTTACTTTCTAAATTTCGGCTTTTTAGTTGAATGCTTTGTATCGGGAGTGCTGGTGAAACCAATGACTTTTTCTTTCTTTACAGCGACTGTTGGGTGTGCTGAGTACTGGTTTTAATCACTCGCTAATTTGGGAAGAAAAATGGCGCAGAGTTTGAAATTTTTTTTTTGACAGATTGTCCAATTGGGAAACAGAGTGGGTACTGGAATACTGCTGTGGGTAAAGGGGCACTGTTGGATGGCTCTCATTTCTTGGTGGGCATCTATTGTCTGATAGACGTCCGCCTAAAAACGTGCCTCAGCCAATCAGGGGAGATGATTGTCTTTGCCCATTTTCTAAAATTACTGAGCTCATATACAGATCCCTTCTTGTGTATTGGCACAATACTGTTAGTAGTCCAGTCTTTTGGCATATATTTATGGCACAAACATGAATTAAAAAAGGATGTACAATAAGTATCAGTATCCTGAAGTCACTATATTTTTTATAAATTTCAGGGGGAATGAGATCATTACCTGGGGCTTTGTTATTTTTTATTTTAGTAATTGCTATTTATAGGTCTTGCTCACATACAACCAATGGTTCATAAGCACTGTTCATAATTCCTTTAACAGAGTCAGAAACTACCTGAGCTTCCTCCCCATTAAATATCTTTCTGAAATGTATAACCCAATCATCCTTTGGGGTATGCACTGTAGAAGAGGGGTAGTATGAATTAGTGCCTTTTTACACCACATTCCAAAATCTGATATTATCCTTTGCCTG
This sequence comes from Neoceratodus forsteri, assembly GCA_016271365.2. Taxonomy (NCBI): domain Eukaryota; kingdom Metazoa; phylum Chordata; order Ceratodontiformes; family Ceratodontidae; genus Neoceratodus; species Neoceratodus forsteri. The sequence goes on along the minus strand of CM028135.1, from coordinate 556,224,451 downwards.
AATTACCCTGATTATTTTGTTCCATTGATTATTTAAAGCTTCTAATCTCTTTGACTGAAGAAATTTAGTGTATGATTTTCTAGCTTTATTAAGATTAGAAAAATGTACCCTTGACTGATATTGTTTTGTCTATCTTATCAATTTAGTAAGTTCCTTTTTAGCTTCATGGCATGATTACTCAAACCATGTATTCTTTATGACTCTTTCTATACTTTGTTCTTTATATATTAAATTAATTATATTAGCATTCAATTGACAGAGCCATTGCTCAAATATAGCTAAATGGTTGACAATCTGATTGTTATTTAACACGTTATATTTATCTTCCAATCTGTAAAAACCTCATGCGTTATATCATTACTTATTTTTGAATGGAGAAGTGCTTTTTTTCCCCAGATATGGCCAGTTGTGGCTGTAAGTTGTCAGTATCATTAGAAATATCTTCTCCCTCATTTAATTTAACTGTAAGTTCCAATGAGACATGGTCACTCTCAGCTCTAGTCGTGATAATTAAGTTCTGAAAAGATTTATAATTTTCAGGGCTACAGATAATCTAATCTATTAAACTCTGACCATTATGAGAGAAAAACATTGTTTTGACATCTAGATCTCCAGGAAGTCTCTCCACTAGTATTAACAGATCATTATCTTCTACCAAATTCTGTAGTTCCAATCCATTAGCATTTTTAGATCTATCCATGCTTTTTCTTATTTTACATTCTGTTAATTTCATTTCAGGCTCTAGAATGTTTGGGTTATCATAATTGGCTATCCAAGAATTAAAATCCCCTGCAGCAATTATAATTCCGTGTGTATATTTTTTAGTGGAAGCATCTATATCTTTAGATAAATTAGACCAAATCCTTTTAGTATCACATTTCGCATTAGATGGAGGGATATACATATTCATTATGTTATACAAGTCGTTACCCCATTTCAAAAATAATATTAATATAATTTGGGTCAGTTTTGAAAACTTCAGTGCTTGTAATATGTTTACCAATCTTAATATAAGATGTTAAGCCTCCAGAAAATCTCCCATATTTTTTAATCTTAGCTGCAGGGGCATGAAATGCACAGAAACTGTTCATGTTAGCCGGTTATTTAACCCAGGTTTCCTGAAATCAGATAATATCAAATTTATTTATAAATGGTAGCCATTCATTATCAGCCATCTTTCCAGATATCCCAGCAATATTCCATGAAAGCAAATTAGCTTGATCCTTGAGAGGTATATGGTTATCAATCAAACTTGAGTGCTGTATACTGCTTCTTTCTAGTCCTATATTTTGAGACATCTGCTTTAATGTAGTAACGTATCATTTTAGGGCTTTCATGTCAGTTAACAAAACACCTGCCTATATCCAATTTTTCTACCCCCTGTAGTAATCTATTTGCTACCTGCGCAGAAGATGTAAATCTGTTGTTTATGACATCAAGGATCTGTTAAGAAAAGTTTCTCGATTAACAAGAGAAAACTTTTGCAGTGTTTTCCATGGAAAATGGCTGCATACAGAGTATTCTGAGCCATACTTTTAGCAAGAAGCTTACAAACTATTTACCTGTGAGGTAGAAGACTTAGTTTGCTGGCCAAGGCACCTAGCTTCACCTGAGCTCTTTCCTTCCAAGACTGCTTGAAAGGCAGAGTAGAGAACCTTACCAGAGCAAGGGAAAAGGATTAAGACTTCTTTTGGCTAAGCAGATTTATTGTGCGATGTTGTTTTTATTTTTTACTCACAGGGATTGCTACTGTTTGTTGCTAACATTTCATTGCTTTATTTTTCTCTGATTCAAATTGTTGTTGCTGGTATACCTTCTTCTGCATTATTACAAGGTGTGCCTACAGGTGTGTGCTAACAGATTACTGCTGTAATCTTCTGATTCAAATTGTCTTTTGCAAGGTATATCTTCTGTTACTGCTTTATTTTTCTCTGTAGCAAAGTGTTTCTTACAGGGTATATCTTCTCTGAAATTATTACAGGTGGAGCTTACATTTTTGTAACTTTTTTATCATTGGGCTTAGCAAAATTACTGTTTGACACTGTTATTTTATTCTTGTTTTTTTTTTTTTTGTTGAAAAGGTTTGTTGTCTCAGCTGTGTTTCAGTCTCCTTCTCACATTGAAGGAGCTAATTGCTTTCCTCCCACAGCTCTTCCAAAGGATTAGGTGTGTATGTGAGGGGTGGAGCTGGCAAACTGTCAGTAATTTCCAACAAAAGAAGGGTTAAAAGGTCAGGTTAGTTGATATCTTGGAGGTAGAAGACTTGGCTTGCTGGCCAAGGCACCTAGCTTCACTTGAGCTCTTTCCTTCCAAGACTGCTTGAAAGGCAGAGTAGAGAACCTTACCAGAGCAAGGGAAAAGGATTAAGACTTCTTTTGGCTAAGCAGATTTACTGTGTGGTGTTGTTTTTATTTTTTACTCTCAGGGATTGCTATTGTTTGTTGCTAACATTTCATTGCTTTATTTTTCTCTGTAGCAAAGTGTTTCTTACAGCATATATCTTCTCTGAAATTATTACGGGTGGTGCTTTAAAGGTTTTACAATTTTATCTAACATTAGGATAAGCTTTCAGGGTTACTGCATTTGTTGTTGACTGATTGTTTCTGCTCTTACCTCCTTGTTCTTTCATCCATGGTTCTTCTTTTTTGGCAGGGGAAGGGCCCAGCCACCCACCCCTATCCCAACCACCCCACACTACACTCCTTTTATAGGGTACCACAGTTGTGACATTTCCTGTGGCAGAGCAGGGGTGGATCAGTGGGGCATCCACAAGGTGAGCTCATTTACAGGAACACTAGTAATTTAACTTGTTATAACAAGTTAAACAAAAACAAAACACAATCAAACCATTACTTGCATTTTTTTCCTTCTAATTACTCTGACTAGGTTATAAACCCAGCAACTTATCTGGAATGGATATCATTAACTGCAGGTACTGTGGAACAATTTTCAGAAGGACAGTCTTACAGGATTTAGGACACTGTCCTACATGCTGGGCCATTGGAGATCTTAGGGCTCAGCTCTGGGCAGCATGGGCAGAGATTTCATGCCTCAAATTTCATATTCAAGAGGAAATACATTATAAGAACCACCCGCCATTTCCCCAGCATCCAACAGAAAAACCTCGACCGCAGAGGGTAGTTGGACCAGGAGGCTGGCAGGTGGTTAGGGAGGGGCAAATCGGGTGCCCCATCACTCTCTGCTTTCCAACATATTATCTCCAAAAAACATATAAACACTACAAACAGGTATCTGCCTCTGTCTCTCAAATCAAACAAAGAGGCAGAAGACACTGCAGAGCAGGACACTGCGGCACAGGAGCTAGCACAACAAAACTCACCCAAATCAGGAACCAAAACAAAAAAAGCAAAAAGGAAATCCAAAAAACTTCTGATCATAGGAGACTCCATGATGCGGGGAGTTGATACCCATCTCCAGCCACGGGTAATGGTCAGATGTCTCCCAGGTACATCAGCATGGAGAGACACTGACCACATTGCTAAAATTGTTCACAAAGCAGGAGAAAACATTGATGTTTTAGAACACATAGGGACTAATGATCTCGCCAGCCGGTCAGTTGTGGAGACCAAGGAACACCTGACCAGGCTGGGTGACAAACTATTATCCATTTCGTCCGGCATCTCCTTCTCTGAGATCCTGCCAGTCTGGGAGAGGGGGGCAGATGGACAGAAGGTCAGAGAAGGGGAGATAGGAGCTAAACATGTGGCTCAAGGGCTGGTGCCAGGAAAAAGGACACAGATTTGTAGGAACTAGCAACAGTTCTGGGGTAAAAGTTCTTTATATTTGATGGACTGCATCTGACTAAGGAGGGAGTCCGTGCATTGAGCAAGTTTGATGTATTTGCAGAATATTTAAACTAGCAAATGGGGAGAGGGGTGCAGCACCCCATACGTCAAATGGGAAGAACATCCTTTCCCCCTCAGCTAGTGGTCAAACAGGGATTCAGCATGTTTGCAGTTCATTTGCATCACCAGGTAAGAAAAAGGTTTGTCTCCCCATACGACACACGGGGTAATGCCAAACCTCACCCAACAACTAACACACTGAAATCTGGCAGGTGGAAAATCATTTACACAAATGCTCACAGCCTGGGAAATAAGATCCCAGACCTGCAGGCAATAATTTCAGAGGCTAAAATGGACATAGTATAATTAGTGAGACGTGGTTTACCAGTAAGCACACTTGGGAGACTTCAGTACCTGGCTATGTATTGTTCAGAAGAGACCGAGGTGCAAAAAGGGGGGGAGGAGTGGCCCTGTATGTCAATGAAAATATCAAAGCTACAGAAATTCAGAATACACATAAGGAGCCAGAAGAACTGTGGGTCACCCTGGAAACAGGAAATTGGTCAGCCATAAGAACTGGGGTTGTCTACAGGCCCCCAGACCAGGGGGAGGACATAGACACATTACTGTTAGAAGATATACAAAACATGACAGCTAAAGGGGAGGTTCTGATAATGGGAGGCTTCAACATGCCGGATACAGATTGGTCAATACCAGCAGGAACATCTGCCAGAACTAGACACACATAGTCTATTCCCTGCAGGGGAAGAGCCTCAAACAACTGGTACAACAACCCACAAGAGACAGGGCTATCCTAGATCTAGTACTGACTAACAGGGAAGGGATCACAGATCTCCAGGTAGAAGGTCACCTGGGGGCCAGTGACCATCACATGGTATGGTCCAATTTGGCTACTACATCTAAATCATCCCATTCCAAGGCAAAAATATGGGACTTCAGAGGAGCTGACTTTGATAAGATAGCCAACAGAGTTAAGCTAGCCCTGGCAGAAAGAAACACAGGTGAGGGGTACAGGCAAAGTGGGCAAGCATTAAGGATGCAATACTTGAAGCAACATCCCATTGTGTTAGACAGAAAAGGAAGTGCAAAAGAAGAAGGAAACCACTTTGGTTCTCAAATACAGTAGCAGAAAAGGTCACAGCCAAAAGGCTGGCCTTCAGGAAATATAAGGGAACACAGCGGGATGAAGATAGGGAGGCATACCAAACTGCCCTAAGGGAAGCAGGGAAGGCAGTAAGGCAGGCAAAGTCCCAAACTGAGGAAACACTAGCACGAACAGTAAAAGATGGTGACAATACTTTCTATAGATACATTAGTGAAAGGAGAAAGTCCAAAGGGGGTATTGCTAAGCTTAATGGAGAAAAGGGAGCATGTGAGGAGGAGGACCATGTAAAAGCATCTATCCTAAATAGATACTTTTGCTCATTATTTACTGAAGAGAAGGTAGGGCAGGGCTCACAGCTCAGCACCATGGACACGGGGGGAAGGAGGTGAACACTACTCCATTCACAAAAGAAAGGGTCCTACAAGAGCTTGCTAAGTTCAGGGTGGATAAGGCAATGGGACCTGATGGCAGACATCCCAGGGTACTTAAGGAGCTAAAGGTGGAACTAGCAGAGCCATTAGCAGAACTGTTTAGTTAGTCTCTGAGCACAGGAGAGGTCCCAGAAGACTGGAGAAGGGCTCTTGTGATCCCGCTCCACAAGAGTTGTAGCAGGGAGGAGGCAGGGAACTACAGACCAGACAGTCTTACCTCAGTAGTTGGCAAGATTATGGAGGCACTCCTTAAGGAAAGGATAGTGCAACACCTGGAATCCATAGGGGCACAAGATCCAAGACAGCATGGGTTTACAAAAGGAAGGTCCTGTCAAACTAATCTCATAGATTTCTTTGACTGGGTAACCAGAGTGGTGGACCAAGGGGGAGCAGTTGATGTCACCTACCTTGACTTCAGCAAAGCTTTTGACACTGTTCCACGTAGAAGATTGATAAATAAGCTGGGTAGGCTTAGGGTGGGTCAGAAGTTGGTCCTCTGGGTGGCAAACTGGTTGTCGGCGAAAACAGAAGTGGTGGTAAATGGTATACAGTCAGAAGAGATGCAAGTCACAAGTGGGGTACCTCAGGGATCAGTCCTGGGGCCAGTCCTCTTCAACATCTTCATTAGTGACCTTGTAGATGGACTAGAGGTAAGGCTTGTCTGTTTGCAGATGACACCAAGATCTGCAACAGAGTAGATGATCCAGATGGGGTGGGCAGAATGAGAAGAGATCTGGATAAACTAACAAAATGGTCAGAAGAGTGGTAACAGGGATTTAATGCAAAGAAGTGCAAGATCATGCACATAGGGAAGAGAAACCCTGAAGCCACCTATAGGCTGGGAGGGGAGTTGCTAGCAGTCACAAAGGAAGAAAGAGACTTGGGCATCATCATCACTGATGACCTAAAATCATCCAAGCAGACTTCTAAAGCAGTAGGTAAGGCTAGGAGGGTGTTAGGGTGTATTAGTAGGGGTATCACAAGTCATAAGAGGGAGGTAATAATCCCTCTTTACAAGACACTGGTTAGGCCCCATCTGGAGTACTGCGTGCAGTATTGGAGGCCACACCTTCACAAGGACATTAATCATATTGAGGCAGTCCAGAGAAGGGCAACCAAAATGGTGCAGAGACTGCATCAGAAGACATATGAGGACAGATTAACAGAGCTCAATATGTATACCCTTGAGCAAAGGAGGGGAGAGGTGATATGATCAAGGCATTCAAACACCTTAAGGGCATTAACAAGGTGAAAGAGTCTAACATGTTTAAATATAAGAAAAATAGCAGGACAAGAGGACACAGCATGAGATTAGAGGGGCTGATTAAGGGGAATGTGAAGAAATTCTTTTTTCAGAGAAAGGGTGGTGGATGCATGGAATGGCCTACCTCAAGAAGTGGTGGCTATGAATACAGTGCAGGGCTTCAAACAGGCATGGCATAGGCATAAGGGAGCAATACAAATGAGTATGAATAGATAGGTCACTGACAGAACAAAGGCCGATGGCACATTTATAAGGTAGAAAAAGAAATGGGCAGACTGGATGGGCCTTGCGGTCCTTATCTGCCATCAACTTCTATGTTTCTATGACACAACCATTTCAATTGATTCTGCTGGAAAAGCTTGTAGTATTTTGTTATTACTAACTGACACTTACTTGTCAGATATGGACAAAGATGTTCCTCTTTCTGTTCATGACAAGAAGAAACAATAACTTCAATGGCTATGTGGTGAACTGTGCTCTATTAAGGAATCTTCCTTTGATGAGATAACATCATTCATTAAATTATTTGTGACCACTTAACACAATGAAAGATTTAAGCTCTTTAAAGAAAATGATCTTTTTGACATACATTGTTATACTGGACTTCAGGGGCATTCATTAGCTTGCTTGCATAATCCAGCTTATAATACTGCATTATACCATATGCATATGGTAGGAGTGCACAATACAGCCATGCTGTCTTTTGTTAGTCAAGTTTATTATCCGAGACGAGCTGTGTTCAACTACACTGAGCTTAATCATTTACTGTTAGAGAAACATATGGATGGTGCTAAACATTTTATGTAATCTGTACATACTGCAGAAAACAAGTATCTGATCAAGATTTCACTGATACCACACATGGAGTGTACCAGTCTGTATTCCTAAAGGAATCTGATACTGTTCAGATGTATGGTACTAACATAGCAACATTTGAGCTGCGGAAATTTGCAATAATTGACCATCTCTGCTCATCGTTTCATGATTGTTTTACAGGACACAAGTTGTCTCTGTAGATCTAGAATATATTAAAACATTTAATGATATCTGGGCTCACTTGCTGGCATATTTACTTTTGAGATCAAACTCTGAAATGGGTTACAAAATGATGCTGTGCTTCTACTGCAACGCAAAAATTAAAGTAAACATCCTTCCACCATGTTCAGTTTTGAATGGTGTGGAACCTGATACCACTCCTAAGGAGATATCAAGTCTAAATATGTTTGTGTGCATTCTAATTCAAACTATAAAACCCTTTTAAACTATTGTAAGATTGAATACCAAGCACTCTAAGATGCCTGCAAAGCAACTAGTGAAGTGTTCAAAAGGTACAATTATGTATCTTCCACTTCCATTTCAAGAGAACATTCAAGAAATATCTAATGTGAATAGTTTAATCATCTTAGTGAATGGTGTATCTGCTAAGAATAAAACAATATGGTGATATATTGTTAATGTCCAAAAAGTGAAAAATGCCATATGGTACTTGAAACACAATAATCGTTTCTATGAAGATGTGCTGATTGATAAGCATTCTGATTTACATCAACAGTTCAATGTCACAGACCCTAGACAAGCAATGATGGAAAAAATTATAGCTGCTACACATGACAACGTGTATGAGCAGTATACAATCCATCCATTTCATCGAAGGGATCCTGTACAAGATAACATTAACAGTTACCAAATTAAGCAAGTTGAGGGAAACACTGCTAGCATCTGGGAACCCACATTAGAAGCTTAATGTTTTCCTTATCTTTTCCCACATGGATTAGGAGGACGATTAGATGAGCAAGAAGTTACAGCTCCTGGAGCTCAGTACAGAGCTACCAGAATACTGCACTCCAATGGAAAGTTTAGGAGAAACATTCAGTATTTGTTCCACCTACTCAGGGAAAGTGAGCTGAGTGTTCTATCAGCATCTATTGCTCACACCCTTCGATTGACTAAATCTGTTTATAATTTGTAAGCTGCATATTTTCTGCAAAAGTAAAAAGACATAGATGAAAGTTTACAAATAAACCTTAGCTCTATCTTTTCTAATATGACAGGAACAAAAGAATATTGTTACCAGCGTAATTCAGAAGTCATGTGTATGCTTTGAGAGTTTGGATCTGCATCATGATTTGTGACACTCAACTGTGCAGAGTACAGCTAGGATGAGTTGAATGAATTGTTGAGATGAGTAAGTAGGGTTCAGGCCAGGAACATCGCAAGACATAACATCATGGATGGAAATAAAGTGACTAATACACTGCCACCCGCAATGCTACTGGTACAAGACAATGCAGGACATAACAGTGCTGGCCAGCAAATTACAGGAGCAAACACTCCCCACTGCACTCACATCCTGACTGGCACAGTACAGCAGTAGGCACTGGTGCCCGTGCACAGCACAGGGGAGCACAATGAGGGAGGACAACAGGAGCCAGGCACCAGCAGGGTGTGTGTAGCAGGGGACTCCCACCATGGGTGCCACCAGGCACAGATGCCTACATAGGGAATGACCCCCACACAGAACATGATGATGTGGCCACAGGGCAGTGGGGTGGGGTGTGGTGGTGGATAGGTGGACTGTGGACAGTGGTGAGACCACCATGCCATATGGTACTAGTCACATGGTGTGGGACCCAGACTGAGGTGTACACCCTGCACCACTCATGGTAGTGCAGGTTACCAGAGTGTGGAAGTGACTGGCATGGAGGAAAGGGGAATGATGCAGGTGGCCATGGTCCCAATGCTGTCTCATGTGTAGGCAGGTGGTGGTTTTCCTTTCCTTGGCTCCAGGATCGTGCCTTACGGCACACCTTGCACTACATTGGGCATACCTGTTTGTGCCTGCCATCCTGCTGGTGGTATCATGGTGTGATCAGTGTCAGCTCTTCCTCACTGCATGGTTCCTTGTGCAAGCGGTCACTTTGGCTGCTGTATTGCTGTGCACGGGTTTTCACTTTGTAGCATTGTTGCTGGGCTTTATTGTGTCCATCACGATGTTTGTGTTCACGATGTTCCTTCTGCGTTCTTTTTGCCATATTATTTTTTCCACGATGTTTCTGGCCTGAACCATAAATAGTGACATTTATAGTGTTTTATCAATGACTTTGGGGGAGCTTTGTTCTCTAGATCCTGTGTCAGTTGTGCGACACCTTCATCATCATTTTCAAGAACTAATGAAATTAATTCTAGCAAAGAATAATCCACCCCTAGATTTAGTTGGTCACTAATTTTGGAGAACTGAGTGTCAGGCTCATGGAGCGCCACACATCCATATGTTGCTGTGGATAAAAGATGCACCTCAAATTAGTGACTCTCTTGCAGAAGAGATTCTTAAGTTCATTATGCAGTATGTTACATGTAGCATGCCAGACAAATATGACAGCCCAACTTTGTGGAAACATGTTCAAAAGTTCCAGAGACATCTATGATTAAAGTATTGTAAACATGCAGTGAGAAATCAGTTATGATAGTACACAAGGTGTCACTTTGGATTTCCAAGGCGAGTGTGTGAGGAAGGTCAGTTGAATGATGTCTTTTCTGCTATGCGACATCGACTGACAACAAAGTCAATGAAACGTGTGTGTGAGCTGCCTAGGAAGAAAACTGAAGTGCACATTAGTGATTAGAATCCCACAATTTTGCTCATGTGACAGGCTAACATAGATGTTCAGTTTGTGGCAGATAATTCAACGGCTCTTGTGCAGTATGTAATCTTATATTACTAAACATGAGCAAACAAGCCTTGTTGAGTGCTTCTAGGAAATCTGCCTCTTCATGACTCTGATCTTTAGGATTAAAGAGTTTATCACATACAGAATGTGGAGCTTACAAAGCAAGTGATGGACCAATTGGTACTCATTTATATGGAAAATCTGACTGTTAGTTTCTTGAATGTACAGCAGAAGCAAAATAGAAACCATGTTTTACATTGTGTCCAGCAGATTGAAGATCTTGCCTCAAAATGTTCATCTTCTACTAATATAATGAAGGAAAATCTGCTAGATATGTACTATCCAAATGTCACACTTTAATGGAGAATATGTTCTTGCATGAAGTGGCAAAGTGGTTTACTGCAAGGCTGGTGGACCAACAAATGTTGAGAAACAAATCTTTGAAGTACTAGGTTTGGACCTTTGTCTTGTAAAAAGACAAAAACTATGGCTTATACTGCAGATCATTGCAAGTTGACCATCAGTGATGCTCAGAAGAGAGAACTATTACTTTGTGCTCCTTTCCTATTCAAACCTTGGAGGAATGAAATGTCATTGATTGGCAACTGCAGTACAAATAGGTTCATAGACTATTTTCTAGTTTAGTAAGGTTGGTTAACCCTTGGTTAAACTCTCCACCATCATTGGTGGAATATTTGTTTTGCTGATCCCATATAATGATCTAGTCTGGTTTTGAAAGTCTGCATAGTCTCACTAGATACTACGTTGACTGGTAATGTGTTCCAAATATTTACTAGTTTTTGTGTGTACCAGTTACTTCATTTGACCATCTTGTTCGTTTCTCCTCTCAACTTGTAAGTATATGACCTTGTAGTTTTAGTGGTATTTTGTCTAAGTAGGCGTATCGTGTCTAGGGTAGATTGATCTTGGAAAGCACTATAGGTTAGACATAGCTCTCCCCTTATTCTTCTATAATCTAGTGAAAATAAACCTAGCTTACTCATTCTTTCACTATATTTCAGATGTTGCATTCCTTTAATGCTTTTTGTTGCTTTTCTCTGCATCTTCTCAACCATACGCTTTCCACCTATTGATTGAGTTGCACATATAGTCAACTGGAGTCCTGCACTTCTGGAAGTTTTTGTACAGTCTCAAAGGAGCCAGGAGCATATCTAAGATTTATTTGGAGGTGGGGGCTACACAAACCTAAGGGGCTTGGGAAATAGGAAACTATGAAACTATGACATTTTTATTTTTAAAAGCATTGATTTTAATATGCTCTGCCCCAACAATAACAGATTTTTCTTTAACATTGTCCTTTCAAGGGAAAACAGTACACGTGCAAAATGCTAAACTATCTCTATATAGGATGATCTATGTACCCCAGGAATGCTTGTTTTAAGCTTTCAAATTATGTATATTATTAAGGTTTATTTTTGTATCATACATGATCCAAAGCTTTGTTTTTAGGATGAAAGGACATGCTAGGTGGGATAAGGGTGGGACTGTATGGATGGTGATGGCTGGCATGGCTCATTTAGAAGAGCTGGGGACCCCCTACTATTGCCAGTAATGGCAGCTATGTATCTGTGGATGGTCATTTCAGAGGCTGGTCTGCAGTGGTGTCCAGGGAAAGACAGAGTTAAGAGATATGGAAGAGAGAGAAAAGTTATGGTGAGGTTGGCATAAAACAATCATTGCCATGTTACAAGGGGATTAAGCCACTTGAATAGATGGGCCTGCTGTGGAATTATTCCATGGTTGAGTCAACAGAGGCACTTGACCTTCAATCTCATGCCCCAAACACCCCCCCAACCATGGATTAAGCCTCAGTAGACCCATCCTTTCGAGTGGCTTCATCCTTACTTATAACCACTTTGTGTTTTTTTTTTTCTTTTTGAACTCAACTGCATGCTAATATAAATAAACAAACAGTTGCTGTTTTAAGGCTTCATACTGAAATCAGCATGATCCATTGCCTGTGTTTGGTGCTGATAGTCAAAACTGACTTTAGCATGGAGTCTTAAAATATAATTTCATGTTTGTTTACAGCAGTGTCGGGTTAGATTGCCAATGATTGTTGTAACACTACAGAATCTGATTTAGTGTGTTACTTCGTATAGGTGCTACTGTAAACTATCTCTGGCTCCAAGAACTTGATGGGCTGATTAGTCTGTTGGTTATTACATTTAAACTACTGTTTGTATGCTTACAAATTTTTAAAGCAGCAAAAAAAAAACCTTTTAAAACAACTATTACTTTTTGATTTGTCATATAGCCTCTAAAATGTCTGCTGGTGTATTTCAGAAAATGTTTTGTAGCAAATAATGGACCTTGAACTGTTACTTTGTTTGTTTTAGTAGTTGTTTACCACACACAAAATATTCTAAAATTCCTTGGCTTGCCTACCAAGGAGAGTATTTTTGTATTTCCTCCAGGGTATTTCTGTGGTACAGATAAACTTGGGCAGAGAGCCAGCTGATTGATTATTTTGCCAGGTCAAATTCAATCTTATTAGTATGCTCAGCTAATTGGTAAGACCATATGGCATCCTCCTGGGTTCATGGCCTGTTGTCAAGGCTATGAGTAGGATTGATACAACATGCTTATAAATTCTAAGGATATAGAGTTGATAATAAAAAGGAAATGTGCCACTTTTCCAGTTCTTAATTACACAATGTCTCTAAAATTTAATTTAAAGTTCATCTATTCTTTATTACTAAGCAGAGTCTCTATAGACTTGTGCTTAGCTATAAGACAAAGATGCACCACTATGCTATACTGTACTATATACAGTCATTAGTGTCTCCTTCCTATGCATAAGAGATGAAAACTGTTTGGGGGCAACTGAACTTCATAATTAAGTGTATAAATGGCAACTAGCCTGGCTTTCTGTGCCACCTGCTTTAAAAAGCAGCATGTATGTTTTATCTCAGCTCACAAATAAAGGAGCTTTCATATGCTATGAACTAAAGATACCTGTAAGGAGGTCTGTAAGGGAGAATGCTTTTGCATACAGGATGTATAGTGCCCTACAAGTTGAAATTTGCTCACAGAGAGTGTGAGAGAAATTAATAATCTAAACCATTTCAAATCTTCCCTCTATCTCTACCTGTGTATGTAATTCTTGAGACTGCTTTTCATGTTTATTATTGGCAAACTTATAAAAACCTCTATACCCCAAATCCAGCACCAGCTGCAGACCTGTTACTAGCTAATTCTGTCCTATGTGAACTCTACTCTTACTTTATATTCTAGCAGATTTAATTTGTTTTGCTAAACTGATATGTTCCTATTGCTGGGGAAATTGTGTAACTGTCTTGGTATATATCACATTTGAAGCACATCGATTTATGTTTTGTATATGACTGGGTGAACAGAATAATTATTATACTGTATTATTTTAAATTGATAGTATTATGCAACACTTGACTTTATTATTTCATATTTCCCTTTTGTCCCTCTAGCCATTTAGATGGTAAAGCAAAATTAGGTTATAACATGGGCAAAGGATTTCAAGCAATCTGATTGGTTATTAGCAGTGCATTAGATGTGTCTAATGCACAGCTAAAACTAGAACCCCCATTTAGAATACACAGGCTCATTTTATAAGCATAATAAGCCACTCTGGGGATGTGCATTAGACAGTTCTAATGCACGGCTAAGGGACTGGATGCACTCAGCCTGTGGCCCCGTGCCTCACTACGTCCCCCTAGCTGTGCAATCAGAACTGTTTAATGCACAAACCATTATGTCTTATTGCTTACTTCTCCTGGTGCAAAAACAATAAATAACTAGTTTTGCATGAAAACTGGAACTTAGGAAAGGATTCTCAAAAGGATCTGCATGAGAGGCGCCTGCCAGTATTTCAAAATGGAAATGCATCCAAACTGTTAGATCATCTATTAGATGGTCTAACAGAATTCTAGTTTTGCAGTAGAAAGATGCAATTGTGGCACAAAATAATGTTAACTGCATGTGTGTTGTTTTCTACAGCATAGTGTGATTTTTGTCACAGTTGGATAGATCTTTTGGATACAGCAGTAGGACTGCTCAGAAACACTTGGGCACAAGCAGACATAGGCACACCATGTCTTGTGTCACAGTTAATGTAGCTTCTCCATGGTTTCATCTTTATTGAGCCACTCCTCTACTTCATCCATTCATGATCTTTATTCAAGAGCTATTCATCACACAGTACTGTATACACTCCAGAATCAGTGTAGAGAGCCAAGTAAAAAATAACACTTAAAACAGATATACTGTACAGTACCTTCATCGTGGTTTCTTCTTTATTAGTCCACTCAACTTCATCCATCCATTTGTGAGGTAGCCATTATAGTCTCCTGCCTGAACCATAACAATATATTTCTGTGTAAATTGTCAGATCGCAGGCAGTACCTTATAAATGATCTTTCAGAAAGAACATCAGCTACAGCTGAGCAGTAAGGGACAACACATTTATTTACATGCAGATTATATTATTAATGATGGAATGGGTTGAAAATGAATTCTTTTTGGCATATTGTCCAGTTGAGTTCTGCTGGTGCTATCAGGGATTTTATACTTTGCCAATGGCCAAATTCCCTCTTTAAGTTGTGCTGTTGAAAGAATGTTGAAGACTTAAAGTTCCTTTTGCAAAACAGTGACACCCATTCATACAGATAGAAGAAATGATATGCTTGGGGGTGATCACTGTTGATATAAGTCAAGACTGTAGTAGTCATAGTACTGTAATATACTAATACAGTATTGGGATGATAGAAGGTATATCTTGTTCAATCCTCCTGCCACACTGAAGTGACTGCACCCAATCTGAGAATGGACATGCATCCAAACTTAACAGTTGGACTATTAAAGTACTCAAGATGTGTAACCTTGTGTTCTATTCAACGTCAAAAATCTTTCAAGTCCTACTTTAAAAGCCTGGACAGTGCTGATTTCCTCAACCTCACTGAGTTGGCTGTTCCACATGTCAACCTCTCTTTGGGTAAACAAATGTACTCTAATGTTTTCACATACTCCCATTATCCTGCCACCACTCAGTTTTCAGGAATGCCATGTAAAATTGTAATGCTGTATCTCATCCACTCAAATATATGTGTATACTCCACCTTATCAATCCCCTTTTGAATTAAATGAAGTGATATGACCCCCTTTCAGCATTCTGTTTTCTAGACAGAATAATTTAAGTCTGTTCAATCTGTAAACATAGCTCTTATCTCCTAAGCTAAAAACTAGCTTAATGCTCCTTTGCTAAGTCTTCATGATCTCTTCAGTGTCCTTCCTATACTGTGATAACCAGACCTGGATAAAGTCTTTCTGGTGTGGTCAAACCAGGGCCTTGTACAGAGGGAGTATGACTTTCCTTGACCTGCTCCTTTCATTATCCTAAAAAAAAAAAATCCAGATAATACCATATATACTCACATATAAGTCGGTCCGCGTATATGTCAGGACCATTATTCAGACCTTAATTTCCTGCCTTAGCATTTCACCCACATTAAAGTAGGGTGCATCTTTTACATCTGAATTTCACTAAATGATGCTGAATTGTATAAGCAAATACAAACAGAACATGAAATCAATGCAAACATTTAATCTCAATTTCAAATCATCTTTTTTGTTTTAGTCTGAGTGCACTGATGTTACTGTAAACAATATATTTTATTATATATTTATTGCAGTCTGGGTGAAGAATCCTAACATCATTCAGTTGCTAAAATTTGTAAATGTTTTTGAATTTTTCTTAATAAGGGTGAGTACAGACAATAGAGACAAATAGGCAGTAGGTGTTAATTGGGCAATGGTGTTAATCATCTGATCTGGATATGTTATTAATTAGTTGTGAGCTCAGCTCGGCTCAGGAGGTAGAATCAATTAGGATAGCAGAACCTTCATTTTTTTTATTTCTCAGTGGCTCACGTATAAGGTGGAACATGAGTTTGGAGACTGAAATTCACTCCCAAAAATCTGACTTATACGCAAGTATATACGGTACATTTGCTTTCTTGACTGCAGAGGGACACTACATGCTTGATTTCAGCTTAACATTCACTGATAACCCTAAATCCCTTTCCTCAGTTGTGTTGTCCATTGGTCCACCACATAGATCGTATATGCAACACAGATTGCTCACCTCTAGATGCAGTGTCTTGCATTTCCTCAAAATAACTTTAAGCCTCCATTTCCATGCCCATGCCCCTAATAGGTGCAGGTCCTTTTGTTGTGCATACCTTACCTGTGCTGTGTCCACACTTCTTCCCAAATTGGTGTCATCAAAAAACTTCATTAACTTTGTTCTGGATCCCTTTTCCAGGTCATTAACAAATACAGTACAACCCCGTTTGTCTGAATGTCTTGAGGGATACAAAATGTTTTGGATAAGTGGCGTTTGAGAGAGCAGTTGTGAAAAATTAATAGATCCAGCAATGACCGGAGGAACAGTACTCAGCACAACCCTGCACCTTGAATGATGACTATCCAACACTACTCTCTGCATCCTACCTATCAGTTAATTAGTTTTACAACTCCTGTACATGGTTCTGATACTGCTACCTGTGAACAGAAATAGCATCCTTGTGTTCACGTAATGGAGGACCTTGTATCTTGAACCTAAATTAGAATGATTGTGCCTCTTTAAAATTTAAAATTGATATGCCATCACTGCTTATTTTAGTTGCCTAGGTTTATTTATTATTTCCATTACATAATAAAATACCTCCTGTACATTTTGTGCACTCCATGTTGTGCAACTTTCTCAGTTAGTTATCCTTGAGTGGGATAACGTGTAACCACATCTCTTATGTGAGCAAGGATGGCAGTACAACTCAGTGCTTCGAGTACTGAAGAGTAAAACAAAAAATCTCAGGTTTAAGTCCCATTCCAGTTATTATTTCACTTTGAGTAAGTTATTTGTCATCCTTAGTTTTTAGTTGCACTAGCTGTAAAATCGGAATAATCTCAATTACACTAGTACTAACACTGGGCTAACATTAAACTCGGGCAAAATTCATATGAAACATAGAAACATAGAATTTGACAGCAGATAAGGACTGCTTGGCCCATCCAGTCTGCCCATTTCCCTACCTAATGGATAAGCTGCAGATCCTAGTTAACCAGCAACCTACTTCTTTCTACCCTCACCCCCTAGAATTGCCTTATGGCTGTCCCATGCATGCTTGAATTCAACCACTGTTTTTGACTCCACACCTTTCTCCGAAGGCCATTCCATGCATCCAAAACCTCTCTGTGAAAAATACTTTCTTACATTACCTCTGGAGCTGCCCCCCCATCTTCAAATTGTGCCCCTTGTTCTTGCACACCTCTTTTTTTGAAAGATGCTACCCTCTTGGACTTTGCTGATTCCCTTGAGGTACTTGAAAGTTTCTATCATGCCCCCCCCTTTCCTTGAGGCTATACATATTAAGCTCCTTTACTCTCTCTCTCTTCATATGTCTTCCAGTGCAGACCCTGCACCATTTTAGTTGCCCTCCTCTGGACAGCTTCCATCTTGTCTATGTCCTTGCAGAGATTGGGTCTCCAGAACTGCATGCAGTACTCCAGATGGAGTCTCACCAGCTGTCTGTACAGAGGGATAACAACTTCCTGTTTTCTAGTGGTGATGCCTCTCCTATGCATCCCAGTATCCCCAGCCCTCCTTACTGCCCTCTCACATTGCTTGCCCACCTTTAAGTCATCTGATATGACTACCCCAGGTCCCATTCCATTTTTGTTGTTGTTAGTATCTCACCCCATTGTGTTTTCTTCCCTCGGTTTTTTGTTTCCCAGGTGAATTACCTTTGCACTTCTTAGCATTAAATCTAAGCTGCCATACATTTGACCGTTCCTCTAACCTTGCCAAGTCCTTCTCATCCTTTCCACCCACCTTGTGCATCAACTCTGTTGCAGATTTTTGTGTCATCTGCAAAGAGACATACTTTTCCTTCAGTCCCTCTGCAATGTAAGCTACAAAGACATTGAAGGACGATCTAATACTGAACCCTGTGGTACCCACTAGTAACCCCCTTTCTTCAGAGTGGACTCCATTTACTATTACTCTCTGTGTCCTATTCTCCAGCCAATTCTTTACCAGGCTATCATCTTGGGACCCACTCCCAGGCTGGCTAACTTATATATCAATCTTTTGTGTGGGACTGAGTCAAATGCCTTGCTAAAGTCTAGGTAGGCCATATCCACAGACCCTCCCTGATCTACTACTTTGGTCACCCAGTCAAAGAAATCTATTAGATTCATCTGGCATGACCATCCCACTGTGAATCCATGCTGCCTTGGGTCCTGTGCCCCTCTGGCCTCTAGGTACTCCACAATTATTTCCTTCAGAAGTGATTCCATCATTTTCCCTATCACTGAGGTTAAACTAACAGGTCTGTCTATGCAGATGTTAAGTTTTCTATAACAGTTCAAAAATGCAATTTTCTTCAAAGACTGCCCAGATTATGTTTGTTTACTTTGCATTTGCAAATTTGTTTTGCTCTTGTCCTGAAATCATTAAGGGCATATTCAAAATTTCAGTTATAATAAGATGCCAACTGTTGCTACAGAACAGCATTCCTTTGTTGCAAGACTCAGACTGAGACATTCAGATCAGCTGATGCAGCTCAAAATAACTGAATTCATCTTTGAAAGAGCAACATTTTTAGTTTCAAAAGGTTTTCTAAGGCATTAATTATGTGTCTCAGTAATTTGCATCAAATTTCATTTTCAAGAAGTTTAATATATTGCTGTTAACCACTGGTGGTATAACTGGAGCCTTTCTGGCAAGAGAAATGTAATTTTTCTGCTCTATGTGTTACAAAGCAGTAGGCACTTTGGGTTCTAATCACATACAGGGTCAGCTTAGATGTGATTTATGACTAACTTTCCCATGTAGCCCACCACCACACTCCCCATGGGTTTGATGGTTGCTTTTGTAATCATTGACAGCATAATTAATGGACATGGACAAAGAGCTCAATGTGAAGGGTGAAGGAATTCAGGCACAGAGCCTGGATAGACATCAAATTTTCAATCTGAAGCCAATGTTGGGCCACCATTAGATCCCTAGTCTCATATATGCAGGATATTGTGAGGAATTAGAAGTTAATGACCAAGATTATGTTATCTTTTTACAGGTTTCAGTTCCCATCATACTGAAAATCCACAAAGTGGTAGGACTGACCCCATTGTGACATTATTCAAGACGGTGCTCCATTGTGGCAAATACAATATTATTGTGTCACAAGTCTTTCTCTGTGTGGTCCCATATGGCATGTTGACTATGAAAGGAAAAAGAGATAGTTTTACAGTCTGGGAGGTTCTCAAGCATATGATCAGGCTGTGAGGGACATGTGTCTGTGCAGAGAACATAGTTGCTTTGCATGCCTAAGTACCTTCCAGCTTATAGAACTGCTGCAAGCAGTTCTACAAGGAGCACAGATTTGGAACACTAAACCTTGGAGTAATCGACTGCTAAGATCATCAAGCGATCCTATATTGTAAAGAATGAGGGTTGGGATGGGGCCAGGAGTACCGCTGCACTTCAGGGATCAATGCATGCAAGGCAGTGGGTGCTCATCCACTATCTCCAGAGGAGACCGGCAAGGAACCAAATTCAATACTTATTCATAGTCTGCATGTGGGTCTGAAGGTGCAGCTCAGGTCAGAAGAGAGATGAATAAGTTGGTACAGTAGTGCCTTATTTGCACTGTGACTTATCAGCTCTGGAATATTCTTTTCTCAGTAGCAAAATCAGAGCTTTGTTTATGACAAATGTTGTTGGTGGTGAAATGGAGAGCATTTTTGCACCTCAAAGTACACCACCAACAAATGGGACTTGGCCTATGTGAAATTAAACTTTGCAAGTGAAATTCTGCCGAATGTCAGAATTTCGCTTCCATGACATATCAGAATGTAGTTTAGTAACTTTTGTGGAAATTCTAACATAGAATGGTGGAATCAATGTATGAATTGCAGTTGATGCATTAAACTGGGAAAATACATTATACAGAACTGATTACTGAACCACAGAATAGTTACACGTATTGTGGATTAATGTACTAAACTGCAGAATGGAATTCCTCAGAACTGTGATTTCCCAGTCCATGTGCATTATTCCACAATTCAGCCAGAACATTCTGCAGAACAGGGTGAAAATTCACCAGACACATTCAGAAAATTCTGATTTCACTAAAGGTGGAAGTTCAGAAAATTTTGATGAAAGTAGAATTTGCAACTTTCGGCCATCTCTAAGTGCAACTATTTATGATGCTCAAGAGTTCTTTGACAATATTTGGGGTGCTCAGATTCTGTGGAATCTATTCTGTCAGTACTTAGTCAGATTTTCCAAATTTATAATTCTGACTCTCATTATGTTATACCTCTGTTTAAAGCATAGGAATGATATCAGAGGGAGAATTGGAAGTTCCAATTTACTGGTCCAGCAAATGGCTAAGGCCCAGATATTCAAACTGCACCAGGCTGTGGCGCAAGCCTGGGCACAGCGCAACTTGGCTGCGCAGGGGCGTTGACTGGGTGATATTCAACGGAGCTGCGCCATGGCTCAGCATCATTGAATATCGCACCCAGGCCACCCGCAGTGCACATGGCACAGTGGCAATGCGCCAGCGCAAGTGGCCAGAGTGGAGCAGGGGGATGCACTAGCGCAAGTTCCATTGCGCTAGGTGCAACAACTACAATATTCAAAAGTACACATGCAAATGGGGCCATAATGTATGCAAGGCACAAATGGGGCCATTTGCATGTCATTATGGCCCCATTTGCATGCAGGTGCACCAATCTCTGGCGACTTGCGCCTGGCGCCCTGCCAGGCAGCAGCCGTCGGGGACTGATGCCCCCTGCAACATGGCAATGTGCCCCACAGCCCGATCGCGGGCATTTGAAAAATAATAAATTATCCAATGTCTCTGGTGGTCCAGTGGACCACTGTCAGCCTGATTGCAGGCTTAAGTAAAATAATAATGATTCCTTTTTCCCTGGTAGTGCAGTGGAATGCTGTCAGCCCGATCGTGGGCTTAAGTAAAATTATAAAGATTCCTATATCCATGGTGGTCCAGCGGACCCAACTCCCCACCCACACTGATCCCCACCGCTCTCCCCAGTCAGCGGCGGGCGCTTCACCACCTGCTTCCCGTCACCCACCGACTGACACACTGTCTGTAGGGCTGTGCACCCATTGGATCATGCTGTGGACCAATGGGCATACAGCCCACCTACTGCGTCGATGCGTTGGCGATGAGGCGGCGGGGCGGGTGGGGTGATGCCACCCGCCCTTGACCGGGGAGGCGGGCAGTGGGCATCGGGAGGCGGGTGTGAGAGGGTCCACTGGACCACCATGGATATAGGAATCTTTATACTTATTAAGCCACGGTAGAGCGACAGCGTCCACTGGACCACCAGGAAAAGGAAACTTTATTTTACACATGGCACAATCAGGCTGACAGCGGTCCACTGAACCACCAGGGATATAGGATTTTATTTCTTCATACCAATGCCCGTGATCGGGCATGGGGGGGCACCACCAAGGAGGTGCAGCTAGAGCTCTGGTGGCCATCCACAGGTGGCAGCTGCCGTGTTGCACCCTGCAATACGGCAGCTCACATGTGGTTGGCCATCTGTTGCTCCTTTTTTTTTTGGATCAACTTTGTGTGGCGCATGTAGGGGTTGCACATGCATGGCTCAGCACATCCCGGGCTGAATATTGGGATGTGCAGAGTATGCATGAGTACGCCCCCCCTTACCTGCAGCTGCATACATTACTGATGTGCTCTGGCGCATCGGGATTTGTGCCAGGCACAATTCCCATTTGAATAACACACCGGGGCGCATCTGTGGGTTGCACAACCCTTTTGAATATCTGGGCCTAAGTGTGCAGGATACTTGTGCAACATGGTAGTGCTTGAGCTGCAGTGCAAAAGGTTATAGTTGGATTTGTGCAGCCTTTCACCTTCTCTGTAATGGATGAAGTACCACCCTTTCTGGTACATTGGTACAGAACCCTCTTGAGGAGGGTTGCTGTGGCCGAAAAAGGAACTCCAGGTTCTTTCAACAAATAGAGGTACTGCAGGAGTGAGGTAGCTTGGCTGAAGATATATTAGGGAAGATGCCCAAATTGACAGAGACAAGCTGCCAGAGAAGGGGTTGGATGGCAGAAGCAATGAAATGAGCATCTGGAGGATGCCTGAAGATGTGTGCTACTTACAGTGCCCAATGGCAGGAATGATATGGTCACCCACTGCCCCACAAAACCCTAGGCAAGCTTCCTAGCTTACAGGTTCAGCAGATAAATAAATGTGCAGGATGCTTGTGCAACATGATAGTGTTCATGCTACTTTGGAAGAGGTTATAGAAGGATTTGTGTGGCCTTTCATGCTTTCTGTTCTAGAGGAACTACCACCATTTCAGGGTAGAATGGCAAGGAAACCTCTTGAGGAGGGTTCCACCAAGAGAAGTACCAGAGGAGAGAGTCTTCTTGGCTGCAGGTACCTTACAGAAGATTCCCAGAAACTCAGAGCTGAAGGAACTGAAAACAATCAGGACATGATTCCACTAAGAAATGAAAGAAAAGTAACAGCAGTGCTGAATGAAGGAACCACCATCTGAATCTCAACTTGACCAGCAGAGTAAACTAAACTTGCAAACTACCAAGCTACTAATTAAGACCTTCAGCACAGAGGAGAGGATGAAACCTCTGTGGATGAAACCTCTCGGGATTCAGTGCTTTAGGTCACCATCCCTCTACTCCATGCAATTGTTTTTTAGTCCAGGTATAATAGAGAACACTGCAAAACAAATTCAGAGAAGTTTAGGAAAACTGGGAACTTGAATGGCTAGAGCTGTTATGTAATCAAGGAAGGAAAAGGAGACTAGCATACTTTGGAGAAAGTGGAAACAATTTGAGGGTCATGTGGCATGAATTTGGTAGCATGGGGAAGGAGCACTGTGGTAACTGAAATGTATGCCCAGTGAAGCGTGTTTTATAGAAAAGGGGGGGTGAGCTCAGTAGAAAAGGGGGTGTAAGCCTAATAGTCATGGAGAATAAGTCCAGTTGTGTTACAGCACGACATCAGAGACAATGAGATGTAAACCCAAGTGTAGGTATGGCATGAGCCTGGAGTTATTGGACAAGAGCCCAATGACCGTTAGTGCATAAGCTCAGTAGTCTTTGAGGTATGAGCCTTGCAAAGAGGATTCTCATTCGGCTGCCAAATAACTTCAGATGGCATTGGTCAAAACAGTTGAATAGAAGTCTAGTTCAGGATCAGGATGAGGAATGGAGAGGCATTCAATGGGTACACATTTGCATGAGGAGGCAAGAGTGTGATGGTCTGTAGCTGAGGTATGCCAAGAAGGGTAGGAACTGCAGCTGGTGGTGAAAGTCTAGAATAACCAGGAATGGCTGGAGTTGGAGTGGTGGGCACATGTGGGGGAAGAAGATGAAAAGATCTTGCCAAGAAAGAAGTTGAAGGTACTAGATGAGCAGATTGGGGGTGCGGGACCAGAGTCTGGTGGTGGCAGATGTTGTTCCATGGCAATAATATTTGTCTCAAGCCATCATGTTAGCACCAACCTACAATATGATGGTCTGCAGCTCATCCAAGTAACTGCGAGCCACAGGTTTCTCTTGTGGAAGTGGTAGTGTCATGCTAGCTTTTAGATTTGCAGAATAAAGCTCAAAGAGGTCATATTTCTTTGCTGTGGCCAAAAATGGAACCACACATTCTTTCAGGGCAAAGAGCAATTTTACTGCTGTCAAATCTTTCTATTTGATTAAAGACTTGGCAGTGGCTTTCTTAGATGTTGATTCAGAATGAATGGACTCCCGATCACTGTTCTCTGTTCTCTGACAGAAGGCACTCTTGCTCACTAGCTGATTCTGACATGTTGCAAGGAAGCAAAAACTGACTACTGTTGCAGTACTAGAGAAGGCCACAAGATGGCAAGAATGTGATAGTTCTGAATTTCAGGTCTGTAATGAGAAGGCACAACCTCTGGGGTTCTGACAGAAAGTTAGAGAGGTCCCAGCTGTTGGGAAGGCTTGCTTGTCTGTAGGGGAGCAAGAGCAATGAATGGCTCAATGGAGTCTGGGTGAAAGGTCTCAGAAACAGGACCTAGCATCAGTGGTATAGCATGGGGCTCAACCGAGTCAGGGAACAAGGTAAAAAAGAAAGGGTCCACCAGTTGATATATAGCAGAAAGTTTTGAAGCGAAGCACAAAATGGCTTGGCTGAGTTGGGAAGTAAGGTCCCAGAGGTATTGTCCACCTGCAGTTTGACAAAGCAGCAGATCCTGAAGAAAAGCTGGGAATGGCTTGACTGAGCCAGGGAGCAAGGTCCCAGAGACAGGATCCAATTGAAGTTCTATAAGTCAGCAAATCCTGAAGAGAAGCACATTACCACATAAATGAGCCAGGGAGCAAGGTCCAGAAGCAGAAATGGCTGCAGTGTCCAGAAGGCAGATAAGGTGAGTGAGATCCCAATTCTAGGCAGGCAGGCTGATGAGGAGAAAGATACAGAGTCATCAGGGCTCACTGGTTGCCAGGGAGCAAGCTCACAAAGCAGAAAGATCTGCAGGCTCCAGAGGCAAGAAATGTGAGCAAGGTTCAAATGGTAGACAGACATGCTATGGATGAGCGAGGTCCAGAGCTTAGAATGTCTCAGAGTTAGAGATAGATAGATAGATAGATAGATAGATAGATAGATAGATAGATAGATAGATACATAGGATAATTTTTATCTATAAATCGCCCAATTCCTGGGACTCCGGGTGCTACACAGTAAAATCAAAATTCAGTATTATTTAAAAACACCAAGCATACATAATAAAATCAACATGAATACAATATTTTGTTCCATCTGTCAGCAAACTCACATTATAAAAGCCAGTTCGAATATATACATTTTTAGTCCTCTTTTAAAGGCTTCTGCTGATGGGGGGCCCCCCCTTAGATAGTCAGGCAAGAAGTTCTACAGGGTTGGTGCTGCAACTGCAAATGCTCTATCCCCTGAATGCTGCAACCTAACCCTGGGAACCCCCAGAAGGCTTCCCCTCAGCAGAATGGAGCATCCAGGCTGGATGGTACGGGTCAAGGAGATCTTGCAGATAGGCAGGCCCCCCATCATGCAGGGTCTTATAGGTAAGGAGCTCCATCTTGAAGACAGTCCTCCACCTGACTGACAACCAGTGCAGTCTGTGGAGGACCGGGGTAATATGCTCACACCTCTTTACCCAGTCAATAGTCTTGCCGCCATGTTCTGCACCAGCTGCAGTCTGCAAAGTTTGCCTCCAGATAACCCAAGGTACAGGGCATTACAGTAATCCAGCCTGGAAATTATGAAAGCATGCACCAGTGTGGGCAGGTCATCAGGAGGGATCAGCGCTCGGATTTGGGCAATGTTCCTGAGATGATAAAAAACATTTTTAACCATCGCCGACACCTGAGCATTAAGTGTCTGGCCATCATCCAGGATCACACCCAAATTCTTCACCTGCCTAGAAGGACAAGGGGAATGCCCCCCAATACTAGATTAGGGGACAACCCCCCCATCCCCCTTGACTCCACAATGACCCAGCTCCACAACCAGTACCAAAGTCTTGTCTTGGTTGAGTCTAAGCCAGTTTTGAGTCATCCATGACTGGATTTTCTCGAGGAAGCTATTAAAAATGGAGTCTGACACTTGGACATCAAGTGCACAGGATAAGTACAGCTGGATATCATCTTCATAGCAGTGAAAATCCAATCCATACTGCCGGATAATGTCCCCTAATGGCAGCATGTGCATCATGAACAATAAGGGCAAAAAGACTGACCCCTGCAGCACTCCACAGCTCAGAGGCTTTGGGCTAGATAAGACAAGCCCCATTTTCACCCTTTGCACTCTGTCTGTCAAGTATAACCTGAACCAGCTGATGACATTGCTGGCTAGGCCACACCAGAACTGCAGGTGGTCAAGCAGCACCTCATGATTCAAAGGTGTCAAACACTGCAGAGAGGTCCAGGAGAACCAAGATGGTATGAGCTCTCCTGTCCCTTGCCATCAGGAGATCATTAAGCACCCTTAGCAGGGTGGTCTCCATATTATGCCCCACCTGGAACCCAAACTGGAAAGGCTCATAGGTAGATGAAGATGAAGATGAAGATGCGAGGTGTCTCTCAAGCTGAACGGCCACCACTTTCTCTATAACCTTCCATATAAATGGGAGGTTTAAGACTGGCCTGTAGTTGCTGAGGTAGTCTGGATCCAAAGAGGACTTCTTTAAAAGGGACCTAACCAGAGCCTCTTTCAAGGACACTGGGGAAGATCCCACTCCTCAATGAACTCCAGTCAATCTGAGCAACCACAGGTCCTATCAGATCCAAACATCCAACCACAAGGCAGGTAGGACCTGGGTCCAGATCACACTGTGTAAGCTGCAGCTTTCAGATTATCCCCATCACCTTTTCCACCCCAACTAACTCAAACTCATCCCAGACAGGAGGAGTATTTCGTACAACTCAGGCTAGATACTGCATTCCTTTCAAGAGATACTCGAGGAGACCTCAGCCCTGAGAGAGGACATCTTGTTGGCGAAGAACAGATCCAACTCCTCGCACTTAGTGCTAGAAACGGCTCCTCCTGCACAGAGATAGACAGGATGTAAAAATCTATCTGTTGTATGGGAGAGCTGAGCTGGTTTGTTCCCCACCACAGCAATCTCCCTAGACAGTAACTCTGTCTTCTTTCAGGAGATTGCCCCCTGATAGTCAACATAATGTGGCCTCGGGGCCAGTTTGCCCTCCATCCAGCCAGATCTCCACCAGCATCTCTCTAATCTGAACCCCTTAGCCTTTAAACTCCAGAGTTCCTCATCATACTAAGGAAATCTCTGGTGCGTAGGCAAGGGTGAACACGAAAGGGTGTGATTAAGTCGAAGACTGCAGTCACCACTCCATTATAGGCCACCACTGCTTCCTCCAGCCTCATTGCACAAGCTACCCCCACTCTCGATAGTTCTAGCACTGCTAAGAGTTCCAAAGAGGAAACTCCTCTTAACGGGTTGTACCAGATCATCTCCACAGGGGCCGGACCTTTGGGGAGGTGCTAAACACAAACTCTACAGTGCTGTGATTCGACCAAACCACCAGATCAACATAGAGGTCAATAATATTGAGACCCATTGAAAAAAACTAAGTCCAATGTGTGGCTGCTCAAGTGTGCTACTGATGTTACATGTTGTGTCAGGCCCAGGGCCTCCATGATCTTCTGAAGGTCAGAGGTCAGAGGGAACAACGGAGCAAGATTCTGGAGGTAAGGTCCAATACAACTGCAATGGAATGGGGCTCATACCCAGCCAGGGAGCAAGGTCCCAAAACAAGCATAGCTGCATAGTCCAGGAGGCAGTTAGGGGAAGTAAGGTCCCAGTGCTTGACTGGCAGGTTGTGCAGAATGAAGGTCTGGAGTTGTTGGAGCTCACTGGGAGCCAGAGAGCAAGGTCTGGAAGCAGGAACATCTAGAGGGTCCCGAAGGTAAGGTGTGGGAAAAAGCCCCAGTGCTAGGCAAGCAAGCTTTGGAGGGGGAGATCCAGAGCAATAGGGGCTTGCTGGGTGCCAAGAAGCAAGATGCAGAAGCAGGAATACCTGCTGGGTCCAGAGGGAGGTACTGAAACAAGATCCTAATGATAGGCAGACAGGCTTTAGAAGAGCAAGGTCCTAAGCTGTAGGGGCTTGCTGGGAGCCAGGGAGCACAGTCACAATGGTGTGCAGGCTGGCTCCTGCAGAGCATGGCCAGGAGTGGAAGAGGCCCACTAGGAGACAGGGAACAAGGTTCTGAGGCAGGTAATGGCTGCAGGGTTCAGGTTGCAGTAGTGGAGCACAGTCCCAAAGTAGAAGCTTGCTGTGAGTCAGGGAACAAGGTCTTAAAGTGCACAGGTTGGCTGCTGTGAAGTGGGGTTCAGAGAGGAAGAGGCTTTCTGAAAGCTAAGGATCAAGGTCCTGAAGCAGAAATGGTTGCAGGGTCAAGCAGGCAGGTAGTGCAGCAAGGTCCAAATGCTAGCCAAGCAGGGTTTGGAGGAGCAAGGTCTGGATATGTAGGGGCTCACTGGAGCCAGAGAAAAAGGTCCCAATGTTGTGCAGGCTGGCTGCTGAGGAGTAAAATCCAGAGAGGTAATACCTTGCTCAGAGCTGGGGGCAAGGCCTCAAAGTAGGAACCAAAAATAGGTAGTGGATCCTCTGGTCATGTGTTGGTTGCAGTAAGATGTCATCGAGGTAATATTATGTAGCCTGTAAGGGACTGCCAGTGTGGGGGAAATGAATGAGTACAGATAAGCAGTACAAAGCCAAAGGTGAAGCATACTGATCTGTTGAGGTAGTGAAGCAGGTCACACACCTGCACCAAAAGATGGAAGGAAAGTCCAAAGAAGCAAGAGGTAGAGCATGGCCACAGCCATGTCCTGAGGGACCTGAAAGCAGGCACTGCAGTGGGCAGCCAAGGGAAACAGGCACAGAAGTGGAAACAGGGAGACAGCACCAGCAGGGGACCTAGACCAGCAGCGGGGGGCTGTGGCAGAAGGAAAGGTTAACCTTGGTATTTGTTTTGGGTGTTCAGTTTTGAGTTCTCCCAAGCAGTCACAGTGGGAAATGAAAAAAGGAGGGCACTAGAATCCTGGAACAGCAGAGCCACAGTAGCAGACACCAGTAAACACATCAGCTGCCAGGTGGCAGACACCCAGAGAAAGATAGCAAGGCAGGCTGGAAGACCAGCAGCAGGGCCCGCATCAGGCAGGAGAAGGAACTCAGAGGAAAAGATGCACAGAGGATAAGGTGGGACACCCAACAATTGTGACTGTACAGCAAGGTAAGAAGAGAAGGGGAGGTGAGCAGGAGCTGGCAGCTGCATGGCCACTAGGAAACAACAAATAAGGGAGTATTTGAAGACCTCTTGGATATGCTCTCTTCTTATAGCACTCAATGGGTCCGGGTGGTGGCATAGGAAGGTGACATGCTGCCCCACCAAAAGTAGGCAAGCCAGAAAATACAGCATCAGACTCCATTTTGCCATAAAGAACCCCCCCAAGTAACTGTTAAGCAACCCTCCCCAAAAGCCTCCACCACCCTTGTTGCTCCCCCAAACTTTGATGCTGGCTGAGGTCCCTTGGGCTGAAGCGGTATAGAGGTTGTTCTGATCCAGCTATAAAGTGGTCTACTCCATGCCAATGCCAACTAAGCAAGAGTCCATAACAAAATGACCCCCCAGTCTCTGGTTAATAACCCTGAGACTTCCAAAGCCAGCCCAGCAGCTGGCATCATTAGCCCAACTATTACAAGTCCATGAGTCCCATGACATGGCAACTCAGATGCAACCTCCTGCAAGAAAGATCTGAGGTTCAGAATAAATGTTTAGTCATTTAATTTCTAACAATCCTTTACACAGCATCAGTCCTCCTCCTTGGTATTTTCTCCCCTTCAATACTTCATTGTAGTAATTAACCCAAGTTCACTCCCAGAAGCCCTCTGTTTTCCCATGCACTGACTTCAGGTGGGCAGCCTACAAGAAGGAAGTAGCTACTTGCAGGGATTGCTATAGGTTGACCACTTGAGACTAGAGCCTGGGAGAACAGAGGGCTTGGGAGAGTCCACTCAGGTTACTTGCTATGTTGGGGCAGGGGTGTAACACCAGGAGAGATTGGAATCCCATGATTCTGAATTTAACATCCAAAATCTGAGCAGCCCCCGTTAAAATGTAACATACTAGTGCTATTCCCTCCTCCCTCTACACACCATTTAAGGCAGCTGTGAACAGGTATTTAGGGGCCTGTCTTGGACTCTGCTTCACTTATTTGTTGCAGCATAGCCATAATGCTGTGGTCCTCAAACATTAGTAATGTAATTCCCAGGTGCTGATTAAATATACCTGACAAAAGGTGTACCATGCTTGCCATGCCTTGCCCAAGTCACATATAGTTTTGTGCATGGCATTAGACTGGATTAGGAGGTGATCTTTTTTTTTTTTAACCAGGAGAGACACACTAAGCTGAAAGCTTGTTTACAGGTGCGACCTGGGAGCACAAGGAAGTAAAGTGACCTGCTCAGGGTCACACAGTATGCAAGTGGGGGCTGTGGGATTCAAACCCAGGTCTCCGGGTTTGCAGCTCAGAGCCTTAAACCACTGCACCATGATCTTACATGGCAGCAGTAAGGAATGTGCATGCTGTGGCAATCTTCACCCAAAACGGGCCCATCAATGGCATGGGTATAGGCTTGCATGTCATATTAAGCAGCACATGGC
This sequence comes from Neoceratodus forsteri, assembly GCA_016271365.2. Lineage (NCBI taxonomy): Eukaryota > Metazoa > Chordata > Ceratodontiformes > Ceratodontidae > Neoceratodus > Neoceratodus forsteri. The sequence goes on along the minus strand of CM028135.1, from coordinate 556,193,874 downwards.
TTTTGTGGAAGATTCTATTGCCTGTTTTACAAACATAGGAGTAATGGCAGATAATGGCCTACTGGCCCATCTAGTCTGCCCATCCTGACTACACTGCTTAGTCACTAGTGGCCATCCCACTTCCTAGTTACTGCCCCACTATTAATAGGTGCATGTGTCTGTTCCACCCCAGTTTGAAACTGAACACAAATTTTGCCTTAACCAAGCTCTCTATCAGTTTATTCCAACTGTCCACCACTGTTTCAGTAAAACAGAGCTTATTGATGTTCATATTGAATATCCTTCTCACCAGTTTCTTGTTTCTCTGTGTTTGCGCTCAAGGCAAATATAGTAGTAGTAGCAGTTGCCTTTATTTATATCTGGCACCCTTCCCAGACGCTCAGGGAGCCATTACAGAAAAACAGAATGACCACAATCAAAGTAACCATACTAATATCAAATAAATAATTAACAAAGATAATGATCTCACTCCACTAAAAACGCATAAAACACTATAAGATTCAATAAAACTTTCTAAAGTGCTATGAGATGCATTACAAAATCTCCCCAAATGCTTGCTGAAATAACTAAGTCTTGAGGTCCCTTTTAAAAGCATCAACTGAGGGAGCCTCCCTCAGGTTCCTTGGTAAAAAAATCCAAAAGGACAGGCCCACTACCTCTATGGCTGGATCACCAGAGTTATTTAACCTAGACTAAGGGACCACCAGCAGGCACTTCACAGCCAATTTTAGTGGGCAAACTGGAATGTGTGGGTGCAGGAGCTCTGTCAGGTGGATTGGGCCCAGTCTACGCAGGACTTTATAAGTTAATAAACCTATCTTAAAAGAGATATGTCACTTCACTGGCAGCCAGTAGAGATCTTACGGTGGCAGAGAGATATGGCATGATCTAGGAAGGCCTGTAGGTAACCAAGCAGCTGCATTCTGCAGCAGTTGAAGGCATCAGAGCGTACCCCCACTAACCCCAAAATTTAGACTTTTACAATAGTCTAACCTAAAAGTCACAAATGCATGAATCAGTGTGGCCACGTCATGGGGAGAGATAAGGGATCTGATTTGGCAGATATTCCAAAGATGGAAAAAGCCATTCCATACCACGGCAGACACCTGGGCCTCCAATGTCAGACCTTCATCCAGTATGACTCCCAGACTCCCAGATAGTATTGTAGTGTACCTGGTTTATTTATTTTTTTATACCTCTATTTTTCCCTTTCTGGGAGGCCCACATTCTTAACAGATCCCCAGCTCCATCCATTTGGCCAAGCAGTGCCACTTCCTTCTTCTCCCATGGCTTACCCCTCATGGCAGGGTAGCAGAGAACCCCAACACCTGCCAGAAGGGATCCAGTTGTGGATGTGTCTACTTTTTATCAGGGGTAGGGCATGTGGAGGTCGTCAGTTATCTGACATGCCCAGGACCTGTGTTTCTCCATTTATTTTTTGCCATCCCCTTGGGAGGAGGAGCATATGGTGTCAGCAATGGCTGAGCTGTACATGCTTCTGCTCACAGCATGCTGACTGACTATTCCACCTCCCTCCCACCCCATTGCTTGCAGGACCTAGGCTACCGCTAGGTGTCAGACAAATGCTGGCCTCCATTTCCTTCCCTCCCCAGGAGAAGAGAGCTGTCCCCTGGATGCTCGATCCTCTCCCACCCCAGTCGACCACTGGTGATCTGCTCGCACCATGAACATGGGTCACTGCTTGGCAGTGTACTGGGTTTATCCCATGCAGTTACTTGTAAGTTTCAAGCATGTCACCCCTCTCCCTCCTCTTCTTGAGGGAGTATTGTTTAGGTCAGTTATCCTGTCTTCATATGTTATACCCCCATACTCTGGATCATTTTGTTCACTCTACACTGTTCTGCCTCTAACCTATTACAATCCTTTCTCAGGTATGGACTTCAGAACCCTGTGCAGTATCTGAGGTGTGGTCTCACCAAGCAATGATTTATACAGTGGGAGGATTACCTCTAGGCTTCTGCTGCTGATGCCCCTCTCTGGACGTCCTAGAATCCTATTTGCCATCCTCATAGCTGTATTAGAATATACAATGGATTTTGGGATGTCTGCTCTTATGATCCTGAAGTCATTTTCCTCCACTGTGCTTTCTAGTATGAGCCCCCAGCCCATTATGTATTGCACTCTGGGATTCTTTATCTCATTGTGTATTACTTTGCATTTCTTTACATTAAAGCTCAGCTGCTTAATCTTAGACCATTTCTCCAGCCTACCCTGGTCCTCCTTCAGTACCCTTATTCCCCTCCTCAGTTTCTACCCTTGTGCAGATATTAATGTCTTCTGTGAAAAGGCAGCACATGCCCTGTCTGTCTCCCTCTATGTCATGTACGAATATGTTAAACAGGGCTAGACCCAGAACTGGTCCCTGCTGCATGCTGCTCAAGACCTTCTTAACCTCAGAAAAGTGCCCCTTTACAATCACCATCTGTGTGCTTCCTCTCAGCCAGCTGTCTTCCCAGTCTGCGATTTGGTCATCCATACCAAAGTCCTTCCATTTTTTGATTAGTATCTTGTTAGCTAATGCCTGAAAGGCCACACTGAAGTAAAGGTGCAGCATATCAACAGTATGCCCTTTGTCAGCTGACCTGGTCACCCAATTGAAGAATGCAATAAGATTTGTCTGGCTGACCACCACATGGTGAACCCCTGTTATCTGGTATTCTGCAGCCCATTTTGTTTGAGGATGTCCACCAGTAATTCTCTTGGAATGACCTCCATTATCTTCCCAACTACATACATCGGACTGATTGGTTTATAGTTACTACCCCTCTGTCCAGCAAGCAGTTGAAAATGACTGCAGGTGGAGCCCCTATTTTCTCACTGCCTCCTTGAGCATCCTAGCTTAAAGTGCATACAACCCATAGATTTGACAGCCTTCAGGACATTTACTCCCTCCAGCACCATTTCCTTTGTGATAGGGCCTATGCTGTTTGAGTTCCCACCCTCCCACCTTCTGCTTCTCACTCCTCCCCATTCTAGCAGCAGTCCCTCTTCATCACAAGTAAATACTAATCAAAATTATTCATTTAATATCTCTGCCTTACATCTTCCCCCCTCCTTCCAGTCATCCTCGTCTTTCAGTCTCACTTTGTTCTCTTTGACTTTGCACCTCTCCCTGTTGTACAGTGACTGAAGAACACTTTGTACCACTGCTTCATTGGCCTCAAGAGTCTAAGCTTTGTTTCTTCTTTGGCCCATTTTACCATCCTGCTAGCCTCCTTGGTTGTCATTAGGTCTTCTCCATGTCCTCTTCCTTTGGGCAATCCTTGAACTTCTAGAATGCCCTCCTCTCCTCCTTCTCCACAATCGTCATGTCTGCCATAAACCACAGTACAGTGGGCCTTTCACTCTTCTACTTTTGTTATCCTCCTGATGCAGATTTCTGCTACATTTAGTAGTGTGAACTTCAATGTCTCCTATTTTTCCTCCACACTTTATACCCACTCTATTCTCTTAATGATTTCCTTCAGCATCCCAGTTATCCGGCAGTATAGCCTAGAGGTTAGAATAATGAGATGTGAATGAGCTTGGTACATCCAGCAGACAGACCTGGGTTTAATTCCTTCAACCTCCACTTGTATACCGTGTGACTCAGAGCAAGTCACTTAACCTCCCCAGTGCTCCCGTGTTACCCTGAAAACAGGCACATGTGCCTAGTGGGCCTTACCCGGTTAACCAAAGAATAAAATTAAAAAATAAATCTTGCTGAAGTCTGCCTTTTTGAAGTCCCACTCCTTCACTGAGTTTGTCCATTTGTTAGCCTTAAATTAGACCTGAAGGCGGTATGACATCCTATCCTGGGGTTCCTTTTAAATTTTTTGTAGGAGGGGGGAAGGGAGACCATGCTATATTGAAGTAGTTACTAAGTTCCACAATGCACTGTGCTCAACCCATTTACTTTGGTCATAAAAGCAACATTTCACAATCACTTCAACTTTTTCAGTTGTATTTATTGTCAGTGCAGCTCTTAAATTTTAATTCAACCAAATAGTATATTTGTATGTGTTAGTTGTCCAGTCATAGAAATAAATTCATATCAGAATGCTTCAATAAAATCTTTTTGCATAACTTGGCAAAAAAACACATTTTATTTAGATATTATACTACTAACATTTTGAAACCTATTCTAGTTTCTTCTTCAGAGCTACTGTGTACTAAACAAGCATTTGTCAATGCCGAATGTTGCTTGCTTGTATGTGCTGTTTAGGCATTTGGAAGTGATAGTTCCACACCTTCCTCCCAAGACATCCACTGTGTCTTTCCGTTCAGTATTCAGAGAAGAGTGGGAGGGACAAGGGCCACTGCAGTACAGCAGTTGCCAAGGGGGTGAAGAGGTGGACATAGTCCATTCAAAGGCAAAAGAGTCCTGCAGGAGCTCACTAAATTGAAGGTGGACAAAGCAATGGAACCAGATGGCATACGCCCAAGGATATTAACCAAACTGCGACGGGAGATAGCAGTACCTCTGGCAGTCATGTTCACTGAGTCATTCAACATGAGTGAACTGGAGGAGAGCACATGTGGTCCCTCTACACAAGTCCGGCAGCAGGGAGGAGGCAGGGACAATAGGCCGTTCAGCCTCACCTCAGTAGTGGGGAAGATCATGGAGACATTGCTTAAAGAAAGGATAGTGGGGCATCTAGATGCCATCGGAGCCTAGGACCATAGACAACATGGATTCACAGGGGGGACATCATGTCAGATAAATCTGGTTGATTTCTTTGACTGGGTTACAAAGGAAGTGAATCAGGGTGGGGCAGTGGACAATGCTTACCTCGATTTCAGCAAAGCCTTTGACACCATCCCATATAGGAGGCTGATAAACTAGCTGGGTAGGCTGGGCATGGGGGAAAGGGTGGTAAACTGAGTTAGAAACTGGCTAACAGACAGGAGGCAGAGAGTGGTGGTAAATGGTGTGCAGTCTAGGGAGAGGGGGCGACCAGTGGGGTGCTGCAGGGATCGGTCCTGCGGCCAGTTCTGATCAATGTCTTCATTAGTAATATTGCAGAACATCTGAAGGGAATTTTTTCACCAAATTTTCAACATAGCCATTTTAAGGGCTCTGCTCATGAACAATGTCACTGTGATTTTCTTAATCTGCCCCAAACATTGACTGCACACACCGAATGCGCCATTGTGCACTACATGCACAGAAACACATTTTGGGCGATATGTGAAAAATGACAGCCGTACTGCTCATAAGGAGGTGTGGTAAAATGGCAATGTTGAAAATCTGGAGTGCAAATATAGAAAATTTGTGAACTTACGAGCGTGCATAGGAACTGTGCAACGCATGCTCGTAAAACAGTCATTTTTAGGAATTTTTTTCACCAAATTTTCAGCATAGACTTTTTGAGAGCCCACCTTATGAACACTGGCAGTGTCTTTTCATTAATCAGTCCCAAAAGGTGACTTCACGCAGTGACCATGAAATCACCCTTCGGGCCCAATTAATGCCATGACAGTGCAAGAATTCATGAGGAGGGGTCCCAAAACCCCCCCAAATGCCTGAGATATGCAACAAAGCTGAAAAACCCTCTCTATCCCATTATACAGCTTACCAGCATTTCCTCAGTTTGCGGTCGGCTTTGAAGAGTGCAGATGTGTTCCCACAGAAAATCTTTGCGCTTGAGCTCCGGAGGTAAGTATGGGGTGGGGAGGCAGGGTGCATAGTGGGTGGGTACAGGCTGTGGGAGGGGGGCAGGGAAGCACCGGGGACAGTTTTTGTATTTACAGTTTTTTGTTTTTTTTTACTAAGACTACGAGGGACGAAGACTATGAGGGACGATTGCCACGCTGGTGTGGGCTCCCAGCATGGCAGCTGGAAGGCTGTTGGGGGGACTGGAGCCGACGGGGGATTGGGCACCCCCGTCGGCCATAACATCAATTTTCCATGCTGGGGTGGGCTCCCAGAGTGGCACCTGGATGCTTTGGGGGGGGCGTGGAGCCGACGGAGGATTGGGCACTCCCCGTCGGCCGTACAGTGTGGGGGGGAAGGGGAAGGCACATGAGCACGCAGTGTGTGTGCATGCGCATGTGTGGAGGGGGAGCCCTGCTCTCTCAAGCAGAGCTCTCCCTTTCAATTGTATGCCACTGCATTTTCAACTTGTCATAGACAGCTACAGCAGTGATTGGGGAACTGGGGCCGCGCCTGCAAACACACTGACTGCATTGGAAGATGGGTGCCACACCTCCGAAAACTCAGATGATGGCACTATGTTTCTTGCACATGCGTGCAAGCAACATAAAAATAACACAAAATTAAATGTTACACCTCTTAATCTATATCTGTGTTTTAATTTAAAAAGCATATGTGTATAATATTAAATGCAGGAGGAACTGACCTGCCATACATGCTTCAATATAAACATTTTCTATTATTTCTGTAAATCTGTTGCAGCTGTTCAAATCTCACTGTAAAACAAAGCAACTTATATATGTATATATATATATATATATATATATATATATATATATATATATATATGTATAGACAGATAAATACTGTATATAGATAGACAGATAGATAGATAGATATACTGTTACTACAGGCTTTCCAAACAACTATATATATATATATATATATTTATTTTTAAGTTTAAACTACCACGTTTTGCCAAAACTTGCCTTTAAACACAGTTCTATTTCACTTTCTCCTAAAGCGACTTAATTCCTTGTAGAGAATAGTTGAAAAACAACTGGTCAGAACCCTATTCACCAAACACAAATCCACATTTTAAATCAATATGTTCTGCATAGGTAACAGAATCATCTGCTTACCAAGACTGTCATAAATCTATGGGAGTCATTTCCTTTATAGTTAAAGAGCTGTTTTCTCTAATAGAGTTTCAATTTACTGCCGCTTAAACTAAGCTCTAACATTAACTGGGAGGCCAAATCCATTTCTCCTCAGCTTCTTTGTGCCTTCCAACAGGGGTCAGTGCTATATTACAGTACGTGCATACTAGACACGTGACTACATCATATCTATGAAAACCCTGCCCAACCACTCTTCTGAATAAGAATGTGTTAAAGGCTGAGTTCCCTCTGTTTGTGTATAGTATCTCTATATGGGATTCATTTTCAAGAAATTTTACTGGTCACATATTGTCATTTTAAATTCTTTGTGTTGGATTGAAAAGAAATTCATGGTGTACTTTCCGAAAACAAAACAGTGCAGACAGGATGATTGGGTAAAGAAGTGGATGCTCACTTTGCCGTATTTAAGTTGATTATGGAGAAGGGTGGGTGTGATGGGTTGGGAACAGTTCCCATAGGTTTATGACACCATTGGTAAGCAGATGATTCTATTACCTGCGCAGCATATATTGATTTAAAATGTGTATTTGTATTTGGTGAATAAGGTTCTGACCAGTCGTTTTAAAACTATTTTCTACAGGGAATGAAGTCACATTAAGGGACAGTAAAACAGGACCATGCTTAAAGGTAAGTTTTGTCAAAACATGGTAGTTTACATTTAAAATATATATCTTTGTTCGAAAGCATGCAGTAACAGTATATTATATATATATATATATATATATATATATATATATATATGCTTTGCTTTATAGTCAGATTTGAATTGTGGCAACAGATTTACAAAAAGGATATAAACATTTATATTGAGGCATATATTGCAGGTCAGTTCCTCCTGCAGTTAATAGTATACACATATGCTTTTTTTTAAATAAAAAAACAGAAGTATTGAGTAAGAGGGATTTGCACAGTGGATCCCACAGTAGCTGTGAAGAAGAAACCAGAAAAGATTTCAAAACATCATCAATAAAATATTTAAGTAAAATTTGGTTTTTGGACCAAGTTAGGCAAAATATTTTATTGAAACTTTCTAATACAAATGTATTTCTATGACTTGACAACAAACATTGATGAATATATTATTTGGTTGAATCAGGATTTAAGAACTGCATTGACAATAAATATAACTGAAAAAAATTAAGTGATTGTGAAATGCAGCTTTTCTGACCAAAGTAAATGGGTTCAGCACCCTTCAATGAGATCTCCAGTCTCACCGTCTTGTAGTTGCTGGACCCTAGATCTTACTGTACTGCTTTTCTGTGAATCATCTCACTTATAGAGAGCAGCAGATCCAGTAAGGCTCCCTGTCTTGTTGGGTCCTGAACCAATTACACTAGGACGACTTACTGGCATGCTTTTTCCAGGAACTGATTCATATGAACATACGAATAAGCTAGCAGATGAAGGCTTAGGGTCTATCAAGTCTGCTCTTGAGTGCCGGTCCCTTGGTGTTTACTGAGGGATCCACCCCTACCCCTTCCTCCTCTCAACCCTCCTTGATAACACCCTTCCCTTATCCCCCCATGTATCTTTTCCCTTTACTCTTTCCCATCCTCTCCTGAAGCCAGTCACTGCCTTCAGGGAGACCATCCCCACCAGCAACTCATTGTACTTGGCTACCAAACTCTCAGTGAAAAAGTGCCTCCTTATTTCTCTCCTGAGTCTTCTCTCCACCAGCTTTAGGCTGATTCTTCCTAATTGCAATGACAGGAACCTTTCAGTCTACATCTTGTATCTTATTGCCCCTACTATTACTAATTCTCCCAACCCAGCTGCCCTTCTTACTGTCTCCCCTGTTTCTCTGTTTGCCCTTGGCCCTGACCTGATGGTCTATATTCTACTCCATGCCCTATTTGTTTCCCCTTATCTGCGGCCACTAGAACCCATACTGTCTCTAGCCTCCAGTGCCATCCAGGATATCAGTCTTTGTGGTCTCTCTTCCCTCCCTCATGCATAATGCTACTCGTCCTCCTTTCCCTTTTGCTCTGTCCTTTGTGAACAAAGAATAACCTGGTACGGACATGTCTCATACTGTAAGTGCTTCAGGTTTGCCAATGCACTGTGACAGCCACCAAGCTGACATTACCCTCTGCAACCAATATATTCAGCTCCAGCATTTTGTTGCCTTGACTTCTTATGCTGGTGTACACCATCCTTTAGTAACTGGTCTCATCTCTGCCCTTGCTTTTTTCCAATTTCATCAAGCCTAACCTATTATTTGGTGTGAGAAAGCCAGCAAGACTACCCCTGGATAATTACAGTAGTAGTGTTCCTCACCAAGCTAACTCCCCTCTACCTAGTTCAAACTAGTTGCTATACATTTGGCCTTCTTGCTACCATCATCCCCCTGCATTACTAGTTTGGGTGTAGGTGATCCTGCTTTAGTATCCCCTGTCACGTGCAAGTCAGGTCCCTGTCTCTGGGAAACAAAACACCTCTATCATGGACCACCCCATCAGCCAAGCATTAAACTGGAGCATATCGAGCTGCTCCCTCTCACACATGCTTGGCTATGGTAATATCTCAAAGAAGGCTACTGCTCCTGCTCTTTCCTAAGCTGTCTTTCCTATTGCATGGAAGTCTGCCTTCACCTGTTCCATGCTTTTTTACCAAGACCATTCATGCCTATGTGCACAATCAGATTTGGTCTTCCCACCATTTCCATGGTGAGTTCCACCTCCCTGGAATGAGTCTGCCCACTTTGACCCCAGTGTTCATCATCTCTTTGCCATCAGCTGTTAAACCAGCCTCCACCCCTGTGTCACTTATGTTTGAGTCCCCAACACTGAGTACCTTCTTCTTGCCCACTCTGGGGCTTCCTCCCGCTTGACATGTCCAGTGGCAGAGCCTTCCAATTCCATGCTGGAAAACTTAAAACAAATTAATTTTATGATGCTTTTCTTGCCCTGCGATAAAGAAAACACATTACTAACCCCCCCCCCCCAAATAAAATCTATAAACTCTCATATGTGCTATGTATTATATCATCTGGTTTCACTACTTGCTTCCAAAATACCACCAACTCTTTTATTGTGTGTGCCACAGTGAGTGAATAACTTGGCCGGTGGATGGCATAAGAAGGAGATGGAAAGAATCACTGCTGCTGCCCTCTTGGAATTTGTCAATGAATGAACCAGCAGCACTACAGTTGTTTTCCCCATCTGATGAAGGGGGCCAGGAGCTGTCTCAACTCACCCCCAATACTAGTGTTGGTGTCTCTTTCCGATGAGAGGACTTGGCACTGTCCCACGATGCCATTGGCACAAGTGTCAATGTTTCCCTCTGAAGAGGGTGACCCAAACCAATCCCACTACACAAATCGATACACAATTTGTGGTCTTCAAGAAATGCATAACTTCTGCACTGCATCTCTCAGTAGTATGACTGTAGGATGGATACGACACTTTAAATCGAGCTTTTAACAATGACAGCCTTGCACACAGGAAGTTTTGAGCACTGAAAGAACCCCAGACATATTGTATCAGTATGCCAATGCATGTCTCATACCTGATAAAATTACGCAACTGATTTACCTATTGAGATTCAATGGAGAAAATTCACTACTCACCTCACTGTGCACATCTTCAGAAACAAAATATTCCCACCAGCAGCAATAGGCTTCAAACTTCATTTGGTGCCTAACAATGCTCAATTTTTTTTTTTATATTAGTTTATGTGCACCCAACCCCCACAACAGAAATCTGAGGTGCAATGTTTTGTCACTGAACTGATAATGCAAAGAGCTGGAACAGCTACCTTTCATCACCAGCAATGAACATTCAAATAGCTTGCACAAAGATAGATTCCCAGACATCTAAGACCTATCCTGACATGCCTTTTCACCCACACTGGCTGGGCTCAGCATTATAGAGACATAGAAACATAGAAGGTATCAGCAGATGGAGTCCATGTGGACCATCTAAACTGCCCATGTATACTACCCCCCCTTTCAGACCACTGTGTTAAGTTCTCCACCATGCCTGTTTCATGCCAGTTTGAACTCCCTGACCATTTTTGACCTCACCACCTGTATGGGGAGGACATTCCAAGACTCCATCCCCCTTTCTGTAAAGAAGAACTTTCTTCTCTTGCTCTTGAATCTGCCCCCCTTTATGTGCATACCATGCCCCCTGGTCTGGGTGCAGTTATTTACTTGAAGGAGATCCTGTGCCTGTCCCTTGTTGATCCCCTTCAGGTATTTAAACATCTGTATCATATCCCCCCTATTTCTTCTTTGTTCCAGTGAGTACATGTTGAGGTGTTTTAGCCTTGTATCGTATCGTTCATGGTGCAGACCCTGTACCATTTTTGTTGCCCTTCTTTAGATTGTCTCCAGTCTATCTTTGTCTTTTTTTAGGTGAGGCCTTCAGAACTGGACACAGTACTCCAGGTGAGGCCTCACAAGTGACCTATACAGTGGCATAATTATCTCTCTCTTTCTACAGCTGTAGGAATGCCCCTTCCTATGCAGCCCATGATGCTGTGGGCTTTATGTGCCACCTTTTCGCATTGCTTGCTGACTTTTAGATTGTCTGTGATGATCACCCCAAGATCACATTTGTGTTTTGTTTTGACTAGCTGCACCCCATCTAGGAAGTAATTTGTCCCTGGATTGCATCTTTCTAGGTGCATGACCTTACATTTCTTGGTGTTGAACTTCAGCTAGATTGAGGGATATGGTAATGATGGAACCCACTCACTCAAAGTGTTTAAAGCTTATTTAATGGGTAGTTTCATTCATATAGACATTTAGATTCAATTAATTCAATTATGTACAGTGCCCTCATCAAACATTTCAAATTATGATCCTTCAACAGTGATAAAGCATTGAACTAAAAAACATTAAAAATATATATAAATATAATTATCACAGTTTTAAAGTACAAAATATATATAAATTTAGACTTGGAGCAAATAACTTCACCATAGGTTGCTTCACTGTGACTTGTATAGTTTAAATCCTCAATACTAAATTCAATTCCTATATACTTCTGTGTAAAAAAACAGAAATACCAAACTAAATACTGTCCAAATTGGAAAATGAGAATATACGAAGTTCAGAATCAAACATAAAAGTGTATCTCACCATATTATTCAATAAACTTTCTTTCCATATTTCAGATTATTTTTAGTGGTGCCCATATTTCTTGAGAGAAGTCAGTATAAAGTCTAAATAAACCAAATATGTTATAATTTGTCTTTAGGTATCATTAAGAAATGCTTAAATGTGTATCTCTAGTTACCATTTATTTATTTAACATTTATTTATGTTCACTTCTTGGGTGTACATCACCTTAATATTTAGGAGAACTATTGATTTAGAGTTTTCAGAATAATTTGTAAAACCATGCTCATGATCCCATTGACCTTCTATTGTGGAAGTGCAGGGTAACCCAGCTCCAGTTGGTTTAGTGGTCAGTTTGTTCCTGTGTTTCAATTCTCCTTACTAGTTTAAAAATGTGAAGACCACACACTTATATACTAGTCTTGACCACCTATAATCATAATTTTGAGGTTGGCTTCTCGGATCTCTCTCTGATGGATGCAACTACAGTAGTTCTCCTTACTGCAGACGGAGATCCCCTATTAGTCTCCAACTACAGGCTGATATCCCTTATTAATGTTGATATGAAAATCTTGACCAAGGTTTTGGCTTGTAGATTGGGACTGGTGTGGGATTCCTTAATTAGCTGGGAACAAGTCGGTTTTGTTAATGGTAGACTTTCCTCCAACCACATTAGAAAGCTATCCTACCTCATCTCAATGTCCAGGGAGTCCTCTGTCTCAGCTACCTTGGTCTCTCTGGACACTGAGAAGGCCTTTGACCAGGTCTCATGGGACTATTTGCTTGCTTTAGTGCCCAAATACCATGTTTCCCCTATGTTTGTCAAAAGGATCAGGGTGCTGTATACATCCCTGACTGCTAGAATTCTTTGTAATGGGGTTCTGTCTTCACCCTTTGCTCTCTGCTAGGGCACCAGGCAGGGTTGTCCTCCTTCCCCTTATCTGTTTAAAAGGTTTTTGAAACCCCTTAACCATAAGCTTCATCCCCCCCCCCCAAATCTCGGGTATCACTATTAGACATACTGAATACAAACTATCGATTTATGCTGATGACATCTTATTGTATATTCTTTCCCTGCTACAATTCTGCCTTCTGCTTTCCAGATTATTTCTCAGTTTAGTGCTTTCTCTAATTATAAATGTAATCTCTCTAAAACTGAAGTTATGCCACTCAATAACTTAACTTTTAAAGTGGATGTTGTTTGGAAAAAAGATAAGTTGAAGTATTTAGGCACTTGTTTAAGTATGTCCCCCCTTAAGATGTGACTCTTTATCCTTGATTCATTGGTAACCCACCTTAAGACAGACTTGACTCACTGGTCCTTGCTTCCTCTCTCATTATGGGGTAATTTGAATATTATTAAAATGAATATTTTACCCAGGTTACTATACCCCCTACAAATGTATAATTTTGCTTTCCCCAATCTTGGTTGCACCAAATTAACAGATTTAATTCCTACTTTATCTGGCAGGGTAAAGCCACTCACAAAGCACTAATTAAATTAATGTGGGCTAAATGCATGCAACCATGCAGTTTAATGAATGGTTGCAAAACTGGTGCAGAGCACAGGGCTTTGGCTTCATTGGGGACTGGGGGTCCACCTGGAGAGATAAAGGTCTATATTGGTATGACGGTCTGCATTTGTCCACAAGGGGACCAAGCTCCTAGGTGACAGGTTTAAATGCTTCCTTGGCAAGCTTTTAAACTAGATAAGGGGGGAGGTACTGATAAAAGGCAGGAAAAGTCAAACCTCCCACCACAAAACATGGCAGGTAGTAGGGTAAACACTGAGGTACAGAGCTCAACACAGGGCAGGACGGGGGTACATGGTAAAATAGATAAGAGCAATAAGAGCAGGGATGGGGGAAAAAAGGATCAAGCCAACATTAAATGGAGGGCAATGACTACTAATGCCCGTAGTCTGGGAAACAAGCTTTCTGAGCTAGTAGCTTTGATGGAAGATGAACAATTGGATATTGTGGCAGTCACAGAAACATGGTAAAACATAGAAACATAGAAACATAGAATTTGACGGCAGATAAGGACCGCTTGGCCCACCCAGTCTGCCCATTTCCCTACCTGATGGATAAGCAGCAGATCCTAGTTAACCAGCAGCCTACTTCTTCCTACCCCCACCCCTAGAATTGCCTTATGACTGTCCCATGCATGCTTGAATTCCACCACTGTTTTGACTCCACAACCTCCTCTGGAAGGCTGTCCTACATCCACAACCCTCTGTGAAAAAATACTTCCTTAAATTACCTCTGAGCCGCCCCTTCTATCTTCAAATTGTGCCTCCTTGTTCTTGCACACCTCTTTTTGAAAGATGCTACCCTCTTGGACTTTGTTGATTCCCTTGGTACTTGAAAGTTTCTATCATGTCCACCTCTCCCTCCTTTCTCGAGGCTATACATAATAGCTCATAAGTCTCTCTTCATATGTCTTCCGGTGCAGACCCTGCACCATTTTAATTGCCCTCCTCTGGACAGCTTCCATCCTGTCTATGTCTTTGCAGAGATTGGGTCTCCAGAACTGCACGCAGTACTCCAGATGTGGTCTCACCAGCTGTCTGTACAGAGGGATAATAACTTCTTGTTTTCTACTGGTGATGCCTCTCCTATGCATCCCAGTATCCCCCAACCCTCCTTGCTGCCCTCTCACATTGCTTGCTCACCTTAGGTCATCTGATATGACTACCCCAGGTCCCTTTCCATTTTTGTTGTTAGTATCTCACCCCCCATTGTGTACTCTTCCCTGGGTTTTGTTTCCCAGGTGCATTACCTTGCACTTCTTAGCATTAATTTAAGCTGCCATACATTTGACCATTCCTCTAACCTTGCCAAGTCCCTTCTCATCCTTTCCACCCCACCTTGTGCATCAACTCTGTTGCAGATCTTTGTATCATCTGCAAAGAGACATACTTTTCCTTCCAGTCCCTCTGCAATTTCGCTTAGAAAGACATTGAAGAGAACCGGTCCTAATACTGAACCCTGTGGTACCCCACTGCTAACCCCCCTTTTTTCAGAGTGGACTCCATTTACTATTACTCTCTGTGTCCTATTCTCCAGCCAATTCTTTACCCAGGCTGTCATCTTGGGACCCACTCCCAGGCTGGCTAACTTGTATATTAATCTTTTGTGTGGGACTGTGTCAAATGCCTTGCTAAAGTCTAGGTAGGCCATGTCCACAGCCCCTCCCTGATCAACTACTTTGGTCACCCAGTCAAAGAAATCTATCAGATTTGTCTGGCATGACCTTCCCACTGTGAATCCATGCTGCCTTGGGTCCTGTGCCCCTCTGGCCTCTAGATACATAACAATTCTTTCCTTCAGAAGTGATTCCATCATTTTCCCTACCACTGAGGTTAAACTAACAGGTCTGTAGTTTCCTGCTTCTGCCTTCTTCCCACTTTTGTGAAGGGGAATCACATCTGCCCTCCTCCAGTCCTCAGGTACCACCCCATCCTCCCATGATTTGTTAAAGAGGGTAGTCAGTGGTGTCACTTGTTCTACCCTTAGTTCTTTTAGAATTCTGGGATGAATCCCATCAGGCCCCGTTGCTTTGTCCACCTTCAGTTTTAAGAGCTTTTTCAGAACCCTTTCTTCTGTAAATGAGCTGGTATCAACTTCTGTATCCAGAGTGTTTCTACTGTTTGTTTTAGGTACCTCCCTCTTCCTTTGTAAATACTGAGCAAAATATTTGTTTAGTATCTCTGCCTTTCACAGTACCCTCTGCCCACCCTCCCTCCCTTTATTAAGCCTCACTATCCCTCCCTGGTCTTCCTTCACTCCTGATGTACCTATAAAGGTTTTCCCCTTCTTTACTGAGTTGGCTATCTTTTCCTCGGTTTGGGCCTTTGCTGTTCTGACTGCCTTTCCAGCTTCCTTGTGCTTTACTGATACAGTTCTCTGTCCTGTTCCTTCTGTGATTCCTTGTACTTCCTGAATGCTTTCTTTTTCTCTTGACCCTTCACTGCCACTTCCTTTGAGAACCATAGTGGTTTCTTACCTCGTTTCATTTTGTTTATTTGCTTTGCACAAAGGCTTGTTACCTCTGTGATGAAAGTTTTTATTATTCCCCATTGTTCTTCCACCCCTCCTTCCTGCCCATTTGCTAGTGCATTCCTTAGGCACTCACCCATTTTGGCAAAGTCAGCCCTCCTAAAATCCAATACCTTTGTCTTTGTATGGCTTGACTCTATTGCTGTGTTTATTGTGAACCATACTGTTCGATGGTCGCTAGTTCTCAGATGGCTACCCACTTCTACATCTGTGATCCTCTCTTCATCTCCATTTGAGAGAACCAGGTCTAAGATTGCTCCCTCTCGAGTGGGCTCCAATACTAGTTGTCTAAGGCATGCCCCTGTAGGGCATCTAGAATAACCCCACTCTTAGAAGTGGCTGCTGAACTGCACTCCAGTTAACATCTGGCATATTCAGATCACCCATCAGCAATATCCCCTTTATCTGCCATTCTAGTATACTTTCTATCATTTCCTTGTCCATTTCCTCCCCTGAGAGGGGTGAATACAACCCCTGTGCGGATTGTGGTGCCATTGCCTGCCTCCAAATTGACCCACAGTGCTTCTTCTCCTCCCTGTTTACCCTTTTGTTCTGTTGCTTTGATTTCTTCTCTTATGTAGAGAGCTACTCCTTCTCCTCTTTTACCCTCCCTGTCCCTCCTGTAGATAGTGTATCCTGGTATATTTATGTCCCAGTCATGGTTCTGTGTGTACCATGTTTCTGTGACCTCCACAATATCCAGATCTTCCTCTTCCATCAAGGCCACTAATTCAGGAAGCTTGTTACCCAGACTATGGGCATTGGTACTCATTGCTCTCCATTTTTTGATGGCTTTACCTTCTGTAGCAGCAACCCCCACTGACCTTTCTACCTTGGTATTTTTCTCATTTAGTACCCTGTTTTGTAGGGGGAGGCTGGGATTTTCCTGCTGCTTATCAGTGCCTCCCCCCTTGACTAGTTTAAAGGCTTGCCAATGAAGCATTTAAACCGATTGCCCAAAAGACTTGTTCACTTCCTGGACAGATGCAGACCATCTTGCCAGTATTGGCTGGTGTCCTTCCAGGTGGAACCCCAGTCCCCAGTGAAGCCAAACCCCTGTGCTCCACACCATTTTTTCAACCATTTGTTAAACTGCATGGTGCAAAGTACCCTCGCCTCACTCATGCCACTGACAGGCAGCCCCTCTGAGAAGGATACTGTGTGTGCTACTTGTCTTAAGCCCCTCCCCAACTCTACAAAGTCATTTTGCACTGCTCTAATCTCATGATGAGCCAAGTCATTTGTCCCTAGGTGGACAATGACGTCCAGCTCAGACTCCCGTGCAACTGTTCTCATGATTCTAAGAATGCGCTTCCTGTCCCTCCAAGCCATGGCACCAGGCAGGCACCTTACTTCAGTTTTCCCTGCTCCCCCCAGTTCTATCCCCCTAATAATTGAGTCCCCCACCAGGAGCTGCTTTCTTTCCCTGTGGTGCACTCTGCCTCCTTCCTAAACTGTGCCATCACGAAACAATAAGCTAAATGCTCTGACCTACCGATGTGATGAGTGCCTTCCTGTCAGCAAGATGCCATACAAGACAATTTGTAATACTGCTTCAAACCAATTTGACAGAGAAAATACCCTGCTAATCAAACAGAGAAAAATCCAAACATCCAAGTCAGACACAGGTAAACCTCCCCAGCCCCAAAAGAGCCTGGTGACTTGTGCTCCGAAAACAGTCAGCCCCAAAACATGTCAGCTATGCAGAAGGGCAGACACAGAAAACAGTATTCAGCCTATCTGGGTTTAAACTCTTCCTGCACTGAAAACATTAACGCTTGTAACAAGTAAAGCAAACCCCACCTCCCTCTGTTGATTGAAAGACTGCCTTTTCTGATAATTCTAAGTTGCTTATTTCACCCTTCAGTTAGAAGTATCCTCCACCTGAAGAATATTAACTTTCCTAAGGACTCTGCTTCAAACCAAAGACAATTGCAAATTGTAAGGTTCACCTCCCTCTGTTGTGAGCACTACTCACTTTCTTGCAAATCTTAAGTCCAGTGTTGCAGCTTGCAGCCAGAGGTAGCTTCACCTGAAGACTATGAGATTATCTGATGAGCCTGCTAAATTAGTACTTTTATCAAGGTCTGTAAGATTCTTCCAGAGCTATTGGCTGTTAAGTAGCTGTGATGTAAGCACTTCCTGACACAGTCTGGCTTGGCCTTATAAGGCACACTGAGGTAAACAAAAGAAAACCAGTTTCCACCCCTAGGCACTGTCTGGGTCCAATACACAGCCTGTAACCTGCTCTCAATTCAGGGCTTATGACAAATTTAGCCCAGTGAATACTCCCAGTATTACAAATATTGCAATGCAAACAGTCAGTCACTAACTCCATTCAAGTCAGAAGGGCAGAAACACAGAAAACAGGTAAAATCTTAACGCTTGTAACAAGTAAAGCAAACTCCACCTCCCTCTGTTGATTGAAAGACTGCCTTTCTGATAATTCTAAGTTGTTTATTTCACCTTCAGTTAGAAGTATCCTCCACCTGAAGAATATTAACTTTCCTAAGGAATCTGCTTCAAACCAAAGACAATTGCAAATTGTAAGGTTCACTCCTCTGTTGTGAGCACTACTCACTTTCTTGCAAATCTTAAGTCCAGTGTTGCAGCTTGCAGCCAGAGGTAGCTTCACCTGAAGACTATGAGATTATCTGATGAGCCTGCTAAAATTAGTACTTTTATCAAGGTCTGTAAGATTCTTCCAGAGCTATTGGCTGTTAAGTAGCTGTGATGTAAGCACTTCCTGACACAGTCTGGCTTGGCCATATAAGGCACACTGAGGTAAACAAAAGAAAAACCAGTTTCCACCCCCTAGGCACTGTCTGGGTCCAATACACAGCCTGTAACCTGCTCTCAATTCAGGGCTTATGACAAATTCTTAGCCCAGTGAATACTCCCAGTATTACAAATATTGCAATGCAAACAGTCAGTCACTAACTCCAATCAAGTCAGAAGGGCAGAAACACAGAAAACAGTAAAATCTTAACGCTTGTAACAAGTAAAGCAAACTCCACCTCCCTCTGTTGATTGAAAGACTGCCTTTTCTGATAATTCTAAGTTGCTTATTTCACCCTTCAGTTAGAAGTATCCTCCACCTGAAGAATATTAACTTTCCTAAGGAATCTGCTTCAAACCAAAGACAATTGTAAATTGTAAGGTTCACCTCCCTCTGTTGTGAGCACTACTCACTTTCTTGCAAATCTTAAGTCCAGTGTTGCAGCTTGCAGCCAGAGGCAGCTTCACCTGAAGACTATGAGATTATCTGATGAGCCTGCTAAAATTAGTACTTTTATCAAGGTCTGTAAGATTCTTCCAGAGCTATTGGCTGTTAAGTAGCTGTGATGTAAGCACTTCCTGACATAGTCTGGCTTGGCCTTATAAGGCACACTGAGGTAAACAAAAGAAAAACAGTTTCCACCCCTAGGCACTGTCTGGGTCCAATACAGCCTGTAACCTGCTCTCAATCCGGCTTATGACAAATTTTAGCCCAGTGAATACTCCAGTATTACAAATATTGCAATGCAAACAGTCAATCACTAACTCCAATCAAGTCAGAAGGGCAGAAACACAGAAAACAGTAAAATCTTAACAATTGTAACAAGTAAAGCAAACTCCACCTCCCTCTGTTGATTGAAAGACTGCCTTTTCTGATAATTCTATGTTGCTTATTTCACCCTTCAGTTAGAAGTATCCTCCACCTGAAGAATATTAACTTTCCTAAGGAATCTGCTTCAAACCAAAGACAATTGTAAATTGTAAGGTTCACCTCCCTCTGTTGTGAGCACTACTCACTTTCTTGCAAATCTTAAGTCCAGTGTTGCAGCTTGCAGCCAGAGGTAGCTTCACCTGAACCTGTACACCAAGAACCATGAATGGGATGTCAACATACCAGGGTACACAATCTACAGAAGGGACAGGGAAGGCAAAAGAGGAGGTGGAGTAGCTCTATACATAAGGGAAGGGATCAAAACTACAGAACTAAAAAGTAAAGGGGGAGGACAAGAGGCACTCTGGGTTACCTTGGAGATGGGGATTGGCATCACAATCCGCACAGGGGTTGTATACAGACCCCCGTCTCAAGGGGAGGAAATGGACAAGAAAATGATAGAGGACATTCTCAAAATGACTGAAAAAGGGGAGATACTGTTGATGGGGGACCTGAATATGCCAAATGTTAACTGGAGGACATGTACTGCAGCCACATCCAAGAGCAGGGTCATTCTCAATGCCCTGCAGGGGGCAGATCTTAGACAGCTAGTGCTGGAAACCACTCGGGAGGGAGCAATACTAGACCTGGTACTCTCAAATGGAGAGAGGATCACAAATTTAGAAGTCAGTAGACATCTGGGAACAAGCGACCACTGCACAGTGTGCTTCACAATGAGCACAACCATGGAGATAAGCCATACAAAAACAAGGATACTGGACTTTAGAAGGGCTGACTTTGGCAAAATGGGTGAACACCTGAAGAATGCACTAGCAAATGGCCAAATAGGAGGGTGGAAGAACAATGGAGAGAAAATCAAAACTGCCATCATAGAGCAACAAGTCTTTGTGTAAAACAAAGAAAACAAAGCAGAGTAAAAAAACACTATGGTTCTCAAAAGAGGTGGCAGGGAAGGTTAAGGAGAAAAAGGCTGCATTCAAAAAGTATAAGGAATCACAGAGGGAGCATGACAGGGAACTGTATCAATTAAAGCAGAAAGAAGTAGGAAAGGCAGTCAGAATAGCAAAGGCACAAACTGAGGAAAAAATAGCCAACTCGGTCAAAAAGGGGGATAAAACCTTTTATAGGTACATTAGGGAGCATAGAAAGGTTAAGGGAGGGATAGTGAAGATTAATAAAGGAGAGGGGAGGTGGGCAGAGGGAGACAGTGAAAAGGCAGAGATACTGAATGAATACTTTTGCTCAGTATTCACAAAAGAAGATGAGGAGCAGTTACTTAAACCAGACAATAGAAGCACTCTGGGTAGGGGGGTTGATACCAGTCCATTCACAGAAGAAAGAGTCCTGAAAGAACTCCTAAAACTCAAGGTGGACAAAGCAATGGGGACTGATGGATTCACCCCAGAATCCTAAAAGAACTAAGGGGACCTAGTGACACCACTGACCACACTTTTAACAAATCATGGCAGGATGGGGTGGTACCTGAGGACTGGAGGAGGCAGATGTGATTCCCTTTACAAAAGTGGGAGCAAGGCAGAAGCAGGAAACTACAGACCTGTAAGTTTGACCTCAGTGGTAGGAAAATGATGGAATCACTTCTGAAAGAAAGAATTGTTGAGCACCTAGAGGCCAAGGGCACAGGACCCAAAGCAACATGGATTTACAGCAGGAAGGTCATGTCAGACTAATCTAATTGATTTCTTTGACTGGGTGACCAAAGTAGTAGACCAGGGAGGGGCTGTGGATATGGCCTACCTAGATTTTTGTAGGCATTTGACACAATCCCACACAAAGATTAATAATCAAGTTAGCCAGCCTGGGGTCCCAGGCTGGTAGCCTGGAAGCGAACTGGCTGCACAACAGGACACAGAAGGTAATAGTGAATGAAACACATTCAAGAAAGGGGGTACTAGTGAGTACCTCAGGGCTCAGTACTGGGTCAAATCCTCTTTAACATCTTTATAAGTGACATTGCAGAGGATCTGGAGGGAAAGGTATGCCTCTTTGCAGATGACACAAAGATCTGTAACAGAGTTGATACACAAGAAGGGGTAGAAAAGATGAGAAAGGACTTGGCAAGGTTGGAGGAATGGTCAGACATATGGCAACTTAGATTCAATGCAAAGAAGTGCAAAGTAATGCACCTGGGAAACAAAAACCCAGGAGAAAAGTACACAATAGCAGGGGAGGTACTAACAACAACAAAAATGGAAAGGGACCTGGAAGTAGTCATATCAGATGACCTAAAGATGGGTAAGCAATGTGAAAAGTCAGTAAGGTGAGCCAGGGGCATACTGGGATGCATAGGAAGGGGCATCACAAGTAGAAAAAGGGAAGTGATTATCCCTCTATACAGACAGTTGGTGAGACCCCATCTGGATTACTGTATGCAGTTTTGGAGACCTCATCTACGCAAAGACATAGACAGGATGGAAGCAGTCCAGAGGAGGGCAACTAAAATGGTGCAGTGTCTACATCAGAAACCATATGAAGAGAGACTGAGAGAGCTTAATATGTATACCCTTGATGAAAGGAGGGACGGGGGTCATGATAGAAATGTTCAAGTACCTCAAGGGAATCAAAAAGTCCAGGAGGGTAGCATCTTTCAGAAAAAGAGATGTGTAAGAATAAGGGGCACAGTTTAAAGAAGAGGGGGACGCTCTAGGGTAATGTGAAGAAATTCTTTTTCATGGAGAGAGTGGTGGATACATGGATCAGCCTTCCTGAGGAGGTCATTGGGTCTAAAACAGTGGGGGAATTCAAACATGCATGGGACAGACACAAAGCAATTATAGTGGGAGGTTGCAGGAAGCAGGCTGTTGGTTAACTAGAATCTGCAGCTTATCCAGTAGGTAGGGAAATGGGCAGACTGGGTGGGCCAAGTGCTCCTTTTCTGCCGTCAAAGGCTATGTTTCTATGTTTCTATTAAATCCAATGGGGGGCTGCAAGTTCCTAATTTTTTTCTTTACTATTTAGCCTTACATCTTACCTGTCTTCAATACTGGGTCAGGGGTGGGATGGTTGCTCCCTCCAGGCCTTATGTCCCGCAATGGGTGGACACTGAAATTTCATTGTGTATTAGTCATGGGCTGGACATCTGCTTGCTGCCTTATATACCCAGAAAAATGCTTCCCCTACCCTTACATGACTCCCCCTTCGATGCCTCACTTTGTGTCCACCTTCAACTTTGTTCCTTTCTAAAAATCTTTCCTTATAAAGATATTTCCCAGCCATTGTTTTGAAACCCCAATGTCCATATAGCTGGTCAACTACTCCTGCCACAGTTCTGGCCAGAGGTGGGTGTGCACATGGCTGATGACCTTACCTCTGACCAGAAAATCCTGTCTTTCTTTGACACCAGGGCTAAATATCACTGGCCTACCTCCTCTTATTTTAAGCATTTTCAGATATCGCACATGCTTTTACAGCACTTTGGAACTGGATCATGGCTCAGCCTCCTAGGCAGTCTAATTTTCCCCCTTGTTCGACATGCCCCTGTCCTACATCAGCTTTCCTATTACTACCAGGCATTGTGGGATTTTAAGGCCAAGAATGAAGGACCCAGGTTCTACTGTTGTGATCAATCCCTCACACCTTCTATTATCACTAGAAAATGAAATATCATCTGGCAGCACTTATACACCTACGTCAAGTGGGATAGATACTGGCTTATGCAATTTCAAATGTTGCATAACCTATATTACATGACAATAAAATTACATAAAATGGGCAAAGTCTCTGTAGATACTTGCACCAGATGTAACAAGGAACCAGACTGTCTTCTGTACATTCTATGGTCTTGAGACAGGGACATGAATTGAAATATAATTCTGAACATGATTCGTGCCCATCTTGATCCCCCTTTGGGATTATCAGATGCCTTTCTCCCTGAAATTTGCATTTTAGGGGGCTACTCCAACATTTTGATAGGAAAACAATGGATGCATGCTGCTCTTTTTTTGTCTGTGTGAAGAAAGTCATTCTTCGGCAATGGCTAGATCAAAGTATACCTCAGTACCTAGAATGGTGTAGGAAAATCATATTTGCCCTGCAAGCTGAGTTTCTTATTGCAAACATCACAGGTCAGCTTTCCAAGTATAACTCTATTTGGGCTCCCTTACAGACATTGTTAACATCCGAGTCATAACTTTGAATATCCCATGCCCTCTCCCACTCATTTTCCAGGGCAACCTCTTCCTGACATATTGTTTCCTCCTGGTCTCTGGGGTGTTCTCTTGGGTTTCTCCAGTGGGATGGGTTAGGGATGAAGCTTGAGTTGTTGGTGGTGGAGGGTGGAGTTTGGGATGGGGTTCTATAAAATGGATCCTTATATTACTGGTTTTCATTCCTGTTCATTGTACTCATAATTAGCTACCAGCTAGGTTTCTGCTTCAGTTCATTTGGTCTTGTATTTCCTGCAATTCTTCAGTAAAGTTTGTTAAATTTGAAAAAAAAGAACATTTTCAACTATCAGTATGATTAACTTTAATGAACTTGATTAACAAATGGTCAATAGATCACTTCCTCTGTCCATAACTGACCAAGAGAAGCTTAGAATTTTACAACATTTTAAGATCAATTGAGAATTTGGTGGCTCCACCTCTGTCCATTCAATAATGAATCAATTTGAATATCATAAGCAAAAGCAGGTTAGATTGGAGTGGCATGCCCTCACAATAACTCAATACATTCAACAAAAAAGGATACCAAGAGGGCTTAGAATCTTTGTGGAAGCCAATATGGGCTACATTGACGCTGCATTGAATACTAAATGGGACGGGATTGGGATCAGATGTTCCAAAGATTTTATGCTTTTGATTGTTGAGTTAATTACCAGAGAACTACAGAAAATTGAACCTAATTTAAAGCAGAATGAGACAGAAATAAAGAATAAATTATCTGCAGAAGAGCTTAAGAGTTATTTAGATAAAATGAATGCTCATTTGAATGATTATGAGGAGGAATTAAGAGCCATTAAACTGAAAAAGTTTAAAAGGGATTTGAATGACTACAACGAGAACCAGGTATACACATATAATAAAAATAAAATGGGATAAGACACTACTTACAGATATAATTAGTACACTGACTCTTCTGCACAATCCTCAGGTAATGAGGCAGAGTACTCAACCCACACCTAGGGGAGGATGTGGGAGTTTTTTTGGTGAGGGGGTTTGGAGGCTGGTGACCTTATTGGGGCAGACAGAAATGAGGATACCAATATACACAAGGCCCCATGAGAGGAGCTACAAAGGTACATGAAGAAGAAGCAGGACCATCAGGAGTCATGGAAACAGACAAAAGTACAGGGCAAGAAGAAGAAAGAAATGAAAAGAAGCAGGCAGAAGTACACCAAGACAAAAAAGCCACTCAGTCTCAGACCCTGAAAATCAACTGTTTTTTAACATTTTAAGTAGGACATTCACACTCCCAGAGAATGAAGTGTTATTTAAGAGACTTGTGTTCTGCCCTCACAGCAGAATCAATGAGTTTGAGCTCAAACTTGATTTAGATAGCTTTTTGGGGGAAAATCAGGCTTAGATATTTTTTGACACCCACCTGAAAAAACAGAAAGGGACATGGAAGAACAACAAAACAAGATGGTTTTGCGTAAGAAACTGCATTTAAAATCTAGCTTCATTCCACAGGGCGTGCCACACATAATTGAAACATATATTAATATGGTGAACATGGATGTGGAACTCTTGTTATGGAAAGAAAGAAATACTGACAGATGAACTAAGTTTAATCTTACAGGGGCAGAGTATGGAGCATTAAGGAAGCTAGAAAATGACCCTAAAATCATTATCAAAAGTGCAGACAAGGGTGGTGGCATAGTGCTTATGGAATACAGTAAATACATGGCTATGAGTTTAACACTACTTGAGGACAGTAGAAACTATTTGACTCTATCAGGAGATCCTACTGTCAAGATCAGAGATCTGGTTGGTAGTATTCTGCAAAATGCAAGAAGAAATGAATGGATTACTAATTGGGAGCAAAACTCTTTATTTAGGAACACTCTATCTATTCACATTTTTTACACCCTCACGGAAATTCATAAAGATTTATACAATTCACCAGGAAGGCTGATTGTTTCTGGCATTAATTCAGTAATGGAACCATTTTCAATTTACATTGACCATCACATTAGACACTTTGTAGAACATACCTACACATACATAAAGGATTACACAGACATTATAGAACTGATAGAAGCTCAGAATGACACTGATCTGCATGTCATGAACTGCCAACTAGCAACATGGGACCTTAAAGATCTGTACACCTCCATCCCTCATAGGTATAGTGTCTAGGCATTAGAAACACTGTTAGAAAATCAGATTGTGGAAGTAAAACCCCCAACTTCTTTACTTTTGAAGATGGCAGAAATAGTTTTAACACAAAATTACTTTCGATTTGAAAAACACTATTTTCTCTAGATATTGGGGGGACAGCGATGGAGTCTAGTATGGCCCCATCCTATGCTAATATCTTTATGGATAGATTTGAGAGCATATATGTATTCAGTGACAGGAATGTCTACAATAATCACATTCATCTTTGGAAATGGTTCATTGACTACATTATATGTATTTGGACTAGCAGTGATGAAGCCTTAATGTCATTTAATGTCTATTTAAACAACTGCTCATAAAACCTGATTTTCAACATCACAAATTGTCAGCAAGAGTTCTTGTTTTTGGATTTTCTAGTATAAAAGCAGGAGAACAGACTAGCCACCAGATCATACAGAAAGCCTACAGATAAGAACTCTCTACTCAGAGCTGACAGTTACCACCCTAGAAAACTGAAGTACTCCATCCCCTATGGACACATGATTAAGGCTAATAGAAACTGTACAGAACCAGAAGAATTTAAGAAGGCAGCAGAAGAGATGGGGAAAGATTTATTCAGAGCAGGTACAGTAAAGATATTATAGAAATGTCATAAGAAAAGATTAACAACCATGAAAGAAGTACTTTGTTCCTTAGGAAATAGGATAATGCTAACATGGAGGGACAGAAATAGGTAGTTTTTTTTCCTCAGTATACAATTATTCATTTTTTAATATAAAAAGAATTGTGAAAAAACACTGGGACATACTTGGAGGCAATCCATCTGGAGCCACAGTATTTGAAAATTCCCCTTCCCCACCATGGCCATTCCCAAAAGGAATAGAACCCTGGCCAATATATTAGTTAGGACTGAGCATCAGATTCCAGAAATTAGACCTATGCACTTTATGTCCTCTTTAGACATAAGTGGAAACTACCAATGTGGGCACTGCACTCTGCAATATTAGCTACAGGGTTAAAAAAATTAGGAACACTGCTCATGGTGAAGACATAACAATAAAACAATTTACTAGCTGTCAAACAGAAGGAGTAGTATACAGTATCTCCTGAAATGTCCCTGCGACAAGATCTATACAGGAAAAACTGAAAGGCAACTAAAGAATAGAGTGCGGGAACATAAGAGTGACATTAGGAGACTGGACCTAACATCACCCGTAGCGAGACATTTCATTGAAGCACGACATCAACTGCCTTAGATTCTTTGGTTTGGAAAACATTGACCCCAATCCAAGATGGGGGGATTATTGAACACAATTGTTGTTAAGAGAAGCCTACTACATTGACAGATTTGAGGCCACCAATCCCAAATATGGGCTCAATGACAGCATAGACTGGCAGCCCATCATTTGAACGTAAATGCTGTTGGTTAGGGGTTGGCATGTTAGTGGTGACTTCTACTTGCAGAACCCAGGGACAATTACCATTTCCCTTGCCTACTTGCTTTAAGCTTTGAGAAGATTTTGGTTCCAGACATGAGAATACATTGCTAAACAACAAATGACAATAATAGCTTCCTTTATGCAACAGATAGTGATTTGGGGACCTTGAATGTCTGTAGCCCGCTAATCTGAAATATGAGGACAGAGGTCCATCCAGTACAGTAAACATAAAATGTATTAATAATGATGGATATAGATTGCTGGTAGATTAAGCTTCGGCAGCCTTCCCCTCAGATTGTCAGGGGACACCAACACCACACTCATTAGGGAGGAGTGTTGTGTATCTCCTTAACATTTAGGAGAATTATTTGCATACAGAACACAGAATAATGCATAAAAATATGCTTATGACCCTATTGATCTTCTACGGTGGAATTACAGGGAGACGTCACACCCCTTCGGGGGGTGGGTTGTAGATCACCTTAGTATTGGGGAGAATTATTAATTTAGAGTTTATAAACTAATTTGTAAAAACATGCTTATGATCCTGTTGACCTTTCATGGTGGAAATGCAGGGCAACCCAGCCCCGGTTTGGGGTTTGGGGGTTGGGTGTAGATCGCCTTAATATTTAAGAGAACTGCTTATTTAGAGTTTTTGGAATAGTTTATAAAACCATGCTCATGATCCAGTTGACCTTCCATTGTGGAAGTGCAGGGCAACCCAGCTCCAGTTGGTTTAGTGATCAGTTTGTTCCTGTGTTTCAATTCTCCATTCTAGTTTCAAAAATGTGAAGATCACACTCTTATATAGTACTCATTTTTTAAGTGTGTGCACAAAAGAAAACTTTTATGTTGATTCACTCCTACATAAGTTTATGATACAGATGACTGAGACAACATGGGAGCTAATTAAAACAGAGGATATTACACTGTCAGAGCTCAGAAGACACTTGGACCAGTTCATCCTAGTGCTGCAAATATGCAGGTTGGGCAGCCAGGGGTTTTCTACCAGGTTTTTGTGTTCTGGTGGTTTCCCCTTTGCCCGATTCTTCTGAGCACATTTGCTTAAATAATCTCAAACTAGAGAAACTCCTAAAGCACTTTCTAGAACTTTTACAAAATGTAGAAAACTTTCCTTAGCTTTTGGGGTTGCTAAGTAACATTTATCCTTTGCTGTATGGGTCACACAGTCATGTGATGGTTACTGCCCAATCATGCCCGATCACCCCTGCAACAGATTCTTTAAAAGGAGCTGTGTAGGAGACCCAGTTCGACTCCATAAGAAAAGAGAAATGTGAGCCGATAGGGTCCATATGAGAAAGTCATTCCATCCAAAAGTGAGTACTGCTTAAAGAAGCTTAAAAGTAAGCATTGTTTAAACAGAATGTACTGCCATTTAAAGGAACAGAGTTAGCAAAGGATGCCAGACAACTGAAAGTAGTAACTACTTTTGAAAACATAGGAAAGCTGTAGTGGTGTCTCTCTTTGGTTAAAAAATGAACTGTGAAATAGCTATGCAAATGTACTTGTTCAGTTAACCAGTAAATGAGTGATATGTATATATATATATATATATATGTTAGCTAGAGGAAATATGGTGAATTAAGAATAATGACAAGGGGACTTGCCCTCCTATAAAGGGCAAGGCTGTATGTCCTCGACAGCCCTTCCTCAAGGTGCTAGCAGTTGGAATTAGGAACCTGGAGGGAGGGAGGGCTGGGGCAAAATGATAAGACAGGCTGGGGCAGGATTCACCAGGCAGTCAGGAGAGAAGGATTGAACAGAGGGAAAGAGAGAGCGAGAGAGAGAGAGTAGGGAAGGGTGCAATAAAAGGGGGCACCCAGTGCAGCAAGCCCTTTTTGCTTGCTGGTATTTCATACTGCTGGGTGCTTTTTAGCATCCACTTAGAGACCCTGTAGCCAGCACTTCCATTCAGTGTTTCCTTTTATTTTAAACAGTTGACTTTCTTGCTCAAATTCCACTTCCCTGGTTGCGAGTTGCAAGTTGCAAGTTACGATTGGCGATCTACGAGTGTGAGCTGCGTTTTTGTTTTACATCTGGTTTATGAAGTTCGACTCACAATTTGGGAGCTGCAAGCTGCGCCTGGCCTGGCATCCGTGTGCGAAATGTGATTTGTGGAACCCCCTTTATGTTGGTGTTTTTGTGATCTGTGATTTGGGGTGGGTTTTCTGGCTGAATGCATCTTCTTTCAGGACAAGAGACCCCATTTATGAGAGGGGTCAGAACTGGAGGCACGGCCAAGGAGTTTCAATGAATCCCTTCAAGCCAGTGGTCGGACAAGTAAGGTTTTCCACTTCTAGCCAGTGGTCAGACAAGTAAGGTTTGCCTGTCTGAGACAAATATTTTTGGTTTGGGGATGGTAAGAGATTTGTTAACAAAAAAAAAAGACATGTCCCAACGCTGCCACCAAGGTTCACCCGCAAGGGTGGTATACAGTGCAGCTGTCCAGCAGGGTGTGTTGTAGGGCAGAATTAAGACTGCAAGATAATTGAGTCAAAGTTGTTCTGAGGTATTTAAAGGGAAAATTCTGGCAGCCGGGGGTGAGGGAGGAGTATCCAACAACAGGCTGCCCTTATAGCTAGGAGGTAATACCTGGGAGAAAAAAACGGAGGTCTGCCATGTTCAAAAATACCAAACCTGCTCAGCATTGGGGAACAATTTAAGAATTGTAGCAAGCTGGATGTCATCTTGGGGAAGCCATGTGGCAGCAACCATTTTGTGTATGGGCCCCAGCTCTAGGGAAGGGGGCATTGCAAGACCTGAGGATGAACAGTTGGTCAAGCCATGTACCTGTTTCACAATGTTGGCGAGGGAAGTAACAATTTGATGCAATTTACTAGCTATTTTGTTTGCTTTCAGTAGTATTCCAAGCTGACACTGCACGGACTACATGGCAAACAGTGTATTGGCTAGCACAATTATAAAACCGCAGCCTCTATTGAAGTTGTATGTTTCTCCCTCTATTTCATACACTGGGTGCTAGGACAAATTAATCACAGGAAAATCTATCCTAGAGAGTACTGAATTTTAGGAAAGTAAGAATTTAGAGAGCAGATAAGCTCATGTGTAATATCTTTCTACTCAGTAAATCTGAACTCACTGTTTAGAATGTTTGCCATGCTAGGATGAATTAATCTATGCCATTCTAAAGCACAATACTGAGGGTTTCAAAAAAACACAAAAAAACAAACAGCAGGTAAAATATAGGTGCCCCATAGAATGATTTTAGCTGTAAACAAAATGGGTCTTTAATACATGTCCTTACATAATGAGGTACACTCTGTGTGTACTGATCATTCTAAAAGGAAGAAATGGCTGTCTGGGGAGGCCTGACCCAGTTTACAAAAAAAAAAAAAGTAGATGACAGACAGATGGTTTAAAGATTTAAAAAAAAAAGAGAAACAAGTACCACTGAGGCCATTTCGCCTATGGTTCTAACCGGTCTATTGTGTTATTCGCAGCTTCAACTTACAGAACATTAGGATGGCACCAAATAAGAAGACATCCAAAGAGGAGACTGTGAGGCAATGGGTGCAGATGATGGAACAAGCTAAAAATTCCTGAATGCCATGGAAAAGGAGCAGGCAGGGTCAGAGCCAGGTAAGCCGGGGAGAAAGAGGAAAGAAAGGAGGACGGCTGGATCAGGGAGAGGGTCAAGGGGAGGTAAGCCACCAGCCCATGGTGATTTGGCACCAAAAACCCATAGTGAGCTGTGACCTGCTGCCCCCCAGTCCCAGTCCTTCCACCAGCCAATCCCCGTCTGACACCCCCTGCTGGTGCTACAGGCCCCACTGCCAGACCTGTCCATGATACCGGGGGGGGATTCAACTGCTGGCACACAACCGATGCCTCCTGTTGAACCACCTTTACCAGTGACCACAACAGCGGCAGAGGCACTGGGCCCCACCAGAGCAGGTACATTAGAAAAATGGTGGGGGGGCAGTATAAAGGAGTATGTAGAGCAGATGCTAGATACCATGGGGGAGAGTGGGGTGGCACAGATGGAGAAAGTGCTTGGGGAAATTAGGAAAGGAAAAAGGGGGTAGGCCAGGTGGAGTCCGTAGTGGGGCATGCCACTACCCAGAACAATTTGGATATGGGCCCACTGGGGGTACGCCTGGGAAACCATGTTCTTCTGGTCACTAAAGAGAAGATTTGGAGGGGGAATACAAGGATATGTTCTCTCTGGCAAACAAGGAGAGCTTAAAAAAACACTAGGAAAGGGAGAAAGTCAAGGAGACAGGCATGGCCATGGCAGTCAAGAAGGGAACAAAGCAGAGAAAGGAAAAACATGGGATGCATGGACAGTGGGTTTCACCCATTACAGTGCGATAGTACAGGAAAAGAGGTTGGAGTTAGCAAGACCATTGTCGTCCTACTTTCTGATTGTGCGCAGTGCATACGAGATGTGGGGAGGTACAAATTGGATTCAGTATGATGAAATGTTCCAAACCCACATGGCAATGGATGGGAATGTCTATTAGGACATCAGCATTCGGATATTTGGTTTGAGACCATGATGGTACCTGGGGGATCTGAGGGAGACTGGGGCAGGTCCTCGAGCCTGGCCCAAAATTGATGTTGGAGCTTTAATAGGGTGCACTGCTCTTGGCCCAACTGCCTATTCCAACATGCATGCTCAAATGCAGTGGCAGTCACCCTGCATCGAGTTCAGGACCAACACGAGGAAAGGAGAATGTCGGGAGAAAGGCATGGCAGTGGCAGTCAAGCACTGGGGGTCAACATACACATCCTTTCAGGGAAGTCATTCAGGGCAGAGGATCATGAGGATGGCAAGTCAAGGCAGAAGTTTCAATGGGGGGCAAGGGGGGGCCAGGTTTTTAGCTAGGCAGGATACAGGAAAAGGAGAGGGGACAGGATTTGGGATGGGGGAACTGGAAAACTTCAACCTGGGCTTTACCCTGGTTAAACTGGCTGTACTGAAAGCCTGACTAAGGCCCTGGACACACTGGGGGACTTAAAATGGTTTAAGTGCCTTAAAACAGTGTAAATCCCCCTAGCACTGTTTGCAGACAGACTACAAGCCCCTTAAAACGTTTTAACAAAAGTGTTTTTAAACTCTGTTTAATATCTAGTCTTAAAACCATTTTTAAAAATGTTTTGGAGCTAGCATGGTTTTACTTACAGGTCTGTCCAGGAGTAAAAGTGTTTTAAGCTGTAATGGTTTAACTAAAACAGTTATAGCTGCAGTGTGTCCAGGCAAGCACAGTTCTGTGTGTTGGACTTAACACAGAATAGCTACAAGGAGAACAGATTTGACACTAGCAGTGTGGCCACACTAAACAGTTTTCAAAAATGGTTACTGAGTAGTGTAGCTGCATTGAAATGGTTTAGCTAAACTGGTTTTAAAAACGGTTTCAAAAACAGTTCTGTAGTGTGTCCAGGGCCTAACAGGCTACCCAGACAAGAGGGCAGCAAAAACCTTGGAGAAGGTTTCTGCAAGGGGTTTAGCCTCTGTTATAGGGGGCAATGGGTAGCAACACAGACGAGGAACCTGAAGTCGGTAAGGAGGCAGGAGGAACTCCTCCGCCGGAAGATTGACAAAGAGTTGTGAGCCGGTCGAGTTGAGAGCCCTTTCACAGAACCTCCTTTGTACAATCTCAGGGTCTCCTCACTGGGGCTGGTACCTAAATAACAGCCATGCATATTCAGAGTGATTCATCATCTGCCCTACCCGGCAGGGGAGTTGGTGAATGACTGCAGTAGTGTGGAGGATAGTAGGGTATCATGTGATACTGAATGAGGCAGTAAGGTTGATCAGAGTTCAGAATACACCATGGCTAGCAAAGACAGACATTGAGTCATCCTTTTGCTTGCTACCTGTAAGACCAGAGTACTGGGATTTGCTAGGTTTCTGGATAGGGGCGACTACTACTTTGATAAAGCTATGCCAATGGGTTGCTTGATAACATGCACAGCTATTGAGACCTTCAACACCTGGCTGCAATGGGTATTCCATACAAAATAGGGAGCCAAGGCATTCCTACATTATTTGGACAATTTCCTACTGATTGGAGAAGGAAGTTTTGGGGTGAAGGAAATGTTAGAAGAATTTGGAGTCATGTGCCATACCTTGGGAGTGCTGCTGGTGCCCAAAAAATCAAGGGGCCTAGCCAACACCTTGAGTTTTTGGGAATAGAAATCAGTGCAACAGCGGGGGGTTTTCAGCTGCCTCAGGACAAACTCTTACACTTGAGAAAGTTGCTAAAGGTGGTCATGGGTCACAGGAGGGTCCTCCTTTGCATGGTGCAGCAGCTGATAGGACACTTGAATTTTACATGCCAGGCCATAGTGCTGGGGCAGTCTTTTACACGCCTCCTTGCGCAGGCAACAAGGGGGGCTACCAGACTACACCATTGGGTCAATATCAAAAAAGGGATGAAGGATGACCTAGAGGTGTGGGAACATTTCTGGGACCAACACAACAACGTCACATTCTGGCAAGATGACTGGGTTTTCAACACAGACCTGGAACTCTGCACTGACGCATGAGGGAGCTTAGGGATGGAGGCCTATTTCAAAGGAAAATGGATGTCAGAACCCTGGCCAGAATGGTGGATCTGCCAGGGCCTGGGGAAGGATATCACATTCCTGGAAATATTCCCAGTTTGGTAGCTACTCTGTTGTGGGGGTAGGCTTTGAGGAACCAAAAGATCACATTTTGATGTGACAACAGGTCAGTGGTGGAGGTCTTAAACAAGAAAACGGCAAGACCAGAGAGGGTCATGAGGCTGATGTGGTAGCTGGTATTGCAGGGCTTGAAGCTAAGTCTATCCTTTAGGGCAAGGCACACTGTAAGGACATGGAACACTTTAGCTGATAGCCTTTTCTGCCTATAAGTGGAATGCTTCCAGGCAGTAACCCCAGGGGTGGAGCAACGAAAAACCAAGATCCCTCAGCTGACATGGGAAACTGGGTGGAAAGAGCCGAGCTTCTATTTCCAAGTTCCTGGGCACCAAGGACCTTGAAAGCATATGAGTCATCCTGACAGATTCTGTAGGCCTTCCAAGAGAGGCTGGGATTCGAGGTAAGTAGGCTGGTAACTGAAGAACAGCTAGTGAAGTTCATCGTGGACAGCTTGGGGGAAGGGAGGGCCATCTCAACCATGGGGGTCCATTTATCCGCAATAGGCACCATGTGTACCCTGAAAGGCTGGAGGGACCCTGGAAAAGGTAATTCATTCAGGAGAATGATGCAAGGTTAGCAGCGGGTTCAAGGAAGGGAGCAGGACAAGAGGCGGCTGATATCTGAGCCCCTGTTGGCACGACTGATTGAGGCATTGCCGATGGTGTGCCATTCCTCACTTGAGGCGGCGGTATTCGCTGCAATTTTCATCACTGTGTATCACAGATCTTTCAAGGTAAGTGAGGTTTTTGGGACAGGGTGGACTATAGAGGGAGGATCTCAGTGGGTGACCTCCAGTGGGTAGAGAACACAGTCAGATTGATGATTAGGTGGCCCAAGACAGACCAGGCAGATAGAGGTGAGACAGTGAAACTGGAAGGTCAGGGGCAGTCTATGGTATGCCCAGTTAGGACATTACGAACATACACAGCAGTATGCCCGACTGGCTGGTGCCCCTTGTTCCTGCATGGAGACGGGTAGTGGGTCACCAGTACCCAAACGGCAGCAGTATTATGGAAGTATTTGCTTTTCCTCGGAGAGAACCCTACCGGATACTCACCACACTCATTTAGAATAGGAATGGCCTCTCAGGCCGCCGCCCGATGTGTGGCAGCAGAAGTCATCAAGAAACTAGGTAGATGGAGGTCAGGATGCTACAAAACATATATTAGAGAACTGTCTGGCTGATACTAATGCTGTTTTTCTTTGTTTCCTGAAGGTGAAGTGATCAATTCTCCTTTTTTCCTTAAGCAGGGGCAGGCAAAAGCAAAGAAAAAAGATGGGGGGGGGGGAGCCTGGATATGTATCTCACGTGTTTCTGTTTTGTCACCTAGGTAAGACCAGGAAGTTAGAGGTGTGGATCTGTGGCCACTCATTTATTTACTGGGTGGAGCGGAGAACAGTGGTGAGAGTAGGGGGGGCAGCTGTACCATGATTGGAACAAGGTGCGGCTACAGTGGCACAGCATAAGAGGAATGTGGTAGAGACAGCTGCTACCATTGCTGCAGGATATGTGGAGAACAAAGCCTGCACCAGATTTGCTGGTTATAAACCTAGGGGGCAATGACCGCTGCACCCGACCATGGCTGGACATTTATCTGCAGATCAAATGGGACTTTTATACCATAAGGGAGTGGTGGCCAGGTTCCACCTTGGCGTGGACTGAGATACTTCCTAGGAGGGTCTGGAGACAGGCCCAGGGCCTTAAGGCACCAGAAAAAGCCAGGAGGAGAATGAATCATAGAGATTACAGGTCTGTTCATCAAATTGGGGGGAAGGAGCATAAGGCATGAGAGTATAAGGGAAATCGATGTGGAATACTATAGGTCTTATGGGGTACACCTCTCTGACATGGGACTAGATTTATTTAATATGAAAATCAGCCTAGCGATAGATGGGTGGAGGCAGACAAGAGGGGTAGGGAGTCCCAGAGACAGCCTGTGGTGCTTAAAAGGGGTGGAGATGAGGACAGAAAAGGGGAAGACCACCATCCAACTTAAGCTGGAGATGATCTATTGGGCATAAAAGGGCGGGAGAACCCAGCCTAGGGTTTACAGCTAGGGCCGGAGAGATTGTGGGGGGACCTCAGAACACCCAGAGGCCCCTGCATGAATGTATACACACGTGCGCAGACTCAAAGAAAGACAAAAGGAAGAGGCTG
Organism: Neoceratodus forsteri; assembly: GCA_016271365.2. Lineage (NCBI taxonomy): Eukaryota > Metazoa > Chordata > Ceratodontiformes > Ceratodontidae > Neoceratodus > Neoceratodus forsteri. Next base: position 556,157,676 of record CM028135.1, on the reverse strand, counting down.
GGATTTACATCTGGTTCATATAGAGAATTGGTGGGGACTGAGGTTTATACCTGGTCCCAAGGAGATGTAAAATCCATTGATCAAAATTGTATGTCAAATTGTACTGACTATGATGATGTGATATGATATGACTTGTACAGTATAAGAAAATTGAAATTGAAGGATATGATTCAATAAAATGTAAGCCGACTGAGCACCATCATTAAGGGTGTGGGACTCTTATTTCTGGGAGTGACGGATCTGAGGTCAAGGAGACTTGCCCTCCTTTAAAGGACAAGGCCATTTGTCATTGGAAGCCCTTCCTCAAGGTGCTAGCAGTTGGAACTAGGAACCTGGAAGGGGGGGCAGGGCAAAATGATAGGCTGGGGGTGGGATTTACCAGGCAGTCGTGAGACAAGGATTGGACAGGAAAGATAGAGTGAGATCAGGGAGGGGGGAAATAAAAGGGGGCACCCAGAGCAGCAAGCCCTTTTTGCTTGCTAGTATTTCACACTGCTAATGATTTGTCCCACCCGCCTTCCCTCAGAGGAAGAAAATGGGGAATACAAAGAGTCGTTTCATTTAAGGCCGGTCAGCGGGGACTGGAAGGACTGCTGAAGGTGGACAGCAGTGGATGCTGGAGAATGAATAAGGGGGCATAGAAGGGAGGGAGAACCCGGCCTAAGGTTTACGCTAGGACTGGGAAAGATTGTAGGGGGGACCTCCGGGACACCCAGAGGCTCCCAATGAGGGCACGATGTATGCACACATGTGCAGACTCAGAGAAAGACAAAAGGAAGAGGCTGGGATTTACATTCAGTTCATATAGAGAATTGGTAGGGACCGAGGTTTACACCTGGTCCCAAAGAGATGTAAAATTGGATAACCAAAATTGTACCATCATTAAGGGTGTGGGACTCTTATTTCTGGGAGTGACGGATCTGAGGTCAAGGAGACTTGCCCTCCTTTAAAGGACAAGGCCATTTGTCATTGGAAGCCCTTCCTCAAGGTGCTAGCAGTTGGAACTAGGAACCTGGAAGGGGGGGCAGGGCAAAATGATAGGCTGGGGGTGGGATTTACCAGGCAGTCGTGAGACAAGGATTGGACAGGAAAGATAGAGTGAGATCAGGGAGGGGGGAAATAAAAGGGGGCACCCAGAGCAGCAAGCCCTTTTTGCTTGCTAGTATTTCACACTGCTAATGATTTGTCCCACCCGCCTTCCCTCAGAGGAAGAAAATGGGGAATACAAAGAGTCATTTCATTTAAGGCCGGTCAGCGGGGACTGGAAGGACTGCTGAAGGTGGACAGCAGTGGATGCTGGAGAATGAATAAGGGGGCATAGAAGGGAGGGAGAACCCGGCCTAAGGTTTACGCTAGGACTGGGAAAGATTGTAGGGGGGACCTCCGGGACACCCAGAGGCTCCCAATGAGGGCACGATGTATGCACACATGTGCAGACTCAGAGAAAGACAAAAGGAAGAGGCTGGGATTTACATTCAGTTCATATAGAGAATTGGTAGGGACCGAGGTTTACACCTGGTCCCAAAGAGATGTAAAATTGGATAACCAAAATTGTATGTCGGATTTTACTTATTATGATGTTGTGATATGGTATGACTTGTACAGTATTAGAAAACTGAAATGGAAGGATATGATTCAATAAACTGTAAGCCGAATGAGCACCATCATTAAGGGTGTGGGACTCTTATTCCTGGGAGCGACTGCTCACTATTTGTCATTCTTTTGCAGCATAACTCATGAGGAGATGCCCTAATTAAATGAATGATAGCATTTGGGAGACTATAACTATTTGAATATTTGAACATTTAGTATAACCTGCATTCATTTTGAAGTCAGCAACAGGGACATAATTCATAATGATAGGCTAAAGAATGTTGATGGTTTATCTTGTTTATTTTATTTCATTATTTCATTAGGAGAGAATAGCCTCAAAGAATGCTAAAGAAATATTAACAGATTTCAACTGTCCTTGACTTAAAAGGGAACATAAATAAATGGCAACTAGAGATACATGTTTAAGCATTTATTAACGATACATAAAGACAGATTAAAACATATCTGGTTTATTTAGACTTTATACTGACTTCTCTCAAGAAATATGAGCACCACGAAAAATAACGTAAAATATGGAAAGAAAGTTTTTTTAATAATATGGTGGGATACACTCTTATGTGTGATTCTGAACTTTGCATACTCTCATTTTCCAATTTGGGCAGTATTTATTTATTTTCATTTATTTATTTCAGTCTCGGAATTAAACCACATGAGCTCAGAGCTCTTTACATTGGTCCCACGTTTAGTTCACAATAAAAAACATAAAAATGCACAGGAATGGAGAGAGGATTATATAATGGAGCAGACAAGATAATCAGGAAGTGGGTGTAGGGGCCAAATAATAGATTTACAGGTATTAGATGCCTGACGGTAGTGGCAGGTTAGTAGAGAGGAAGAAAGTGCAGGGTGAGCAGGGGAGGAGTCCCAAGTGGCAAGAAAGCACACAATACTGTGAGAATGAAGCTGGGCAAAGGGGTAGAGGGTGTGTGTGGATGCAGAAGGTGAGGGTGGGGGAGAGGAGGCAAGAAGAGAATGGCAGCTAGTGAGGGTGATGGGAGAGGAGGCAAGGAGGAAGGAGCAGTCTCACGGAAGGTAGGGAGCAGGGGTGGGAAGTGAGGGATTGGGAGTTGTGGGGAAGGCAAGGGAAGGAGAAGGGATAAGGATAATATATTGGTATTTCTGTTTTTTACACAGAACTATATAGGAATTTAATTTACTATTGAGGATTTAAACTATACAAGTCACAGTGAAGCAACCTACGGTGAGGTTATTTGTTCCAAGTCTAAATATATATATATATTTTTTGTACTTTAAAATTGTGATAATTATATTTATATATATTTTTAATGTTTTCTAGTCCAGTGCTTTATCACTGATGAAGGATCATAATCCGAAATGTTTGATGTGGGCACTATACATAATTGAATCTAAATGTCTATATGAATGAAGCTGCCCATTAAATATAGGATAAAGTATGGGGTGCAGTGTGGTACGAGAATGTAACACACCCCGGAGTTGTTGGATGGCACATAAACCTCGAGGGCGAAGCCCAAGGGGTTTATGGCAGCCATCCAACAACAAGGGTATGTGTTAAATTAGAGTTAAACACACTGCACCCCATATTTTGTTTTATATAATTACTACATTGTGTTTTTTTTTTCCACAGAGGAAGTGCAATCACTTATGTATGGAGCCTAGAGTAGTCTGGATTGCCGGATGTAACATTTCAGAGGATTTATTATATCCACTCAATACTGTAATACCTACTCAGGTATTATGGTATTTAATACACGGCTTTTTCAATGGAAAAAAAACACAACCCAGTAATTATATAAGCTTTATACACTTTGGGTGAGTGGGCTCCATCGTTAACATATCCCTCTATCTAGTATTAGCCTTGCTTCGGTAAGGAGCTACTCCCTGATTATAACATTTTCTGTTTTTACTGAGGTTGGCTGGACTGGAACACTTTCTTTTGAGTTGAACTTCAACTGCCAAGTTCTGGACCATTCCTCCAGTTTCTTCAGGTCAGACTCCATCCTTGCTGCACCTTTCTGTGTGTCTACCCTGTTGCAGAGCTTTGTGTTGTCTATAATCAGGCATGTTTCCCCTCTAAACCCTTTTGCAATGTCACTGATGAATATGTTAAAGAGTTTGGCTCCCAGTACTAAGCCCTGAGGGACTCCACTGATCACCTTGCCCTCCCTTGATAGTGTGCCATTTACTAGCACTTTCTGAGTTCTGCCCTGAAGCCAATTTCCTACCCAATTTACTACTGTATCTTGCTCCCCACCCCTCTGTTCTCCAGTTTATTGATAAGCCTTCTATGTGGAATGGCATCAAAGGCCTTACTGAAATCTAGATATACAATATACATGGCTCCATTCTGGTCCACTACTCTGGTGACCAAGTCAAAAAATTCATTCATGTTTGTTTATCAGGACCATACAGTAGTGAAGCTATGTTGTTTGGGGTCTAACTGTCTGCTGGCCTCCAGGGATGCCACTATCCTTTCCTTTAATATTGTTTCCATGATTTTTCCCATGATTGAGGTGAGGCAGACAGGGAGGTAGTTCCCGGCCTCCTCTCTGCTGCCACTCTTGTGTAAGGGCACCACAGTGGCTTTCTTCCAGTCCTCAGGTAACTGTCTTCTCTCCAGTGATCTGTTGAAAACTGTGGCCACAGGAGCAATGAGTTCTACCCTGAGTTCTTTTAGGACACATGGATGAATTATGTCTGGGCCCATGGCTTTGTCCATTCTTAGTTTCTTGAGTTCCAGTAGTACTCTTTCCTTTGTAATGGGGATCATATCTCCCTCCTGGTTTTGGTGTCCTTTTTTGCTATGTGATGGACCATTTCCATTATCTTCTTGTGTAAACACTGAGCAGAAATAAGTGTTTAAAACTTCTGCTTTGCCCTTATTCTCTTTCACGTGCTGACTATAGGTGGTTTTCAGTCTAACAATTCCCCCCCTTGGTCTTTCTCCTTTCACTGTTATACCTGAAGAATGTTTTGTTTCCACCTTTTATACCATCAGCAATCCTGTGTTCGGTTTGTGCTTTTGCAGCTCTGATTTTTTGTCCAGCCTCCTTTAGCTTGGTCCTGAATTCTTCTCTGTCATTTTCTGTGTATGTTTCCTTCTATTTTTGGAAGGTTGTCTTTTTTGCCTGCACTGCTGATGCCACTTCCTTTGTGAATCACAGTAGATTCTGCCTCCGTTTTGCTTTCGTGATTACCTTTGGATATTTTTTGTTACCCTGGTTAGTGTATCCTTCAGTGCTTCACAGCACTCCTCTACATTTCCGTCTGGCATATTCTGGTGAAGTTTTGTAAAGGCAGACCTCATTTCCCTAAAGTCTGCATTTCTGAAGTTTAGTATTTTTGTCTTGATATGTAGGTATTTTCCTTTCTATTTATTGTAAGCCAGATTGATCAATGGTCACTGTTGCCTATATGTGCTCCCACGCTAACATCTGTTACCCTAATACTGTTTGTTTGTACAAGGTCGAGAACTGCAGCCTCCCTCATTGGTATGTTCACTAGCTGTGTCAGCCTGCCCCTTGAAGTGTTACAAGGAATTATTTACCCATACCTGTTGTGGCTGTATAGGAGGTCCAGTTTATGTCTGGTAGGTTGAAATCTCCTACGAGTAGCAGCTTGCCTTTGTGAGCCATCATTAGAATGACTTCTAGTAGTTCCTTGTCCTTTCCCTCATCTTGTGATGGAGGCCTGCACACTGTCCCCACCCGTACAGGGGCCTTTTCCCCTGTGCAGTTGGTTATCCATAGTGTCTCTGTGCTGTCTTTGGTCCCCTGGATTTCTGAAGCTTTGATATCTTCCCTGGCGTATATTGCTACCACTCCACCTTTTTAGCCTATACGGTCTTTTCTGAATAGCGTGTATCTTGGGATTGTGATGTCCCAGGTGTGGTGATCCATGAACCACATCTACGTTATTGCTACCAAATCTAGTTTAACTTCTGTCATTATGACGATTAGGTCTAGAATTTTGTTTGCCAGACCATAAGCATTTATGCACATTGATCTGCAGGTCTGGTCCCTTTTGCTATTGGATGTAGTATTGGTTTTGCTTTTTTATATTTGGTTTTGGTGTTGCATCTATGATGCTCTATCTTTTTAGTAGGATCTGTATCTGGCCAAAAGTAAGATGTGTTATTTGATGATGGGGGAAGGGGTACTAGCTTTTCCCTGTGTTGTACGGGTGCTAGTGGCCTCTCCCCTCCTGCAAGTTTAAATGGCTGTGAAAGACATCAAACTTTTGGCCTAGTGCATGGACTTCCTCTTTTGTGAGGTGCAGGCCATCGTATTTAAAGATGTTCCGCTCCCAGAAGTCATTCCAGTCCCCTATGTAATGGTGTCCCTTTTCACCACTCCAGTCTTTGAGCTATGAGTTGAGTTCTCAGATCTCCTTTTCTCTGAGTTTTTGCCCGCTGCCACTATTTTTCCCAGATGGATAGAATCTCAGAGAAGGATACTGTGGATGTAATGGAAGTTAACCGGTCTGCTACTGTGGAAAGATGTTACTTGGTTTCTTCCATGGAACGAGTAGTGAGTTTGTTCATTCCTAGGTGGATTAGGACATGTGTGCTAGCACCGGCCTTATATATGATCTCTTCTATATGGTCCTTGTTTCTCCAAGATAATGCCCCTGGGAGGCAATGAACTGCCACTGTGGAATGACTGCTTTGTTGCAGGTGATGCCCTGCTTCATGAATTATGGAGTCGCCTATGATTAGAAAGGGTTTCTTGGAGTCTTTGTTTTTTATGGTGTTGCTGCTCAGGTTTGGTTTTTGTTCTTGTTCTAGAATGCCAATTATTATATCATTTGCACTGGTGGGTTGTTCTGTTTCAAGCAGTGAGAATCGATTGTACATACATAATGGGCTAGTTTCTGATGATTGCATGTGAGGGGTTTGTTTTTTGAGTTTTGGATAGCAATTACCAATCATTTGCCATCCTTCTGGTCCAGTTTTTCTTTCTGGTAGTGGAGTTTGGGTGCGGGGGTATAGTATGGTGGGCTGAGTCCAAAGGAAGGTTATCTCAGCCCAGGTGGCTTGGAGTTGAGCTCGTAAGTCGCCAATGACCCAGCAGGTAGGACAGTAGCTGATGCAGTGGATGAATTCCCCGTAAAAGAGAGTCCTACAATGTCTGCAGTGTATAAGTTCCATTTGTGGTGACACGGATGAAAAAAATAAACAAATAAGAGTAGTTGGGTAAGATTAAGTAGAAGGAAAACAAATAAGGGTAGTTGTGTAAGGTTGGGTGGATGAGAAAGTAACTACCAGAATGACCCTTGTGATTGAGTGATACAAGTGATTTATAGAATTTTTATTTGTGTTTCCCTTCCCCCTTTGTTCAGTGTGTATGTGTAAGAGTAGTGCAGGTGATGAGATGTGATATGGACAAAATAGAAAAGCACATCCTGCCTTGTAGTTAGTTCAGGTGGGAATTGGGTGGTGACATGCAGAATCTATATAAGAAGAGGACCCTGGATTGTGCGACGTCATTGCACGTCTGCACTCCTAGGGAACAAGGAGGAAAAACTAGCAGCATCACTCATGGCAGCTTGATGGCTGCAGCTTCCAGAGCCTGGTGGCGGCTCGTAGGGTGACCTGACATGGCGGTATTGGATCCTTGCCTGGCGTGGGGACTTAGGGGGGCCCCTCTCATGGGTATAGCAGCAAATGCCAGCCTGTGTGTAGGGGCACCCCAAGGGGCCATCGGGGGAAGCGTAGCGGTGGCTGGATGTTTGGCAGAGTGGTGGCTGCACAGGAGGAAAAATCAGGTTGTAAAACAAAAAAAAAAGAAGAAGAAGAGGACCCCGGGAGTGGGTGGGATTAGAGGATTGGGTTGGGGCAGAATCTTTGTTTCTCCTTTGTGCTGAAAAAACAATCCATTTGTTAAGGTCTGCCACTTAATACCACAATTAGCCCATCACTATTTCAGTAGTGGGTACAGTAGTCAATGAAGCTCAGCAGATGGTAAGGCTAGGGGCTGGACCACACTATTTCAGTAATGGGTACAGCAGTACAAATGCTGATTTAAATATAGCAGCCAAGAATTCAGGATAAGTGTTCCAACTGCTCCTTATGATGAGAGAGCAGCTGCTGGCTGGTTCTGAGCAGAGTGAGCAAGGAAAGAAACCGCCTCAGTGGAGAAAGGAGCCCGGACTTTGCACTCCAAGGGGGATTCACTCAGGTAGAACTGCTGTCAAGGAATCCCTGCTTCTGCACCCATCAAAGTCTGCCTTCCCTCCGTGACTGGTCTCTTTCTAAGTTGGTGAAGATCAGTGAAGCTCAGCAGGCAGTAAGTCTAGGGGCTGGATCACACTTGGCATATGCCTCCTAGGGTTGCCCTTTGTGTCTGAGCTGTTGGTTCTGGTTGTTTCTGACTGAGAACTTTCTATTAGCTGAACATTATTTCAGTAGTGGATTCAGCAGTCAGTGAAGATCAGTGAAGCTCAGCAGATAGAAAGGATAGTGTTTGGACAGCTCTTGGCCCATACCTCCTAGGGGTGCCTTTTGTGAGACCTCAGTATGCCTGCCTCTTCTTCAATACTGTGTCAGTGATCTACTTTCATTATTAAAGGTCTCACTTTGCCACAAACTGTGGCTTTAGTACTTATGTATAGTATAGAATATGTGCACTCTGCCTTGTTATATGTTGGCTGGCTGAGGAAGTGAGTGGAGGGCTGTGCCAGTTGCCATATTTCAGCAGCAACACCAGAATGTCAGGTATGGGAGGGGTTGAGAGAGTGGGTTGCCAGTGATGTGATGCAGGAGGCCTGTAGATGCCGTGAATGACTGTTTGTATAGGGAACAGCCAACGGAGGGTGAGGGATACCACTTGACACCAGGAAATATTATTTTTCTTGACACTTTTTATATGTGTTTACACAGCAGCAACACTGCTAACTCTTGTATCATTTATTTATTTATTTGAATTTTGGTAACCAGGTAGGCCCAGTAAGACCATGCAGTCCCTTTTTCAGTGTTGACCCGGGAGACAATTACAGTACCATACAACTCGACAAATACAGGGAATTATTAAAGAGCAAAAAGTCAACAATTAATTCAAGGGATATATAGAGACGTCAAGATAGTTAACTTAATAAGCAACCTTAATATTTACATTGAGCGTAGACAAAAATTGTTGTATATTTACAATTTAATACATTGGAATGTACATATTTACAAACACGTGCACAACACACTGTTTTAACATCAGTTGTAATGTATGCCAAACAGCACAGAAGGTAGTGATTAACTAAAACAGATGCAGTGGGGAGGTTTAAGTATATAAGAGTTATTTGTAACACAGTCAAGGCATTGGCAATTTGTATGACCACTGGTCACCAGGGAGCTTGGTGTCATTGCAAGGGCAGGAATTTCCCTGAACATATGGGGGTAGGGATCAATGACTGGGGGTGCCACTGGATGCCAGGGTCCTTCTTTTAAGATTTGGGCTGGCAGTCAGTCAGAGAGGTGCCACTAGGCAGCAGAGATTCAAATATTCTATACTGGTCTGGTGATTGGAGAGTGGTGAACCAGTATGGCACCAGAGATATTTAGACAGGGTAACAGAAGAGGTAATACGGGGTGGGGGCCACTGTGGCATCAGGGATATTTAGACAGGGTAATGGGATGGTAGTTGCAGGAAAGGTAGACCATAGGACCACAAGGTCATGAGATCTGAGGGAGGGGAGACCACTAGGTACCAGCTATCACTTATGTGAGCATGGGGATGGTGATCAGAGTGAGCAGGGATCACTGGGCACCTGGGATGTTCATTTTTAAACTGGGACAACACCTAATCATGCCTGTTATTATATGCCAGTTTAATCCATTGGTGCACAGACTTTGGGGGGGGTTGTTTTGTTATTTTTGGGTGGGAGGGTGGATGGGAGATTCTGTGTGTGGTAATTTTTTATGTTTGCTTGCATGCATGTGCTTAAGAAACATAGTGCCACCATACGCGTTTTCGTAGGTGTGGCACCCCCATTTCCAATGCCCTGATCATTTTTGCAGGCATGGTAGCAAGGCACCAGTGAATGTCTGAGCTGTCTATGACAGCAGTTCAGATGCAGTGGCGTACAGTTGAAAGAGAAGGACAGCTACAATCAGCGGTGGTAACGTGTAGGCAATTTGCATACTGCCGTGCCGTCAGCAGTATGCAAATTGCCTCACATGTCACCACTTGCAGTCATTTTCTTTCAGCTGTACGCCACTGCATCTCTGACATGATATGCTGCCCCCATTTTGTTGTGTGCTGAGGGGGTGCCCAACCCCTGGCACACATGCACACTTCCAAGCACACTGTATGGTCCCACTGGGTGCCCAATCCCCATCAGTTCCAGTGCCCCAAAAACAAACTTCAAGTGCACACTGGAGCCCACCCCAGCATGACAAAGTCCTGTGTCGTCATGTGCTCCCCCACACACTGTGGGTGGCCAGCTGGGGTGCCCAATCCCCCATTGGCTCCACTGCCCCCCAAACAAACTTCCAGGTGCCACGCTAGGAGCCCAACACAGCGTGGCAAAAGTCTTGCATCATCTTTTAAAAAAAAAACCTATAACAAAAAAAAACTGTCCCTCATTGACTCTCTTGCCCCCAACCCGTGCCCACCCTCTGTGCACCCCACCTCCCCACACCCCTCCTCACCCCTATTTGCCTCCAGAGCCTGGCATGATGATTTTCGGTGGACTGGGAACACATCTGCACTCTTCAAAGCTGTCTGTGAACTGAAGAAATGCTGGTAAGCTGTATAATGGCATAAATAGGGTTGTTTCAACTTTTGTTCATATCATGGTAATTTTTTTGAATATTTGCATCAAATTTTCAACTTGGGATTCTTGGGACCCCATCTCATGAATTCAGTCATTGTCATCTGGTTATTCTGTCCAGAAAGGTGATTTCGAGGTCACTGTGTGGAACCACCTTTCAGGACTGATTAACAAAACGACAGTGTCACAGTTCATGAGGTAGCCCCGCAAAAACCCTATGTTGAAAATTGGGTGAAAACATTTAGAAAAATAACTGTTTTATGAGCGTGCATTGCACAGTTCCTACACATGCTCATAACTTCGAGAATTTTTAATATTTTCACTCCAGATTTTCAACATTGCCATTTTACCACTCATCTTATGAACAGTACAGCTGTCATTGTTCACATGTTGCCCAAAATGTGTTTTCGCACGTGTTGCGCACAATGGCATAGTCGGACTGCAAAATCAATGTTCAGGACAGATTAAGAAAATCACAGTGGCACTGTTCATGAGCAGAGGTCTTATAATGGCTATGTTGAAAATTTGGTGACAAAGTCCATAAAATGACTGTGTTACCAGCGTGCATTGCACAGTTTCCATGCACCCTCATGAGTTCATGAATTTGTAATATTTTTAGTCCAGATTTTCAACATTGCCATTTTCCACACCTCCTTATAAACAGTACAACTGTCATTTTTCACACCCTGGCCGAAATGTGTTTTTGCACTTCTGGCACAGAATAGCAAAGTTGCTGTGGGAAATCAGTGTTCGGGACACCTTAAGAAAATCACAGTGACACTGTTCATGGGCGGAGGTCCCAAAATACCTGTATTGGAAATCTGCTGTAAAAAAATTCCCTAATTAATTACATTATGGGTGTGCGTTGTGCAGTTTCTACGCATGCTCTTGCCTTCACCAGTTTTTTTATATTTTCACTCCAGATTTTCAACATTGCCATTTTTTTACACCTCCTCATGAACAGTTTATTTATTTATTTAGTTTTTGTTGATCGGGTAAGTGCATTAAGCAGATTCTGCCTATTTTCAGGCATGACCCGGGGGAGGGGGATACAGATGAATGCCAACTGACCTTAAACCAGATTAAGCTGTTGGTGGTATTTTTAGTGAATGGGGGAAATTTGGCCAGGGGTCACAGATAGTGATGTACCAGTAACATAGAAGGGTAATAATAATTTATTATTTGTTTTTTTTTTTTTCTCCTTTCAATTTTCTTTCAAGAATGAATTGTACAGAATGTTACAAGAAAAAAAAATTGTAAATGACTTATGCTTTTTGTATGTAATATTTGTTTATTTTGTTTGGTTTGTATGATTTCATAAATAAAAAATTACCCTACTCATTTTGAGAAGTGCCATGGTATCTTAAACATCCACCTGAACTTCCACCAGAACAGGCAGATGGGACCTTGGTTCAACATCTCATCTGAAAGACATCACCTCAGGAGTGCAGCACCCCCCTCATGCTGCACTACAGTGTCAGTATTGGGATATTAACCCAAGTGCCTTGTAGAACCCACGGCCTTCTGATCTCCCAGCCTCAGAGGTGAGTGCACTACCTGCTGAACCACTGACACTAACAGTGTACAGTGGTACAGCTGTCATTTTTCACATTCTGTTTGAAATGTGTTTTCCCACCTGTGGCAACAAATGGTGCAGTCGCTGTGCAAAATCACCTTTAGGCTAACAAACTGATAGTGTCACTGTTCATGTGGTGGGGTCACAAAAAGCCCAGGTTGAAAACTTGGACCAAAAATACCAAGAAATGCCCAAGGCATTAGGGTTTTTGACCATAACACCCTATGCTGTAGGGATTGGCAGGCATCAGGGGTGTGACTTGGGATTGTCGACAGTAATGCTCATGCCATTCCACCCCCAACCCCACCCTGCAGCCAGTAACATGCATTGAGGTGTGCTATGGACCCTTTGGCCCCAGAGTTCACCCTATTGTCCTATACTGCATCCATTCCAGTATGTTTCCTTATGGAATGAGGTGAATGTAAAGCCAAAACACCTCAAGGCACACATCAACACTTGTCAGTGTCTACAGGATAGGGTGAGGTGAAATGTCATGACTGTCATGGACAATGACCCAAAGCCTCACCCCAATGCCTGTCCATCTCAGTAGGGTGGGGGTGGAGTTGGCGTCAGTTCAGTACTTCACTGCCATTCCTATACTGAGTCTATCTCCTGCACTTCCACTGCTAATGTCAGCAAGCAAACATTCGGCATTGACAAATACTTGTTCTGTATTGTTTTATTATGTATATCCTTTTTTGTTAATTATTTGTTTTAATGCAGCTTCCTGTCAACTGTTTGTATCTCTTTGTGTGCTGTGATAAAAACTAATAAAGCATATTGAATAAAAAAAAAACTGGGAAATCAATCGGAGGGAGGGCATTGGGCACCAGGGATTTTTGTTTGTTCACCAGGCCAGCAACTAGGAGAACATGGACCACCAGGAGGCAGGTGTGCTCCCCCATCTGCCAACTTGGTTGTTGGCTTCTGTAACTCCAGTGGCCGCTAGGGTTTCCCAGAGTAAGACAGAGTTTTGTTCGGTGGCATTTGTGTTATGCAAACTAACAGCACTAATCCCCTTTTGTGCACCGTGAATGTGCTGAATACTGGATTGCACAGGTATTCCTGTCCTTGCCCCTCTCTTTGACCACTGGCATACATTATTTTTTGAATGGGTGCTAACCCTGTTTTCCCATGCAACTGCTCCTTTTGAATATCATGTTGCAGCGCAAAACCTGGTTTGCATGGGCGAGCACTTGTTTGCACTCACAGAAACTTTTGAATATTGGATCCCTAATTTCATAGTTGATGGTTTGCAAAGTACTGCATATCAAAGTTTGTGAATTCAACCATAAGTTTGAGTTTGGTTCTCAGAATTCAACACATCAAACTCAAACTGTTTCAAGTGTATGGCAGCCCTAGATATTATTACTAGATATCTTTGAATTTAAACTGAATATCATTCATTATAAATATTTTTTTAGTTGGATAAAGATAAAGCAGATTTTAAGTGCCTTAATTTTTACCGCTATTCTACTGACTGCATTACAATTTTCTAACAATAGTTGACCAGCTATTATACATTTAGCTGAAAATGAACCTGATTAAGAACATAGATCAACATATTAAAGTAGACTAGAATAAGCACCTTTAGTTATTTAATTATTTTATCACTCACTCACTCAATGTGCACGAGCATTTTGTTTTTCATCCAGGTACTTAGCAATAATTTAAATAACTGGTCTAGAAATGGAATATCAAATAGATCAAATAATTAGTTAAAACTGGAATAACTGTGAACATAAACCGTGGTTCTCTTGTTTAGTTGTGTGGTGGTCAAGGTGGATGAACTAAAGAGAGGCCCTGAACTTTATCAAGAATTCTACTGATTTCACTAACATTTTGTAAATTTAGTCCCGACTGTGTTAATGAAAGAGGAAGACTTAAAGGATATTGGCCATCTGCTCATTATAGAGGTGTATGGTTAAACAGTGTATGCATATGTGCAATTATTTTTTTAGATAAGAATGACACACTGTCTAACTACAATATTATTTTTTGCTACTTTGGTAGCTTCTGTGGGATCAGCAAGCAAATATTCTGCCTGAGGACTGCTGTTCTTTTAGATGACTTAATCCTCTAGGCTCAGAAAGCGTATTCACACTTATCTAAAAATAATGCAGCAATAATCAAGGAACAGCATTAGTGATCTATTATCTGTATGCAAATTGTAGTAATTATCAAAATAACCACGTCCATATTCTGGCTTTATCAAGTTTACCATCATGCTTGGTTAAATCTTGCAGTCTGTGATTTTTTGGCCCTCATTGTTTTATTTATTCATGAATGATTATGGTGCCATCATGCAAAAACAAACCAGTCAACTACATTGACCTTCTGGGGCTAAAAGCAACACCTATTCATGTTAGAATATCACAGATACTGTCTTCTATGTAGATTGCCATTCATAAGACCCAATTAGTTGCTTATTTTGATGTAATTAGTGGGAACAAATTATAGTTGTTAGCAAAGTTTTAGCTGAGGTCACTGCCTCTGTATCTCCAGCCTCCTTCTTATGTTTTTAAACTAATGTGAATAAGACTTCTTCAAAACATTATTCGAAAGAAACTTATACCTTCCAAGGGACCCATGTTCAGTCCTGGCAATGTGCACAACATGCCTGTTTGTGCTGCGCATGAGATACAGCACAGTCAGCTAGTGGGCAGTATTCTGATAGGACACTCTGAATATTGAGCTGTGTCACTGCAGCATGTAGTGACTATGCCCTGTGCTGACACAGCTCACTAATGGAATATGGCCCAAAGGAGCCAAATGGAGATAGTGTGTCCCAAACAGTATAGTACACAGAAAGCACCTTTACTGCTGTAAGCCATAATTAACTACAGAAAGCTAATAAGCCCATATGGCATACTAGAAGCTATGGGCCATTTGCATGCCAATTATGGGCTTATTAGCATGCAAGCCACACAGTGCTGCACAATACTGCTGAACAAGACTGCACAATAGCATAGTACAGAGCTGTATCTCACATCTCATCTTGTCTTTATCCTTTCTTTGGATGATAAGGGGAGGAAGGTACCAGTGGGTGGTGGAATGTGCACTACTTTCTTGAAAATAGACTGGGATTGATGGGGTGGGTTGAATAATTGGGATTATGCAGCACTCCGATGGGAAGGATTGTAAGTTTTTTTTATAGAAAGTTAACTTCACTTGGAAACTGGGGGGAGGAAGGAGGTTGGTGCTATGAGGGTACAGGGAATGGATGACAGATGTACTTTAATTGGTACTGTTTGAGGGGGTGGTGGCCATGCTAGATGAAGATGGAGGTGTTTTTAGGGAAAATGTTTGGAAAAAAAACACACTGTAGTGGCATTTCACTGGCGAAGATGCCACCACACTTAGATTTTGACTGGTAGTACTATGCAAAGTGACACATTTGCATACGAAGTGCTACTATGTAGAAGTCATGGAATGGAGTCAAGTTGTAGGAGAGGGATGGTGCTCAGCAAACAAAGCAGCTTCAAAGACAAACAAGGCAGGAACTCCTGTAATTTTTTTCATGAACAACTTTAGTGTTGCGTTGTTGCCTGTTTAGTTGGTACAAAAACTTACTGGTGAGTAGACTACAAAAGGAATAGTTGAGTTCTGGCACTTTGAGGACACAGTTCCTCCTTGTCAAGGGGCATAAGTGCTGCTATGCATAGTATAAGACTGGTGTAGTGCCCACTTTATCAGGTGAAGAACTTTGTGAAGTAGCATTTCATGCTATGTGACATCAGAACACTTCATGTAGTGTTACACAACAAAGTTTAAAAAACACTTTTTATGCAGCTACCAATGAGCATCCTCTCTACTATAACCAACCACATTCCCAGACAATTCACACTCTGCCCTTTGGTCTGTATCCCACATTTTGGGACTGGTTCTCCATCCTCCACTGTGAAGAATGAACAGAAGTATTTATTTAGGATAACTGCTTTCTTTGCATACCCTCTTCCTCCTACTAATACCCCTTTTCTCAATCTAAACATTACTTCTATTGTTGTCTTCTTTTCCCTTATGTATTGAAACAAGGCTTTATCTCTTCCCTTAACCCCCTCTATAAATTTAGCTCTACCTCCACCTTTAGTTTCCCCACCAAACTATTGGCCACTGTAAATTTCCCTTTATAGAGGTCTATAGTAGGCTCCTTAATCCACTATGCCAGGAAAACACTCCTGCATTACGTCCACCAGAACTTTAATTCTAGCACTTTTTGTTGACACTGGTATTTCCTAATCTAAATCAGGTATGTTTGGGTAACCGACTAGCACCACCTCTACATCTGGGGCTGCATTCCCAATTTCCTCCCCAGTAACCTGTTCATGTCCTCATGGTTTGGCAGTCAGTACAGAATCCCTATTCTGGTATTCCTCCCCTTGCTTTCGTTAGCTGTACCACTAATTTCATTCCACTCTCTTTCTCCATAGTTATATTCTGGGTGTGCATATAAATTTATTTATTTTATTTTATTTAGTTTTTGTTGACCAGGTAAGTACACTAGACAAATCCTGCCTATTTTCAGGCATGACCCGGGGGAGGGGGATACAGATGAATACCAACTGGCCTTGAACCAGATTAAGCTGTTGGTGGTATTTTTAGTGAATCAGGGAAATATGGCCAGGATACCAGGGAAATTCTCCTACTCTGTCAGTAGGGGGCTTTGCTGCCTACAGCAGAGTCAATCACTGCTCGGTCTGTCATGGAGAAGGACATGGAGGAGTGTGGTGTGCTGGCTGCACCTGTTATGCCTGAAGTTGCTACAATGGAGATGATTCTTGTTGCTGATACTACCTTAACGGATGATGTTGTGATCTCTGAGCCTGTTCTGGATCGGGTTGCCATTGCGACAATGGAGGAGTTGGACTCGGGACCTCCTTTCTCTCCTGTACTAGACTCTGCAAGTATGACTTTATCTTCTACACCACCTCCTGTTTCTAGTTCTACAGTGCAACCCTTAACAGTGGATATTCCTTCTACGGCACTCCTGAGTGCACCAAGTGGTCTTTCGGAGTCTGGAGGGAGTTGTCAGGTTACAATGACAGCCCAGAATACTCACTTGCCTGGTCTGTCAGAGGAGTGCCCAGGTGCTGCATTTGTGTAAACGCCAGTGATCTTTCAAACTGAACACCTCAAACAAGATGGTGTTTTGACGTTTTCTTTTGCTGCTCCACAATGTACTTTCAAGCCGGCAGTCCCGCGGAAGGGATGGGCGGACTCGGTTCCAGACAAAATGGAGCAGTAGTCGGTGGATCATTCCCTCAGGGTGGCGGGATGAGTGCGTTCACCTGTCTCCCAGCAGTGGACCTCAGGATTTGCCCTGATATGTATCCCAGGAGTGCATATTACTGCGAAATCCTCGCTGCCTGCTACTGTGACCACTCCGACTGAATAGGGTTCCTCAGGTGATGTATCAGACTTACATTTAGATACTGACTTGGAATTAACCCCTGATCCTAAAATTACTTTTCCATTGCGGGCTGTATTGCATCCTTAGAATTCTAAGTGTGCTGCTTCTTTGTTTCATACTATCTCTGTTGGTTGCCCTCCGCGATCCCCCCCTCCTTTACCTCCTGCTACATCCTCCGCCCATTTTTCGGGTGGTGATAACGCTACCTCTTTGGGGGGGTGACAATGCTAGCTCTTCTAAAATGTATGCTTCCTTTTTTAAGAAAAAGGTGCTTCCAGGAAAACATCATAATGTTGTTCGTATTGTTTATAAGGGTGGCCTTGATGTGTTTCCAGATAGGGAATATGTGGGGAAAATGCTGCTTAAGCACAGTTTACAATTTTTAGCTACTGAATTGTATGCTCTCATACATGTCTCTGGAGAGCGCTCCTTTGATGTCAGTTTTAAATTACAGGCCGGTTTAGAGGACTTTTGGAGCAGGTATGGGACAGTGAAGAATACTCCATTGTGGCCCCATTTAAGGTCATCCCTCTTACCAGACCTGCTCAGAAGTCTGTCACAGTCCTGTTTTGCAATGAGGGTGTGAGTGTGACTGACTTACTTTTTTAGCTAAGACAACGGTGTACTGTTTTGGGAACTCCTGATGCCATTTTTGACAGTGAAAATATTTGGACGGGGGTTGGAGGATTCGGGATATTCTACAAGAATTGAATGGTTCTTTACAACATTTGCCAAATTCCTTTTTCTTGAGGGGTGACCGTGGTGTTTTGTTTTATGTGGGTCAGCCCAAATCTTGTTATAAATGTGGTGCTCCGGGACACCATAGTACTGTCTGCAATAAAATACGGTGCTACCTGTGTGGTAAACTGGGTCATATGTCCATGCATTGTTCAGAAACTGTCAGTTGTAATTTGTGTGGCCTTTCTGGTCATTCTTATGGAGAATGTGAACAAGCTGCTTCTTCCAAATCTGGTTCTGGGGATTTGGAGGAACAGAGACTGATGGTAGCACTTGCTCAGAGAGCACATGTACGGTCTAGGGACACCCCCCCCCAGCCATCAGATCCTTGACCATCTTCTGATCTCTCAGTGTTGCCCCCCCTCCTGAATTCTGTTCTGACCCCCCCGTAGTTCAGGTGACTTGGGTGGCCCCTGTATCAGTGGAGACAGTTGTGTCCTCTCCTATTGCTATGGCCCTTCCTTCGCAGGGACAGAGGACTTTGCTTGTCCCTCCTTCTCCTGACATGCCGTCACCACCCCCTCCCAAGGACCAGGTCATCGACCCCAAACAAGGGGTAACACATCACCGGAGTTGGAGGCAGCCAGCCCCCCAAGGTTCATAAAATCTCAGAAACTCAAACTTCCAACCACTATCAACCACTGCTTTTGGAATCTGATTTCATGGATAAAAGCTCTGAAGTCTCTTCGGAGGGTTCTCACTGTGCTGACCTATGCTCTGATTCAGAATCCAGTGAGTTGGGAGATGTATGTGAGAAGGTTGCGGGCCCCTTGAAAGGGAAGCCTACCCCTAAAGGGAGGAAGAAACGGGCCTCTGGTGCTGGCAAATCTAAATCACTTAAACCCCCTTGAATCCTTTAAATGAGCCTTTCCGACCAGTTGATGTTTTTGACTATTAATGCCAATAGTATTAAAAACCCAGAGAAACATGGTGGAGTCTTTTCTCATTTGATGTCCACCAATGCAGATATTATTTTCCTGCAGGACACTAGATTGCACATGGCCCTTGAGGTTAGCCATGCTAAATGTGACTGGTACAGGGGTCCCTCTTACTGGTCTGTTGGTTTGGGTGCATGCACTGGGGTGGGGATTCTATTTAGTTTACCTTTTCAGCTCTTAAAATTGGTAGATTTAGTTCCAGGGAGGGTTCTTCTTTTGGATGTTAAGGTGCGTAACACTTATTTTCGTTTCATTAATATTTACACACCACAATTAAAGCTGACAGAGTGGACATTTTTCTTCAGCTTCGGCCTTTCCTTTTTTCTGCACAAGCTGTGCTTTGGGGTGGCAACTTTAATTGTGGTCTCACTCTTCAAGATTATGGTAGTGGCACCTCTACCAAAAAGATTTTTTGTGATATGTCAGCTTTACATTCTACGGTACAATTGGCTCAATTAAAGGATGTGTACAAATCACTTCACTCTAGAGGGATACCTACATTCCAGAGGGGAACGCATGCTACACGTATAGATTTTTTTTTCTCAGTAAAAGGATTCCTGTACTAGTGGCCCAGGTAGACTCTGTGGCTTATTCTGATCACAAGACTCTTTCCGTGGTAGTCAGTGCATGGGACCCCCCTCATGGCCCGGGCCTTTGGAAATTTCATACATTACTACTCTCCAAGGGATCGATACACCAGCAGCTATTATACTTGATAGGTGGGAAGAAAACATTATTTTAGTTGTTTGATAATCCTTTTCTCTGGTGGGATAGTCTTAAATCTGATTTAAGGACCTTTTTATTGTGTGAGAGTAAACACGTCTCGGATTCAGAGAAGTTGATATACCAGAAGCTCAGGCAACAGCTACAGCAATTGGTGAGCTTAGCACATACAACCAAACATGATTATGGGGATCAGATTCAGATTATTAAGCAGCAAATGCAGGACTTTCATGAGAAGCAAATGGCATCTTTAACTATGCAACAGCGTTTTGGTACACATGGGTCCTTGGCTGAGGTTTGCCCTTTTCTTAGTTGCTCCTCATGAATTAAGCATAAAACCATGTCAGCTGTATGGGATTCTGATATGTCAACTGTTACCAAACAATTAGATATTATATCAGTAGTGTCTAAATATTTGGGGCAGCAGTTTGATAAACAGCCTACTGATGCTGCTGCCTTCTCCCACTGGTTTCCTTTCTTAGATATTCCTGCCCTCTCTGGGTCTGCAGTCACTGCCCTAACCTCAGCTATCTCTCCAGCAGAGATATTAGAGGCAGTTGCTACGTTACCCAAATGGAAGGTACCTGGCCTGGATGGCCTTCCATCGGAATTATACGAGTTAATTGTTCCTTATATTTCTCAAGAATTGGCCCAGGTTTATAATTTTTTATGTTACATGAGGGATATTTTCCCATTCACACAACTATGGGAGTGGTAACCTTATTATATAAGAAAGGAGCTCAGGAAAATTTAGATAATTGGAGGCCAATTTGCTTGTTAAATATTGATTTTAAAATTCTTATGAAAATATTGGCCCTTCGCTTATCTGTGGCAGCATCTTGTGTTATCTCATGTGCCCAATCCTGTGCTATCCCGGACAAGGTGATAACAGACCAACTTATAGTACTGAGAGAAGTTTTTGAATCCAGCTCATTTGCTTCTACCACTGGTTTGGTGGTTTCTTTGGATCAGAAAAAGGCTTTTGATTCTGTGGACTATGGGTTTTTATGGGTAACACTACGATGTTATGGTATTCTGGATTCCTTTATTGTTTGGTTGCAGGCAATTTATTGTTGTATTTTTATTAAGCCCCTGGTGAATGGGTTTTTGGGGCCTTTGGTTCCGGTAAAAAGGGGTGTCCGTCAGGAGTGTCCCTTAAGTCCTCTGTTATTTGTTTTTTGTATCGACCCTCTACTTTGGTTATTGAATGACATTTGGTTTTTTACTCCGGTTCTGATTTCTGGCCATCATGCCCCATGGACCGCTGCTGCTTATGCGGATGACATTTGTTTACTTCTGAAATCAGCAGCTGATTTGGACAGAGCGCTCTAGTTTTGTACTCTTTATGGTACTGCATCTGGTATACATCTAAATAAAGACAAATATGTACTCAAATGTTTAGGGTTGGCCCTTTCCACCACCCATATGGCCGGTATACCAGTGATGAAGGGTCATATCTCTATTTTAGGGATTGCCTTTGATACTGGTAGACAGGATCTCTTTAATTGTGATTTGAAGATTGCACGAGGGAAGACTTTGGCTGAAGGTTGGAATAAGTGCACTATGGGGAAGCTTAAATGGGTACACTTAATCAGGACTTATTTGTTGCCTTTGTTTTTATATGCAAGCATGATTTTTCCTCCTCCTAAGAAGTGGGATGCTACTCTTTCTGGTTTATTTTTCCAAGCAATTTGGTGTAGTAGATTGAACCCTGTTAAACGAAACATATTGTACTTAAAGGTATCGGATGGCGGTTTGAATATGATTACTCCAACCTTATTTCTGTTTATTCAATTTTTGTTTACTAATCTTTGTCCTATTTGTGGTGAGCAGTCTACTGGTTGGTCATCTTTATTTAAAAATAAAATTCAGTCCTGGTATGGTGGTTGGGTTTCAAATACCTTGAAAGTTTTTAAATCAGTTCCCTTTTCTCCTGTTTACTATAGACTTATTTTTGTGTGCCTCAAAAGCTGGGGTATCACATCTCAACTTCTATTACATTATTCAAAGAAATTGCTGTACTCTGTGGTGCAGGACAAGCATTTTAGGGAGCCCATTACCTTGCCTTTATGTCCCCCTTCTTCGACACCTGATCTTATGCGATTGTTTCATAACAAACGAGTGCCTTGTAAATTCTGGGATGTCCAGTGGCTTTGTTGCTACAAAAAGTTAAATATTAAAGATAATCAAAAACATAAAGCTTTAGACGAAAGATTTTGTAGCAGGCCTTAATGTTTGACACAATCTGAGACTATGTATCATTTATTTTTTACATGTTATTTTATTCACTCCTTTTGGTTATATGTGGCTGATTGTTGGAATATGTTACCTTTTCATATGGTCTCTTATGAGACATTGATTTATGGTACCTATGGCAGAGAATGGTATATTTGGGATTCCGGTACCTTATCCATGTTATTCTCTATTATTAAATGGTATATTTGGAACACCCATTGTTTGTTCACATTACAACAAAAATTACTGACATATGACGATATTGTTGGGAGTGTTTGCAAGGAAATGCACTGTCTGTATCATAAAGAAAAAGCTTACCAGACTGCTATGTATATTCAAACTGTATGGCACACTCATCCTTGGATAACTGATTCAGATGTTCCTGTTACTTGAAGTTGTGACTTTTGTTTCCTCTTGTTTTTGTCTGTGCTTTCTGTTGTGATGATGTACAACATTTAATAAAAACAAAATTCCCCTACTCTTTTCGATAAGTGCCATGGGATCTTTAACATCCACCTGAACTACCACCAATCCAGGCAGATCAGACCTCGGTTTAACATCTCATCCAAAAGACAGCACCTCAGAAGTGCAACACCCCTATCATGCTGCACTACAGTGTCAGTACTGGGAAATTAACCCAAGTGCCAGATGTGGGAACTGAACCCACAGCCCTCTGATCTCCCAACCTCAGAGGCGAGTGTGCTACCTACTGAGCCACTGACACTGCAATGAACCAGGTTCACCAAATAGAAGATGCTGCAACCTCAGAAAAAAAAAACAATGGCAGCCAGTATGAAGGTGAGGTATGCAACAAAGTAAAAAAAAAAGACAGAAATATGTCATGCTAAGGGAATCATTTATTGTGGCAAAATAGAAAGCAGACACACACCGACACCCCATTCTGGGTAATGGCATGATTTCTTTTCTGTTCAGGACCACCCTTTCCCTTTTGCCATGTAGACTGTCCTTCCTGTAAAAGATGTAAACAGGCTTATCTAGTCCCATCGTGGTTTTATGTCACTCATGTTTCAGTTATGGCCATGATATCACATACACTTTCTGTTGCTACAGCTTATAAGTTCTCTATTTTGTTGCTAAGACACCTGGCATTCATGCAGGCCATATCTTAGGAATCTGTTTTCTGTTCTGTTCTTAGCTATGGCCTGGCCCTCTCTCACCCTCACCCTCTCCCTTACCCTCACTCTCACCCTTTTCTTCTACCCCAATGTTCTGTCTTCAGTTCTCACTATTTTGTTTGTCCCAATTATCTTTACAAGTGGGGGACACCAGTTAGGCCTTCATATCTAAAACAGAGTCCTGGTTTATCCCAACAAAAGACCCCCCTTCACTATTTTAAATTGCAAGTGATGCAGACATCACACCTCTGCCCCAAGGCACTAGTTCATTTCAGTACTGTGATGGAGTCCATCTTTTTTTAACAACTTTTCATCCCTACAGAAAGGTCCCCAGTCTCCAGTGTAGTGGAAGCCCTCCTCCACACACCATTTATTCAACCATTTGTAAAACTAGAAAACAATTTGAACTGCCTTGCCTCACCTTTCCTGAACACCAGGGAGATCTCTGAGGAGGTCACTGTCTGCCATTCACCTCAGCTTGCTACCCAGCCTGTGTAAGCCATATTTTAACTCCCCTAAGGTCCATGTGGCCAGATCATTATTCCCTAGGTGAACTACCACATATGACTACATCCCTCAACCAGCTCATCTGCACTAATTAAAACCATATCAGCTGTCCCCCCTCTCTGAGAGATAGCACACTGACCTCCCCTCTGGGTCTCAGTGACAAACCACTCTCTCTGATACTTTAATATAGAACCTCCAATTACAATAACACTCTTCTGTGATCTCCTAGTACTAGGCCACCCCTCCTTCTGAGGCTATGATTTTCCTTCAGCTTCTAGTGCCCTGCTGCATCAGGTTCTACTTCCCTTTCTGGGTATGTACAGTAGGTCTTCTTCAACCATTAGTGCAAAGTGATTACTTGTTGCTACATGAAGGCTCCTATGACTCCCTGATGGGGTCACTTTCATCCATCCTTCCTACAGTGGTAGCCAATGCAATCAGTAGTAATACTGGGTCATGTCATGTTATGCTGCATCCTGATATTGTTTTCTATACATTGAGTAACACTGAGTTAACAGGAATGATATTGCCTCATGGCATAACTTTTGATATCATTACTGATGGCCCTGTCTAATACCATACTACTTTCCCACATATAAAGCAATTATTGAGCCTCCACAGTATGCTGTGAAAATGGCCACTCCACAGTCCCTGCAGCTCACTGTGTTCTCCTTCCATGCTCTCCATGCCTTCATGATCCACTTTATTTGTATCTAAACTGAATTAAAATTGGTTACTGATATGCAGATACTTATTGCCAGTTTCTAAATGGTGATTGATTATCAAAATTGGAGATCAACCAGCATAGTACCACTTCAAAAGGGGTGCAGGGATGATTCATGCAATGACATGTCTGTAAGCCTTACCTCCATTATGCAGTTGCAACCAAATATATAATCAAATATTTCACTATATTTTGAGATACTTCTAAATAGATTCTCTCTGGTGGCCCTACTGTTAAACTGCAGGCATATATGAAATTTCTTTATAGATATCACAGAAATTTCAGGAAATATCTGGCCATGTCTCTGGCTGCAATTGTAGGTAAGATGATGGAGACCATAGTCAAGGAAAATTTGGTGGCCTTTTTAGAGGACAATGGTAAGAAGGAAAGCATGATTTTGTCTCAGGGAAGTCATGCCTGATATTGTTTTTTCAATAGGGTTACTAAGGTGATTGACAGAGGACAGGCAGCAGATTTGCTTTACTTTTACTTCAGCCGTGCTTCAACTTGGTATCATACATGAGACTAATGAAGAAGTTGGAGAATTCGGGAGTAGAACTGGGTTTAGTTAAATGGAAAGGATATTGACTTGGGTGGAGGAAACAGACGATAGTGGTGAACAGGAATTAATTAGAGGACAAGGATGTCATGAGCAGAGTTTCACAGGAATCTGTCCTTGGACCTGTCCTACTTACTGTGTTCATAAGTGAAATTGGGGAAGGCATCTGGGGAAAGTTGTCTCTCTTTGCTAATGATACAAAGCTATGCAGCAGGGTAAATCATGTGGAAGGGTGTGGGAGCTCTAGAAGAAACTAGGGAATCTAAAGAGAAGGCCTATGGTCTGGCAGTTGAGATTCAATGTCAAGAAGTGCAAAGTAATGCACATAGTAGACAGAATCCACACACAGAATACTGGATTGGAGGGGTTAGACTGGCCAACTCAAAAGAGGAGATGGATTCTGAGGTCATCATCAGTGACTTCCTCAAGCACATGAGTCAATACACAAGGCATAGAGCAAGGTACTGAGGATGCTGGAGTGTATAGTGAGGGGTTTTGACAGTAGGAGAAGTGAGGTGATTCTGCACTGTGCAGATCACTAGTGATGCCTCACCTGGAGTACTGTACTCAGTTCTGGAGTCATCATCTAAGGAGAGACAATGACAGAGAGGAGTCAGCACATTAAAGAGTCATGAAGATACTCTGAGGCCGGCAAAGAAGGTCCTATGAGGATCGGATGGAAGCTGTAAATATGTACTCAGTGGAGGTTAGGCAGGGGCAGGGGGACAGGACTGAAACATATAAGTTCTTAGGGGACTAAGCAAGGTCAATAATAAGGGCATTTTTGCTAGAAATAGGGATATAGTTACTAGAGGACATGACTAGATGTAAGTGGAGAATAACTTCAGGAGAAATGTGAGGAAGTTCTACTTCAATGAAGGGGTGATAAGACTGTGGAACAGACTAGCAGCAAATGAGGTGGGGGCAGTTACCCCCAAATGGGTGTAAACATAGGGAGCCATGCTGGACTGAGTGATGAGGAACAGGTTAAGAGGGGGAACTGTCCTCCTGCACAGGAAGTCAGTGGGGGTGACGTAGTATAGGAAGAACCGACTCAGTTGATCTTTGGTTTCCTTCTGTCTTCAAATTCTATGCTTCTGTGAGTTACTGCACATTTTACAAATCTTTTTCATCATCATCATTCTACTCAACAGCCATTGGCTTTGCTCAATAAACTTCAAAATAATATATACAGTATATACTGTATGTGCATAGTATATTTATACAGAACAGAAAAAAGCAGAAAAAAGCAAAGAGCACCAGGATACGTGTGGTGCTATATACAAATCGACCAGTAAGAGTTAATATAAACCCATTGCTCAGTAACAGCATCCAGCATGTGAAATCCAAGTCTATTTATTGCAACATAGTGCACGATGATCGACTCGTTTCACTCTGGCCGCTGCCACTCTGAGGAAGCTTCACAGCCGCCAAGTGAAACGTCAGTCCTTTTTTTCCGTGTGCACTTTGGTTTGCAATAAATAGACTTGGATTTTACATCTTTTGGATGCTGTTACTGAGCTGTGTGGGTACTTATATTTAACTCTTAATAGTATATTTATATACAGTAAATGGGGCATAAAAAACAGACCAAATCGAACAACTTCATTGATTAAAACAGAACACTTGACCATTGATTTTTTTATCAGGAAACTGCACAGTTCAAACTAACCTGTTCTAATCTAACTTGCAACAACCTAACAAAATGGTAGTAAAACCTTGTTTCATCAAAATAATTTTTTCCACTTTTTAAACACAAAAGTCCATAACAGGGCATAGGTTTCTTCAAAATAAATGTAGTTCCTGTGGTCCTTTGAAGGCATACAACATTGTTACCAAACTCACCTATTCTACCTAGCAACAACCTATGGAACAACCTCTCACCCACCCACCCTCCAAGTCTTCTCCTCTGTTGGGAGCTTCAAAAAATGACTAAAGACCCAATTACTGGAGTGCAACCAATGTACCTGAATTCACTGATGTGTTTTCTGCCCTCAAATGTAATTTACTATTGCAAAATGTCTGTACTTGTTTTACAAATGCTACTGTTAGGACCGGCCCACCGGTGCAGTGGTTGGATTTCTGCTTGCGACGCCAGCGACCCGGGTTTGGGAATGAGCCTGGGAAGCTAGAGGGCCAGCCGGGGAGAGAGGGCTTGAGCATCCCAGGGACTGCTCGTCCTCTCCGGGGGGGAGGGGGGAACTAGAGCTCGGCTCTGTCTGACCCCGGTGGAGACCTGAGGTATAACACGTCCAGTGCCTGGCCGGGGGAGGTGCCAGACGTCGGCGCTCAAGTGCCTTGACGTCAGGGGACATGGCACATCATGAGAACACCGGAAAAACACCTCACGGCATCCTAGTAGACGGAGCACCAGGCCCCGACCCTCAATGCCCCTACCTGCCCAGAGACAGCATCCCGATGAAAGATAGATGTCTCTGGGTGCATGGGCCCCAACCCTGTACCCCGCCTGGGGGGTATAACCACGGCTCCATGGGGATGGACTGCACTGGTCACCAGGTAGGTAAGCGAGGGCTGAAAAGGCTGTAGGTTACTCCCGAAGAGATGGGGGCTGCGAGGAGGAGGGGAGTAAAAAAAAAACAAAAAAAACAAATGCTACTGTTTGTACCTGACCTTCTCGATAAGCTGCTTGTATGACGTGTGTGACATTTTGACAGTGAAGTACATTACAGTGCCAGTTCAATGTTGCAACTGTAATGTACCCACAGGAGCCTGGCACTGCTTCTCCAGGTCTTGCTTCCCCTTCCCATATCAACTCTGACACGGAGTTGATTATATTAAAATACGGGTTGCATGGGTGGCAGAGACCCCTGTATTGTGGTTTTGGGTGGTGAAGACCACCCCAAAAAAAATAATCTTACTTGATGATTTTATGCCAGCCACACTTGCAGTCAACATAAAGCCATTGCTGTAATGTCAGTTGCCAAAGTTTTGTCAACCCGGTGTTGTAGATCCATCTGCCAGACCATTGTTGAACTTATCTAATCAACACAGAATGCATGTAACATTGCCCTGGCCCCTGTTTGCTCTGAGTCATGAATGTAGGTAACTCAATGTAATTCACTATTGTCTGAATGTATTAATTTGTTCTGATATGCCTCTATGCAAGTACACCTGGATTAGGGTTACCAGATTTTGGGACATCAAAAAGAAAGCACTGTCTAAGGACTAAGCAATTACAGTAGAGGCACAGACAGCAGGTAGCTGAGCAGCCAGCCTCCCAGACAGTCCCACCCACACGGCTCTATCCTTTTAGGTCAGAGTCAGACTCTGAAAAGGAGGCACAGCTGTTAACTAACTATATTTTTACAGGGTCCACTCCAGGACCGGGACTTGTCTTAACTGTGAGCTGAACAGTAACAGGAGGATGATCACAATCAGAATCAGATAGATCATCAGATCAGACAAATCAGACACACTTCAGCAGAAGCAGAACAATATAATTAATTTAAAACAAAAAAAAAATATTAGTAAGATTAACAACCTATAACAAATCCCCCTGCCCCAAGTGATGTTACATTTATTTGAGCAGCAGCAGCAGCCTGGATCTCTGACCGATCATTAACTTCCAACTTAGTCTTACCAAATAAATTACTGGGTTGTCATGACATGACAACAACCTTAATACCTCCCCCCTTACAGACACCCACAGATGCATGCATACACACATGCATGCACACACACACACACACACACACATATGCATGCACACATACACATACACACACACACCCATCAATCAACTTCTAACTTAGTCTTATCAAATAAATGATTGGGCTGACTCTGACAATACATGACAACTACTTTAACATTCTGCCCCACAGGCACACACTGATCAATCAACTTCTAACCTAGTCTTACCAAATAAATTGTTGGGCTGACATGACATGACAGCAACCTTAACATACCCCCCAGCAAAGTTACATTTATATTTATTTTAGTGTTGAGCTAAGCAGCATGACTGTGAGCATGGAATGGACTGATTCTCTGAGACTCTGGATCTCTGATTTCTGACTGATCAACTACTTACCAATTGGGCTGCTGGGCTCAGCTTGCAGTAGACTACTGTAGTGTTTCATAATCTTGGCTGGCCTCTTGTCTATCAAACTCTGGTCTCACACACACACACACACACACACACACACACACCTCAGTCCATCAGGACCATCACAGGGCAAGTAACGAATTGACTCAGCTGCAGCTGCAATGACTGTCACTCAGTCAAAGGTTGGAGTCCGGTCCAGGAACTGGGATCTGGTAGTGATGATGAAGATCACTGATGGACTGCTGTGGTCTGGAGCGTCTGACTCTGACAGCAAGACAGTGCTCAACAACAACAACATGTTCAACTCAGGAGAGTCAGGATTAATGGGTTACCATCGGGATTGATGACTGCTCTGCTGGTCTGGGCTGGCCACTGGCAACATTCAGGAATTCTACTACATTCCCTTCCTCTTCTACTGTTGACAACTAAATCACATGCATGAGTGATGATACAGTTATGCACAGTCATAACAGGCTGGATGGTGCATGATGGGATGACATTCTCTTATTTCAGTTTTTTTCTTTACCCATGGCTGCTTTTCTAGGCTTCACACTGATCATACTGAACTAGCTGTTGTCTTTTCCCAAGCAGCCACTGGCCAAACTGCAAGTGATCCTTGTAGTTCTGAATGGTTGCTGGGCAATAGACAACTAGCTTAATGTCAAGCCAAAAACCCAGACAAAACAGCAGTTACAGAAAAATCCACCTGGATGAAAATTTGCACCTTTAAAAGAGAACATCTTCGGGTAAAATCAGATGTCTGATAACCCTAACCCAGGTCACCCCTGAAAAAGGAATTCTTAGTCTCAGCAGACCAACCTGGTCAAAAAAATTAAATAAATAAAGCAAATAAAACTTTTTTTGCATTAAAAAAATCTATTTTATACTTTAAGTGCCGTAACCCACTCAGGGCATGAGTTTCTTGAGAATGAATGCACTTCAGAGCTGTGTTGAAAGTCACTCATCCATTTGCCTCATGCCTTCCAATTCACTGTTTTCTAAAAATGAATGTCCTGTTAGTTAGGACTCAGTGGTATGCTCAGTGTTAAACCCAGTTTTTGAACCTTAATAACATTGGTAGCGTTCGGTGGAATAGCCCAAAAATGTGCATGTATGGTAGACTGATAGAATCTCAAGACCTGAAAAGTTTAGTGATGGCACATTGTATGGTTTCTAAGATATATCCCTATTGTTTTTAAAAAATTGAATTTTGTCCTATATTTAACATGCTTTTTTGTCTTCCATGCATAGCCTAAACAGTAGAGCTGTTTTTCAGGAAACCTTTGGGGTAGAAGTGGCCTATGCAGATGTAGTGCCCTTTGAAGGTTTCGTGAAAAATATTAAACTGTTCCAGACTTATACAGATTTTAATTTTTTTTTCTGAGCTGTTCTGAGCTTGCTCAGTAGGGTTTTTTGATAATATTCTGATATAAATGGTAAATATTTCAGTTGCTGAGAGCATTTTTGGTTGGCATTACTGAGTTGTCATGAACCAAAAATGGCTCTTATGAACTAAATTTATTTTTAATTCATGACGGCAGCCAGATTTTTTTTTTCAAATAAAAAACTTGAAAACACCTAAAAATGATGGGCCCAATTCAAGAAGTTATGGTGCAAGTCACCGACAATTGCGACTCGTGCCAGATGTTGATGAACAGGGGACCCTGTGTCTGATTTCAGAACATCCAAGATCCCCACAGCTACATCCTGTGACTTGCGGCAGCCCAAGTGCATGCACACTTTAAATAGTACATGCTCATAACTGAGCGCATACTGTTTATAGTAGGCACTTGCACAGTGTTCAGTTGGCAGTTGGCCATGGTGGCCAGAGGAGGGCTGTGCCAGTCATCGGCTGGGTATGGAGGAAGTGGGGTTGTGAGTCACTATCAGGTGAAGGGTTGGGTCCACTAAACCACCAGGGTTACTGTGGGACACGGGGAAATTTGTTTTTTGAACTTGACAGTATTATGTATTTTGGGGATTGTGGATCAGTGGGTGGCTACTAATTTATATTACCAGGGATTGGGGTCAGGTGGTGGGTGTTCTGTGCATTGTGGGGAACCAGGGCAGGGGGGAGTGGGCTATCTCTTTACATTGTGGGGGTTCTGGGATGGGGGTGCCACATGGTCTGGGGGCTCAGTTGTGGGCACATTCTGGAAAATCCCAGTGGGTGGCAAGGTACAGGTACACCAGTTTATAGCTGGTGTAACTACTTTGTCAGATATCCTCTGGGGGTTGTTTCAGAATACCACTTTGGGATTATGGCAGCTGCCCTTTGGGAATAGGGAACAGATGCTGCTGTAATCTCCCCCTTGTACTAGTTCACTGCCAGGTCTGGGATGTACTAGTGGCACAAGTCCACTTTGCCACAGTCAGCCTGTGTCTTGTTGCAGGTTGCCTTTCAGAATACCACAGGTCACAGCTATTGGTGCAAGGTACTGCTTGGGTCCCTCATGTTGGACACAAGTCACTTTGCACCATACGCAAAGCTTTTGAAATCGGGCACCATGTGTTAAAAAAAACACACACAAGAACCTTCCTAAATGGAAGCCATGTAGCTAGATTCAGTTTTTTCTTCAAATAATGGTCAGAAATGGCTTTTCTGGACACTTCAAATTCTAGGGTACCCAACTTAGCAAGAAGAGCTGTTCACCCCTGTTCTTTGTATGAGAACAGCAGAACTTTCTTGATTCATGCAGCTGCAGCTAATGTGCTGCTACCAGCTTGAGTCCAGCACTGAGCCAGCAATAGCACTGTCTTTATCTCTGCCTCTTTCTATCTATCCATTTATCTATTTTTATTCACTCCCTCCTCCCAGCTCAGCCAGCCATCCCACATCCTTCCCTGCAGTATTTATAATTAATAAAGTCAACCAGGATGTCCACCCCTGGCTCCACTTCTTTCTCCCTTCCCCTCCAGTCCACACCCTCAAATAAGTGGTGGTGGTACCAGAGTACCCACCACTGATGCCATAGAAGATTATCCTGACACTGGGTGCCCAATCCCCAGTGTCAGCTACTGTCTGGGTACCCTTGTGAATAAAGCAACCTGTCCCTCATTGATCTTTTTCTTTTTTTAAGTAACTTGCACAGAAGAAAAAGGTCCATTACTGATCTGACCCTCACACATCCTCACCCCACCACAATGCCCACTCAGCACCCATCTCATCAAACCCTCACACATTCTCACTCACCTGAAAGTGTTCCACAGTATAGATCTACTCTCCAATCAAAAATACATCTTACCACTGGAACCAGCAAATGTGATACAGTATGAGAAAATAAGATAAGTCCGGTTTGCTCTAGTTGAAAGATTTCAAAGGGGTTTGAACCTTTACTCAAACCTTAGTCATTTTTTAATATTTTTATACCAAATTTTCCATGTGGCCTTTTTGGGATGCCACCTCAAGAACACGGTAGGGGAAATATTTAAAATCTGACTTGAAAGGTGATTTTAGGTCACTGTGCAAAATCACCCTTTGGACAGGATTTGAACATTTTCATCTACTGGGTTCTTGAGGTGGTGTGATAAGAAGACTATCTTGAAAAGTTGGTGAAAAATATGATAAAATGTCCATGTTATGATCAAACATTGAAATATTTCAATGTTCATTTATAACTTTGCTAATTTTTAGTACTGTTTTCCACTAAACATTCAACATGACCTTTTTGGTACCTTGCCTCATGAGCAACACAAGTAAGATTTTTCAAATACTTGCTGAAAGTGATTTCACAATCACTGTGCAAAAATCACATTTCAGGCAGATTTGAACATTTTGACCTACTGGATTCATGAGCTGGGGTGATAAGAAAATTATGTTGAAAATATGGTGGAAATATATGGTAAAATGACCAAGTCATGAGTTAACACTAAAATAATTAAACATTCACTCATAACTTTATTCATTTTTTAATTGTTCTGCCAAATTTTTGACATAGCCTTTTTGGGGTGCCACATCATGAACACAGTAGTTGACAATTTTCAAATCCATCTTGAAAGGTAATTTCGCATTTGCTGTGAAAAATCACCTTTTGGGTGGAATTTGAAAGTTTTAACCAACCAGATTCATGAGGTGGGCTGGTAAGAAGAGTGAGTTGAAAATTTGGTGGAAAAATATGGTAAAATGACTAAGTAATTAGTGATCATTGAAATAGTTCAATGTTCACTCAGCTTCATTAATGTTTACTATTTTTCCATCAAACTTTCAACACACCCATTTTGAGTCTCCGCCTCAAGAACATTGCAGGTGAAAATTTTCAAATTTGTGCTAAAAGGTTATTTTGCAGTTGTTCAAATCACTTTTCAGGTGGGTTTGCACCTACTGGGTTCATGAGGTGGGGTCATAAGAAGACTATGTTGAAAATGTTTGTGTAAAGATATGGTAAGAATGACCAACCAAGTTATGTGTGATAAGTGAAATGTTTACTCATAACTTCACTAATTTTAAATATTTATACTCCAAACTTTCAACACAGCTATTTTTTAAACCACCTCATATTCGTGACATGTGCCATTTTTCAAATTATGAGTGAGATGTGTTTTTGCACTTGTGGTGTACAATGAAGTTTCAACCAATATTCTATAAATGCCACATGTCAAGTTTATAATGGCGGAGTCATAAAATGACTACTTTGAAAATTTGGGGTCAAAATAAAAGAAATGATTAAAAAAGTTGTGTGTATTGCTACCATTTACCCAGCAGGTAGTGATTTATTATTCCATGCTGTTAAGCTGTGTTTGAGAGATCTCCAGTGACCAGATGGATACACCCTGAGGGGTCAGCACGGTGATGCAGCACCATCCCCAGCCTTTTTTTAATTAAGTATGTTTTATTGTTTTCCTTGGGGAAAAAACACAGAACAAGATAACAAACAAGAACAGATAACCACAATACAATAAACATACAACATCCAAAAACAACCCAAACAACTGTGTACACAAAAGTATGTGCAGATGCTAAATTAAAAATGAAAAAAAAGAAAACGAGTGGTGTCATCTAAAACAAAGCAGTAAGAGTGTGCAATAAAACAGCCAATGTGTTTCCATTCCCAAAAATAATATTCTTTACAAACAATCAGGAATAATAATGTAAAGGAAACTGAAAAAGAGGGAGCTATAGAAAATCATGACAAAGTGTATAAGGAATGTATTTTCAACCAATTTCTTTTATATCCATCAAGTGGATTTTGAGTACTGACAATAAGCTTCTCCATGCGTAAATTGGAAAGCAGTTCATTAAGCCATTCTAGGTAAGTTAAGGCAAGTTAATTTTTCCAATGGCATAAAACATTTGTTTTAACTGACATGGCAATCTTCATGATATGGTACTTTTGTTCCCTTGATGAGACTGAAGTCATGTCTCCCACCAGACAAATTTCTGGTGTGAAATAGCCAGTGATTCCTAATAAGGGATCTACCCTGATTTTGATTTCATTCCAAAGGGGATGAACAGAAGGGCAGTCCCAAAAGAAGAAAAATGGACTGCCTTCCTTGGTACCGTACTTAGTACATGTTGGGGATTCAGATTTCCCCATCTTAAACAGTTTGTGTGGAGTAAAATAAAGGCTGTGTAAAATAAAGTATTGTGTCAGCCTATGTCTGTATTGGGTAAAATAACATTAAATGCCATATCTCAGTGCAATCAAGGTCTATATTTTGAAAAGCTTCTTGCTAGTATTTGCATTTAGCATCAAATGATTTATATAATTCCTCAAGCAACATCTGATCGATTTTAGAAATACTATGTGTAGATATCACTAAGGTTTTCAAAGCAGAAATAAGAAAATTATGAATTGTTCTCCATGGATAAGCACCCATATGTGCTGTTTTACCATGTGTCGAATATGGAAATATTTAAAAGCCATTTTTCTAGCCCAGTTGAATTTATTTTTAACTTCAGAAAAGCTAAGAAACCTATCCTCAAATAATAGGTCAGAGACAGAGGCAGAGACAGCAACTAAGGAAGGCATCCAATTCTGGGAAATAGGAACCACACCAATTTTAAAATTAGTGTTCCTGATGACCAGTTGTAAAATGTCAGAAGAAAATTGTAGAGACAGGCCAGACATAAGCTGTTTTAAAATGGAGAGGGAAACGTCAATTACCATGTGTCAAATACAAAGTGGGATGTGTTGGCATTTGGCATAGATGATCGAATGAGGCATCAAACACTTTTCATGAATTAAATTGTTTTTAATGCTGAGCCATATAGGGATATATGAATTTGGGGTTCCCATGTCTTTGGAGTAAAGCCAATGAAATAGATAACTTAAATGGTTGGCCCAAAAATACAATTTAAAATTAGGAGCTTGTAGCCTTCTTAGCAATGTAGCAGATTTCCCATCCCAAATAACATTAATAACTACAGAATGTAACTTCTTAAGCCAGCTAAGGGGGTGATACAGATGGATCATATTAAGAGGGTAGAATATCCGGGGGAATATATTCATTTTAACAATGTTTGAATGACCCCATAATGTCAAAGGCAGATGCTGCCAGCATTCCAGTTCCTGCTTTATGACATTAATCAAGTTGTCTAAGTTCAATGTTTTAAATTGGTTAGGTTTCAGAGAAAGATGGATACCCAAGTATTTTATAGAGTACGGTTCCCATACTAAACCAAAAGGTTCTATATCT
Organism: Neoceratodus forsteri; assembly: GCA_016271365.2. Classification (NCBI taxonomy): domain Eukaryota; kingdom Metazoa; phylum Chordata; order Ceratodontiformes; family Ceratodontidae; genus Neoceratodus; species Neoceratodus forsteri. The sequence goes on along the minus strand of CM028135.1, from coordinate 556,122,075 downwards.
GCCTGGTGGACAAATTTAGTTGGGAACATTATTACCATTTTAGTAATCATAAGCTAATAATTTGATAAAGTGCTAAATTCATGGAAAACCTCCAGTACAACAGGGATACTTTGAGTGGGTTGAGTAATATGCAACAGGATATCATCAGCATACACTGATAATTTACATTCAGTATGACCTACAATAATGCTGGGTATACCAGGGTGGGAGGGGAGTTTAGAAATAAGAGGTTCTAAATAAAGATTGAACAATATTGGGGAGATTGGGCTACTCTGCCTTGTACCACTGTATAATGTGAACAATGGGGAAAGAACCTAATTACAATAAATTTTAGCTGATGGGTGGTTGTAAAGAATTTGAATCCATTAAATAATAATCTCTGGGAAACCAGATTTCCTTAACACTGTGAACAAAAAGGGCCATGCAACTCTATCAAAAGCTTTTTCAGCATCCATGTATATCAAGGCCACAGGGCACTGGAGATCCCTGGATGCCAAAAAAAAATATGGGGCAGTTTACGGAGATGGTCAGAAGCGGATCTATTAGGAATAAAACCTACTTGTTTGGGGCCAATTAGATAATCCCAGACATGAGTTTTATAGCTTGTTAATATATTACTTAAAAGTTTAAGGTCCTGACTCATCAATGATATGGTTCAATAATTAGGAAATTGTTCTAGGACTTTTCCAGGTTAAGGAAGAAGAACTATAATGGCTTCAACTAAGGAAGGGTCAGAAATGCCTTTGTCCAAAATTTCATTAAATGCTTAAAATTGAGGTTACGTCTGAAGCAAAAATTTTATCAAAGTTTGGTGAATATTTATCTGGGCCCAGGGCTTTGTCAAGAGATAATGCAGCAATAACTGCAGTGATTTCGTGTTCTGTTATAGGGCAAGACAAACTAGTCTGTTATTCTAATGTAAGAGAAGTTAGAGGAATATGTGCTTACTAAATATTAAGACGTTCTTGTGATATTGTTAGTGAGGTGGGTACATATAAGGTTTCTTAATAGGAATGGAATTCCTGTGCAGTAGACCTGGGATGTATTAGGATCTGTTGGCCTTTTAAAGAATGTATGTGAGCGATTTATCTGGAATTTTTTAGTTTCTGGAATCTCATTGCCATTGATTTACTGGCCTTCTCACCCTGGTCTATGTGTTTGGCCTTAATTTTAAAAATGGCATACTCAGCCTTCTCTCTTAATAATTCTGCATATTTGTCCCTATAGTTTCCTAATTCTCCTCATTGTTCTTCTGTGGGAAAAGGAATATTCTCCAAACTTCATATCAGACCCAAATAAAGGCTGTTTGTTCTTGCCAAAGATGGGCTCTATTGGTAGCGAGATGAATAAATTTAGCATGCAAAACTGCCTTATATGCCACCCATTCTTTGTTTCTGTAATCTGATGTCTCCCAGTTTTCACTTAGATTGTGATTGAGGGTTTTGGTAATGTGACTAGCAGTCTTTTTATGTTTTAGTAGCTGATTGTTTAATTTCCAAATAGAATGCTTTTCCTGGTTAGATACACAAGACTGATGTAACCAAACCAATGAATGATCGGATAAGACTCTGGGGGCAATGTTGCAGACTATTAGTCCAGGCAAAAGGGTGTTACTAGACAGAAGGAAATCAATTCTAGTCAGCCTAGTGGCACTTAGGGATGAGCCACTGGACACCTAAACCTGTGCCACACTGGTGACTGCGGTTTGGGAGTGGACTCTGGCTACTGGGGGAGAAAAGGATGTCCAGAGGACTGCTGTCACCTCCTGGGGTAGGCCTGTGGGAATACATCATTCTGCAGTGACTGCTGGTGGAGACCGGGGGTACCATAATGAAGCATGCTGCTTTAGAGCTGAGGCGCCGGCAGACCACAGCAGAGGTGCATCCTTCATGAAGACATCATTGCATGCCCTGCATCTCAGGGGGGACCAAGGAAGAAAGACCCCAGCTGGTGGGGAGGTGATGATGGATGATCCAGGGCCAATCTCACAATACCAATGCCGGCCCTAACCCCAATACAAATCTCGGTGGTCCCCGCCTCCTCCTGTATGGGGTTCACAGGAGAGGGGGGGACCCAGCACCCAATTTCTCAGTTGGAGAGGGGTTATGGTGGGTGGTAGAGGTGCAACTGAGTGGACCCCACCAGGAAGATGCCCCATCACTGGTGACCAGAGGGAAATAAAGTTGGAAAAAAAATCAGTTCTAGAGTGCAATTTGTGAATGGATGAATACAATGTATATTTTTAATAGTGGGATTTAAGATTCACTATGGGTCACATAATCCAAGGGTCTCAGTTAACCTGTGCAAAGATCTTTGCACTGGGGAGAAAGCTTTAAACCCATTATATGTGCAGTCCAAATCTGGAGTAAGGGTAATGTTCCAGTCACCACCTAATAATATTGACAGATGTGAGAATGGAGATAAATCAGTAGAAATTGATACAAAAAAAAGTGGTGAATCAGTGTTAGGTCCATAGATTGCTCCCAGAAAGACTTCTATGAGGCCCAAATGCCCATGTACCAGGGCATAACATCCATCCGGGTCTCTGGTCTCAGTAATTAATGTAAAGGGAACTGATTGGCCAATCATCATCCCACGCCCTTACTTCTTGTGCTGTCTTCTGCTCCAAAAGTTTGTCCAATATAATCCCTACAGAATAATTGAATTTCGGTTTGCAATAAATGTTTTTTTTTGAAGGAAAGCAATCTGAATTCCAAAATGGGCTAAATGTTTGATTATCTGATGTCTTTTGACCCTTGACCTAGATCCCTTCACATTTCATCTCATGAACTTAAAACTATTCAACATCTATGTTAGAGTATAATAAAACAGCACACCCAGATCTTAGAGTAAGTGAATATAGTGCACCATGGAATACTGCACTCGCTATTACCCTTCCCCCATCTGTAGGATACTAACATGATGAATAAATTCTTAGCAGCTAAAAAGCTATATACATAAATAGCCTCTCAGGGCAGTTGAGCTCGACCCGGGTCCTCCGACCACGCTCCTACAGTTAGGTCCACAATGATCTCAGGCAGCACTATTTGTTGCTCCCTCTGGTAAATAAAACTCTAGTACATGAGACCAAATTGGGTCCCCTGCCAGGCTGCTAATAAAACCCAAACATAATTCCCAAGTCCAATAACCAGTAATATGACTATGAGTACATTCTACTAAGAATAACAAAACTCCTGTAGTGCAACAATAATAATCACAACAGAAATAGGGGGTAATGAAGACATAGGTGCAGGAAAAGTATTGAGAGATAAGAAAGTATAACCCAAAAATAGGTATGGTCACCTGAAGTTAAGACAAGACAGAAGAAAAGAAAGTGCTAAAAAAAACTCCAGCCAGACTAAAAGGTGTAAAAGAAGACAGAAAATGATTGGGATAAAAATAAAGGAGGGGGAAAAGAAAGAAAAAAAAAGAATAAAAGAAGACAAATATACTAAAGGCCAGTTCAAGGCCTAAGGGAGCAGAATATTTTGGCATCCATTGGTAAATTAAAAATATAGCAGACAGGTGCTACCAGGGGTCAAGGAAAAAGTACGGAAAGCAGTTGTGAGGGAGCACGCCTTTATATATGAAAATGATTAGGTTTAAACAATTGGCCCTGGAGAGAAAGCTATAACATCATAAAGCTAAGAGTTAACTCTTCAGGCTGCCAGCCTCTGCTGAGCATGTCCGTGTCCAACACTGGGTCAGTCGCTGTACCTATAAGAGAAAAAAACAAAAAAAAGGGGGAAAGTTCCACATGGGGCAAAGCTTTACCCAATGACAATGAAAACTATCTATTTTAGTTCAGGCCCTGAAAGATGCCAGTCAGTTGTATTCCATCCTTAAAGCAAATAAAAGGAGACTCCAGAGATCTTCTTCTCGAATACAAAAGAGGAAAAAAAAAGGAGAATTTCAAGGTCCATTGAAAGGTAACTGGCTAGTGAATATCAGTTTCACATTGAACAGAAAAAAGTCTCTGTGAGCCTTCGATCATTATTTTAAAAGTCTATAATATATTGTCTTAGGGAAAAATGTGGCCCATCCAATTAAACTGTTTAAGACATATTTTCAAAAAAGAACAGCATTGGTCATGATTCTGGAGCATCAAACAGCTATGCGGGGTGGAGTACACACAGCAGGAAATAAGTCAGGAAAATGTTTGGGTAGTTCTAACTTAGCCTCTGCAGCAGATGTAAAGCTAAACTCCCCTCTGGAAGTGTAAACATAATACTGCAGGATATCTGACAAAAAAATTGAGACCAGCAGCCTAGAGTTTGCTTTTTAATTCCTTGTATGCTTTCTGCTGTTCTCTAATGCCAGGACTAAGATCACTAAAAATCTAATTCCTTTGCCCTTTCCACCATAGTTTCTTCTGTTCTCTAATTTTGACTAGAATATGAGTTTTGCCACTAAAGTTGAGCAATCCAAAAAACAGAATTCTTGCTTTTTTAAACAGGTGAGGTGCAGGTTTCAGTGAGTGATGTGCTCTTTCAATAATTTTATATGGGCCATATGGAGAAGGGCCCGTAAGCTTTTCCAATAGTTGCCGAACATAAAGGATAGGGTCTGTACCTTCTGCCCATTTCAGGAATGCCTGATATAATCAAATTATTCCTTCGACTTTTCGATTCATCTAGGTGTTTTTCTAGATGGTGCAATTTCCTGCGAATGTCAATGAGTTTGGGCTCTAAGTTATTAGCCTGGTCTTCCAGTGATGAAATTCAGCATTCCATATCAGAAATGTGCTGGTTGACTGCTTCAAGTGTTGGCTTCACAGTTCAAAATTCAGTGACAAGCTGAATCAGAACATCTTTGATCACGGAGATGCCTATTGCCAAAGACTCTGTTGTAGGCTGTTCTTGCGGTGCCAAAGTTTCCGGTGTTAGCAGATCATCTTTGTATCTTTTAGGAGGAGGAGAACAGGCCCTGGCTTCTGTTGGTAATGATGCAGTTTCCATAGTGATTATTGTAAAAGGCAATTCTAAATAAATCCAAAATCGTTATAAAGCTGAGGGTTTTAAAAATGCAAGAAAAGAGTTTAGAGGCTGAAAGTCTAAAGGGGAATCTACAATTTTAATCAAAATATACCCACTGTAGGGAGCTACCACTAAGCCACCATCACGTGACCCCTCACCCTCCCCAGCCTGTGAGGGGAACATGCAGTGTTACCCCCATGGAACCAAATACCATATAGTGAAGAGAACTCTTCTCTTGGCAAAGGGACCTGCTCCTTGGTACCTGTGAGTGCAAGAGAGACTTGTGCTTTGTTGACATTTACCTGTGTGTCTGTATCTGTAGCCACATGGGACCCCAGAGCTCAGAGGGCCATGTCCTTCTGCAGCCCACCAGACAGCCCCATGAATTCTTGACATCCGTTGCTGCACTTCTGTACATGGATGGAGTCTTCCCTTGACACATGGTCTGTGTTTTCATTTGTTCACGCAGGTCCTGAGGGGACCTGGCTGAATGAGGATATGATTCAGGAAATTATTTGCAAAAATCTGCATTAATGCACCAGTTATGGTTCAACTTAACACCGCAAAAGTAGGGAAATGTGATGCTAAGGTTCCCAACCCTAACTCCTGTCCCCCCAAAGCAGTAAAAGGATAAGACCACACAAGCAACCACAGCCACCTTCAGATAAGACAAACAGTGTGCAACTGTTTGCAGGTGACACAAATGCAGTGGCACTGATGTGCTTCTTATGTGAATTTTTAACTGTGGCTTCATAAGCACAGGTCCTAAAGGGGCCAGTGCTTATGCAGCTACATCTGTGTATGTTGTGCTGCATGCATGACTATTAGTGGCTGCAGAAGTGCAGGCTCCATGGGAGCCTGACCTTCTGTAGACAGAATGGCCTGGGCCTCTACAGCCAGATGTACTCATGCACACTGTACAAGGTACCTGTCTAGAAAACATGACCCTTTAGTGTATGTTTTTCTATATGCAAGGACCCAATTTTTCTGCAGCACTTTGGGATCAGATTCTGCTGCAGAGTTACCATTTGCTGCATAATGTCTGTGGAGGAAGTTTGTATTTCCTACAACAGTTCTGCGGCAACAATGAACTGCCACATTGCAGTGTCAGCTCATTGTCATCAACACCGCGTCCATAGCGATGACTATGGCAACCAGTATGGAGGAACACACAAAACCACTAGTTTACAAAGTAAACCCACAGACTTTTATACAAATTTTTTTTTTTTTAAAGTTCAAAAATAATGTAACACACAAAGCCCTATCTTACTGCATACTGTAAATGAAACATGCAGAGGTGACATTTTGTGATAATTAATTTACCTATACTTATGCTGTTTATGTCACTCATGAGAGTACCCATCAGCACTTGTATAGATAAAAAATGTATCACACAGGTCCCCATTGCTTATCCCATATTGCTGATTCACTGAGTTTACACCTGAGCTCAGGTCACTGGCATGGCAAGGCAACATCATCCCCACTTGACCAATGGATATTCCTGCAAACATTACTTCATAGTCTTTTGTGACATTTTAACCCCCCAAAATTCAATAGTCTTTTATGATCCTTCCTTCTGAACATAACAGATATAATATACTAGACAAAACGTAATTTCATACCACAAGTGTGAAATCCCATTTTGGTCAGGAATTGAAAAACAACAGCTGTCACATTCATAATTCAATATATTTTATTGAAATTTTTCAGCAGTCCAGGGCATACAAGAAAGTCGTGGCACAGATCAGATAGACTGCACTTATCAATGACAAATCAAACAATTACAAATATAAATACAACACCCACAATTAACATGAATCCCACACAGTCCCATCCCTCCCCGTCCTTTCCACCCATCCCAAATCCTCCCAGGCCCAAGTGCTTTTTCTGACCAAACAGAGATAGTGTCCTCTGAGCTATGGAAAGATAAAATTGGAACTTTATGGCTTCCAGATAGCTAATACAGCATCCAGAGCAGCCCCACTTATTCTGAAAGGTCCCAAGCCTGTGATGCATTGCTGCAATATGCTTTTCCAGTTGGAGGGCAATTAACATTTCATTGTGCCATTCTATCACTGGGGCAGTGAATCTGCCTTCCAATGCTTCATAATGACAAGCTTGTCAGTGGCAGCTATCAGAGCAATGTGTACCTTCCTGACTGTAGGGGTTTCGTGGGGAAAAATATTAATCAAGCAGGCCTCAGGTGTAAATAATGAATCTAACCCTAGTAAAGGATCCAGGGTTCTTTAATGGACTGCCAAAAGGCTTAGGCCTTAGGACAGGTCCATATCATATGACATAGAGTCCCTTCAGCTCTGGCACACCGTGGGTGATCAGGAGAGGGAAGCCAACCCACTTTTTGGAGCTTCACTGTTATAAAGTATAGGTTATGCATGATATTATATTGAACCAGGTGAAGCCTGTCCTGCTTGACAAAGGTATAGATATTTTGTAAAGTTTTTCTCCAGGTATCCCTCATCATGTGCAAGGGATAGCTTCTGAGTCCAGTAATAATAGACACCTCGGGGTAGGTGGGGATACACGGACTGTATTTTTTTATAAGCCATGGAGACTGAGTGGGGCTGGTCAACCTCGTGCAAAAGTGAGGTTAGCCCCAAAGTGGGGGGCAGGGTGTGTGCCCCATAAAGGAAATGATGGCTTCCTTAATATGGATATATTTAAAAAAAATCCCTGTCTGGGATCTCACTTAGAGTTTGGAAATGATGAAAGGAAATCAGCTCTCCCCTGGGCAGAGATCTGCGAGCTTACACATTGTCAAAGGGGCCCAGAATGAAAGTGGGATGGGCCTATGGCCAATTTTAAAATGCAGATTACCAACCACTGGCTGCTCCAGGATCTGTGCCAGTTCTGGGAGAGGTGGTTCTGCACCTGATGAAGTGCTTTGAGAGAGCGTTCAATTGGGGAGTTCTGTAATGGCCTGGGGAGGAGGGTAGGGGTTGTATACACCAGGGAAGGAAGAGAATAGTGATTTTTGGCCGTCAAAAATCTCTCTATTTTTAGCCATAAAGGGGCATATACAGCTGGTTCCATTGGGCCAGTCCTATGGACCCATAGAGCTCATTTACTAATATGTTGCATCCTATAGTAAGTGAAAAAGGAGGGGATTGCAGGCCACCTTGGACTTTTGGAGCAGTAAGTTTAAGATAGGCCCATCTGACCCCTTTACCTTGCCACATAAAGGCATTGAGCACAGACTGCAGTCTGGTAAACCAGGCTTTGGGGAAAAAGAAGCCAAAAAAATACCCATGAGGTATAAGATACGGGGGAGCACATTCATTTTAATGATGCTAACCCTCCCCAAAGGGAAAGGGGAAGTGCACCCCATCTGTCCAGGTCTGCCTTCAGCACACCCAGTAAACTGGAGTAGTTTTCCTTCCCATTACAGGCAACTCTCTAGCCACCTTATTGTCCAAATACATCAAGGACTTTGCTTCCCATGAGAGGTTATAGTCAGCTAAATCAGCTTGGATGACCCTGTCATTCAGCGGGAATATATTGGTTTTGGTGAGATTAAGCCTGTAATATGATATCTTAGAAAAGACCTCTACTTCAGACAGAAGGGCCAAAATGGAGGTCTGTGGGTCTTTCAGGTGCATTAACAGATCATCAGTGTGTGCTGAAAGGACATACCTCTGCTCTCCAACCAGTATGCCCTTCAGCTCTGGAGAGGCAACCAGTCTTCTAATCAAGGGCTCTAGATACAAATTAAATAGAAGAGGGGATAATGGGAAGCCTTGTCTGGTGCCACAGCAGAGCAGGAAAGGGGTTGGAGATAATACCATTGCATGAGACTTGGGCTGTTGGGGAAGTGTACAGTAATTGGACCCATTTAATGTATTCTTCAGGGATATCAAAGTGAGGTAAAGTAACAAAGAGAAAACTTCAGGAGACCCAGTCAAAGGCCTTCTCGGCATCCAGGGATACAAGAACTGCAGGTATCTCTGAATCCCTGGACACCGAGATGAGATGCAACAATTTTTGCATATGATCTCCAGAGGACCTCCCGGTCGTGAAGCCCACCTGCTCATTGCCTATGAGGCTTCCCATAATAGGGGAAAGTCTATTAGCTAGGACCTTGGCAAGAATTTCAAATCTGAATTAAGCAACGAGATGGAACAGTAATTCTCTGGATACTGGGGATCCTTCCCCTGTTTTGGAATGAGGGTAATAAGGGTTTTCAAGAAATTTGGCTCAGAGAGTCCTTCTTCATACCAAGAGTTATACACATCTGCTAATAGAGGAGCGAGCTCCGAGCAGCAGGCCTTATACAAGTTATTGGGGAAACCATCTGGGCTGGAGATTTATCTAGGGAGAATTGCTCAATAGCACAGTGTACCTCCTATATGCTAACCTGGGCATCCCAGGTTGCAACAACCAAAGGGGACAATTTGGGGAACCCTATGGAGCTGAGATATTTGGTAACATCAGCTTTTGAGGGTTGATTGCCTTGGTCTTCAGAATAAAGGTCTTGAAAGAACTTTCCTAGACCTGAGGCTATATCCCTGGGATCACTAGACACTGGACCATCTTCGCTGAAATGGAGACCTGGGATGAACCGGGAGGCCTCTGCATGCCTAATTTGAATTGCAAGTAACCTGCCTGCCCATTCCCCAGATTTGAGATATTTGAGCTTCTTACGCCTAAGGGACAGTTCAGCTCTCTGGGACATGAGGTCTAAAAATTGAGCCTACAGGTTGTGGAGCCAGACCCAATCTTCCTCTGGAGATTGATGATTGAGTACCTGCTCTATATTTCTGATTTAACTAAGGAGGCTATTAATGTGTTCCCTAGCCTAGCGTGATCTTATTGCTGCCAGTCAGATACAATCCCCCCCCAAGAGCACACTTCAGGGCCACCCAGACTATGTCTATTCTGCTAACTGTCCCTTTATTGGTCTCTAAGAAATGGGAAATAAAACTCTTAATGGGTGAGAGCGATCCAGGCCTTTGGAGAAGCTGAGTATTCAAACACCATAAAGAATCACATTTAATGCCATGACCCAATAGATAGATAAAGGATACAGGGGAGTGGTCAGATATGACCATGGCTTGAATAACAGAGTTAATTATGCCTAGTAAGGTAAATGAACTAATGAGAAAATAATGTAATCTTGAGTAAGTACAATGAGGTGAAGAAAAAAAGGTGCATTGTCATTCTCCAGGGTTTAAGACCCTCCAGACAGCTATGAGACCAGCCCCATGCATAAGGTCTCTTAAAGCTCGTTGCACCGGGGATATTCCACATTTTATCCGGTCCAATCTGTCCAGATTTATATGGGGGGCAATGTTCCAATCCTCTCCCAGAATCATTAATTTGGGCAGATTGGTGGCAGTTATACTCAGCAAGCATGTAAAGAATTGAGGAGAGTTTGTATTCGGACCATAAACTGTGCCCAGTAATACTGGATGGGAAGCTAGAGCGCCATGAAGCAGGATATAACGGCCATTAGCATCCCAAATCTCTTGCTCTAATTTAGAGGGTACAGTCTTTGCAATTAAAATTGCCACCCCTTCTCAATTTGTGGATGTGCCTGAGTAAAAGGCCTTGCCCACCCAACTTCTACACAGTAGAGAGATATCATCCCTCCGGAAGTGCGTCTCCTGTAGACAGACAATCCCCACTTTAAGATGAAGAAGGTGTCTTAAAATCATCTGCCATTTTCATCTATCATGTACTCCCCTGACGTTCCAACTCACAAAAGTGTAGGGGCCACTCATATTAACCAGAGTCAGTAGGGGTCCAGGATTTGCTCTTAGGCTGCCTGAGTTGTCTGAGTGACAGAACCCTAAACCTTCTCAGAGGAATGCAATAATAGCACTTGGCACCCCCCCCCCACTGATGAGACACCATGAAAGAAATCAAATGTATCCCCCATCTCCTCAGGCCCCTCCGCCAAGCCCCATATTAATTAACACACATAACATGGAGCCCCGCTATGCTATCTACCCCCAGTTCTAAACAACTGCACCACTACAAGTACACCATCTGGTGATGTTTTAGCGCAAGCCTATTAACAGCCAAACCAACCCTCCCCGCTCCCTCTTCCCCTGCAAACACACTGTCTAGCGTAACATTTCAACAGTTAATTAAACACAGTAATGAAAAAACACCAGCGGGAGAACTCAGTGGATTCCCCCATGAACACAGAACTCAAAACCTGTGAAGAACACCATGGCCTCCATAGCTGTCACATTCATGAGGTATTGTGAATAAATGGCTATTTTGAAAATTTGTGGACATAATATTGAAAATTACCAAAGTTGTGAGTGTGTGTTGAAAAATGTTAATGTATATGAATAACTTTATTGTTTTTTAATATTAATACACTAACTTTTCAACATAGCCTTCATGACCCTACCTCATGAACCCAATAGGTGACAATTTTAGAACCCCCCCTGAAACATCGTTTTGTGCCACAAGTGTGAAAACACATTTCAGCCAGGATTTAAAAAAATTAAATCTATTATTTCTTTTCCATTAATCTATCCTCACCGCCAAAGTGTGGTCTGACCCTCTGTACCCCAAGCCATGGCACTGGCACACACAGAGACTTACCTCCACTCAAGCTTCCTCCATGGCTTACTCCCCATGGTGGGGTTATCAAGGACACCACTCACTGAAGAGATGGATCCAGTGAGGGTCCTCGGCTCTAGCTTACCACATGGCTTAGCCTCCCATGGTGGTGGTCCAATAGCAGGCCCCACCCGCCAATGAACTGATCCAGTGTGGAGAAAGGGTCCTGTAGTCTGGCTTGGAGCCAAGGAGAGGTTGGCTTCATCCACTCTGCGCCAAGTCATTTCTCCATTTTCTGTCAGGAGGGATGGACATGCACTTTCATCATAGATGCAACACACAGGCTACCATGCATGAGGTGTTGACACCCACCATTCCTCTGACCCCAAGAGTGCACTTATTACCCTGAGCCAGTACCATGGGTCACATTAGTGCTGAGAACCCATAACCCTCACTACCATCCTCCACATGCTCAGTCCTCCTCTCTTCAGCCAGCCTTCGTAGCACTTAGTCCATCACGGAACCTGGGTCACTGGCATGGCAGCAGGTGAGGCATGGATGCCTCTATCCTCCACACAACTGGGCCAGCTAAATGACAGCTATTATGTTCATGAGATGGTGTGAAAAAATGGCTATGTTGAAAATTTGGGGACAAAATATTGAAAATTACCAAAGTTATGAGAGTGCATTGAAACATTTCAACATGTGCTCATAACTTTGTTGTTTTTTGATATTTTGACACCACATTTTCAATGTAGCCTTCGAATGACTCCACCTCATGAACCCAGTAGGTGACATTTTTCAAATTACACCAGAAAGGTGATGTTGTGGAACAACTGCAAAATCACCTTTCAGGCTGGATTTAAATAACTTGATTGGCCTTGTGCATGAGGTGGAGTTCAGAAAAGTCCATGTCAAAAATCTGATGAAAAAATGTTGAAAAATGAGAAAGGTATGATTACAAGTTCAAAATCCATTGAAATATGTTGACCACACTTACCTTGGTTCTTCAGTTCATGCTCAGTGTTGAAGAAGAAGGATGTGTTCAGTGGAAAAGCCACATGGGACCATTTCTAGGTGAATGAGGGTGTGGAGGAGCATGTGGGGTGCTGTGTGCTGAGTTGGTGGTCAGGATATGGTTGGTGGGGGGTCAGAGGTCACCAGCAAAAGACATTGATGGATGGGTGTCAGCTTTTCCAGTTAAATTTATTTTGAAAGACTACAAGGGACTATTTTTTTTTATTTACAGGTACACTTTAACACTGGGAATTGGCACCCCGGTGTTAAAGATGTTTGGTAGCACCAGGGGTGGGCACCTCATTGTCCACATACATGAAGGGGGATTGGGGACACACAACATTTGGGGAAGACTCATAATACAGTCAATCAATATACAATACAAACTTTGTATGGTCTTGGAAATGCCCATGCCTCACTAAGTCAATGCTTCAAGCTCCCTGACCTCTGGGTGGATTAGCACTCCCCAACTTTACCCTGTATTATCTGGCTGCACAGGGTGTTCAGCTGTGCACATGGACTAAGTGGCATGAAGCCTCAGGTTGGTACTAATTGGAAGCTGCTTTGCTGACGGGCTGGGCTCTATGGACCTTGCCCATGAGTGTTATTCCCTCTTGTATATAGCCCCATATTCACAACCTCTGGTGCACCACTCCCTGCAGATACTTCTGCATCTCAGGAAACTTATACCCCCAATACGTTCAGCCCTCATTTCCTTATAAGACATAAATATATTTTTCTTCCCCCAGATCGGACCAAAGTTTTGACTACTAGGAAGCTTGTGCTCTTACGACCTTTAGACAGTGTCTAGCCAACCAAGGCTGTCTCCCATTCTCACGGCTAAAGGACACATATTCACTCTTCAGGGAGGAGCATTTTAATTTTTTATAGGTTAGGAATTTCATTATGTCCTCTGATCACCTCACCTCCCTGCAGTGGGACCATACTAACTTAAAAGAGTATTTCTATCATGCGATCAAGATGCATGATAAAATTCACTACTTAGCTGATCTGTATAAAATTCTGTCAGAGCTCACCATGCCCCCACTAGAAAGTGGCAGATTTAAATGGGAACAAGAAATTAGAACTTTCATCCTTCCAGGCCAGTGGTCCCATCGACTACGACTAGGCTGGCAGGTTACGGCCTCCCCAACATGACGGGAATTCAATTGCCAAGTGCTGATTCGATTCTTCCAAACTCCAGTCATCACTAAACATTTCCATAGTGGCTACACAGACACTTGCTGGTGTAACTATAGGGGAGCCTGGAGCACCGACTAGCATATCTTTAGGGAATGCCCAACTCTCCATACCTTTTGGCACTCTGTTCATATGGAGATCTAAAATTTAATGAATATTTTTTTACCCTTTTCCTTTGTGGATTTGGTCTTCAATTTTCTGACCCTTATGGCCTGAAGTAGCAAAACTTGAAAACTAGGCCAAATGCTGTGGGTGGTGGCATTGAAGTGCACCATGCTAAATTGGCTGACCCCTACACCCCCCTCAATGCTTGATCACCCAATAAAATACATGTTTAAATAGCAGGGCTGCTATTGCATTGAAGTTTGTTCACAAACCCAACATTTACATTAACAGTGATAATAAAAACCAAATACACAGATGAATAGGCACATTCATAACATATACATAAGCACCCAGCCATTGCTGCAATGATACAGCTGTGCAGGAAATATAATTTAAATCAATGCTTCTAATTAATTGTTTTGTGCTTTAGTTTTTTTTTCACAAAACCAATCCTGCTATAGAAAAAACATCTGCAGTGGCAATGAGGCTTAATAGGGTAAAATGCTGCTTTACTGATATTCATGGCAATCTGCAACATAGCCACAGGCGTTACAATCACACCATTCAAAAGTAACATGCAGCATGAGACATGTACATGAATAAAAACAGACTTCAGTTGGGCAGCATTGTACAAAAGAAAATTGCATTGTAAAAGCATCAGAGGATGGCCCAATAAATTCTGACAAGATTTATACTGACATTTATAAGTACAGAGCTTTTTTATTTTTATAATTCAAACCCCTACTTTTAGTCACTCCTAATTTAAATATCAAAAAGCCCTCCCTTTTGGCAAGCATCTTCACAAGATCCCAACTCCTGAGACCCAAAACCAATTTTTCAATCACTATAAATGACCATCTGTGTGAAGTTGTGTTTCCTATGTGAGGGTATGTGCAACAGTGGCATATTCCTCATCTCAGCGTTCAAGGGCCATAACGTGTTCTCCCACTCTTTCTTTGAATTTCCTTTTTGTGCCACTAACATGAAACACAGAGCATGTACATATGACTAAATACATAATGTGCATAGTGTCACAGTTGATAAATTTGGAAATGACTAACTGGTCACCTGTACTAGAATTCAAAAATGTTTCGGTGGGTATAATAAATTAACTGAACTCACACCTTCCACACTGATGACACCCTGGTGGAAGTGTGGGTAGCCAGGTACGAGTCAGGTGTGAGTCAGGAGATGGGTTAAAGACTGTAGGTGGCAATGTCAGCTAAATTTCTAGCCTTCCTATAAACTGTCCTATGGTGCTGTTTAACCCAATCAGAAAGTTTAGGTTCAGTATAACGGACATGCCAGTTGTTCCTAATGATCTGCTCAACTGCACTGGGCTAGCCATTATAAGTTGTCATAAAATTACGTCTTCTAGTGTTAGCAGCATCAGTTATATCTGTTTGTGAGTGTGGGGTAAGGAAATACTGATGGTCTACATTCCTTTCCATATCCCTTTCAAATGCTTTATTAATAGGCCTCATTGAATAACCATGATCCTTGAACCTTTCTGAAAGGTCTGATGCCTTTTTTTCAAAACACAAGTCAGTGTTGCAGTTGTGACAAATCCAAAGAAACTGACTAGTGGGGATATTATTGATGTTGTGTCGGAGATGACAGGAACTGGACAACAGCAAAATGTTCCTGTCAGTGGACTTATGGATTAAATCAGTGTCAATACTATTTTCATTATTCTTAGTCAATATAAGATCTAAAAATGAAATACTTTGTAACTTTATGACACACCGTAAAACATAGGTTGGAGATGCTAGACTCCAAATACTGAACAAATGAGCCTAATTCTTTCACTATGCCCCAAAACACCATCAATTAGAAAATCTCTAGTTTAATGTCTATCCACTCCTCCAAGTGTGTCCCCATGACAAATGCACAATTTTTCCCTTAAATGTAAGAGTTGGATCAAAACTAGGTTTTTGATAAGAATTAGTTTTACTAAGATGGCATTGCACCTCAGCAATGTACTTGGGAGTATTTATAACCAGAATGTTCCTACTCTTGTCATCTGGTTTAATAGTCAGAGCAACATTATTGCCCAAAGAGGCAATGGCATTACTCTCTACTGCACTCATGTTAACAAAAGAAGTGAAACCCTGTTTCATTAAGGCTTGTAAATCATGTTTGCATGCCTTCACAAAAACCCCAACAGCTATATTAATAGAAGGAATAAAAGAAGTCTCTGGTTTAAGTTGTTGCAAAATTACATTGTGGGGTTCATCTGAAGGCACTGAAGGCATTGATATAATTATAGAATTCCCCTCTGATACAGATTCAGTTCCTGAAAAAAGACATATCACTAGAATAAGTGCATTTCAAAGTCAAATTTCTAGCCAACTTATGCAGAGCCATTAAAGCAATAAAATGATAAAATGTATCAGCAGGTACAAACGTCTGTCCTTTACTCAATGATGACATTTGCAAATATGAAAGTCCATAGAAAGATAAATTAATTATGTTATTCCAGGTTAAGAGCAGGTCTGATACCAAGTTCAGTATCTGCCGCCCTGCCTCTCTGCCACTGCTGTGTGTCTATGCTGTAACTGCAAATTGCCTGTCTTACTCTTAACTGCTCCTGTCTGCTACTCATATTTGCTGCTGTTGACCTCATTGACCTCCTGGACCTGTGTTTTCCCCTTTTTATGTGGCTTGTTTACTGAAGGTGACTCTGGGACTGAGTTGTGGGAGGGTGGGTGGTTGTGATGGTGGGCTCCCCTCCGATGTTTAAGAGTCCTCTAAATATATGAAGACATGGCATCTGATTCAGTAGCCGAACTGTCAGTATGAACTTTTGTCTGAGAGTCAGTAGATGGTTGCTGTCCCTTTAAAAAATGGGTGAGGAATAATGTGCATGGTAGAATTTGCCTGGTGCTTCTCAAACTGCTTCCAGTTGTAAACACAATTGCTATCACAGTCTCTGTGTTCAAACTTTTATCAAACTATTGAATAGTTTGTCAGTTATTGTTTTAAAACATTAAACTCAGTTTAACCAAGAAATTTATTCAAATTCCACTCCCGTTTTTTAGTTCAACTGGCAGTCACTCCTGTACTTTAACAGAGTCTCTTAAAATAAGTTTCATTTGCCTAAGGGAAGTTCATGCAGTTCCTCCTCCTTCCAAGGGGCTGAAAAACTCATCCCTGTCTCATCCAAAATTTGGAAATTTAAGAATATGAAGTCCCCTAGGTACATGACCAGCAACCACATACCTTTCTAGTGTGATCTGCTGCCACACCAGTCGCCATAACTTCAATGCAATCTTTTCACAGCATATGAAGGCATCTTGTATCGTAAAGAGGTTTATCTTGGGTCTAAGTTGCCTACACATCATTAGTGTTTTGGTTCCTAATTTCACTGGTCTCAAAAGTGGGTTCAGTGAACATACAGTCCGATAAAATAAAAGCAGGGCCAGCTGCAGATGGATTACTTGGAATCTTCCAAATCAAACTTATGCTGATTTTGGCCCTGTGGGCTGATGGTGGACTGTGGCTTCAGTTTGAGCCTTCCCAACACAATAAGTGTAAATGTAGATACCAATCCAGGGCAGCACAAAGAACCAGGTGTGTGGTTTTAAAACTAAATTCAATGAAAAAATAAAATAAAACCACACTCAAAGCCTGTGTAAAGGTGCTCAAAATATTTTATTATACACTCCAAGTGAACACACATCTGACCCAATGAAAAAATTGCCTCAATGTTTCATGCAAGCACGCTTTGTCGAGGAGCTAAAGTGCTCACCTATTGTCCCATTGTTTAAATTACAAGTAATTCAAATGACAGGTGAAAAAAATCAGTACTAAATTAACAACAAATTCTTCAGACTTCCAAATGATACATCAGTGCTTGATCGCCCAATAAAATTCATGGGGCTGATTCCAAGATGAATGGCATAACTTGCATGCAGTTGTGAGTTACGCCATTCGACCCATGCCAGGGACCCTATGCCACATTCCAGGAGCATCAGGGTCCCAGGACCTGTGACATGCAGGATACCCCAGGTGTAGGCTACTGCCACTTGTCTGGTGCATGCAACCTGCATGTCGCAACTTGCGGCTGGCAACAGGCGGCCCCCTGAAGCGCCCCCAACAAGAACCACCTCAGTACACACCAGGGGGCATGGGGGGCAGGACAGATGGCACAGACATCTGGAGGGGTGCACCAGACACGGACACCCCGAGGGTCACAGATGATTGGGGGTTGGGCAGGGGTGTGCTTGAGGGGGCTTGGGGGGCAGTACGGCACTATTGCTGCAGAGCTGCATGGTGGCATCTGGTGCCAGCAATCGGATGCCACTTAGGACAGCTCCAAGCAGTCATAATTCTGGTATGCCACTGCATCTCTCTGAATCACAACTGTGGTTTACGACAACTGCACTCCTAGAATTGGGCTAAGTTGCTGTCATAACCTGCAGTTGCACCAGGCATTGTGGGCTGCAGCATAGAGGGTGGCATAACCCACGGTTGTCGCAGCCCGCATCCACCATGGTGCAAGTCACCACTTGTAATCCCAACGGGCGTAGTGCATGACCTAAGTCATGGGATACACCATGGAGTTTGGAGTATCCCACCTTATGCCAGCGTAGCCCATCTTGGAATCGGGCCCCATGTTTCTATAACAGGGCTGCTACTGCATCAAAGTTCATTTGGAAATCTAACATTTACATTACAGTGATAATGAAAACCAAATACACAGATGAGTAGGCACATTCATAACATATACATAAGCTCCCAACCATTGCTTTCGTGATGCATCTGTGCGAGAAAAAAATATTTAAATCAATGCTTCTAATTAATAGCCCTGCACTTATAAATGACAGTATAAAGCTAGTCAGTATTTATAAGGCCATCTGCTGATGTGCATTTTACAATGCTAGTTTTCTTTTGTACACTGTTGCCCAACTGCTGTTTCAATGTATATACTTATCTCATGATGCATTTCTTTTGATTGGTGCAATTGTAATTCCCTTGGCTATGTTGCAGATTGTCATGAATATCAGTAAAGCAGCAAGTTGCTCTATTAGGCCTCACTGCCATTGCTGATCTTTTTAATATAGCAGGAATTGTTTTTGTGAAAAAAACTAAAGAACATAACAATTAATTAGAAGCATTGATTTAAACTTTTTTTTCCTGCACAGTTGTATCATGGCACCAGTGGTTGGGGGCTTATGTACAGTATATGTTATGAATATGCCTATTTACCTATGTATTTGGTTTTCATTATCACTGTTCGTGTAAATGTTGGATTTCTGAACAAGCTTTCATTCAACAGCAGCCCTGTTACTTACACATGTATTTTATTGGGTGATCAAGCGTTGATGTATTATTTGGCAGCCAGATGAATCTGTAGTTAGTTTAAATTTGTACTGAGTTTATTCACCTTACCTGTCTTATTAGAGTTACTTGAAAGAGGGGACAATAGATGAGTACTTTAGATTCTTGATAAAGCATGTTTGCTCGAAATGTTGAGGCAGTTTTTTTTGGCTGGTTTAACTGCATGTTCACTTGGTCTGCATAATAAAATGTTTTGAGCACCTTTACACATGCTTCGAGTGTGGTTTTACTTTATTTTTTTCATTGTTTGTATGTCTTACAGTGTCCTTGATTTTTTGAGACTACAGAAGTGTTGCCTCCATAGAGGCATGTGCTTATGCAGAGAAGAACTCTTGTAATTTGTATATCTTGAATTTGCATCTGTGACTGCAAGGGCCTGTGCTTCTGCATGTGAAAGCACTGTAGTGATCTGAGTATTGTGTATTTCTGTCTACAGCAATAGTGAGTGTGTATGTCTTGCTGTGTGCATGCCACAGATACAAATCCACAAACGTAGCACATGGGTACTACTACAATTGTGTCTTCTGGAAAAAGTTGTATGTCATTTATCTTACCTGATGATGACTCTCTGTGGTTGCTTGTGTGGTCTTGTCCTTATGCTACTTTGGGAGGGGATGGAGGGGAGTTTGGGTTGGAAACTCTAGCAGTACATTTCCCTTCTTCTGTGGTGTTAAGTTGAACTGGGATATGCCATGGACAGTATGACAATAAATTATTTATTTTGAATGGGTGGTTTTGACCTCTCTTGACTTCATGAGTAGTAGAGCTGTGAGTGTGATCAATAAAGGTCATACACAGCCATTCAAAATAATTCATTTATTTTCATGTCACCCATTGCATATGTCTTTTATACAGTCCCATGGTCTATTAAGTTTGATGCTAATGTTTTTTGTGCCTTTTTTTTTACTTACAGGCTGAGATAGAATGTTAGGAATAAAGGAAGATTCTTCACAGAACATTAAGGAGCCTGAATTGAAATATCCATACAGCTGCAGTTGAAATAAATTTTTTTTTTCACTCTATGTCCCCTGGCAATGAAAACAAACATGTTTATTTGCAAGTTTTTTTAACCACTGGCATTGAATATCTATCTGTCTATCTATCTATCTATCTATCTATCTATCTATCTATCTATCTATCTATCTATCTATCTATCTATCTATCTATCTATCTATCTTTCTGTCTGTCTGTCTGTCTGTCTGTCTGTCTGCCTGTCTATCTGTCTATCTATCTATCTAGTTAAAGGTGAAGGCAGTGAGGGAGGGGCACAGAGAGGCCAAAGGGGGGAAGAGGAATGGTAAGCCTCGGGAGGCAACATGCTGGAAGGTTGTCTCACTGAATGCAAGAAGTCTAAGGTACAGAACAGCAGACTTACAGGCTCTGTTGGTGGTGGAATCGATGGACATAGTGGCCATAATGGAAACATGGGCCACCCAGTACCAGGACTGGGATATGATGATCCCAGGGTACAGGCTATTCAGAAAGGGTAGGGTCAAGGGGAATGAGTGGGGTGGTGATCTATGTGAGGGAGGGGATTACATGCATAAGGGAGGAAGGGGAGGAGTGGAGGACAGAAACTCTGTGGATGCAGTTCCAGGATGTGAGGAATAGGACACTGAGCATGGGGTAGTGTACAGGCCACCATCACAGGATTGTGACCTGGACCAGGAACTGGCAGATCAAATTCAAAGGGTAGCAGGAAGGGAAGCACGGTGGTGGTGGGGATTTCAACCTACCGAGGGTGGATTAGAGCACACCTGCCACCATGATTGCAAGAGAGGGGGTGGTCCTGTTGGAAGCTTTCCAGAACAGCTTCTTGACACAGCTGGTACAGAGACTGACACAGCTGGAAAGGACTTTGGATCTTGTACTGGATAATGGGGATGCTGTAAGGAACCTAGAAATGGGGGGACCACTTGCTGGGAGTGACCACTACTCGGTGTGGTTTACGCTAAACATGGGGAGGGACACAGGGGCATGGGCACAAGAGTGGTTGAGTTTAGGGGGCAGACTTTAGTATGATGGGGGAACTTCTGAGCAAGCACCTGGCAGACATCCGTCAACACATGGATGCAGGTCAGAAATGGAGCATAATATGGGGAGGGCTGGCGGAGGCAACAGAGACCTGTACTAAGAAAAAAAACAAGCAGGGCAGGGCAAAGAAACCCAGTTGGCTGTCACAGGATGTCAGGAAAAGGGTGAGAGCCAAGAGAGTGGCATTTGGGAAGTATAGAAAAATGGGGAGGGGAGAAGATAAAGATGTATACAGGGAAAAGTCTACTGAGGCCACCAGACTGGTCAGGGGGGCCAACGAGTTTAGAGAGCTGAGACTGGTACAGGGGAGCAAAAGAGAAGAAAAAGACTTCTTCCATTATGTAGCAGAGAAAAGAAGAAGCAAAGGCCAGGTTGTGATGATCAAGAAGGATGGGGGTGGGTGGAGAAGAGGTGGAGCAGGCGGAGGCACTGAATGAGTACTTCTGCACTGTATTTACAGAGGGCAAATACGTCAAGCAAGTGGGGGGGGTGAGTAAGGGGGAAGAGGACAACAGATATGGGGATTACATCAGGCAGGGTGTTGGAGGGGTTGATGGCATTAAGAGTGGACAAAACACCTGGGCCAGATGACATTCACTCTAGAGTACTGAGGGAGCTGGCAGAGATCCTTGAGGGGCCTCTGGCAGACCTGTTCAATACCTCCCTGGACACAGGATGTGTACCACAGGATTGGAGGATGGCTCACATAGTGCTCATCCATAAAAGTGGTCCAAAGTATGAACCAGGGAACTACAGGCCAGTGAGCCTCACCTCGATCATGGGCAAACTCATGGAGACCATCCTAAAGAAGAGGCTAGTGAGCTTCTTGGAGACAAATGGTATCCAGGATGACCAGCAACATGGGTTTGTTGTGGGCGGATCGTGCCAGACAAACCTGGTAGATTTCTATCATTGGGTGATGCGGGAACTGGTCAAAGGCCATGCTGTGGATGTCCTGTACTTGGACTTCAGTAAGGCCTTTAATTCAGTTCCACATGGGAGATTGAGAGGGAAGCTGGAGTATGTGGGGGTGGGACCAAAAATGGTGACCTGAATCAGGAACTGGCTGAGGGGGAGACAGCAAAGGGTGGTGGTAGTGGGGAACTCTCATCACCGAGAGCGGTGTTAAGTGGGGTACCACAAGGATCTGTGCTGGGACCAGTACTGTTCGGGATTTTCATTGCAGATATCTCGAACGGGATCCGGAGCAAAATCAGTCTGTTCGCAGATGATACCAAGAAGGGAGCTGTGGCAGCTGGGATTCAAAGCCAAGAAGTGCAAGGTTCTGGACTTTTGAGCCCAGAACCAGGGGGGGATTACATAGAAACATAGAAACATAGAAGTTGATGGCAGATAAGGACCGCAAGGCCCATCCAGTCTGCCCATTTCTTTTTCTACCTTATAAATGTGCCATTGGCCTTTGTTCTGTCAGTGGTCTATCTATTCATACTCATCTGTATTGCTCCCTTATGCCTATCCCATGCCTGTCTGAAGCCCTGCACTGTATTCATAGCCACCGCTTCCTGAGGTAGGCTGTTCATCATCCACCACCCTTTCTGTGAAAAAGTATTTCCTCACATTCCCCCTTAATCGGCCTCCCTCTAATCTCATGCTGTGTCCCCTTGTCCTGCTATTTTTTTTAATATTTAAACATGTTAGACTCTTTCACCCTGTTAATGCCCTTAAGGTGTTTGAATGTCTCGATCATATCACCTCTCTCCCTCTTTTGTTCAAGGGTATACATATTGAGCTTGGTTAATCTGTCCTCATATGTCTTCTGATGCAGACCCTGCACTATTTTGGTTGGCCTTCTCTGGACTGCCTCAATTTGGTTAATGTCCTTGTGAAGGTGTGGCCTCCAGTACTGCATGCAGTACTCCAGATGGGGCCTAACCAGTGTCTTGTAAAGAGGATTATTACCTCTCTCTTATGACTTGTGATACCCCTACTTATCACCCTAACATCCCCAGCGTTACCTACTGCTTTAGAGGTCTGCTTGATGGTTTCAGGTCATCAGTGATGATGATGCCCAAGTCTCTTTCTTCCTTTGTGACTGCCAGCAACTCCTCCCAGCCTATAGGTGGCTTCAGGTTTCTCTCTCCCATGTGCATGATCTTGCACTTCTTTGCATTAAATCACAGTTGCCACTCTTCTGACCATTTTGCTAGTTTATCCAGATCTCTTCTCATTCTGCCCACCCCATCTGGATCATCTACTCTGTTGCAGATCTTGGTGTCATCTGCAAACAGACAAGCCTTACCCTCTAGTCCATCTGCAAGGTCACTAATGAAGATGTTGAAGAGGACTGGCCCCAGGACTGATCCCTGAGGTACCCCACTTGTGACTTGCATCTCTTCTGACTGTATACCATTTACCACCACTCTCTGTTTTCTGCCCGTCAACCAGTTTGCCACCCAGTTGACTAACTTCTGACCCACTCTGAGCCTACCCAACTTATTTATCAATCTTCTATGTGGAACAGTGTCAAAAGCTTTGCTGAAGTCAAGGTAGGTGACATCAACTGCTCCCCCTTGGTCCACCATTCTGGTTACCCAGTCAAAGAAATCTATGAGATTAGTTTGACAGGACCTTCCTTTTGTAAACCCATGCTGTCTTGGATCCTGTGCCCCTATGGATTCTATCCTTTCCTTAAGGAGTGCCTCCATAATCTTGCCCACTACTGAGGTAAGACTGACTGGTCTGTAGTTCCCTGCCTCCTCCCTGCTACCACTTTTGTGGAGCGGGATCACATGAGCCCTTCTCCAGTCTTCTGGGACCTCTCCTGTGCTCAGAGACTTACTAAACAGTTCTGCTAATGGCTCTGCTAGTTCCACCCTTAGCTCCTTAAGTACCCTGGGATGTATACCATCAGGTTCCATTGCCTTATCCACCCTGAGCTTAGCGAGCTCTTGTAGGACCCTTTCTTTTGTGAAGGGAGTAGTGCTCACCTCCCTCCCCCCTGTGTCCATGGTACTGAGCTGTGGGCCCTGCCCTACCTTCTCTTCAGTAAATACTGAGCAAAAGTATCTATTTAGGATAAATGCTTTTACAGGGTCCTCCTCCTCACATGTTCCCTTTTCTCCATTGAGCTTAGCAATAACCCCTCTGGACTTTCTCCTTTCACTAATGTATCTATAGAAAGTCTTGTCATCTTTTTTTACTGTTCATGCTAGTGTTTCCTCAGTTTGGGACTTTGCCTGCCTTACTGCCTTCCCTGCTTCCCTTAGGGCAGTTTGGTATGCCTCCCTATCATCATCCCGCTGTGTTCCCTTATATTTCCTGAAGGCCAGCCTTTTGGCTCTGACCTTTTCTGCTACTGTATTTGAGAACCAAAGTGGTTTCCTTCTTCTTTTGCACTTCCTTTTCTGTCTAACACAGTGGGATGTTGCTTCAAGTATTGCATCCTTAATGCTTGCCCACTTGGCCTGTATCCCATCACCTGTGTTTCTTTTTGCCAGGGCTAGCTTAACTCTGTTGGCCATCTTATCAAAGTCAGCTCCTCTGAAGTCCCATATCTTTGCCTTGGAATGGGATGATTTAGATGTAGTAGCCAAATTGAACCATACCATGTGATGGTCACTGGCCCCCAGGTGACCTTCTACCTGGAGATCTGTGATCCCTTCCCTGTTAGTCAGTACTAGATCTAGGATAGCCCTGTCTCTTGTGGGTTGTTGTACCAGTTGTTTGAGGCCCTCCCCCTGCAGGGAATCCACCATGTGTCTAGTTCTGGCAGATGTTCCTGCTGGTATTGACCAATCTGTATCCGGCATGTTGAAGTCTCCCATTATCAGAACCTCCCCTTTAGCTGTCATGTTTTGTATATCTTCTAACAGTAATGCGTCTATGTCCTCCCCCTGGTCTGGGGGCATGTAGACAACCCTGGTTCTTATGGCTGTCCTATTTCCTGTTTGCAGCATGACCCACAGTTCTTCTGGCTCCTTATGTGTATTCTGAATTTCTGTAGCTTTGATATTTTCATTGACATACAGGGCCACTCCACCCCCCTTCCCTGCTTTTTGCACCTCAGTCTCTTCTGAACAATACATAGCCAGGTACTGAAGTCTCCCAAGTGTGGTTACTGGTAAACCACGTCTCAGTAATTGCTACTATGTCCAGTTTAGCCTCTGACATTATTGCCTGCAGGTCTGGGATCTTATTTCCCAGGCTGTGAGCATTGTAATACATGATTTTCCATTGGCCCAGATTTCCAGTGTGTTAGTTGTTCGGTGAGGTTTGGCATTTCCCCTGTGCGTCGTATGGGGAGACGGACCTTTTTTCTTACCTGGTGATGCAAATGAACTGCAAACATGCTGAATCCCTGTTTGACCGCTAGCTGAGGGGGGAGGGGTGTTCTTCCCATTTGACATATGGGGTGCTGCACCCCTCTCCCCATTTGCTAGTTTAAATATTCTGCAAAGACATCAAACTTCTGCCCCAATGCACTGACTCCCTCCTTAGTCAGATGCAGTCCATCAAATTTAAAGAACTTTCGCTCCAAGAATTGTTGCCAGTTCCCTACAAATCTGTGTCCTTTTTCCTGGCACCAGCCCTTGAGCCACATGTTTAGCTCCCCTATCTCCCCTTCTCTGACCTTCTGTCCATCTGTCCCCCTCTCCCAGACTGGCAGGATCTCAGAGAAGGAGATGCCGGAAGAAATGGATGATAGTTTGTCACCCAGCCTGGTCATGTGTTCCTTGGTCTCCACAACTGACCGGCTGGCGAGATCATTAGTCCCTATGTGTACCAGGATGTCAATGTTTTCTCCTGCTTTGTGAACAATTTTAGCAATGCGGTCAGTGTCCCTCCATGCTGATGTACCTGGGAGACATCTGACCATTATCACTTAAATGGGGTTCAGTTGGAAGTTGGGTTGTTCCACAGAAGAGAAGGACCCCGGAGTGATTATAACAGGGAGCATGAACAACTCTGTTCAATGCAGAAGGGCGGCAGCAAAAGCCAACAAAATGCTGGGGTTATAGCAAGAGGGATCTCCACCAGAAGTAGGGAGGTTATCCTGCCCCTGTATAGGCCACTGGTCAGGCCTCACCTGGAGTACTGCATGCAATACTGGCTCCCGATCCTGAAGAAGGACATCAGATTGTTGGAGGGGGTACAGCGTAGAGCTACAAAGATGATCCAGGGATTGGAGGCAAGCCATATGAGGAAAGGTTGGGGGAGATTAATATGTACTCTCTGGAAGAGAGGAGGGACAGGAGAGATATGAATGAGACCTTTAAGTACCTAAAGGAAATAAACAAGAATAATACAGAGAGGATTTTCCAGAGGAAAAAGGGACAGGACAGGACAGGACATCAACTGAGGTTGGTGGAGAGTAGATTCAAGAGAGAGATTAATAAACATTTTTTCATGGAAAGAGTGGTGGACAAGTGGAACTCCTTGTTCGGTGAGGTAGTGGCCTGCAAGATGGTATACAACTTCAAAAGGGGTTGGGATAGGGTAAGAGGAAGAGGTAATAGGATGGGGGGGAGAGAGGGGGCAGCAGCATTATGAGGTGCTAGCTGTGCACTCAAGCAGACTCGATAGACTGTGAGGCCTGCTTCTGGCATTTTCTTATGTTCTTATATTCATATATGTCTGTCTGTCTGTCTGTCTGCCTATCTATCTATCTATCTATTTATATTATTTATTTATTTGAGTTTTGGTAACTGGGTAAGTCCACTAAGACAATTACAGTCCCTTTTTCAGGGTCGACCCAAGGTCTTCAACAAGCAGACCAGAAACAGTGCAAAAAATACAAATGAGCAATATGATATAGCAAGAAACAAACAGCGTAATAAAATATACAAAAAGTATGAAAAATTAACAAACAGCATAACAATGTATACAGGGGTATGACAGAGCAATGTAAACTTTGATAACAGCATATTTGCTAGGCATATGTGATTGTGAATTTAGGTGTATAGACTAAGGAGCATAAAGCTAAAATCTGGGAATGGGGGAAGAGGCAGAGAGAGATAGCAGGCAGATAAGTACAGAGAGTGGGTATCAGGGCATAGTTCAGGGACAGGCAGTGAAAGAGGAAGGAAAGAGGGCAAGGAGGGTGCATCAGCAGTGGAAACAGGAACAGGATATAGAGGCTAAAAGGGGAAGAACACAGAACAGATTGGAACACAGAGAGGGAGGAACAAGACAGGACTGAGGGAGGAAGCGAGTTCCAGTCAGATATAGCCACAAAAGAAAGACCTTTGGGCGATGGCCAGTTGCAAATTAGGTAAGACTAAAAGAGCTAGTGAGGCAGACCAGAGGGCATGTGGTGCTTGTTTTAGAAGTATCAGCCCACTAAGGCAAGGAGGTGTGAACTTGTGGACAAGCTTAAACATGAGACTCAAGGAGGAGTATCTTAATTTAGCTGCATTTGGCAGCCAGCCCAGAGGGAAGAGGACATCACAGTGGTATGAACGGGGATTAGCCCACAAGGCACACCTACCAACCTTCTGGTAAGCCTGGGATAGGAGAGAGAGAGAGGAGGAGTTTGAAGAGAGCAGCAGAGGAGTACCATAGGTTAGAAGAGGAAGAAGGGATGATGAAGTGATCTTAAGGCAGGATGCAGAGGTGAGAAAAGGGCGGATTTGGTAGAGGAGTCCAAGTTTCTGGTTTAGAGATTTAGTAACGTTGGAGACATGTGCGTTAAAAGAGAGCCCAGAGTCCAATGTAATGCCCAGGTATTTAAAGGAATGGACTGATTCTAAGTTATCGCCATTGAGAGAGGAAGTATACTCTGTGTGGGGAGGGTGAGAGAATAGCATACATTTAATTTTCTTTGTATTGCGGACAAGATGATTTCAGTTGAACCAGCCTTCGAGGGAAGCTAAGTCAGAGGCAAGCTCTCTATTATTTATTTATTTTTTTTATTTAGTTGTTTAATCAGGTATAGCACACTAAGCTGAAAGCTTTTTTTACAGGAGCGACCTGGGAGCACAAGGAAGTTAAGTGACTTGCTCAGGGTCACACAGTATGCAAGTGGAAGCTGTAGGATTCAAACCCAGGTCTGGTCTGCTAGATGTCACCAGATTTGCAGCTCAGAGCCTTAGACCACTGCGCTATATTGCCTCCTAAATTAATCAGATCAATGTGTGGAGGACCGATAATTATTTCATCATCTGCATAAAGGTGAATCGAAGCCCTCTACAGAAGCTGGGTAGGTCATTAATGAAAAGAGAAAACAGCATAGGACCCAAAATGGATCCTTGTGGAATGCCATGAGTTGATCGATCTATCTATCTATCTATCTATCTATCTATCTATCTATCTATCTATCTATCTATCTATCTATCTATCTATCTCTGTCAGTCTGCCTGTCAGCCTGTCTGTCTGTCTGTCTATCTATCTACCTATCTATGTTATTATGAGGCCTGATTTGTAGTGTGACTGAAACATCCTTGTGGAATAAATCTGGTTTCAGTTTCCACTTAGTGACCTTAGGGAGGTAGTCAGCTGCCTCAAACATTCACATCCCACAACTTAGGGTTCAGTAGCAGTACACAGACATGCACCACCTGCCTGCATGTGGCTTGCACATTTGTTTGTGACATTCTGTGCAGTTGCCTTACTCCTAGCACAGGCAGCTCACATTGGCCGTGTCAGCTTAGCACTATGCAGTCCTACCCTGTGCATCACCTGCCTATGCGTGCATCTTTTTGCGATGCTCAGAAAAAATCAGTACTTCAGTACTGTGCAGTTAGTTAGGCTTGAAAGCTCTATAAATCAGTATTTAATTATTTATGTGGAATCCAGTCTTGTGTTCCACAAAAGTGGTCAACCTCAGAGGGGCAGCAGGCTGACTCCCACCACCTTCTCCTCACAGTAGCCATGTTAGAAGTAGTAGTGCTGTGCCTGGCACAGGGAGAAGCAGTACAGGCACATACAGAAGGGCACTTTTGACTTCCACTACAACCAATGTGTCCCTATCTCTCACCAGTCCCACTGTCACATCTGCTGTCATCATCAGCCAAACTAGAACCCTGCCTTCCACAAAATCTGCCAGTATGACTACTCTAATCCTGCAACTGTGACACCAGTCACTCCTGACACTCTGAATCCTACCACTACTGCCAGACTAGGCCTAACGCCCTTGCCACTGTAGTACTACTACTGCAGCCTGTTAAACAGACCACCATGAATATTGTCACCATGACCACCCCAGCTGTGCCTATAATGCATTCTGCTTCAGAGTGTGTCACCCATCTGGAAGATGTTGCAGAAGAGGCTCACTCATAAGGGTCTGAGTATTTCCCACACCATGAATTTCTGAGTGACACTTTCAAAAGAAATGCTAAAGGCAAAACAATTGCTAAACTCATGGTTTATTCAGTATGTTATGTAGAGAGTGCAGCACTGCACTGTCTACATAACATACAGAATAAATTGGAAATTCAGCCATTTTTTGCCTTTTGAATTTCTTTTGAAAGTCTTTGTTTGAGTGCTTTTACTTGTGTTTTTTATGGCAGATGTTGATTTGTGTAAGCACCAGCAGCCACAACCGAGTGCATGGTTTCATTATAATATCCTAAGTGATGTGTTGTCTTCATCAGGAGAATATGTAAGTGACATTGTTTTCTGCTCACAATGTATCTTTCATACTCTGCCTCATTTTGAAAGGAAGACAGGTAGTAAAACAACTTCTAGTAGCAAGAGTTGGGCAGGTACATACATACGAACATATGAAATTGCCAGCAGAAAAAATCTCACAGGTCTATCAAGTCTGCTCTGTTGTCCAGCTCTCAGTTTAATACCACTGCAGCTGCCCCTCACCCAATCCCAACCCCCCTTCCCCTGTCCTGATCCTTCCCCCCATTGTGTTCTTGTCTGTATTAACTCTGTCCCTGACTCTATCTCAACCTCGCTTAAAGCTATCCACTGTCCTCAGTTTGATTAACTCCTCTGGCAGTGTGTTCCATCCCGATACCACTTTCTCTGTGAAGTAGTGTCTCGTCATTTTCCCTCCTGAACCTTCCCCTTCCAGCTTCAGACTGTGCCCCCTAGTGACCATAACCCCTTTAAATTAAACAATCCTCCGTCTCTGACTTTGTTTATGCCTTTCAAGTACTTGAAGGGCTCTATCATGTCAACCCTTTCCCTTCTGTCCTCCAGCGAATACATGTTGAGCTCCCTCAATCTTTCCTCATATGGCAACTCCCCTGATCCCATGATCATTTCTGTAGCCCTACACTGCACCCCCTTGTTACACAAGGTCCCTGCACCCTAATTGGTACCCCCACAGGTACACCGCAAACAGCTAGCATTTAGGCATATGTTATACTAATATATAGGGCTAACGGGATCTATCATATAAGAGTACATGCCAGGATATGTATGCACATTATTGCTATACACTTTACTTTCCAATATATACATGTATTTCTTGCTTACAAGATGTTAGGACATCTGTGTCTTTGTAATGATTATGATATATGAGTTGGCATTGCCATCTTCTGATGATTTGTATTACTACTCGGCTATGTACAAACTGCACCTGTTTGTTTCTACAAAGTGATGACTATAACAAAATTGTCTAATGTTATCTTGTACTGTGGAGCCACCTCTAATTTAGCCAATAGGGCTCATCTCTGTAACTAGAAATATTTATGTTTTACAGTAACCATGGTAATTATCTTAGGTATATAATGTAAGACATAATGTCATCTACCTTGGTGATCCCAGGAGACACCGAGATTCCTCGAGGTATAGGGAATGTTTAGCATTGGTTCCCAGTTCCTATTGATAAGAACTGCTTAGGGAAACTGTGATTTTCCTTTTGGTAGTAATAAACAAGCCTTATTACTCTTATGCAACGTGTCTGTGATTCCTTGCATGCCCATTATTGCCAAGAACCTGGGAGTGAGGTTTAGACCTCCTGACAATTGATGACCACGTGCAGGCAATATTTGGTGTTTGCAAAGTTTCACTTGTTGTTAAAACTTTTTCCCTTCCCAACAGGGACTGTAGGTGTGCATTCCTACACCATCTTTCCCATTTTTCACCCTCTTTGTAATCACTTACAAAGTCTGGCTGCTTACTGGGTGTGGTCGATGCCGACTCGACCCACTCCACAGCAGTTTTGAATTGCAAGCTTACAAGTGCACAGTAGCCCAACTGTGAACTAGTGCACCTGTTGTGGATCGATACATGGCACGGCACCTTTTCACAGTTTGATTTTTCATTCCCTTCCACACAATGGCCACCATATCAAATATCTTTGCAGAACTGAGACTCAATGTCTCAAACTTTCTTGCCTCCCATGGAGGATGGGCTGACTTCACATGGGACGCAAGTCAATCTGAAAACCCTGTGCTGGGGATTTCAACCCAGTACACAGAGATAAGACAAACAGCCAGAAAGCGAGAAGCTAAAGGGCTGTTGGTCGTGGCTCTTTATGCTGCTCTGGAAGCCTCCGAAGTGAGGTTTTGATTTCTTGAACTGCAAATTTCATCTCTTAAGCAGGAGATGGGGTTGCAGGAAACTAAGTGTGTGAGTTGAGAGCAGGCTTTGAAGTCTGAGCTCCAAACTCTGTGAAATGAAAAGGATTCCCTTTTGCATTATTCTGCTCTGGCAGGCGAGCAGGAACTTTGTATACTGAAGCAGGAGTATGAAAGTTTGAGTCAGGATAAGGGGCAGGCTTTGCAAATGAATGACTTGTTAAGTAGAACGAATAAACAAATGCATGAGGAGTTGGGAGAGTTACAGGATGAGATAAACCAGGTACATAATGATTTAGGATTAGCCACTAGGGACAATCATGAACTGAGCACCATGTAGAGAGTGTTACAGAAGCAGATGCAAGATGAGGTGGCTCAGAATGTTGCAAAAGTGAGTCATGAGGAATGTGAATCTAAAATGGCGAAACTGTGCTATCAGTGAGAGGTGCTGGCTGTTCATGTCCAGGCAATGGGAGGTGTAGCCTCTGCCTTGTTGACGTCATCTGAAGGGGAAGAGTCAGATGATGATATCTCTCAGTACCATTCCCAGTCACATCCCTACTATGGCACAGACACCCCTCCCTGCCATCCCCAACAAGGTGAACACTGACCACATGACACCACATCCCTACATCATCGATGGCATGATGCACATCATGGGTAATGCTAACATGGTGACCCCCATAATGGGGGGGAGCAGGCCTAGGCCTAGCCCGATGGCATCACCGATAGCCATTATCAATGTGGAAGACAGGAAGGAGATAGAGAAACTGATTGACAGTGCCTTAGGCACCATGCCCATCTCTGAGAAAAACATATGGGCTCTTAAGACCCAGATTAGGCAGCTTCTACATGATGCTGGTACTCAGGAGGGCATGGTTCATTCTGTGGCTGAAGTCACAGTTCAGGAAGCCCTGGAGGGCTCCTGAGGTAATCTACCTCCGCTTGATCGTCCCAATAATCCCCTACAAATGGCCTACTCTGTTCAGCAAATAGCTGACACATTGGTCAGATGAGCCCATCCGACAACCTCAGTTGCCACTTGGAAAAGGTGCATGATACATGTGAAATGCTTAGTCTCACTGCAGATTGACAGGTCCAGATCCTATGCCAGACCATCGATCCTGACCTGTGAGTGAAACTCCCTGATGTTGTCCACCAGGATCGCCACACCACCTTTGATGAAGTAGGATCTGAGCTCATTTCTGCACACAACTCAGGTGTAGTGGGAGTGATGCTCGCATACCCTTGAAACAGAATGCGAAAGAAAGTACAGCAATTTTCCACCAGAGGCTCTGGATGGCCTACCAAGCAGGGAAGCACCTTGCAGGAAAAGCCGTAGATGTGGACCTCATTGAATATAAGACCCTGTTTCTTAGGAACATGATCCCAGCAGTAAGAGAAAAGGTAGAGCCAACCACCTATCCCACAACAGACTGACCCATCCTTTACTCTGTCTGATAGCAAAACATTTGCTGGGGTGTGATTTGTATTGAAGGTCAGGGGGAAGTACCCAATGATATACAGAAAGTGCTTGACCACCCAGTAGGTGGCCAGAAGGTTCCTTTCACAAAGGCTGTACTTCTGTTCAACTGGGGTCAAGAGCTGTGCTGCATATGCAGTGGTTCTCAGGGTGCCATGGACCTTCTGGGCAGCACTGCAGACATAGCAAATGTCAGAGGTGCCGTATTCCAGATGGAATGGCAGAGCTGGATTGGGGAACACCAAAGGTGGAGCTAAGGCCAAGGCCTGTTTCAGTGATGTCACAGCTTGGATGTGAATGGGACCCCAATTCCAGGAGACATCCTTTTTCAGTAATTCATACAGAGGGGTGGCCTTCTGAGCAAAATCACAAACAAAATCTCTAGAATAGTTTACCATACCTAGATACCTTCTAAGAGTAGCCATGCTGGTAGGCAGTGGCAGATCTTGCAATCCTTGTATCTTCTTCCAGGTAGGACTTTGGGTTTGGTCTGTGATCCTCTGTCCCAGAAAGACTACCTCTTTCTGACATAGTTTTGCTTTTGCAGGGTTACATTTGAGGCCTGCCTTCTGGATGAGGGTCAGTAATTTGTCTAAGAGATCCAGATGTTGTTTCTGTGTGGCTGTGGCCAGCAACAGGTCATCCACATACTGCAAAAGAAACTGGGGTGTAGAGAAACCCTCAAGGGTGTCCATCATGTGTAAATGGAACAGGGAGGGGCTGTTGTGGAACTCCTGTGGAAAGCAGGTCCATGTGTACTGCCTGTCCTCAAACGTACAGAGAACAGACATGTTCTATTGATGCTCCAAATTTTTGTTTTGTCCCACATCAGACAACTATAATTGGGCACACAGTTATTACCCCTGTTCCCATTATGGACCCAGATATCATTGATGGTAACCCTGATTATCTGCTTACTCTTTTAGAATACTTACCTTACTTTAATGTACACATTGATCCTTCAACTTTGACTTTGACATTAAAATCACTCTTAAACAGGAAAGACACCCATCTCATCCACATCAGCAATAATATCTCCAAAGCAAGTGAGGCAGTACTTGCCCTCATTAATGATGGTGATTTGAATAGTGCACTTACTAACACTTGGTTAGAGATTACCATTAAAGGTTTTCTTATTATACAAGCATTTTTGATATTTGTTCTTATTATCATGCTTCGCTACCCATGGTGCACATTATGCCAACACCATGAGCAGCTGGAGTTCCTTTACAAAGCTTGTGCATTGGGTCTGTAAATGACTCCTGCTTCCTATCCATTTCCTTAATCTTGCTCTAATAACAGACTGACACACTGGTCCCTCCTTCTCCAGGACAGAGACATCAAGGTTCACCCAACCAAAATACCATATATGCTATCGCACGGTCTCCTTTTCAAAGGAGAACCCCATGACTGTACACTGCAGCCACCTGATCTATCAGGTCCAGGTCCTTTCCTTCCTGCTACACCGCAACTGCTTGAGAATACCAAATGGTGTCATGTCTTCACGGACTGCTCAGCTTCCTATTACCAGGGAGAGCAGATAGCAGGAATGGGCATATTAGTAATTTACCCTTTTGGTAATACTGTTAAGATTTCTAAACATTGCAGTGTGGCATCATCACAGTATGCAGAGAGGGCAGCGGTGGTCTGCACCCTTGAGTTCATCTAGCATGGAACTGAGGATACCATCATTTTTATAGACTCTAACTGGGTTTGTTTTTCCCTTACAGAATTTCTTTATTTCTGGCAGAGGAACTCCTTTACCTCTTCTGATGGCACACCAGTGAAACACAAGGAACTGGTAATATACATTCATTCACTGGCACAGAATTTGCACACAAACTCTATGTACACAAAGTTAAGGCCCACTCCATACATGACCCCTATCATGCCTTAAATTACACTGTTGACACTGTTACAAAGGAAGGGGCCTGGGGGGGCACCTGGATGATGAACCATCCAGAGACCAGAACAGCTGTACACATTGTAGCAGTCAGGAAGAAGCCTGAACCCTTTTCCCCCTTGGATTTGTCAGAAGCCCAGCATGCTGACTCTGAACTCAAAGATGTGTTCAGATTTCTGGACAAAGGTAGGGAGAAGAATCTACCTACCCATAACCCCTGCCAAAGGCATGAAAGTAAGTTGCACCTGTCCCCTGATGACAGGCTCATTTGGTATCAACCAGATGACATCCCCACCAAATTGTGGGTGGTTCCTCATCATCTTAGGTCCAAGTTTCTGCACCAAGTGCATAACACCCCTACCGGTGGACACCAGAGCAGAGAAAACACACTCCAAAGCCTCAAGACCACCGCCTAGTGGCCTGGTGTCACCAAGGATGTCAAACAGTACATAGACAACTGCCTTGTTTGTGCACAAAACAATCCTATCCCTACCAAACATAATGCCAAGTTACTACCACAAAGGCATTCTAGCCCTTGGCATGCCATACAGATTGATTTCATTGGTCCCTTGACCAATACGAGTTGAAACAACAAATAGGTCCTTGTGGTAACTAATCTTTTCTCAAAGTGGGTTGAGGCTTTCCCCACTAAGACATGCACTGCTAAAACCACTGCCAAAATACTGGTGGAACAGATTTTCTCCAGGTGGGGCCTACCTCTCAATGTAGACTCAGACCAAGGAACCAGTTTTACAGTGAGTTGATGAAAGAAGCCCTTGAACTCCTTGAAGTTCATCAGAAGTTCCGCATACTACACCATCCACAATCATCAGGTCAAGTAGAGAGAGCCAACAGTTGGATTAAGCAAATGCTTTCCAAATTCATTGAGGAGAATCCCAAGGATTGGGATTCCCTACTGCTGTTACTCCTTATGGCAATTAGGGGTACACCCTCAGCCACCACCCAGTTGACACCCTTTGAGGTGATGACTGGTAGAAACATGAGATTACCTGAACACCTGTCATTTGACCTGCACACTCCCACAGCAGACCATGTCTCAGTGGACCAATATGTGGAAAAACTCAGACAAGACCTCATACACACTCATGTGTATGCTGCTAACTGCATGGGCAAGGCCCAGCAACAGTCCAAAATCCAGTCGGATAAACACGCACAAGAAGTGGATTGGCAAGTTGAGGATCAGGTAATGGTTCTCTGATTTGCACATCGCACACATTCCTTCTCCAATAAGTGGGAAGGACTCTACCCCATTGTCAACAAGCTCAGTTCAGCAGTCTATCAGGTTAGACTCACGCAAAACAACAAATTGACTGACAAATGGTTACATGCAAACCAGCCAAAACTGTATAAAGGAGTATAATTGCCTTTTCTCACCCCATTGGGTGGAATAGTACTAAAATGTACTAATGTTTGATTTTCCTTTTCAGATACACTGACAAGATGGCTATCATGTTCCATTTTCTCCTCATCTCAGGAGTTATCCCTTGCATCCAAGACACAGGAAAGCACTTCCTTCCTCACCTTGATCCACCTGCAACTACCCTAGAGGGAGTCTCCATC
Source organism: Neoceratodus forsteri (assembly GCA_016271365.2). Lineage (NCBI taxonomy): Eukaryota > Metazoa > Chordata > Ceratodontiformes > Ceratodontidae > Neoceratodus > Neoceratodus forsteri. Next base: position 556,085,463 of record CM028135.1, on the reverse strand, counting down.
ACTATTCCTGACAGTTTGATTACTGTCCAGGAAGGTTCAGATGCCTACCTCACTGCCTCGGTTGTTGCTCCTGATAAATCTACCCTACAAATTGAGTGGCAAACTAAATCTCAGGGACAAATATGCCCCATGGCCAAGTTCACCAAGGGAACTTTCCATGGATGGCCCAATGCAAAATTATCCCGGAATGGTACTTAGTCCTTGCTCCAAACCTCTCTTAGACATTCTGGTTTATACAATATCACTGCCTTAATCACCTTATATTGTGATTCATTGTCTAAAGATTCTGCCAGGAAATGTTCTGCTGTACCCAACATGGCATCAGCTGCCATGTACCTCTCTGTGTTACCCCCTACTGAGAAACAGCTTTTGGAATGTCCAAAACAAACCCCCGGTCCTCGTAGTGGTCTCACAGCCACTGCTTTACCTGGCTCACTTATTAACAACTTATAATTTATGCATATACCTGTTTTGTTTAACTTGACTTATTGGAATATGAAACAATTTGGTGTGTGTCATACTACAAATATATCATTGTTTTATAGTACACTATTACTTAATAGCTTAGCAGCTTTTCAGATTCATAACCAAGACCCTATTGCCAGGGTACACACCACTGAGCATAGAGGCAATTTTCAGAGAAAACCTAATACAGATGATCAAAGTCATAAACGTAATACCTGTGACACATCTGATGTCACTGGTGCCACAGACGCCATCACTGGCATTTTTGGTACAGCAACGCCCATCTGGAATAAAACTGACATTGCTGCTATCAAATCACATTCACAAAAGTTTCAAACTGTTATGGTCAATGATGTTATACCCCCATTATTGCATGGTGTGGATGGCCTTAGTCAGGAAGAAAGATACACTGTATACACTATGCATGACATTGCTAAGGCATTTTCAGATTCTAAAGACAAGATTAATGCCCTAGTTGCACAAAACAATAAAGAAGCAGATAAGCAATACATTGCTCGTGAAATATTATGCTCAGCCTATGGCTCTTACATTATCACTACCATCAATAATCTATTCCGTGATCTAGAATCTGGCAGCATCTCTGATATCATACATGACAGATGTATCTCTAAATTGTATTGTCATCACTGCAAATCCCTTAACTGTGTTGCCATGTGTATGCTACAGTCTTTAACCATTCCTATTTCTACTGTTAGGAATTTGGGTTTTTTGACCAGGCACCCTAATACTGGTCCATATTTTACTTCTAAGAAATGTTCTATTAAGGATACTATGTTTGTGTCTTTTACTGTTGCTTTACCACGTTTTGATCCTACTACAACTATATTTGACATTTTCTTATGGAAGCGTGGGTTTCACCGCACATGGACTGTTGTGTGACAAAAGGGTATATTGATTTGTGTCGATGTGATATATTTGATGTTATTAAACCTGTACGTGGCTATTCCCCAGACAGTACTGATTGGTCCTTTTCCATGGATGATGACATCACCACTAATGGCACAGAATACCAAGACTCAACATCTGCTCCAGATGATTCCAAGTTGTACCAGTCTTATCGGAAGGTGGTTCACCGCCTGTCAACACAGATTTCCAAACAGACTTATACTTGCCCGGTACAGTTGCAAAAATGGAGACTGCCTACAATGAAACTGTAATATAATTCAGATGGTGAATATTGTGTGGTAACTAATTACAAAAGTTTTCAGTACAGAGAACAGACATGTTCTATTGATGCTCCCAATTTTTGTTTTGTCCCACATCAGACAACTATAATTGGGCACACAGTTATTACCCCTGTTCCCATTATGGACCCAGATATCATTGATGGTAACCCTGAGTATCTGCTTACTCTTTTAGAATACTTACCTTACTTTAATGTACACAATGATCCTTCAACTTTGACTTTGACATTAAAATCACTCTTAAACAGGATAGACACCCATCTCATCCACATCAGCAATAATATCTCCAAAGCAAGTGAGGCAGTACTTGCCTCATTAATGATGGTGATTTGAATAGTGCACTTACTAACACTTGGTTAGAGATTACCATTAAAGGTTTTCTTATTATACAAGCATTTTTGATATTTGTTCTTATTATTATGCTTCGCTACCCATGGTGCACATTACGCTAACACCGTGAGCAGCTGGAGTTCCTTTACAAAGCTTGTGCATTGGGTCTGTAAATGACTCCTGCTTCCTATCCATTTCCTTACTCTTGCTTGCATTGCCCCTTTTGAGGCAACAAGGGGGAGAATAATACATGAGGTCCCTGCACCCCAACTGGTACCCCCATAGGTATACTGCAGACAGCTAGCATTTAGGCATATGTTATACTAATATATAGGGCTAAGGGCATCTACCGTATAAGAGTTGATGTCAGGATATGTATGCACATTATTGCTATACACTTTACTTTCCAATATATATATGTATTTCTTGCTTACAAGACGTTAGGGCATCTGTGTCCTTGTAATGATTATAATATATGTGTCAGCATTGCCATCTGCTAATCATTTGTATTACTACCCAGCTATGTACAAACTGTACCTGTTTGTTTCTAGAAAGTGATTATTGTAACAAAATTGAATAATGTTATTTTGGACTGTGGAGCCACCTATAATTTAGCCAATAGGGATCATCTCTGTAACTAGAAATGTTTCTGTCTTACAGTAACCATGGTAATTATCTTAGGTATATAATGTAAGATATTATGTCTTCTACCTCAGAGACCCCAGGAGACACCGAGATTCCTTGGGGTATAGGGAATGCTTAGCATTGGCTCCCAGTTCCTATTGGTAAGAACTGCTTAGGGCAACTGTGATTTTTCTTTTGGTAGTAAAAACAAGCTTTATTACTCTTATGCAATGTGTTTGTGATTCCTTGCATGCCCATTATTGCCAAGAAACTGAGAGTGAGGTTTAGACCTCCTGACACCCTTCAATAATCTCACATCCTTCTTGAGGTATGGGCACCAGAACTGTACACAGTACTCCAAGTGTGGCCTCACCAGTGATCTATACAAGGGCAGGATGATCTCCACCTTTCTAGAGGTGATCCCTCTGGCAATGCACCCCAGCATCTGATTTGTCCTTGGTGCCACCCTCCTACACCATGCTGATACTTTCATATCCCCTGTAACTAGTGCTTCCAGGTCCCTTTCCTCCTCTGAAGCTGCTACCTGCACTCCCCTCAGCCAGTAGCTGGCCCTAGGATTTCTGTCTCCAAGGTGCTTGACCTTGCACTTCTTAGCATTAAACCCCAATTGCCACTCCTTTAACCAGTGTTTGATTTTAGCTAGATTCTCCCTGAGTGCCTGCCTCCCTTCCTCACCATCTTCTTTTGCACAAATCTTAGTGTCATCAGCAAACAGGCTGATCTTACTCTTGACCCCCTCTGCAGTGTCTCCAGTGAAGACACTGAACAAAACAGGCCCAGCACCGAACCCTGCGGTACCCTACTAGTTATTGGCCTTGGCTTGGATGTCTCCCCCCTTACAGCTACCCTTTGTTGTCTGTCCTGCAGTCAACTCTCAACCCACCCCCACTGGTTTCTCCCCCTCCACAATGTCCCTCAGCTTGCTCAGTAACCTCCCATGCAGCATTGAGTTGAAAGCCTTGCATTAGCAGTAAGATGCATATAGGTCTTCCTCCCCACCTAAGAAAACCAAGCAGCTGTAACCCCCTCCTTAAAGGGGGTTTACTGTTGGCTCTCTCCAGAGCTCTGCTGCCTCATTCCCCTGCACCACCCCTACCTTCTTGTCCTGGTCCAGATGGCAGCTGTTGGACCCAGGGCTGGACTGGACACTGTCATTTGTTCTGCAGGCTTATTCAGCACCCTTCTCACTGTGACCAGCATGCCACCACCTCTCTTTGCTCAACTGGCCCCTGGACTGACTTATGAATTGTATAGCAAGGAGGTTGTTCAGTTTTAAGCAGCTTCCAAACCCTCACAACATGCAAAACTGCCCTTCCCCTTGGAGTTTGAACTTTGGGAACCCTCAACAGCACTCCCCTGCAACTAATTTACCCCCAGTCACCAGATGGCAGCAGAGACTGGGAGGTATTGATCTTTGTGGCCAGAAGTCACACCAAGGGACAGAAACATGTCAAAATAGAAGATAAACTGAAAGACTTAACAAACAGTCATGTTTATAATTTCTCTAGCCCAAGGACTACTGAAAAAATAAGACATACAACCTGGCTGGAAATGTTGGGTGTTCCTGTACTTAGCTTTGCAGAGCCAGTCAGCAGCAGACTAACTCAGCTCTGCAAAACAGCTAAATTAGCAATCCTGCCTCTGTAAAACCTACACATATCTGGAGGCTAGCTCAGCTGTACAAAACAGTGAAGTTTATACACCCTGTTCCTGTGAAACTGATATCAATTTGGAGGCAAATGTAGCTCTGCAAAGCTGCTAAATTACAACCTGGGTCAAGACTTGCATGCATGCTTTTCTTCTGCAACTGACAACCACTGAGAGCCAGGTGTTTAGCATAATGAATATTATATGAGATGCTAGTCACTGATATTTGATCCATAGATTTTTGCACAAGGGAGAGATGTACAATAGAGCAAATTTGTCTGGGAGACCCAAAGGAAAGAACTGTGAGAAAAGTTAGCAGTCAGTCACAAGGTTGGAAGAAAGCTGTTTAAAGAATCTTTGCAAAAAGATTTCTGTTTCCTCCAGGAACATCAAAGCTCCTGCCTACTCCTTGGGGTGGGTGAAGGTAAGTCCCTTGTGGGGTGAAAAGAATATCAGAAACCAGCATGACCCCACACCCCTCACCACCCAGAAGCATGTTGGGTCAGCCACATCTATATCATCACCTACATCTGCAACCCTGAGGAAGACTTCCTGACAGACATCCAGCAGAGTCTGCTAGGGTCATGAGTACTGGGACATTCCCCCTTCCAATTTTTCTGCTAGTCAGGAAGAGATAAGAGTAATTGCTGGGCAGTTCTGCACAATTATTATTTAAAACTCATTTATGGAACTGCAACAGCCAAGAGCAAGTAGCATTTGTGTTGAATAATTTGTTTGGGATCCCCAACCACCATCTTTCAATCAGTATTGCACAGCGGTACAACATCAGGCTTGTAACTGCTCACTGTGTACACACAATTAGTGAACTGCATTGGTAGCTCCCTAGAGACTTTGGGGGTACTAGTACACCACAAGGGGGAAACTGTAAATGCTGTGTGGGTACTTATCAGAGGGTGATGGGACTTGAGAAGTGATCTCAAGATAGTTTCATTGCATTTAATCCATTCTATTCCCCCATCCAGACATTGTTCCTGTCCCCCTAATAAATTTGTGTTTAATTTGTAATTTATTGTATTTTGCATATTGTTATTTTTGTATGTAGAGTATAAGTTGGGGGTTGAGTACAATCATAATGGTTCACTGTCATGAGAATGGGGGATACATTAATTCCCTGTGTGGTAGTACCCTGGCATCCATCTGTCAAAATGATCCCAATACTGTAGGTAGAGGCACCCCACCATTTTTTTATTACCTCCAATGCCAACTGAGCTCAGCCATCCTTCACCCGAAGGCCTTATGGACTACATCTAGGTATTGTCAGACAGATGTAGTCTTACAACTTGTTGGTGGGAGTTGTTACTCAAGTAGCACTTCTTACTGCTGACTAGCAAAGGGATTGGCTGATCCCCTTACCCCAGAAAGGCAAAAATGGTCTACCTGGGAAATCACAGCTCCTTTGATCCTCATTTCTATCTTTACTTTCTCCCGTCTCTTTTTAATTTCTCATGCTGTCATCGACTGGTCATATAAATTTATTAAATTATACATTTTTGGAGTATTCTGTATATGGATGTTTCTACTATATGATTGTTACATACTTAAATGTAACATTCCATTTTTTTGTCTGTAGCACTTCATTCACTGCATCTGTGTTAGCATTATTAGTTTACCTTTTTGTATAGGCTCACTGGGGTCTTAAGAACCTTTGTTAGCATGCTGAATGTCTCCGTACAGTGCTTAGTTTGCCATGCAGTCTGTTCGTAAGCCTGAATAAATTGTATGCATTTTTCCTTTTCTCACCCCCCCACCTGTTTACTATTCATTCAGTTGTAATTGTAAGCAACAACCTATTCACTGGATTTATTTGCATTTATTTAGCTTTTGTTAACAAGGTAAGAACACTAGACAGTTAAGTGCCTATTTTCAGGTGTGAGCCAGGCTGCACTGAGGACAAATACAGTATATAAGAGTTGCCACTAACTTCTAGACTCTGCCCCCTGAGGAAGACCTATATAGTCAAAGTGCTGGGGCGTTTAGTGGTCTTCAACCCCCTCTTTCCACTTTTTGTGTACTGCCTTAGAATTATGATAAAGTGTTTATGCACTTGCTTTCTGGAGCTTTGGCTGTATTTCCTTGGCAGACGTCCTCCTGTATGAGTGCATGACTTCTTTTGTGTGGTGTGGTTACAAGAGCAACTCTGATGTTTGTTTGTCAGGCTGTGTCACAACTTGAACAACAACAGCATCATTGGGGGGCACCACTTGAGCCAGTGGCCACAAGGAATCAACAGCAACAGATTAGACAGGCATGGGTGGTGCAAAAAGGACTGGGATGTGGTACTACCAGAATTAGTGGTAACTGCAGTAGTAAAAGTGTGGTGTGGCTACATTTTAAAGTGCTAAAGGAAGCTACAAGGAAGACAATATTTTCTGTGTGCAACAGCATGATAAGCAGAAGGAAATATCTCTAATCTCTCACTAACTTAACCACAAATTCATTACAGAACCACTGGAAGAACACTCATATTTATGGACGCCTGCTTGGGTTAGCATCCTTGATTTCACCAAACCCCTGCTCTGATCATGCAGGTATTTTTGGCAGTGGTGCTGGTGGTACAGACAGTTCAGCCTCTGAACAACCTACCATTCGTGGCACTCCTTCCTCGTCAGTACCAGCCAGTTTCACTTCTCTGGCTACAAGCAAGATAAATATATTTACAGGTGATACAAAGCTTTGAAAGAGGGTTGATCATGGATGAGTTAACTTTATGAGACATGATGTAAGAATCCTGGAGAAATGGTCCACTGTTTTGCAGTTGAATTTCATGCCAAAAAGCAGAAAATGATGCATGCAAGTGTGAGGAATCCCATAACAGTTTACTATATTGATGGGATACAAATAGAAGGCACAGAGAGGAAGGGTGGTGAACAACGTATAACCATCTTCACAGTGGAATAATGCATATGAGGGATCTAACAATATTCTTGCATTCTAGGAAGAGGAATTACTAGGTGATTCTGGAGTTGGATTACTAACAAAAGGAGAAAGGTGATAACAATGTTGAATTCTGTGCCCTGCTGCAGCACCAGCAGTCCATAAAAAAATATTTGACAAATACAATCCTTTATAATTACTGGTGACCCTATTTATCAAACTGATTACAGATACCATAAATGCCATAATAACCTGAAAATGAGTTCTTATGGTGTTCCGAAAACTTTTCTTTCACTACCGTGGTTATAACTTGTCACTCAGTTCTGCCACATCACTTCATTGGCCCAAACTCTGTGTGTGGGTGGGTCGAACAAAATGAAAAACATGGCAGCTCCACTCACCACTTACTGATGAGCCTGCTGTTTTCTCTCTCCCCACAGTAAAACTTTATTTTACTTATTTATAATTTATCTTACTGATTCTAATTGTTAAAACAAATATCTGGTTGATCCTGCTGCCTGTCCACATCAGGAAACACAGAATGAGCTCCAGTATGGGCTGTGCCTAAAGTCAGGGAAGAATGGACTGAGCAAATAAATTGCCAAATAAAAAGTCAATTTGAGATAGAGCATGCATGTGTGTTTTGTGTGTGTGTGTGTGTGTGTGTGTGTGGGTGTATGTGTGTCTGTGAGTGTGAGAGAGAGTGCCTCTTGGCAGCACATTGACCACTTTGGAACTGTTTTCAAAGCTAACTCCTTGCACAGCACCAGTAATTATAAAAAAAAGGATAGTCAAATGTGTGTTTATGAATTTGTATGGGTCTGATGATCACATAAACCTCTCGAGCTTTGCTCTCGAGGTTTATGGGTCATCACACACCTTGGGTGTGAAAAAAATGCATAGTACACTTGCCTATCCATTATTCTCTATGAAATTCTCCCTGCACCTTTCACAGTCAACTAAATTAAGTTTGCTATACCCCCCCCCCAACAACAGGGCAAAAAATTGAAATCTTGTTCAGTTGTCAGCTGATCAACCACTCCTCCAGCAACTACTTAAGTTAGCTGTTTCTGCCCCTCAGGGATCCTGCTAGTTTTCTTTGTTGGTGTGGTGGGGTTTTGGCAGGTTTCTTGTTTGCATTGCATTATTTCATTTGACTTTCCTTACATTTATCTCAGTGTCCCATCCTCACTTATTTTGGAGATTCTGTGCTCTCCACTTCGACTGATGCCCATCCATGGGTTGGAGATTTTTCCACTGGTTGATCCACTCTATCTACGCAGGCTCAGAACCTCACTGTTTTGATGCCTCCTCATTTGCCACATTACCTGTTCTTAATCCTCAGGTTTCCATTTCGGTTTCCATTCCCTGCAGCAGTGTACTGCTCCTAGCTGTATGCCCTGTGGGAGTTTCTCTGTGTGGCTTATTCATGTTCCAAAATGCAAAAGCACTGACACTGAGCTTCTGGAGCTACTGAAACTGATTTTAATATATGGATTCTTGAAATTATACTATTAAAAATCATACAAAAAAATCCCAGTAATACCATTCCACCAGAGTGATAATACTACCTTTCTTGAGTGATAATACTATCATTCAGGTGCCATAATACTATCATTTGGGACTTGAACAATACTATTATCACCAAAGCTGAACAGCAAAAGCACATCACTGTCTCCCCACATCTTTGCAAGTGTGCCTTCCAATTGGCCGCTTTTCCTGTGTGGGTGGGAAGAACAAGTTCCAAAACATGGCGGTTCACACTCTCACTTAGTGGGAGCAAACTTTGACACTAGAAGCTGCATTTTTTTCTCTGCTCCCTACTACATCCTACACAACCTACAGGAGAGACAGTGAAGGCAGAAGAGGGAGAGGAGAAGCTCTGTATGTAAGGGAAGGGATAAAAGCAACTGAACAAAAGAGTAAACAGGTAGGAGAGGAGGCACTGTGGATCACCTTAGAGACTGGAAATGGCACCACAATCCGCACAGGGGTTGTATACAGACCCCCATGTCAGGGGAAGGAATGGACAACAATATGATAGAAGGCATCCTTAGGATGGCAGAGAAAGGGAGATACTGTTGATGGGGGACCTTGATATGCCACATGTTAACTGGAGCACCTTTGCAGCAGCCACATCCAAAAGCAGGGCAATTCTCAATGCCCTTCAGCTGGCATGACTCAGGCAGCTAGTTTTGAAACCAACTCATGAGTGAGCAATCTTAGACCTCATACTCTGAAATGGGGACAGTGAGAAGATCTCCGATCTAGAAGTGGGTAGCCATCTGGGAACAAGTGACCACCAATCAGTGTGGTTCACGATAAACTCAGCGACAGAGTCAAGCCATACAAAAGTGAAGGTTCTGGACTTCAGGAGGGCTGACTCTGGCAAGATGGGAGAGTGCCTTAGAAAAGCACTAGCAAACAGGCTAGAAGGAGGGGTGGAGTAACAATGGGGAAACATCAAAACTCCCATCACAGAGGCAACAAGCCTCTGTGTGAAGCAAATAAACAAATCAAAATGAAAGAAAAAGCCACTATGGTTCTGAAAAGAGGTGGCGGTGAAGGTAAGGGAGAAAAAAGATAGAATTTAGGAAGTATAAGGAAACACAGAAGGAGCAGAACAGAGAACTGTACCAGTTAAGGCAGAAGGAGGCAGGGAGGGTAGTCAGAATAGCAAAGGCCCAAACTGAGGAAAAGTTAGCCAACTCAGTTAAGAAGGGGGATAAAACCTTTTATAGGTATATCAGGGAGCGTAGAAAGACAAAGGGAGAGATAGTGAGGCTGAATAGAATGGATGGTAGGTGGGCAGAGAGTGACAGTGAAAAACAGGGATACTGAATGAATACTTCTGCTCAGTATTCACAAAAGAGGAGGGGGGAAGTACCTAATCCAATTAACAGAAGCACTCTGGATAGGGGGGTCGATCCCAGTCCTTTCACAGAAGAAAGGGTTCTGAAAGAACTTCTAAAACTGAAGGTGGACAAAGCAATGGGACCTGATGGAATTCACTCCAGAATTCTAAAAGAACTAAGGAGAGAACTAGTGACACCACTGACTACCCTTTTTAACAAATCATGGGAGGATGGTGTGGCACCTGAGGACTAGAGGAAGGCAAATGGGATTCCCCTTCCCAAAAGTGGGAGCAAGAGAGAGGCAGGAAACTACAGACCCATCAGTTTGACCTCTGGGGTAGGGAAAATGATGGACTCACTTCTGAAGGAAACAATTGTTGAGTACCTAGATGCCAGTGGGGCACAGGACCCAAGGCAACATGGGTTCACAGCGGGAAGGTCATGTCAGGTGAATCTAATTGATTTCTTTGACTGGGTGACCAAAGTAGTAGACAAGGGAGGGGCTGTTGACATGGCCTACCTAGACTTTAGCAAGGCATTTGACACAGTCTCACACATAAGATTAATAGTCAAATTAACCAGCCTGAGAGTGAGTCCCAGGGTGGTAGCCTAGGTAAAACATTGGCTGAACAACAGGACACAGAAGGTAATTGTAAATTGAGTCCACTCTGAAGAAAGAGGGGTTACTAGTGGGGTACCACAGGGTTCAGTACTGGGTCCAGTCCTTTTTAATGTCTTTATAAGAGGCATTGCAGAGGGACTGGAAGGAAAAGTGTGTCTCTTTGCAGATGACATAAAGATCTGCAACAGGGTTTATACACAAGAAGGCATGGAAAGGATGAGAAGGGACTTGGCAAGGTTGAAGGAATGGTCAGAAGTATGGCAGCTTGGATTCAATGCAAAGAAGTGCAAAATAATGCACTTGGGAAACAAAAACCCAGGGGAAGATTACACAATGGGGAAGGGGGAGGTTGTAACAATAACAAAAATGGAAAGGGATCTGGGGGTAATCATATCAGATGACCTTAAGGTTAGCAAGCAATGTGAGAAGGCAGTAGGGAGGTCTTGGGGAATGCTGGGATGTATAGGAAAAGGCATCACCAGCAGAAAACAGGAAGTTGTTATCCCTTTGTACAGATAGTTGGTGAGACCCCATCTGGAGTACTGCATCCAGTTCTGGAGACCCCGTCTCCACAAGGACATAGACAGGATGGAGGCAGTCCCGAGGGGGGCAACTAAAATGGTGCTGGGTCTGCAAGAGAAGCCATACTAGGAGAGACTAAAGGAGCTTAATATGTATACCTTTGAGGAAAGGAGGGAGAGGGGGGACATGATAGAAACTTTTAAGTACCTTATGGAATCAACAAAGTCCAAGAGGGTAGCATCTTTCAGAAAAAGAGATGTGCAAGAACAAGGGGACACAATTTTAAGATAGAGGGGGGATGGCTCAGGGGCAATGAGAGGAAGTATTTTTTCACAGAGAGGGTGGTGGACCCATGAAACAGCCTTCCTGAGGAGGTTGCGGGGTCTAAAACTGCGGGAGAATTTAAGAATGCATGGGACAGACATAAGGCAATTTTTATGGGGTGTAGGAAGAAATAGGCTGTTGGTTAAATAGGATCTGCAGCTTATCCTGTAGGTAGGAAAAATGGGCAGACAAAGTGTGCCAGACTGTCCTTATCTGCAGTCAAAGTCTATGTTTCTATGTCTATGTTTCTATCCTGTTTTTAGTCATGCAGGGCTCACTGTCCTCTTCATCCTCTTCTCTACTGTTGACCGACGGAGACCACCGCTGAGGAACTGCAGTTGGAAAAAGAAAAGGATGATGGGTTAAACAGACTCAGACTGCTCATAGGAACCCCGCCAGTATGCACATGGACTCCCGACTTGATCCACAAAACAGAAGTGAGTCAATTCACCTCAGATCCATATATTAAGAAAAAATAACAAATAGTATGGTGTGGATCACAAGGCAGTAACCCACACTAACCTATTATTCTAATTTTATTAAATTATCACAGAATAGAAATGCTGAGTGCATAAATACAAATACAAAAGGCAGTCTTACCTTCACAGTGGTGGCTTGCAAAACAGCTGCCAGCAATCCAACTGGTATTTCTAGGAAGCTTTCAGAAGGGTCCTGGATGCAAGGAGGTTATGTGGCATTAATTAAAAGTGCAATGCTTAATTCATTTAAAATTCACACAGAACTTACTCACTAAAGGAGATGACATCAACAGGTTATTAATCAAAAAAGGATGATAAAACAGTATTTATATACTAAATATTTAATATTAGCCACAGAATGCACTTAGTTCCACAGAATCCTGTACTGACTCTTTAAGGCTAGTAACATGCTGCCCCACTCTCATTATGGCTTGCCACCTATAATTCTGGATAGCTGGCCATGATTGCTCTATTGACCAAGACAGATGAAAATCTGGAAGGCAAGAAGGTAGACAAATACATTAAAAAGCACATCCATAAATAGTGACACAGTGTACTCACTTTCTGATAAGTAGCATCAAAACCTATCTTTCATTTAATCCATGATAGTGTTAGGAGGTCTAAACCTCACTTTCAGGTTCTTGGCAAATTTGGGAATGCAAGTAATCACAGACACATTGCATAAGAGTAATAAACTCATTTATTACTACCAAAAAGGATAAAATCATAGTTGCCCTAAGCAGTTCTTACCAATATGAACCAGGAGCCAGTGTTAAGCGTTCCCTGTACCTCGAGGTTTCTTTGTGTCTCTTGGGATCTCCGAGGTACAAGATTTAGTGTATCACATTATATACCTATGATAATTACTATAGTTACCGTAAGATAGAAACATTTCTAGTTACAGAGATGAGCCCTATTGGCTAAATTAGAGGAGGACCCACGGTCCAAGATAACATTATATAATTTTGTAGTAGGGATCAGTTTGTGAAACAAAAGAGTTCTTATACAGAGTCTTACATAACTCAGCGTAGTAGTACAAATCAACAAAAGGTGGCAATGCCGACTTACATGTCATCATTATTTCAAGGACACAGGTGTCCTGGCATCTCTCAAGTAAGAAATACACAGAAAATGCATAGAAGAATATATGTGTATTAGCAAGCAAAGTGTATTACAACAATATGCGTATATGTCCTGACATCTACTCTTATACGGTAGATGCCCTAATCCCTATATGTTAGTATAACATATGCCTAAGCACTAGCTGTCTACGGTGTACCTCTGGGGTTACCAATAAGGGTGCAGGGACCTCATGTAACATTCCCCCCCTTGTTGCCTCCAAGGGCAACACAGGCAAATCTAGGTTAAGGTCAGGGAGCAGTGGTCGTTTACAAACCCGATGCACAAGCTTTGTAAAGGAACTCAAGCTGCTCACGGTGTTGGTGCACTGTGCGCCGTAGGCAGCATAGCATGATAACTAAGAAAAATAGCAAAAATGCATGTATAATAACAAAACCTTTAAAAGTAATTTCTAACCAGGTGTTAGTTAATGCATCATTCATGTCACCATCATTAATCAATGAAAGAATAGCTTCATTGGCCTTGGTTATATTATTGCTGATATTATTTATTTATTTGTTTATTTAGTTTTTTGTTGACCGGGTAAATGCACTAGACAAATCCTGCCAATTTTCAGGCACGACCCGGGGAGGGGGATACAGATGAATGACAACTGACCTTGAACCAGAATAAGTTGTTGGTGGTATTTTTAGAGAATGAGAGAAATCTGGCCAGGACACTGGGGAAATTCCCCTACTCGTCAGAGGGGGACCCCCTGTCCAAGATGGTGGATGCACCCTTTGCCTTCTGAGGAGGGAGCTATGGAGGTGGGAGATTTGGTCTCTGCTCCTACCTCTGACCGAATGGAGACCACGATGCCAACAACTGATGTTTTGCCTGTTGATGTTCTTACTACAACTTTAAGTTCTGCTGCTCATACTAAGGCTGCTATACCTAGCCCTCTGCTTGCTTCTTATTGAACTGACTTGCTGACTTGTGTGCCTACAATCGACTTGCCAGAGAATTTTACTTCATCTGATTCTGAAAATCACTGTTTGACAGCACAAGAGATCCGGGAGCATTTTGCAATGGCGGAGTGCCATTTTGCTAGTGCAAAATTGAAAATGCATAGAGATATGCAACACCTGAGAACCGACAGCACAGATGCATCTTCCACTTGGGTATAAGCTCTTGAAGATTTACCTGACCTGTCTCCTTTCCTGCCTGTTGCTGTGACAGGCGCTGACCCGACCTGTGCATCGGTAGCTGAAGCCCTACTGCCTGCTCCCCTGCCGCCTGCAGTACAAACAGATTTGGTTTCCTTCTCAGAACCTGATTCCATTACATCGCAGAGTTCCCCACATGGACAAGACTTCTCTACAGTAAATGCTCCCCTGCCACCTGCAGTTCAAATGGATTCAGTTTCCTTTTCACTACCTGCTTCCATTACCTCGCCAAGCTCCCAACATGTACAAGAATCATCTACTGTCAATATTAATAAAGTGCCTACCTGGACTGTTGAATCAGTGCTGAGAGGTGCTGGCTGGGTTCAGGGTACTGTCCCAGGAAGTTGGAAGTCGGGTCAATCTCCAATACGGTCCCCCCACCCTGAAGATTTTCTGGAGCTACAGAGCACTTTAGGCACTTCAAAAGTCACTACTGACCTCTTGTGTCTGCCTCATGAACTGGAGCTTACGCAGAACCCTGTGTTGGATTATCTAAAGGGTTCTACACCCCAGGCTCCTTTTTCTACTATTTCTATAAAGGCTCTGGCTCCCCCACCACCGCAGCCCCCCCCCAAAATATCGGGACCAAGCCGTTCATATTCTTCATTTTTTAAATTTCCAATCCAGGCTGCTAAGAGAGACAACGCTGTTCACCTGGCATACCTGGGGGGGGGGGTTAACTGAGCCACCTGATTGGATCTATGTGGCATGTACACTTCTAAAGGATTCTTTAAAATTCTTTTCTCATGAAATATATGCATTAATTCATATCTCTGGTAAAACCACGTTTGACATTAGTTTCCAAACATCTAGGGGATTGGAGCGTTTTTGGTCAAAGTATAATTCTCTGTGGACTACTGCATTATGGACCCCATTTCAGGCTATTACTCTTTCTAAACCTACTTTTAAGACAATCACTATTCTGTTTCAAAATGAGGGAGTTGAGGTGGAGGATTTTGTGTATTGGCTGAAACAGCTTTGAGACGTCCAGGGACAGCCTGAAGCCATTTTGGATACCGAGAACATTTGGACTGGGGGATGGAAGTTTAAAGTCTTGTTATGATCTAATGATTCTGGGGTTGTACATTTGCCTAACTCTTTTTTCATAGGCTGAGTTAGGGGGGTCTTGTTCTACCCAGGTCAGCCGAAGGCTTGCTATCAGTGTGGTGACCCTGCACATCTTAGTAATGTATGTGATAAAATGAAATGCAACGTCTGTGGGGAATTGGACCACGTTGGGGAACACTGTTTGAATGAATGTAGATGTAACCTATGTGGCGAACAGGGGCACACCTTTCAGAATTGTAAATGGGCTGCGCTTAACCAGGAGTTTCACGATGGTGGAGTGGACCAGCGCTTTATTATTACACAGGCGCAGAAGGCCCGTCTCTGGACCACCTTGGCTGTACCTCTCACTAAGGCAGCCCAGCCCTTACTGCAGGCTTCAGTGCCTGTTGTATCCTCTGAGGTCATACCTCAGAAAGTTTCCTTCATGGATGACCCCTTGCTTGAGATTTCTCCTGTCCCTGATCCTGCCCAGTCTAATTTTCCTGTTCAGGACACGGTCCCAGGTCCAAGTACTATCCCTCCCCAAGTGCTTACAAGTGTCATACATAGAAGGCCACTGAGAAATAACCCTCAGGTTGCACCATCTCCTGTGAGTGGTCTGGAACCCCCCCCCAGTGCCCTTATCTAATTCTTTTGATCTTCTCCAACCCCTTTCTGATGACGCTGGAGATGAGTCAGACTCTTGTTCATAGCTTCTTCTCTCCCTGACAGTACCACTAACTCTGAGTTGCAACTTGGTACTGGCCTTTCTCAGAAGCGAAAGACCAGAGTAAAACTTAAAGGGAAGAAAGTGGCTGGGAAAAGGAAATTGTAAAATGTATTTTTTGTCTGTTTTCCTTTTTTTTTTGGTGCTATGTTTCACTTTGTTTGCCATACTATTAATTTAAATAGTATGAAGCGTATGGCTAAAAGGAGATTGATTTTTTCCTTTCTACGGCTTTTGCCTTTGAGTTTAATTTTGTTACAGGATACAAGACTTCATACTACACATGAGATCCGACAAGCACAACAGGACTGGTTACTGGGTCCTTCTTTTTGGTCGATTGGTCAGGACTCTTGTTCGAGACTGGGAATTTTAATTAACATCCCAGACTTCCGTTTGCTAAAATTGTTTGATGTAGCCCCTGGTAGGGCGCTTATTATAGATTTTGTCATTGGGTCCTGTCCCTACTGGGTGATAAACATTTATGCCCCTCAAATCAAAACTGAACGCATAGCTTTATTTACTTTGCTTTGTCCTTATTTGCACACTTCCTTTCAGGTATTGTTTGCTGGTGACTTTAATTATGGCCTGATTCTTCAAGATAAGAGCTCCTTTGCTGCTACAAAGAAACTATTTTGTGATTCCCATGAATTGGGTAAATTGGTTTGAGTTACCCACTTAAAGGACTCCTATCTCTCCTTTACTACACAACACACCCCTACCTTCCAAAGGGTAAACTAGCTACCGTATTGATTATGTGTTTTCCTCTCCTACAGTACCAATTATTTCTGCCAAAGTTCAAGCGGTTGAGTTTTCTGATCATAAGCTGCTTTCTGTTGGTTTTGGTTCTGTTGTCTCTTCCCGTAAAGGTCCAGGTATTTGGAAATTCAACACATCTTTGTTGCAGATTCTGATGTTTATGCAGTCCCTTCTGTCCTTCGTACAAGCCCATAAATCTGTTTTTATTTGTTATGATGATCCTGTTCAGTGGTGGTTAGACACGAAACATAATCTGGTCACTTTTTTAAAAACTTACATTCATTTAAAATGTAGAAGGGAATACCTAGACTATTTGCAGAATAGGGTACATTTTCAGTCATTATTAACCATAGCGCACACGATGGGGCAAGACCTTACTCAACAAATAAAAGTCCTACAGAATGATATGTTGACTTTCCAATTATGGCAATCACAGCAACTTTTTTACCAACATAAATTCTGTACTGTTGAAACACGTGATGTTATTTGTCCTTTTGAATCTAATTCCCATCAGACCACCCGAAAAAATGTGACGTGTCTTCTAAATTCAGAAGGAACCTTATGTTCCTCACAAACTCCCTGCTGTGGCTGGTAACAGTGCGACTTTGTATAGTGGCCTTGATATCCCAGCTCCATCTCAGCTATGTCAGGACCAGGCTTGTTCTCCTATCACGGAGCAGGATTTGACATTGGCTATTTCTTTATTACCTGTACAGAGAACTCCTGGTCCAGATGGTCTCCCTGCTGGCTTATATAAGGTGCTGGGTGACCATTTGGCCCCAGAACTTACGTTTGTGTTTAATTCTCTGTTAACATTTGAATCTCTCCCTTTGGAATTTACTAAGGGTACTTTGACTTACATTTATAAACAGAAAGGTGATATCCATTCTCTAGAGAATTGGCGACCTTTATGTATGTTGAACTTTAAGCTCTTAATGAAAATTATTGTGAAGCGTTTGGTGAGGATAGCGGAGATGGTTTTGCATCCCGCCCAATCCTGTTCTGTGTCTCAAAGGAGAATTTCTGATCATTTGATCCTCTTAAGAGAATTATTTTCTCATGGCTATGCAGGTCTGGCTTCGAGACTTGTCGTCTCCATAGATCAGAAGGCTACTTTTGATTCGGTTAGGCATGATTTTTTATGGGAAGCACTTCGTTTTCTGCATGTACCTGATGTTATGGTAAGCTGGATTCGTGCTTTCTATAGAACGGCTACTGTTGTGCCTGTAGTGAATGGTTGGATAGGACCCATGATCCCCATAAAAAGGAAGGTTCATCAGGGCTGTCCTTTAAGCCCGTTGTTATATTTGTTTTTTTCTTGATGTTTTGCTCTGTCGGTTGAATACTAATTCTCAGATTCAGGCTATTTCTAGTTGTGCCTTATGCTTGCCCTATAAGGCGATTGCATACGCAGATGATGTTTGTGTTCTTGTTGCTGATGCAGCCTCAGTGGTTCATTCTCTCCATGAGTGCTCTATTTTTGGAAACTTCTCTGGTGCTGTTTTAAATTACACTAAAAGTCTGGTTATTCGGGTCGGTTCAGTAACCTCCCCCTCGGACCGTATCAGCCCGTTACATTTAGTTGAGGGCCCTATTCACATTTTGGGAATTTATTTTGGGACACAGGACTCAGATTTTTTTAACTGGAATGTTAAACTGCAACAAGGTAAACTTCAGGTGGCCTCCTGGAACCGGGGGCAGATAGGGAAAAAGAAATGTGTTTTCTTAATTAAAAACTATTTGATCTCCACTTTCCTTTTTCTGAGTTATGTCTTCCCTATTCCATGACAGCTAGAAACTGCTGTCTTTAGCCTGTTTTTTTCAGGCTCTTTGGGGTGGTAGATTAAACCTGATAAAACAGAATATCACTTATTTACCTATCCCTGAGGGTGGCGTTTGTATGGTTAACCCTTTTTTATTTTTTTCTTGTATTTTTTTCACTGCAAACCTTAGGCCTTTGTTGATTCATGCCCAAAGGGGGTGTGAACCTTGGTTTTATGACTCTTGCAGGATTGGTTTCATCAATGGAAACTAATTCCTTAACTGTGTTAAGACAAACTGTTGGTATACCAACTTATGTAAAACATATGTTTTACATCTCAAACAATGGAAGGTGTCTGTTCAGATGTTATTAAACAATTCACATAAAGTTTTATATAAGAACTTACTCCTGATGGTTTGTGCTGTATCAGTACCCTTTGATAAGTGTCCTGGTCAACACCTCCCTTTCTTTTATTGTGTGGAGATGTAAGAGGGTCCAGCCAAATGTGGGATTTTCATTGGCTTTCATGCCATGAAAAGATTAATGTAAAAATCAAATCATAAACATAAGCAATCCCAAGGCGGAATGTGTTCTCGCTTTTATGTATTACAGAACTTGAAACTATCCTCATTTATTTTTTTGACTGTTCCTTTATCAAAAATTGGTGGTCCTTTTTGGCACAGGCATGGGATACCCCCTTGCTTCAGTCGGTTACTTATTTGAATCTTGCATACGGGTTTTTTTTCTCCCAAGTGGTCAAAATGGCACCAGGACACTTTGAACCTTGTTTTTGTCTGCATTAAATGGAATATCTGGATGGTGTGTTGCATGTTTTCTTTACAGCAAAAGGACTGCTCCTATTTGGAGCTCGAAAAAAGATTGTACAAGATTTAAAAGAAATTTATGAACATGAACGTACTCTATACTCGGATATGACTCTTTTGGAACTTTGGAAAGCCCTTCCTTGGATCACTGACTCTGATTTTGCAGTTACCTGAATGATTGTATAATACTTATCCTGTTTTTCCTTTTTTTTTGTATTATGCTTTGTGTACTATTGTATGATTTTTGTCTCAATAAAACTTTCCCCTACTCTTTTCGATAAGTGCCATGGGATCTTTAACATCCACCTGAACTACCACCAATCCAGGCAGATGGGACATCAGTTTAATGTCTCATCCAAAAGACGGCACCTCAGAAGTGCAGCACCCCTCTCATGCTGCACTACAGTGTCAGGACTGGGATAGTAACCCAAGGGCCAGATGTGGCAACTGAACCCACAGCCCTCTGATCTCCCAGCCTCAGAGGCGAGTGTGCTACCTACTGAGCCACTGACACTGACATTGACACTGCTGTGGATGAGGTGTTTGTCTTTCCTTTCTAAAAGTAATTTTAATGTAAGTGTGAGTGGGTCTATGTGTACATTAAAATATGGTAAGTATTCAGAAAGTGTGAGCAGATAATCGGGGTTACCATCAATGATGTCTGCATCCATAAGGGGGTGGAGGTTATAATGGTATGTCCAATGACAGTCTTTTGGTGGGGGGACAAAACAGAAATTGGGGTAATAAATAACACATTTCACAGATCCATAAGTATAGCTTTTAAAGTTAGTTACCACACAGTACTCCCCATCAGAATTATACTGAGAACGAACAGTAGGGAGTCTCCATTTTTGCAACTGTACTGGGCAGGTGTAGGCTGTCTTTGAAATCCGTGGTGACAGGCGATGAACCTCCTCACAATATGATTGATAGAGCTTATCCAGAGCCAAAGTAGAATCCGAGAAATCCATACTATTATTGGTGATGTCATCATCCATGGTAAAAGTCCAATCAATGCTATCTGGAGAATAACCACAAACAGGTTGAATAACATCAAATGCATCACATCAGCACAAGTAAATGTATTGCTTCTTTGCACAGCAGTCCATGTGTGGAGCTACCCAGGCATCCAGGAAAGGATGGAAAACCCATAGAGGCAGTAGATCCAGGCATTATCTGTAGATGTCTTCGTCCATGTGCCCAATGGAATGTACCAGTGCAAGCTTGTTGAACAAGGCTGTAGTGGGATCAAAATGTGGTAAAGAGACAGTAAAAGAAACAAACATAGTATCTCTTATGAAACATTTCTTAGTAGTGAAACAAAGACCAGTGTTAGGGTGTCTGGTCACAAACCCCAGGTTCCTAGCTGTAGACCGAGGAATGGTAAGAGATCGTTGCACTCATATAGCAATACAGCTAGGGGTTTTACACCATGGACAATAGCATTTGGAAATGCGTCTATCATGTATGATATCAGGGATTTTTCCAGATTCTAGATCATGGAAGAGATTGTTTATGGTAGTGATAATGTATGAGCCATAGGCAGAGCAGAGAATTTCTCTAGCAATATATTGTTTATCTGCTTCTTTATTGTTCTGTGTAATGAGTGCATTAATCTTGTCTTTAGAGTCTGTGAATGCCTTAGCAATATTGTGCATGTTGTATACAGTGTATCGTTCTTCCTGACTAAGGCCATCCACACCATGCAATAATGGGGGAAGTATATTGTTAACCAAACCAGTGGAAAATTTGGCAGAATGAGATTTGATAGCAGCAATGTCTGCTTTATTCCAAATAAACATAGCCTAACCAAAAAGGCCTGTGACAGTTCCTGTTGCACCTGTGACATCAGAACTGTCAACTTCACGTGTATTACATTTATGACTTTGATCATCAGGATTGAGTTTTCTCCTGAAGTTGCCTCTATGTTCAGTAGAATGGACCCCGGCAATAGGGTCTTGAGTAAGAATCTGAAATGCAGCTAAACTATCAAGCTGTAACGTACTATAAAATGCTGACATATTAGTATTGTGACACATACAAATTCTTTTATATTCCAGTAAGTTAGATTAAACAAAACAGGTATATGCATAAATTGTAAGTTATTAATCAAAGAAATAAGGAGGGCAGTGGCTGTTAGACCACTACAGGGACCAAGGGTATGCTTTAGACATTCCAAAAGCTGTTTATCAGTGGGTTGTAACACAGAGAGATACATGGCAGCAGAAGCCATGTGGCGTACAACACAAAATTTTATAGCAGAATCCTTAGACAAAGAATTACAGTAGGAAGGATCAATTAAGGCAGTAATGTTGTACAAACCAGAATGTCTAAGAGCAGTTTGAAGCAAGGACAGAGAACCATTTGGGGATAATTTTGCATTGGGCCAACCCTAGAAAGTTCCTTTGGAGAGTTTGGCCACAGGGAAAATTTGTCCTTGCGATGTGGTTTGCCACTCAATTTGTAGGGTAGATTTATCAGGAGCAACAACCGAGGCAGTGAGGTAAGCATCGGAACCTTCCTGGACAGTAATCAGACTATCGGGTATATTGATGGATACTCCCTCTGAAGGAGATGCTGGATGATCAAGGTGTGGTAGGAGGTTCGGTACCATGCCTTGGATGCAGGGGATAACTCCTGAGATGAGGAGGTAAGGGAACAAGATAGCCATCTTGTCAGTGTATCTGAAAAGCAAAATCAAACATTAGTAAGTCAGTACTATTGTGCCCAATGGGGTTAGGAAAAGTAATCAAGCTCCTTTATACAGTTTCAGTTGGTTTGCATGTAACCATTTGTCAGTCAGTTTATTATTGTGTAAAGTCTAACTTGATAGACTGCCAGACTGAGCTTGTTGACAATGAGGTATGGGCCTTCCCATTTATTGGAGAAGGAATGGGTGGGATGTGCAAATCGGAGTATCATTACCTGATCTCCAACCTGCCAATCCACTTCTTGTGTGTGCTTATCAAACTGTATTTTGGATTGTTGTTGGGCCTTGTCCATGTAGTTAGCAGCATACAAATGTGTATGTATGAGGTCTTGTCTGAGTTTTTTCACATATTGATCTACAGACACACGGCCTGCAGTGGGAGTGTGCAGGTCAAACAACAGGTGTTCAGGTAATCTCATCTGTCTTTCAGTCATCACCTCGAAGGGTGTGAGCTGGGTGGTGGCTGAGGGTTTATTGTTTATTGTTTATTGGAGATTCAGAAATACCTTTGAGTTAGAGACTCCTTTACAAAGGTTCCACGTCACAAATATTACAAACAGAGAAAGACAGGTTACATATCAGTACAGCAGTACCTAGTCAGGTAGTTACAGTAGCAGTTGTGAGGCTAACAGAGAAAAACTAGGGAAAGTTAGTGCAAACACACAAAAACAAATAGCGCACATGTGCAGAGCTAGGCTAGGGGGACACAGATTTTGGCAGGGATTGAAGGGCAATCTGGCCACAGTCTATGCAGTCAGTATAGTGTAAGATATTTCAGTGGCAATCACAGTGGTTCGAGGACTGTAGGAGATCTCTGAGGGCGGTTTTGTATGGTCCAAGTCTGCTCTCTTTTGCAAGTGCAGTGGGCAGACTGTTCATCAAGGATGGGGCTCTGTAGCTGAAGGACCTTTGGTATTGAGATGTACAGCAATGGAGGACAGAGAGGAGTTGCTTACCATAGCTACAAGTATGCTTGAGTGTCAGGGCCAGTCTTATTATTGGAGTGAGTCCTGTTGGGCAGAGGCCTAGGGCAATTTTTTTTACCACGAGGCATGTGTGGAACCTAATCCTGCTGTCAAGGTTCAGCCAGTTGGTATCGTTGTATAGAGAGCATGTGTGAGTTAGACGGTCGCAGCCCAAAGTGAGGTGACAGGCTTTATTTAGGGAGACACGTAGTCTGCTGAGGGCCGATGAGTTCGCTGCCCCATAGATGACTAGGCCATAATCTAGCAGGGAGAGGACAGAGGAGGAGACAGCAAGCCTCAATGTGTTTGGGGTAAAGCAGTGTTTGAGGTGATACAGGAGCCCGAGCCGCACATTGAGGGCAGTAGATAGGAGGTGGATATGTTGGTGGAAAGTGAGTGCAGGGTTGAGTGTTAAGCCTATCTGAAGGAGTCCACTTGTTCAAGGGGGGTCAGGTTGGCAGTACGTACTTGAGGCAAAGATCCTTTCTATTATTGAGTGGGTGGGAAAAGTACATAACCTTAGTCTTGCTATAGTTCAGGACAAGACGATGAGAGGCGAACCATTTTTAAGTGGAACTAAAGGAGGACTGGAGGAAGAGGTGGAGTCGTATAGGGTCAGAGTTGGAGGAATAGAGTATGGCATCATCTTCATAAAGGAGAAGGTTCCCAGAGCAGGTACTGGGGAAGGAATTAAGAAAGAGGCTGAACAGTAATGGTCCGAGGACGGACCTTTGCGGGACACCCAAGAGGACAGGCAGCCTACTAGAAACAGTGTCTCCGATTTTGACCTGCTGGGAGGTGTTAGACAGGTAGTCAGAGAACCAGCCAAGGGCATCCTGAGAGAATCCAGTGCTGGTCAGTGTGGATAGCAGGAGCAGGTGGTTCACGGTGTCAAACACCTTAGTGAGATCAATGAAGACAGCCCCTGTGATTTGACCTCTGTCTAAAGCAGACCGGATGTGAGTGGTGAGTTCCAGGAGGGCAGTGGTGGTATTATGACCCTTCCAGAAGCCGTGTTGCTGCATACTAAGCAGGCTGTATTTCTTTAGGTGGTCCGTTAGCTGGTCTGAGACAATCCTCTCAAGGGCCTTGGATAGGGGCGGGAGAATAGAGATAGGTCGGTAGTTGTTAGTGAGGACACAGTCCCCATTTTTAAATATCAGCATGATATGGGCAGATTTCCAGTGGGTGGGGAATTTCACTAGGCATAAGGAGCTGTTTAGTATATGGGTGAGGGGGTTGAGCACCTCAGGGAGACAGAGTCGAAGGAGTTTCAGGTCTAAGATGTCACTGCTATACCGGGAGTGACTTAGTGCCCTTCTGAGATATGGCTCAGTGCCCTTGGGTGAGATGCTGCACAGACAAAAGGGTGAGGTTGATGGGAGAGTGGGGAGGTGACTCGGGGTCGGTCAAAGAAGTTAGGGGGAGAACCATTGAAGCATATTTTTTGGAGTGATATTCCATTAAAGATTTTTTCAGGGTACTAATTTGTGAAGAAAAATCCTGGCCAGTGGTATACAAAAGGGTAAGGAGTTTTTGCAGCTGATGTCGTGTCCTATGGTATGTGAAATAACAATCTTCATGATGGGTTTTGCTAAAGGATTTCAGTAATTTCTTCAAATCCCTGTTCATATCTAACCACCACCACCAAAGATAATCGTAAAGAAAAAACACAGATTTTCTTTTTTGAAAAAAGGATTTAAGAAGTGTTAACAACAGATAATTCTCCAATAAGGAAACATTAAATTTCCAAGTGCCAGGACCAAAAGTAGCAACATTCTTAGGACCAAGGAAAATGGTAAGCAAATCATGATCTGAAAATTCAGCCACTTGTACTTGAGCAGCGGAAGTTTGTAAAAAGGAGGACACACACAAAAAAAATCTATCCGAGTAGCTAAAGAGCCTTTATGAAAGGTAGGGGTATGTGCCTCGGTTAGAGAAAGATAAGAATCCTTCAATTTTGCAGAAAATAAAATATTTTTGAGAAAAGTGGTATCACAAAATAATTTTGTGGTTTTTGAGACTGAGGACCTGTCCTTAGTGGACAACCCACAATTGAAATCACCATCAAAAATGACGTGCATAGAGGTGTAAAGACAGGGTTCAACCACTTTCAAGAGTTCAATCCTAAGCGACTTGATTTGTGGGGCATAAATATTGATAATCCAAAAAGGGATAGAAAGGAGCCTAAAGTCTATCAACAATACTCTGCCAGGGCATAAATCTAGAATCTTAATAATAGAGACATTAGGGAGATGAAACAACATACCCACCCCAGAACATGTCTCCTGTCCAAATGACCAATATGAGGGGCCTAAATGCCAGGATTTTTGGGCCCTAGAAATTTCAGGCAAAGAATGGAATCTAACATCTTGTAGAAGTATGAGACCAGCAGTAAGGCAAGACAAAAACGAAAAAACTGAATCCCTCTTATGTTGTTTTTTGATACTGTTAACATTAACTGTATGTATTGCAAAAGAAGTAGACATATGCACAACAATCACCTCTGTCTACCCTTCCTCGGGGTACATTCTTTACGTTTTGTCTTGGCCTTGGCTTTCCTTTTTTGGTACCCCACATTGTTGATAGGGACTTCAGTATCTGTAGTAAGTTCAGGGTGAGAGGACTGGACAGAAGAAGAGTCAGAGACTGTGTTTTCGGAAGTATGTCGCAGCAATTCATATTTACTTGTCAAAGGGAGAGTCGCTACCCTCTGAGCCTTAGAGGAAGGTGAACCAAACTTTCTTGAACCCCTTGTAATTCTAGAAGGTGTAGTAAAAGGGTCAGAAGGGGAAGGTTCCATTGTTTCTAATGGAGCCGGGGGGGGGTCCCATAGAAGAGCCACCTGAAGTAGAACAACTAGGAAGAACTGGGGAAGAAGGAGGGTGGGGAGGTAGAGAAACCCTAACAGATTGTGGGACAGGCTCAGTCAAATCCTCCCCAGCAGGTACTACAGTGGCAGTGGAAACAACACTATGTGATTCAGCTAAAGTAGTAGGAGGGGGAAGGGGCAACTGTAGAAGTAAAAGAAGAGAAACCCGTAATGTTAGAGCATTGGGCCACTGTAATAATAAGCCGTTGCTCCTCTCCATCAGCTAAAGTAGGAGAATTATGGGCAGCCCAGGAACATTGCTGAAAAGTATGTCCCAGGTCTTCACATAAAACACAGAGAGGTTCTTCAGTACACTGTGAGCCTGCATGACCAAGACCACCACAAACAGTACATTTAATAGTGTCACAAATGCTGCTGAGATGAGAGGTGGAACCGCACTTATAACAGGCTTTAGGTTGTCTAGAATAGAACAAAACTCCCCTATCCCTGCCTAACAGAAAACTATTGGGTAGGTGTTGAATACCAGTATCAGTAGTCCGGAGCATAACCCTAACCTTCCAGCCTCCAGTCCACAAATTTTCCAAATCAAAAATAGCTTCAGGGTCAGAGAGCACTGTACATCTTTGTTTCAGACAAACTGTAATACCGTTCAAACTAACACCTTCATTTCTAAACAGAATAGTGACAGTCTTTTGTGCAGGTTTCATTAAAGGAATTGCACTGAAGGGTGACCATAAAGGGGTATTTTTCAACAGATGAAATTGGGACCAAAATTTCTCTAAACCTTTTAAGGTTTCAAAACTTATAACAAAATGGGACTCATTAGAAACATGTATTAATGCATGGATATCATAAGCAGCAAATTTCATGGAGTCTTTAAGCACAGTGCGCCCAACAAAAACCCTATGAGGCATTTCAGGTAAACCCCCCAAATACTGTAATCTGACAGCATTGTGTCTCTTAGCCTGTTGGGTGGTAACAGAAATCAAGATGCATACATTTTAGTAGATGTAGAAGCAAGAGAAGTCAGTCATTTAGTCTGTTGAGGTGGTAGACCAGGGCCCTGGGGTGGTAAACTTCAGTGAAGAGTGTCAGAGTCCAAAAACAGAGCTGCAGGAGAAATGGAAACCAGTAAATTGAGAATTGAATTCTGTGTTAAGCGCAAAGCAGGCGTAAGCATGAAGTCCAACTGGTCTTGCACATGAGAAACAGCTGGGGCATCTGCAGGGGTTATCCTAACGGGGGAAGGACCGGAGCGCCAGGTACCAACAACTGGATTCCTCTCCCACCCTGCCACAACAAGAGCAGAGTCAACTGACCAGTCTCCCTGAGGAACAGCCTCTGCAGGGGGCAAGTCAGATGCAGAGGTTCGTGGAAGAAGATCGGGGGAAACAGCAAGGTTTTCAGGAAAAGTTTTAGCAGCAGGAGCAGAAGAAATCGTTGAGCAGACCGCATTGGAATGCAGAAATGTCAAAGCTGTCTTTCGGGCGTCTGACGCAGGAGTCTGCAACAGTGAGTCAGAATCAGTAGGCAGCTGCAAAGCTGAGTTCTTAAGTGCTAAAATAGTGTGTTTCCTCAAGTAATAGCAAAGCGTCCACATCTGTGGGTCGTAAACATTCAGTATTATGTAGACACTCTTCAGCAGATGCTAGCTGCTGCAGTATAGAAACAGACTGGGACAAAACAATTGTTTGCTTACTTTGATCCATCAAGGTTTCTGAGGAAGGAAATGAACTGGGAGATGCATGCAACTTAGATCCATTAGAAGAAGCTTGAGGAAGAATGGATGAGGTCTCTGGCAATCCAGAGACAGGGGAAGAGACCAATACCCCTGCCTCCAACACATTCATGTCCTCCACAGCAAGTCCAGAGGCAGCCATCTTGGCTGAAAGCCAGGATGTAAGGGAACCTCCTACAGAGTAGAGGGATTTCCCTGGTGCACTGGCTAAATTTCCCTTCATTCACAAAAATACCAACAGCAGCTTAAATCTGTTTCAAAGTCAGTTGGCATTCATCTGTATCCCCCTCCCCCGGGTCGTGCCTGAAAATAGGCAGAATTTGTCTAGTGCACTTACCCGGTCAACAAAAATAAATAAATTAATAGCAGACATAACATAAAACTTGGGGTGGAGGACAACTTTATTCCATGTTGGTGACTTGGCTAGTAATCTTTTGGCACTAGCCAGAATAAATCTTTTTCAATGAAACATTTTGACTCTAGTCAATTTGTTCCTTTGGAGTGCAGCCTGCCTGAAACCTGTAAGTTGTTTGTGACTGGCCGTCCCTCTGGCTTCACCATGGGAGCTGTTGGAACACTGTGGCACCTTAGGAGAGGTTAACATAAAACTATCCTCTAGGGGCCACTGTTGCCCCATAAAGAACAGTTAATTGGCAGCCACCTAGAGCATAGAAGAGAACATGCAGTTATTTTTTTCCTTTTGTTGACAACATTGGAAAAGGTCAGACCTGCGGTCAGAACATTCTGCGTTCTCCTAAACTCTCCTGCAGGGTCCTATTACCTCATGCTCTCTGCTGTAAAATATATCTTAGAAGGGGGCTGCTAACCTCTAGAAAAAGCAGACACAAACTTCTGTTATTCTTATATTAAAACTGCCCTCTCATTTTGTAACTGTACTCTTAGTTTTGTTTTAGGTTAACATGCACAGAAAGCTTTATAAGCATGTTGGCACTTAATTTATAACTAGCCAACCAGCATATTGGACATTATACAAAATATAAATTGCTTGGAGAAGGGGTTTCAATTCATTCTAGGGGTTTCCACTATGACAGGGGTCACCCTTTCACACATCCCCCCACATAAGAAAGCAGCCGTCATACGGTTTTCCAAATCTCAACTAACCCTGGAAGGGTGTGGAGCTTTGGCACACCCTCACTGGAAGCTCCATCTTAGGGTCCCTTTCATAATTATATTTTTACTCGCTAAGGTCCTACCAAACCAAAGCATATTTCCTCGATACTTTGTTTTTAGCACCAGGGTCACACGTGTGATACACAGGCTGCTCTAAACAGTATCTTTTCAATCATTATACAAATACCCTGAGACATCTTAAATTATTCAGAAATTAGCCTCTCTATTAGTAGACTACAATGTCATCACATACCTTTAGGAGAAAGAACCACTAACATCAGTTTTATGCCATCTACTGACTTTCCCTTACCAGATACATTTGAACGGCTGGACAATCCAGCACCCAGTAGAACTGTCTTTGGGTGGAAGAACTACTTTGCTTTGTCCCCACTTAGATATTTAAAGGTAAGCTAGTAAAATACCACACTGTATGCCTAACAGCCTGTACCTAACCTTTGGATTTTCGTATTGGATCTAATAAACTTCTAGTGGTGTTGGCTACTACCTTGTCCCTCCTTTTCTATGTGGGAGCCTCCCGCTCCAACAAGGGTGCCATCTCTTGCCCTTCACCCTCTGGGTTACTCATCCCACATCACCATCAGGAGTCGCTATCTGTCTACCCTTACAACAGGTCTCATAGTATGCTGATGCCTGCCTGTACATGCCTGATCGATAGAAATACAGGGTTAGTCTACTCAAAATCTTCCCATGGCTCAGATGCCCTGAGTGACTGGAGTGCGCATCCTCCATCACTTTTTCTTTTATGCCACAGGCATCACTACCTGGGCATCCACTTGCTTTTTCCAGGGGTTGGGCCTCATATGATATAGAACTTCCTTCCTAAGATCATACCACCATAACCTGTCCCCCATGCCACCAGTAATCTGTCTCCCATCCATGATTTTTACATAGTCTCTTAACTGGATAACTTCAGGATCTCCCACCTGCAACTTTTCCCAGTCAGCACCAGGAGAACAATCATTTTTCATAGGAGGAGGTTTAAAACATGCAAAAGTCCCTTCAGCCATAATGGCTTCTTCCATCTTGCTTGAAGTCTTCTCCCCCAGTATCACATTGCCAGTCAAAGTCTTACCTGTGGTATTTGTTTCTCATTCGCTGTCCTCCACCAAATAGCAGCCCAGAAGAATGGGCAATAATGGGATCTCCACAAACGTTTGTTGCAAATGGTCCATCAGGGGGTTCTTCTGCTCCAGAGCCCATGGATCCTGCTCCACCAATTCTTCCTCGAAATCCTCTGAGTGGGACCCTCTCGAGTAGCTCCTGGCATCAGCACTCTGCCTCTCTCCAGCATCAATCAGCCTCCAGTCATCTTCCACTCATCCAGTAAAGAAGCTGTATCAGGGTCTCTGTTTGGTCATTGAGTCCATCTTGTCCCATCCATGGTGCCTCATCTCTGTCACCATCTCCAGCCAGGTGCTGTCCTCATCTCACCTGGCTCCATGCACCTCTACTTTGTATCCTCGGTACCAGGTCTGGCACCAACTAACTGGACTCCCCCCATTTCCTCGGACATCCAGACAGATCCAACTTCGGACACCATATGTCACAGGGTGTGGGTACAGGATAACATAATTTCAGACAGACCAAAAAATCAAGTGCATAAATAACATATGATTGTGTTTATCATTTTATTTCTAGAGCACATAAATAAATTATACAGAAAATAAGAAACAAAAGGTTAGACAAAAGAAATCACATGACAACTGCTTCACTCCAGCAGTATCTAAGGCTTTTCTTCAGACTAGCATAAATCAAACAGTGTAAAATCACACACTACCAGGAGGTCTTCCACTTTCCTCAGTGAATATCCAGCTGAGCACTCTATCTATCCTCTCTCAGCACTGAGGTAGGGCTTTATATAAACTCACTGGAAGTCGGAAAATTGTTCCACTGTCTTTTAATTAACAGCAGACATAACATAAAACTAGCCTCTAGGGGCCACTGTTGTCCCATAGAGAACAGTTATTTGGCAGCCACTTGGACCACAGAAGAGAACATGAAGTTATTTTTTTTCTTTTGTTTATAACATTGGAAAAGGTCAGACCTGAGATCAGAACATTCTGTGCTCTCCTGCAGGGTCCTAGTACCTCATGCTCTCTGTTGTAAAATAAATCTTAGAAGGGGGCTGCTAACCTTTAGAAAAAACAAACACAAACCTTTGTTATATTAAAACTGCCTTCTCATTTTGTAACTGTACTCTTAGTTTTGTTTTGGGTTAATATGCACAGAAAGCTTTATAACCACTTCAGCACTTAATTTATAACCAGACAACCAGCATGTTAGACATTATACAATTCATATAAACTGCTTGGGGAAGGGGTTACAATTTATCCCAGGGGCGTCTACTATGACAGGGGTAAACTTGTCACACTGTGTTTTAAGGCATTTTGTGAATCAGGTCCCAGAAATGTAATGCCTTTCAAGACCTACAGTAGCTGAAGAGTTAACTCTGCCACCTCACCACATTTCAATACTTACAAACACAGCCTCTGATAAAGAAATTGGGATGGTTGTCTCTACAGTCTCACCTTTATTTAATATAGAGGCAGTAGTCATGCAAGTTAGTTTGAAACCCATGGACTGCATGGCTAGGTCTTACATCATCCTAAGGGATGCCTCAGTGGATCAGTCCAACTGTAAAAGTGAAAATATTTTAGGAAAGGAACATCAGTCATCCCATTTCAGATGCTCCATGGGCAGTAATCTGTGACAGTCACATGGGATTAGTCATTTGTAATATATTTAAAAACAACAATATAAATTTATTCACAAGAAATACTTCCAGTATGCAACACAGTGGCTCAGGTTGCTGCATTGCAAAAAGTTAAACTGCCCTTAAAATTGCCTTGTTTCCTGCAGTAACTCTGCTACAGAATGATGCAGAATTATGATGCATCCTGGTTGGGTCTACTGAAAATGCCTCTAATTCCAGTAAGCAAAGTCAATGCAGGTTTTCACCTCTATGTGGCAAGTGTTAGGTGACCAGGGGATCACATATGCATTACATGGGGGGGCACATATACTGTATATTACTTTTGGAAGTGTCTCATCCATAGGCTTTTTTGGTCACAGATAATGACACAGATTAGTTTAGATGAGATCATGGTGTCAGACCCCGCCCCCACCCTCCCCAAAAAAAGAAGGTCTACAATAAGGATGGGCTGACATCAGTGACATCAGTGTTGGTAGTTCATTTAACAGCAAACTTGCCTCTGTGCCCAGATAATTAGAATGATGTGGGTTCTAGTCTCACACCAGGAACATGGGGAAATATTCATAACTGACACTGTATGCACTGTATGAGGGGGCTGCTGCACTACTGAGGTGCTGTTCTTCAGATGAGGTGTTAAACCAAGGTCAGTTGTACCCATCTCTGGTTACTGTCCATGTTGAAGTTGGCACTTATCAATGAAGTGTTGGAGAGTTTCATTATTTGTAAATTGAAAATACCTCATTAAGCAGGAGCGTTAATGCCAAGTGAGTGGCCATGAAACAGCATATAATGGAGGACTTCACAGGATGTTTAAGTTACAGGGGCAAGAGAGCTAGGCAAGGACCTGTATTGCTTTCCAAGGACCTCTAATGGAAGTTAATGGTAGAAAGAGAGGATGTCTGATAAATTAAAGGATGTGGGTAAAAAGAGGAAAACTGAGTATCATGAAAGGAATGCAGGACCACAATTGTGCATGTGAAGGCATAATTTAAGAAGTGATGTTTTAATGTAGTTGTTTTTCTGTAACATTTATTTCTTCCT
Organism: Neoceratodus forsteri; assembly: GCA_016271365.2. Classification (NCBI taxonomy): domain Eukaryota; kingdom Metazoa; phylum Chordata; order Ceratodontiformes; family Ceratodontidae; genus Neoceratodus; species Neoceratodus forsteri. The sequence continues at coordinate 556,052,921 of CM028135.1, read as the reverse complement.
TGATCTCCCCTTTCAGCTACCCGCACCCCCCAGGTCACATCTGACAGTAAAAAAAGTCTTCTCTTTGTATTGCTCATGTGGTGAAATAATTTCAAATTAATAAATAAATAAGACGTGATATCTGGCATTTAACTTACTGTACCACAATAATGTTCAAGACATTTTTGTTTAGGTTTAATTGCAAAAGTTCATCAGCATTAGGTCTGATTTAAAAGACAAAAAAAGTTTTACTTTTTGGTTTACCTATTTTGAACAAAAATACCAGCAGAATGTAGGTACTGTATTATGTTAGATTATATTATACATTTCGACAGGGGACTGCTCACTTATGGCAGGGAATCTAACTGATTTTCAACAAAATTAATTAACCTTGAGGAGACTTACACTGTTCCCAAAACAAAAGTTGTTGGTGGTAGCTGGTGTTCATGGTACAAAATGACATTTTGGAACAGAAGTCAGAGTCACTTCACAAAGATAAATCGACAAGTCAGTGTAGAAGACTGAATTTGACACCTGTTTTTATAACATCGGTAGAACATCTTAGCATAGACATTTGGCAGCAGAAAACGTAATTGTTGACTACAATTTCTCAGTACTTTGGTTTGTTTGTTAGATATTTAAAAAAATATTGATATGGAAAGGATATGGGAATCTTTTACTGACAACAAGAAGATTATATATCCTGCATAACATAATAAGTAGCATTATCTATTTGCAGGAACACAAACAATAGTATAACTTGCCTATTTTTAACTCTTGTTTGCCCTTATGTCATTTGTTTGCAATTCTGTGAATATGAACTGTGCTTTGCTTTGAGAACAATGGACTGTAACCTGTTAATACCTCTCAAGTAACCTTCTAATTAAGAAAGTGTGATATTTCCATATGTATCACTGGTGAAAAAATATAAGTACCTTAGTGAGCATATACAAATATGTAGCTATTATTTTCCTAATGTGCTAAAATAAAATTCCTTCTCAGTGCAATGGGTAAGAAATGTCTCAGATTTTCAACCTAAATGTATTTGCATCTCCTTACATAGCAGCAGTTACACATCAGAATGCTACTAACTTGAAGGAGACAGAAAATAATTTTTATATAGTTAACTGCCCTTTCATTTTCCTTTCAATGCCAGTTAAGTATTCTGATATGCCTTGACTAATTTCTGATAAATAATCAAGTGATGGGGTGCCCTCAGAGCTGCATAGAGTTCATGCTCCTCACCAGATACTGCTCTTTCTTTTCATATTTCTAAGGCATTCTATGACATCAGTAACACCATTCCATGCTATTCATCTGATGGTCTGGAATGGTGATATTGATGTCATAGAATGTTCAGACAATATGGAAAGAGAGAGAAGACATTACTGATGAAGGAGGAATTATGGGTTGATAAAGGAAACAAAAATAGATTGCTGATTTAATAAAAAAGGTCAAAAACGTCAGAATATTGTATTGACACTGAAGGGACAACACAAGGGCATCTAGAGGTGTAAAAATATTCCTATCACCTTTAGGAGTCTAACAAAATGTTAGACAGTGTTTTACCCTTCATTTCATACTATGCAACACTGTACAATACTTATGATATTGCATTCTGGGTAAATTCTTTGGTGTCACAAATACTATTTAACTATTCCCAAGAGGTGTTGGCATTAAAATGTATTTACTGTACATTGTAATGTGTTTAGAAATATTGCCCAGTATCAAAGTCTATACTACAAAAGGGTACTGTATGTCAGATGGAAAAATGGGAAAAATTATTAAAAAGCAAAACTACATTTTTCCTTTCTGATTTGAGTATCACAAGCTAGTATGTTAGATATTTTTATTTCTGAAATTCTGTTCAGGCAAAAGTGTATGGTATCCTAATACAAAGATGGCTGCTTTGAAATAAAACTTTAGTAATATTTTGTTGAAAACATTGGCCTCCTCCGAGATTTCATCTTCAATCCCAAGGTGCTAGAGTGCAGACAAACTGCTTGTATTGGTATAACAACTTGATATACAGTACTGAAGTATATATAAACCTTCTTAAGTTAGTAGACTAGTTTTCTTCTCATTTATGGACACCACTAGCATACCTTAAATATTAACCTATGTATTTCTATAGTTTTGTACTTTAGTTTCTGTGCATCTCTTCAGACCAGACATATGCTCTAAAGTCTTACACTCAGTGATGGACATCCAAGTGTGCAAATCTCTGTGTGGGGCAGGCTGTGGAGCTTTCACCAGAAGAGAAATCACCTTCAAAGTAGGCTATTACATCATATCCACTACAGGCTGAGAACTGCAAACTATGGACACATGCTTCATTTGGTTGAGGCTCCACAGTGCAGTGCAGCTGCTTTCTCAGACAAGAACTAGGTCAGCCATAGAGCAGAGGAAATCAGGCATTCAGTACATTAAAGTCTGGATATTTGTAGATCCCCACTTGTGTGCATAAAATATTGCCCCAGTTGTAAATTAGTGCCTGATAAAATATATTGGTATATTGGATATATTGGTATATTAGCTTGTGCTAATGACATGTTCTAATATAAAATCCCATCAGAGCCAGGCACCATCCCAATTACTAATGCCCCGGACACATGAGGAATGTGAATAAAAGTGAGCTACGGGCTTGAAGGAACAAATGGGTAATAAGGGCATGTAAACTACTTATCTGATTTCAATCTTGTTTGCTTGTCTGATTAATTTTAATGTGTTTACTTGACCTTAGATAGCTTTTATCCTGTTTAATATTGTTTATTATCTGTACCTAATAGGCTTGTCTGCTTGTCTGATAAATTATTTAATGTGCTTACTTGAGCTTGGATAGCTTTTAGCCTGTTTAATATTGTTTATTAACAGTATCTGATATGCTTGTCATTTCCTGTATCCTGTTTTGTACCTCCCTGAAGTGGAGCTTTTGCAAAAGAGTGTCTGACTCAAAGGTTTGTAATTCCAATTATCTTAATAAACAAATACATAAATAAATAAATACAAAAATGGTGATTGCTTCTTTGGAGAAATTTGCCATAATCATACAGCCCTATGCAAAAGACCACATAGCACTAGCAAGGCACTATGGGGACATTAGCATCCCATTCAATCCTCATTATACTGTAGGCCTGGAGCAAACTTAGTTTGTACCTCCTAAGCACCTATCAGGCCTGCTTGTATACTAGTCCTGCCATCTAGTGGTCCCCCACCCACAATTACATGATCATCATGTAGGAATTAAATACTTACTCTAGTCATCCCCCAAGCCCCTTGATCTCCCACCTGACGTAAACATATAATATTCCTTGGCGTCTAGGAACCCCACACACCTGGATGGCCCACCAGGTTAAAATAAATGCCATTTTCTGCTATCTAGTGCCCCCCCATTCCCACGATCGCCCACCCAGTTTAAATATATAACATTCCTTGATATTTGGTGGCCCTCTTCACCTCCCCTTATTATCCACTCTGTATAAATATTTGATGTTCTCCAGTGACTTGTAACCCCACTGACTGCCCACCCAGTATACATATATGCCACTGCCTAGTGTCTAGTGTCCTGCACTGATCTGATTGCCAATACAGTATAAATATATAACATTCCTTGGAATCTAGTGCCTCCCATCCCACTGCCTGTCTGCACAGTATACCTATATAACATTTCCTAGTAACCAGTGGCCCCTAACCCCCATTTTACAAAGGATCCCCCTACCCATCAAGTGTACCCAGGTCATTCTACTCCATAAGACCTATTTTGGAGAGATGGAAAATAGGCGGTCACTAATGGCTGTTTACTATCTCTCTGTCCAAACCTTCTACTATATCAGTGTGCCTGTCTGCAAGCAGAGGCAGCTGCTTTGTGTAGGTGCATTGACATATTTTAGTGCTTCACTGAAACAGGTTAGCACCTTGCTAACTGTGCCTTCCAATACAGCACATTTCACTAATCCCATACTTCATGAGTGCTAACAGTTCCAGATCAGAAGCTATGTTATCAGCAGGGCCACTGGAAAATTGCACCCACATTTGTTTTTGCAGAATCCACAATTTTCATCTTTCTCTCCAAAAACTGACATGATCTGCAATTTCTTACAATTCCTGAGTTCTTACATTTAACTGTGTAAAAAGTATTAACATGTTTAACAAAATACTCTCAAATATATTGACAATTTTGTATGCAGACTTTGGTTTGACTGAAACAATGCAGTGCAAGGTAGGGGAAGAGCTTTATGCGACACTGTTTTCTTTTGAATCCCTGTCTTTTTTGGTTACAAAATCCACTGGCCAAGCACAAGTACACTTAAACATTTAACATTTGGTTTGGGTTGAAACACTGTATCAGAAAACTTTTTTTTGCCACAGACACTGAAAAAGATGATGGGAGAAAAGGTGCAAATTATCCCATTCACCTAAATGGGGAGTTGGGGCAGGTTTTTCCTTGTGAGCATACAATCAATCAATCAATCAATCAATCTTTATTTTACCAGTTGAAACAACATTAAGGGAAAAACTCATTTACAAGATGGGCCTGGACAAATATATATATATAGGAATACATTCAGGAATATATACCGAACTATGTAAATACAAGGAATGCATACAAGAATACAAAGCAAGGTAATTCACAAGAAAAAAAACTAAATAATGAAAGATTCTATAACATACAATGAAAAATAACACAGCCCTATGTACAATAGCTGCTAGAGGTGTCACAAGGGATCACGATAGAATCATGTGAGAGACCACAGAGAGCCGGGGGAGGGAGAGACTGAGGAGCCAAGGGTTATGGTGAGGGTTGGGGGTTCACAGCTTAAGGTAGAGAAAGGCATCAGTGAAAGGACAAAGCACAGTCTAGTACATTTTCCGAGTTCCTAGGATAAATGCAGTCAGCAGAAACACCTACAGGTTCCCCTAAATTAATATTGGTACAAGGATTTAAAGAAGCTCAGTTTCACTGGGGTAGACAACTTTAAGATTTTCTGTGTAGTGTTCCAAATGGCCGGAAGAGCATAACTAATTACAAATTAACCAGACCTGGTTGTCACCCTAGGGAACATGAGTGAGATGTAAGAAATACTTCAGTATACTGTCTAGCACTGCTGTACTTCATTCAGACTAGTTTGGATACAAACCGCTGAGGATTTTGGATGGCCCTGCCAGTTACAAAAAAATTGAAAAAGCTAGTGGGTAACAGTGATCCCATTCTTAGCAATCTGCAACCTAGATGTTCAAATGCAAAGACTACAATAAAAACCTGACTGAAGTCTAAAAACTAGCTTATAAAACACATAAAATGTATGTATCTGAACATTATTATATAAACAAAATCACTGCAGCCAGAGAAAAACAAAGGTACATTACAATGTACCCTGACTACTGTATAACACAGTGAAAGTATCTTGGTATTTTTTTTATATTTGTTGGTAACCAGGTAAGGCCCACTAGGCACAAGTGCCTGTTTTCATGGTCAGCCCAGGAGCACGGAGGAGGTTAAGTGACTTGCTTAGAGTCACACAGTATGCAAGTGGAGGTTGTGGGAATCAAACCCAGGTCTGCCAGATGTACCAAGCTCATTCACAGTTTGTTACTCTAACCTCTAGACTATGCTGCCAGACCCAATAACCCCAGATCTGATGTTTTAATATGTGATTTCAAAAATAGTGTACAGTTCCTACAGTGCAAATTATGAACATTAAACACTTTAACATTTTACTAAAACAATTATTCGCCACTCTATCTCTTTATTTTTTCTTGTACCAAAGTGGGTGAACAGCTGACAGAGCACTGTAAACAGCTGTTGATCAGGCATCATTATTCTACATCCAGAAACAGAAAAAAACGTTCATTTTTTGATTTATTTAATATTGATTTGCTGTGGCTCACGTTATAGAATATATTTAGCACTGTAGATGCAGATGTTTTTAAATTTGGGAAGCTAGGCAACGCTTACGATAGCTTATCAGTTTAGTATTCGTTTTAGGAACATAAGCTTTTTTTTGTATTTCAAACAGATTCAAGTGGCATTGTATTCATTCAGCAATTTATACTGACTAATACATGCTGCAGAAAACAGTAAAAGATTTATTGTGAAACACTCAGTCTATAGTAGAACTCCTGCAATTTCCCTACAATTTTTGCAAAAAGCTCCGCAATTTATGGTAATTTTTTCTGCAATTTTCCCATTGGAGCCTGGTTATTAGTGATAAAATGGCATGAGTGTATAAGGAAGCCAGTTCTTATTCCACACTATACAAGCAGACACACACTGTAGTCTGAAATGGAAACTCCAAAACAAAATGTTTTCAGAACAGCAGGGAAACCTTATTGCAACACATTGAATGTTAAAATAAGCTTGCAATGGCTTTGTTCCAAAATCCTGTTCCAAATCCCATTTTTTTGTGCAAAATGCAAAAGTGCCTCCAGTCTACAGATTAATATACCAGTGCTGTGTACATCAGCCCAACTGCACCAGCACTTTGACCTCACAGTCTTCATCAGGGACCTCTGGACACCTGAAGCACTTTTTCTTATTTCATAGATAATTGGATTTGGGACAGGATTTGGGGACAAAGCCACTGTAACTTTATTGGAGGATTTAACATGTTGCAATAAAGGATCACTGCTGTTCTGAAAACACTGAATCTTAGGGTTTCACCTCTAGAGTGAAGTATGTGTTTGTGTTCCGGGAAGCTGAGCAGTATTAGTGAGGTACTAACCCATTTTGCTTGTGCCTAGAGGGTTCAAATATGCCCCTCTAAGAGCCACCAAAGAGGCAGTTAGCAAGTAAAACCGTGTGTAGGGTTGATCTGATTACTGTAGCAACATCATGATAGCTTATAACCTGACTAACACAGTCAGTATGTAATAAAACAATTCTGATAACTTGATCATTTGGCCTAAACATCCATGTCTCATTTTGATTGATCATAGTCTCATCTTTTTGCAGGTTTACCATTTCACTGTATTCCAGCTATGTCCAGGAAAAGACCGAGTTGTTTTTTAATCCCATTTATATAATGTTCTTTAATTCTCTTATTTGACAGCTTATTTCATATGCTTTTTTTTTACTTTGACTGATAATGTTCAGACTATCTAGTCATGTTGCTCCTACTTTAAAATCTTTCGAATTAAGTGCCATAGTTCTTAAGTCATTTACCCACTGTTAGCCCTATGCCTGGCTCAGCTTTATAAAACCAATTCATGATTTTGAAGACTTCCATTTAGTTGCCCTGTGGTCTCTCTTTTCCTGGGTCAATATGTTTTATAAACTTAACCATTCAGTAAGGGTTGAAACAGAAAGCCCCAAAAGTAGGGAAATCCGATGTTAGACTTACATGTTTTTTGAATCTTTGTGATTATTTTGTGAGGAGTCCTTCACGATTTGAAAGATTGCTCAAAACAACTGTGGCATTACACTGGCTTCAGTACTGTCTTTCATGGTTCAAACATTTGCTCACACGCCAATGCTTTGGAAGAGTGTATTTGTTGCTTTCTGCTTTGACACTAACTAATGCCTCAACAAAGCTTTAGTCGAATCATTTCCATATTTTTTTTGAAAAGATATTTAATCACAAATGCACAGTGATTTGCCATTAGATGGCATTGTCAATACATTTCCTGCCAAGCATATCCTGTTGCCTACTAGCACTTCCCTCCCTCACGCCACACCATGTCAAGAAGTCCTTGGCATGCAGTAGCCCCTTCGCCACATGCCAAGCAATCCTTGATTTCATTTGCCACTCTCCTCCTTCACCCCTTCCCATATCAAGCAATCCACAGTCTCTTTCTCTCTTTCCTTTTAATTTACTGCTCTGAATAGAATGCCAACTTAGAATGCAGCATATTCTAAGTCAATTCTGGTGTCATTAAGCATTAAAAATGCTTACGAACATATGAATGTGCCAGGAGAAACAGACCACTCAGTCTATCTAAGTCTGCTCGAGTGTGCAGTGAGTACCCTAGTTTGCAGCTGCCCCAACCCCCTTCCCTTTGTCATTGCACTGCCGCCCCCACCTCCCCACCCTCACTCTCCCTGTTCCCTGTCCCATGCCCTTTTAAAGCTGTTCATAGATTGGCATGATACCATCCATTCTGGTAGTGCATTCCATTTTGTTACCACCCTCTCATTGAAATAGTGTCTCCTCATTTCCCTCCTAAATCTTCCCACCTCTATTCTTAGCCTGTGCCCCCTGGTGTCTCTCCCCCTTCTTAACTTAAAGACCCCATCTGCGCCATCCTTATTGATTCCCGTCAGATACTTGAATGTCTCTGTCATGCCCCCACTATCCCTTCTATCCTGCAGGGTGTACAGATTCAGGTCTCCCAGCCTGCTCTCATAGTCTCTCCCCTCCATTCCACATATCATCTTCGTTGCCTTCCTCTACATCCCCTCCAGTAGCCTGATATTACGCTTCAGGTATGGCCTCCAAAACTGCACACACTCCAGGTGCGGCCTTACCAGTGACCTGTTGAGGGGCAGGATCACCTTTCTTTGCCTGGATGAAAACCCCCTCGTTATGCACCCAAGCATTTTGTTCACTTATGCAGCTGCTCTCCTGCACTGGGATGTGTTGTTCATGGTCCCCGTTACCATTACCCCTAGGTCCTTCTCCTCCTCAGTGATCCCCAGCTTAACCCCAGCCAGACAGTATTCTCTCCTTGGGTTCTTCACCCCAAAGTGCATAACCTTACACTTCTTTGCATTGAACACTAGTTGCCACCTCTATAACCACTCCTCTAGCTTACTTATGTCCCCCTGCAGCTGCTTCCATCCCTCTCCTCCATCCACCACTGCTCCCATTTTGGTGTCATCTTCAAACAGACTTACCTTGCCCACCACCCTGTGTGCAATGTCTGATATGAAGAGCCCAATTAATACTAGCCCCAGAACAGAGCTCTGTGGCACCCCACTCATCACCAGCCTCAGAGCTGAGAGCTCCCCTCCCACCACCACCCGTTGCAGCCTCCCACTCAGCCAGCTTGTAATCCAGTTCATAATTTTTGCCCTTACCCCTACACCAGTTAGCATCCCCATAAGATGCCCATGAAGCACTAAATCAAAGGCCTTGCTGAAGCCCAAGTAAAGAACATCCACCGCATGACCCTTATCCAGCTTGCCTGTCACCCAGTCATAATATTGTATCAGGTTGGTTTGACAAGACTTCCCCGAAATGAACCCAAGCTGCCATACATCCTGTAGGCCATTGTCCTCCAGGTATGATACCAGTCTTTCTTTTAGTATTGTTTCCATGAGATTGCACACTATGGAGGTGAGACTTACCGGATGATAATTACTCAGTTTGTCCCTTGATCCACTGTTGTGTAACGGCACTACATGTGCCATCCTCCAGTCCAGTAGCACATATCCTGACTCCAGTGAGGCACTGTACAAATCTGCCAGCAGCTCCGCCAACACCTCTGCCATCTCCCTCAGCACCCTAGGGTGGATACTATCCAGCCCTGGTGCCTTGTCTACCCTCAGTGCCCTCAGTCCCTCTAGGACTCTACCTCCCTCAAACCTTCCATCTGTCACCTCCTCTCCCCCTGTCCCCCACCCTCCTAGCCCATGGTGGTAGTGGTCCCCCCTTTTCTTCCATGAACACTGAGCAAATGTATTCATTCCATGCTTCCGCCTGTTCCTCACCCTTTTCTGTCCACTCCTCACCCTTTTTTATCCTCACTATTGTCTCCTTGCACTTCCTTTTCTCCCTGATGTACCTGAAAAAGTCTCCCCAACCCCCATTAATTCCCTGCTCTAATCTCAACTCCCTCTGGGCTTTGGCTTCTCTCACTTTTCTGGTCACCTCTCTGGACCATCTTGCATACTCCTCCCTGTCCTCCTATACCTCTGGTGCACCTCTCATTTTGCCCTCACCACCTCCACTACCTCACTGTTCATCCAGCATGGTTTCCTAGCACTGCTCCTCTTACTCTGTGTCTGGGTGCAGTTTTATGTTGCTTCTGTAATCCCCCATTTAATAATATCCCATTTCTGCTCCACATCCATCTCTTGCATTATGCCCTCCAGTTTTCCTTTCAGTACTTCCCGCATTCTCCCAAAGTCTGTCCCCCTGAAGTTTAACACCCAGGTTACTGATTTCTCTGGCTCTCCAGACATCATGATATTAAACCACACCCTTTGGTGATCGTTGCCGGCTAGTGAGTCCTCCACCCTTATTTCCCTTACTGCTTCCCCATTCAACAATACCAGATCTAAAGTGTTCTTTAGCCTAGTAGGTACACTGATCAACTGCATCAGGAGACTCTCCTGGATCATGTCCAGAAGCACTTGCTTCCTATCACTGGAGGGGACTGGCATGCTCCAGTCAATCCCCAGTGAGTTGAAATCCCCCACAATGATCACCTTCTCTTTTCTACATACCTTTCTGATTTGTCCTGCTAATTCCCTGTCATGCTCCTCAGACTGGGATGGTGGCCTGTATACCACCCCAAACCTCAGTTTCCTACCCCTTGAGTCTAGGAGCTGTAGCCAGATTGCCTCTGTTCTCCTTTCCTCCCCTCATCCCTTGTGCATTTGATCCCGTCCCTCACATACACTGCCACCCCATCCCTTCCCCTCCTTCTGGTCCTTTCTGTATAATTTGTACTATAGGAATTGCCAGATCCCAGTCCCGGTGCTTGGTTGGCGCCATTTCTGTGACATCTGCAATATCCACCCTCCACATTGCCAAGAGTGCCTGTAGCTCAACTGACTTGTTGCCTAAGCTTTTCACATTCAGTGAGACCACCCTCCATCCTGCCCACTTCCCTTCATCACCCTCCTTCTACTCCATCCCTTTTTGGCCACCCTGAGTCCTTCCTTGCTAGCCTGGGGGTAGGTTGTGACTCCACTCTATCAGATCCCTGCCTACCTGCTGTCCATTTGCCACCCCCATCTAGTTTATATCCATCTTTGTCACAATATTCCTCCCCAGTCTTTGCTTTAATACTGCTTTCCTGTCCCCGCCCAGGTGCAGTCTATCCCTTGCAAACCGATTGTTATTATCCCAGGTACTGCCCCAGCTGCCCATAACCCCTTACCCCTTAGTTCGACACCATTCTACCAACCATGCGTTCAACTCCCCAATCCTCTCTTTTCTCACTGTGCTTGCACAGGGTACTGGGAGCACCTCTGAGAAGGCCACAGACTCCCCAGTCTCCTTGCACAACCTTCACACTTCCTCAAACCTCTCCCTTGTTTCCTCCACCATTTATCTGGCTAGGTAATTCATCCCCACATGTACCACAATGTGAGGCTTCCTCCTACCCCTCCTTGCACACCTTAGAGTTGCCTGTCCTGCCTTGTCTGCCTTTAATCCCAGTATGGACTTCAGCCATATCTGACTGTACCTCTCCCCCTTGCTGCCCATCCCTCACTCCCTCCTCTTCGTGAGTACTATCCCTTGTGCAATCTCCTCCTGCATCATCTTCCCCATGTGTCGCTAGTACAGCAAACATGTTCCCTAGCCTCTTTATATTACTATGTGTTTTCTCCTCCCTCCTGCTGCTCCTCTTTTGCTAGGCCCTACTAGAGCCCAACCTTCATCAGCTGTCTTCCTGTCTAGTTTTCCCCCTTCCCCAGACCCCTCCCTTGACCCACTGTTTCATCTCTGTGGTGCCCCCGATACTCTCAGAAGTCAGCCCTTCTACCAGTGCAACCCTCCCCTTACCCCTCAACCTCCCCAGCTCCTTGCCAAGCCACTGAACCACTTCCTCGAGCCTTCTTAGCCTGTGGCATATTGGGCACCCTCCCAGCCTCCACAGCATGTTTATCCACACTGCTGTCCCACAACCATTGCACCCCACAATCCTACCCATGGTTCACATTGCCTATACAGGACAGTGAAATACAGTCTCCCTATACTGATTGCAGTTGTTTATGACACAATTACAAACCCACCAATAGCATTCCAAATCTCACAAACACATACAGTCCAAAAATTAGATGTTTGCTCAAGGTCCTCTTTAGGCCCCTCCCCCAGCTTTAAGTGGGGCTGTTGTGCCCCCCCCTTGAGATTAATTCCAAAAAACACAGTCACAGAAACCTTTAAGCTAAATTCCACTTTAAGCTAAATTAAAAATAAATAAAACAATAGCAAAACTCACAAAAATCCTCTCCACACTAACTCTCTCCACAGCAAGAAGAATTAACTAATCCTTCTCTCCTTCATCAAGGATTTGACTATTGCTTTTGATGACCTTGCCATTGCCGTATATCTTGGCTGGAATAGAGGGAGCAGCCTGACGTCCTTTGATGGATTTAAGGGTCCTCCAGATGCTTCTTAATCAGTGTGGATCAGTGTTCCTAGTCCTGGGTAAAATTTGGATATTTTGTTACATTTATTGTGAAATGCAAATACTTCTCACATAATTTTGCACATATTGTGAATACTTTTGTAGTTTTTAAATGTGTAGTTTCATATTCTTAAAATGTGAAAATTTGCAAATAGCATTTTTTATTTAAAAAAATGACAGTTATGTGATTTGTGCATGAAAAGTTCCAAACTGAACATTTTATAACAACTGTGTTTTAAAACTGAGCAATTTCAACAGAAATACACACTTTTTACATACAGTATTTGTTACACAAATGTTCTTAATAGTTCATTTTTTAAAAAGCTGTATTTTAAAAAAAGATAAACTACTTTAAAAAAAGTAAGCACTTTCAAATGTGCTGCCTATATATTCAGCTCTATAAAAAACACATATCTACAATTTGGACAGACATGCACAAGATCTCTATCTTGCTAAAATGCCTGATAAGGCTGTCACTACTCTGAATAACAATCTTATCTGCCTGGTTAACAAGCATGCCCCTGTCATCAAATCTAGAGTGCATAAATCTTCTCACCCCTGGTTCATACCTGACCTCAAAGCTGAGCTTACAAATTGTGACAAACTTTGGGCTCAAGCTAGACATGGTACTGTAAGTGTCTAACTGATTGGCAGTCCTTCAGAGCTGCAAGTAATGCATGTGTTAAAGGCATTAGTGCTGCCAAATTGAACTTCTATATCACTACCATAGAACAGGCAAATGGGAATTCTTATAAAATCTGGAGGACCCTCAAATCTATCAAAGGATGTCAGGCTGCTCCCTCTATTCCAGCCAAGATATATGCCAATGGCAAGATCATCAAAAGTAATAGTCAAATCCTTGAAGAACTCAATTCACATTTTGCTACCACTGGCTTAGCCTTTGATTCTTCTGTTTGCAGGCCTTACAAATTGTCCCCTTTGCCAGGACTATCCCTGAAGTCCCAACCTCACCTCATCCCTTCCAGCTTCATCCAGTAATCTACAAAGAAGTTGAAAATTCACTTCTCAACTTAGACACTAAGAAAAGTGCTGGTGATGATGACTAGAACCATTCTTCTTAAAATTAGGCTACTTCCATCTTACAGCCCCCATACTTCATATATTCAGTCTTTCTCTCATTACTGCCATAGTTCTGTCTTGCTGGAAATCCACACATATCCTTCCTTTATTCAAATTGTAGGACTCAAGTGATTTAAATAATTATAGTCCCATCTCTATCCTGCCCATTCTCTCCAAAATCTTTGAAAAATTGATCTACTCCTAAATAAAACAACATATCAAAACTTTCTCCCTTCTCAACCCAGCTCAGTCTGGTTTCTGTCATAATCATAGTACTATCACAGCCCTTACTAGAGTTACTAATAACTGGGTTTCAGCTCTGGACTCCAGAAAGATCACTGGTGCAGCCTTGCTAGACCTCAGTAAGGTGTTTGACACTGTAGACCACAACTTAGTTGTCAGTAGCCTTCTTAACCTAGGTGCCACCCCTCCACTGCTCAGTGCTTTATCAGTTATTTTACTTAACAGGGAAGTTTCAGAAAGTTAAGGCTGATGGCTTATTTTCAGTCTCCCTCCTGGTCACTAGGGGAGTCCCACAAGGCTTCATTTTAGGTCCTATCCTATTTTCTCTTTACATCAATAATCTTGTCCATAACATAACTAATTCCTAATTGCACTTTTTTGCTAATGACAGTCCTGTACACTTCTAGCTCAACTCTGTCTGAAGTAAGAGACATACTACAAGCTGACTTTGCTCAGCTTGAACAGAATCTTATTACATGAAGCTCCTTCTTAATGTCAAACAAATTAAGGCCATGATTTTTACTCTCAACACCACCACCACCACCTATCTAAACTTGTCTAATGACTTTATTGTCACCTCTCTAGGTGAATCTCTTAAGGTTGTCTCCAAATTCAAATATCTAGGTGTATGGCTAGATAATAAACTCACCTTTAATGACCATATTGATAACTTGACCAGCAGGTTAAAATCCAGATTAGATTTCTTTTTCAGAAACAGGTCTCTATTCCTATTGAGATTTGAACTAGGCTTGTTCAGGTCACATTCCTGCCTTTACTAGATTATGGTGACATAATCTACAATTCTACTTATGCCTTAAATATGAACAAACTGGACATTCTCTACCATCGTGTACTACGGTTCATTACTAACTCCCCTTTTGAACCCACCATCATGATCTGAATGCAGCTGTCGGATTGACGTCACTTACTACCAAATGTTTGATTCACTCTGGCACTTGAACTCTCAAAATCCTCCTGAACAAACTACCAAGCTATATCACATCCCTTATTTGTATCTCCCACAGTTCGCATTCCCATAGAAAGTCTGGCTTTATGCTTCTAGATGTGTCTAGGACTCATACCTCTTTTGGTAAATGTGCCATCTCATACACACTTCCAACTATCTGGAATCAGCTCCAGTCTATACTGAAACTCTCTAGTATTGTTTCTGTCAATCTCTTTAAAACCTTTGCTCCGGCCAAATAAAAAAATGCATAGGGCTGTTTCTATTACTTACTTGACCGTTGACTGTTATATCAACAGCTCATTCCCCCCTCCCCAATTCTTCTACTTCTCTAATTCTACTTACCACTCCTTTTCCTTCCCCACCCTCCCTTTACTCTTTATTTCAGTCATCCTTACTTTGGTATTCCTCTGCACTTTTCCTCCTTTTCCTTCCCTCTCCTCACTTACAAGATTCCCCCTCTTCTCCCTCTCCACTCCTCTTTGCACCTATCTTATACTCTCCCTTCACCTTATACATCCCATTGCTCTTGTTAGTAATTTTTTTGGCTGTAGTTTCTCTACTTTTAATGATTTCTTCAGGTTACGTTTATAAATATTGCCTTTTTATGTCTTATTTTGAGCATTATGTACCACATGTAGTCATGTACCATACAATTTTATGTATACAATTTCCTTTGTCTGTATATGTTCCTCAGGACCTCCTTGTGAATGAGCTTGCTCAATGGAGTTTTCCTGCAATAAACTTGAACTTGAACTTGAAAGCATAAAAGTTCCAAATGTGACATTTGTTTCAGCCTTTTTTTTGTCAGAAATACAATGTGGACAAAATCTGTGTTTAACATATTTTGAGTAATTGTTTTGCAGTTTCACAAACATTTCACTAAGCTGAAATAAGCAATTTCAAGCAACTTTGATAGCATAATTAAAATTCAGCAACATACTAGTCTGACAAGATTTGTGTCAGAATGAGTAAAAAGAAATAAGCAAACTTTGGAGCACATCATATAAAGGAACAAATACAATCTTCATATTGAAAGGAGAATGGATATTAATGAACAGTGCAAGATTGATTTCACCATAGTGAAACAGGATAATAATTCAGGAGACAACAATGTGATTAATACTGGACCGCATAGTCATGATTAAGTCACTTGGTTGTGAAACGACAAAGCAAACAGTGGACAACTTCTGAATCAAATAAACTTTATAGATATTTAACCAGGGATTGAGCTGTATTCTTTTTCTTTTTAAGGAAATTCTAATGTTTGGCAAGAGATAAAAAGGAAACAGGATTTGTCAGTTCAGCTTTCTCACACTCCACCACCTACCATTTACCTGTTGTCAGTTTCTAAAATACCGTACATGTAAAGAAATGTGGGGAAATATTACAGATGTTTTAACTGTACAAAAGACACATAACTACTGTTATATTTAAACAGGCATTATTGTAACTTGGATCATTAGAACAATAGTGTATGGGTGATTTAAGTTCCCTTGTGAAGCAAGCTCACTCTACTCAGATTTTTGTGTCATACCTTGCGTGGTCTGTTTTGTATAATTACATACTGCTGCAGTGCTTTTAAGCACAGTGAACAAGAACAAAGGATTCTTTAACCAAGTCTAATAAGTTTGAGAATGTTGACTATTCATTGAGAGCAGTAGCTTAAAACACTTCAGCAAATATAATAATCTGTCTTATATGGCCTTTATATTATTTGTAACATTGCTTTTATTTGAATTAGTAGTACAGATGTGTTTGTCTATCTACTGTACCTATTGTACTAATAAGGTAGCCAAAATGTCTACCCCCTCAAACTCCCTCACTCTTTTAAGTGTTCCTCAGCAGTTGCTAAGGGAGACAGATTATTTCATTGTCTTATTATTCCTGGTCTCTGTATTTAGGTAATGAAAACACCTTTCATTCAGCTGTGGTTTCCTCTTTAGCCTTGTTGCCATTTTTAGAAGAATGATATGCTAAAAATCCTAACCTATGATTTTTAATGAAGTCTTCACTATCAGACAAGAATCTTTATACAGTAGGTTTCTTTTGAGATCTAAGGAATTAACATTTTAGAGCATCCAACTGCATTCTAATGTATATTTGTATTTTTTGGGATGGGGTGGGGGTGGGCTGCACTGTGCACAGACCTAAAGTATATCTCTCTTAGGTATGCATCAACTGTGAGTCCCACTTATGGTAAGCTGTTTTGCCATGGGCCATCACTGTGCCTCTATGCATTAATGCAGGTGTTAGCTATTCAGGAACAGCATCTGAGGAGCTTAGGAATGAGGTATGGGGATAATCAAGTGGAAACTGGATGAAATTTAATTATTAAATAAGTAAACAAGAAATAATTAAACACCTGTTTGACCAGCTCAAACATTTTACAGTCTTTCAGTTCCAGGGCACATTGCAAGTGCAAAAGTGAATTGATTTGCCAATATACATTTTCCAAATTGTTATAATATTGTCTTATTATTTTTATGGTTAGGTTCAGATTAATGCAAGAACATTTAATGCAACATATACCACATCTGCATTGGGGCAAACACTAAAACATTTTCAGTATCCTAATAAATAATTACAATTAGTGACTAAAACTATATAATACAATTGCAAAGAAATCTACTTTTTGCCTCATGGAAACCAACTGTACATTATAGGGAAAAAAAAGAAGAAAAAAAATAGTTCCAACAACTTTATTTTACACCACAAGATTACATTTTATTTTATTTTCATGAGCCAAATTTTATTTTCATGAGCTAAATTCTCTTCCCCAAAACTGCTGCCTGCTCCCACTCTGACCATTTTCTAAATTAACGTGGCTACAGTACAAAAAAAAAAATCAGAGGGGTGGGGGAATAAACAGCTACCCTCACAGTGCCAATGCAACTATTTTGTCAATTGACAGGTAGTGCACCAATGCTGACTGTGTTCTTCATCAGGAACTCCAATCATTAATGTGCAAAACACAATGCTAATCCCTTAGAGGGAATAGAGGAGCCTGCAAGATATGGTAGCAGGTGAGGTTTGTCTGTGGACACTCCCCCAGATCACACATGAGCAATCAGGGGGATTAGTGTCCTTACACTAGCGGCAGGGTCAAGCAGGTAGGTAGAGTTCCCAGGGGCAAGAGCTACCCACTGAAGGGGAGGAAAATCATTGATTTAAGTCTGTTTTGCAAGGGCGTTGCCCTCTTTCCAGCTTTTCCTTCTCCAGCAAATAGATTCCCCCTTGTTTGTCAACAGACAACCAGGTTCCTACCATTTTCAAGCAGTAAGGAGAGAAGGTCAAAATATATTTTTTAATCTGTTTGGCTCATACTCTGGTTAGTTAAGAAAGTTTCAAGGGAAAGGGATTTGAGAGAAAATACATTAGATTTTGATGGATAAGAGTATGTTAGCATGCTAGGTTTCAAAAGCAGAAAAGTATTTTGTGTTGGGTTTTGAAACAGTCTGCAACAGCATAAAAATCTAGTACACCTTAAAAGTCATATGCCATCAAAGTAATAGTGGACTTGTATCTGAGCATCACAGCTGTTTGCTTTCCATGCTTCTGTCACCCCCTCCTTTTTTACTGCTCTAGGGTGAGAAGCAGCCAGTATCCAGGTGCTGTCTTGAAGTTCAGAAGTTCACCGGTGGAGTGGCCTGAGGCGTGGTTGGCATGTGGCGGGGGTGAGTGAGAGTTAGGAGCATGCTGAATGAGTCATGTGGTGGATGCTGGGCTCAGGCTGGGCCCCAGGGATCCTGAGCAGGTGGACCAAGCGGCTTTGGCATGCCTAGCTTACTGATCCTGTTTCTGTCCCCTTGTCCCATGGACCTATCTTTTGGTGCCACACACATTTAATTTCAGCAGGTCCTGCTTTGGGGGCATTTTTGGATACAGAATAATTCCCCAAACCTATTGCAGGGGCAACTGTGTAATCCCACATCCTGTTATCCATTTTACAGTCATGCATGACTTTGCCAAGTAATTTTTCAGTTGCCTTATTAGGATTTAGTTTGCTGCCTGGCTCCCTAGTTGGATAGACCACTTACAGCAGATAGAACAAATCTGACAATGTCTTGAGGATGACAGTCACCATGTGGTGGGCCTGCTTGCCTGTGCTACAGGAGGGGACCAATTGTCGAGCAAGGCAATGGTCCTCGCCAAAGGAGGACAAATGGAAGAGACAAATTGGTCCATGTAGGCATATCCCAGCCTTAATTCTTCTGTGCAGCTCAGTAGTTAGGTTTGTTTCCAAGCTGCCAGGTTTACCTAGGCCAAACTGAGCTACATGGGCATGGTTGCCTAGTGGTTATTAATCACAACAGGCAGTCAGCTAACAGTTGCTGGGTAAAGTTATGAGCTGATAACACAAAAATCATTTCTGTTTAATTGCTTTTGCTTTGGGAATTTCAGAAATTCAAAACTGCAGTTTCCCATTTTACCAAACTACAATAAAGTGACGGTTTACCTTAGGAAAAAAAGCCTTACTTAGTAGAAAGCTATCTGTGCTCCATGTATCAGGGTTGATAAAATGGGTTGTTTCCATCACTTCTGCTGTCTACTTAACACAAATAACACAGGGCAGTATCAGCTGTGCTGATCAGTGGAACCCCTTTATGGAGCAATGGATAAATACAGTATAATAGTAAACTTTGGGATTTTTTGAACACATGCTTCAAAGCCAGTATTTTCTACTTAACAAAAAGGCCAGCATAATGTGTACGTTAATTAGCGGTGATGAGTTTATGGAATTGACTTCTAAAGAATAAAGCATGTCCCTCATATTTTCGGGTAGTGAACTTAGAAAGTGGTCAGTCCTGTATTGTAGCAATTAGTTGCTTTAACAAAAAAAAAAAAAGGACAGTCTTCCAGAAGATTTTATTAATACATTCCACTGTCTTCTATATGAGGATTTAAATCCCAGCTGCATCAGCCCATCCTGTGATGCTCGAAGGGCTACACATAACATAAGAATGAGTTCTGGTTTCCTGTTGTCTCCAGAGCTGACTCATGCAGAATAAGCTTAAAGATATGTGCATTTCACTGCTGCCTGCTACTTACCATGGAAATATTCCTAGTCTCTGGAGCTGCTACCCAAGACAACTCATTACCATTAGCACTGTCTGTTTGTGTATCAAGGGTAGTGGAAAGTCTATAAGTTTAGCAGCAGCAGTGTACTTGACAGGGCAGTTCCTGAATAGCATCATACGGTGGGTAGAGTTTCATCTGTTACATAGAGATTCTCCCAACTCCCAGTTTCTCAAGAGGCAGTACCTGTTTATCCTGCATGCAGACCTTGACCCAACAAAGCATCCACATGAGATCATTTATTATTTCAACACCCAGAATGGGTACGCCAAGACAGCACCCCAGGGGTGCTGTCCCCATTGCATTCCTCATGGGAAGGGTCTCTAAACTTAGACTTCATAGCAGAAATGAATAGCACACTATGATACTAAAGCAAAAAAAAACAACTTGCACAAGTAATGGTTTCCATTCCAGTGCACGGATTTAGATATACTAATGAAGCTTATGCCTGGGTTGCTGCACACATTGGTATCAAGGAAAGGATCACCATGCAATTAAGTACACACACTTTAGGTTATATACAAAAGTGTTATTTGGTTAATATGTCCTTTATATACCAGTTGTGCAAACCCATGAACTTTGAATTAACTTTGATATGAAATTAAGATTACATGCCTTTTAATGCATTGATGAATGTAAAAGAATGCAATTGCTTTTAAAGACACAGTATACAGACCCCCATCTCAGGGGGAGAAAATGGACAAAGAAATGATAGAAGGTATCATTAGGATGGCAGAAAAGGGGGAGATATTGTTGATGAGTACCTGAATATGCCAAATGTTAACGGTTGCACCTTTGCTGAAGCCACATCCAAGAGCAGGGTCATTCTCGATGCCCTACAGAGTGCATGCCTCAGGCAACTAGTGTTGGAACCCACTCAGGAGGGAGCAATCTTAGACCTGGTACTCTCAAACAGGGACGGAGAGAGGATCTCAAATTTAGAAGTGGGTAGTCATTTGGGAACAAGTGACCACCAAACAGTGTAGTTCACGATAAACACAGCCGTAGAGTCAAGCCATCAAAAGTAAGTGTACTGGACTTTAGGAGGGCTGACTTTGTCAACATGAGAGAGTGTCTCAGAAAAGCACTAGCAAATGTGTAAGAAGGACAGGTGGAGGAACAATGAGGAAACATCAAAACTGCTATCACAGAGGCAACAAGCCTTTGTGTGAAGCAAATAAACAAATCAAAATGAAGGAATAAAACACTATGGTTCTCAAAAGAGGTGGCAGGGAAGTTTAGGGAGAAAATGATAGCATTCAGGAAGTATAAGGAAACACAGAAGGAGCAGGATAGAGAACTGTACCAGTTAAAGCAGAAGGAAGCGGGGAAGGCAATCAGAATAGCAAAGGCCCAAACTGAGGAAAAGATAGCCAACTCAGTTAAGAAGGGGGATAACACCTTTAATAGGTACATTAGGGGGTGAAGAAAGACCATGGGAGGGATAGTGAGGCTTAATAAAAGGGAAGGTGGGTGGGCAGAGGGTGACAGTGAAATGCAGGGATACTGAATGAATACTTCTGATCAGTATTCATAAA
Source organism: Neoceratodus forsteri (assembly GCA_016271365.2). Taxonomy (NCBI): domain Eukaryota; kingdom Metazoa; phylum Chordata; order Ceratodontiformes; family Ceratodontidae; genus Neoceratodus; species Neoceratodus forsteri. Next base: position 556,031,738 of record CM028135.1, on the reverse strand, counting down.
AGAAGAGGAGGGGGAGGTACCTAGTCCAATCAATAGAAGCACTCTGGATAGGGGGGTCGATTCCAGTCCATTCACAGAAGAAAGGGTTCTAAAAGAACTCCTAAAACCGAAGGTGGACAAAGCAAATGGCCCTGATGGGATTCACCCCAAAATTCTAAAAGAACTAAGGGGAGAACTAGTGACACTACTGACTACCCTTTTTAACAAATCATCGATGGATGGTGTGGTACCTAAGGACTGTTGAAGGGTGGATGTGATTCCCCTTCACAAAAGTGGGTGCAAAGCAGAGACAGGAAACTACAGACCAGTTAGTTTGACCCCAGTGACAGGGGAAAATTATGGAATCACTTCTGAAAAAAAGAATTGTTGAGCACATAGAGGCCAGCAGAGCACAGGACCCAAGGCAGCATGGCTTCACAGCAGGCAGATCATGTCAGATGAATCTAATAGATTTCTTTGACTGGGTGACCAAAGTAGTAGACCAGGGAAGGACTATGGACATGGCCCACCTAGACTTTAGTAAGGCATTTGACACAGTCCCGCACAAAAGATTAGTAAACAAATTAGCCAGCCTGGGAGTGGGTCCCATTGGGGTATCCTGGGTAAAAAACTGACTGAACAACAGGACACAGAGGGTAACAGTAAGCACAGTCCACTCCGAAGAAAGGGGGTTTACTAGCAGGGTGCCACATGGTTCAGTACTGGGTCTGATCCTTTTTAATGTCTTTATAAATAACATTGCAGAGGGATTGGAAGGAAAAGTATGTCTTTTTGCAGATGATCCAAAGATCTGCAACAGGGTTGATACACAAGAGGGGGGTGGAAAAGATGAAAAGGACTTGGCAAGGTTGGAGGAATGGTCAAAAGTATGGCAGCTCAGATTCAATGCAAAGAAGTGCAAAGTAATGCACATGGGAAACAAAAAGTCAGGAGAAGAGTACACAATGGGGGGTCCTAACAACAACAAAAATTGGAAGGGACCTGGGGGTAATCATATCAGATGACCTAAAGTTAAGCGAGCAATGTGAGAAGGCAGTAAGAAGGGCTGGAGGATACGGGTATGTATAGAAAGAGGCATCACCAGTAGAAAACAGGAAATTGTTATCCCTCAGACAGTTGGTGAGACCCCATCTGGAGTACTGCATGCAGTTCTGGCGACCCCATCTCTGCAGGGAGATAGACAAGATGGAGGCAGTCCAGAGGAAGGCAACTAAAATGGTGCAGGGTCTGCACCAGAAGCCATATGAAGGGAGACTAAAAGAGCTTAATATGTATACCCTCAAGGAAAGGGAGGGGGACATAATAGAAACTTTCAAGTACCTTGAGAGAATCAACAAGGTCGAGGAGGGTAGCATCTTTCAGAAAAAGAGGTGTGCAAGAACAAGGGGGCACAATTTGAAGATAGAGGGTGGATGGCTTAGGGGCAATGTGAGGAAGTATTTTTTCACGAGAGGGTTTTTACATATGGAACAGCCCTCCTGAGGAGGCTGCGGGGTCAAAAACAGTGGGTGAATTCAATAACACATGGGACAGATATAAGGCAATTCTGGTGGAGGGTACTGTAGGAAGAAGTAGGCTGTTGGTTAACTAGGATCTGCAGCTTATCCAATAGGTAGGGAAATGGGCAGACTGGGTGAGCCAAGCAGTCCTTATCTGTCGTCAAAGTCTATGTTCTATGTTTCTATGTAGTATCCCATAATGGGTAACTGTTAAATGGTTGCACTTTCATCACAAGACTTTTTACATCACAATAAATGTTAGGCACTTGTACTATTGTACCAGATAACTCTAATGAAGCCAGGCAGTGGCCGGGGGAAATGTTAGTGATTAGAGCGGCTTTGCCATGGTTGTTATGTACTCACTATGTGTGGGTGTTCTTTGCTTTACTTGGAAAATAAAATTGACCTGATGACATCTTACTGAGTCCTGGTGCTTTTGCTGTTGCTGTGGGTGCCATTGTACTGTCTTTCACACACAAGTAACAGCAACAGTTTTCAGTGTCCAGAGCAAATCTGGTCATGGCCCCTAATATAAACCCTGTTTACACATCAGGAGCACTGCACTTACCACTCCGCCACTATCCTGCTGCACTCCCACCTAATGCTGTAGTTGACTATTTACACTCCCACAGCTGTAGTGCCACAGATCGTGCCGAGAAGAGTGCTCAAGCTGGACATCAATCAGATGACTCGTGATGGGAGAAATGGGACCACATGAGGATGGAGCGCTGCAGTGGTTTACACAGTGGGTGGAAGCACTCAAAACAGTACATATCCCCATGATTTCACCGGATTAGAAAGTGGAGTGGAGTGGAGCGGCACATAACATGCTGTGGTGAGTGTCCACAACGGCGACTTTGCAGTGCATCAGCTGGAACACACAAGTTGATGCGCTGCAAAAATGATAGTGTAAACAGGGCTATAGTGTTGTCAAGGAGCATATGCATGAGAATAGGGGAATTCATATTCATATTTTTTTAATATTTGCAGACTGAGGGGATAGGAGTTCTTTTCAGAAAAATCAACTAAATAAATGAATAAATAAAATAGGGACCATAAACCGAGAAGTAGCAAGGGCAGGGCAACCTGTACTAATTCAAGCCTTCTGACAGTATACCTTGTTGTGCAGCTGCAGTGAAGGCTAAAACAGCAAACAAGTTTAGTAGTGTGCATTGAGAAGTTTTTTTTTGGGGGGGTGTTTAGACCATTTGTGTGTTTTATTTTATTTTTTTTCAATTCAAAGTTTATTGAAATTTTTTTCATACAGAGGACAGTTACACTTTTGTTAGAAACAAGTGACTAAAAATACAGAGTTGCAACAAGACTGTCCTCCCCCCCTCCTTCTTTTTCCTCCCTCCCTTCCCTTTTCCCATCACCCTACCTAACCCACCCAGTACAGCACATTCAAGGAGATTAATTTATCTGCCTTAAAAGATTCCAGTGCATATTGGTCATAAAGAGTATAAAGTATACAAGGGGTCCCAGATTTTTTTGAACTTTTCTAATCTATTAGTTAGACTTGCTACCACTTTCTCTGTTCTAAGATTGGCTAAGAGTTCAGTAAGCCGTTCACCATAAGGAATTTCATCCTGATCTATCCAATGCCTCAGTACCAGCTTTTTGACAGACATGGAGATGAGAGCCATGTAATATTTGCGATTAAGAACTGTAATTCCTGAGAAGTCACCTAGCAGGCAGATTTCGGGAGTGAACAGTTCTTCTAGGCCTGAGAGAGGGTCAGTTCTTTGTTAAATCTTGGCCCATAAGGGGGCCACTTTAGGGCAGGACCAAAAATATGGTATAGTGTGCCATCCTCTTGGATGCAACGAATACATAAGTGTGAGTGTATTAAACCGAGTTTGGCCAATTTTTGAGGCGAATAATACAGGTTATGAAGTATATGCACCTGCATAAGCCTCAGTCTGTCCTGGGTTATGAACCTATGGCAATTATGCCATAGGACCGGCCAGTCTATCATGAGCTCTGGAAAGAAAGTAGACTAGTAGGTCGTAGGGCCAAAGCAGTCTGGGTGGAGCCAATCAAATAGGATTCCATAAATCTTGGAGACAGCCTGTGGAAGGCCTGCTAGGTGGCTCAATTCTTTTTGGAAGGAGGGACAAACTGATGGGAATGGGTCTGTTCCCAATACCTTTAAAAGAAGGTGTCTCAGTTGAAAAACCTTAAAAACATGGACATTTGGAATATTGAACTTATGCATGATTTCAACAACGGAAAGCCATAAACCACCTTCTTTAACCAGGTGAGTGAGTAGACCTTCCCCTAAGTAAGGTAACTAATGAAGTGAAAGAACTTTGCTATCAATCTTAAAATTAGGATTAACCTATATGGGTTGTATTGGGTCTATGGTGTGTTTATATTTAAGAAAGAGGCAAAGTTGGGAGTGGACTTTTATTGATATAGCAATCAGGGTGTTTTTCAATTTGGCAGGAAGAGCACTTTCTCTTATATGTAAGAGTGCTGCAGGAGATAAGCCACTGGAGCAAATCTGGGCTGGTGCGATTTTAAGCCAATCTGGGGAGTAAGAGGAAGTATCTGGTGAGCGCCATCTAAGATATTTATTGGTGTGACTAGCCCAGAAGTAAAGGCCAATGTGAGGGAGACATAGTCCTCCTCTAGATTTGGGAGCAGCTAGTTTGTGGAAAGCTAACCTAGGTGTCTTATAGGACCAGACACATTAAGTGAAAAGGCGGTGTACTTTTTTAAACCGGGACAAAGGGAGCCAATTATTAAGTAAACTAAGGGGATGAAAAAGGTGCGGGAAGACATTCATTTTAAGTAAATTAATCCTGCCCTATATAGAAATCGGGAAGGTGGACCAACGATCTAAGTCTTGACTAACTGTGTGCACAAAGGAGTCCAAATTAAATTTTAAACAATTGACTGCATTTCTTGTGAGTTCAATACCAAGACACCTTAGGAAAACCTGTTTCCAGGACAGTCCTTGTGCTAATATGGCTGGTTTGAATATCTTATGGTTAAGGGGGAAAACAATTGCCTTACTGACATTCAATTTGAAGTTTGAAATTTGACTATATTTTTCTATAATTTCTAGCATTGGGGGGATGACTGTGAGAGGATGGTAAAGTTGAAGAAGAAGATCATCTGCATATGCTGAGACCTTTACTTCCTGTGATTGTATAGGAATGCTCTGAATCATCTGGCAGTTGACAAATCTATGGATCAGAGGCTCAAGATAGAGATTAAAGAGCTATGGAGATGGGGCAGCCTTGCCTCATGCCTGAGTACAGTGTGAAAAGAACTGAGGTCATCTCATTGCCAGTTATTCCAGCAGTTGGGAACCGGTACAGAGTATGGATCCAATTTTGGAACTTTAATGAAAAACCAAAAGCCTTGAGAGTCTGTGAAAGATAGTGCCAGTTCATCCTGTCAAATGCCTTCTTGGCATCCAGAGAGACCAGGACTGCAGAAACAGGAGCATCACAGGATACTGAGAAAATATGAGACAGGGTGCAGATGGGATCTGATGAGGATATCCCTTTCATAAAACCCACCTGTTCTGGTCCCATAAGATCTGGGAGTATTAGATTGAGATGATTGGCAAGTAATTTAGTTAGAATTTTTATGTCTTGGTTAAGGAGAGAAATGGGTCAGTAATTCGTGACCAGCTCAGGAGCTTTACCAGGCTTGGGTAAAAGGACAATCAGTGCTTCAAAAAGTGAAGGGTCAGTTTCAGATACAGAGAGTACATGTTGGTATGAGGGAAGGAGCAAAGGGCTAAGTCGCTTACTAAACTTTTGATAAAAATTAGCCGAGTATCCATCCATCCCTGGGGTATTGTTCTTGGGGAGATTGTCAATTATTTCCACCAGTTCCCTTTCAGTGATCAGGGATAACAGTAATTTCTGTTGCTCCCCAGAGAGACGAGGCAATTTAGATTCTTCAAGATACTTATCTAATGCCTGTTCAGTGGGGGAATCAGGCATTGGGCCATACAATGATTTATAATAATCAGTAAACTCTAATATAATATCCCTTGGGGATGTTTTCAGGGAACCATCAGTCTCAGAGCGTATTGAGGCTATAAAGCAAGAAGATTCTTGTTGTTTTATTCTAAGGGCTAATAGGCATTCAGCCTTTTCACCCTGGTTTGTATAACACACTTTTGTTCTCAGTATGGCATACTCCGCCGTTTCTCTCAATAGTTCAAGGTAGGCAGCTCTCAGTTTGATTAGCTTCTGACGGAGAGACTCAGGGGACTGTGGGGTTCTATAACTCTAATTTGAGACAGTAGTTGTAAAAACTGTTGTTCCCTGATTTTCTTTCTTCTGGAAGCTAAGCCGATGAGGATCCCTCTTAGGTAGGTCTTAAGGGCCCCCCATTCCATGACAGGTCATTCAGTGGATCTGTGATTGGCTTCGATAAAGTGTTCTATATACTCTAGAATAACTTGGACTATTTCTGGGTCTTTCAGCAACCGATCATTACATTTCCATCAGACCCCCTTTAGGTATAGACAGCAGGGAAAGATGACTTATGACCAATGAATGGTCCAAGGGAGGGCCAGGATGAATCGAGGCATCCAGAACCCCGGGGATGAGTGAGTGGGAAAAAAGTAGGTAGTCCATGCAGGAAAAGGATCTATGAACTGGAGAGGTATGTGTATATTCCTTGTTAGTTAGGTGGAGAATCCGCCATATATCACACAAACCTACCTGGTCCATCAATTCTCAGAGTGTCTGTTGGGCTGGGGAGAGCCCTATTCAGTGGTGACCAGTCCGGTCTAGAGTTGGATCAAAGACTAGATTAAGATCACCCCCGAGGATCATTGGGATTGATAAAAAGGGGGTTAAGGTTTGGATAAGTTGTGTGAAAAACCTAGGAGTATCCTAATTGGGGCCACAGATACTACCCGACAATATTTCCTTAGTGAAGATCGTGCCCTGTACCCATATGAATCTACCCATAGGGTCTCTAATAATCTGAGTGGGCAAAAAGAGAGCTCTTCTATTTATTAGGATCATAGTTCCACAACTGTTGGTGGTACCCTCAGCTGAAAAAACTGTCCCACTTGCTGTCTCCACAACTGGAGTGCTTCGGAGTCTAACAAATGGGATGCTTGAATAAAGGAGATTTCCACCGACAGGACATTCAAATGTTTCAATACTTTATATTGTTTAAGCTTCCCTCTAACCCCTTTCACATTCCATGTAGCAATATGCACATTCCTAGCTATTTTCCATTACAGGATAGAACCTGTGAAGTTCCAGGGTGATAGTAAATAAAAAAGATTTTGGAACTGTTTTACATATCCTTGCTGTGCTTTTCCCCACCCTCATTCTCCCCTTCACCCCCCTTCCCTACTCACAAATCCCCCTTTCAGTACAAAAGTCCAAACAAATGCCCTGTAAAGTAGAAACAACCCTACCCTCCCACCTCCCCATACTGCTTCGATAGCGTTCTGCAGACCTTGCCTTTTCCCTCCTCCAGTTCTGCCCTCCCACCACCCAACAATGATCCTGAAGTTGTGTGACATTAAGAGATAGGTTAACATACAGGATAAAATTAATATTCTGGGTAAACAATACAGAGAGTTCAAAATCTTTTTTAAGAAACATCCAGAATGTCTATAACAAAAACGAAACCCCCCAACATGAGGTTTTATAAGGTCCTCTTATGTCTTTGAACCAGCTTGACACTGTCCTAGAAATCAATAATTTGGCATAAAAGGAAAAGAAAATCGACTCAAACTGTGTGTTGTCCCAAAATATGGCTGGTAATCAAAGTAAAGGAAAGGAATGTGACAGGAACAACTGCTGTCTGGCAAAAATTCTATTGTTCAAGCCATAAACACATTTATAGTTAAGCGAAGCACCAAAACATGTAGCTTGTGGTACCTCTAGTGGCGGCAGGCAAGAATTATCGGTGGCTGTTGCAGGGATTATGTAGCCTCTCAGTCGTATGTTTAGGCCAAAAATAGAGGGAATGTCTCTGGAGGTGATGCAAGCTGTAAAATTAAGGGGCATAAACAGTCCCAAAAAAATGTCACAAAATCATGTGGAAACATTCTCAACTTGAACGAACCAAAAAACCCCAAAAGACGCAACATTAAAAATACTCAACAAGAACTAGGGCTTCTGGTAAATTTAGCTATATTTGCTTAAACCAGGCTAGATTCCAGTGTGAACACCTGAGAAGATATAAATCTACCCCATTCTCTTAAATCAGCCACTCACCGAAATGTCCTTTTGTTTCTTTTTAAACCAGATAGATTACACCTGCTACAGTCACTGGTCAGTGAGTATGAAATAAATCTGGAAAAGCTGCTTGTAAAGCTGTCTGCACTGCTTCTGTCTCTTCAAAGGTGGTCCAGGATCCTGCTATCAGTACCTGCAGTCGAGCCGGATATCCCATCTTAAATTTTATTCTGGCAGCTATGAGTTTTGAAACAATAGGGTGGAGTTGAGTCCTTCTCTGCTTAACCATTGCTGGCAGGTCTTGGGTGACTCTAATTCTGGATCCCTCCAACTGAATTTCTTGAAGGTCTCTCACTTTCCCCAGGAAATATTGCTTTTCTTGAAAATTTAGGAACTTGAGTATCAGGGGACGCGGAGTGGAGCCAGGTGCTGGCATCAGTCTAAGGGCTCTGTGGGCCTATTCAATGGTATATGCTGTACTGAAGGGAGAGGGACCCACTCATTTTTCAATTAGCTTCTGAATGAAAAGAATAGTATTGGGCCCTTCCTCTTTCTCTGGGAATCTGATTATAACAACATTGTTTCTGCGGCTCCTCCCCTCCAGGTCTTCGATTTTGGCTTCCAGTTTTTTTATTCTGTGCCTATTGTCCTTAGTATCAGTACTTATTCGCTCTGCTCACTTCTCCAGGGAAATTAGGAGCGTTTCATTATCTACCATCCTTGTAGAGATATCTTCGAGTGCAATTGCCATCTGCTTAACTTCCGTGGTGAGCGATCTTAATTCTTTACGAAAAGGACTGAATTCCATGAGGAAGCGCTCAAGTGTGAGTGGAGTTGCTTCCGAGGCCTGTGCAGCAGTAGCAGTAGATGGTTTTCTGCTGGCGCCAGGCTGGGTCTTGGCTCTCTTGCTAGTTTTTCTGGGGTCGCAGGAGGTGTATGCTTCGGCATGGCGAGACGCATCTCTGCTTCCATTCCTGCACTTATGGAGCTTCTTAGTGGTAGTAGGAGACACACCAGACCAAAGGTGAGCAGAATATTGCTTAAATAGGTATTTTAAATGTAGATTTAAGCATTGGGTGGAGGTAGCAGTTGTGGAGAGCTGTTACTCTGAGCACTGCATCACATGGTCAGCATTGGTGTGTTTTCTATAATTTCTGCTTGAAGACATGATGGCAGAGCCTTGGCCCAGCACAAGTGTGGAATTCATGCAACAGTTGATGGTCCTGGTACAGATGAAAGGACATGTGTGGTGGGAAGCAGTCTTCAGCAACCCAGCTGGACCTGATCCAGTGGGCCCAGTAAGAGAGCCACTACTGCATCTTGAGCCAATAATCCCAGTGCCAACAGTCCCAGAAGTACTAGAGGTAGAGCCAGCAGGCAGGTGAGGGAGATCCTGAAAGGTGAAACAGGACTCTCTGGCTCTTGTACTTTTTCAACAAGGTATGCCTGATTTTTTGCAATCTGTCCAATGTCAAGTTCAGGGAACTATTGAGGAGAGCATTTCAGGGTCCCACTCTTGGGGCACCTCTAGCTAAGAGACTGCTGAAGTCTCATAAGAAGGCACCAGTGCTGTTGGGTCCTGGGGGATGCAACTGCTGCCAGCACCCCTACTTTTGGGTCAGGATCTCTTACCCATACCGGGTCCAGCTACCATCCTACTGGCCCAGCTCCTGGTGCCTCACCTGCCATTTCTGTTCCCACTCAGTCTGCTGCCAGGACTGCAGCCAGCACCCTCGCCCATGGCAGTTCTGGCTCTCTATACTCTGGATCCAATACCGGCCTTTCCCTTCCTGATGCCATGTCCACAGCTGACTCCATTGCCCATGTTGGTTCAGGTTCCAGTCCCATTGGGCCTGATGCTGGCTCCTCCCCTACCAGCTCTGACATTGTTTGCACTGCTGTTGGCATCACAGCCAGTAAGTGTCCCACTCTTCCTCCTCCAGCCCCCTTCATACTGCAACCTGGCAATCCCTCTCAGCCAAATTAACCACTTCCACTTTCATAGCTGGCAGGACTGGCCGCTTCTCCGCCAGGCTTGGTGGAGAAGTTGGACAAGGTTCTGGCCCTATTGGTAGCACAAAAGAAGAATAGCTGGAGACACCCTCAGGTAGCAGAGGCCAGGTTGAGGGCAGCTGATGGGTGGGGAGCCAGAGCATCAGCTGGCAACATAACTGATAAATGGTTCATACATGATCCTCGGGGAGCCCATCAGGTCAAATCTTTCAAAGAAAGTGTGACAGCAAATCTCAAGGGGTGAATATGTTGATGTGATCACTTTAATAAACAGGACCAAGGAGCCTAAGGGAGAGAAAGAGACAAAAAGGATATGGAGAAGAAACATGGGGTGAAGTGTTGGAGGAAGGTGGTCATAAGACCCATATGGGAAAATTCTGCAGTGGGTTTCATGATTTATGTGGGATTGTTGACAGAGTTGTTTCCACAAAAAGCTTAAGGGCTGTTAAACTATTACTGTCATATTATGGAAATGCATGCTAACAAAGGGGGCTGGGGCTAGCTAGAATAGAAACATAGACACAGCAGAACAGGACCGGTAGGCCAATCTAGTCTACCTCCAAAAGGCAGTGAAGGGCCAATTAAATTTGGTGGATACTCTTGTCAAAATAGCTGTGACTACCTTACTGTGCATATCACACCAGATTGACTAATACATATTAGATAATTTTACTAATTCTAATTGGCTGTTTAGTACATAAATGGCTGAGGCCATTTCCTCCAAGCACATTTTCTCATTTGCTCTGGTGAAGGAAGGAGGCTGTGATCTATAAGACAAAACTAAGTACACATGTTAATTTAGATTTCCCAAATGTGTATGTTTCTAGAGAAATGGCATCACCATTTTGCATAATGATATGGCACAGTGATTTTGAAATAAAAATGTATATTTGTTTCTTTGAAAACATTATACCTTTCAGTATACATCAGAAATAACCTACGCATACTGTAGCCGCACAGCTCCAGCTGTAGTTTAAAATAAAAATGGACAGCAATATAATTGTACTTTATTGATACTCTACCTAGTGTACAAGAAAGATGTTTAAATAAAATTAATTGAAAAAAAACTTTGTAAACGCACTAGTTAGGGTTATTCTGACAAAAGTAGGGAAACATGGCATTAGGGTTTCCAATCCTAATACCCCATCACACTCTGCAGGCAGCAACAGGAAAAAAACATTATGGTTTGGCCTCTCCTGCATCTTTACAAATCAGGTGTGGGGTGAGCCTCAGGGCTGTCAACCCTAACGCTCACCCCATTCCATCATTAAAGAAGCTGAGATGTGTATCGTACATGAGAATGGAGTGAGTATTAGTGATAACAACACTAAGACACACCCCACATGTGATTTGCGAAGATGAAGCAGAGGATAAACTGTAATGGTTTTTCCTGTTGATGCCTGCAGGGTGGGGTGTTAGGGTTGGAAACCCCTAAAACCACATTTCACTACTTTTGTTGGTTTAACCCTAACTAGAGCAATAACAACGTTTTTGCAATAATTTCCTTACCTTTGGAGATAATATATAATCATAAGTTCCTGTGGGAGGCACAGGGCCTTCAAAGTCTCTGCCCATCCTCCATAGATGCTGGCATGTATGTTGCTGTGAAAAGCACAGGGTCTCTGCCCTGCGCTTCCGTTTTTGCCAAAACACTAATTTCTTTCCTTTATTGCATGGCTTGTTAAACTTCCAATGTTATCCTATAGGAAATTCATTTTTCATTTTTTATGTTGTCCCTAAATGACTGGTGGGGGTACGTGTTATACATACAGTGCTCATTTCAACATTTGTTTTGATATATAGATTGTTCCTTAAGTCCAAATATTGAGGGAGTTATAGCTTCTTAAATTTCCAATGTCGTATTGGAATTTGCATTTTCTTTTTTGCTTTTTAATAAACTCCAAGATTTTTTTTGGGGGGGGGGGATTATGTGTTATTCTTATAGTACTCATTATGTCCTTTGTTTTGATACATGGATCGTCCCTTAAGTCCAAATATTGAGGGGATTATGGCTTGTTGATGTTCAAATGTGTAAAAATACTAAGTCCAAAATCCTTTTATGAATGAAGGAATTATTTTTTGTATGAAACAAAAAACCCTTATGAAGAAGGATGCCTTCATATGAGAAAAGAATAGGGGAAAAAATCTATGCACAATTTTTTTTTGCATGAGAACAACCTTTTTTAAATGAATGAAAAAAGCATACAAAAAAGGATCCCTTCATATGAGAAAATAATCCAGAAAAAAACGGAGTCCAAAATCTTTTTTCATATAGATTCATAGAAATGTGACGGCAGATAAGGACCTTCCTGGCCCATGGAGTCTGCCCATTCCCATCCTCTACTAGTCCCCCACCTCTAGGATTCCCCCCTTCCTCCCCTTGACAACCCCTTGTGTTTGTCCCAGGCCTTCTTGAATACCTCCACTGTACTGGCCCTCACTACCTCCTCTGGCAGTCTGTTCCAGAGCTCAACCACGCTGTCTGTGAAGTAACACTTCCTAACATTTCCCTAAACCTTCCCCCTTCTACTTTCAGTCCATGCCCCTTATTTCTTATATCTACTTTCCCTGAAAATAAGCTCTCCCCCACTTTTTTGATCCTCTTCACATGCTTGAATGTTCCCTCTCCCTTCTTTTCTCCAGAAGATACAAATCCAGCTCCTTCAACCTCTCCTCATATGTCTTCTCACTTAACCCATGCACCATTTTAGTGGCCCTTCTCTGCACCCTTTCCATACCATCTATGTTTTTTCAAAGATGGGGCCTCCAGACCTGTACCCCATACTCCAGGTGTGGCCTCACCATGGAACTGTAGAGTGGCATCAGCAACTCCTTCCTGCTGGTTGTCCCTCTCCCTATGCATGCCAGCATCCTGTTAGCTTTACCCACTGCCTTGCTGCACTGGGTGTCCACCCTAAGGTCATCAGTGATTATGACTTATAGATCCTTCTCCTGCCTGGTTGCACCCATTATCTCCCCCCCTTGGTGTATATGTGGTATTTGGATTCCTCCTCCCCAAGTGCATCACTGTGTATTTCCTGGCATTAAATCTCAGCTGCCATGTTTCCGACCACTCTTCCAGTAACCGTAGATCATTCTTCATTGCCTCCACCACCCCCGGGGTGTGCACCCTGTTACTGGGTTTTGTGTCATTCGCAAAAAGGCAGACAGTCCCCTGAAGCCCCTCTGCTATGTTGCTGATGTAGATGTTAAACAGAATGGGTTCCTGACCCCTACGGGACCCCACTTGCCACCCCGTCTCCCTAGAGTACATTCCACTGGCCACCACCCTTTGGCTTCTACCCATCAGCCAGCTCTCCACTCATCTTGTTATTTCTTGTCCCACCCTTAGACTCCCCAACTTATTAACCTGTCTTCTATGGGGCACCATGTCGAAGGCTTTCCCGAAGTCCAGGTAGGCCACGTCTATTGCTCCACCCTGATCAACCACCCTCATCACCTCATCAAAGAATTCGATGAGGTTCATCTGAAATGATCATCCCCGAGTGAAGCCATGCTGCTGAATGTCCTGCAACCCCTCCTGTTCCAACTACCTAACCACCCTTTGTTTCAATATTGTCTCTATTACATTATCCACCACCGATATGAGTCTGACCGGGTGATAATTGCCTGCCTCCTCCCTGCTGCCACTTTTATGAAGTAGTACCACTTCTACCTTCTTCCACTTCTCCAGCACCCACCCCAAATCCAGGGACAAGTTAAATAATCCCATCAGTGGATCCATCAGCACCCCACTTAATTCCCTGAATATCATAGGGTGAAGGCCATCTTGGCCCATGGCCTTGTCCACTCTCAGTTTACCTAATTCCTCCCTTACCTCTTCCACACTAATTGGGTTAGGATCCACACCCTCCTCCCCTTTCCCTTCTCTCATAGCTCTGATCCCCTTCCTTCCCCCTCTGTCATGAAAACCAAGCTGAAGTATCCAGTAAGCACTTCAGCTTTCTCGAAATTCCTTCCACCTGCAGTCCCCCCCTTAATCCTTACTATCCCCTGCCTTACCTTCCTCCTTTCCCATATGTACTGAAAGAACGTCTTGTTCCTCCATTTGGCCTACCTAGCAATTTTCTCCCCTGTTTCTACTTTAGCCTTCCTAATCCTCTGCCCAGCCACCCTCAGCTTCTCTTTGCAAGTTTCCCTATCCTCCTTCCCCTGCAGCCTCTTATATTCCCTGAATGCCCTTTTCTTCCCCCATTGCCCTCCACTTCCTATTGAACCACAGCAGCCTTCTTCTTTTGTTCTTCTTCACCCTTCTTACACATCACTTTGTCACTTTAAGGAGCCCTCCCTTGATCTTTTTCCATAGATCCTCCTCCCCTCCCTCCATCTCCTCCCACCTCCTCACTTCCTCCCGGAATATCTCCATCATCCTGGGAAAATCTGCCCGTCTGAAGTCTACGATCTTTGTGGTGGTTTGACTAGCCACATGTCCTGCTCTGACTTTGAAGCTCACTGTGCTTTGGTCACTACCTCCCAGGCTGGCCCCCACTCCCACTCACTCCACGCTATCTCCAGTGCTTAGGACCATGTCAAGTATGTTTCCCTCCCTTGTGGGCTTACTGATCAGCTGCTGCAGGAAGGCACCCTGGAGTGTCCCTAGGATCTTTCCACTCCTACCCTACCCTGCCGATGGGATAGCCAGTCTATAACCAAGAGAATTAGGTCTCCCACTAGCAGAATCTCCCCCTTCAGAGCCATTCTTTGAACCTCCTGCAGCATCTGCATGTCCGTTTCCTCACTCTGTGTAGGGGGTCTGTATACCACCTCTAGCCTTAATGCTGTCCCAGCCTTCCCCTCCAGTGTGACCCATATGCTTTACACTTCTTTCTGCTCTTCCATCCCTTCCATGACCTTGATTCCCTCCTTGATGTAAAGGGGTGCTCCTCCCCCCTTCCTACCTATCCTATCCCTCCTGAATAACCTGTACCCTGGGACCCCATTTCCCAGTCATGGTGCTTGGACCACCAGGTCTCGGTTATGGTCACAATATCTAATCCCTCCCCCTTCATTAATGCTTCTAAATCTACCATCTTATTCCACAGGCTTCTGGCATTTGTGGAATGTCCATTCCACTAATTTCCTTCCCCATCCCCCCTACCCTTAGGCATGTTTTCGCTTAACATTTCTTCATTTCCTGGGGGGGCTGAGTGCCCCCTGACACTTCTTTCTTTTGGCATGTCATTTGGTGTGTCATTTTTCCTACCCTCCCTGGATTTAGTTTAAATTATATGTTTGCTTTATGAATTCCTTCAATTTGATTTTCAGTACTGCCTTTCCCTTCCCAATTACATGCAGTTTGTCATGGGCATATAGGCTTTTGTGCTTCCATGTTGTTTCCCAGTCCCCCACTAACCCAAACCCCCCTCTGCCTGCACCAACCCTCTAGCCATTGGTTGAACTCCCTGATCCTTTGTTTCCTTTCAATGCTCACTTTATGCATAGGCAACACCTCAGAAAAAGCTATAGATCAGAAAGACAGGCTGCTGCAAAACTCAGCAAGTGCTGTGAATCTCGCCTGTACTTCCAACAGGCTGCTCCCATCCAAATCATTTGTCCCCAGGTGGAAAATCAGGTGTGTTTTCTCATCCTGTAGTTTGCCCCATGATGGAATATGATGAATTACCTCTGATGCTGTCATACTTGGCAAGCACTCTACCCAAACAGCACTACCATTGCCCCCCCATTTAATTCCCCTTAAAATCGAGTCCCCAATGAGTATGATCCTGACCACATTTAGCTTTTACTTATTATTTATTTCCTTTTCCATTTGCCTAATTATAGGCGTCCCTTTTACCTGCCTTGTCTCTTCAATTCCTTTGATTCCCTTCTTCCCCTGAGCCCTGCCCCCCTCCTGAGTTACTACCCCCTCTACTATCCCCATTGGTATTACCTGCTTCTCTACTCCCACTTGTCTCTCTTACATCAATCACTTTTCCCCTCCTTTGTCCTTCTGTTACCAGTGCTCCCTCAGATTTTCTCTTTGAGTTTGGTAACCCTCTCATTCAACTCCTCTGTTTTGCCCTATTGGCTTTTGCTAACTTGAGCCTCTCCATTACTTCCTGGCTTCCTTTCAGCTTCCCTCTCTCCGTTATCCTCCTTTATGCTGCCTCTCTCCTCCTCCTGCAAACTCAGAATCCCTTCCATGCTCAGTTGTACCCCTTGCCCTGCTACCACTGTCCCCCCATGTTTCCTTCAACCCCATCCCTTCTGTTTACCCCCTTTACCTGGGCCATACCTGTTGCTCCCCCCTGGACCTTACAGCACTCCCTTCCCAAGTTTGCCTGCCAGAGGAGTGTATCTGTTGGACACTGTAATACCCTTCCCATCTTGTGGTTTCCTTCCCCCCACTGCTGAGTTATGCAACCTCCCTTAAGTCCCCCTTCCACCAGTCTTTACTGCTTGCCAGGCATATCTCCCCTCACTTCCTGATGTTGGACCCTTTCCTCCTTGTCTCCCCTTATCTTGCCCCATGTCACCTTGTCCCCAGCTGGTCCCACTGCACAGTATTTCTTTTTTTTCAGCCCCTACACCCCCCTTCCTTCTACACCTTTACCATTTCCTCCCTCAGTGAGCCAATCTCTGCCTCCAGTTGCACCAATCTAATGCATATAGAGCAACACCCCATCCTCCAAATAGTTTCCATAAACACCACTGCCCACATCTGTTGCACCCCACTATTCTACCCATGCCCCCGTAGCCCCCTCCTCATCCAAGAAGACCCCTGTCCCTGTCCTCTTGAAGCCCCCTCCAACCCACTGCCTTTCTCCAGTGCCCCCTCCTCCTCCATGAAGATTCATGGCCCTGCCCTTTCCACTGTCCTGAGTAACTCATTTTATCCTTTTTTCAGAGCTTCTCCCCCACTTTCTCCGAATGCCTCCACTTTATATATTGTTATTCTTTCTCTATGCTGTGGTAATACCCTGTTTGCAGCTTGCAATTCTTACATTTGCATCAGTATTACTTTAAGAACTTTAAACCTGCATTACTGTCACAGCAATCTATACATTTGCATTAGCATTACTTTATGATCTTTGAACCTGTATCATTGTGAACCTGTACATGTAAATCTATACATTTGAATTAGTATTACTTTAAGATCCTGGAATCTGTACCACTGTAAACCTATATGACTGTCACAGCAGCAATGCCCCCAGATTAGCCCTTAACTCAATAAAGAGTCCCAGCATAGTCCTTAATTCTTAAAAGCTCCCAGTAAAGTCACAGCCCCCCCAGAGTACTGCGTTGTTGAATTTCAGCCCACTGCCTGCTAGAAAATTAGAGTTACAGAACTGCCTACTCTGTGCCTGCATGCATTCCTAGAGGCTTCAGGGAGCAGATTTACTTATCCATTATACTCAGTTCAAGTTTGTAGGAAATGATCAGCCCTTATTTTCATGCCAAGTTCAGTGTTCAGACCTCTTATGGAAAGTCTAGTACTCCTCAAGATCTTCTTGGAGTTAGCAACACCTCCTCCTCCCCTGGGCATTTAACAGAGGTAGAGGTTGAGGTCAAGGTCAAAGCCAGGGCTGGGGCTGGGGCTGGGGCTAGGGCTGGGGTGTGTGGGTGGGCAGGAAAAATTATCCAACTCCTGCTGCTGCTTCTCTGTGAACCATGTGACTTGGCCTGGGTTTAACTAGCCCAGTCACAATTTTAAACTTTGGCACCCTCTTCCTGATTGACTCTGGCTTAGCCGCCCATAAGCACTCTAGGGCCTCTGATCTCTGGGCCGCTGAAAACTGTTACTACTGCTGCCGATCTCTAGGTGGCTACAGCCACCAACTCCCAGTTGTGCTGTGGTGGCAATGACTACAAAACCATTTACAGCAATGGCTGCCAAACTCATGATACTACTGAGGCAGTGACAGCTGTCAATCCCCTTGTGTACCTGTGACCACAACAATCCAACTCCTGCTTCTCTGTGAACTGTGTGGCCTGGCCTTGGTTTAAATAGTCCTGCTGCAATTTTAAACTTTGGTGTCATCCTCCTGATTGGCTCTGGCTTAGCCTCCCAACAGCATGCTAGGGCCTTCAATCTCCGGGCCACCAAACACTGATGCTACTGCTGCCAGTCTCTGGTGGCTACGGCCACCAACTCCTGGTTCTGCTGTGGTGGCAATGACCACCAAACACTTTGCGGCAATGGCCACTGAACTCCCGGTACTGCTGAGGTGGTGACAGCCATCATTCCTATTGTGCGATTGCAGCTGAAACAATATAACTCCTGCGTATGAAGGGATCCTTTTTTGCATGAATGAACAATCTCACAGAAAAGGATTTCTTCATACAAATAAAGAGTCAGAAACAAAACAAAGTCCAAATTCTTTTTTTCATACATGGGCATCCTTTGTTGTATGAATGAAAAAAGTATACCAAAAAGTGTCCCTTCATCTAAGTAAAGAATTGGGATTTTTTTTCTGATTCTTTTTTGTATAAAGGGATCTTTTTTAGTGAGCTTTTTTCATTCATGCAAAAAAGGATCCTTTCATATGAAAAAAGAATCAGAAAAAAACCCTAAGTCCCAATTCTTTTTCTGTCTCACCAGAGTCAGAAGCAATCATCCCAGGGAAGGAATAGGAGTGAATGAAGAGGCGACTGCTATCTTCTAGGAAGGGAAGTCACTACAACACAAAGTACTTTAATTTTTACCTGTTTTACATTGGTGTTTGTTCTAGGCTCTGGGGAGTTGTGTGTACAGACAGAGAATTTTACTTTGGTTACTTGATTATTTTTTGATGGAGCAGGAGGCAGCACTGTAACTCCACCCCCACTGTGGAGACAAAGAGAATTCCTCTACTTTAATTAGCCAAAAGGGATTTTCCCTAATTTAAATAGCTAAGGAGGCAAAGGAAATTTACCTACTTTAATTAATCAAAAGGTATTTTCCCTAATTTAAATAACCTGCCAAGCAAAAGAGCTATAAGGAGCTCAACAGGCTTACCGGAGTCAGAAGCAGGCATCCCAGGGAAAGAATAGCATCAAGTGAAGAGGTGCCTACTATCTTTGAGGAAGGGAAGTAACTGCCACAAAAAGTGATTTCATTTTTACCTGTTTGCATTGGTGTTTGTTCTAGGTTCTGGGGGCTGTGTATACAGAGAGGGAATTTTACTTTGGTTGCCTGATTGTTTTTTGTTTGAGCAGAGGGCAGCAACATAGCTCCCACCCACCCTCTCCTCAACCCACCCATTCCTGTGCTCACCCTACTTTTATAGGTACCTGAGTCATACAACTTCCTGTATTTTCTTAACATGGTACATTAAAAAAATTACATTGTAGGGGGAAAAACTGCACTTGGAGAGCTGTTGTAATAACAAGAGCAGTACATGCGGCTCTATTAGGGATATAAAAGGGGATCGAGTAAGAACAGAATGTGGGGAATGGTGCAATGCAGTGGTTGTGGGGCAGCCAAATTCAGGCAGGCCTTTTGGACTCTAAGGTGCTGCCCTATCTGCATGAGCCTCTCTGGATTGAGGGAAGAGGTCACCAGTCTCAGAGCTGAATTAGCCTGAGTCAGGACAGGCTTCAATTCCATCCAGGGGCCACCCAGTCCAAATTTATTGGCCCAGAGGATTCCAAGGAATTGGGCCACATGGATGACAGTGGGCTCAGGGAGAGTTAAGGAGGTTAACAGAAGACACATCCATCCTGAAATTGGTATCAGAAGGCTGGCTGGCATAATAAATTACTCTATCATGATACATTTAAACCCAATTTGGGGGGTCAGGAAGGGCAAGTCATTGTTACAGGATGAATCAGACTTACAAAATAATCAAACAATCAAAAACACAAGGTGGAATAGCATACTAATACATGCTATGAGTTTAGTAAATACATTTGATGTGCTAAAATTCATATAGGAATCTCAGAATGTTAAAATCGGTGCCATCACTGAAACATGGTGGGATGCCAAAAATACCTGCCATAAAGAAATAAATGAGTTCAATCTCTTTTCCAAATCAAGGGATAGAAGGAAGAAAGGGGTGTTGCCATTTATATTTCTGAAGAGATACAGGAGGAACAAATATCTTTGATTGAAAGTAGTGTGGAAACCAGAAATGACCAAGGAGGAAGAGGAGGATGCACAGGGGGCAGAGGAAGAACAAGAGGTTGAGGAAGAGGCAACTGGCAGACCAGGGGAGGGACAAACCAGTATTAACAGTGATCAACATCTCTAGCACAGAACTAATAGATATTGAAACTGATGTCCTTACTAAAGGTTTGTCATTTGTTCCTACCCATAGTATAAAAGAATTTCAGGCTTATGTGGACATTAACAAGTTTGCTAGAAAACTGAATTTAAAAATGTTCCATTCACAAAATGGGAATGAATATAGGGGTGAAGACATAGAAGAGGAACCACAGGAGGCTGAGACAGGGGACCATATGGTTAATGATGTAGATGAAGCAAATACAGGGGTAACTAGATTTAAATCACAGTCTACTTTTTGCCCCACCCTCCATCCTAGCATCAGTACCTGCCAGGATTGTTGTACCAATGACCTAGGGAATTTATTTAATACCACCCCTGATCTGTCTCACTCCAACCTCACTAAAACCGAAAGAGAAGTGCTGAAATCTTTAGCCCAGAACCCTGACATAGTCATTAAGCCTGCAGACAGGGGAGAAGTATTGTCATACAAGACAGAATTAAATATGTTCAGGAGACAGAAAGACAACTTTCTGACAGGGAATATTATGAATTCCTGAGCTTTGACCCCACCACACAAATAAAACAAAAAATTGAGGCACATTTATTAGATGCATTTAATTCTGGACTTATAGATACTGATGAATTACACTTTCTTTTAGTAGAAAATCCTAGAAAACCTGCCATTTACACTCCTCTCAAAATACATAAAGATCCCACTTCTCCACTAGGTAGTCCAATTATTTCAGGAATAGGATGGCTTACGGAGCCCCATCACAATATGTTGATAGTTATATTAGTACTATAGTACCACAACTTAGAAGCCATATAAGGGACACAGGACACTTAATATCCATTATTAAAGACATGCAAGTGGAACAAGAATGGATACTAGTCATTTTAGTTGTGGATGCACTATACACTGATATCCTCCATGAAGGGGGTTTGGATGCTGTTAAACAGTACTTACTTTCACACAGTGCCACACAAAACAGGATTAATTGTCTGTTAAGCCTTACTGAGATGGTTTTGAAAAATAATGTTTTTTTATTTGAGAACAGAAACTACAGACAAAAGAAGGACACAGTTATTGGAGCAACATTAGCACTGAGCTATGCAAATATATATCTGGGGGTGTGGGAACAAAAGTTTGTATATGACAGTCAATACAATCCATGCCAAAAATATATAGACATATATAAATGCTTCCTTGATTATATTTTCTTTGTATGGAAAGTTTCAAGAGAAGAACTCTCTAATTTTCTCACCTATCTTGAAGGAACAAATCCTAACTTAAAGTTTAAAATGCAAGCTGATAAGGAGATGATTAATTTCCTAGATGTTACAGTTTGTAAAATTATAGATGGATCACTAAAAATGGACTTGTTTAAAAAACCTACACACAGAAATAGCCTGCTACATGCAGGCAGCTGTCACCCAAGTCATAATATTAGAAACCTTCCTAAGAGACAATTTGTAAGAGTATGAAGAAATTGTGGCAGCGAGGACAGATATGGATTGCGAGCTGAAGAACTAACAAATAGACTGAGGCAGATGAGCTACAGTGAATTAGACATATCTAAAGCAAGAGCAGATGTAGACAGTACCACCCAGGAATCCCTCCTGTTACCAAAGCAGAAAAAGAAAAAAGATGAGGATAGGATGACATTTGTTACACCATATGGTAGTGGTACCAAAGAAATTGTTAACATTGTCAAGAATAATCTTCAGATATTACAAGGTACACCGCAACTTCAAACATTGCTGAAAAAAACTATAGGTGGCATAAAAAAGGGGTACTAACATAAGGGACCAATTGATACATAGTTATTTACCCCCCAAAAAATCCTGGATATCCACCAAACAAAAAAGGGGTAGTAAAAAAAGTGGAAACTGTACAACCTGTGGCATGGTAGAAAATAAAACAGAATTCAGAAATCCTAGAACTTGGATGAAGGAGAAGGTCATAGGTCACATTGACTGCAATACTATAAATGTGGTATACCTCCTTGTGTGTAACTATGGTCGGTATTATGTTGGTAGGACAAAAAGAAAATTCAGACTTAGAATTAAGGAGCACTTACTGGCAGTTAAAAATAAAAATGATAAATATGCCATGGCCATACAAATAGAATAATAGATAGGTTCTGGTATATTACAAGGTAATAATTTCATCGAGAGGTTCTGGGGACACAGAGAACCTCGAGAGCAAAGCTCGAGAGGTTTCATGTGTCCCCAGAACCTCGAGATGGAAATTACTACTTTGTTATGCCAGAACCTATTTGTTATTTTTTTTAATATATGGATACGAGGTGAATTGACTCACCTTCATTTAAACAGTGGAGTCAGTGGGTCCATGTGAGTGCTGGCAGGGTCCCCAGTGCTGTGTGGATGACTGGTGCTGTGGGCTTCATTTACCGCTGCTTTTTTTAACTGTTTGTCAGCAGCGGTATCCTCCGAGCAGAGGAGCTCAAAAAAATGTTTCAAAACTGAAGAAAAACAGTTGTAGCGGCTGTTGACTGTTCACTCGCTAAGCGAGCAAGCAAGCCATCATGTTTTCCTACTCCTTGTGCCTGCCCACAGAGAAAAAGTGGCCAATCAGAGGGCACGCTTTGTAAAACGTCGAGGATACACTTGCGCATGCGATCTTCAGCTTTCTTGATAATACTATCGATCGGGTGCCGAACGATACTATTACGGCACCCGAACGATAGTATTATCACTTACCAACAGTAGTATTATCGCTCCAGGAACGATGATATTACAAGGATTTTTTTGTATGCTTTTTAAGCATATTATTTTCACAATCCATATATTAAATGTTAATTCAAAGACTGACCCATTAACCCTTAGGCTGCCGCTGACAAGATATCTTGTCCTAAAAACCTATGCATTCTAAATCTTCCGGCAGCTTAAGGGTTAAAGCATACATTTAAAGTTATTGGCGTAGAAGCCATAACAAAAAGTATTAGAGTAGGTGATATTAAGGGAGTATTGAATAAATAAGAATAGGAATGGATATACAGGTTGGGTGCACTAAGATCACCAGGTCTAAATGAGAAATTTGAAATCTCTCCATTCCTGAAAAAATGAGTTTTATATAACCATATGGAATTTACATGTACTGTCCTGCTTAGGCACATGTGTCTATGGCTGTACCCTCTCTAGAAATCCAAATCCCCCATTCCCCTTTCCCTTTCTTTCTCTCTCCCCCCTTGCACTCCAACCCAATTCCCCTTCTCCAAGTCCACTTCCTCCCTTCCCCCAGTTTCTCTTCCCTGTCTTCCTTCTTCCCTTTCTTCTATCCCGCCCCACCCCTGATTTTCAGTCTATTATAAGTTTTTAACAACTTAAATGCATTACCTTTTTTGATACAGTATCTGCTTTGTATAATGATTATGTATACACAAAAGTTATTTAACATGTTGTTTTTGTATTCCTGTTCCAGATTCTCCTGATCCCTCAGATTTCTAAAATAAGGGATTTTTTTGCAAACCCAAGTTGGGAATACATGGCTCTCTTACTAAAGATCTTTTCTAAAGCATAAAAATAATGTGACTGAGGTTCTAAACTTAAAGTATTTGTTGATACTAAGTTAGTGATAGCCACACTGGGTTTGTTGTATTAGAAACAGATAGCCATTATATATACTAATCAGTGATGTTAACTGACTAGATAATCCAAAATTGAAAAGTGACTTGTGAATGGCCAAATGATTAAATTGAAGTGTATAAATGATGTGCTTGTAAAAATGTGTTCATTCTCTGAGGAAGCCCACAGTGAGGTGGGTGAAATGTAAGAATTATCCTGCATTGTAGTTTTCAGCCGGCACGTGCTGTGAATAAATCTTGATTAAATGAGCAGCAGTTTGTGAATCTTGCTTCCTGGTGGTGGTGAGTGCAAAAACCTGCTATAGTGACCTATAGATGCAACTTTATTTTGTGCACCTCCTTTATCGAGTGAGAGCCCCTACTACATAGCGTGGAGGAAATTTGGATCAAAATAACACCCTATATCTTACCCAAAATCAAACTAGGGGTTAATTTACAGAACACCGTCAATAAAAGCAGAAGATGATAAGATCCTCCTCAAAAGTATCCAAAATCTGAATCAAGCTGATAGAATCCTACTTATGGGCGATTTCAACTTTCTGGGGATTTCTTGGAAATCATTAAGCAGCACAAACAAAAGAGAGAGTAATTATCTGGATGCCTTAAATCAAGTGTGACTCGAACATATAATGAAGCAAAATACAAGGGGAGAGAAAACATTAGACTTAGTTCTCACAAATGTGAAACAAGACATACAGAACTGCTACATCTCAGCACCACTGGGGGACAGTGACCATTTATCTGTATCCTTCACCTTAAAAGAACAAAATTGTCCTAGATCTGGGGACACTACTATATTAAACATCCATAAATCTAATTTTAAAGCCATAAAACAAAAATTAAAATTATGGGACTGGAAGACAGATTTCCAGGATAAAAACATCGACAAGACGTGTAATTTATTTTAGTCTAAATTGACATAATGTATAAATCAGTTTGTACCAACAGAAACAAACTACTGCAAAGGGAAACAAACTCCATACTGGTTAAACAACAAAATAAAAATATGATAAATAAAAAGCCTAAACATTTCAGATCCCTTCATGGTGACAGAAAGAGGCAAGAAAAGATAAGATACAGGAACTATCAAAAGTTAGTTAAAAAGCAAATAAAGAAAGCAAAGGCACAATATGAGTGCATGCTGGCAGATAAAACAAAAGAGAACTACAAGTCCTTTTATGCTTACATACTATAAATAGCAATAAAAAATCTGGAAACACAATGGGTCCTCTTTTAAGTCCAGATGGTACAACTATAAACAACAATAAAGAGATGGCAGATATTCATAATAAATATTTTACTTCAGTGTTTAGCCCTTCAAATAGCCAGGGAATTCCAGAGTTAAAAAAATATAACTTTTCCAACAGCCCTATACAACTAAAGGTTGAGAATGTAAAAAGCAGAATTAGCAAATTAAATTCTAACAGATCTACGGGACCAGAGGCGATACATCCAAGAATGCTAAAAGAGCTGGCAGAAGAATTAGCACCACCTGTACATCACCTTTTTCAATGCTCTCTTGACTAGAGTGAGATAGTCAACTCCTGGAGAGAAGCCATAGTGATACCATTATTTAAAAAAGGTGACAAAAAAAGTCCTAATTATAGGCCAGTAAGCCTGACAAACTCTTTTTTGTAAAATATTAGAAGGAATTATTAAAGAATACACAGTGGATTACATGGCCTCAAAACAACTGGATGATAAAACTCAGCATGGTTTTTCAAAGGGGAGATTTTGTCAGACTAACACCTTAGAATTTTACAATAAAGTCAGCAAAAGCTTAAACAGAGAAACATTAGTGGATATTGTATTTTTAGATCTCACAAACGCATTTGATAAGATACCCCATCAGGAATTAATTAAAGCACTAAAGGGTATGAACAATCACAAAAACTTAGTTGCCTGGATACAATCGTGGCTAACTGAAAGAAGACAAAGAGTAAGTGTCAGGGGGGCCTTATCAGAATGGTCCAGAGTGATGAGTGGTATCCCACAAGGCTCAGTGTTGGGGCCATGTCTATTTAACATCTATGTAGCATCATTCACTTATGAGCATAACAAGGTATGGCTCACCAACTTTGTCAATGACTGCAGATTGGGGGTGGAAATTAAACAACAGGGGGACCACAAATCCTTACAGGAGGCTTTAAATTACATAAATGAGTGGTGTAACAAGTATAAACGTCCTATCAATCCAGATAAATGAACAGTTATGCACCTGGGTAAAAATAACTCACACCAAGCTTACATTCTAGTAACACCACACTAAGAACTGTATCAGAGGAGAGGGACTTGGGTATAATTATCACTGAGGACCTACTGTTTAAGACCCATTGTAACAACATAAGCTGAAAAGCAAATAATGTGTTCAATTGCATCTTAAGGCATATAGTTAGTCAGGAAAAGCAGGTAATAATTCCCCTGTGTAGCTCTTTGGTGAGGCCTATCCTTGAATATGGAGTCCAGTTATGGTCTCCTTATCATCAAAATTAAGTTTATATGATCAAAAGAGTACAAAAATGAGCCACACTCTATATAAATGGCATGTAAGGTAAAGATTACAATATCAGACTGTTAGAACTGAACCTGTTCTTTCTGGAGTACAGGAGAAGGAGGGGGACATGTGCTTACTATTTAAAGTGCTGGTCAACCAAGATCTGTGGAAAAAGCTAGGTTTGGGATATAGAGACAACTCCTTTTATACTACAGCCCATACACTACAGAGGAAGAGTGAGAACTGTGGGACATGGAGGTGTAAAATGTGGTTCAATGAAAGGGTGGTAGCCAAATGGAATGGTTTACCTGAGGAGGTGGTAGGCAGTCCATCGATCGAGTCTTTTAAATTAAAATTGGATAAGCTATTTAGACAGGGAAAATGTTAAAATAACATAAAATATAAACAAATAAATAGCGAGCACTAAGGACGAAAGTCTACTTAAGCTCAGTACAAACATATGAAACCTATGAAACAACCCAACATCTACCCCACAAATGTAACACCTATGCCCCACTAGTTGAGTGGGAATGCCAATCTCAGGCACCTAAAGTAATGGAATGGATGGATGTGGAGTTCAACCAAGGTGGCAACCTCAGTGGGGGAAGCAGAGGACCACAGAGGAGGAGAAAGCAAATTCTACTGCTGGATTCAATAGTGAAAGGAATGCAGCTTGGATTGGGGAGAGGGAGTCAGGGAAGTCAGGTGCCTATTAGGCACCACTGCAAGGAGAGATGAGAGGAGGAGGATCCTAGGGATCATCAGGAGGGCAGGAAGGGAGGGGGAACTGGACATCATTGTCCACTTAGGAATTAATTACCTGACTGAGGAAGAACCAGAGCTGGTACAGGAAGACTTCAGAAGACTGGGGAGGGGTCTGAAGCATGTGGCTACATCCATCACCTTCCCGTAGATGCTACCTGTTAAGGGCATGGGCGTGCGCAGGAGCATAAGCAACAGGAACTTCAATGCATGGTTGAATAATTGGTGTGTAGAGGAACGATTTGGATTCAATGGGGATTGGGGGCCCACCTGGAGGGACTGGGGACTGTTCAAGGCTGACAGACTGCATCCATCCTGGAGAGGTAGACAGATCCTGAATGAAAAGTTTAAATGCAACATTGGGGAGCACTTAAACTAGCCAAGGGGGGGAGGCTGGTAGACAGGGAAAATAGCTGTCCACCACCAAAGACTGGCAGGGATACCAAGGAGCATGAAGGGGAAAAATTGAAAAAGACACACATGCAAAGCAAACAGAAAAGAGATGGCAGATGGGAAACTAGTAGTATCCACAGAGTGGGATATACAAACAGCAGGAAACACAGGAATCGGACAACAGGCAGAAACAGCTGGAAGGTGATGTCCACAAATGCCAGGAGCTTGAGGAATAAGGTGGCAGAACTTGAGACCATCATAGTTGAGGAGAAGATAGATATAGTGGCAGTAACAGAGACCTGGTTTAATGAAAACACTGACTGGGAAACTGCAATACCAGGGTATGCACTATTCAGGAGGGATAGAGTTGGAAAAAAGGGAGGGGGGTTGCACTGTATGCAAAGGACACTATTAAAGCAACAGAAATACCAACAGACAGTGGGGAGGTGATGTTATGGGTAGCACTGGAGGCAAATGAAGGGGCTATAATAAGGGCAGGAGTTATCTACAGACCCCCTTTGCAAGTGGAGGAAGTGGACAGGAAAATGGGGAAAGCCATCTGGGAGATGATACAAATGGGGGATTTCAACATGCCTGATGTGGACTGGAGCATCACAGTGGCATCACCTAATAAGAGTAGGGAGGTCCTGGAGGAGCTGCAGAGGGCATTGCTGAGACAGCACATAGATGAACCTACACAGGAGAAGGACACACTAGAATGGTACTGTCAAACAGAAACATTGTGGCCAGAGTCACAGTGGGGACCTCCTTGGGGAGAGTGATTACAAAACAATACATTCTAAGTTAAGCATTGGGCAACAAGCATTCTATGCCAAAACAAAGGTCCTAGATTTCAGGAATGGTAGACTTTAGGAAAATCCCTCTGTATAGACAGTTGGTGAGACCCCATCTGGAGTACTGCATGCAGTTCTGGAGATCCCATCACTGCAAGGACATAGACAGGATGGAGGCAGTCCAGATGAGGGCAACTAAAATGCTGCAGGGAATGCACCAGAAGCCATACAAAGAGAGACTAAAGGAGCTTAATATGTATACCCTCAGGAAAAGGAAAGAGAAAGAGAGAGAGAGAGAGAGAGAGAGAGGGAACATGATAGAAACTTTCAAGCACCACAAGGGAATTAAAAAAGTCCAGGATGGTAGCATCTTTCAGAAAAAGAGATGTGCAAGAACAAGGGGGCACAATTTGAAGATAGAGAGGGGATGCCTCAGGGGCAATCTGAGGAAGTATTTTTTCACAAAGAAGGTGGTGGACACATGGAATGGCATTTGTGAGGAGATTGGGGGGCAAAAACAGTGTGGGAATTCAAGAACGCATGTGACAGACATAAGGCAATTCTGGTGGGAGGTAGGAAGAAGTTGTCTGCTAATTAACTAAGATCTGCAGCTTATCCAATAGGTAGAGAAATGGGCAGACTGGGTGAGCCAAGCGGTCCTTATCTGCCATCAAAGTCTATGTTTCTAAAAATGGAGGAGGGAGTTAGCAGCACTCTGGCAAGGATACAGAATGGGGAGGGGGTAGAGGAAATGTGGAAGATAATTAAGGAGGCATTAGAAGAAACTTCAAGCCTATGTATTAGACAGGTATCAAAGAATAAGAGGAGGAGGAGACATCTTTGGTTCTCACAAAAAGTAGCAGAGGTGGTCAGGGCAAAAAGAATAGCCTTCAGGCAGTACAAAACAACACAGGGGGAACAGGACAGGGAGGTGTATAGGAGCTAAAGAAAAAAAGAAGCAAAAGGGATCAGGCAGGCAAAGGCTCTCACAGAAGAGAACATAGCAAAGTCAGTGGGGGGTGGAAACACATTTTGCAGATACATCAGTGAAAGAAGAAAAATTAAGGCAGTAATAGTGAGAATCAAGGGGTGGGATGTGTGGAGGAGGACCAGAAAAAGGCAGACATACTGAACAAGTATTTCTGCTCAGTATTCATGAAGGAAAAGAAGGGAAAATGGTCCACAGATAAAGGAGAAAGTGACAAATGGTGGTGGGGGAGTTGGACATGAACCCCTTTACAGAGGATAGGGTACTCAAAGAACTGGAGAATTTGAGAGTGGACAAGGCTATGGGACCTGACGGGGTACACTCAAGGATACTAAAAGTAATGAGGAAAGAACTGACTGCACCCCTGGCAGCCCTGTTCACTCTATCCTTGGATACATAGATAGTATCGGAAGATTGGAGAAGGGCAGATGTGGTGCCAATCCAAAAGAGTGGGAGCAGGGAGGAGGCAGGGAACTATAGGCCAGTAAGCCTGACGTCAGTGGTGGGGAAGGCAATGGAGACATTAATAAAGGAAAGAATGGTGGAGTACCTGACCAGTAACAAATTGTAGGATCCAAGGCAGAATGTGTTCACAGGAGGATATTGAATTGCATTTTGTTGATCGGGTAGGCCCACTGAGATTAGATGTCCCTTTTTCAGTGGTGATCATGCCAAGCTAACCTAATCGAGTATTTCAACTGGGTGATGAGAATCTTTGACTAGGGGGAACAGTGGATGTGGTCTACTTGGATTTCAGAAAGGCCTTTGATAGGGTCCTACACTGGAGATCAGTCAACAAGTTTAGCAGTCATGGGTGGGTGTAAAGGTGGTGATGTGGGTGCTGAACTGGCTAAGCAACAGGAGCCAGATGGTAGTAGTGAATGTTGGTAGATCAGAAGAGAAGGAAGTCACAAGTGGGTACCACAGGGCTTACTGCTGGGGCCATTACTATTCAATGTATTCATTGGAGACATTGCAGACAGACTGGAAGGAAAGTATGCCACTTAGAAGATGACACAAAGATCAGCAAAAGGGTGGACACACAGGAGGGAGTGGATAGGATGAGAAGGGACTTAAACAAACTGGAGAAATGGTCAAAGGTATGACAGCTGGGGTTTAATGTTAAAAAATGTAAGGTTATGCACATTGGGTGTAAGAACCTAGGGGCAACTTACTAATTAGGAGGGGAAGAAATGGCAACAAATAAGCAGGAAAGGGACCTAGAAGTCATCATAACAGATTACCTCAAGGTGTCTAATCAGTGTGATAAAGCAGTGGGTAAGGCAAACAGGCTGCTGGGATGCATTGTGAGAGGAATAACAAGTAGAAAGAGGGAAGTAATTTTGCCTCTATATAGGTTGCTGGTGAGGCCACACTTTGAGTACTGTGTCCAGTTCTGTACACCCCATCTCAGGAAAGATATCAACCAGGTGGAGGCAGTGTAGAGAAGAGCTGCCAAAATGGAGCAGGGCATGCATCAAAATAATTATGAGGAAAGGCTCAGGGAGTTAAATACGTACTTGCTAGAGGTAAGAAGGGATGGGAGGACATGATAGAAACATTCAAGTATGCCAGAAGAATAACCAAGGTAGGGGAGACCAGCTATCTGCAGAAAAGAATGAGCACTAGGACTAGGGGTCACGATACTTGGCTAGAAGGTGGGAGACTCAGAGGCAATGTGAGGAAGTACTTCTTCATGGAGACGGCAGTTGAACCCTAGAATAGGCTACCAGAGGAAGGGGTGTGGCCAAACAATGTGAGGGTATTCAAGCATCCATCGGATAGACACAGGGGACTACTGAGACTAGGACTGAAGGGAAGAATGGAAACAGGTCCAACAGGCTCTGATGGAAGGAAGCAAGACATTTCTTAAATCTAAAGCAGGACAAAGTGGATCGACCTGGAAGTCCTTTTCTGCTGACAACTACTTCATAATTATGAAGGAATCCTTTTTTGTAAGGCCAAATTATTTTTTCATATGGCTGTATGAAAAAAAATGGAAGCGAGTAACAAAAAAGGATGGAAGAAAAAACAAACGGGGGTAATTTTTCCAACAGTTAAGTGCAGAATTCATCTAATGGTGCCTAATGACCAAGATACATGTGTTGATGTCTCTGCAGGATGCCATTTTTGTGGGTTTTGAAATTTTTGTTTTTCAAAAAAAAAGAAACATGATGGTGGCCATGTGAAAAAGGATTTTTCCTTACAAAAAGTATTGGCCCCATACCAAAAAGGATTCTTTTTTTCATATGGACTAAATTCTTTTTTTCTTCCAAGCAGCTATCCAAAAGTCTGTACTGAGCATGCTCAGAACTAAAATTTAAAATGTAATAACTTTGGAAAAATTAAATGTTTTCTCATCAATCCATTGAAAGCCCTTTCTACCCTGAACATTTCAGACAAAAATTCCAAACCATCTGGGTGCAAGGCAATGACAAACAAATAGCAAAAACCAGCAATTTTTAACATTTTTTCACTATCCACATCTCGGAATCCACACATCTGACCAGAACAAGATTTGGCATATCAAGAGATCTACCCCATAAGACTATATGTTCAAAATTTGTGCAAATCCTTTGAATGGTTGTGAAGATATTAAAGTGCAACATTTGAGGTTTAACATAGAAACCCCTGTTTAACCCTAACTGTAATGGTACTACCATGCCACTATAATAAAATGTAGAATTTAAATTTAAAGTTTCATGGGACATATTCTTAAAGCCCCACAATTGATGCAAGGTGCTTGCATCAGAAAGAATTGATGCAAAAGGCACATTGAATCAAAAGTTGCTTCAATCCCTATTCTCTAATGCTGGCTGCATCAAGGTTTGGTGCTCTTGCTCCAGACTGACCCTGTGAAAGCCCAGCCCCAAACATGGGGGTGCACTGTGGAACATGGGGCTGTGCACTGGACATTGCCTGCCATATTTCTTAATTTGGGATTCTGCAAGGTAGCCAATATCCGCAGGGCCAGCCAAGAGTTAGACCAGCCTTGAGCTGGTCTAACACCTTGTGTGCCAAAAGGAGTCCTACCTGCAGACTCCCCCAGAGAGCAGTGGCAGCAGTAGAAGAACCCCACAACCATACAGGGGCACTGGCTGCTGCATCATCAGTGTGCCAGGTGGTCTTGCCATGCATGTTATCCCTTGGGGAAGTGTGTCAAGCATTGCTCCATGGCCACCACTGGGACAGGCACGGTGCACTGCCAGGACCTGAATCGGTCTGGACTGGTAGGTGTCAGGATGCTTGGCACAAGCCACTGCAGCCAGGCATGTGCTACCAGGTGACCGCATGGTGGACAAACCCATCCTGTCTGTTCTGGACATCTGTGCTATGCCTCTATGCATGCCACATGGAGCATAGTACTGCTCCACTCCCATGGTCCCCAATATGGCCAACTTCAAAGACTGCAGGTTGTGGAGCCAGAGACAAAGTAGCATGCAAGACAACATCTTGGGAGGCTGTCTGGGACCCAGACCTACTGACCACAGTGCTTCCCACCTGCACTGATGGTGTAGGACTGCAGACAGACATGGACTATGGTCTAGCTGCACTGCTGGTTGCATGGCATGATGCCAAAGAATGTGTGCCCTCTATCATGCCAGTAGCACTCATAGCACATGTGTTGCACTCTGTCCGCATTGCTGTGGGGGCAGAGACATATGCCAGACTGTCAACCAGGGGTGCTAATGCCAGCTGACTGCATTGGTGCCAGTGGTGGTGCCAGACTAGTGCCACAGATGATTGGCCACTTCACTGTGGGCAACTGCCAAAGGTGGTGGCATTGCCGCATGGCTGTCCTGCAGTTTGTGGCATTCCCCCACCATGCATCATTCCTTTGAAGTATGGGAGTGCTTGCTGCAAGCCTGTGGGAGTTTGGTGCCAGGACACCACCCATTCAAGAATTATTTGCAGGGTCCATGGTGCACCAATGATCAGTGCAAGCTACTATTTGCCATAGCTTGTGTCAATCTAAGTGACACTTTGAGAATCGGGTCCTCAGTATTTGCATTTTCTAAATAAAATACTGTCACAGAATCAGTCTTGTTCTTTATGGGAAATGGGTAGCAAAAGAGTCAACATAGAGGTATGCTAATTGCCCAAATACAGCTCAGTGGAGCATGATGCTTAGCTGACTGGGGACATAACAAGGTCAGCCAAATTGGATGCAGTGGTGATCCTGGGGGGCTTCAATCTTCTAGGCACAGATTAGAATCTTTAGAAAGATAATGGCAGAGTTGAGGCTAAGTTATTGTTCTGTTTCAATGACTGCTTCCTAGAACAGAATGTACAACAAGAGGCTAGGTCATTGAACGTGTTCTGTGCAGATGGGATGAGTTAATTTCCTATGTTAATGTTAAGGAACTGGTATTAAGCAATAACTACAGTACTGGGTAAAACTTTTCACTTGTGACAATAATGACTAGTTGAGCCTCAGCCACAAGACCTGGAACTTCAGAAAAATGGAATTTGTCTAGATGAGAGCTCTGTTGATCAATGAAGCACCCTTGTGGGGTTTATTAAATAAGGTAATTGAAGCAGCCACAGAGGCTGTATTCCTGTATGCAATATGGGAAAAGGGTCAAGAAGTATTCCCCCAACTCAGTAGTGACTAACAGCAGTTGCTCCTGCACATAACAAGTGCTGTATATAACTGCTGGAAAGAGAATGACTTCCTCAAAGCATGTGAGAAGTGCAAAGAAGCACTGAGGTATTGTAATATTTAAAACAAACTCTGGCCAGAGCCATTAGGGCTGCACAGGTGGAATCTGGAGTAAACATATTGCAAATTATCAAAGGTTCAAGCCTGTGTTAGCAAAATGTAACTTAGGGTCATACATTTGTTGTTTTACAATATTTGTACACCAGATTTTCAACATAGCCTTGTAATGACTCTGCCTCATGAAGAAGGGCAGAGGAAATGTTCAACTCCTGCTCAAAAGGTGATTTCATGCAGGGACTGCAAAATCAACTTTCGGGATGCAAGAACACATTTTGGGCAAGACTTAAAAAATGACAGCTGTCACATTCATGAGGTGCTGTACAGATAGGACTGTATTGTAAATTTTGGGTAAAAATGTTGAAAATTACCAGTTATGAGCCTGTGTTTGCAAAATTCAACATAGACTCATAACATTATTGTGTTTTAATATTTTTATACCAAATTTTCAACATAGCCTTCTTATAACTCCACTACATGAACAAGGGCAAAGACAATGTTCAACTCCTGCCCAAAAGGTGATTTCATGCAAGGACCGCAAAATCACCTTTCAGGATGCAAAACAAAAAATATTTGGCCAGGATCTGAAAAACCACAGCTGTCACACTCATGAGGTGTTGTAAAAAATGGCTATGTTGTGAATTTGGCTGAGAATATTGAAAATTACCAGTTACAAGCCTGCACTCTCAAAATTCAATGTAGGCACATAACTTTTTTTTTTATATTTTTATACCAAATTTTCAACATAGTCTTCTTATGACCCCACTTCATGAACAAGGCAGAGAAAATGTTCAACTCCTGCTTGAAAGATGATTTCACATAGGGACCATAAAAATCACCTGTGGAGACAGATCTGCCTAATGACTGCAATTGTTCATGAGATGGGGTCCAAAAGAAGGCATGTTGAAAGTTTGGGCCAAAAATATGCCAAAAATGCCTTAGTTATGGCACTAAGTTCAAAATCC
Source organism: Neoceratodus forsteri (assembly GCA_016271365.2). Taxonomy (NCBI): domain Eukaryota; kingdom Metazoa; phylum Chordata; order Ceratodontiformes; family Ceratodontidae; genus Neoceratodus; species Neoceratodus forsteri. Next base: position 555,997,158 of record CM028135.1, on the reverse strand, counting down.
CTTTGAAATACTTTAAATCGCATACCTGTGTCTTCAGTTCACGGTCTGGCTTTGAAGAGTGAAGATGTGTCTGGGGTCCATGGGTAAGTAGTGGCTTGGGAGCAGGTGCGAGGTGGCGGGTGCTGAGTGGGAGAGTTGGGTGGGGGCTAAGGAACTGCTGCAAAAGACATTGGCGGACCATTTTATTTTTACAGGCGAAATAAAAACAAAATCAGGACTGAGGATCCTCAATTGTGACAGTGGGAAAATGGCCACCCTCAGTGTCACTGTTATGTTTCTTGGGGAGTGGGGTGGTGGGGGTGCTGAAAGTAAGGGTCAGGTGAGGGGAGAAAAAATATATATTTAAAAAAAAGGTAACAGAGAACACACTCATGACACTTGAAGATTGGGCACTCCCAGTGTCATATAAAAACACCATGGAAAACACAATTGTGACACTGGGGGATTAGGCACCCCCAGTGCCACTGTTGTATTTCTGGGAGGGGAGTTTGAGGTGGTGGGTGGTGAGAGGGAGGGTTGAGTGGAGAGAAAAAAAAATACGAAAAAAAGGTCCCCCAGAACATGATAGGGGCACTGGGGGACTGGGCAGTGTCATTGTTTTGTTTCTGAGGGGCTGTGGAGTGATGAGTGTTGAGAAGGAGGATATGCATAATTTTTGAAAAAAAAAGATATTTGGTGGTCACGACATAATGCAGCACAGTCTGCTATGACCAGTATGATGCCAAACCATACTGAGCATGTGCTATGAGTTGCCATGCACAACACAGTTTGGCAACCATCTTGGACACATTGCAGTATGCCGTATTCCACCAGACTAAAAATAATGCAGTGCAACTTTCTATAGAGACAGTGAGTGGAGTGCTTCACGGGTGCAAAGGCGACTGTGTAGCAACTCCAAAATGTTGTTCAGTTGGAATGAATGCAGGAGTCCTTTTCTGATAGCTAGAGGTCTGCAGGGCTACACCCACTGCAGTCATAATAGATGAAGCCATAAATGTAGTTGAAATCAAGACAGTACTAGGAACAGGAGATAACATCCAAACCTTCTTATAGTTCATAAATAGAAAGAGAAAGGTGAAGAAGGGGATGGGGGAAACAATAAGGAAATATCTAAGATGTTGAATGAGTACATAAAGCAGCAGTGTAATTAAAAATGTTTTTCCAAAACGCTAGTTACAGCTACACCTAAATATATTAGTATACCTGTCAAATCTACTTTTTATAGGTACCTCCTGTGCTGTGCACCATAAAGTTTTTTTTTCAGTCCTCACCTTTTGCTAGGTCTGCAATGCTATTTTTAAGCCAATTGTGGCAGCCATCCTTTTTTCTTATGAAAACTTAGCAGTAACATTTTATAAAATACTCAGATTTTGGTGGAACTAGAAAACGTTTCCATCAAATAAAACTCAAAGATGCCTGGATTATTATATAGAGGAAAAAGCAAGATTAAATTGTTTGCCTGATTTTGTTGCACTACTGCTTAAAAGGGCCAAGGATATGGGGGAAGGGGCATTTGGAGGGCAATAGCATCAAAGGTAACTGTGATGGAACCTACAAACAAATCGGTTGATATGGCAGCTGATTATTCTGCAATGATCAAGCCATGTCAATTTCAATCTGTAGAGAGGGAGCAATGAACAATGACACAGCAAAAGAGTTATCTGAAAAAAACTGGAGCAGTATTTGAATAGTCAGAAACTGAAACATAGGTAAAACCTGATTTAAAGACTCATACTAGAAAAAGATGGAATTCCACGTTATTTAATGCTGCATGCTATGCCGGCCTGTTGGCGCAGCAGTGGGATTTCTGCTTGCGATGCGGCGACCGGTTGGAACGGATCCGGTCGCCTTTGAGGGCTTCTGCCAGGGAGTAGGATCAAGCTGCCTGACGGACAGCCTCCCTACTCCGGGAGGGCGCGGGCAGCACCTGTGCACTGGGGACACCTGGTGGAGACCGGAGTTCCACGCACTGGCTCGGCGTGGGGGAGGCTGGGCAGGCGCTGGCGTCATTGCATGTCCCGCCTCCTCTGGGAGAAAAATCAGGTGGAAAAAGATGGCGGGGCAGGACCACGAACAGTGAAGCCCTCCCTGGAGAGCCTCACATTGCCGCCTCCGCTGCGGGACCCCGACCAGTCACAGTTACAGGGTCACGAAGGTGGCCCACAGCCCCACCCTCTGGGGGGCAAGCCGGGGGTGACCGAGGGTCCTCAGCAGCAATTGACGGCGGTAGGGGTCTCCGGGGGCAGTGACTAGGGTGGATGGCTGCCGGTGGTCCTTCCAGAAAAAGGGCAAATAAAAAAAAAAAAAAAAATGCTGCATGCTATATGTAAACATTGTTTGGTAGTTGTGAAAAGATAAAATCATGATACTTTCAGTGTATTTGAAAATGTGAGTGGGTCTTTATAAAGTCTGTCTTTTTGTCAAAAAAAGATTTCCATTTGAATTACAGAAAAGAGCACGTGATTATCATCTGGTGCTCTATAAATCATGTTTATGATTTTAGTACATTTGTTTGTGTGTTTATATTATATTTGGATACAGTAACCATGCTGTCAGAGTTGAATCTCATGTTTTATTTTTGCATTGGCATACATGCAGAGTTGGGGATTCAATATTTTGTGTAAGTCTTTTTTATGAAATTTATGGTTTTGGGGCTGAGCTAAGAATTTTAATGAAGTTGTGTTTCGATGTACAAAGGAACTATAGTTCGATGATCTATATAGTAAGTGAAGTTTCTGTAATATAATTCATATTCTGAAATGGTTCACTAGAAGGGAGTTCTGTGTGATGCAACTTGCTGCCCATGGCGCACAGAAAAAAAAACTTGCAGTGCTTGTACCTACCAGTTCTTTTTTTTTTCATTTAAAGTTTATTGGTAATTTTAAACATACATGACAGATTTCCATGTACAAAATCATTATACATCAGCAGTTTACAACAGTCTGAATCTGTCCCCCCTCCTTCCACATCTAAATACCCCACCCCTCTAATACAACATTGCTCTAAGCCTAAATCCTACAACCCTACAGCACAGGAACAAGTGACCACTGCACAGTGTGCTTCACAATAAACACAACCATGGAGACAAGCCATACAAAGACAAGGTTACTGGACTTTAGAAGGGATGACTTTGGCATAATGGGCGAATACTTGAGGAATGCATTAGCAAATGGCCAGAAAGGAGGGGTGGAAGAACAATGGAGAAAAATCAAAACTGCCATCATGGAGGTAACAAGCCTTTGTGTGAAACAAATAAAGAAAACAAAGCAGAATAAAAAACCACTATGGTTCTCAAAAGAGGTGTCAGGGAAGGTTAAGGAGAAAAAGGCTGCATTCAAAAAGTGTAAGGAATCACAGATGGAGCACAACAGGGAACTATATCAATTAAAGCAGAAAGAAGTGGGGAAGGCAGTCAGAAAAGCAAAGGCCCAAACCAAGGAAAAGATAGCCAACTCAGTTAAGAAGGGGGATAAAGCCTTTCATAGGTATATTAGGGAGGATAGAAAGGTTAAGGGAGGGATAGTGAAGATTAATAAAGGAGAGGGGAGGTGGGCAGAGGGAGACAGTGAAAATGCAGAGATACTGAATGAATACTTTTGCTCAGTATTCACAAAAGAAGAAGAGGAGGAGTTACCTAAACCAAACAGTAGAAGCACTCTGGATAGTGGGGTTGATGCCAGTCCATTTACAGAAGAAAGAGTACTGAAAGAACTCCTAAAACTCAAGGTGGACAAAGCAATGGGGCCTGACGGGATTCACCCTAGAATCCTAAAAGAGCAAAGGGAGGACCTAGTGACACCACTAGCCACACTTTTTAACAAATCATGGGAAGATGGGGTGGTACCTGAGGACTGGAGGAGGGCAAATGTGATTCCCCTTCACAAAAGTGGGAGCAAGGCAGAAGCAGGAAACTACAGACCAGTTAGTTTGACCTCAGTGGTGGGGAAAATGATGGAATCACTTCTGAAAGAAAGAATTGTTGAGTACCTAGAGGCCAGTGGGACGGGACCCAAAGCAGCATGGATTCACAGCAGGAAGGTCATGTCAGATGAATCTAATTGATTTCTTTGACTGGGTGACCAAGTAATAGACCAGGAGGGCTGTGGATAAGGCCTACCTAGACTTTAGCAAGGCATTTGACACAGTCCTGCACAAAGATTAATAATCAAGTTAGCCAGCCTGGGAGTGGGTCCCAGAGTGGCAGCCTGGGTAGCAAACTGGTTGCACAACAGGACACAGAAGGTAATAGTGAATGGAACACATTCTGAAGAAAGGGGGGTTACTAGTGGAGTACCTCAGGGCTCAGTACTGGGTCCAGTCCTCTTTAACGTCTTTATAGGTGACATTGCAGAAGGTCTGGAAGGAAAGGTATGCCTCTTTGCAGGTGACACAAAGATCTGTAACAGAGTTGATACACAAGGTGGGGTAGGAAGGATGAGAAGGGACTTGGCAAGGTTGGACTAATGGTCAGACATATGGCAACTTAGATTCAATGCAAAGAAGTGTGAAGTAATGCACCTGGGAAATACAAATCCAGGAGAAGAGTACACAATAGCAGGGGAGGTACTAACGATAACAATAATGGAAAGGGATCTGGGTGTAGTCGTATCAGATGACCTAAAGGTGGGTAAGCAATGTGAGAAGTCAGTAAGGAGAGCCAGGGGGATACTGGGATGCATAGGGAGGGGCATCACAAGTAGAAAAAGGGAAGTGGTTATCCCTCTATACATACAGTTGGTGAGACCCTATCTGGAGTACTGCATGCAGTTTTGGAGACCTCATCTATGCAAGGACATAGACAGGATGGAAGCAGTCCAAAGGAGGGCAACTAAAATGGTACAGGGTCTACATCAGAAACCATATGAAGAGAGACTGAGAGAGTTTGATATGTATACCCTTGATGAAAGGAGGGACGGGGGGACATGCTAGAAACTTTTAAGTACCTCAAGGGAATCAACAAAGTCCAGGAGGGTAGCATCTTTCAGAAAAAGAGATGTGTAAGAACAGGGGGCACAATTTACAGTTAGAGGGGAGACGGCTCAGGGGTAATGTGAGGAAATTATTTTTCATGGAGAGAGTGGTGGACGCATGTAACCACCTTCCTGGAGAGGTTGTGGGGTCTAAAACAGTGGGGGAATTCATACATGCATGGGACAGGCATAAGGCAATTATAGTGGGGGGTTGCAGGAAGAAGGCTGTTGGTTAACTAGAATCTGCAGCTTATTCAATAGGTAGGGAAATGGGCAGACTGGGTGAGCCAAGTGGTCCTTATCTGCCATCAAAGTCTATGTTTCTATGTTTCACAGACATCTCAATAATGACAGAATATACTAGGTACCAAGACCCTCACAGCAGAAACCTTTAGATCAAGAATAAGGTATATAAGGGGTCCCATATCTTCTTCAATCTTCCTAATCTATTGTTTAAACTTGCTATAGCCTTTTCCGTTCTAAGGTTCACAAGAAGCTCAGTTAACCATTCTCTGTAGGTAATTTCAGATTGGTCTTTCCAGAGTCTTAATATTACTTTCTTAAGTGACATGGATAAAATGGCCATATGGTATTTCCTGTTAGGAAACCTGATGCTAGAAAAATCACCTAAAATACATATTTCGGGTTTAAAGAGACCCTCTAGTCCCAAAATGGGGTCAGTCTTATTTTGGATGGTGGTCCAAAGAGGAATTATTTTGGGACAAGTCCAGAAAATATAATATAAAGTGCCCTACACCTACCAGTTGTAAATCTTTAGACTACTGACTGATCACTACAGACTGATCTGCAAATGCCTTATCCCTACAGTATATTAGATAGATCTACAGGCTAATCAATCAACAGACAATAGTGATACTAAAAAATATATCCTTTAATTATTTTAAAACTTTAAATAATTTCATGTTTTATTTTTAGGAGGATCAATAAATGCTGCTGGTAGTTTTCCAATAGTGGTTACAAAGTACTTAATGATTACTAAATTTGAAAAATGTTCCACTAATCAAATAATAATCACTGCAGCCGACAAACAATTGGCAAAAATGAAGACTTCATCCTCCTCTAGGCTCTGTTATGGCTCTCATCTCAATGCTTCCTAATAGGAAGCACTGAGATTGTATGAATACTTTAATTTAATATGCATTTGAGTAATTATATTTAGGGCCCCAGATATTGTGTTATTAATTATTCCTGCAAAAAATGTAACAAGAGTTATTATATAAATTCTCCTTTACTCAAGTGTCTTAGGCTGGTCCCATAACCCCCTCACAGTAGTCTCCCACCCTCAGCCAACTATAACACAGCAGGCTAGCAATAGCATAAAGAAGATACACCATAGCACACTACTAAAATGAGAGGCATTCAGTGTGTGTGCGTGAGCGTGTGTGGGGGGGGGCTTAAACAACAGTAAGAAAATTAGACATAGGCAGCCAGATTATAGGTCAAAGGTCAGAGAAAGCAGGAGGGCAAAATTAATGACTAAGCCTTGTCCCTAGAAGGCAAAGGAGCAGTGGCAACAGGAGACACACCCAATAACGAGCATGCTGGTGAGAGGAAGGCATCCCGGAAGTGGCAAGAGATTGTGAACAGGAGCATGAGAAAAGATACAGAGCAGCAGGTCAGTATCCAGCAGCAAAGTACTGGCAGTATAAGTGCGGGAGATCAGGCAGCCACAGGGCCACACTATAGAGAGAAAGAGAATTGGAAGAAACCTAGAAATGTGGTAGGGGTCCCAGCTGCAACTGATATGGTAGAGAACCGGTGCAGGGACAGACTCAGAACAACAAGGAAACAGCTGGATTGCAGAGAACAGCAAAAGGAACAGCTGGACACAGAAATGCAGCTGCATAATAAAACAATGTAGAAGTAGGATGGATAAGGTGGGCTGGATGCCAGCTGCTGCACAGATTCTGCAAAGAATTATGTGTCTGATGGATGCTTGTGAGGTATGTATTTTTAAGTAGCACGTGATGGAGACTATGGCATGATTCACCAGCTGCCCCACTGAACCTCAGGCTCAGACTTGAAATTGAAAGCTGGCTCAGAAACAAAGTCCTGCATGATCCTTTTCTATTTTTAAGGTAAAATGCTTTATACTTGAACTGTAAAAGGTGTGCCTGCCCCCACTTTTAATTTTAAGAGCTCCCACATGAATCTCCATTACTTGATATGCATGTGCCCAACAAAAGTGTCTTACTGTGAAGCAATCAAATAGGCTGGGCATGCTGCCAAAAGGACTAGATGCATAAAAAGGAGAGAAGCAAGATGTAGCAAAAAATGTTCAAGCACTCCGCTAAATCATGCTGTTGATATTGGGTAGGTTGTACAAAACAGACAGAAGAACAAAAAATATAATTCAAAAGCAGGAAAAAAGTGACTTAAGGGTTATATGAGTTAATTGGATGCCAGTGGGAACCTTAGTGGAGACAGACACCAAGCCTGACAGAGATGGAATGTTGCTGGGGCAGGATAGAGTGAGGAATTTAAAAAATTGTGTCAAGACGTAATGCAAAAGAAAAAGTAAAATCAGATAAGAAACTCCCAGGAGCTAAAAACAGAAAAGAAACTTGGAGAAGAACAATGGGGCTACAAACATAAGCAAAAAAATTAAAAATAAAACCATTGGCTAGTTGAGTTCTTTTCCATTAACTCTTTGGGAATAGCAAAGTTGTTCCATTTTCCTCTAGGCAGATGAAAGCCTTATTTTTTCCTGTTAGGGTTAAGCTTCTACCTTGTACTCCTTGGTACCTCACTTATTCAGGATGACTTAGCTGTTCCCAGTACACATAAGACTCCTCCCTCCACAGCTGAACCCAACTTCAGACTCTATAGGGTCCCTCTGGAGGGTCTAGAGTATTACTCACAGATGCCCCTCTCCCCTCTAAGAGGACAAACCTGGGGAGATAGGGAGGCAATGTATTTGGGTCAGCAAGGGAGGTTAGCTGAGGCGGGAGCAGTGCCAGTTCACTAGGGGGCCTGGTGACATGAAGGGGGAGGACTAGGCATCGTCATCCAGGATACTGGGTCTGGTCTTATTTCTGCTGTTCTGATTCTCCACTCCCTACATCCTCAGTGGCATGTACCACAGCCAGTGCATGATCCCCAGCTCCAGCCAATGCTCCATTCTACCACCAGGTGTCACTCTCCAAGTGGTGCCTTGCTGCACACTCCCTGAAAGGATAGCATCCATGTGAATGCTCGTATGCCCTCCTTACCATTCTCCACTCCCGTCATCCCAGGCAACTGGCACAAACCTGGGATGGCAGGCAGAAAATCAGATGCCTGACAGCTTGGTCCCACAAATACCACTTCCATATATTATCCCCTTCTTCCTTTCCCATATGTTCTTTTACTCTTTCATATTTTAATACATTCATTAGTCTTATCAATCAGATTGCATAAATAATTTTAAATTTAATGATAAGTATGGTTGCCAATAAAAGGCAACTTGAATTGTCTGATGGCAGCCCAGAGGAAATGAAGAAAGCTTAAGGGACTGGTGGGGGGGTCAGTTAGGAGGACAAGGGGTGTGGGAAAAGAAACAGACAGGGTGAGGAAAAGGGAGGAGCATAGTGAGGTCATGATGACGGACACATGGAAAAGGAGAGGGGGTCAGGTGAGGTCATGATGGACAGGTGCAAGGGGATGATGCATACACATGAGAGGGCATAGCTTTTGTGCCTTTTTCACAGGGGGTCTCACTGGGACACAGGCAAGGAAGGGCAGGTGGTGGTATGGTGGAGACCCCTCCAAGACCAGCATGTATTGAGATGCCTGACAGGGACAAAGGCATGGGAGATGGGGGTACAAGCACAGAGAGCTGCAAGGGAGCCTTGTTGGTGACTTGAGGGGAAGAAGGGAAAAGGGGTCCCTGCAGGGCTGGTTACAAGCTGGAGAGGATGCATGTGCACTAGGTACATGGTCGCTCCCTGGGAGTACAATTTTCCCCGTGGCTACACCATGACTGGCTGGAATGAGTTGGCAATATTTGTTAAAAAAGTGCCATTAGGGCAATTGGAGAGGGGTAAAAGGGGGCATGGAACAAGATGATCTGGAAAGATGCATAGATTTTCCTTTAGACAGTAAGGAAACTATTTTGCATCCTCTCTTTTCAATTTCCCTTCAGACTAGAAGGACATTAGTATCACTCTCTGAACTAATACTTGGAGGCTTAAACAGATCTAACCAGCTTTGGTTTACACCCGCAGTGTTATCATAACCACTGAGCTATTGAACTGTTTGGTACTTCAGCTTGTGCACATTTTCTATTGATAGTTTGTTCCCATTATCAGTAACAGCTTTCATTTATCAGAAGTGCAATAGGTCTCTGCAGCAGAACAGCACTGAGAGTCCTTTTCTGTCACTGATTATATTTTCTTATTATATACTTATTATGGGGTACATTTACTGGGCGTTAGGTTTTTCTGGAACAATAGTCTTCCTTTTTATTTGTACTAGAAATGCCATTTTAAAGTTTATAAAGCTTGTTACAAAGAAGCCTTCACCAGCACTGTCTCTGAGGGTAGCTGGAGTACATGAAGCAGCCCAGGCATGTGGGCATTTGCAGGGACTGGGGAGCTTTGCCACAGAAGAAAGGGGTCAAACACTAACAAGGGTGGTGAGAGATGGGCTTATTCAGATACTTATTCCATTTTGTCATTTGTCAAAGTATCTTTCCAGGTCATGGCTCCTAAGAAGTGAACCCCCCCAGCCTCCAGTGCTCAACTATGGTCAGAGGCAGCCTCACTGATGAGCAAGATGACAGAGCTGATTGGCAAAGCAGCAAAAAGGGAGGAAGAGGAGGCAGCAGAGAGGAAGCAGAAATAACTGGCTGAGCCATGGGGTAGTGGCGCTGGAGGTAAGTGTCCTAGGAGACCAGCCCCTGACCGGGAACCGGTTCCCCTTCCTGGGCCCACACCGGAACCAACAGACCAGGATACTGATGGGAGTAAGGATAAAGGGGACTCCCAAAGGAGAGAGCAGCTTGAAGGAATATATGGCAGGGTTGTTGGAAGAGATGGGGTAAAAGGGGCTTGTCACCATGGAAAACATTTTAGAGGATTTTAAGAAAGAGAAAAGGGGAAAGTGGAGGGCTAACGGGACAGAGAAGATACGACCATGGGGAGGAAGTTATACGACACTCCTCCCAGTTTCTCACTGGGAGACCACAACCCAGCTTCCATTAAGGATAAGATCTGGAAGGGGGAGTGCTTGGGCATAGTTGGCCTGTTGGACAAAAAGACTGCCAAAAAGTACAAGCAAGTACAAGCAAAAGGAGACAATGGGGAAATCAGAAATGGCTGTGGCATTAGCAGTGGTGGGGCATAAAGAGGAGGAAGCCACATATAAAGGGAAAAACCTAGACACATGGCAAGCAGGTTTCTTGTTATATAGTGCTTATATAGTGCCATTTTATTAGAAAAACAGCCAGATCTGGCTATCCCCCTGATGACATACATGGCCATAATCAGAGACTCCTACAAGGCACAAAAAAGGGTATGGATAACTGGAATACAATGAAGCATTCCATCAGCAGATGTCATCAAGGGGGGACCTGAGGTGGGATTGTACGCATTCCAAACTATGGGTTAGAACCATGTGCAGTCAGAGGCGGGGGTAGTGCGAGGGGGGCAAAAAAGTAGTCGGTCAGGGAGTTCCCAAGTTTAAGTCAAGCTGGGCATACAACAGGGTGGCATGTACCTGAGCAAATTATAAGTTCAAGTATACTTGCTCAAAGTGTGGGGGAATACACCAAGTGCTCAAATGCATAGGTAGCATTGATTGGTCCAGGGGGACAAGTGGACAGGACCAGCCCTTTTAGGGAGCACAACGGGAAAGAGGGGGTAACAGTGGGAATTTTGGGAGTAGGGCATGGGAATCTGGGAATGGGGGCACAATTCCAACTATGGCTGGAACTGATACCCAGGCTACAACTGGGTTGCGATGGGGTTGTTCACTGGCAAAAGTGCCAATAAAATGGGATATAGTGGTGGCATGGACTGTAGGGTACCCGGATCACAGTGTGGGGGTGTGGCAGAGGGAGGGTTTCTCCAGGGGGTTTTCTTTAGAATTTCAAGAGGACAGGAGGGGAGCTAGGGCCAAGAACCTATCTTCCGTTAAAGGGAAGGAGGACATAGTGTGATGGAAAATCAGTAAGGAGAAGTATCCCAGCAGGATAGAGGGGCCTTTTGAGACACCACCGTATGCACAGGTACGGGCACAGCTGGGTAGTACATTACCTGGATGACTTCTTGCTCATAGGGGAATCTAAGAGGGAGGTGCAGGGGATGTTGAGGGACTTCCAGACCGTGTGTGAAGTAATCGGTATTCCAATGGTGGATGGTAAGATGGAGGGGCTGGCCAGAGTGATGGAGTTTTTGGGAACTGAGTTGGATACCATTGGGTAGTGTTTTCGCCTGCCTCAAGCCAAGGTGTGGAAACTGAAGGAGCTCCTCAGCCAGGTATTGGGAAGGAGAAGAATACCGTTGGTGGTGATGCAACATCTGCTGGGCCATCTCAACTTCTCCTGTAAGGTGATTGGCCCCAGCAGAGTTTTCAAGAGGCATTTAGGCCAGGCCACAAGTAAGGCAAAACAGCCACATGACTAGGAGGATATCATAAAAGGGGTACAGGAGGACCTTTTGATGTGGAATTACTTTTTGGAGGACTACAATGGGGTGCCTTTTTGGCAGGAGGATTGGGTAGACTGCGAGGCCCTGCAGTTGTACACAGATGCATCAGGTGCATTGGGTTTTGGGGCATACTATGGGGATAGGTGCATGGCAGAAGCCTGGCTGGCCAACTGGAAGATTAAGGGTTTGCAGAAGGAGATTACGGTTCCTTGAGATTTTCCCTATTTGGGTAGCACTGAGGGTATGGGGGAAGGAGATGAGAAACAAAAAAGTGGTGTTCTGTTGCAACAATAAAGATGTGGTGGAAGTAATCAACAGGAAGACAGGATCCACCAAGACAGTGACTAGGGTCATCAGACAGCTGGTAATGCTAGGACTGCACTTGAACCTGACATTTAGAGCTAGACATGTGGAGGGAGTAAAAAACAAGATCACTGACAGCCTTTCACGTTTGCAGTTGGGCAGGTTCAGGAGGATGGCCCCTCAGGTGGAAATGGTGAAAACACTGGTACCAGACCATCTGTGGGAAATTGGGTGGCAAGAGCCCGAATGTTGTACCAGAGCTCCTGGTCAGCCAACACTCTGAAGGTCTATGAAGGTGCATTGGAAGCCTTCCAAGGGTTTTGGGTGCAGCAGAGCATGGTGGTAAGTTTACCAATCAAGGAGGAACAGGTAATGAGATTTATGGTGGACAGGTGGGAAAGAGGAGTGACTCACTTGACCATGGTGGTACAGTTAGCTGGCATAGGTTGGACCTGTGGTACCAGGGGTTAGCCAGAGCCCAATAACAGTAAAAGGATACAATGCATGCTTCTGGGTTGGCAGAATGGGCAGGGCCCATAAAAGGACACATGCAGACCCATAATGCCCGACATCCTAGCAGCAGTCATGAGGGTGCTGCAGGCCATATGTGACTCAGTAATGAGGTCTGCCTCTTTCAGGCAATTTTCATATTGCTATATAGAGGAGCTTTTAGGGTTGGCAAGGTGGTGGCTAAAAACAAGGGTGACATCAAGGGGGGGGCTGCAGAAGGAGGACATTCAGTTCAACAAAGAGGGCCTGCACATTTGGTTGCAAGGATCAAAAATGGACCAGATGGGATGGGCACTCAAGTACAGATCCAGAGCAGGGGAGAAGGCAGGTATGTGCAGTAGAGGACATGGATAGGTACAGTGTATACATCTGGCAGACACAGGCTCCTGTTTCAACATGGCACTGTGAGAGTGCTAACCTGTTACTAGGTGGGTGGGTTACTGAACAGGGCATTGGCATTTAAGGGACATGACCTGACACAGTTCACCACACACTCTTTAAGAATTGGGGCAGCTTCAGCTGTAGTCCGGGAAGGAGGATTGGCAGAGGATAGAAAAGAGTTGGGTAGATGGCGATCTGACTGTTATAAGTGCTATATCAGACCCTGAAATTACTGTTTTGTGTTTTTCTTCTATCAGCAGGTGATAAGAGGTGATGGATTGTGTGGCTCCTGTGACATTCCTATATCTACTGGGCAGAGAAATACATGGCGACTGGCAGGGAAAGAGGAATTTGCAAAGAAGACTCAAAGCCCCAGATACACTGGAAGGGGTCTGGAGGATGTGCTGGGCTTAACTGCTACCTGTTCTGGAGGAAATGAAATCACTTTGGGGCAGGCCAGACATATTAGTTATTCACCTTGGGGGCAACGATTTGGGAAAGACACCATGGGGGAACTCTTGAGGGCTTTCATGGATGACTTATGGACCATAAAGGTTGGTGACCCAGGTGGAGATTGTGTAGTCCGATATAATATCGAGATGGGTATGACATCAGGCTGTCAATATCGGGGTCATTGAGATAGTCAGAAAATGGCTGAACAGTAGAGTGGCATAATTTCTGAAAGAGCTGAGGGGGAGCTTGCATTTAGCACCAGGGCATTAACTTCGAAAAGCCACATCTTTATAGGGAGGATGGGGTGCATCTCTCTGATAGAGGTTTGGCAGTATTTTTACTGACTTTGTGGCAACTTGCTGCGATTAGGCTGTAAGAAAGACTGGATCCCCACAAGGGGGGAAGCCCTACCATCCAACACAAGCTGGAGTTGGGGGCTAGTGGAAAGGGAATTAGGGGATAGGAGGGAGAGGCCTAGAGGGAAAAAGGGAGGAGGGAACAGGCAGGGCCGGGGGGAGTGGGGTAGGGCGCATGGGCCAGTGGTAGGCACCTGGATGTGATTGGGGGGAGGTGTAGATAGAAGGGCTAGGGTTTGGGTCTCTGGCATCTGGACCTAGCTAAATTACAGGTAGGGAAGATTGGTTGTTGGTGGCAGGGGGTTGGATGATGCATCCAGACCCTGAGAGAAGAAGGAACAAAAGGGTGAATTCAATGCAAGATTGAATTGTGAATAATGTGGACAGGGAATAAACTGTTATGCTTGAAGTATGATTGATTTATACATGTGTACAGAATGGTATTATAGTAGTGAAAATAAAATCAGATTACCTTTGTGCACCCATATATTGGTCTGGACATTTGAATCATTTCAGAAGAGGTGATCATAGGACAAGTAGGGTTGCCAATAAGGCTACCTGAATTGTCTGATGTCAACCCAGAGGAAATGAGGAAACTTAAGGGACAGGGAGAGGCGGGATGAGGTAGGAGGAGAAGGGGTGTGGGAAAAGAAACAGGGGTAAGAAAGTGGAGGAGCCTAGTGATGTCACGATGATGGAAAGCTATAAAAGGGGAGGGGTCAGGTGAGGTCATGATGGACAGGTGCATGGGAATGATGCATACACCTGAGGGGGCACAGGGTTGGTCCAGGGCTGTGGCTTGGAGGGTCCTTGCAAGGGGTCCTTAAAGGCATTATAAGCCCAGGTTGAGGGTTGCTCACTCTCTTTTTGTTGGGATTTTTTGTTTTTTCAGCCACCCTCACTGACACAGGAGGCAGCGGTAAGGAATGGGGGAGCACGCAAGGCAAGGACCAGTGTGGGAGGACTGAGGATCCTTGGGCAATTGGACAGTTCCTGCTGTACTGGTAAGGTGCCGAAAGACCATGAGGGTAGATGAGAAGGGGAGGAGGAGAAGGGTGGAAGGGAAAGGGAATTGGGGGTGAAGGAAAGGGAATTAGGTGATAGGAGGGAGGGTTCTAGAGGGGAAAAGGGGTAGGGAACAGGCAGGGCCAGGGGAATGGGGGTAAGGCACATGGACAAGGGGTAGGCATCTAGACATGATTAGAGTGGGGGAGGAGGTATAAATAGAAGGGCTAGGGCTCAGGTCTCTGGCATCTGGACCTAGCTAAATTACAGTTTGGGAAGTTGGTTGTTGGTGGTGGGGGGTTGGATGAAGCATCCAGACCCAGAGAGAAGAAGGAACAAAAGAGTGAATTCAACGTAAGACTGAACTGTGAATAATGTGGACAAATAATAAACTGTTATGTTCACAGTATGATTGATTTATACATATGTACAGAATGTTATTACAGTGGTGTAAATATAATCAGACTGTCTTAGTGCACCCATATATTGGTCTGGACATTTGAATCATTTCAGAAGGGGTGATCATAGGACAATTATCATTTTTCCTCATAATCATTTTTCACTTGCTATTGCATTAACCACAGGTTAGATAGTCTGCCCTCATGGTTTAAATCCCCCACACCATCTACTATTTTTGTTGCTAACCTGTGAAATATTCTTAGCATAGTTTTTAGAGCTGTGTGGCATGTGAAATTTTGGCAATGGCATTTTGGCAGAATAGCAATTCTGCTTCCAAAAAGCTTGTTGGAATTTCACAGTGAATTCAACCAAGTGAAATGCATTTCTGTTAAAGCTGCAGGGCAATAAAACTAGACAAAAAATTTGACCCTACCTTTTTTCGCAATAAATAAATTCTAAGCATGTTCCAGTTTTAGGTGGTAGTAAAATGTTCAAGTTTTACCAAAATCTGAGTATTTTCTCAGGGCCCTGATGGCTTCTCTCCAAACATTTACAAAGTTCTAATAGATGTGGTGGCAGCTACCTTAACTCAGCTTTTTATTTTTTCTAAGGAAAATGCTTCCGTTAATCCAAGCTTACAAGAGTCAATTGTCACTCTTCTCATTAAACCTGATAAAGATCCTGAATCAATGTCAAGGTATAGGCCCTTCTCACTTCTAAATATCGACATCAAGATGCTAGTGAAAATTCCTGCTATTTGACTAAATATGATATGGCAATCGCTGATACTGCCAGAACAGGTAGGCTTCATGCAGGGTAGGTTGTCTGCAGATCACCTTCACAAACTGCATCACTGTGTCCAGGGATTTTCAGCACTTGGTAATACTGGTGTCCTTGGATGTGGAAAAGGCTTTTGATAAGGTTTTTTGACCATACCTCCATCTTACACTAGCTTAATTAGCCCCCTCCCCACCACCAATTTTATTGATTGGATTAAATTGCTGTACTCTAATCCTACAGGCAGAATGTTTTTGAAATGGAGTCCTAAATATTTTTCCCTTCAAAAAGATATCCACCATGGTGCCCACTTCCCCCTTCTCCCTTCCTTTTCAATCTCTATTTAAAACATCTAACTAGACAGCTACTAAAACATGATGCAATTAAGGGGATCCAGGCTGGTTAAAATAGTTATAAGATCTCCACATATGCAGATGACATTCTTCTGCATCTGGAAGACCTGGAAACTTCCATGCCTGTGGTTTTTAACTTACTGCTTCCATTTGGAAACAATTCTGGGTATAAATTCAATTTCTCAAAAACTAATTTGATGCATCTGAACCATCACACTGTTAAGAACCTAATGCTGAGATGGGGGGGGGGTAACTGGTCACCAAAATGTCTCAAATATTTGGGCATTGCACTTATTTGAAGCAAAGTGATGATATTTACTAAAAATTTAGACCCACTGTTACACCAAAGTAAACAGAACCATGCTAGATGGTCATCTCTGCCCATGACACTTTGGGCACATAGAAATACAATCTAGATGAATATTTTACCTTAGATAGTCTATTACAATAATAGGTGCTTTTATACTTGACAGCTGGTTTACAAAACTTAAGTCCAGGTTATCGGCTTTCACATGGACTAACAAAATGCCCAGAAGAGCCTATCAAGACCCTATCAAAAACTCCTCATTCAAAGGTGTGTGGGTGGGGGGTTCTACAATTACCAGATTTTAGATTATATTATCTTGCTATGCAAGCAAGCTAGTTCCTCTGGTGGAAGGGGAACATTCACACAACTCGAGATAAGCCTTGTCTTCCACAATAGAAACAGACAGAATTAGATTTATGTGACAAGGCCAAGTCAATATTAAAGCCCTGCCAAATATCCCTTTTAATAAGCTGCCAAAACAGTTAAAGTCAACACCTATAGGCATCTCCCTATGAATTAGAAACAGCCTCATATTCTATTCAGCACTGAACCTCTCCTTTACCCTAATCGGCCTATCATCCACAACTCCAGCTTTTCCATACAGAACCAAATGATCCCATCTAATTTTTTAGGATCAGCTAATATAGATAAGCTAAGCAACATGCTTTGGAGAAATGGGCTGATTTCCTATAAACATTTCCAGAGAAATAATGCCCATTCTTCAGTACTGGTATTTCCAGTTCTTCAACTCCAACATAAAGTATGCTGGCTATGTTCTTAGGCCCTAGACATTGGAACTTAGTCAAACCCTCTAATTGGGATGACAAGGGGTACAGTAGGCACAGGGGAGGAAGTGATGGATGGGGTAATCACAGTGGACAGGGTACTAGAAGGGTTAATGACAATGAGGGTGGATAAGGTGCCAGAACCAGATGGCATACACCCCTGGATACTGAAGGAATTGCTGGAGGTCCTGGCAGAGCCATTGGCAGACTTATTCAATACCCCTCTAGAAACAAGGGATGTACCACATGAATGGAGGATGACTCACATGGTGCCCCTCCACAAAAGCAGACCGAAGGATGAGCCAGGCAACTCTAGACCAGTAAGCCTCATATCCATTGTGGGAAAGTTAATGGAGACAATCCTGAAGTAGAGGTTGGTAACCTTTCTGGAAGGTAATGGACTCCAGGACAGAAAGCAACAATCAATCAATCAATCAATCAAAATCTTTATTTATTCAGGCGAACATCATTGAGCAAAGCTCATTTACAAGATGGACCTGAGTGGTCATACAAATGAGGATACAAATATTATTACATAGACAAGAATAGCATAAATAACAATATAATGGCAAGAAATGAATGTATACAACAATTTACATATATACAAAAGCAGTAGAACCATTTTGCCTGCAAGAAAAATGTGGGCAAAGGTATAGCAGGAATAAAATATAAAATTATAGGGTCTAACTAGCTTTTGTGAGAATAGATAGGTGAGTCGGAAGATAGAATATGAAACAATATAATGGACGGAAAGAGAAAGGTGGGTCAGGTAGGGTAGGGGATTATGGTTTATAAAAGCAATTGCAGAGCTCTGGAAAAAGGGCGGAGAACAGTCTTTTGAAGGATGTCAGAGGCAGAAGGCTATCTAGCTTCATGGATTTTTGGAGAGAGTTCCATGCAACTGCTAAAGTATAGCTGAAAGCAGCCCTCCCATACCGGGTGCAGGCAATGGGGACCTGTAACATGATGATTTACTGATCCTTAAAGTGTATAGCCTAGTTGTAATTTGGGTAAAGCAATCAGTGATATAGGTAGGTAGTTTGCCTGTTAACGCTTTGAATGTCCAGATAACAGCATTCCTAGTCCTTCTGTGCTGTAATGATGTCCAATTGACTGCCATATAAAGGAGCAATGATGGGTGCTGGGGAAGGTCAGTAATAAATCTTATGGCCCTGTGATACAGGGTGTCCAGTTTTGTAAGATGACCTGGACAATGGCAGTATAGAAAATCAGCATAATCAATGAGGGATAGGAATGAGGCCTGAATTAACCTTTTTGGAGTCACTGTTTAGGTAATGCTTTATTCTAAAGAATAGTCCAAGCCTCTGTCTTAGCTTTTAAGTAGTTCTTCAATATGGACTGAATAGTCAAGCCTGTTATCTATCCAGACTCCAAGATATTTGAAATTATCAACAAATTAAAGTTTTTCTCCAAGTAAGGTGGATAAATGTAGGGTGGTGGATGCTAGGGTATGGGTAGAGCAACTCTTTGTGGCAAGAACATGGCTTTTGTCTTTTGCATTTAGAAGTAGTTTTTTGTCAAGTAGGTTGCGGCTGCAGAATGGAGAATTCGGATTGTAACAGATCACAGGCTTTGGAAGGTGAGGATTGCTGACATATAATACAGTATCATCAGCAAACAGATGAATGTTAGATTGAGTGAGTTGGCATCAATATTGTTTATATAAATATCAAGAGGATAGGGCCAAGAATAGAACCTTGGTATACTAAGCAGTGGTTTTGAGGTGGATAGGTAATTTCCATTTTAACCAGTTGTGACCTATTTGAAAGGTAATCCTTAAACCAGTTGAGTGACAGGGAATCCAGGCCAATTGAGTTAAGGGAGGTGATTAATAAGTCGTGATCCACAGTGTCAAAGGCTTTACTCAAATCCAGAAACACAGCACAGGTACAATTTTTCTTATCCAAGGTAGTCTGCCAATCGTTGGTTACCTTAGCTAAGGCAACATGGGATTGTTTCGGGCAGATCCTGCCAGACAAACCTGCTTGACTATTATGACTGGGTGACTAGGGAGCTGGACAAGGGCCATGCAGTGGATGTCCTGTATCTGGATTTCAGCAAGGCATTCAATTCAGTGACACAAGGGAGGCTGATTAGTAAATTAGGATACTAGGGAGTGGGGACAAAGATGGTGGACTGGATCAAGAACTGGCTGCAAGAGAGAAAACAGAGGGTAGTGGTGTTGGAGGGGGACTTTCATCCCAAAGGGCTGTAACAAGCAGGGTACCACAGAGCTCAGTACTGGGCCCGGTGCTGTTTGGAATTTTCATCGCTGACATCACACATGGCATTAAGAACAAGATTAGTCTTTTTGCTGATGACACCAAGATAGGTGCAGTGGTGGATAACACTGAAGGGTGGCATGGGCTGCAGGATGATCTGGCTAAACTTGAGGACTGGTCACACACATGACAGCTGGGGTTCAACACTAAGAAGTGCAAGGTCATGCACTTGGGAACTAGAAACCCAATGAGGTGTTATCAGTTGGGGGGGAGAGTACAGATAGCCACAACAGAGGAGGAGAAAGATCTTGTGGTGATGACAACAGGACAAATGAACCACTTGGCATAGTGCAGAAAAGCAACAGCAAAAGCCAACAAGATGCTGGGGTGTACTGCTAGAGGTATCACCTCCAGGAGGGGGGAGGTGATCCTGACTCTGTACAGGTCATTGGTGAGACCACATCTGGAGTACTTTGTTCAGTACTGGTGCCCATATTTAAAGAAGGATGTTAGATTACTGGAAGGGGTCCAGTGCAGGGCAACAAAGATGATCCGGGGATTGGAAGACAAATCCTATGAGGGGAGGGTGAGAGAGCTGAATATTTACTTCCTGGAGGAGAGGATGGATAAGGTAGATATGATTGAGATCTTTAAATACATGAAGGGTATAAACAAGGCTGGTACGCAGTGGATTTTTAAGTTGAGTGGAGGGAGGGACATGAGAAGACATGGGCTGAGATTGGAGGGTGGAAGATTCAGGAGAGAAGAGAGGAGGGACTACTTCATGGAAAGGGTGGTGTCTAAGTGGAATGCGCTGCCCACAGAAGTGGTGCTCTGTAAGACAGTGGGCAGCTTTAAAAGGAGATGGGACAAAATGAGTGGGAGGGTCATCATGAGGGGGATCGGGAGGGAGGGGCAGCTGCAGTGTAATGGATTGCTAGTTGCACAATTGAGCAGACTTGATAGACCATATGGACTGTATCTGCTGGCAGTTTCGTATGTTCATACGTTGGTATATTAATTAAGCCACCAAGACCATTTGTATAGTTGTAAGAGTGGTCTAGTTACATTCTTAGAGTATCAAATGCACTCACCTTTGGTTTGTGGTTCTTATACTCTAAGAATGTGCGTAAGACCACTCTTAAAGATGCAAAAATGGTCTCGACAGTGGTATTAACATGCGACCTTGTGTTTAAGTGTGTACTGCTTTTGTTTATTAAATCACAGAAAAATCTACTTTTATTTTCATTCAGTACAGACACTGCTTTCAAATGATTTATTTGGTGCAGCACTTTATTTTGGCTTCCATTTTAGTTTTTTGTTTGCTTACAGTGACACCCAATACCTTTGTTGGCCATTAGTAGCAATTTTTATGTATTTGTAGTAATGTATTCGTAAACAAAAAGAAAGCCATTAGCTAAGACTCCTTGCCAAAATTCAAAATTAGTAACAAAGAGGTTAGCACTGAAAGGGGCAGACCCTATTGTCAACAGGCCTCAACCAATAGGGTGTCTCCAAAGCCAGAGAGAACAGAGCGGGAAAAGGGTGGGAGGTGGGGGAGGAATGGAGCAGGAAGGGGGAAGGACATATTTTGAGTGATTTATGCAGCCAGTGACATCACTTGGGGGAAGGGTGGTGGAGCATCATGAGGTCACTATGAGTTGGGGGATCAGGACTGGAGAGAGGAAGAGAGAGAGGGTAGAGCACAGAGAGGTTTATAAGTGACTGCAGGGGGCTGGAGATCTCATAATTTTGCTGCACAGAAGTTTTAGGGGGAGTGTGCCTGTTATCCTAGTTCCCATGCCTGTTCCAAATCCAGAACCATGACCTGAGCCCACTCCCGCACCCCTTCCCAAACAGGTGCCTCCAATGCCTCAGGCCCCCAATGGTGTGCCTGTGCCTTCAGCCCCACCAGCAGACCCATGCCTACCGGACAACACAATACCACTAGAGCCAGTGCTGGAGCCCCCTGCAACAGGTAATGCAGATCTTGCACTGGAAAGCAGTGTGAATGAATATGTAGAACAAATGTTGAAATCCATGGGGACAATAGGATGGATCAGCTAGAGAAATATTGGGGGAATAAACAAAAGGAAAGGGGTGGGAATGGGGGGAGCAGAAAGGAGAGGAGAATGAGAAGCCAAGTGGGGCAGAGATAGGGTCACCATAGGTTAGGATTTGGGACCATGTCCCTCTAGCTACAAAGGAAAAAATATGGAAGGGGGAATATGTGGATATTTTTGCTCTGGCCAATGTAGACAACATCAACAAATATAAGGAGAAAGAAAGTTTTGAGAAAAAGGACATGGCAACTGCAGTGGTATTTTTGGGAAAAGGGGAAGAGGATAAGTATTTTAAGGAAAAGGCTTAGGGATGCCTGGTCCACAGGGTTTACATACTATATATGGCTATAGCAGTAGAGAAAAAGCCAGGTTTGGCCATAACCTTATTAACATATTCACTAATAATTAAAAATGCATACAAAGCAAAAGATGGTCTTAGTTGGCTTTGATACAACAAAAAGTTTAGGAAGCAGATGGCCCATTTTGGTGATCTTAGATGGGATACTAGACAGATAGATCTATGGTTGAAGAGATGCACAGGAGAGAGTAGGGTGGAGGGAGAAGGAGAGAGTAAATCTGGGGTTTTTCAAAATTGCTGTTGGGGATACAACAGGGTGTTTTGCTTGTGGCCCTATTGCTGATTTCGACATGCTTGCTCTAGGTGCAGGTGCACCCACCCAGTTTCTAAGTGTAGGATGAGCTGGGATAAGGGTAACAGCGGTTCCTAGTTTAATCAACCCTTTCAGGCAGGCCATTCCAGGTTCAGGGGGCAGCAATGGGGGAGAGGGGGCAGACGAAGGGGCAATGGGGGAGGTGAGGGAATAATTATTGCGGGGGCAACAGGACAGTTGAAAGGATAGATTTAAGGCCATTTGATCTCACTCCCCCATCTATAAAAACTGAGGTATTGCTGGAATGATTGCAGGGTTGTCCAAATAGAGAGGATGCGAGACAGTTAGATCAGGGTTTCCAAAAGGGTTTTAGTTTGCACTTTTAGGGCATCAAGAAGGAGACAAAGATGAAGAATATGTGGTCAGTAAAAGGGAAAGAGGAGATTCTTGAAGCAAAAATAGGTAATTAGAAGAAGGCTGGCACAGTAAAGGGACCATTTTTAGTGCCCCCTTTCCTGAATTGAGAATATCGCTGCTGGGATTGGTACCAAAAAAACAGGAGTGTGAATTTAGGGTGATACACCACCTCTGATACCTGGAAGGGGACTCTGTGAATGATCACACAGATAAGGCAGACAGCAAGGTAACATCCTCCACATTAGAAGAAGCAGTTTGACTAATAAGAGCAGCCCATGGGGAGTGGTTAGCAAAGACTGACACAGAGTCAGCATTTCAGCTACTGCATATTAGGCCCAAAGATTGGGACCTTTTGGGTTTTCAGATAAATGGGCAATACTATTTTGATAAAGCAATTACAATGGGCTGCTCAGTGGTGTGTGCTACTTTTGAGATGTTTAGTACCTGGTTGCAGTGGGTATTCCAGAAAATGTATGGGCATAGGGCTGTAATCCATTACCTGGATGATTTCCTCTTAATTGGAGGAAGAAAAGAGGAAACAGAGAGGTTGCTTTCGGACTTTGTGGAGATGTGCTGGGAACTGTGGGTCCCATTGGCAGCAGATAAGATGGAAGGCCTGAGCCAGAGTCTGGAGTTTCTGGGTATAGAAACAGATAAAAAGAAGGAATTGTTCAGTTTGCCCAACAGTAAAGTAAGCAATCTCAAATCCATGGTGGGGGCAGTGAAGTCTTGCAGAGTAGTCCAGTTGCAACAGGTGCAACAATTGATGGGGCACTTTTACACGGTGCCTGGCCTAAGCAACCAGGGGTATTAGAAGGCCTCATCATTGGGTGGATATATCGAAGGGAATCAGACAGGAATTAGTAATCTGGGAGACATTTTTAAGAGAATACAGTGGGTCAACCTTTTGGCAAGAAGACTGGGTGTTTAATATGGACTTACAGTTATACATGGATGCTGCGGTGGGTTTAGGAATGGGAGCCTAATTTAAAGGTAGGTGGTTTTCAGATGCATGGCTGAATAAGTGGGTACAGTTGGGTATAACAAGAGACATCACATTTTTGGAGACCTTCCCCATTTGGGTATCCACAATAGTATGAGGGGGAGGACCTACAAAACTGCAAAGTCACATTTTGGTGTGACAACAAGGCCGTCGTAGAAGTGTTGAATAAGAGGGGGGGCCATGTCAGAGATGGTAATGCAGGTTCTGAAACGACAGGTATTGCAAGGTTAAGATTAAGCATGTCATTTAGGGCCAGACACATTAAAGGGGTGAACAGCATGCTAGCTGACTGCCTCTCCCCATTGCAGCTGGACAAGTTTCATGACATTGTGCTCAAAACAGAGCGCAAGCAGATGCCAATACCGGAATATAAATGGGAGACTGGATGGAGGGAGATGAAGTGTTGTTTTGCAACTCCTGGTTCCCCAGGACCCTGAAAGTCTATGAGGGTTCTTGGATGGTATTTCAATCATTCAGAGAATTGCATGTTTCCAAGGTAAGTGGGCCAGTGCTGGATGACCAAGTGGCAAAATCTGTGGTTTGGGGATGGAAAAGAAAGATAGCACATGCAACCATGGGAGTGCATTTAGCAGCCATAAGTCTGGTGTGTAATTTTAAGGGTGGGGGAATCCAGCAAGGAGCAATCTAGTATGGCGCATGATGCAGGGGTGACTGTGGGTAAAGTCAATAGATGGCAGGAAGCCAATCAAGTAGGTGCTATTGGAGGGGTTAATAGGTGCCTTGAACTTAATACAGTCAAGCCCACTTAAGTGCACATCGGATAAGTGCACATCCCAGTTAAATGCACATAAATTCAGTATCCCATTTTTTTTCCCTATACCTGCAATGTTAAATACACTGGATAAGTGCACTACAAACAAGTGCACATGTCAGATAAATGCACAACTTTTAGTGTAAAAAATGCTTATTTTTTTGTGTAAACCCAAGATAAGTGCACATGAATAAGCAGTCTGCCTTAGTTGATTGTTAAACTGGAAACATCTTGAGCACCGACAGTACCGCAATTCACCACTGGACTGCTGATACATAAAGACAATGTAGAACAAGGCACAGTTCAGTAGTGCAGTTCAGAAAAAATAAAGAAAAATACCCCAATGCTCGAGAAGAAAGTATGAAACACACAATACGATAACTGAACCAGGGACAGAAGGGAAGCAGAGGGGATACAAAACAGAGAAAAGAACAAGGGGATTTGACCACAGTAAAAGGCACACAGAGATAATATATTCAGGTCAACAGCAGAAAGTTACACTGCTGAACAAGACACAGAGGTAGAGGCTGCTAACACTGTTACGAAACAGATCTGCCGCCCAGTATGTCGGTCTGTGATTTTGTTGCTTATGCGGCACAGATGCAGCCTTACAAACTGAGGTAGCTCTGGACGAGCAGGAGATATGCATTGACATCAGGGGGTTAACAAGTGTTGACCAGGATGAGAAGGAGGAGAAGAGTCTGGAGGATGAGCCAGTTACCACAGCAACTGTAATCACAGCGATGGAAACAGTAAGACATTTCATTTTGAGTCAAGAGTCGGGAGAAGAGTGACTTTAGTTTATTGTTCAGCTTTGATAGTTATGTAAACAGTTTGGCAATCTCAGATTAAGTTTTTAAATGTGTGGATTTTGATTAACAAGATTAATGAGAACATGCAGTACTGATTTTATGTGACCACACCTCTATTAATAAAGTGCCGACCTCAGTACTTCACCGCAAGTGTGGAAAACAGTTTTGTCTGGTTAAATGCACAGGCCGCTTAAGTGCACAAAAAAGTAATATCCTGAGGGTGTTCACTTAAGAAGGCTCCACTTGCAGGTCCAGCAATGAAGCGGCAGTGTTCAAGGCTGTTTATGCCACCATGTACCATGGGGTCTTTAGGATTAGAGAAGTGCTAGGGCACGGAAGGGGAGATGAGTTAGGGGACCTATGATGAGAGGACGTTATTTTGGCACCCAGGAAAGTAAGTTTGACCCTAAGACAATCAAAGACTGACCAGCTGGGGAGAGGGTCTACTGTCAAATTAAAGCGACAGTGGGACAGTGCAATTTGCCCAGTGGAAGTACTGTTAGCATACGCTGCAGTGTAACCAAAAGATAGAGTCCCTATGTTTATACATGGAGATAGGTCAAGGGTGACTGGCATGCAAGCCATTGCCATGCTAAAGAAAAGCATGCAGATTTTAGGTGAAGATCCCAAAGGGTGCTAATCTCATTCCTTCATAATTGGAGCCGATTCAGAGATTGCAGTACAACGGGGGACGAGTGATGAGATAAAGCAAAAGGGGTGGTGTGCCTCAGAATGATTCAAAAGATACATTCAGAATGTAACAATTGATGTTACTAACTGTTCTTTCCTCCCCAAGCAGGTAAAGAAGAGCCATTTTAAAAAATAATAATAATAATCAAAAGGGGGTAAGGGGGGGGAGTGAGGGAAGGGGGGTAAGGTCATGTCATACCAATCATGCTTGTTATTTATTTGGTCAATAGGTCGGAGTGAGAGGCTAGAGATGTGGATATGCAGACACTCCTTTATTTATTGTACAGGAAAATGGGTATCCAGATGGCCTGGGGGTTTTAACTATACATGGATCTGAACCAGATTAAGCTGACCTGGAGAAGAGTATGGGGAATGAGATGGGCGCAGCTGTTACCACTCTTACAAGAAATAAAAGGGGAAAACAGGAGACCAGACATGCTTATAACACATTTAGGAGGGAATGGTCTTGGAATGAAGCTGTGGTTGGACATTTTTTATCAAATAAAGGAGTATATTGCAGTAATAAAGAAATGGTGGCCAGCAGTTACACTGGTGTGGTCTGAAAGGGTCCCGAGATGGGTATGGTGACATGCGCATAGCCATAAGGCTATAGAGAAGGCCCAGGTCAGTAAGATGTTCACAGAAAATGGGGTAGGACCATAAAAAGCGGACTTGAGGAACAGCAAGATGAGTTTTATTGGGTAGATAGGGTATGCCTCTCATATCTGGGCTTGGCTCTTTTTGCTTCTGAAATAGGGGAATTAGTGAAAGCATGGCTAAAAGAAAGAGTAGCATAAAAAAAGAGGGGAGAAAAAAGGAGATAGTCAGGGGGAAACCCACCATCTTGTGCAAGCTGGAGGTGGGCTAGTGGAAAATAATGGTGTGGAGAGGTTGGGGGAGCAGGACACAGATGACTGAAGGACAATGCAGGACAGAAGAGGGATACGGGTGTACACTCATACCCAGCCAGAGGAATAAGAGGAGAGCAGACCCCGGATGTACATCTGGGGGAGAAGAGAAGCATAAATATGGATTTTAAAATTCTACATAATAAGAAAATGATGGGACATTGTAAATATGTTTTGAATAATTGTGGTTGTGAATTTATGGATTTGATAGAGTAAAATAATTGCCAACTGAACACCCACACAACAGTTGTCTGTGTATTATTGAGGGGATCTGGGGACAATGAAACAAAATGGATTAGCATTCATCAAAAAGAATGCAAGATGTTCTAACCAGCATGTAGTAGGACCACTTTATTTCATGATCACATTCAGTAATATTTAAACAGTGCAAAAGTACTAAAAGTTAAAAAATGCACTGAGTGTGCACTGCCAGGAGCCCCTGTTACACTGCTGGTGTCCCAGTCCCCACCTAACATTTTTTACTGTGACTAAATCAGAGGTATTAGCTTGCTACTGTACCAGTGAAACATCCAGAAGTGGCGTCAGTTAATGCTACTGAATCATGTCCTACATAGTACCTGTAAGGCTACAGGGAGAGGAAAATAGCACAGCCAAAATCATGGCTCTAATTCAAACCAGCAGCTACTGAACATTTTATGGATTTGGAGTGGCATGAGGCCAGGTATAGAACAATCAGTAGAAGTGACTAATAATTATGCCTTGCTCCAAAAAACCTTCCTTTCAATGTTTGGAAGAACTAAAAAAAACAAGCATTTATCAATGCCGAATGTTGGCTTGCTGGCATTGGTATTAATGGTGCAGGAGTTAGAGAGATGCATAATAGGAATGGCAGTGAAGTATTGAACTGACACCAACCCCACCCCCACCCTGCAGAGACTGACAGGTGTTGGGGGAGTGCCTTTGGGTCGTCGGCCATAACACTCATACCATTTCACCTCACCCTACCCTGCAGACACTGACAAGTGCCACAGTGTGCCTTGGGGTCTTCAGGCCTTATTCTTATCCCATTCCATAAGGAAATATGCTGAGATGGGTGCAGTGTAGGAGAATGGGGCGAATGTTGGAGCCAAAAACCCCAAGGCACATCTCGATGACTGTTACTGGCTGCAGGGTGGGGGTGGAATGGCGTGAGCATTAAGGCTGACAATCCTGTGTCACATCCCCGATGCCTGTCCCTGCAGAGTAGGGCATTATGGTTGGAAACCCTAATGCCATGGCTGTTTGTTGGTATTTTCACTCCAAATTTTCAAAATGGGATTTTTGTGACCTAACCTCATGAACAGTGGCACTATCATTTCATTACTCAATCTTTTTTTTTTTTTTTTTTTTTTTAATTTTCATCTTTATCCCTCCTTACTGCCTCCGGTGCCCCCTCCTTCCGTCCGCTCATGTCCCCCCGGTACCTACCTTCAGGGATCTGCCCTAAATTGCCCAACCTCTCTCCTTTGCACGCCAGGGGTCTGTCCTACTCGGTGGTCAGGCCCGGACTTAGGCGGACTTCATCTAAGACTGCGGAGGGTATTTCGGTTTTCTCCCCTGGCGTCCCCACTCCCCCAGGGCGCCTGCGCTAAGGCGTACATCCCAGTGGTGGCGTGCTTACATGCGCAGACCCTCATCTTGAGGCGTCCCCCTCCCGACTCCGACAAGCGGAGCCGCCTCCCACCCTTCCCTCTGCGGTGCTTCCACCGGCTATGGAGGAGTGTAGGCGCGATGCGCTCTTGGTAGCCACCCCTGAGGAGAGGCATCCGTTGGGGCGCTCAATCCTCCCTCCCCGCGACCGACGGCGATCCGAGTCCGTTCCCGAACCCGGGTCGCCGGCGTGGTATGAGGTGTGGCGTCTAGCGCCTCAACCCTCAGCGCCACCGGGCCGGCACATTACTCAATCTTGAAAGGCGGTTTTGCACAATGACTCCACCATTTGGCACCACAGGTGTGAAAACACATTTCTGGCAGGATGTGAAAAATGCCAGCTGTACTGTTCATGAGGTGGTGTGAAAAAATACCAATGCTGAACATCTGGAGTAAAAATATGAAAAATTGGCGAAGTTATGAATGTGCATAGAAACTGTGCAATGCACGCCCATAATGCAATCATTTTTTGTAATTGTTTCACCAAATTTTCAACATGGGCATTTTTGAACCTCTCCTCATGAACAGTGGCACTGTGATTTTGTTAATCTGTCCAGAAAGTTGATTTCTTACAGCAATTGCGCCATTCTACATCACAGGTGTGAAAACACATTTCAGGAAGGATGTGAAAAATGACAGCTATACTGTTCATAATGAGGTATGAAAAAATGGCAATTTTGAAAACCTGGAGAGAAAATATTTAAAATTGATGAAGTTACAAGTGTGCATAGAAACTGCACAATGCACGCTTTTAGCAGTCATCATTTTGAATTTATTTCACCAAATTTTTAACATGGGCTTTTTGGGACCTCGCCTCATGAACAGTGGCAGTGTTTTTCCATTAATCGATTCCGGAAAGTGATTCTGCACAGTGACCGCGAAATCACCTTTCATGACTGAGAAACTAAATGACAGTGACATGTTCATGAGGCGGTGTCCCAAGAACCCCATCTTGAAAATTTGGGGCCAAAATTCCAAAAAATGGCTACGATATCATCCTAAGTTTAAACCCCCGTTGCCTCCCATTATGAAGCTTACCGTCATTTCTTCAGTTCATAGCTCACTTTGAAGACTGCAGATGTGTCCTGGTTCAGAGAAGATCATGACTCCCAACCTCAGGAGGGTAAGTGTGGGCGAGGGGGTTTGAGGAGTGGGAGCACAGAGGAGGGTTGGGATGGGGGAGGGGGATGAAAGAGACAACAGTGGACCATTTCTTGTTTGTAGGGGGAAAAAAAAGACCGCTAGGGAAGGTTTTCTTCATTTACAGGTTAAAAACAAAAATAGGCACACTGGGGTGGGCTCCCAGTGTGCCATAACTTTTGGGGGATGCCAACTCTGGGATTGGGCACCCGATGTTGGCAAGGCGTATGGGGGTGCATCTGACACTGGGAGTGGGCCTCCCAGTGTCAGAAAGGAAAGGAGAAACTGTTTAACCAGGAAAGACACACAAAGAGGAAAGACATACTTCAAGGGGAGATACCTACATGGGTATTGAGCACCTGATGTCAGCCTTTTGGGAGGGTGTGGCGGATGGCATGAGATGCCATATTTATTGAAATGTTTCACCAGGAAAGGCACATAATGGAGGTGAGTCATCTGCCACTGCAATGACGAGCCTGTCTCTGATTGCAGAGGCAGATTTGTTTCAACTCCGTGGCTCTCTCTGAAACTGCTGTCATTGGCAGCATGCTTACTGGTTGGAGGCTGAGAGACATACCCACTAAAGCATCCCTTGTATTGGCCACAACACACCTCTGAAATGTACTACTACCACAAGATGTTGTTTGTGCGTGTGCACAAGTCAACATAAAAAAGGTAAAAAATAATCAAAAATATACAATTAGTTTTCCAAATATATATGTGTTTTACAATATTCATGGCCTTAGATTTGATCGATGTAATATACGTGCATCAGCCTGAATAAGCGAAGAGTAACAGTAACTCTTAATGTTACAGTTAAATGTATTAAATGTGATTTGCTGATGCATATGCGTTCAGGTTTTTATTGCAGTGTACAACTCAGTTTCCATGTTTCCCAGTTTCAGTTCAATTCTGATTGTAATTCACTCATTTTAGATTCCAAGATATTGTTACATTTTGCTAGCTAGTACAGTGTATTGTATTTTATTATTTTCTTGTATTTTCATTTTCCTACAGAGGTCCTCTTTTTCTTTTTTCTTCCTCCTTGGGGACTGTGGGCAGGACTCTCACCCCTGCCTTCAACATGTGATCATCCACTGCTCCCCCCGGGTATCACTGAGCTCCCTATATACCCCACAGATTTCCCCCTTGGCAAGGCCAGGAAGGGGAAGGCTATCCTCCCCCCATCCAGTGCAACAATCCAAATAGGGGCTGATAAGGAAATCCAGCAGTGGAGCAGGAAGCTGGTTGGCTTGACAGGGCTTCACTAAGCCTGCGGTCTCCCTCTTTTCTGTTTTCTCTGTTCCTCCCTCTTCCCCTGTGGCATGAGTGTATGCAAGTAGAGGCACATGCACGCCACATACCCTCATGTGTATGCCTCCCTGCTCAGACACCGACACCTGGCATTCACCAAGGGGCAGCCACGGAGTGGGATGACAAACCATCCTTCCCTTCCCAGGAGAGGAGAGCAGTCCACTGGACACTTGATCCTCTCCCTCACCTGCCAACCACCAGTAACCTGAAGTCATTCCCGGTCACCGTTGTGGCACAAGGTATGACATCCAGCACCTTAACCCTCAGTGCCACTAGGCTGGCTACAGAGTTTCTCTTTTAAAAAATCATACTGGTAGAAAGTCAAATTCCATGTTAACAACACTTTATAGAAAGTGAAAAATATATATTTAGAAATAAAAATAAAATCTATCACTGACTCCTATGTTAAATGATGGGTCTTCTAAACACAGATTATTACTGTTCTGAAACCATGTCATTAATATTGCAAGTCCATTAGTTTGTTTAATCTTGTTCACACTTAATTTTTTGAAAATTCTGTGATATTATCACTTTGCAACAACACATGCAACACAAAACATGACTCCCAGGCTTGCACTTCCTTTTGAAAGATGAGAAGCTTTGAAACGTCAACTATTATATTGGATACACAGTAATCAGATGCTAGCTTTAGGCAAATTCTTTCAGTCAACATGCTGCTTATATACGTAATACCAGACCTCATTGTACAATGTGGTTGTTAAAAATCATTTAATAAAGGCTATCTGAGTTTTAAATTAATTTTCTAAGGTGCACCTAGAATAAAGTTATACAGCTACTGTACAGTGCTAGCAATTTGCTAGCCACAAGCATTAATTTTTACTCTATTTGATCTCAGAGACTGTCCAAGTTGACTTTCCTATTAGAAAACCTATGCTATGTAACCAATGCTATGTAACCAAAAACACTATGTATGTCTTTATGTGACGAAGTACCTTTGGAAACAGCCTCTGGCTCAAAGGTTGTAAAATGATTTTACAAATAAATAAATAAATAAATAAAGGTTGATTACACAAGCAGTTAACAGTTGTTGACAGAGTAGTTCATTGTATTGTAATTCTGTAAGACAAGTCTTGACTTCACTTACCTGCATCGTTCTAGTGACTGGTGTATCATTTACAAAATTTGAGATGGGCACCAAGCCAGCAATGATCTTCTTAAAACATTATGAAGAACCCTATGCCAAAAAAGACTGGGCTGGCTATGTAGCCTGTCAATGAGAAAAAGTGGACAAAAGTGCTTAAGAGCAGTGGGGGCAGTTCTCATGAGGGATGTGCAACATAGAACTGAGGGATGAGAACACCTACTCACCATTATGAGCAAGGTCCACAAAAGCACCAGAAGGTCTATGCAACCATCTAGTGAAAGCGAGTAGGCACTTACATGCCAACTTTACAGAAGCTGACAAAAAGCTTATCCACAGACAATTGTATGTGCAGTGCGGAAAGGAAGTGCAAAGTCTCCATGCTTTCTCCCTAAACTCCAGTGATTGGGATGTTCTAAGACATAAACACTATATAGTTATGCTAATGTACTTCCACTGTGTGAAATAGGTGTTTTGACATATGGAAAACAGTGCATCACAATATGTGAAATGAGGGGCAGCAATAATATTCCAAAGGGTCAAAAACAACTTCACACATCAGCCTTGCACAGCAGTAACACAGGCATACTGTTAGACCCTGCATGAGTAAAATGCACTGTATCACAGGCTTCCAACACACTATCACCCCACCTTTGTCAAGTCATTTAAATGGCATGATGAGAATTCCAAACTGAGTGTCACATTTGCTCAATGCACTCTGCACACACATCAAGAAATACAGTACATAGACAAGGGAGCCAGCAAGTGCAGCATCAGTATAGTGTAAAGATGTACAGGTCTGTAGCACAGTCTACATGAATGGTCCTATGCAGTTTTCCTCCAGCCCCTAATACTCCTTATAATATCTGTCCACAACTATCAGATAGTGGTAACATACCCCTCACTATTGAAATGCTACTCCACCCAGGCATCCAATGTAGGATGACTGTGATGCCTTTTCAATAGCATGCACCCAGAATAAAATAGACAAGGATGCCTGTTCCCCTGGATCCCTTGGGTGTTAGTCAAGCTGGTCATTCACATCTTTGCTGCTTACAAGTATTCACCTCACTTCACCAAAGTATCTCTAAGAAGACAAAATACCACAAAAACACTACTGCAAACATTGGCAGTGATGCCAGGGCCCCATCCCCCAATCAGTCAATGACCATGGATAGCTCTGTGATGTATTTGACTGTGCTATGTTAATCAACAAAGGCCCAAACTGCCCACACCAGCATGAAGGGATGATGCAGGCATGACCTGAACCGACCAACTATCCTGCAGCTTCAGGGTCATTACAGCTGATTGACAAAGGGAATGTTGCTGATACAGTGGTAATCACTCAAACGCTTACCGGTAGCACGGTATACCAAGCGTTGCACAAATGCAGTACCTGTTGAACAACATGTACACCGCTACCTCACAATAATGTGTGTTGCGCAGCACTGGGATACTTTTGTGTGACTACCACTGTATATTACTACAGACAATGCTGCAATGTAATGAGAAGCACAGTATATAGCAGACAGTCAGGTACTGTACATGTAGTGACCAGATGCTAAATTGACCTACCTGTACAGAAATGCAAAATCACATATAACCCCATAATGCCAAGCATCATGAGATATATATGCAAATCACCAATTTGGGAAACCTTTCCTTAATTATTTTGTACTGAGGTGCTGTGACTTTTTTGTTGTTGTTGTTGTTGTTGTTATTGTTGTTGTTAGCTACCATTACATGGTCTGTGACCTTTCATACATTAATGTATTTGTTCATTTTGACCAGGAAAAGCATACTCAGTTATCATAGCTTTGTTTCCTGGTGTGTCATGGAGGGTGGGTTATGTGGACTTGTTTTATTGACAAGGGAATGTTGGCCAAGTCACTGGGGAAACTCCAGTACTCTTCATGGACAAGTGCCATGGTGACTGACAGTGACCAGATATGTGCAAAAGAGACCTTGATTTAACATCTCATACATGGCCCTACACAATCTTGAAGTGGCATTAGGCAACTACCAAAAGACAGAGGTGCATACTGGGCTCTCCAGGTTCACTATTCCTGGGACTAACATCTGTGTTACCATGACCAGGTGTACCAGATCCACTGTCATGCACATTATAATGGGACTCCATGAATAGCCAAGTCCTGTACATAGTGTAGTGATGTGTGCTTTATGGATTTGGGTTCACAGTCACTTTTTACATCCAGTTCCTGGGATACAGCATACTACGTATGATGACCTGCCAGTCATAATGCACAGTGTATAACAACCATGTGTCTCTGTAGTGTACAGGATGTGGCCCATGCACTTACCTTTCACACACAGTGGACAGGATATAGGATAGGTGTAATGATCCTGAATCTTGTGATCAGACTGTAACTCATTGTCTACTATGACAGCATCCGCAGCTCCTGATCTTCCCTGCTAGTTCAACCTGCAGACAGTCAGCAGAGGGCTTTTGGGTATATGTATTGCAGACTGGAAGGCATTTTTCACCCTTGTGAGTAACATGCTTACACTCCATTACATGTACATTTTGCATCGTTTTTGTGGTTGATTGTACAGGGAGTGAGTATGTATTTTCACATTTTATAGGGCAGTGATGTGATAACAGTGCAGCTGATGAAGGAGCCCAAGGGTCAGCACACTGTAAAGAGGCAGTATACCCTTGTGTTCTGAAACAGCCCACCCCCAATCCTATCGCTGCCTGATAGTTCCACAGTGCATATGTCATTGTTGACTATACATAACAGCCACTGAGGAATTTGACTTTTTTTTTTAATATTTTGGCTGTTTATTTTATTACCCACTGTTGGCTATTGTTTTTTATGCCATAATAACAGGTGTCCACGTACAAAATGACTAATAATGTTAAATGGCTAAAACAAAAGAGGTTGTGGCTCAAAAAAAAAAAAGATTGTGATGAAGGCAAATAGCTAACTATTTTTTGTATCTAATTCCAAACCTGTTGTAGGGCCCTACTAGGCAGGATGTGGAAGCTTCAGGGCTACATGGTATGAATAATTCCTGCAGCACTGCAATACTAAAATATATCTGCATTGTACTGTAGTACTGTATGAACATCTATGTACAGTTCTTACATGTGCACTATGTCAGTTATGTTTTCCAGATTGACAACAATGGAAACTTGTATGGACTCTGACCCATCTCTATCTTCCCCAGTGAACCTGCTATTGACATCATTTTCTTACCTGTGGCATCACTTGCATCCATCATATCCTCTCTCATCATCCCTTTCAATCTCTGATTAACTTTGCATTTCTATAACACCTGTATAGTGTTGTTATGCTAAGTGTGCCTCATTAAAGTTCTTTTTTTTATTTTAATTTTTATTAAGAGACTGAATTACAGATACAAAGTGACACTGAGGTTCCAAAGAAACATGGAAGTAACTGGGATGAGTAATCCAGAAAATGATGACATTCTTACAATCACTTGGTGGTTACATATGTAAGACATTCTCACAACATAAAATACAAACACAGTGTAACAGTTTGCCTTTCCCAAGCCTCCTCCTGCCACATTAAAGTTCTGTGTTTATTGGTATTGTGTTACTGTGTTATTTCTGCATGTTCGTGGTACCACAATGTCATCTGTTTGAGTGATTGTGTGGTGGTCTGTATGTCTGTGGGTACATGCTATGGTCTTCTGTGGTTGGTACATGTGCTGGGATCTCTGTAGGCAGTGGCACAACTCTGCTACAAGGTGTACAGTCAGCTATGTGGTTGGTAATTGTGTGTACTATGTTCGGAAGACCATGAACATGTTGAGCATGTTGCATCCAAATAGGTTGATATGCTATTGTTCCCTATCCCTTTGTACTATGTGGTGTATACACACTTGTAATGATATCCTTGTGTGTTGGCACATGCCAGCTGTGTGTGTGTGTGTTTGGCACAGACTTCATTTTACATTTGCTGTGCATTGACAGATGTGCAAGCACACACATCTGCAATGTCATCACCACATACTGCATGTTTGCAGATACTGTATATGTGATATACCTAATACAACTTATACACCCACCCTTTCCACTACTTTGGCCATAGTCACAGCAGCAACACATGGTTATGGCATTTTAATAATAAAATGTGTGCAAATATCTAGGGGTCATTCTTTGGTTGTTGTGCATCTCTCAAAACTGCACACATAATTCAGCCATCCTCAGGCACTGAGGGTTGAGATGCTGGATGCCACACCTCGTGCCGTGACAGTGAACCAGGTTCGGGAATGGACTCGGGTCACTCAAGGGTCAGCAGAGGTGAGGAAAAATTGAGCACCTGTAGACAGCTCTTTTTCCTCAGGGAGGGGAGATAGTGCAGTGCACTGTAGACTGACACCAAATGATGGCTGGGTGTCAGCACAGGCACATTGTCCAGCAGAGAGAAGGACTCATGCCCAGGGTGTATTGCTGCTTCCATGAAGGTGAAGGCCAGCTGTACTGCCCCTCGCATCGTGCATGGGTCCAGGGGAGAAAATGGAAAATGATGGCAGCTGACGGGGTCCATGATGACCTGACACATTCCCCCCTGCAAATTGCTGTCCCTGACATCTGGATTTGTGCTTGGGAGGGGAGTAAGCCAGCAGTCCTCTGATTTGCCCTGCCATGTGGGGCAATCTGTGGGGCAATTAGGGGGTCCAGCTATGCTGGGGATGGTCAGGTCAGAGAACAAGCCCCTCTGAGGGAGGGCCAGAGCCACCTGTCGGCTCTGCGGAGGAGCGGAAAATTACTAATAAAATAAACCAAAAAAAAAATTGCACGCATAATTTAAAGCCTCAGTCTCAGCATAAGGAATTGTGAATGTGCAAATAGTTGTGAGGTTTAAATTACTGGTAGAAAGATCTAGTAAGTAGGGGGAGTGGCTTAGCTAGAAGGAAGCTACATTTAAAGACTGCCTTAGAAAGATTCTGCTAATATCTTGGCAGAAGACACCAGGAGAAAGGACTGCTGTGTGACTGGACTTCTCTGCTGGGACTATATTGCCCTCCTTCCCTCCCCTCCACCCCCCACCCAAAGCTAGTTCTATTTTTATAGGCACAGGATTTGACTGACAACAGGAACTTCCTGTTTGGGAGCAGGAAGTGAGTGATCACAGAACCACCAAAGACCCACCATCCTAGAAGGGCAGGAGTAGCTCTCCGGCCCCCTCTAGCTGCTGGAGGTCTGCCTCTGAGCAAATAAGTGGTCCACTGAGAAATATAGGATATTCTTGTCTCAGAACAGGACAATCAGGAGCTTAAAGGACACACAGGCAGAAAGTAAGGAGAGAGAGAGAAAAAAAAAACAGAGGAAAGAGTAAGGATTGAAAACAATTAAGGGGCCAGAAATAAGACATGATTGGAGTGGTGCAGTGCAGTGGCTGTGGAGCAGCAGTCTTCCGGGAGACGTTCTGGAGGATGCGGTGTTGTCCCATCTGCAGGCACAGCTCTGAGCTGAGGGAGGAGGTTGTTCATCTCCAGGCTGAGTTGACCAGGATTTGTGGGACCTCCTCTTCCATCCAAGGACCACCAGTGCCACTGCCGTTGCCTCAGAGGTTGCCAAGAAAGAGGAGCGGTTGGACCACAGTGGGCTCAGGGAGGGTGAGAGTGGTGGAACAGAGGTGCAACCCTCCAGCTGTACCTCTCCACAATTCCTAAGCCATTCTGGCAAAGTGTGGTTCCTCTATGGAGGCACCCGCAGTGGAGACAAAGGAGAATGCTGGGAACCTCCACAAAGGAGACCCACAGGAGGGTGGCAGGGGACCCTGCAGGGGAAGGAAACAACTCCTGGTGGGGAACTCCATTGTTAGGAAGGTAGAACTGGGGGAGGAAGGGGAGAGGGAGGTAAGGTGCCTGCCTGGCGTCATGGCTTGGAGGGACAGGGAGCGAATCCTCAGGATTGCCGGAGCAGCTGCACAGGGCAGGGAGCTGGATGTCATTGTCCACCTAGGGACAAATGATCTGGCTAAGAAAGGGATTATAGAAGTGCAGGAAGAGTTTGTGGAATTGGGGAGGGGCCTTAGTCAAGTAGCACGCACGGTAACCTTCTCGGAGGAGCTGCCCATCTATGGCATAGGAGAGGCTAGGGTGTTCCGCACCATGGGATTCAATCAGTGGTTGAAAAACTGGTGTGGAGCTCAGGGATTTGGCTTCATTGGGGACTGGGGGTCCACCTGGAGTGATGCAAGCCTATACTGGCATGATGGGCTGCATCTGTCCGGGAGGGGAACCAGGATCCTAGGTGATAGGTTTAAATGCTTCATTGGCAAGCTTTTAAACTAGCCAAGGAGGGAGGCACTGGAAAGGATCATGGAAATCCTAGCACCCTCCAAAT
Source organism: Neoceratodus forsteri (assembly GCA_016271365.2). Taxonomy (NCBI): domain Eukaryota; kingdom Metazoa; phylum Chordata; order Ceratodontiformes; family Ceratodontidae; genus Neoceratodus; species Neoceratodus forsteri. Next base: position 555,958,841 of record CM028135.1, on the reverse strand, counting down.
AATCACGGTAGTAAGTGCGGCAAACACCAACATAGAGGTGTCGATAGGGAGAAGGGCAGGGGTAAATGGAGAAAGTGACAAAGGCAAGAAGGACAGGGATGGGGAAAAAGGGAGTACAGCCATCAGGAAATGGAGGGTAATGAGTACCAATGCCCGTAGTCTGTGCAACAAGCTCCCTGAGCTGGTGGCCTTGATGGAAGAGGGATGCCTGGATATCATAGCAGTCACAGAAACATGGTACACAGAGAACCATGACTGGGATGTTAACATACCAGGGTACATAACCTACAGGAGAGACAGGCAGGGGAGAAGAGGGGGAGGAGTAGCTCTCTATATAAAGGAAGGGATAAAAGCAACTGAACAAAAGAGTAAATAGGGAGGAGAGGAGGCACTCTGGGTCACCTTGGAGGCTGGAAAGGGCACCATAATCTGCACAGGGGTTGTGTACAGACCCTCATGTCAGGGGGAAGGAATGGACAAGGATATGATAGAAGACATTCTTAGAATGGCAGAGAGAGGGGAGATACTATTGATGGGAGACCTGAATATGCCAGATGTTAACTGGAGTACATTTGCTGCAGCCATATCCAAGAGCAGGGCCATTCTTGATGCCCTACAGGTGGCAGGCATTAGACAGCTAGTTTCAGAACCCACTCATGAGGGAGCAATCTTAGACCTCATACTCAAACGGGGGCAGTGAGAGGATCTCAGATCTAGAAGTGGGTTGCCATCTGGGGACAAGTGACCATCAAACAGTGTAGTTCACGTTAAACTCAGCTACAGTGTCAAGCCATACAAAAGTGAGGGTACTGGACTTTAGGAGAGCTGACTTTGGCAAGATGGGAGAGTGCCTCAGAAAGCACTAGCAAACAGGCTAGAAGGAGGTGGAGCAACAATGGGAATCATCAAAACTGCCATCATAGAGGCAACAAGCCTTTGTGTGAAGCAAATAAACAAATCAAAATGAAAGAAAAAGCAACTATGGTTCTCAAAAGAGGTGGCTGTGAAAGTCAGGAAGAAAAGATAGCATTAACGAAGTATAAGGAAACACAGAAGGAGCAGGACAGAGAGCTGTACCAGTTAAGGCAGAAGGAAGCAGGGAGGGAAGTCAGAATAGCAAAGGCCCAAACTGAGGAAAAGATAGCCAACTCAGTTAAGAAGGGGGATAAAACCTTTTATAGGTACATCAGCGAGCGTAGAAAGACAAAGAGAGGGATAGCGAGGCTGAATAGAATGAACGGTGGGTGGGCAGAGGGGCACAGTGAAAAAGCAGGGATACTGAACTAATATTTCTGCTCAGTATTCACAAAAGAGGAGGGGGAAGTGCCTAATCCAATTAACAGAAGCACTCTTGATAGGGGGGTCGATCCCAGTCCTTTCACAGAAGGAAGGGTTCTGCAAGAACTCCTAAAACTGAAGGTGGACAAAGCAATGGGTCCTGATGGAATTCACCCCAGAATTCTAAAAGAATTAAGGGAGGAACTAGTGAAACCACTGGCTACTCTTTATAATAAATCATGGGAGGATGGTGTGGTACCCGAGGACTGGAGGAAGGCGGATGTGATTCCCCTTCACAAAAGTGGGACCAAGACAGAGGCAAGAAACTACAGACCTGTCAGTCTGACCTCTGTGGTAGGGAAAGTGATGGAGTCACTTCTGAAGGAAAGAATAGTTGAGTACCTAGAGGCCAGTGGAGCACAGGACCCAAGGCAGCATGGATTCACAGTGGGAAGGTCATGTCAGATGAATCTAATAGATTTCTTTGACTGGGTGACCAAAGTAGTAGACCAGGGAGGGGCTGTGAACATGGCCTACCTAGACTTTAGCAAGGCTTTTGACACAGTCCCACACAAAAGATTAATAGTCAAATTAACCAGCCTGGGAGTGGGTCCCAGGAAGGTAGCCTGGGTAAAACATTGGCTGCACAACAGGACACAGAAGGTAATTGTAAAAGGAGTCCACTCTGAAGAAAGAGAGGTAACTAGTGGGGTACCGCAGGGTTCAGTATTGGGTCCAGTCCTTTTTAATGTCTTCATCAGTGACATTGCAGAGGGACTGGAAGGAAAAGTATGCCTTTTTGCAGATGACACAAAGATCTGCAACAGGGTTGATACCCAAGGAGGCGTGGAAAGGATGAAAAGGGACTTGGCAAGGTTGGAGAAATGGTCAGAAGTATGGCAGCTAGGATTCAATGCAAAGAAGTGCAAAATAATGCACCTGGGAAACAAGAACCCAGGGGAAGAATACACAATGGTGGGGAGGTAGTAACAACAACAAAAATGGAACGGGACCTGAGGTAATCATATCAGATGACCTTAAGGTTAGCAAGCAATGTGAGAAGGCAGTAGGGAGGGCTGGGGGTATACTGGGATGTATAGGGAGAGGCATCACCAGCAGAAAACAGGAAGTTGTTATCCCTCTGTACAGACAGTTGGTGAGACCCCATCTGGAGTACTGTGTCCAGTTCTGGAGACCCCATCTCCGAAAGACATAGACAGGATAGAGGTAGTCAGAGGAGGGCAACTAAAATGGTGCAGGGTCTGCAAGAGAAGCCATATGAGAGAGACTAAAGGAGCTTAATATGTATACCCTTGATGAAAGAAGGGAGAGGGAGGGAGGACATGATAGAAACTTTTAAGTACCTCAGTGGAATCAACAAAGTCCAAGAGGGTAGCATCTTTCAGAAAAAGAGACTTGCAAGAACAAGGGCACACAATTTAAAGATAGAAGGAGGGCGGTTCAGGGGCAATGTGAGGAAGTATTATTTCACAAAGAGGGTAGTTGATGCAGGGAATAGCCTTCCTGAGGAGGTTGTGGGGTCTAAAACTGTGGGAGAATTCAAGAATGCATGGGACAGACATAAGGCAATTCTTGTGAGGGGTAGGAAGAAATAGGCTGTTGGTTAACTAGGATCTACGGCCTATCCTGTAGGTAGGGAAATGGGCAGACTAAATGGCCCAAGCGGTCCTTATCTGCCGTCAAAATCTATGTTTCTATGTTTCTATGTTTCTATGCTGACAAGGCTTCCCCAGAACAGACATCATCTGATCCAATATAGGCTGAGAATGGAAAAACATAGACATGTATTCTGTCTACTCAGGACTCCTCAGTGTACTGCAGTCATTGCCTCAGTAAGGTATACAGTCAGAACCCCACAGCAATTGATATTTAGAACACTTAGAGTGAGCACACCAAAGAGGAAGTTTGCAGTAAGAGTAACCCCTGAAAAAATTGGTGGTTTTGATCATGAAGCACTGAATGAACTTTTTTCCACTGCCTCTGCACTTCACATGCAGGTTTTTCAGCTGTGTTTTTTTGCTATATAGGTTTTTAAGACATGATGCCATTGTTGTAATGCTAAAATATTACCTGCTTTGAAAGATATTTGCATTAGCCTTGCACTGATATTGAAGAAACTGCATCTACTTTTGCACCTGTCTAAATTAAACTGCTCCTGTGTTAATAAAGCTGAATGGTGAATTCCATCTATGTATGTATGTGCTGTGTTTGTTTGAGAAGTTGGATCATGGATAGGAATGCAAGCATCCTTCAACTTGAGTGCAGACAAGTGATTCTTCTATGGGAGAGAGTGGTGAGTTTGAACTCAGTAGGTTATCCAGTCAAAACCCAAAAGCAACTGACATTTAGAACACTTAGCATGAGCAAAACAAAGAGAAAGTTTGCAGTAAGAGTAGTAGTCTCAAACAAAAGGCTGCTCAGTCTGGCTTTGTGCTCACAGACTTAAAACTGTGTAAAAATTAAATGGGTCCAGCACTCCAGTCGACACCTGTGAAGGGGCTGTTGTGCCAGTATGTGTTTCACAGAGTCTCTGCTCTGCACATGTGGGGACCTCCACACATCAATGAAACCAGTTGACTGGCCCTCTCTTCACCAGATACTTTTCCATGATCATGGCTACATGGGCTGATTGGATGGAGCAGGACAGGTGGCAGATGTGGCCACAACCTGAGAAAATTCTAAACAGTGCAGTAGGCCAGTAGAGGGTGTGGACTGCATTAGTGGCTATTTGCCCTCATCAGCCTTAGTCGTCATCATGCCTAGGATCCTCCAGGGTGCGCTGGTGGCAGTACTGGGACAGACCGGCAACATTGCAATGTCAGTGGCTCAGTAGGTAGCACACTTGCATCTGAGGCCGGGAGATCAGAGGACTGTGGGTTCAGTTCCCACATCTAGCACTTGGGTTAATATCCCAGTACTGACACTGTAGTGTAGCATGAGAGGGGTGCTGCACTTCTGAGGTGCCGTCTTTCGGATGAGACGTTAAACCGAGGTCCCATCTGCCTGGATTGGTGGTAGTTCAGGTGGATGTTAAAGATCCCATGGCACTTATTGAAAAAAGAGTAGCCAAATTTCCCTCATTCACTAAAAATACCACCAACAGCTTAATCTGGTTCAAGGTCAGTTGGCATTCATCTGTATTCCCCTTCCCTGGGTCATGCCTGAAAATAGGCAGGATTTGTCTAGTGCACTTACCCGGTCAACAAAAACTAAATAAATAAATTTACATTTTTGATGGCACTGTGACAGGGATAAGGCAGTCCTTAGAAAACTTCCATATTCCATAATCCCCTGTACTCTACAGAATCTGGGTTCCACTGACAAACTGGCATAGGAATCTCATTGGATGCCTGTTGTGCAGATCAGCATCTCCTCTCCTGCCACCTCTTGACCCCATTCACGAATCTGCACTAGCGGAACATGACGGGCAGGAGTCATGGATGTCATCTGGTACAGGTGGGCACTGATGCAAGGTGGTGAGGATACTCTTCCTTTGAACATATCCTGTCTTCCTTCTGGATCCAGCCCTTAATATAGTTAGGCAGCTTCTTTGATAGTGCAGTTCAGAGGGTAAAGTATTAAACTGTCAACTTATGATGCCCTGTCTTTCTTGGTTCAAATCTCTCCACCACAGTCAACATCACTTGTGACTCTTAGTGCTGGAAATGTAATTAATCTTTTAACTCATTAACCCCCATTACACACCTTCCTCTCTTTGTCTTTGTCTATTTTCTATAGTCACCATTTACTTTGTTGGTGATTGTGGCCATTTGATTGACTTTTTGACATCTCTAAAAATAAGTTTTTATTCGGTGTATTTTTTACAGGAGGAACTGTTGCTCCAAGGGATTGTTGTTATTTGGTTATAATTGTTTTATATGTATACAGTTTGTTTTTAATGTGCATTTAAATGATTTACTATGATCAAAGAAAGGTGATTGTAAGGTCAGTGTCACTCAGAAGAGTAAGCACTTGATTGTGACATTTTCAGACACAAGCTTTCTGGGTTCAAATCACTCTTCACTGTTAACATTTTCTGTGGCTTTTAGTGATGGAGATTTCTTTGTTTATTTTCCAAAAGGAAGGCTCTGCCCCTTTTAAAAAAAAAAATAACACCCTCCCCTTTTTCATGCTTGAATGTTGCAATCATTGTTTACCTCTTAGTAATGGGGTGGGTGAAAGTTACGAATTCCACCTTAGGGGAACTTTCGCAGAATTTCAGAAATTTGGCAACAGTTTTTCGCACTTTCGTTCATGGCGAGATTGGAATTTTCCAACTGTTTTTTGCAGATTTTCCTCTTTTCCACAGACATTTGTGGCTGAACTGCAGAAAAATACATTAAACTGTGGAATTTATTCCATCCGCAGTTTAATGTATTATTTTGTGATATAGCCCCCCAACCTACCCCTGCCGATCACTGGTCCCTGGTGTCTAGTGGCCCCCCCATTGATCACTGGCCTCATGTAAAATCTATCCCTGCCCTGGTTTCTACTGCCCCCTTCCCCCACCATTGCTGGCACCATGTAAAAAAAAATCCCTGGTGTTTAGTGGTTCCCCCCACCTGTGGATCACCGGCCCCACAGAAATAAATGAAATTACTGGTGTCTAGTGGCCCTGCCCCACCCAATGATTGCCAGCCCCATATAAAAAAAAGCATTGCTGTCTGGTGCCCCCAACCACCCTTTGCCATATAAAAATAAAATCCCTATTGTCTAGTGATCCCAAAACTTACAAAGTTGCAGCACTCAGGTAAACAAAACTCCAAAAGTCCAATTTAAAGTGCAAATGCTGAGAACTTTATTCTTAATAAACATAGAAACATAGAATTTGATGGCAGATAAGGACCACTTGGTCCACCCAGTCTGCCCATTTCCCTACCTAATGGATAAGCTGCAGATCCTAGTTAACCAATAGCCTACTTCTTCCTACCCCCATCTACTAGAATTGCCTTATGACGGTCCCATGCATTCTTGAAATCCCCACAGTTTTTGACTCCACAACCTCCTCCAGACAGCTGTTCCATTCATCCACAACCCTCTCCATGAAAAAATACTTCCTCACATTACCTCTGAGCCACCCCCCCCTCAATCTTCAAATTGTGCCCCCTTCTTCTTGCACACTTCTTTTTCTGAAAGATGCTACCCTCTTGGACTTTGTTGATTCCCTTGAGGTACTTGAAAGTTTCTATCATGTCACTCCTCTCCCTCCTTTCTGCAAGGCTATACACATTAAGATCCTTAAGTCTCTCTTCATATGTCTTCTGGTGCAGACCTCCACCATTTTAGTTGCCCTCCTCTGGACTGCCTCTGTCCTGTCTATATCTTTGCAGAGATTGGGTCTCCAGAATTGCACGCAGCACTCCAGACGGGGTCTCACTAGTTGTCTTGGCCAAATTGTAGCCACATGAACAATACCCCAGCACTTCGGCAGTTAGGCCTTCATTAGGGGTGTATGGCTTTCGAGCAAAAGGGCCCATTTTTAAATCCAAAAGGGCTATGACATCATTACAAAGTGACAAAGTGCAATGACAATACAAACACATAAAATATTCTTAAATTCAAACTACAAAAGAGACTATTTACAAAGACATTATAATAACAATAATGTTTTAGCTCTACAATAAACCATTTCTATCATTCTTGAATATATATTGCAAATTGGAGCTTGAATAAAATAATTTCTTTCAAACCTTTTTTTCAGTGCTGATAAATTTGTCATTTCATGTGCAAAGAACTATATCATGAGAAACAAGGCTGTTGAGGAAAGCAGAAGAAGAAGAAGAAGAAGAAAGGGGGAGAAGGTGATAGAGGGCAGGGGATAAAGGAGGGGGGATGGAGGATTTTATAAGTCCTGGATAGAAGTAAAAAGATGCAAAGAGCATAAAAGTTGCAAAGGTGTGATTGCCCTGTATACTGTATATATCTCCATCAATGGTGGGGATACACATACAGTAAGTGTAAATTCATTCCATGGCTCCTAGAAGAAAGCACAAAAGAGAGTGATAAGTTAAAACATAGAAAGGGTTCCGTGACAGACAATATTATTAAATTTTTATCTTTCTTCAAAAACAGTGTCAGATCCCATTGTTCATTTAAACGATCTGGTTTTACACTCTGAAATCTGTATAGCTATTAACTTTCTTTACTAAGCAGTTTGTTCCCTCTGTCTCCCTGATATGCCAGTGATTTCTGTCGATCTATGCCCATACATTTTATTTCATTAGCATCTGATCCATGTTTTTGATTAAAATGTAGACCCACAGAAGTATCTTTTCTCACATTGATTATATTTCTTACATGCTCCTGTATCCTAGATTTCAGTATTCTAGTAGTGTGGCCTACAGTATGTATAGTCAATTGCATGGACACCATAGCACATAAACCACTCGCTCGGTTTGTGTGCAGATATTTCTCCGAAGTTAATATAACTCATAGAGAATGCCAGGGCACATTAATGGAGAAGACACATAACAAAGCTTTGATTGGGAGCAGCCGGAGATGCTGAACAGTAAACAAAACAAGGCAAGGGAGTGTCTGAGAATCAAAGAGGGAGTTACTCCTGAGGCAAGTGATGCTAAATCTGTTTCTCATGATACAGTTCTTTGCACATGAAATGACAAGTTTATCAGAAATGAAAAACGAGGTTTTGAAAGAAATGATTTCATTCAAGCTCCAATTTGCAATATATATTCAAGAATGATAGAAAAGGTTTATTGTAGAGCTAGAATATTATTATTACAATGTCTTTGTGAATAGTCTATTTTGTATTTTGTATTTAAGAATATTATATGTGTTTGTATTGTCATTGCACTTTGTCACTTTGTAATGATGTCATAGCCCTTTGGATTTAAAAATGGGCTTGTTTGCTCTGAAGCCACACCCCCTAATGAAGGCCTAACTGCCCAAGAGCTGCGGTATTGCTGATGTGGCTTTGATTTGGCCAAGAATAAAGTTCACAGCATTTGCACTTTAAATTGTACTTTTGGCATTTTGTTTACCTGAGTGCTGCAACTTGTGAGTTTTAGATTCTACTAGGATTTTGCAACCCTCTTGCAGCACCCACTTCCATAGTGGTTGCATGGCTATCTTCTGGAATTGTCCAGTGGTCCTCCCCCCACCCGCCAATTGTATGCCCAAAATGTAGGGAAAAAAAATTCTAATTTTCCCTCCCTGGTGTCTAGTGGACCCCCCATTCCTATCTCCAATCCCCTTTTAAAACACTGTCCCTCATTCTTCCTTGGTGTCTGTTGAACCCCCACCTCCCACCCTGGCAGATAGTCCATCACCACCCTGCTTTCCCCCATCAGAACCCCGAGCGGGTGACCAGCACAGCCCTCCTTTCTCCTCAACAGCTGGCTGCCCACTTAGCTGAATGAGTGATACAGAAAGTAATTTGATATTCCTGTTAGTTGATAGTAGTTTCTTATAGAGAAACTCTCCATGGGATCAATAACCTTTTTGTATACAGCTACCCTGTTACCCCTTCTTTAAATATTTAGATACACTATATATGAATGCTAAACATGTTTTTGCAATTTAATATTATACTTGAAAGACTATAAACCCCTTTTTCAAAACATACAGGGAGGCAAGAAAAAAGCTTTATATCCCATTTTCAATTTTTGTTGGCGTTCATGAACTACAGTATGCAAGTATGTGCCTAAAATATAGTAGTTATATGATGAGATATACTGTATTTAAACTGCTATAATCAATAGCATATTAAGTAGAGCTGATCTTTTTTTAAACTTTAGAACCATGAGTCTTGAGAAAACCAGTTAATTTAGCTGAAACATTGGCAACTAGAGACATAGACAATGTCATCAGAAAAAGACCATCCAATCCATCCAATCTGCCTTGTTATACTCTATGGTATCATGGAAAATAATGCCTAGATGAAGTTTATGCTCTCAGTTCTTCCCCTACCCTCTGCCTTACTGCTACCCTTACTAATAACTAGAAATCCCTCAACTTTGTCCCAGCTGTGCTTGAATCCATTGATGACATTTGCACCCACCAATTCAGCCAGTAGGCTGTTCCATGACTCATCATCCATCTCTGTAAAATAAAACTTTCTCAATCCCTCCAGAATCTCCCCCTTGTTAGCATCACTCCATGTCCTCATTTTTTTAATTCACCACTCCTGGTTAATAGTTCCTCAGTTTACATTATTCCTTCATGAACTTGAAGGTTTCTGCCATGTCTCCCCTCTCCATTCTGGTCTCCAGTTAGTATATATTCAGCTCTGGAAGCCTTTCCTCATGTCTGCCCTCATGCCCTGTTGGTCCTGAACCATTTTGTTTATACTACTCTGCACCATCTCCAGCCTATCTTTGTCTTTCCTTAGGTGGGACTCCGGAACTGTGCACAGTATTCTAGATGTGGCCTCACAAGTGTTCTATAAAGAGGTACAGTTGTATTACTTCTTTCTTCCTGCCTTTGAAACCCCTCCCAATACACCCCAGCAATCTTGCCACCTTTCTGTAGGTATTTTTGCACAGGTTGGATTGTTTTAGGGTTCACTTATGACAACTCCAATGTCTCTTTGCTCAAAAGTACTGTAGAGCTTAACCCTCCCTTCCAATATTCCATCCTGTGGTTCTTATTCCCTATGTGCATTTATCACTTTGCACTTATTGGTGTTGAATTTCACCTTCCAGATTTTGCCCATCTTTCTAAAATTTGAATGTCCCTCTGCCACTCACTTACCCTCTCCCCATTGTCCCCCATGCCACAGAGCTTACTGTCATCTGCAAAAAGACACATCCTGACCTAAATGCTACTGCTATATTGCTGATGACCATATTGAAACGGACTGGTCCCAGGACTGATCCTTGTGGCAACCAGCTTATGACCTCCCTCTATCCTGACTTGATCCCATTTACCACCACTTTCTTCTGTCTCTTACTCAGTCAACATCCCACCCATCACTCTTTGCTGCAGCACCTAGATCCTCTATATTTTTAGCACCATTCTATGTGGCATTCAGATGAATGCTTTGCTGAAGTCAAATAATAGTAAATCCGCTGATTATTCCTTATCTACTGCCCTAGTGTCAAAGAATATTATTAGGTTCGCCTGACATGACCTCCCCAGAACAAACACATGCTGCATACTATCCTGGATCCCATTTCTCTCACTGACTAGTGTCTCCATCAGTTTTTACACAATAGCGGTAAGACTGATTGGCCTGTAGTTACCCGGTTGCTGCATGTCACCTCCCTTGTGGAGTAGAGCTACATCTGCTACCCTCCAATCTTTTGAATCTTCCCCTGACTGTATTGAGTTACTGAACAGCCCTGCCAGGGGTCATTCATTTCCAGTGTTACTTCCCTGAGCTGCCTTATTTGCAGTCCATCTGGCACTGGGGCCTTATCTACATTGTGGACCATAAGCCCTTTTCTGACCCTTTCCATTGCGATTATCACCTGCCCATTTCTGAGATTCCCCTTTCAGCAGCATCTATGCCACTTTCTAGAAAGGGCCTGCTATCCTCAAAAGTAAATACAGAGCAGAAGTAATCATAAAGCATAGCTGCATTCTTTTCATAATCCTCAGTTATCTGCCCCTTCTGTCAACTTTACAATTCCTCTTTTATCTTCCCTTTTTGACAAATGTAGCTAATAAACTGTTTTCCCCCCTTTAACCCCCACCTTCAGTACACAACTCAGTGACTGCTTTTGCATAACTAACAGTCTTCTTGATTTCACTTTGTGAGCGGGTGTGGGTAGTGACAACACTTGACACAAGTTTTTCTCTTAAAACTACACCAATTGATGTAGTGACTTTTATTAAAGCAAACAAAATAAAGAAAACTTCAGGAAAACAAGAAAATAAACTTCATTCCAAAAGAAATAGCTTCAGATATTCTTCTCTGGAAAACAAAATGTCACAGAGTGGTACTCTGCCCTCTCAGCATACCACCATCATCTGTGCTCCACAACCCATCTGCCCACATACCGAGTCCCAGTCTTTATATACTGAAAACCGTGACATCATCAATCATGTGATCTGCCCCTAATCATGACATCACCAGAAATGTATAATAAATAGAGTCCACTAGGGGCCTGCAGCCTTAGGAAACTCATTTTCATCTGAGCAGGCATCAAGGGCACATCTGAGCAGGCCTCAAGAACATACAGGTACCTCTTTGATTTCTTGTTTAAATTAACTTGAAAACAACATATATTATGGTGAAAGCAACCACCCCTTTCGATGTTTCAACCAGGCTTTGCTTTACTGCATCTTACTTAAACAGTATGAATTGTTTTCAAGCTTCCCTTTAAAAAACTGAAAGGGATGTGGCTTACTTTGCTTACTTCCCAGTATTCATTTAGCCAAAACAGGCAGCTAGGTTAGCCTCTACAGTACCACCACCTAGACAAAAAGTAGAAAATTAGCGGGTTAGAAAAGAGAAGAATACCACAATAGGAGGCCACCCCATTGTGGTAGAAAGGTGAAAAAAAGATCAAGGGAGACCTATAGAGAACACAAGTACTACTGCAGTAGATTTTTTTAGAAATAGGGTCCAGGGTAGAGAGGAATGTCTAGTGGTGATGGGGGGTCCACATAAACTGTCACATACCCCCAAGGTTAGCGAAAACCAGTAGCAGAAGAGACATGACTGGTTTTAAGACAACTTCCTCCTCTAAGTGGGTAGGATGGAGCTTTCACCATCCTCTCTTGAAAGCTCCACCCCAGGCACCCTAAAAAAACATGAACATGGTCCAAGTCTTTCTAAAGAGGACCATTGTATCTTCCTTCATTAGTTTATTATAACAACTAAATATTTTGCCCTGGGGTGTCTGTACAATTACTTGAACAGTAACAGTCATACATTCATACATTTTCTAAAACCGCAAATGTTTATGCTTTATTATTGGCTCATAGGCTAGAGAGGGAATCTGTATTTACATGGGCAAACCCAGCCCTGTGCTTTACTGTAAATTTGTAAGGTTGAGAGATAAATACCATCTCATTATTCGATTATTTTTTCCTTCATTTGAGAAATAAAACACAGAGGGTTGTGGTCAGTTACCAGTGTAAAAGGGCACCCATAAATAAAATCTCAAGGTTTTAATTGCCCATTTGGCAGCCAAACACTCTTGTTCAATGGTGGAGTATTTTTCTCCCTTTCATGCAGTTCCTAGAAATATATACAATTAGGTGTTCCTCCCCATTGATGGTCTGGCTCAAAACTGCTCCAATACCAGTTCCAGAGGCAGCCGAGTGGACCTCAAAGGGTGAATAAAATCGGGACTTCGTAACTAGCGGAGAGGAGCATAATGCTGCCTTAATCTGAATAAATGCCTTCTCACATTCGGGTGTCCACTTAACCTAATTACTGAATTTCTTTTAGTTAATTCTGTCAAAGGGAGTTGCCAAAGTAGCGAACTGTGGAATAAATCTCCTGTAATAACCTGCTAACCCTAGGAAAAGAACTTGCTTCTTTGTCTCAGGTATTGGGCATTGAGTTCTGCTTCAACCTTCGAGACCTCAGGTTTAATGTATCCGTTACCCAAATAAATCCTAAATATCGGGTCTTCAGCATGGCAAGTGTACATTTAGAGGGATTAATTGTCATCCCTGCCTGCTGTATAGAGGTTAAGACAGCTTTAGATGTTGTAAATGGGTTTCAATCCTGGCTAAAAACAGCAATGTCATCCAGGTAAGCCGCACAAAAATTATGATGTGGTGCCAGTACCTGATCCATGAAACGTTGAAATGTAGTGCCAGGGCGCCATGTAGTCCAAATGGCATGGTTTTAAACTGGAAAAAAACAATTGAAGTGCTGAAAGCTGTCTTTTCTTTAGCAGACTCAGCCAAAGGGATCTGCCAATAACCCTTTGTTAAGTCAAGGGTGGAGATATACTTAGCATTGCCAATGCGGTCCAATATATCATCCACCCTTGGCATGGGATAGGCATCAAATTGTGCCACTTGGTTTAGACCTCTAAAGTCCAGGCACAATATTATGCCACCCTCTTTAGTAGCAATTACTACAGGGATCCCCATGGACTTTGTGAAGGTTCAATTATGTCCATTTCTCTTAATTTTTGTATTTCCCTCTGTACATCTGCCCTGCTCCTTTCAGGGAGACGGTACGGTTTCTTTCTGATTGGTCTAGATTCAGTATAGATTTGGTGTTCCACTCCTTTAGCTAGGCCTGGTCTACTGGTAAAGGAAGTGCTAAATTCCTGTATCAAAGACTGTAATTCCATTTGTTGTGACTCGTCTAACTCAGGATTTACTTGTATGGCTTCAATACCAGTCTCTCCTTCTAACCGTCCATATGCGGTTTCCAACTCTGATTCGTGAAGTTCAGGCATTACCATCAATTGTATCCTGAGTGGATCTCTCTATGCCACCATTTTAATAGATTGGCATGGTAGATCTTTTACCTGCCCTTTTATCAGGTGTTTCTACTTCATATGTCACTGGGCCAGTTTACGTATCACTTGTAGGGGCCCTGCCACTTCATCAATAATTTGTGAGTGGAGGTGGGTAATAGTAGTAATACCTGGTCACCTGGTTGAAATGATTTTGTACTGGATGTCCCTTTATCATACCTATTCTTCTGATGTTCTTGTGTTTCTTTCCTGCTTCATGAGCTTTTGCAGTATAAGTGACTAATCTCCTCTAAGTGCCTCATGTACTGAGCAATCCCTGGAGATTTTAAATCCTTCCCTTCTTCCCAGCACTCCTTGACCACATCTAACAAACCTCTAGGGGTCCTACCAAACAATAGGAAAAAAGGGGAGTAACCAGTGGAGGCCTGTGGTACCTCACAGTATGCGAACAGAAGAAAGAGTAGGTACATATCCCAATCTCGCCCTTCATCGTGTACAAATTTCTTCAGCATACGTTTCAGGGTTTGATTGAATCTTTCCACCGGGTCATCTGTCTGAGGATGATAGGATGATGTACATACAGCTACTATTCCCAACAAAAGGTACAGTTCCTTTAGAAGCTCTGCATTAAAATTCGTACCCCGGTCAGTTAAAATCTCTTTGGGAATCTCTACCCTGCTGAATAACTTCACTAGTTCTTCAGCTATCCGGGGTGGTCACAGATCTCATGGGAATAGCTTCAGGGTATTTGGTGGATAATCACACACCACCAATATAAATCTATTCCTTTATTACTTTTTATTTAAGGGACCCACTATATCCATACCGAACCTCTCAAAGGGGTTGTTACCAAGGTAAGGGTATTAATGGAACTGTGTCCTTCTTGGTCCTTTGGGCAGTTAACTGACACTCTGGGCACTCTTGACAATATTTGGCAATATCACTATGGATCCCTGGCCAAAAAATCTTTGTAAGATTCTACTAGCAGTTTTGTCCTCCTTGTGTGTCCTGCCCATGGTGTATCATGGCCTAGAGCTAATATGTTCTTGGCATAAAGGGGTACTATAAGTTGTTCCACTTGTTCTTGGGTACCTGGATTTGTACAAATCCTATACAATAAATTCTTGATCACTTGAAACTCAGGGCCCTTGTCTAACCTCCTGTCCCATTAGTTGAAAAAAAGGAATTGAGGTTTTATCATTCTTCTGCTGGATACACATATCAGCTTTCACATATAGCATTTGTTTATCCTGTGTTAGACCATATTTTTTTTTTAAGCCACTCCTTTTGTTTTTTTTCTTCTGGCCATCTTAGACGATCTGGATTTACCAGGACTTTCCAATACTTCTTCTTCAAAAGGAAATACTTCCCCCAATAATGGTTCTCTTTTGCTCTGTGCCCTGGTAGTCATAAGCATTATGTTTTCTGGTTCCCTCAAAAGGGTGATAAAACCTGGGAAATCATGCCCTATTACTACAGGTACTGGCAATTGTGGTACTACACCTGCAGTTATTACAGAAGTATTGCCTTTTACCTTTAAGGGTATTTTAATGGTGGAGTACTGATGTGTGTCACCATGTACATATATGACCTGTATAGGAGCTGTTCTCTTTACTCCTTGAACTATATCAGCTCTGACCAGGGTATTTTTACGGCCTGAATCCACCAATCCCACCACCTCCTGTCCTTTTATTCCCACTGTAGTTGTCACATACCCAGCATTTAATAAGGCTAGATGGGTTATATCACATTTTTTTGATGAACTGGAAAATCTGGCAATATGCCCCACCCCCTTACAGTTCCGACATATTATGTCTGCTGGAAATGTCCTCCTTCCTTGATTGTTCCTTCCCTCATAAGTCTTAGATGCAGTCTGAGGTGGTCTTACTGCTGTGGCCTGAGGTTTTGGTGCATAGTCTGTGGACTTATTACCACCTCTCGAAAAGGTTGATGTGCAGATAAAAATCCTCTGCTAGTGTCACAGCCATTTCTGCAGATTCTGGATTATGCTCTTTTATCAGATTTGCACATCAGTAGGCAATATTTGTAAAACTGTTCTATAACAAATGTCTCTATAATGTCAGTTCTGGATTTTCCTCTGGCTGGATCCACTTTAAACAAAGTTCTCTGAGTCTAATATAAGTTTCTCTTGGAGAATCATGTGTCTGGTGTTTTAAAGCACGGAACCTTTGCCTATATGTCTGCGTTAATGTCATAACGTTTCAATATTTCCTGCTTTACTAGGTCATAGTCCTCTGCCAAATGTGGGTCCATATTACTACAGGCCAGTTGTGCTTTCCCTGATAGATATGGTGCCAGGCGTACTACCCACTGTATCTCTGGCCAATCACAGGCCTTGGCCACCCTTTCAAAAGTGGTCAAATAGGCCTCAATGTCATCATTAGCAGTCATTCTTGTGAGTTTTATATCTTTAGGGTTGTTGTTACTCTGTCCTCCCCCAGTTCCATTTCCTGCTCCCAAAGATTTAAACAGCTGCATAGTTTCAGCCCACCTTAAATCTTGTCGCCTTCTGTCTCGATCCCATTCTTGAGCATCTAGGTCTCTCTGCCGTTCAATTTCCATCTGTCGTACCGCCAACCAGTGTAGAAGTTCAGAAAGGCCTTCAGGGGGCCGCTCATTTGGCTCCTGGCATCTCTCCGGTTGTTCCTCCTCCTCCTCCTCTTCTCCACTAGCGGTTTGGTCCTTTGGCACTCTCCATCTGACTTCTGTGTCCAGACCGGTATACAGAGGTTCACCTGTCCTCTCTGTCTGAGAGCGTGTCACAGTGCCCATTTTCTTCTCATCTGTTCCTGAGGCCATGGTTGTCACTTGTACCAGGTCTGGTACCGTTCTGGTCTCCCATCTATCCTTGGATGACCAGATCCCACTTCTGACACCAAACTGTGAGTGGGTGTGGGTAGTGACAACACTTGACACAAGTTTTTCTCTTAAAACTACACCAGTTGATGTAGTGACTTTTATTGAAGCAAACAAAATAAAGAAAACTTCAGGAAAACAAGAAAATAAACTTCATTCCAAAAGAAATAGCTTCAGATATTCTTCTCTGGAAAACAAAATGTCACAGAGTGGTACTCGCTCCCTCTCAGCATGACCACCATCATCTGTGCTCCACAACCTATCTGCCCACATACTGAGTCCCAGTCTTTTTAAATATTGAAAACCGTGACATCATCAATCATGTGATCTGCCCCCTAAACATGACATCACCAGAAATGTATAATAAATAGAGTCCACTAGGGGGCCTGCAGCCCTTAAGGAAACTCATTTTCATCTGAGCAGGCATCAAGGGCACATCTGAGCAGGCCTCAAGAACATACAGGTACCTCTTTGATTTCTTGTTTAAATTAACTTGAAAACAACATATATTAAGTGGTGCAAAGCAACCACCCCTTTTCGATGTTCCAACCAGGCTTTGCTTACTGCATCTTACTTAAACAGTATGAATTATTTTCCAAGCTTCCCTTTTAAAAAACTGAAAGGGAGTGGCTTACTTGCTTACTTCCCAGTATTCATTTAGCTAAAACAGGCAGCCAGGTTAGCCTCTACAGTACCACCACCTAGACAAATAGTAGAAAATTAGCGGGTTAGAAAAGAGAAGAATACCACAATAGGAGGCCACCCCATTGTGGTAAAAAGGTGAAAAAGGTCAAGGGAGACCTATAGAGAAGACAAGTACTACTGCAGTAGATTTTTTTAGAAATAGGGTCCAGGGTAGAGAGGAGTGTCTAGTGGTGATGGGGGGTCCACATAAACTGTCACACACTTATCTTTGCATGGTGTTCATACCATTCTTCATTCCGGTTTCTCTTTGTATCTGATAAAAGCCCTTTCTTTTGGCTCTTGCTACCCCCCCCAACTTTTTTAGAGAACTAGATTGGTCTGTTGTGCCTGTTACTTTGGTAATGATTCTCAAGCATTATTTAGTTGCCTAAAGAGTGGCCACTTTATTTACTCCCCACCTCTCCTCCAGCCTACTGATTTAATCTACTTCAACCATTTATCCTGGATAATCCCATTATCTGGTCAAAGTCTGCTCATCTGAAATTTAAAAACCACAGCCTTTGACAAGGAAATACTGGCACCCAGGGTTAGTTCAAACCACATGGTGTTATGGTCACTGGACCCCTAAACTGCACACCTACCAGTTCCAAGTTGGTGAATACCATTTCAGGAATGGCAGCCTGCCTTCTGGGTTCCCTGAGAAGCTGCAATAACAGGTAGTCCTACAACTTATGAAGCTACAATAGCAGGTAGCCCTGCAACTTATCTATCAGGGCCTTGTTCCTGGTGCCCTTAGCTGCTGGAGTGTCCCAGTCTGTGTGTGCTAGATTGAGGTTCCACCTCCACCACATCCTACTCCTTTGTTAACTGCTTCTCACTTTATGCCCTTATTCTCTCCAACCCTCTTCCCCTGTCCTAGGGGTGTATAGAACACCCCCATGTGCAGCTTCTTTTCCAAGGGTGTTGTGAGCTGCAGGGTACCCACAGTATTCTGAAACCACACTCCTCCCCACACATGGCTCCATCTGCTACTGCTTCTATGCTTTGCTTGACAACAAGGGATAACCTACCTCCTTTTCCCTTATATCTATATCATCTGTACATGGTGTACCCTTGTACTGCCATTCTCCAGCCATTATTTTCAGTGGTCCATGTTTCTGTAATGGCCAAATGTCTACCCAGCATCTGCCACCATCACCTGGAGATCTCTAATTGTATTTCCTAAATTCCTTACATTTAGGCAGACTTGCATCTCATCTTGGGCCTTTACCCTTTAATGTTTTCCAGATCCTCTCCCTTTTATACCACTTCCCTTCTTTAATTTATACATCTGAATACTGTTGACTGTATATGCATTTGTACATCATTGACTGTATATGCTCTCATATGTACATCTTTTTTGCATTATGGAAAGTATATGTTGTGTTTCAGTTGTACCCTGATGTGATATATTTCACATAACTATTGGCTTTTGTATCATATTCTGTATCCTTGTATTTGTAGTTGGCTATGTACTTGCAGTACCCAGGCTGTGCCTGAGAAAGGGGCCTGGCACCAATGCATCCACCCAGTCAACAAATAAGTAAAGAAGGAATAAATACAATTTCCTGATTTTCCTGTTTTTAGCCAGCATTGTGTACCTCCACCTTGCCACACATTCTTAACTTAGTATGGACCCCCTTCTTGATGTTTTTATTACCACTGCTCCTAGTCCTTATTTCTGGAGGAATCTTAACTAGGTTCCCTTTTTGCCCTCTGTCCACTGTCGCTCCTCCAGCTTCAGAATCCCCCCTGCTTAATTTAATGTACAATGGTCTACTAATGTACCAGTGTCTACCAATGTAGATATCAAATGTCTGCCCAAGTGCACTAGCCCCATCTCTATAAAGATGAAGGTCGTCACACTTGAGGAGCACCCTCTCCCAGAAATCCTCCCAGTCACCTACAAACTGGTATCCCTCCCCTGACACCCTTCAACCAGCCATTAAACTCCTTAATCTCCTCCTTTACCCTTCTCCTTCCCCTACCTAACAGTGGGAGGACCATGGAAAAGCTCAGGGTAGCTGAGTATGCCTTCAGTCTGTCCTCAGCCCTTGAATGTTGCTCTTCCTGCCTCCATAGGCTGGTTTGCAAGATCATTGACTCTCAAGTGTACCAGCAACCCAATCCTTCTCTTATTCTCTTCTACCATCATCCCCATCCTATCCTAGAATGGCTTTTTAAATTATTGTAATAACCAGGAGACATCTCTCTGCAACATTGATGTGGTGAGCGAATTGACTTGCTAATTTGTTTGGTACTCTTGTGTCCCCTGCAACAGAATGTCTGCAAGTCAATTATTTTGGGGGCTGGAAGGTCACTGGGCCTGATGAGGGACAAAGACAAACCATAGGAAAATGGGCAACTAGCTGGTTCTTCCTCATACCAGGCAAAATAGTCTGAAATCTTACTTTAGCCAATAATGGTCAGATACCAGAGATCATAAATCTATGTTGTTGTTTTTTTTGTTTGTTTGTTTTTTTGCAGTCAGATATCAAGGGCCACATTTTCTAAAGCCAGGTAATTCCTGGAGCAAGTTACACTCATCTGTACACAAAGGGCATAGTTGCCAAAAACTGTGTTTACAGATCTGTAGCTGCCATTCTGTGATTCAGTTACAAACCTTGTGACATATTCTAAAGGTTAGCACTGTGCTAACAGGATTATGGCTATGCTAAGTGTGAATAGTGTGGCAGACAGCTTGACTGAGCAGTCACTGCAATATTCAAACACACAGTTAGCATGGTGCTAATCTTTTAGAATGTTATCACAAGCAGATCATGAGCCTGTGCAAATGATTGCATGGAGTACTCACTGGTATAATCACAGAGTTTTGGATGTGCTAATAGTCTGCTTACACAGTGCTGTTTATCACTTCCAAAATCAAACCATTAGAAACATACATAGTTGCGTGTGACCCCCTCAACGGGTGTCATTACTAACACCGAAGATTGGAGTGGGTAAGCATTTTGTTCTGTTACACACACAAACACACACACACACACACACTACTACAGATGAGAGGGATAGTCTTCCAGGCAGTACATAAGGCAAACCCAAGTGTCTCCCAAGTTAAAGGAGTATTACACCCAAAAGCACAATTATATGCCCCTCCAAACAATTCAAATTAAAAAAAAAAGTCACTGACTGTGTGGCCCAGCACAGGCAAAAATTGACTTTACTTTTGTCTCAAGTCTCTGAGATGGCCACACTTGTTGCTGGGAATCATTGTTTCCTGCTGGTTGCCAACCCTACTTGATCTTGCACTGCCTTGTTTGTATGAGATTATGATGTTACCATGACCATACCAGGTGCTCCTATTCCCCCTATGTGTTTGTGGGCTAGTGTGTCCATGACAGCACTTCCCACACCATCAACATGCCACCACTGTAAAAGTTACCAGCATGTCCTGTAACTCATGCATACATGAGTTTTGATTTTTTCAAGGTATAGTAAGAAATGTCTTGGGCTAATAGTACTTGCTCTGGTGAATATTTTCATGTGTGTCTGCATTTGAAATGAGTTGTATAAGTGTGTATTTTACTAGTTGTAAAAAATCAAACTGCAATCCTGCGCATGCACAACTGCATCATCTGCTACCCAATGATGGCACACATGCTCAGGATCATGGTTTGTTTTTTCCAACAGTAAAATACACCCTTAGCTCATTTTAAATGCAGTCAAACCTGAACATGATCAGAAAAGCAACTACTATTAACTCCAGCCCTTTTTTTCACCATGTCTTGAAAAATGCAAAACTCATATGTACAAGTTACAGAAAGTACTGTCAGACTTTACAGTGGTGGTTCACTCATGTTTAGAGGTGTCTAGAGTTCAGTCTCTCTACTGAGAAGACAGCATTTGGCAAAATAAGCAGCACATCGGGGTACTTAGAGAGGGCTGTTGTTCCCCCTTGAAGATAGGAAGGCAGTTAGAAGGGTTGTCAGAAAATCTGGGCTGGCTTGGGAGCTGGGGGCTTAGAGAGGGTTGTCATGGTAAGCAGTTGGTAGGGAGGGCAACAGTCTATTTCAAGAATTTTGTTTTCAGTATATAATAGTAGTTTAGGGTTTTGTGAAGTGAAGAATAATGCTGTTCATATAATGTTATTATTTGACTATTTTTTCTATTCTATTTAAAATGGTCTTTATACAGACAAAGTCTTATAAGTCTGTTTAAGGACGAAGACCATACACTGCAGGATGGTCCCCATACTTCATTCATAGAGGCATTCTGGGACATTTCCATGAATAAAAAAGTAATAAAAGAAAGCTGCATGGTGACCCCCATGGGAAATAAAACAGCCTGAGAAAAGTTGCAAAAAAAAAGCTTTAGACAGCAGCTGGAAAAAGAACACCAGGAATAGTCACAGTGAGAACAGCACTATGAATTAAATGATTTTTTTTTTAATTTTAATTTTTTAATTTTGGGTGTACTACTCCTTTAATGAAGCAGTACTGTGTTGCATATATCATTTTAGCTCTTTCATTAGAATGTGGCCTCTTGAATATAGCAGGTTGGTGCAAAGTGCTAGCAAGCTTGGGATGCTCCAACTGCTTTTGCTCCATAACAGCCTATTGTAAGTATAGACAAATGCCTCTGTTCTTACTGCTGAGAGCACATTTACTGCCTTCATTAGAGCTGAACTTTAGGGGTTATATTTAAATGTGATTAGGGCAGTCATACTGTGCTTCAGACTTCTTTAATATAACTATTTAGGGTCTTGAACTAATTTTTACTCAGGATAGGGACTGTGCCCAGCACAAACTCAGACCTTTGAATGTTAGGCCCCTAGTTCCATGAGTCTTGCCTCCACTGCTGGACAGGTCTTGCCCCCCCCTCCCGAAGTCACCCATGGCCAATAGCCATAATGGCCCCTTTGAAACAATAACCTTTCATAGTCAAGGGCTAAACTATTACCCAGAGGGTAGCAGCAAGGCAGAAACATGAGGGTAGGTATTGTGGGCCTAAACCCTGTATATACACTAGGTGTTCCTGGTAGGATAGGGTATTATGGACAGGCTAGATGGACCAATGATCTTTTTCTCATATCAGCTTCTATATTTCTATGTTTCTATGCCTGACTGAAGAGTGGTTGGATGTATTTGAAAATTGTGTCTCATTTATGAATTGCCAAACTTTATGTAATGGACCATGACTTAGATATCATATTTTGAAATTATAAGCAGGGGCACATCCTAATTCAGAAGTCGCCACATTAGTTCATGTACCATTATTTATCTTCTACTTACACTTATCTTCTACTTATAGTGGAGGTTATTTATCAAGTAAAAGACAAGGTCTTGGTAGCTACTTATTCTCTTAAATGCAGTACTTTATCTTGAGTGTAGTAAGAGGTATCATGGACAGCATACCCAAGTCAGGTCATTACAGGAACAAATTTGTGGTGCAAAGAGGCAATCTATTGTGCCACCAGCAAATACTACCATACACATAGCTTGAGAAAGACAAGACAGGGCAGTCTCCCCAGAGACTAACAGAATGCAAATAAAACCACCATATATGAGTAAGTGCAAACAGGTTTTTGCCTTCTATCATACTGGTGTGTGCCACACAAGGAAATATGGACATGTCATTGCACCAGTAGCATGTTGCTCTGCCATGCTCTGATCCCATGGTTAGAGGCATTACTACCTTGATTGTACTCACCATGTACCCAATCTATACCTTCATGTTTGCTTGCTGGCTGAGAAAAATACATATTTTTTTCAGAATCTTATAAGTCTTCCATGGTGGTCCAATTGCTCCCCCACTCACTCTCTAACTCTTAATAATCCCTGGGTTCCGGGTGAACTTTCCTCCCCAGAGCAGTTCCCTGACACCTACTACCAGTCTTTAGCAGCAGGCCTCAGGATATATTCTGTCTTTTGAAAGCTTCTCCTTTGTTGGTTGCTGCATTGAGACTCCCCTACTGACAGCCTGTAAATGGACAGCATACAGGCAAGAGGTTTCAAAAAACTGCAACCAACTGTGTGAGAATTGCCATGCTTGTGTATAACCCTGTGTGCCATTTGCTTGGAGACCATCACCCCTTTCTCTGTGTGATTGCAATGCCTTGAGTGACTGTGCAGGGACAGGTTGGTGCTGTTGTGCATGACTCAAGGCAAGCAAGTTAAAGAGCCACTGACGCCACAAGTGCTACATTGCAGAATCCAAATAAGCAATCTCCCAGTAAATCTCATACCAACAACTAGATTTTTACGTTATTTCATTTTTAAGTTATTAGCCATTTTGTAACTTTGATTGCAATACCTGTGCAATAAAAGCAGGTGTCAATAAAGAGCTACTGATGATGTCATGTAGGGACCTCAAAGTCTAGTAATTCCCATCAGCAAGCTTATAGGACCCATTTCTCCAAAGTTGTAAAGATCACATGTAATGGTTTTCACAAGTAAAACAGGCAACACCAGTCAGTAAATATTGCTATAAAAACTATGTTATGTTTCAGGTTTTGTAACAAAGTTGATACAATTGTATTATTTAATGCGGTTTTTGTGTGGTCTATTTCTCCAGGGTTGTTGGATGCTGAGTCAGCATGCCTCCAGGCTGCTGGAGCCATTTGGAGTGCTACTCCAATGTGCCTGTTAGGAAATTGTATTTGCTGCTAGTATTGTAATGTTGATACAGTAATTACAATTCTGTTTTGTCATTGTCTGAGTTACAATATATTTTAATAGCAGCCTTATATATGTTATTTCCTACAATGGGTGGAAGTGTTAGCTCTGGTAAAATGATCATTGTAATTCAGAGTAGAAAATAGATGAGTCTTCCCAGCCCATTGACAAGGAGATGGGATAATTGTTTAAATTGCCATTCTTAGAAGTTGCCTCAATTAAGTGATAGGTGTGAATGAGCGCAGCCTTTCACCACATCAGAAACTTACTCAGTCTGCAAACCTCTCAACAATGTGCTATGACCCAGCATTCAGCAACCCAGGGAAAAAGGACCTCAATAAAAAGGCACCCATACAAACTATTGTCAGTTTTGTTACAAAGCGTGACACACAAAGTTTTTAAAACAATGTTTATTAACTTGTGCTGCCTGTTTTACTTATAAAAAACATTGCACATGAGCTATACAACTTTAGAGAAACAGGTCCTATAAACTTGCTGATGGGAAATACTAGACTGTAAGGTTCCTAGATGTCATCAGCAGCAGCTCTTCACTGAAACAGTTTTTTTTTGAACAGGTAGTGAAATCAAGGTTACAAAATGGTTAAGAACTTTAAAATGAAGTAACATAGAAATCTACTTTTTGGTATGTGGTTTACTGGGGATTTAGAAAATGGGTAAGAGAAAGGCTACTTTCTGATTAGCTAACACCACTATCCAGCTAGTCGGGTATCAGTCAATAGAGACCAGAAAATAATGAGGCCCAGTCTCTTGCCACCTGATTACCTTAGAATGTAATTGGACTGATAGAATTTTCAATTTTAAATAGCAACCATTTTTTTTTTCTCGGCTAGCGAGAGATAGAGCCTGCCATACCATGTTGTAACAGATAAAAGAGTGGCTGTAACAGTCTGCCTTCCTCCTCTGAAAGAAACCAACAGGACCTTCTGCTGTAAACCATCTTTCTCAGCTGACTGTTTGCGCCACGGCTCATGTCCCAATCAGTGCCACTGTTGACCTGCTCGCACACATTACCCATTGAAATATGTCCCAACTCTACTGTCTCACCTTACACTTTTTGTTTAAATATCTTACTGACTCAATCCAGAGGTAAACATGGCTTATAGCACTGTAACACTCTACCTTTCTCCTCCGAAAGAAACTGACAGGATCACTAGACTCTCCAGCTTAAAAAAAAGGCTCACAGAACAGGTTGTTTTTTGTAATAGTAACGGTGGTGTGGTTTGGCAGCTTTATCATTCACTGAAGCAATTAAAAGTTGTAGCGGTGAAAATACATTTTGCATTTACCTTTCCTTAAGAGGTATGCTTGCTTGTGTTAGCGCCTGTGTGGGAGCAAGAAACCATGACAACCAATTTAACAAAACAGGCAAACTACAGAGGCTCAATTAGGACAAAAATCCTTGAGTCAAAAAAAGGCACATAATTAAAATACAGGTGGAGGAACTATTTTATTTAAAACCAAGTAAGAGTTTCAACATTAACATAAATGTCTTTTTTCAAACACATAAAATACAGTGGCCCATTTTCTAAGTGCAATAATACCCTCCAGGGTGGGCAGTATGGGCAATACTGGACCTTCCAGGGGCTATAAGGCCCTCCGCCTCTGGCATCAGGCCTCATTACACCCCTAGGCAGACTGGTATTGCCCAATACCGCCCATCCTGTTGGGTATTATTGCTTGCATAGTTATTCTAATTCTGCAATGTAGCACTTTTGGCCAGATGGTGTCAGCAGCTCTTTAAGGGACTGTTGCTAAATGGTTGCTGTGGTCACTAAATGACAGTCCTCTGCATCAGTGAATGGGCCCCAAATGTTACTACTAAGTCTGGATATAGATATCAAGTGTGAGAACTCAAGAATAAAAAAACAAAACTCAGACATCAAGCGTTAGAAGTAACATCATACAGTATGTCAGCAATAAATCAGCAGGAGTCAGATGTAGCCAAGCAGACCACTGCTTTACACTGCAAGCAAAATAGTTGTCATGACAACTACAAAATCTAGGACTAGACAACCTATACCCACCAAATTACTCCCACTGTGATGAGTAGACCTGGTTTCTTGACAGAAGGATATAGCAATGAAGACTGGCAAAAAAAAGGTAATGAGTCCCATTTTTGACGGGGTTGCACCATGATGCTAGAAGACATAGGGACATAGCAGAAAGCAGAGAGCTTCAGGCAACTGGATGCATAAGATGCAGTGGGAAGCAATGGATTCAAGAAAAAATAAATGAAACTGCAATTCAAGTTTAGTAAGTTTATATGCACTATATGACTCTAGATGTGTGGACCAACAGCCTGTGATTAACAGCATTTAAAAATCATCTTAACAGTTTTGTATTTTTGTCAATATGTTAAAAGCTTATTGGTGTGTATTGTTCACCTACTATCTACAGTTGGCTAGCATGTGACTACTCTGTAGCAACTCTGGTGTTGTATCTGCCCCAGAAACCTTTGGAAATATAGGTGATCCACCTAAATGAGAGCATCCTGGTAAACTAAAATTCTGAAGAAAATAAATTAATAAATGAGGTTCAGAGGGAACATGAGGAAGAATTTATTCATGGAAAGGGTGGTGGACAAACGGAATGCCCTACTGGAGGAGGCTGTGAGGGCTGAAACAATTACATGATTTAAGAATGCATGGAATAGGCATCAGGGGATCCTGTGGGTTGGAGGAAGAGGACAACCTAGTTTTGAAGAAGCTAAGTACATTTGCACATGGGCAGACTAGGTGGGCTGTAGGCACTTATCTGCCATCAACACCTATGTATCTATGTATAAATAAATAGAATTAAAATCTAGTCACTTTGTGGTCTCAACATGCTTTGCCTTTTAAACTAAGGTTTGTTTTTGTTGCCCCCCCCAAAAAAAATAAAACAATAAGCAAGTACTTAATGATTTTGTAGTCAAACTTTACATGCCAATTGCTGATGTGACCATGTGAAAAATACAATGTAATCACAAAGGGTACGTCCATAACATTCTTAAAATATTGGTTCAAGTAAATTATTATGAAAAGCTACTGTATATTACTATAGATAAGCCATTTCAGATCGTATCTATAGGCTCAAGGGCGACTTTCACTAAAATTCATCACTAGTGTTCTGATAGAAATCATGCAATGAGCCTCACTTCTAAATATTTCTGTAACTCTTATGTTGCCACTACTGTCTTACTCTTCAGGGAATCTAAACACTATTTTAGGAAATTGTCCTGGGGGAACCATGTTGACTTTAACTGTATCTTCTTGTTTTTTATAAAATAATATTTTAAATATTTAACTAATATCTTTTAATGCCCTTTACACATTCAAGGTATTGTTAAACTATAATAGCATGTACAGTTATGTGATTCTTTATCACACATTTTCATGATATTTTCGGTCACGAGACACCACTAAAGGTTCTGATAAATTCAGTCAGTGTTATGGGCAAAATTTTATGTACATTACACATCTGCATCCATGCTTGTTGAATGACAAGAAAACTAAGTTCATCACCAAACAAGACCAGCTCTCACAGGACAATTGAATTAAAAATGTTGCAACACCAAATCAGACTAATGGACCTTTTTGTACATATACATAGAGCTCCCAATTCAAAAGACTATGACTGTGTCATGCAAAATCCCCTATCCTGAGTGCAAATGCACCCAGAATCGCCTAGAGTGCATCTCTTATGAGGGTCCTAAGAGGCACACTTGGCACTGAGCACAACCCCCTGCTGGCCACAGGGAGGCATGCATGTATGAACATATGCTATCAAGCAACAAAAGCAGTTAGGGCATCTCAAACCTGTTAGCACTTTTGCACTAATTTGTAATATTCAAAAGTCACAATACAAACTATTCTTTGCTCATAGATGGTACTAAGAGAACGTTTGAATTCCATTATGGCCTCATTAACAACTGAGGCACAACCAGTTACTTCATAAATAACATGGCGTGATCCCCCTTCTGTAGTGTTTGGTACTGCAAACCCTCAGCATGTATCTCTGTTGCTGTTTTGTTAAAGCAACAACAACCTCAGCACTAGGTTCCCTTTCCTTCCCCAATTCCAGTGCTACTAGTCAAATAAGACATGTCCCTGGTAGTTTAGTTGATCCCTCACACAATCCCAATGCCAGTAGTGTAAAAAGAATTCTTCAGATAGTCCAGCAGACCCCTCACATGATTGTGGCAACCACTTCCTACCCCAAGTCATTTAGCCCCCATAACCAGTAGCACCCTCAACATCAGTAATTCCCCGAGTTGTACCTACCTTCTGCTTTGCTCTATGGCTGATTGCCATCTACTCTACATGTCTGTTATCAGTAGCCGTCTAACACAAAAGTACAGTTTACTGATACAGGACTTGCAGGATGGCATGTCAAACCCATGTGAAGGTGGGGGTCTGCTAGACAGCCAGGAATTGATATCACTCTAGTGGTACAGGGATTAGGGTGCAAGAGGGAAACCTAGTGCTAAGTTTGTTGTTTCAGCAACACAGCACTAGTGGTTCCTGTAAACGGGGGCGGGCATTCACCACCGTGCACATTTGTAAAAGCAGAGTTTTGGAAGCATTTACAAGTGCTGCACAAGTGCACCTCCAAAACCATCCAAATATGTAGTACCACTGTGCATCTTATTTTTATTTTATTTAGATTTTGTTGACCGGGTAAGTACACTAGACAAATCCTGCCTATTTTCAGGCATGACCCAGGGGCGGGGGATACAGATGAATGCCAGCTGACCTTGAACCAGATGAAACAGTTGGTGGTATTTTTAAGTGAATAGGCACCTTTGATTTGCATGCACTTACCATAGTCAATGCTCAAACACAACAATTTTGTGCTGCAATAAGAATGTCAATGGATATGGTTCTGAGCACACTAAATGCCTGTCTAGTGGAGAATGCACAGACAGTGTGGAACAAAACCTGTTAGCACAGCCTTAAAAATCACTTAAGACATGATGTATCACTTGACACATGCTGTATCCTTACACTTGACCCATGCCTGTTTTAAAGCTAGGATTAGATCATATCTGATGTGCAATTCCTTCCTACCTTAATTCTACTGATCCTGTAAAACAGACTACTGTTACATTAATTTCTTTCTTTCATGTTCCTATTTCATTTTTGTGCAATCATAAAATTGTTAAAATACAGCAAAAATTAAATACAGCAATTTACAGTACTGAACCTGTTTTTAATAATTACCATTTTATATATTGTATAGATTTTATTGCTAGAGGTGTGTGATTTCTTTTTCTGAGTATTCAGCAAATATTCAGTATTCAGTACCAGGTATTAGAACATTCATTGTTAGGTATTTAGCATGCTGCCAGGAAAGTAGCTTTATAAAATAATTGTTCATAGCTAACTTTAAAAACACCATTTACATAGAAACATAATCATTTCATTTCATTTCAGTTTTATTTTATACTGGAAAGGCATGTGGTCAAAATTGCCCATTTTTCCAAGCGTCCAGGTAAAAGGTAGTAACAGTGGCAGAATATACACACTGTGTGGGATATTCAGAAATGCGCCAGAGGAAGGCACAAGAGAAGTGCAGCGCAACTCCACTGCGCCATGGCACAATGAGCTCAATATTCAAAGGATGCGCATGACAAGATGCACCTGCACAGCATGGTTGAATATTGCACAGATGCACCACAGCACAATCAGGGATGCACCAGGGAGCAAGTCAGGAAGCGCAACAGTGCAACCAGGGATGCACAAGGGAGCAAGCCAAAAGGCACAATAGCAGCAACCATGGATGTGCATGGTGCGGAGGGGCATGCACCAGGACACAAATGGAATGGCAACAGGCACAGCAAGGAGCAAGCCATAGGGGTGGGAGGGCCCGCCACCAGGGCACTGAGTGTGCCAGAAAAGAGGCATGGTAGTCACACAAAGGTACACTGCCAAGTGTGCATGGGGCAGCAGCTTGCCCCTGACCACATGCAACACAGTGGCAACAATGGCCACTGGCACACAGGCACTGGCAACCCCCCACAGGGAGGCTTAAGACACACCACCTGGACCACATGCAACAACACACAGGCAAGCAGCACACAAGGCACATGCCACAAAACCCAAACAGAGAGCCCATGGCCACCCCAGACATCCAATGGAGGAACACCATCAGGTACAACCCCAAGTCCACCCCAGTCATACCACACGGCAGCCATGCACACCACTGCAGCATGGCTCCACACGCCAGCTGCAAAGCAGACATGGACACAGATGGATAACCATATAAAAGTGTACTGCAACAGGTATAAAACAACTATGTAAAAATATACAGGTAACAGGGTAATGGGAAAAGGGAATGGGGAGGCCACAAACAGACAGGGAGGCCTAGGAAGGGAGACAAGGGGGCAGGGGTAATGGCTAAACAAGGTGACAAGGGAGGGCAAGGGGTGTCAGGGAAGGGGAACTGAAGCAGGCCATTGGGCCCTATGGCCATCCACACCCCACTGGAGCCTGACACTGGTATCGGCACTGCCACCTGTGCAGCAACTGTTCCATCAGCCATGCCACCTGGAGTGTGGCAATGGTGACCCATAGGATCTGATGCAGGAGCCTGGTATTCACATCAGGGCCATGGACACCTAGGACAAAGGAGGGAATACGGTATGAGTGCAGGTCCGGAACACTGTAGCCCACCCACCGTGCACAGTGGACATCGGTGACATGCACCCCTAGGATGGCACCCAGCCACCCGCAGTGTGGGCATCCACATGAGCCGCCACCTGGCGATCCACAGCCATGCAGAACACTGCACACCAACATCACCCATGCACCGGACACCACCGCCATGGCAGGCAGGTGACATGGCTAAGCTGCAGGATGGCAGTGGCACAGCCTGGACCCGGGTGTACCCACAGCCCTCCTGCAGCAGCCACACACATGTGCAATAGCCATAGCATGGTGCAACGGTCACCATGGGCGGTGCACAGCTGGAGTGGCCATGCGCACAGAGGGACGTGTCCCACTCCCACCCCTGCTGCCCACCCTGCACAACAATGTGGCATGAAACTGTGCCTACCTGTATGCTGTGGTGCATCATGTGCCTGTCTGGCAGCACCGCCCATGCGGCCTGCATCCTGCACATGGGCCCCTGTGGTGGCCCTCCCTGGCCTGGTGCAGTGCCGGCCAGTTGTACCCTCCTCTGATCCTCAGGGTCTAGGATGGAAACATGGATAAAGACACATCAGTACCTGGCAACATCACATGCCCCTCCACCCCCAGCACAGTGTGCCACCCTGCCCAGCGTGGCATTGGCACGGTGGCACAGGGTGACCACAGTGCACCACCATGGCTAACAGAACATGCAGCCCCAGCCCCCCAGGCAGCATAGCATGACAACATGACTGGGCATGGACACTGGCATAGTGCACTTACCTGGCTGTGGCATGGCACCCCTCCAGACACGTGCCTGTAGAGACCGGAGCCTCTCAGGATCCCTCCGTTGTAGGTCCCCATTGCAGTGCCTGCATTGTTCACTGCTGTGCCATGCATCCATGGCCTCCTCCAGCCCATCAGCAACCTCCTGCCACACCTCCTTCCATGGCCTGCTCAGGAGCACCTGGCCAAACAAACACCCAGCATGTGGCTCAACAAGTGCCATGAGGTTCACCAGCTGCAACTGTGTCCATTTGGGAGCCCTGGCACTGCTATGGTGTGACATGGCTGTATTTCTGTTGGGAACTCAAACTAGCACCCAGTAGTGCACATGCCACATGTACTGTGGATGTGCGCCTCGCGTGGTGATGTGCCGTCAATGCCAATCACACAGCAATGGAGATGCGCATTATAGGCAGTGCAGCACTGGCACATGCTGCAGAACTCCGAGAAGTGCAAAGGGCAATGTTGGGGTCAAGGGTCGGCACACGCATCCTATGCGACAGTGCCATTGGGCCCACCATGCATGGTGTGTGGTAGGGGCATGTGGGCTCCATGGTGCATGGTCTAATTGCACATGGGCACCATGGCACCCATAGTGCAGGAGCACCATCAACAACATGGCACCACAGCACCATCAACTCTATAGCGACCTGGCACCATAGGCCACATAGCACATGTTGCGCACATCACAATGTTGCACCATGACTTGTGCATGCCCAACTCCATTGCACAATGCGCAACTTCGCGATATTTAGCAGGCATATGCAGATTAGACTATTAGCATATCCATGGCACATTGGAGGCATTTGCATGTCATTACAGTTGTGCAAGCCCTCATTTGCATGCAATGCACTATAAAGGCGCCGTGTGACTGCACAGGGTATGGACCGGTATTGCATCCTACAGAGGTAAGAGGCATGTTGTGGGCCTGTCAGGACAGTGGAATGGGAAGGTGGTGTGGGTATCAGCAGACATTTAGCACATGTCTATCTCTACAGGACTGAGCATGTCCGATCATGAGGAGGTTAAGAAGCGTGGGCCTGCACGCAAGCGCAGGCCCAAGTTCACTAGGGCAGAGATGGATGCCCTATTTGAGACATACCTGGAACAGGAGCCTCTACTGAGTGGCTCGACAGGCACTCCACGTGTCCAGGAAATAGCATGGGAGGATGTGGCCCATGCTGTGAACCAGTAGGGCACCCATCAAAGGTCTGTGCAGGAGTGCAAGAAAAAGGTCGGCACAGACAAGAGGAGGATTAAAGAGAAGGTGGCAGCCATCCAGGCAGCACATGCCACCACAAGTGGTAGACAGCCTGTTTTGCCCCAACTGACACCGCAGAAGAAGTTGGTGGTGGCTACCAATGTGAAGCAGTGCCCTTGAGGGCATGCCTGGCGAAGGCCTCCAGACAGGAGGCACCCCATCACTGCATGGTAAGTATGGCAGTGATGGGGGCAGGCGGGCAGGGGTGGGTGACAGTGGCACTAATGCGACTGTGTTCACTTTCAGCTCTTGAGAACCTGCATGCAGTGGCTGAGGTGGGGATGTCCACCATGGGGGTGGTCCTGGACCCAGAGGACTGTCCGTCCACCTCCACCAATGTCCGGGGGCCAGATTGCATGCAGCCCAGCACTACTGTCCATCCAGATGCCCAAGGTTGCAGCCGAGACCCTGGATGTGTTTCAGCACGATGCTAGGCATGTCATCCAGGGTGCCGAGACACAGATCTGGGCAGGGTTTGGGACCGATGACGATGAGACCATCATCCCATGCAGTGCTGTTGATACTGCGGGGGAGACATTCATACCACACAACTGCCACGGCAGCACAGGCGGTGTCCTGGAGGCATTTGCCTGCCCACCAGCCATCACCCCCGGTGTCGCCATGTGTGCCACTGGTGCTGCACAGTCTGATGATGGTGGCGGTGATGCAACTGCACCAGTGCTGCCCTATGCACAGCATCTGGAGAGGAAGCAGCTGCAGTTGGACAATGTCAAAGGGGGCTGGGTGCAGCGCCCGCCGACAGTGCACTGCATAATGAGCAGCCCCAAGAGGGCCCTGCTGTGCAGCACCCATCTTCGCGGGGGCCTGGGCCATGGGGTCGGACACCAGCTGTGGGTCAGCACACTGCCCATGCACCCCAGGGTGATGACCACTTGGCCGAGCACACCTGACTGCTACAGGCCTCCGCTGAGCAACAGGTGCTGTTGATGGCAGGGGTGCGAGCACTCCGTGCAGGGATGCACCAGGCAGCAGAGCAGTGTGATGGGGACTTTGCACAGATCCTGGCAGAGAACACGGGATGCGGGCAAACATGACTGCAGCCTTGGATCAGCTCACCACTGCGGTCACAGCCGGCCTGGCACCACTGGCCTCCCTGGTATGTGGCCGTCTGCCACATACCCCATGAAGTGCATTCTCCACCCCTTGGTCATGGCGTCAAAAGACCCCCTCTTTGTTGACACTGGGATCCACTGTGGGCATTCCGAGCATGCCTGGAGTGGGCATGTTTGGGAGCCTGTAGATACCTGCCAGGACCCAGTCACATTCCCGCAGTGAGACCCCTGGGGGAACGTCACAGACACCCCCTGTGGCCGGTGCACAGCCTGAGTCTGCTGGGTGGTCATGGCGGGGCTGTCCATGTGTCCACACTGGCCGTGCAACCATGTGGCATTCCTGAACCACCCATCTCCCCATCTGCTGTCTGCTGCTGCCCTGTGTGCACATTGGTGCGGCATGTGCATGTGAGTCCCTTGGACATGGCAGCCATGGCTGATGCAGCACACGGGCCTTGTGCACACCTGCCCAGCTGCTGGCCACTGTGGCATGTGGATGATGATGCCAGCAAAGTGCTGACTGCCACTGTGCACTGGTGCCCAGTGTCTGACACATGCCTGGTGCCTGCCTCTGGGCAGGGGCATAATGGGTCCTGTGTGCATATATGTGTGTGTGTGTGTGTGTGCGGGTGGTGTGTGCTGGTCTGTGCTGCGTGCATCCATGGTGTACGATCCCACACCTATCCATGCTTCCCTCCTGCTGTCCCTGTCACAGGGCCCGCCCATGCATGCCTGTATGCTGTGCCATTGACCCTGGGACATGCATGTGGACATGGTCACCTACCTGCATGCACTATAGTGCTCCTCTGCAATTGTGACCCGGTGCTGGTGGGTCATCCTGGTCAGCCACTGCTCTCTTCACCCTGGGGGGAGCTGCCCACCACCACCAGGCCTGGCCGCTGCATCATCCCCACTGCTGTTCCCCTTGTCGACCTCGACGGCCATCCCACAGTCGGTAGCCATGTTGTGTAGTATACAGCAGGAGAGCAATAGGCAGCAGGCCTTAGAGGGGCTGTACTGTTAGGCACTGCCAGACCTGTTCAGGCAATGAAACTGTGTCTTCAGCAGCCCAAACACTCGCTCAATGATATTCCGTGTGCTGGCGTGTACCTCATTCTATCGTTCCTGTGCTGGGGTTGATGGGTGCTGGTATAAGGTGAGCAGCCAGGGCCGGAGTGGGTAGCCACTGTCACCTGTATGTACAGATGCCTGTTTAGCATTGTGGACTGTGTCAATGCACACCCCTCATCATCCTGGCCACACCCCCTGGCACCCCTGCCCTAGCATCCCCCACACCCTGCCCAGTTGTGCCCAGCTTTCCACTTCCACAGTATACTAACCTACTAGATGGCCAGTGTGGATGTCCCCACTCTCAAACCTGTGGCACAGTGCTGACTGGTGCCAGATGAAGACATCATGTGCTCTACCAGGGTGTGTGGCACAGACATTGATTTTGCACCCCCTGGCATTGCACACCACCTGGCAGTTGACACTGGAGTAGCCCTTCCTGTTGATGTACGCTACCCCCTCTGGGCCAGGTGGTGTCCGGATGCTGACATGGGTGCAGTCGATGGCCCCCAGAACACCAGGCATATGTGCCACCCTGTAGAACTCCTGCATATTCACTGTATGCTATGCCTGTGTGCTGGGGAAATGGATGTATTCTGCAGCATTTGGCAGCAGTGCACTGAGGAACTGTGGGAGGAGCTGTGATGCAGCTGACTGGGATATGCTTGTGGTGTCCCCTGTTGGTCTCTGGAAGGTACCTGTGGTGAGCAGGCACATGACAGCTGTGACTTTTGTCTCCACTGACAGGGTGTGGCTCTGTCTTGTGTGTGCCTGCATCTCCTCACTGCACAGTTCACAGAGCTGCCTCAAAATTGCCTGCTTCAGGCAGTACCGACCCACAATCTCTGTGTCACTGTGCTGTTTGAAGGTGGTGCGGACATGGTACCACCTGTTCTGGACGTACAGCTGATGGGCCCTTCCACAGCTGCACTGGTCTGCAAGCTGCCTCCTCACATCCCTCATTACTGCCTCCTTCTGGAAGATGGCACTGGCTATGGCCTGGATTGTTCTCCTCCCCAGGTGGCTGTCTCCCCAGGCCCTCCGGCTGTGTGCTGCTGACTATGCCCCTGCACTAGGTGCACACCTGTGCTCTGACTTCCTGGCTGGTGGACTGTGGGCAGAGGCCTCTGCCTCCCTCCTGTCTGGGCCCCTGTGCAGCCCCTCCTGTGCTGGGTTCACAGGCACTCACTGTGGATGTTGCCTCCAACCCTGTCTCACGCCCACACACACACACACACACACACACACACACACACCCACACACACTCACAGCCTGTCAGTGTCACACACCCTGGCCCACACTATGTGCCACACCGAGCCTGCCTCTGTCTCTCTGTGGCTCCCTTCCTGCTGTATAGCCTGCCCAGTCACTCTCCCTCCCTCTATCTAGCTCCCCTCTGGTGCAAGCCTCCTTCCCTCACTTGCTCCCTCTTTTTATGGGCTCAGGTCTGATCTGCGCAAGTCCCATTTGCTCCTTGCTTACACCGTCTACCTGTTGTTGAATATCACACCGTCCCACATTTTCATGGCTATGCCCCCTGCACTTGCATATGCATTCATTACCATAGTGCATTGGCACATTGGGACTTGCACTGTGCAAGTGCTGCCACTGAATATCACTCTCCGGTGCATTGGTGCATTTGCACCAGTGCATCCCTGTTGTGCATTGTGCAACTGCTTTGAATATCCCACCCACTATGTACACAATACAAATAATAAGATAAAATTTACACAAATTAGATATTTTGGAAAGAAGTTACACAACTTTATGAAATAGTTACGTACAATTGGGGAAGAGAAAAAAGTAAGGTTCAAGCACAGCTGATATAAAATAAACAGCAGGTCAAAACAGAATATACACAACACACCAATAAATGTTACACTCAGTGAACTAATATGTGAAAGGGAGATATGGAAAGAGTGTGGTGATCAAAAGAAGAAAAGATTGGGGTCAGCAAGGAAAGTCCTGGCAAAGACATGTCAAGTTTGTTTAGGAAGCCATCTTCAGTCTACTCTGAGGCGGTAGGAGAAGGAGGCTTAGATATGCTACCTAGGGCAGTTGCATGGTGGCTTATTAAGTAAGTATTCCTTAGTTTAACCTTAAAAATACTGAGGGAAGGGCTGCTGATGAGGTCAGGCTGGAACATGTTAAAAAGCTTCGGTCCCCTGTAGGCAAGTGATCTTTGGCCTAATGAGATGTTGCAGTAAGGGATCTAAAAAGGAGAAGAAGCAGAGCTCCTAGTTTGGTGGGTGGAGCAGGCCTTCTTGAAAAGAGAGGAGACACTGTGTGGAAGATGATTATTGAGGATTTTATAGAGAAAAGCAGAGGCTTTCCATGTGAAA
This sequence comes from Neoceratodus forsteri, assembly GCA_016271365.2. Taxonomy (NCBI): domain Eukaryota; kingdom Metazoa; phylum Chordata; order Ceratodontiformes; family Ceratodontidae; genus Neoceratodus; species Neoceratodus forsteri. Next base: position 555,921,839 of record CM028135.1, on the reverse strand, counting down.
CTGTCCTCAAAGGATAACCAATGAATTGCCTCATATATAGCACATCTGTGAGTACGGCGGGGAAACCCCATCACAAATCTGATGTTGTTATTGTAAGCTGATTTGAGTTTAGTGAACATGACAGTGTTGCTCTGAGGGGAGTAGATTATGGATCCATAATTAAAGAGAGGCAAGAGTAGGCTGGAGGCTAGCATACTTCTTGATTCCGGGATGAGGAATTTCCTGATCCTGTAAAGGAGCTCAAATCTCTGGTGAATTTTGACAATTATAAGGATTATGTGTTGGCTGAAGGAGAGATGCTCCTTGAGTGTGAGGCCGAGGTATCTGAGTTCTCGCACCTGCTCTATAACCCAGCCATCATTGTGTCAGAGCGAGAAATTGAAATTTGATGGTTTGTGAGTGCTGACGTAAACCAAGCATTTAGTTTTCTTGGAATTCAGGGCCATTCCCATAGAGGTGAACCAGGTGTGTATGTTGCTGAAATCTAATTGGAGAATAGAGAGAAGCTTGGAGGAGTTTATGTTTTTGCAGGAAAAGGCATCATCATCTGCATAAAGGGTGATGTTTGTCTACGAGCATACAGATGGTAAGTTGTTTATAAATAGAGAAAAAAGAAAGGGCCCAAGTATTGACCATTGTGGGACTTCATACTTGTTACATCATTTAGACAACTGATGACCATCGATGATTGTCTTGTGGGACCACTCTTTGAGATAGTTGCTGAACCAGTTGACTGTCTCTGTGGAGAAATTAAAAGCAGCAAGGTTAGAAAGCAGCAAGTTGTGGTCCATGAAGTCAAAAGCCTTGGTAAGGTCCATAAAGACTGCTCTCATGTACAGGCCATCATTCATGGACTTGTAGTTGTCCCAAGTGAACCTAAAGAGAGCTGTTTCTGTGTTCTGTTTTTCCCTAAAGCCATATAGAGCCTCAGTCTGGATGTCGTTCTTTTGCTTAGGTGCTCAGTGATTTGTGAATGAACTATTTTTTCCAGGATTTTGGAGAGGGGTGGGAGAAGCGAGATAGGCCTGTTATTGGTTTAATCCAGTTTAGAGATGGTCTTATGAAGAGGTCTGATGGTTGCAGTTTTCCAGGCCACTGGAAAGGTGCCTGAACAAAGAGAGAAATTTAAAATGTTAGTAAGGGGATTGGCTATGTACTTAATTATGAGTTTGAAGATGCAAAAATCCTGGTTATCAGGACCTGAGCTTGGTCTAGGGTTGTTTTGTCTAATTAGTTTGATAATATCAGGGGGAGAGAGAGCTCTGAAGAAGAAAGAAGGGTGAGAAACTTCCTGGGAAAAGTGTGATTTGAGCACTGCTTGGGTGTGTCTGAGAGGAGGGTGATCTTGTTCTTGTCAAGGTCCCCAAAAAGGAATTAAACACTTTGGCTATGCAAATAGGTCATTTGTCAGTTTTTCTTCTAACTGCAGTGTTATCTACTCATGGTTTTTATCTTTACCCAAAAGGGAGTTAACGGTCCCCCAGAGTTTTTAAGAATTAGCTCTATTATGTAGTTGGCTTTTTTTTGGGTGGTTGATTTTAGCAGTTCTGACTGCTGATTTGCATTTATTGTGGATAGTTTTATACTCTTGTAGGAGAGTGGGAGAGGGAGATTTCCTGTTCCTGGCCCAGGCTTTGACTCTGCAATACATGAGTTTAAATAGGTTTGGGGTGATCCACTCATTTGAGACTCGGTGTACACTAATCTTCTTTTTGGGAATGAGGGAGTTGCAGATGTTGTTGAATGTTTTGGTAAATTCATCTAGCATGATATCAATTTTTTCTATATCTGATGTGGAGGACCGGTCTGCTGACTTAAAAGCAAGGGACATTTCCTTGGTTAGCTTTTTTAATTGCCTTGTGAGGATGAAGTTCGGAGCGGACTGAGGTGCTCTGTGCAGTGGTCACTGACCGAGTCAGGAAGAACACCCAAGGATCTCAGTCTGGAGGGATTTGAGGGAATGATCCAGTCAATGGTTGATCAGTAATTGGATTTAATTTGTTCTGGTGGGGGTGGTAACCTGGGGATGTCCAGAACCTGCAAGGAGATCTTTGGTGCTGTTAGACTGGCCACCATCCCAGTTTAGACTGAAATCTCCTAGGATAATCCATTCCCTATTACTTGGGAAGGACGCCTTGAGAGATCTGAGGGATTAAAGCTCAGAGAAGGGTGTACTGGAGGGTAGGTAGACGTTAGTGATATTTAGAATTAAATTTTTTTCCTATATTTAAATTTAGGGAGATGGATTTGAGCATGGTGGTTTCAAAATCCAGGTGCAGTTTGGTGAATGAAAGCTTCTCTGAAACAAAGAAGAGGCAGCTGCCTCCTTTTTTTCTAAGTCTATCTTTCCTGATTAGGGAATAGCCTTTGAGCATGATTTTGTTCGATGAGACTTTAGGGGTGAGCCAGGTTTCAGAGAGGCCAATGATGTCAAAATTGCAGTACTCAACCCAGGCTTCAAGGTAATTTTCTTTAGGGATATTTTGAATGTTGAGGTGGCAGTACTGATGGTTTTCTTGTCCTGGCCAATGAGGAGTTTGTGAGGAGATCAGATGGTGCCTGTCCAGGGTTGTGGTGAATAGAACCAGACAGGAGGAGCAGTAGGTATATTAAACATGAAGCCTTCAGTGTTTGCAAAGTATCTTAGGTTTGTTCGTATCTGCACGTCTAATGTGTAGGGTTGATTCTTGTGGCAGAATTTCATTTCATTTTTCATTTTTATTTTTATACGTGTGAAAACCAGATGAGCAAGGATTGCCTGTTTTCACTCTGACAAGTCAACTAAAAACACAGTAAAAACAACAATACATTTAAGAACAGACCATTCAATCCAATAAAGTGGAGTTACAGAAGCAGGTACATTTATGTTTTTGAATAAAGCCAGTATTTTAACCTTTTTTTAATGCACTGAATGAGATTATTCTCAACAATTTCTGTCAGTATCTTGTTAAAAAAATAGGTGCTCTGAATAATACAGATCTTTGCCCAAAAGTATTCTTGAAAAATTGTATTTTAAAGTTAAATTTATGCTGGGACCTAGTAGATAGTGCATTTATTGCCCTGGGAAACATTAGAGAAGTAGACGGGGGAAGAAGTTTACATTCAACTTTACATAAAAAAGTACCCATTTTGAAAAGAACTTAATCATCAAAAGATAAAGAATAAGATTGTTTATACAGATCAGAACAGTGAGATTGAAAAGGCAAGTCTAGCCAGAATCTTAAGGCGGAATAATATATCACTCGGAGTGAGTTCAAAACATTACAACATGAGGAGGTATATGTCAGTATACCATAGGCCAATAATGAAAACAGGAAACTATGGATTAAAAGCTTTCTGGATTTGAGGGTCAAAGGAGACTTAATCTGATAAAGAATACCCAACCTTTGATGCAGAATTTTCCTAAGGCTCTGAATATGAGGTTCAAAAGAAAACTGACTATCTAAAGTTATCCCTAAATATTTGAAGACCGAGACAAGTTCGATTTCATTACCCTACCAGTAATTAAGGGAAAATTGGTAGGTGCCCTCTTGTGACTAGAAAAAACATTACCTTTGTTTTTTGTGAGCTCACCATCAAATGATTTAACAATAACCAGTCCTGCAGATGATCAAAATCAGTCTGAAGATGGGAAAGATCAATCTCAGATCTGGGATTAGTAGAAAAAATAACAGCATCATCTACATAAAGGGTCATCTATGTATTAGTACAAATATTTGGGTCTGAATTCATAAAACATTAGAAAATTTGTGGCCCCAGGATTGAACTCTGGAGTACACCACAAACTAAAGGAAGGGTCTGGGATATGGAAGAACCAATAATTGTTCTAAAAAAATCTATTACTTAAGAAACTTTGGTACGACACAATTACATCACCAGAGAAGTGAAGACCATGAAGGACACCCGGGAGAAGATCAAATTCAACCAGGTCAAAAGCCTAGGGAAGGTCTACAAACAGTGCCGCACATGAATGACCTCTATCAAGTGCACCATGTACACTGCCTGTGAACCCCACCAAGGCTGTTTCAGTGTTAAACCTGGCTTAAACCCATGTTGGTTCCTGAGAGTAAAGAATATTTTCTAAGAAAACCAAGGCTTGATACATCATAATTTTTCCAGAATTTTGGAAATGGGTGATAAAAGGGATATTGGTTGATAGTTAGTAATAATGGAAGAGTTTCCATTCTTTAAGATGGGTTTTATAATTGCCAATTTCCAACTATGTGGAAAGACATTGTGAGACAAAGAAAAATTGAAGATATGAGCTAATGGATAAGCAAAACAATCTATGCATAGTTTAATAATCTTGATGTCCACTCCATCCTGACCCTAGAGGGGTTTTGGATTATTTTTTAAAAATGAATTTTTGCTAGAGAAGGGGTAGTGAGTTTAAAGTAAAACTTTGGATTGGTGTCATTATAGACATCTTTGGGATCAATTCCACTCTCCAAAACTATGGGGGTTCTATAAGGACCAAGATTCCCAAAATGTCTATTAAAAATGTTAGATACCAAAGAATGATCGCTAATACTTTGTCCATTTTGAAGGATGGTGGGGGCAAAAGCTTTTTTTTGTTTTCCCATAATTTGATTCAGAAGATTCCAGGTTTTTTTAGGATTACCCCTGGAATTTCTTTGTTCATTTAGACAGTAAGTGACCCTGGCTTTCCTAATTTCAGATTTACATTTGTTTCTGAGTGTCTTATGCTCTTGGAGAAGAGCAGAGGTTCTCATTACCTTATATTACTTCCAACATTTATCACGTTTCCTCATTAAATGGATGAGATCCCTTGTAACCCATTCTTGTTTAGAGGATCTGATTCTTATTTTCTTTAAGGGAGAGGCTCTATTTACAATGGCATTATAGGCTATACAGAAAAAATCCCACATTGCATCAATATTGGTACAAGATAAAAGGGGGGACCAATCTATTTCATTGAACAGATCTTCAATTCTCTGGGAGGTTAAATTAGCCAAATTTCTACATTCAATGAATCTGGGAGGCTCTTTGGGCACTCTTACTGACCATTCACATTTGATGGGATGATGGTCATTCATGACATCAGGCATAACCTCCCAGTTGATTATCCTATCTGCATGAGTGACCATGATCCAATCAAGGACAGTCCCTCCATTTGTTTTGTAATTGGGCCTTGTGATCTCCTCTATTAGTTGCCTAACACCCAGATCAGCCAAAGTTTCTTTGATTTCACCTTTCACACTTTTATCCCCACTACAATTAAAATCACCAAGAGTGATCCACTCTCTATTAGATGGTAAAATCTTATGAAATGAGACTAACGATTCAAGGTCATAGGATATTCTACCGGGGGGAAAATTAATTCTACTAAGGTTCAGATGTTTACTTTGTCCAAAAATCAAATCATTAGAGATCACATTACATCCCGAATTTCCCAAAGGATGATCCAGAACAATATAATCAATTTTACAAAGAATGTACATTAGAACTCCACCTCCCCTTTTTCCTTCTCTGTCTTGTCTAATTAAATTGTAATTGGGAAGATAAATCTCAGAATCCAGTATACCATGATGCAACCATGTTTCAGAGAGGGTAATGACATCAAATAAGTGAAGTTGGGACCAAGCAACACATTGGGGTCCATTTAGAAAGCAGACTCTGAACATTTAAATGTACAATCTTTGGTGAAGGGGAAACTAGGCACTTTTGGGGACCAACTGAATTTAAATAATATTCCCCTATTGGTGGAAAATTAGGCCCTGGGTGAGGATGCACTGTTCCAGATATCGAGTACTGTCTGACTTGATCTGTATTCTAACCTACCTGTACTGTATACTATGTACCTGTACTATATACTATGTATTGTATAGTCTCATCTCATTTTATGTATGCATTCTCCTGGGTCATGCCTGAAAATAGTCAACTTTGGCTAGCGCACCTAACCCTGTTAACAAAAACTAAATAAATAAATAAGTAAGAGCAACATTAATAGTCTTTTTAGATTTGTCCTACTCTCTAATTGTCTTTCTCTTTTTGTTATAGTATTAATCAATCTATACATAGGTTTACTGAATTGAAGATTGGGGGAATACAAACTCCCAAGAAAGAGATATAATGTGGGAGACAAAGTTCAAACAAACCCTACCTAATAAATCCATTATCTTGATTTGTGCAATATGGACAGGAGTAGGACAACTAAAGATGATAATTTCTATCATATGAGACACCAATTAAAATTGGGCAAAACACAAATAGCACCAATATTACATGAGTCAAAGACATTTTAGAAACACACTGTTTCAACGTTAAATAAAAAACTTTCAGAACCTGACTATAAGACACAGATAAGTGCTTATTACTTCAAATATCAGGTCAATAACACATTTCTAAGATTTTAATCCAAACTATTTCAGGTTAGGTAACAAACAGAAGTAAATGCTTGTTACATAGATGTCTAATAAATACTAGATTTCCTAAAACATTTGAACCATCCTATTTCAGGTTAAATCTGAAACTTTCTAAACCTAAGCATAAGACAGGTTAATGCTTAATGCTTCAATGTCAGGTAACTAACAAGCTTACTAAAACATAAGCAGGATCAAATATAAAGAAAAAGAGCTTATTATCTTAAAAAGTCAAGGTCGACATAATGTCCTCTAAGCAAAACAAGCTTGAACAATGAGTATTGTGTGGGAGAATAGTAGAAGCTGTGGTGTAGCATGCTGAGAGCAATAGTGGAGTAAGCATTGTCTCTAACTAGGCTGGGGAATGTGGGAGGATATCAGTCATAGGGATCCTGAAGCTAAGAGTTCCTGTGGTGGTTAACAATTCTGGGTCAAGTTTGAGATGGGTACAGTCTACCAGAGGATCCCAACTAGGAGGTAATCGAGAAAACATTGGGGGGTGAAAGAGGTATGTAAGGAGGCTAACAGTAGGAGGTGGATTAAAGGGATAAATCCAGTGGACACAACCATAGCTACTGGTGGGGAAACTTGCTTAACTTTGAAAAGGCAGCAAATTGTGAGTAATGACAGTTGAAATTAGATAGGGTTTTTAAATTAGAAGTTACACTGGCCATGGACAAGTTAGGATGGGAGATCCCAAATTACCTAGTTTAAGAAAGTCCTGGACAATTTAGAATGAGGGAAGAGGAGATTTCTAAGTTTTTAGCTTTCCCAAGTGCAATCTAAGGAAAATGCACCAGCCAGACATCTGTAACAGATGGCAGATTATGACTAGAACCCTGGAAGAACAGTAGGTCTCATGACTAAATAGGAACTCAGACAGACTGGATGGAACTTTGGTCCTTTCCTGCCATGATGGTGACCAATGGTCCATCCAGTCTGCCTGAGTTCCTATTTGGTCATGAGACCTACTGTTCTTCCAGAGATCTAGCTCTCCCTTCCCCCTCCATTGTCCTCCCCATTTCCGATGCCCTGAGCAACCACCATACCAATCACACTGTCCCAGCCATGCTTAAAACTATTAATGATTTCCACACCCACCACCTCATCTGGCAGGCTGTTCCATGGCTCCACCACTCTTTCTGTAAAATAGTACTTCCTCTCATCCCTCTTGAACCTCTGCCTTGGCAGCATCCACTGATGACCTTGTGACTGCTCACTGGTATTCAACTTAAATAGTTCCTGGAGTTCACCCTGGTAATTCCTTTTTAGCAGTTAGAAGGTCTCTATCATATCTCTCTCTCCCTTCTGGTTTCTAGTGAGTACATATTCAGTGCCTTGAGGCAATCCTCATAGGACATGCCCTGATGGCCCTAAATAATTTTTTTGTTACCCTGTGCTGCACCATCTCAAGCCTATCCCTATATTTCCTGAGATGACCCCTCTTTGAACCTGGTGTAATGAATATATCCTCACAGAGCTCTCATTAAGGCAATACAATATACTTTGGTTATCCTCAAATCAGCAGGGAGCAGCATGGGGAGACCTTGACTCCCTGACTGCACTGCACTACTACAACATGTTGCATCAACATGATGCCATTGTCTAAAACTATCTGATCTATCTAATGTCCTGCATAATCAGTTGTGAGTTGGAGGACATCCAATCATGTTTTATGAATGGAATAACAATGGTCCATCCACATCAGGTTCCTCGTTCCTTCCCAACAAAGAACCATTGTGTTACTGATTAAGTGAACAAGGCTTCTATCTTTTTTACTCCTCTTTCCTAAAAGGGGACTTCTAAAAATGAAGGTGAACTTGTGGAACAGTATTAGCAAATGTGTCTCAAACAATGGTAAAGTGAAGTCTTTTTCCATTCCATTGGCATCTTGATGACAGTGATGAAATAGACATTAATGCCGAGAACACAGTTGTCAAGGACCATACCCTCATGACTGATAGACTCACCATTGAATAGACAGTAGACACACCAAAATGTTGCAGAAAATAAACCAGAAAGAAAGAACAAGGTACAAATACTCCTCCATACCGACCCCCAAGTAAGATGCATCCCCTTGAAAACTTACCTTTGCTGGTAGGAAACAATATGTTACTAGAAGATAAACATCATCTAGATCTGGTTTGGGAATTAAGATCTTTCATCATCCATCACAACTGTTGTTACTGGACACACATGATAAATGTAATAGGGTCTTCAGAATCATCATCATCATAATTCATCAAATAATTATGATCATAATGATCATCATGTCATCATCATCACTGGTATTGTGGCATCATCCAAATCATCATATGCATATGCTAATTTCAGTAGTAGAAATGCTTGGAGACTGGTGGTGGGTATTAAAGAAGGTTTATTTCAGGAGCAGAACCACTTGAAGACTGGTAGTAGATTTAGTGGGATATACAACTGAAAAGCATCACAGGTCTGTGAGTTTGTTCCTCCACAGGTTGAGTGTTCTACAAGAACTCTGGAAGGCACAAGGGTTCACCAAGTGTGCTGCTGTTCACCACAGGTAATCATGGAGGATATAGTAGTAGGCTTATTTGAGAAACAAAAACACTTTGGGACTGGTGGAAGACATATAAGTAGGCTTATATATGGAGCAGAAACACTTGGTAACTGATTGCAGGCATAGTAACAGGTTTATTTCAGAAACAAAAACACCAGGAGACTAGTGACAGGCAGTAGCAGGCTACAGTATTTTCAGTAGCTGAACAGTTGGAGATTGGTAGTGGGTATAGCAGCAGGCTAATTTCAGTGACAAAAACACTTGAAGACTAGTGGTAGGAATAGCAGTAGGCTTATTTCAGAAGAAGATACACTTGCAGACTGGTACTGGGTGGAGTAGCAGGCTTATCTCATGAGCAGAGACACTCAGAGACTCATGGGAGGCACTGCAGCAGGCTTATCAGAGGAATCACTTGAAGCCTTGAGACAGACATACTGTAGTAGCAGCAAATTTCAGGAGCAGAAATGCTTGGAGACTGGTGGGAGGCCTGGTGTCTGATGTATTTCAAACTGTTAAATTCATGGCAGCACAGCAGGACTAGAATATGATTTGTTTTCTCAGAATTAATACTTTAACACCTAGTGTAGTATATCAGGTTTGTTTCAGAAGAAAGCAAACTTTGAGACAAGAGAACAGTTACAGTCACAATGCAGGCCCTATAAAAAAATATTTTCACAATATAAAGCACCATGAGGAAAAACAGTAGCGACTGACACACAAAAGCTGTCTTTCTCTAAAAAAATGGACCCATGTAGAATAGTATCATTTGATTATGCTGATTATGCATACAACCTTGTCAAATAATTTCTTGCTAATGACATGAGTGTGCTGGACCAACCTACAAAATTAAAATGATCAAAAAGGGTAGTCATAGAAGAACTGTACTGTTATGAAATGTGCAAGATTAGATGCCGCTGCTATCTGGGAGAAGTGAGATGCCCCTGATTAAGAAGAGAGAGTAAGGAGAAGCAACAGTCTCGGGGAGGGTGAAGACACAACAGTCCTGCTGAAGCGGGGGCACCACCGGTCCTGGAATCAACATCACCAGTCCTGTGGCAATAAGAGTCATGGGAAGTAGGGGCACCACCTGCTCTGGGGGTGAGCATCACCAGTCCTGGGGCAACACCAGTCATGGGGTGTGGGGGCATCACAGTCACAGGGAGGCAAGAGCAAAAACAGTCATGAGGTGTGTGAAAGTATCAGCAGTTCCAATATGTTAAATACAAAGTAGATAATACAGTCTACTTGTCAACAACTAATGGAGAATTTACTTCCACTCACTGCAGGATTTGAAAATTGGGATTGCTGCAAAGTTTGATACAAGGTGCCACTTGCATCTTATCGATTTGGCACAGGCACCTTGTGTCAAACTTTACCATTTGAAAATCTGGCCCATAAAGTCCTCTTTATCTTGCAAGATATTTTAGAACTGAGATGTTCAGAATCTGATGCTATAGCTATTGAAAGGACCAAGGGTATCTGTGGTATGGGAAAAATTTATATTAAATTTGCTGTTAAATTATTGGCGAGAGACAGCCATGCAGATAGACTGGATGTGTTAAGTATCAATGTAATTGATGCTATTGGAGAAATGAAGGAAAGAGAGTAATTTCATCAAATATAGCAGGAGCAGTATAGCACCTCTATTTTAAATACCTTCCCAAAGCAAAATAGAGTTGATGTACTTTAAGACAATAATTTGGTTTGAGTAGATATGAAATCAAAAGAAACACATCTAGAACAAATTAACTTCATCAAAATACTATCATGGAATTTTGCAGGGGTTATGACTAAAATATCAGATACAGGATGGCAAAGTGGATATTAGAGGAAGATATATTGCCTTATTTCACTAACTGGCGTAAAGAGGGAAAGGGTTGTAAGCCAACTGGAGGACTCTTTTAATAGGAATTAGGATCCTGCCGAGATAAAATATATTAAAATACTTAGTAAAGATTGTCATATGCTCATTCTCCAGATTTCTATTAATGGACAGGAGATTTTGGTCTGTAATTGTTATAATCCACTACTTGGGACAGTCTTATACAGAGCCAGTTGTTTGCAGATCTACAAAGCAGTCTTAGAAATCAATAAAAATGATAGCATGTAGATAATTTTAGCAGGAGATTTCAATATAAGAATGAGTTCCCAAAATATCATCATGGATGGGGTTGATAGCCTGAACATGCTTTGCAAAAAATATAAGCACTTTCAAGACAAAACACTCAAAAACATTGGTAAAATTGTATTAAATGTATGTAGCTATCTATGTTTTGTCAGTCTGAATGGTAGATTATACTGGAATGAAGACAATGAGGAATTGATTTATGGTATATTACAATCAAAAGATATAGGCCCAGATATTCAAAAGGGTTGCGCCATGCGCAATAGGGTTGCGCCTGCGCAAGTCCGAACTTGCTCCATTCTGCCATATTCAGCAGGAGGCAGTTGTGCCACAGAAAACATGCTGAGCAACAGCGCAATGCAAATGAATGCATGCTGAACTGGAGGGAGAGGAACCATGCATAAACTGCACAGCCCAATATTCAGCAGGGCTGTGCAGAGTTGTGCAGGTGCAATCCCCAACCTGCGCCTGCACAACTTTGAGGCTAAAAACAAGGCTTAAGTTGAGGGCCACCCACAGGTGAGCTGCTGCGTACGAGGGCAAAACACAGCAGCTGCCACCTGTGGCTGGCCCAACCCAGTCTCTGCCCCATGCAGCCTGATCATGGCAGCCGACTTAAATCCCACCACCACCCCCACTGGCCCGATCGCGGCATAGTTTAATCCACCCCCACCAGCCCGATCGCGGGCAGCAATGTGGCCCCCTAACGTATCCCTGGTGGTCCAGTGGACCGAAAAGCCCGATCGCGGGCATTGGTTGTCTAATAAACCTCCTTCCTTCGATCTCCTGGTGGTCCAGTGACTGAAAAGCCCGATTGCGGGCAGTAGTCATTTACAGACCCCCGAACATAGCCCTGGTGGCTGGTGTCCCCACCCACCATCACCACCCCGCAGCCTCACCCGGCGGCGGCGGGCGGCAGCATCCACCCGCCTGCCGCCCCCACCCACCGACTGCTGCCAGTAGGCTGCCACCCATTGGTGCAGACAAGAGCCAATGGCGTGCAGCCCATAGCATATGACAGTCCAGATTTGTGAATGAATACATTCATTCATTCACAAAACTGGACTGTCTTGTATGTATTATTGCATGCCCATTGGCTCTTGCCTGCACCACCGGCGCGCAGCCCTACCGGCAGTCAGTCGGCGGGCCGGTCGGCAGGCAGGGGATGCTGCCACCCGCTGGCTGCCGGGGGAAGCAGGGTGGTGCGGCTCGTGGATGGGTGGGTGGGGACACCAGCCACCAGGGCTATATTCGGGGTTCTTAAATGACCACCGCCCACGATCGGGCTTTTCGGTCCACTGACCACCAGGGATACGCCGGTCGGGGAGCTACATTGCCCGCCGGTCGGGCTGGTGGGGGAATTAAACCATGCCCGCGATCGGGCCAGTGGGGGGGTGGTGGGGATTGTACACTGTTTTGCCTGTGATCAGGCTGCAGGGGGAGTCGGTCCCCGACGGCTGCTGCCTGGCAGGTTGCCAGGAGCAAGTCCTCGGGGATCGGCGCACCTGCATGCTAATGGCATGCAAATGGGGCCATAATCAGATGCAAATGGCCCCCCCTGCGCCTTGCATGAATTATGGCCCCATTTGCATGTCACCTTTTGAATATGGGGATTTTGCGCATGGCGCAATGGTACTTGCGCCACGCGAAGTTGAATGCTCCACTCTGACCACTTGTGTGGCGCAGTTCCACTGCGCCATGCACAGTGGCTATGGTTGGGTGAGCATTCAAAGGAGCTGCTCAAGGGCGCAACACCTTTGAATATCACTCTGGACACACCCCTGCACAACTATTTTGTGCAGTGCAAGGGCTTGCGCCACAAAATAGCGCAGTTTGAATATCCAGCACATAATGTTCTGCAATGAAAAGATCCTTTCAGCCGGCATAGACACAGCATTAATTGAATGTATCAGCCTGCTTGAGAGGTGAATAAAATGTTCTTACAAAACAAAGGCTCAAATTCATCTCATGGTTGGTTTGACAGAGACTGCAAGGCAGTCAAGAGGCTGCTGGCAGCTAGAATTAGAAAAATCAAAAATGAAACCTACCAAGGATAATATTCAACAGCTAAATATAGGCAGAAGGGAATACAAAAACTATTCATTGTTCAAAATGAATTCTTATGCTGTTGTTTTATGTGGAAACATGTCAAAGGCTGTGTATAACACCAGTAATAAAACATTTGGAGAACGGTCTCACATGGTACATTTAATTGGAAGGACAACTTTGATTCACATATCCACCCCAAAGTCTGGCAGTTTTACTTCAAGTCAGTTTTTTTTAAGGAACATCTGACTTTGGAAGAATGGGTACTGAGGCAGGAACAGCTAATAACGGTATCTGAGGAGAAATTGAGATGGCATTATTAGTGGTAAAATGGAAGAAAGCCCCTAGACCAGATGGGGTTCCTGTTAATCTTCTTAAAACTGATCTAATATTTTGTGCACCTATTTTATCCAAAGTGATGAACATTTATAGTAACACTAACTCCTTTCCTGATTTGTGGAAGGATGCTGAGATTTTTCTTATCTTTAAAAAATGACAACTTAACAATCCCAAAATGCATAGATGCAACAGCATGGCTTGATTCAGTCTCTAAAGTCTTTAGTAGGATTATATGAAACTGAGTTTGTAATTGTTTATAGCAGTATACATTATTATCTGATCTAAAGGCTGTATTTAGGAAAGAAGGATTCACTATTAGCAGTGTTTTGTTCTTCATAACATTGTGGAAAGAATATGTATTAGTAACATCCCAAACTTTATGTCTTGCTTTTATTGATTTGAGGAAGGCCTTCGATTCACTTTAGGAATATCCTGGTGAAAAAATATTTCAGAAACTGGGTTAGACAAATCTTTGATCAAGATTAAATGCCCTATACTTTAATTTCCAGTATCAAGTTCAATTTAATAAGAAATGGGATCTAATGGACAAGACTGATATTAATACTGGTGTTAAGCAAGGAAGTGTTCCTGCACCCATATTATTTAATGTGTGTATCAATGATTTGTTATTGTCACTAGATAACCAGTATTATTAACACCCTAACACAGGTAATCATATGTGCCCTGTATTGGCTTAGGTTGATGATATTATTTTAATTTCATTAACATCTCAGGGACTACAATATCAGTTAAACATCTTCAAAGATATGCTAAAAGCTTAGATCTTAAAATAAATACTGCCAAAAGTAAATAATGATGGTAAGCAAAAAGAGATCTAGATATAAAAAAAATCTAAAATTCTGGATTGAAGGAGACAGGTTAAAAAAATGTAACAAAGAAACATAGAATTTGATTGCAGATAAGGACAGCTTGGCCCATCCAGTCTGCCAATTTCTCCCTTCCCATACTATTACCACAGACTTCGTGAGATCTATATCTTTTCTCCCTCCCCCCTTCCTTACCACTAAGATTCCCTTGTGCTTATCCCATGCATTCTTGAACCACAACACTGTTTTCACCCTCACCACCTCTGCTGGACAGCTGTTCCAGGAGTCCAGCACTCTTTCTGTGAAAAAGTACTTCCTCGCATCTCTCCTGAATATACCTCTCCCCCCGTCTTCATAGCATGTCCTCTTATTCTTGAGAACATTTTCTACTAAACATTACTCCCCCCCCTTTACCTTATTCATGCCCATTTATGCCCATGAGGTATTTAAAGATTATTATCATACCTCACCCTCACTCCTCTGTTCCAGGGTGGACATATTGAGGCTCTTTAGTCTCTCCTCATAGAGCTTTTGATTTTGACCCTGCACCATTTTAGTTGCCCTCCTCTGCACCACCTCTACTCTGTCTATGTCCTTCTGGAGATGTGGTCTCCAGAACTGGACACAGTACTGTAGGGTGGTCTTACCAACAGTCTATACCGAGGCAACACTACCTCCCTCTTTCTGCTGGTAATACCCCTCCCATGCACTCTAACATCTCACTCACCCTCCCTACTGCTTTGTTGCACTGCTTGCCACCTTTAAGTAATCCATTATGATTACCCCCAGGTCTCTTTCCTTCTTGGTGGACATCAGTATCATGCCAACCATTTTGTACTCTAACCCTGGGTTTCTGTGCCCAAAGTAAATTATTTTGCATTTTTTCCACGTTGAAACCCAGCTGCCAGGGGTGTAGTCAGGAATTTCAGATGTATACACCAAGTTGTCACATTGCTACCCCCCCCCCACAGTCCATGCCTTGCTACCCCACCCACTCTTCATGCCTTCCTGCCTGACACAAGCGTCATTTACTCTGTAGCATACATTATAAATAAAAGGGCATATACCATTAATATTAAATGTAAAGATGTAACACACATGTTCTCATTCCTATACAATAAGAAGGCCTTTCAATAACTAGTGTCAGACCAACAGACTGGCTTTTAGTTACAGTGTTGCATTGTGACAAGCCTCTGTACCACATCAAGGTAGCCAGTCCCACAGAGGTCCATTCACACAAACACAGACGCAGACCTCCCAAACAAATCTTCAGCACCACTCCTCATTAGACCCACTGGCAAGCCTTCACATTCTGGCAGTTTTTCTGCTCACCTCTGTAGCTATTGTGATTGGCCTTGAAGATGGGCTGCTTCCAAACACTCAGTCCCTATCTTTGTGGGCAGCATGCCTCTCCTGGACCTCCACCCTTACTAAGTGCAAAGCCCCTTGGCTTATTCTTTCTCAGCCATCAGTGATCACAGAAGCCAGCACAGCCACTGGACACACACTGTGCAGATACCCACACAGCAAGGTCCCACCAGGCTGAGAGCATCCACCAGATCCAACTGCACCAAAGGCCCATAGTGCTGTCTGATTTCAGCAGGTAGGGTGAAAACAGGGGTGCAGTAACAGGCAATGTGTGCAGTCCAGGGATACAGGCTAGGGACCCCTCTCCCTCTGTATAGGCATAACTGACAAAATAGCAGGACTTAGTGTGCTGGGGATCTCACCCCATCCCCTTGAAGCCTTCTTCCTGGACCAGACAAACAAAGTGATGCAGAGTTCGTTTCAGATATTTACCTATGTGGGATACTGACCCACTGTGTATAAAAATTAAGGGTCAAATGAAAAAAAAAATAATGGGTCATAGTGTTCAAAGAGTCCAGATTCATAAAAC
Organism: Neoceratodus forsteri; assembly: GCA_016271365.2. Lineage (NCBI taxonomy): Eukaryota > Metazoa > Chordata > Ceratodontiformes > Ceratodontidae > Neoceratodus > Neoceratodus forsteri. Next base: position 555,905,686 of record CM028135.1, on the reverse strand, counting down.
AGCAGTCTAAAACCTCTAACAGTGAGCAGCTTGTCCCCAAGGGAGAAGAAAAGTTGGGACAGAATTAAAAAAACTGTATGTCAGTTGTCTCAGTCCTTCACCCAAAAATAAACCCTAGTGATGTGGTTGGTGGTGTCCAAGAAAACAAATTTTCTAGAGTGGAATTATTTAAACCTATTCAGCCCTACCTTTTTACATCAAAACAGGTTTTATGTGGGGACTTTAACTATAGCTTTTCAGTGCTAGTCAGGTAGGGCACAACATTGAAACACTTCTGTGATGTCACTTATTTAAACTCAATGGCTGGAGTTTCTGATCTAATAGACAACTATAGACTCCTTAAAAAACAAACAAAAATGGTCTAATAGACTACTATAGACAAAACAAATTATAGAAGGCATGTGATATAGACTTATATAAAGGTCATCTGTTAAATGCTGTTTTGATATACATGACACAGAGGCAGACTGGTGGGAGGTCACTAAATGGGAACGTTGTTTACTTTACAAAAGCAGGGAAATATAGAAACACAAAACAAAAACTTTAAATATTGCAGCTAAGACCACCCTTAATGCATCCAGTTTCATGCCAAGGTAAAGTACCTTGACTTGAGCAGATATTGACTGAGCAGATACAAAAAAAAAGTGAAATATTGAGCTCAAGCAACAAAACATTATTTAAATAAATATTTTTAAGAGATGCCAGGATACAATATGGAGCTCAAGCAACAAAAACATTATTTAAATACAATTTTTTAAGAGTTGCCAGGATCTAATAAACACTTAACCACAGTGTAATGCCTGCTGTACAGAAACACAATGGCAGCCTTTGTAAAGATATAAAAAAACTTCAGGGGGAGCCAGTTATAGTAATCACTATAGGAATAAAAAGATCTGCTTCTGTGGGTCCAGAATCACATTTATTGAGGGAGGGACATTAATTACAACTGTCAACAGACCCATCCCTCCCCAGAGCTAAACCACCTATGGCACCCACACATACACTTTCTGCCAATAAATCAGAAATATCAAGTACAGTACCTGGCTGACTGATGACTTCACTGAGAGATGACTGGTTCTGGTAAGGTGCCAGTCTGGGATGATTAAATCTCAGCACAGCAGCTAGTGTCACATATAAAGACAGCAGGCAGTCCTCTCCTAGGCTAGTCAAAATGCAGAACAGTTACAGACAATCATAACTTGGTTGTAACACAACAACATGATCAGTCAGGATCCTGGATGGTCAGTCACCAGTCGGATGACCCAGTCAGTCAAAATGCTCCTTGGGATCCAGAAAGGATGGCTCAGATGGCAGGCAAGCTGGCAAGATGCTCTCTCTCCACTAAGTCTCCAGACTCTGCTGGATGCTCACAGATAGTCCTCCTCAGTCCCAAAAGAAGACAGCCACTGGCTCCCCTACAACAAAAGCTCTCTCCTCGTGACATGCTGGTGTCTCTGCTACTTACAGCTTACAGATTCCTGGACCCTGATCTCTTGCTGTCAGAAATACGGTCATCTATACGGCGGCCACAGTCAGATCTCCTCCGATTCTTCCGTGAAGCAGTACTAGTGCTCTGTTCTACTTCTGTTTCTTCTCTCTTCCTCATCTCAGTTGGCTCCAAATAGATCAGGATGATCCTGTTTGCAACCGAGACATTTAAAACATGGGCCCCTAGTAGCTCCACCTCCTACCCTCACAGCTGCCATACCCTTGACCACTCCTCTAGTTTTCTCAGGTCTCTGCTCATCCTTTCCAACCCCCCCCCCCAGAGTGTCCACACTATTGCAAATTTTGGTGTCATCTGCAAAGAGACACACCTTTCCTTACAGCTCCTCTGCAATATTACTTGTAAAGACATTAAAGAGGACCAGTCTCAGAACTGATCCCCAAGGCACCCTGCTGGTCACCCTCCCTTCCTTGGAGTGAACTCTGTTTACCATCACCATCTGTCACCTTTCACATAACCAATTTCTTATCCAGTTTACCTCCTTTGGACCCACTCCTAAGCTATCCAGCTTGCATACTTGTTTCTATATTGTAATGGTGTTGAACACTGCAAATCTAAGTATGCCTGTCCACCACTTCACCTCTGATCTAGTTCCTTAGTCACTCGGTCAAAGAAATCTATCAAATTCATTTGAAATGACTCTCCCGCATGAAACCATGTTGCCTCTGGTCTTGTAACCCTCTGGAGTCAAGATATTCCACAGTCCTTTCCTTCAGCAGTGATTCAATTATCTTCCCCACCACTGATATAAAGCTAACTGGTGTATAATTGCCAGCCTACTCCCTGCTACTACATTTGTGTAGTTGGACAACATCTGCTCTCCTCCAGTCATCTGGAATGACTCATATTTCCAGTAAGCTGTTAAATACAATTGTCAGAGGTACAGCCCATATTTCCCTGAGCTTCCTCAGTACCCTTGGATGCACCCCAACAGTCCTCATTACTTTGTCCACCTTCAAATTACCAAGTCCCTTCAGGGATCTCCCCTCCAAAAAAGGACTAATGTGTCCACCTCCCTCCCTCCAAAGCTTTTGTTACTTTTTATGGCCCTTCCCCATCCTCTGTGAACACTGAACAAAAGTATTTGCTCAGAATGTCTGCTTTTCCTGGTCCCCATCTGCACAGTCCCCCCTTTCCTTTTTAACCTTACAATCCCACACCTGGTCTTCCTCTTTTCACTTACATACCTAAAAAATGTCTTGTCCCCTTTCATTACCTTCAGGGCTAGTCTTCAGTTTGAACCTTTGCAATCCTTACTGCTTTCTCTGCTTTTCTCTGTTTACCCTGATAACCCACCCTATCCTCCTCCCTCTGCATCTCCTTATACCTTCCAAATTCTACCCTTTTACCTTTTCAATTACCTCTTTGGAGAACCATAGCAGTCTGTTTTTTCTCGTATTTTTGCTCACTTGTTTGATGCAGAGGTTTGTTGCCTTTACTATGCTCCCTTTTATCTCTGCCCACTGTTCTTCATCCCATCCAGGTCATCCCACCCCCCCAGGTGAAATCTGCCGTCCTGAAGTCCTGGACCCTCTCCCTTGTGTGGTTTGATTCTGCAGCCATTATTATATTGATCCACACCATATGTTGATCAGTGGCCCCCAAGTGGCCTCCCACCTTAACTTCTGCAACATTGTCCCTGTTAGTGAGTACCAGGTCCAGTATTGCCCCATCATGAGTGGGGTCCCACACTAGTTGCCTGTGGAATGCCCCCTGCAGAGATTCCAGGATGTCCCTGCTTCTAGCTGAAGCTGCTGCTGGGAGGCTTCAGTCCACAATTGGCAAGTTGAAGTCCTCCACCAGCAGCACCTCCCCATATCTGCCATCTTGACAGTGGTTTCTGTCAGTACCTTTTAAAATTCCTCCCCTTGTGCTGGAGGTCTATAGATCACTCTAGTGCAAATAGTGGTTCCATTCCCCATCTCCAGGGTGACCTACAGTACCTCTGCCTCCCTCTCTATCTCTGTCACTTTTATGCTTTCCTTCATATAAAGCACTCCACACCCTCCTTTCCTTCACACCTGTTCCTTCCTGAACAGAGTATAGCCTGGTTTGGCCATGTCTCAGTCATGGTTTTCCATGCAACATGATTCAGTAATGGGCATAATATCCAGGTCAGCCTCTATCATGATGGTTTCTAAGTCCAGAATCCTATTTCCTAGACTTCTAGTATTCAGTCACATGGCTTTCCAGATTTTGTTTCCACTTTGCTTGTTGCACCCTTTTTCCTTTTTTGCCCTCCCTCCTTCCCACCTGTCTTTTAAGTACTCCCATTCCTTTCCCTTTTTACTCTACTACCCTGCTCCCTTTTTAATTTGCACCCTGGGGATTCCTCTCACAGCGGGTTCTCCTTACTCTCTACTTCAATCTGGGGAAGAGGGCAGTTTCTGACTCTCTGATTCCTTCTGCCACCCACCTTGGCTAGCTTAAATGTTCATTGAAGTAATGTTAGCAGTGTTTCTGATATATATATATATATATATATATATATATATATATATATATATCGGACTCACTTTCACTAATAGAATACCTGGTCCCAACAATTATCTCAAGTGAACAAAAGAATTAAACAGACGTGGGGGCATCCTAAGGTTTAATAGCAAATATGGTAGAAACACAATAATTCCAGCTATTAAAGTAATTAGTGCTAACCAGTGGCACAAACCTTATATAGCATAGAGCTATGGTAGCATTTACATTAAAAACCATTTAAAAAACCAAAACATTACATTCTTGTCACTAGAGGTTATTACAGTTACCAATAACAATGCCAAGATGTAGTAAATGGCTTGAAATAGGGCAACCACCAATTCAAACAATGGCAGCTTGGAGGGTTTTAAATTATTGCTCCTTCTTCAAAAATCATCAGGATTGACTAAGGCATGCCTATTGGAGAAGGGAGGGCTATTGGACACACTGGTTAACTTTTGTTAAACAATTATTATAGGCAAAAGCTACCTATAAGATTGGGTAATGGATAAGATCAGGATAGCCATGGCTAGTAATTCTTTACAAAAAAACTATATTAAATATATTTATAAGGAAATTACACTTGCCAGATTAAACCAAAATAGCTACCATCACATTCTACCTAAATTAACAGTATCTCTTTCAATAGAAATGTATTTCATGGTAATTACAAATCATCAAATCAGGAAGGTTATTACTTATTTCCATTTTGGCACTTTCCCCAATGCAGTTTTAGACAAGAAATATAATAAGAATCCTAACAAAAATCATATAGGTTTATGGTCATGTGGCCATAACCACCATGATAATCTTGTACATGTACTCTTGTTTTTTTTTTCAATTTTTTCATAAAAGCCAGACTCAAATAGATTGAAAAATTCATGAGAAATCAGAGAACTGACAGTACTTCAATTGTAATATATCCATTTACTTTGGAAAAAAAGGATGTCCTTCTGAAAATGGGATATTTTAAAGGACTCTCTTAAACATAAAAAGAGATGTTTTAATAAGTAAGAAATAGTTAATTGTATTTTGTAATATGATTTATGTGTAATACAAAATGAGTTTATTTTATAAAATGTTTAATATCATAATTGACAAACAATAAACTTTTTACCTACCTAAATAGAAACATAGAAACTTAGAACTGGACGGCAGATAAGGACCGCTTGGCCCATAAAGTCTGTCCATTTTCCCTGCCTATTTCATGTACCACCGATCCTAGATGATGAGCAGCTTACCTCCTCTTTCCTATCGCTTGAGTTCCCTTCTGTCTATCCCATGTATTTTTTAATTCCCCTACCATTGTTGCTGCCACAACCTCCATTGGTAGGCTGTTCCATGCATTCACCCCCATTTACATGAAGAAATACTTCCTCATGTTACCCCTGAGTCTATCCCCCTCTATTATCGTATCATGGCTCCAAGTTCTTGAACATCTTTTCTGAAAGATGCTGCTCTTTTGCACCTTATTTATACCCTTAAAGTATTTGAAAGTTTACCTACCAGTAGGACTCCATTGTGATCTATATTGATACTGTAGCTACTATTCATTGATGACCGCAAGCCATCTACCTCCCTGTAGTCCCTGCTTTACCTCCATGCCATTGCCAATATTATCTCTGCAGTCTGGTCCCACTGAATCTCAAATGATATAATTATACCCCCAAAACAAAAAAAAAACAGGTCATAGAGCAAAAAAAAAAAAAGAAAGAAAAATAAGTGAAAATACATTAAATGTACAGCATTATGTTGCCAATGACAGGTCTTCTTTAACTGATATCGATTTTGTGTGCTTCTTAGTGGCTTACCTAATCATATTGGCCCTTATGCAATAATGGGGCAGAGTGGCTACTCACGTGTATCTGGGGCACACAATCACTCTGCACCCTATGCGCCCCCATGCAGGATGCTTTAAGGGGGGCACACAGCACATATGCACCCAATCCCCAGGCCCCATGAGGAGCAATGCACTGGGCAGGAAAGGAGAGGGCAAACACTACACACGCCATGCACCAAGGCAAGTAGTGCTGGCCACGGGGGTGCACAGGCTACACCAGGGAGAACCCTACCATTAGCGTGATATGTGCTCCCCTGCACCAATCTGTTGAATGGCCACCAACACCCTGAACCACGGCAGCCTTGCACCCCCCCTCCATGTCCACTAGGCAATCCCTGGCCCAGCACACAGGTGTGTGGTGACAATGAGGTTCCCCTACCATACGGTGCCCAGGGGCACAGGAGCATTGGCACATGTAAGGTGCCTCCCCCAATGACACCACCATCCCACTTCACCATCAGCCAGACCATCAGGGCTCTTGTAGGGGGTACAGTCACCCCTCCATGTGCACCACTTTGATACCCTGTCACGGACATGCCGGTGGCATACCCATCTTCCCCCCCTGCAGCCGCCAGCCATCAGACATCTGCAGGGCGTACTTCCAATGTGCACCCCACCTCACAAGGGATCCAGTGCAGGACCCAGTCTGGGCATCCAATTGGATGCGCAGCTGGACCCACAACCCCCCCGCCTCACTGCACACTCCTGCTTGCCAGGGGTGTGGGGTCTCAGGCCAGTGTCCAGCAGTTGTGAATGCTGCTGGTATGCACTTGTCCACAGGTACAGAGCTCTGTGGGCGGGTATCGTGCCTCCAGTGCATATTACCCACTCCTTGGTCATAGTGCCCTTTCAGCATGTTTGTGACAGAAATTTCAAATGTGCTGAAAATGCCTTCAGGAGGAGTTGCACTGCTACTGCTGGAAGTGGTTAGGTGGATTGTGATGGCGGTGGAAGGAGTTCAGGGAGGCTTCAACCAGGAGGCTTATGACTAGGAGTAGTAGTAGTAGTAATAGAAGTCACTTCTTGGAAAAGTAAATAACTGAATAAACAACTAAAGTTAATCCTTGATAAGTGACGTTTAAGAAGGGCTAATAATTCATGATTCCCAGGATCTAACCTTGATGTGAAGATATCAGAAAAAGGAAGAGGAGTATGATCATGAGGATGTATTTATCCAGTCTTGCTGGTTTATGCAAACTGTCCACCATCAATGTGCACAATAGTTTCCGAGTGATACAGTCTGTGCATACATTAGGAATTAACACATATTTATATCTGAAATCCAGTAACATGGCTATTGCAAATTATGCCTTTTCTAGTGCTGTCAGTCTTGTCTGACAGTTGTGTTAAAATGTCTCTTCTGCTTTGATGATGATTGCTGCTGCAATGCTTCAGGCAAACTAGTGGTGCCACCACTTCCTATTGTGACAGATATAAATCCTACTGTACCATCGGCTGTGCAGTTGTCAGGGAAGAAGGAGCTTTCAATCAAACAAAGTAGTGACACATGATGATAAAAATGCAATTCATGATTTACGGAGGAGGAGGTGGATGATGTATTTATTTATTTCATTAGTTTCAGCAAGAAAAATATACTGAGATGGAAAGAGCTCATTTCCAGATGTGCCTGGGGGAGCGGGAAAAGAGGACAAGGAGGAACACTAAGAACAATAATACAAATATTACTGTAATGCTCACACATTAAAATTATTCACTGTTCTCACTTTCAGGAAACACACGTAAAGGGTCAACACAAAAGTCTGTGTTTAACCAATATTTACTTCCTTTGCTCTGACTTGAACTGGTTAAAAGGGTACATTTGCAAGCAGATATCTGTTTACTCACCAAAAAAAGTCAACTCTGTAGCACTCCACCCTTGCTCTCTCTCTACAGGAAAGGCAGTGTGCTCATCAGTAACCCACCTTTTAAACTGTGAGCTGCCATGAAATCAGGCATGGCACATGCATGCTGCCCAGACATCATGATGTCATACATCAGATGATAGGCAAACATGCGCTCAAGCATGAGTATGCTTGAGGTTATGCCAGATCCCCCGCCCCAGTTTGGTTACACACTTAGAACCAGAGAATTTGTAGAATCCCCTCTTATGTGCCTTCTGGATACATGTGTACTTAATATACATTTACACCAATAGATATAATTTGTTCTTCTTTAGTATATTTTTTTAACTTTTAGTGTATTATTTCACTGTTTAGTTTCCACAGTATCTACTAGCAATTATGATTACAAGATATACATTTATAAAAATGTGTATTTTTTTTGGAACTGTGGCTATAAAACCTAATATAGGAGTGATTTAACTCTGAGCCATTGGTTGGAGCATTAATTTTCACCTTGTTTCATGTGTATTATACAATACATGTGTAAATTCTTTATACACTTTTGTTATTGGGACTGACGTTTTCCAATCTCCTTTATAGTCCGTCTTGATTGGAACTGGCTAATCTCTCACTGAGATTTATTTCTCTCTGAGGCTAGTTTTGCTGGAGGTTTCCTAAATTTAGATAACATTTGCAATGTACAGAGGCAATGCTGAGTTAAGGATGGGAGCAAATGTTGTCATTTTGGGAGGGTGAAGAGGGGAATGCATTGGTGTAAGTCTGAGATCAAATGGGAACAGAGGGTGGAGAGTGGTGGGTAGCAGCAGCAGCCAGGGAGTAGTATCAGGGGCAACTGCAGGAGTGAGTAGTGAAGTCAGAGAAGAGGGAGAAGAGTGAGTGGTAGGAAGAGGCAGAGTGAATGGTAAAGGGGAGAGGACTCCATAGTTTGGTGTTGGAGAGGAATGGCTGTCTTCAGAACAAGTTGACTTCATGATTTTTATTTTATTGTAACTTAAATTTTTTGTAATTTTTTATTTATAAAGTTTGATTTATTGATATGCAGAAAAAACATGATTTATGTCAGAGGAAGGAGGGTGATGATTAAAAGGATGTGTTGTTTTTATTACCAGTCAATTTTTAGGTTTTTGTGTTATGTGATTATTATTATGGTATCTATTGGGAAGACTGAAACTCAGAAACCTGAAACTGACGGGACACATTCAGACACCCGACAGGAAGAAGCTGATGCCAGCAGGGGTACGGTAATGGATGTGACAAACCACTACCCTACCCCTAGACAGGCATCAGAAGTAAATGGAAAATGTGAAAGCTGGCTAAGCTGCTCCTGTGGCATGGAGGTCTAATGCAGTAGCAGCTCAGCCAGCATGGTGTGGTAGACCAGGGTTTTGTTCCCAGTCTCCACTATTTTGGTGAAACAGTATTCTAACCCACATAACATTGTTTTTTACTCCAAGGTCCGCTCCCCCTCTGAGTTGGTTATTTAAGTTACAGGGGGCTCAGGGGTGGAGCCCCCCCGCATTACATTTAAGTGTCTTGTGGTATTTCGAAATTTAGTCTCCTGAACTCTGTCTTGTAGCGTTCGGGATACTAAATTTCAATCTTTCAAAATATATCCATTATTATTTGTAATAGCATTAATAAATATTGTATTATTTGTATGCTGAGAAAACATGATTTGTTATGGAGGAATGAGGATTATAATGGAGAAGATGTGTGATTTTCAGAAACAATAGACTTCTATAGTTTTTATTTTAATGAAATTTATACCCTTTATTAATACATTTGGCTTTCGTTATATTCTGAGAAAATTTTCAGTAATTCATAATGGAAGGAGGAGGAGGATGATGGTAAGGAGAAAGATTGGTTGTTTTGATAAGAAAGACAAGACAAAAAGTCTCTGGAACTGTCAGCCCTTAAAGAAACAGGAGAAAAGCTTGGCAGTTTAACTTCAGCATAGAATTACTCTAGCAGTGTATTTTGTTTTTTGCAACATATTCAGTACCTGCAGGGGTGTGTAGCCTGGGCCTGGCTCTTGGATTTGGTTTTTGAACCCTCTGTACTGCAATATCAGTCTTGTATCAAAGGATGCTTCACTTGCCTCAGGTTGCTGCTGTCCTATGTTTCTGAACTACTTGAATGAACTGCTTTATCTCAGCACTTCCCATACCTAACCTTACCTGACTGTCCCTGCTGCTGGTCCATCTGACCTGGGTGGAGATTTGGAGTGGACATTTACAACAGTGCCTCACCGCAGAGAATCAGTTTGCTAATTCTTTTTGTCTGTTTGTTTACAGTGGACCAGTGGTGGTTGGGGGAGGGGGCTGGGAGAAGTTCTAGAGGAACTGGGAAGCAGCTGTGAGAAGATCTCTGTTTTGGCACCACTGTGGAGTGGTGACTTCAGACAGCATTGAGCAGGACAACAGCTATGATAAATGAGAAGATATATAGAATAGTGGATGGGTGAACATCCACAACAAGGCTGTGTTTCCATCGAGGGAGTTGATGACATCATAGAGACCTCGAAAACAAAGCTCGAGAGGTCTCACTGATGTCATCAACTGCCCGAGATGGGAACACAGACTTAGTTGTGGATGTTCACCCATCCACTGTTTTATATAGTATATGGGTTTTTATTTGTTTTACTAAGTTTTTTCTCTTACTTGTTGTAGTCAAATTGCTCCCGTTCCTGCTTCTGCTTGCTCCTGTTCCCACTTGTGCCACTTGTGCTCCATATAGCTTCTCATTTTCTCCTTTACACATCGTTTGTTTTTTAAATAACGAGGAAAAAAAAGAAACAGTTTTTCAAAAAGGGAGCCATGTATGGCTCTCCGTGTTCTGACTCCCGACTTAAAAGTCAGTGGCTCCACTGCCCGGGCTTGCTAAATCGTGCTGCCATGGTTTTTTTAATTTTCTAGACAGAGCCTCCTGTGAACCAATCAGGCAGCAGGTCAAGAGTAAAAAAAGCTGTTGTACTATTGATGTGACATCAGAACAATAGTACAACAACTTTTTTGACCTTTGAACTGTACTACAACAAGAGTTCAGCAATTGCTGAAATCCATCCACAATATACAGCACTCATACACTATAATATAATCTGATATATGCTAACATAAAATGATGTACTATAATATATTATAATGTAATATATTATGGAATACAATGCAATGTAACATGATATGATATATAATCATTATTATCTTTAGTAATTAGTGTTTTTATTTATGTGCCAAGAAACCATGAATTATGAAACTGAACTCGTTATATAGGCTTACCACTAGACTCCATTCCTTCAGGCTGTTTTCAAAACCCAGTACCGACAATTTTGAGTGTGTGTGTGTGGTGGTGGTGGGGGGGGGGTATCAGAGGAACTGGGCAGCTAATTCAAAATGATTTTTTCAGGAACTAAACTTTACATTTTTGGATGGGACACTTCTGTCTCAAGTAAGGGAACTGGAAGCACTTGAAGAAGGAAGAAGGGAAACTAGTGTGCTCCTGGGTTGATCAGGTTGGTTTCATCACCAAAAGCACTTTATGGCCAGCAGGAAAGACTACTTGCAATTTAGTTGGGGGGGGGGGGACTAATGGATTTCTGGGGCCTAAAGAACTATGGTTTCTTTCACTCTGCTATCATGTTCCCAGCCTTTGTCCACCAAGCACCACAACCATGGGGCCCAGTTTATTTACACCCTAACCAGCTCCTTCTCTACCACCACCCCAAGCAGAACTTGTACTTTAAGGTATTGGTATGGTGAAAAATGTATTTGTTCCTTTCCTTTGCCCCTGTATCACCAGCTCCTCCTGTTTTTTTCTCCATGTGTTTTACATGCATCAAGCACACATGTACCACTAATGATATGACACAACTGCTTCTGGATGCTGACAATAATTATTCATAATAATTGTTGATGATTCATAGATGCCCTTGTGACGCACATGCCCAATGCCTGCACAGAATGTAATGCCATATGACTGTAAGGTGACAGGAAAGAGCGATATCCCTCAGGCCAGCTGCCACTGACAGATCACACTGCACCCCACTGAAAGGCCATGGCTGAGATATTCAAAGCTAGTCGGTGCACCTGAAAGGGCGTAACACTTCACTAACATTGTTTCGTGCCCCAAAAGAAGGTGATAAGTGAAATGTTCTACATCGGATGGCATAGTTAGCGAGGTACCAACATATTTAGTAAAGGCCCTAAATTATGCCAGTGCATCTTTGTAAAACAGCTGTCTCTGCTTGCAAATACTGTAAGCACACTGCCATAGTCCCAGGTTTGGAGAGGTGATAAAAAGCCATTAGTACCTTGCTAGTTACTACCTTCCAAACAAAGTCTAAAGGCTCTGCCCCTCTCAAACCACCATCATTCACCAGGTTGTAACATCTCCCTGCTGGCCACATCCAGTATCATGGATAGATATTCCCTTTTATCTAGTGGACTCCCCATCCCACCATCACCTGCTTGGTAACATTTTCAATTATTCCCTGGTGGCCAGAGGGCCCCCTCTTCAACCGAATTGCACATCCTGTAATATTTATGCCTATTCCATGGTGTCTTTGTGTACCTGCTCCTCACTGCAGGTCTTCAATGGTCACACTGCCCCCCAATAGCCCTCCTGAACATTCCTTATATCCCTGCTGTCTAGAGTCCCCCAAATCAAGTAGCAGAAACCCCTCCCTTTCCTGCCCATTCAGGACTCTCCACCACCACCACCACCACTCCTCAACCTCCCACTTTCTGACTTATCCAGATCCCACAGACAGTGACCTGCACAACACTTCCACTCACCACCTTGACTGGCCACCATCTCAATGACAGGGAGCGAACAAGTGCCTACTGAAGAAACAATTGTTTCTACTGTAGGTGCACTTGCTCCCAATCATTCTAACAGTGGTCCACCAATTTGGTGAGTGGAATGTTTGTGTCTGTTACTGTCTCTCAGGAAGAGCTCTGGCTACTCCAGTGGGGGGCCAGGGAATGGTGGTGGTGGAGGGTCCTTAGTAGGTGGGATAGGTAAGGGGGTCTTCTGTTAACTGGGAGAATGAAAGCACCAGACATCAGGGATATATACTGAATTATAATGGGTAGGGAAATTGGAGTGCAGGGGACCACTGGACATGAGGGACTAAATATAAATATTACTGGGAGCAACTGGGGGGTGGGGCATGGACATAAAGCAATAGTTATAAATGTTACCTAGTGGGTGATTGATAGGGAGAGAACATACTGTAGGAACCACTGTGACCAGGAAATGGTTACAACTTCCACTGGGAGGGCAATCAGAGGGGTGGGGGACCACAGGACAACAGATAATAGTTACACATTACCTGGCAGGCAATTGTGGAGCTGGGGAGACCACAGGAGACCAGGAAATAGTTATAACTGTTACATCTTACAGGGTGGGCAATTGGGGGTGGGGGAACCACTGAACACCTGGGATTAGTTACCAGTGTGATCAGACTGCTAATTAGGGATGCGGGAGAGACCACTTAACTGCAAGTGATAGTTTGCAGGCAGCCCTGATGGGCCTGGGGAGGTGCAAACAATGTTTGCTCCATGCCTGTAATGACACTCTAATGGAATGCAAATGACCCCATAGTGCCTTGCTCATGCCATGGAATAATTTCTAAAGGAGTAGGCCAATATGGCAGATTGCTTGCCATTTGTGAGCCATAAAAGTCTGTTTGCTCCTGCAAGTCTAAATCTTCCTACTGGCCGCATTCTTCATGTGGCCAGTAGGGGGTTATGTTTGTGAGAGCATCCAGATAGTGCCTCAGTTGGTGGGTATATTCAAGGCCCCTGGAATTCTGTGATTCTGCGGTTGAGGAATTTTCTGCAGAATTTGCATCATGCCACAGAATGTATACAGTGCTGCAGAATTCACTGTTTTTGGTGAATTTTTATTCAAATATACTGGTTTTTCATAGTGTCAGGTTTTCTTTCCCATCTTGTTTCTCCTGAAGCTCCTCCTCTATGATCAGCATATGATGTCATTGATGACATCACATATTTAACCAATGGAAGGACTGCGTTCTGCCAGAGAAATGAATAAATCATGCCACAGAAATCAGAAAATGCTGCCGCAGAAGCCAAGAAGCCCTGCCGAAGAAATCAGAAAATTATGCCGCAGAGCACTAGGGACCCTGGGTATATTGCAACATGCCATTAGTGCTTGTTATGTGCATCTGACATGTTCCAATATACCTGTGCTTTGCTCTATGCACTGATTTGGACCTGAAACTACCTTTCTGTGAGCACAAACTGAGATCTTTGAGTACACTGGAGCTTGTGTCTCCTTGAGCAGTTTATTGTCACACACACTGGCTCGCAATCCTCCCCCCCCACACTCTCACCAACACATACACATACACAAGCAAACAGTAAAACAAAACAGAAAAAGTAGGATTTCTGTGCCCTGCTGCACCACCAGCAGTCAGTAAAAAGATACTTGTCAAATAGATCTTTTAAAATCCTTCTTGCTCGTTTCCAAGTCTACTAAATTCACTCCTACCTACTCCTGCTGCAGAGGTTAAAAAATAAAAATAAATAAATACGGGTTGATGTGCTTCTACACCATCAGCATGCTATAAAAAACATACGTGAAATAAATTTTCCAAAAATGTCCCCCCCGGACCTTTCCCCATCTCCTTCATGCACTTTGCCCTACTGCTGCCACAGGTTCAGCAGCTGCCAGTGCAGACTCATACTGTGTACTGTCTCCTAAGTAAGCAATAGCTACTGTAAGCAAGTAAGCAATAGGTAGAGAGAAAGTTTTATTTAGAAATGGTGATATACAAAAACCATCAAACGCATACTCTTTTCCAGTGGTAACCTGCAAAAAACATCATTAATATATGTCATAAGTTAAAATAGGTCACAGTGATATACTGTAATTGTTTTACACTATTTTTTAATTTAATGGGTTTTGGTGACCTGGTGAGTACACTGAGACCAAGATTCCTTTTTCAAGTGTGAGCTGGAAATAATAACAGAGACAACAGACACAGAGACAGTAGATGGCAAGTACTGTATTGTAAACATAAGACCAGGATACAGTACATTAAAACAATTAGTGTACATAAGGATAAAAACAATAGAGGATGGAAATGCACTGCTTTAAAAACAATTACATTATTTTAGGCACACTATTTATTATTTAAAGTAAATCGGATGATACCTTTGAGCATTAAATGCTCATTTACAAAGGTTCCTCATCAGTGCAAAGAGGTACAGCAGTAAAAGGTATAGAGGGTAGGCTAAAATACAACAGTTTATGGTGAATACAGGAGACAGACTTTCAAATGGCACTAAGCCAAGGTTTACATTCAAAGGTTCGTGAACGGTATCAAGAGGTTAACAGTTATGGGAATATTCAGAGGAAAGGTTAACAGAGGCTTACCAGTTTAAATGTCTCACTTTCTGCCTACAGTATAAATAGAATAATGCATGGGGAAGTGTGGTAAATGGAGATTTTATGCACACTAGTGGTGTGCATAAAATCTGAAATTAAACACTTCCCCATGTTTTATTTTTTATATTGCTGGTTCTTTGACTCATGCATTTTTTATTATGTTGCATGAAATAAGGGCCTTTTAGGTGAAATAGTGTCTGTCTCTTCTGTTTCTGTGATGTTGCAATAGGTGTTGTCATGGATACCCCACCATGACATTGGTGCTGATGTATCAATGTCACAATTGACTGGCTAATGTGGGGCAAGAGAAAAAATTTCTATCCAACATGGTGATATAGCTTAGTGAGGCACATTGAGGAGCAGAACTGTGAAGTGTAGTGAGTTCAATGTGAGCGCTGTGTGGTAGAAATAAATTTACTGTACTTTTAAAAAATCCAGCAAAAGTGTTTCCTGTTTTTTTTTTTGGGGGGGGTGTTGCTTAGTATGAGAATACATGACAGTACCAAGCTGTAAGAGAGGTCAAGTGGGTGGGGCAGAGGAAATAAGCATCAGTTCTTAGAAAAATAATCAATGTTGGGAAGCTGTATCCCTGGCATAGGGGTTGTTTTTAGCATTTGCAGCACATTGAGTCAGCACAGATTTTCTTTTCTCAAAATGCCGTGATGACAGTTTGCACTGGCTGTTTTCATAAAGGAGCTCAACGGACTGGCCAGCGCAAGGACAGAACCTGCCACAGGTGTCCCACTGGAGTGAGTGGTATCTTGGAATTCTCTTGAAAGGTGGTTTACAGAACTCCGTATTTCACATGTGTGAATTACAGATTTTGTGAGCTTCTACTGTTGGTTGATTATGGGCAGTAACCATTAAATATATTAAAGTAAGACACAACAAGAAACAGGGAGTGAGTCTTGATCAGTGAGCCAGTTGCCTATGCCTGAAAAATATGGGCGAGGGTGCAGAAATGGGACCAGGATGAGTAGGAAAGCATATTCCACAAGGATGGGCTGGAGTTTTTAAAAGCCCATCTGCCAAGAGAGCTAGAGATAGGGTGGTATACCAATTCACGCCCAGTAAGAAAGCACACACCATGACTTATCATTATTTGTATCAAGATTTTTCTAATGTAATCTGGGGATTTTAATAAGAAATGGCTATGAATAAGTTAGAGTAGACCAAATCATCTACATCCAACCAGGGACAGATTACCTAAACTGCATTATAGTTTGCAGTGATGGGTGTTCCTAGGGGAGCAAAGAATGAAATGGCCAAACTTATTGTAAATCATTTCCTGTTTATTTTACTGAGTAGCAGAATCTGATCCAAAAGAAAAGTAGCCACAATCTATTAAAGATATCAGCACTGAGGTGGAAACTATTTTTTTACATTTCAGTTGTAAAAACAATCACTATGCCAAAATAAAAATCCAATGCATGCCCACGTTTGTTAATTTGATGTACAAAATGAGTGTTCCAGGATAAATACAGATCAGGCCTAAATACCTGAAACTCTGTACAGTTTCAGTAATCCTCTTGTCATGAGTCACAAGAATCAAAGTCAGGTGATTGTTGTTATAATCTATGTTCTGAACCCAAGACCTGTCATTGTATTTTAAACCAGTACTCCTTCCCATCCAATCCTTCTTTCTTCCCACCCACCAGGTTTCATCTGTAAACAAGATTATTGTTCTCTGTATGGTTTAACAGTTGAAACAATTGTAAATAAATTGGGTGTTTACTCACCTGGTAAAGGTGATTGTGTTGGTTGACATCCATGGCACTCCAGACATTACCTCATGGGTTGTGACCCCACCTGATAGGCTAGTGATGCACATGACTCAGGATCAGATTTCTCCCATATCCCGGTCCCAGAAGCCCCTGCTCTCCAGTTCGAATCTTCCAAAGCTGAAAATAAGGTTAGTGACAAAAAACGGAACAGCACGAAAATGACCCCCATACATAGTGTAATAGAAATAAGGCGAGTATACGCTGAGATAAATGAAACCGGGCTAGGGCCCCAATTTATTCACCTGACAATACAATCTAGACTCGGTCCCCTAAGGGGATGACGGTGGACATCCTGGATGTCGAATGCATGAAAATGAACATTTAGCTCAGTGTAAGGTTGTTTGCCCCTATTGTGTACGCCTCTGACTACTGTGTCGGGTGGGCCGTGGAGTGCCATGGATGTCAACCAACACAATCACCTTTACCAGGTGAGTAAACACCCATTGTGATTGGTTGACATCCATGGCACTCCAGACATTACCTCATGGGTAGATAAGAAGCAGTACTGTGTATCTGGGAGGGAGACAAGTGGTCTAGGGGTGGAAAGAATCGGTGTTGGCAGTGGCCGCAGAGAGGACTTGGGTCGCAAAGGTAGTTTGCAACTGGAACAGGTGATCTAGGCGGTAGTGTCTGGCAAAGGTGTGGATAGAGGTCCATGTGGCTGCCTTGCAGATGTCCTCTGCTGACACGTTGGCCCTCTCTGCCCAGGATGTGGCAATCGCATGAGTGGAGTGAGCCTTGATACCCCGGGGAGGTACCTGTTGCTTCGCCAGGTAGGCCTCCTGAATAGTTCTCCGCAGCCAGCCAGCAATGGTGGTCTTGGAGGCTGCTCTCCCCTGTCTCTGTCCCCTTGAGACTATGAATAGTCTTTCTGTCTTTTCGGATAGGTTGTGTCCTGGACAAGTAGATGGCTAGGGTGTTGCCCACATCCAGGACTTTAGGAACAGAGGCGTCTCCCGAGTGGGAGTCTCCCTGAAAAGTGGGTAACTCAATGGTCTGTTCCCTGTGGAAGGGAGATGAGACCTTGGGCCGAAAGGCCGGGACAGTCCGTAGGCGTACTCTGTGGGGCGTGAACACCGTGTAGTGTTCCTTGCGGACAGGCGCCTAATTCCCGATTCTGCGGGCTGAGCATATTGCCCGCGAGGAAGCAGGTCTTTTAACCCAACCCAGAACAGATCTACGTTCTGAAGCTGTTCGAAGGGGCCGAGGTTGAGGAGTCCAGCACCAGGGAGGTCCCAGGGGGCGACAGTTGGGCGCACTCGTGGCCGTAGCATCTCGGCCGCCCTTAGGAAATGCAGGGCGTGTGGGTGGGCCCCGGGACTGTGTCCGTCTATAGGCCCAACAGCTGCTCCAATGGCTCATAGCTGTACCCTGAGAGATGAATGAACCAGACCCTTATCCAGTCCTCGCTGGAGGAATAACAAGATAGTGGGCATGTCGGTGCATTCTGGGTCCACTGTCTGGTCATGGCACCATCTAGTGAACACCGCCCATTGCCTGCTGTAGGTGGAGGTGGTTGACGAGCTTCTGGACTGCAGCATTGTAGCGATGACCGAGTCGTGGTAGCCCGCATTCCTTAGTCTTCTCCTCTCAGGAGCCATGCTGTCAGTTTCAGGGTCCTGGGATTCGGATGTAGGAGTGGCCCCTGATTCAGCATGTCGGGGCGGTAGGGCAGTCTGAAGGAGGCTACCACCATGGAAAGAATCGTGGCAAACCATGTCCTCTGTGGCCAGTAGGGAGCTACCAGAATGATGGTCCATCTTGAGGAGCGAATTTTGGTCAGAACCTGAGGTAATAGGGGAAGAGGGGGAAAGATGAAGGAGTGGTCCTGGGACCAAGGTTGTGACAGGGAGTCGGTTCCCTGTTACTGGTTGTCCCTGTACCTCGAGAAGTAGTTCCTGACTTGTGTGTTCTGAGCCGTGGCCATGAGGTCCATGGGGATTGGTCCCCAGGTGTCCTGTATCATTTGAAAAAGGCTGGCGTGGAGATGCCACTCTCCTGGTTGAACGCGCTGCCGGCTCAGCCAGTCTGCTCAAATGTTGAGCTTTCCGGTGAGATGGACTGCGCTGAGGTGAGTGAGGTGTGTCTGGGCCCAGTTGAGGACTCGTGCTGCCTCCCTCAGCATTGCTCTGCTTCGGGTGCCTCCTTGTTTGGCGATGTATGCCACCGTTACCCGGTTGTTGGATCGGATCAGGACTGATTGTCCCAAGATGTTGGGTTTGAAGGCTGTTAGTGCATGGTAACTGCCCGCATCTCCAGGATGTTGATTGATAGCCTGGATTCTGAATGGGTACATAGGCCCTGTGCTGTCCTGTTGGCCAGGCAAGCACCCCATCCCTGAAGACTCGTCTGTCTCGATAGAGACCTGGGGAAGGGCCTCCAGCGGGACACCCCTGGTTAGGTGTGATCTGACTGTCCACCAGGTTAGTGACTTCTTCACTGCTGGGGGTAATGGAATGAAGGTCCTTAGGTTGTGTTCGTCTGGGGATCCCCAACTGAGGACGTGGGTCTGTAGTGGCCACATGTGCCATCTGACCCATGGGACGAGGTCGATACATGAAGCCATGCAACCTAGCAGCTGTGCCAGGGTAGCCATGGAAGCCCGTTGGCTGGCGCGAACTGTGCATGCCAGGAGGAGTAGGTTGAGGATCCTTGCCTCGGACAGTCGTGCCCATCCCTGAGCAGTGTCTAGGCTTGTGCCTAGATGCTCTATTTGTTGTGTGGGTGTTAGGTGGCTCTTTCCCGGTTCACTACCCAGCCATGTTGTTCTAGGGGCCCTAGAGCCAGGATGGTGTGATGGAGAGAGGTCTCCTGAACGGGCCCGGATGAGCCAGTCATCGAGGTAGGGGATGATGTCGAGGCCCTGTTCTGTCTGGCTACTAGTACCACTGACACCTTGGTGAAGACTCTCAGGGCCGAAGAGAGTCTGAATGGTAGAGCCTGGTATTGGAAGTGTTGGACGAGGATGTGAAACCGGAGGTACTGTCTGTGGGCTGACCTGATGGGTATGTGGAGGTACGCATCCTTGAGGTCTATGGACATCAGGAAGTCGCCCACCTGAAGACTGTGGAGGGTTGACCTCAGGGTGTCCATCTTGAACGTCTGGGGCACCACGTGTTGGTTTAGGTGTTTGAGATCCAGGATGGGGTGGAGGTCTCCATTTTTCTTCGGCACAAGGAAGAAGATTGAGTGTACTCCCGATCCCTGTTCGTGTGGTGGTACTGGTTGGATTGCCCTGTTGTCGATCAGGTCCCACAGGATCTGTTGTACCTGATGAGCGGTGGCCCTCTTTTTTGCCACCAGTGAGGTGACGAACCTGTGTGTCAGGGGAATCCCTGAGAATTTGATCGAGTATCCCTTGGACACGACTTCGTGAACCCATCTGTCGGAGGTGTGGAAACCACTGGTGACTGAAGAGTGCTAGTCTTTGACCCACGGGAGGATCGGCCTTGTTCTAAGGGGTCTGGTGTGAGTAGTCATTGCGCTTGCCTCTGGCTCTGCCTCTTCCTCCAAATCTCGAGCCATGGGCTTTGAAGGATGAGGTGTAGTAGGATTGGGTGGAGGGGCACGAGTTGAAGAGTAGTGGCCTCTACCTCGAAAGGGAGTGGTTGGGTGAGTGTCCTCAGTGGTTTGGTACAACCTCTGGCTCCCCGAAATCTCCGCCTATGGGAAGGGAGATAGGAGTGCCTACTCTTGTTTCTGAGAAGTTCCTTGCCCTCCTCTTTCTGTGTCAGAAACTCTAAAAGACCCTCCCCAAAAACATGTTTGCCCTTCAATGGTAGATTTTGCAGTAGGGTCTTGGATTCATTGTCAGCCTCCCACAACTTAAGCCACAAGGCCCGTCTGGCTCTGTTTGAGATGGCTGTGGCCCTTGTGTTCAGTCTGAGGGTGTCAACAGCCATGTCGGCTAGGTACCTCGCCGCATCAATGGTGCACTCTAGCAGCTCTGTCTCTCTGGATTTTGGGTTGGCCTGCTCAAGGAGCTCCTCCAACCAACGTATTTGTGCCCTTGCTGTGTAGATGGTTGCTGTGGATGCTCTCGCTGCCATGCCCTCTGCTTCAAAAGCCTTCTTTAACATGTCCTCGACCCTCTTGTCTGTAGGGTCCTTTAGAGCGATTGTCCCGCAGGGTAGTATAGTCCGTCTGCTGAGGGCGGCCACCTGGGAGTTGAGTGTAGGGGCGGAGCACCAGATGTTTGCTTTGTTGTCCTGCACGGGGTACCTGCGGTCCAGGTTTCTTCTGTTGGGCATGCGGCCTGGGTCGGCGGAATACCACTCCTGGTTGACAATGTCCTCGATGGCCAGACAGACGGGGAAGGACTCCCCAATGGTGGATCTCTGTTGGATCAGAGGATCTAGCTTGGATTGAGGTTTGTCTTCCTCCATCTTGAACCCCATGGTGGTCTTGATGATCTTGATGAGACCTGGAACCATGTTGAAGGAACATAGCTTGGAAGTAGGCGATGGGATGGCCTGTTGCTCCACATCTTCTTCGTCGGAGATGGCCCCATCATCCTCTTCTGGTAGGTCGGTGTCCTCCCCGGTGTTGGGGTTGGGGACATCTGGGTTAGGTACTGTCAGATCCATGCTATCTTCGTTGGCCCCTCCCCTGACATCTTGATCCAGAGGCGGGTTCGCAGGTAATCTCTGTTGGGTGAGGGACTCCAATTTTTCCATCACCTTCAGCATAAAGTTCTGCTGACTCTCCATCATGGCTACGGTTGCCTGTTGGTTCTGCAGGAGAAATGCGCCTGGGTCCAACCAAGATGATCCGCTAGGGCCAGGGTTGCGGGGACCCATGGCGGTGGACTGTCCCGAGGATAGGTCGTCGTCATCGTGCAGACAAGCGGGGCATAGTGGCCCAGGGGCGTGGGGCAGGAGGTTGGAGCTGCACGCTGTGCACTTCTTGGCCTTGACATCTGGGGAAGACAAAGGACGAAGCGTTACCATGGGTGCCAACTGGGCCAACACCGGATGGTGGGGCCCTGATAGGCAGATCAGAGATGCGCTCTGTACATAGAATCGAGAGAGAGAGAGAGAGAACGTGTGTGTGTGTGTGTGATGGCCTCAAATGGGGGTCGCTGTGGTGAGGGACCCACATGGAGGCTGAGACTCTGGGGATCGCTATAGGGAGGGACCCCAGAATGTGCAGTTGCTTGTGGCTCACATGGGCTGCTGTGGGAGGAGCCCATATGGGTGCACAGGGTACACCAGCCTGCTGCTATATTTTTTTTTTTTCTTTTCTTCTCTTCTCCCTTAGTGACTTGCTCACACAGTCTGTAGTTGTGGGCTGTGGGAATCAAAGTCACCACATTGTAGCTCAGATGCTGAAATCACTGCGCTATACTGCCTCCTCTCTTTTCCACCAAGAGCTGGGGTGGAGAGACGAGCCAGGGCTCCTAGGGCTAGACCAACGTCCGGCCAGTCAATAATGCTGGGTTGAGCGTGGTCAAACCTGTCTGTAGGCCCCCGGCCCGAAAACACTCCTGCAGACTCCCAAGAAACGAAGGGGAGGAGCCTGGGCCATTGCAAGGGGCTTGGCCCGAGACAGAGAGAGAGAGAGAGAGGGGGAACCTTCCCCTGAGGACTCGTGGAGACCTGGTGGAAAGGGCCGTAGAGCTGGAGGGCCTCGTGGTACTACTTAGAGGTCGGAGTCCCCAGGCGTGAGATAGGAGGGGCAGGAGAGCGCGCCAGACCACGTGGTCGCGGGGGAGCTCCGAGAGGAGCAGAGTCGCTGCGTCTGAGGCCGGTGGCCAGGAGCATTGCACGGGGACAGCTGCATGGCCATTGTAAACAGGGAGGATCCAGCCAACGGCGGAGACCCAAGCGGGAGCGGATGGAGAGCTAGCCCGCCACTCGGAGACGCATCGCTGGTCCTCCTGACGTAAGGGGAGGTGAGGAGAGCCTGCCTGAGCCCAGAGAGGCCCGAGGGGGAAGGGAGTGGAGTGGTGTGGCTGCGACCTGCGCAGGTCGCAAATCCGTGCGAGCGCCTGTCTGGGCCCAGAAGGGGCCTGAAGAGGAAAGGGATCATAGCAGCGTGGCTGCGACCGGGGCACTCACACTCGCGCCAGCAGTGTAGCCACCTCAAGCAGTACGGTGAGGGGAATAGGGAGAAGCAGAAGGCACTGCAGAGTCCTCAGGGGGACTTAAAGGGCTTTGAGCTTCCTAGGCGAGCAAATTGGCAACAATTATTGGGCAGCATGAGACAATGCCCTCTCTGGAAAAACGCAATATTAGGAGAGAATAGAATGAACAAACCATTCGGCAGTATTAAAACAAAATCAGGCAGCTTGCTTTAAACAATGAAAAGGATCTCTGTTAGCTAAACCCCATATAAGTACAACAGGCAAGGTTTCTTCACGGAATTACAACGGAACAAAAGAATTTAACAAGGTGTTAGCTCTTTAAAAATATGCCTGGTTTGATTCCTGCCAAATAGTGGGTTATGTAGATTGAACAATTTGGATTTAAAAGTGGCTTACCTTAGTAATTTGGACAGCAGGGACCCTGGTGTGCTAGCCTGGTCAGATGCAAAGTTTGAACTGGAGAGCAGGGGCTTCTGGGACCGGGATATGGGAGAAATCTGATCCTGAGTCATGTGCATCATTAGCCTATCAGGTGGGGTCACAACCCATGAGGTAATGTCTGGAGTGCCATGGATGTCAACCAATCACAAAAACAAATATTCACTGGGTACTTAATTGGACACTGTCAACCCTCTTTAGGTGTAAAAGTGTCCGTAGTTCAAAAACATATTATGATTGCTCATATTCTGTTTAATTTGTTCATGTATCTGGCTGCTTAGTTCTGATTTCTTTTTTCTTTATAAAACTGAAAAAACAGACTTCCCACCATACTGGCATTACCACACAAAAAAATGTCTGTTTATAGTCCTTGATCAACCCCTACCGCATCATTCCTGTACATGGGAACATCCCTGAAAACAGTCTAGACACTCACAGCACAGTGAGAGGAGAAAAGAGTATTGCACCATGAAGGGGTGAACTGTTTGTTGGTGTTCTTAATGCTCAGAAAGTGCACAATAAGAGTATATCAAGGATTTGAAACAAAACAAGGTGGGGTGTAATTACACCTTTAGCATGCGCTTAAGTTATACTAAAAAAGTAAGCATCTAAAACAACAAGCAACATCAATGAACTTTAGAAAAGGCAAGCTATCATAAAAGTGGGGGCTTCAACTGGAAATACAGTAATATGATAAAAAAGGGTTGACAGTTGCTTTAACTTAGTCATTCACATAAAATGAGAAAAGTAAGGGAACAAGGAGAACACCTGTGGTACACCATTGATTACTGGAAGAAAAGGAGAAAGAATACTATGAAAAAGAATACATAATAACCGGCATGTCCTTTTTCCCATTGGGAAACTGTGGCATAATTCGCCTTTATAAAGGAGAGTTTATAATGGCGAATCACACTACAGTTTCCCCTCGGCCTCGCATTGCGCAGGCGCCCTCACCTCTGACACTCTTCCTCCCAGCCACTGTCCGCCTCATCTTTCCCCCTCTGGACTGCTACTCTTAACTGCGGTAAGTACTGACAGGCAGAAATGAATCAAAATGAGGGAAATACCCTCAAAATGAAATAAAAAAAATAAATAAAAAGCGAGCGAGTGACCGACAGACGTAGAGCACTCTCTCACAGCTAAGCAGACTGCTGCGGTTGCACAACAACGTCTTTTTTTATTTTATATAGTTGCTATGGGGAAAAAGGACATCCCAGCAATTATATAAAATAAAGTATGGTTCTGGGGGTGTGTAAACTCAAATTTACACACACACCCTCGGGGTTAGATGCTATGCATAAACCCTTCGGGTGTGTGTAAATTCTCGTTACACACCCAGACCCATACTTTATTCTCTATATTGTAAATGACCTGAAAGGTAACTCCAGAACCACCATAGAGGCCTGTCTCCAAGACTCAGACATTTCAGTTTAGAGACTATGATGTCATGGTTGGTAGAATTAAAGGCTTTGTGGAAGTCTATGAAGAGGGCTTCAGATACCAAACCCTAGCCTGAGCCACAAAGAAGTCATTTGTGACCTTCTTGGTAGCTGTTATAATTCTGTGATGTAGTCAGTATCTAGATCGCAAAGGGGTAAGAATATTATTACAAGCTAAGTAAGAAGACAGCTTGAAAGCAATAAGTTCTTATATTAATTTAGACACATGGGGTAACAATAACATGGGAGGATAGTTTGAAAAATGATCTCTTATGCCTGATTTTAAAAAATTAGAATAACTTGGCTATGTATTCGGCTACTTGAAAATATTCCAACCTGAACTGAAGGGTAAAACAAAGAAAAAAGAGGGTAGCACACAAGAGGGGCAGCAAATTGAAGCAACCTGCAGTTTATGCTGTTCAACCCTGACATCATCCCAGGGTTCAGTTTGCTTATGTATTATTTATTTATTGTATTTTGGTAACAGGTAAGCACCTTTATCTGGGACAATCAGGATTAATTTCAAAATACCACAGACAAATGACACAGATAATTGCAGTATACAGACATCATCATTAAAAGAATTTTTGAGTAATTGAGTGCAGCTACATGTTGACATAGAGAAGCTAGCAAAACAAAGACATTTAGGCATTACAGGTGGGAATTGGTATACAAATCAACATTAGTATGCAAGTCATCAATGAGAATGACAGGGAGGATGGGACCTGACAGAGCATGCAGAACCAGGAGAGGTTCAATAATTGCAGTTGCTGCCACTTCAACCAATGGGATAAGCCTTGACATTTTACATAGAAGTAATAGAATTACCATTGTTTTGGATATCAATGGGAGCCTATTCCACAGGTTAGATGCATCATAGGCAAAGGCCCATCAACCTGAGCCAAACCTGATCCTAGAGATGACTACAAATGTGAAAGCAAAAGAGCAAAGGAGTCTCCATTGAGGCTTTTACTTCAGAATTTCCTGCAGGCTTGGATGAGTACTGTAGAGGCTTTAATTAATTTGTAGACCAGGTAGATTATTGCATAACTCAATCTACATTCGATGGAAGGCCAGTGTAAGGTGGAAAAGACATCACAATGGAGCTTTCTGGGGTGAGCATGAGCAACAAAATGTCCAATCCTGTTGTATAGAAATGTAAGCCCACTTAGTTCTGTTTCTCATAGGAAATGCAGGACTGGGGCACCGTAGAGTAAAATGGGAAGCAGGATACTATGAGGGATGATGAGTCACACATCTTTCGTAAGGAATGCATGAAGTCTTTACAGCAGGACAAGCTTTTGATGGACAGTTACCACTACAAGACCTACATGAAGCCTGAGAGTAAACTCTTGACCCAGCAGGATACCTAGGCACCTAATGGGGCCTGCAACCTTGAGTTGTAAACCAGCAGCTATACACAGATTAAGTAAATTCTGTCTCTACATGCCCACATGCTCTTTACCAAATAGCATAGCTTTGGTTTCCTTAGTGTTTAATATTAGCTTACTCATGAGGAGCAATGCATCCAGTCACCTAAAGTCATCAAGAAGGGAAAAATTAATATGTGCTATGTCAGAATGACTTCTAAAGAGAACAGCATTGTCTGCATACAGTTGTAATTTAAACCCACTGCAGTTAACAAGCATATCATTCACAAACAATGAGAAAAGCAGGGGGCTTAAGATGGACCCCTCAGTGACTCCATCCATTATGAATCTAAGTTGGTATACACTGCCCCACCACTTAACCACTTGTTTTCATTTGCATAGATAGGGCTTGAACCAGATACAGGTGAGACTATCAAGGCTCATATGCATGTAGCTTATCCAGTAGGACCTCTTGATTCACCATATCAAAATCTTTAGTTATGTCAATGAAAATGGTGCCATTTGCTATCCCAGAATCTGTAGCGCCAAGTATATCAGTTGTGATCTGCACCATGGATGTATCTGTTCCATGGATTTTCCTAAATCCATGCTGGACTTCTGTAATGGGAAGGAGCATGCTACTCAAAATACTCCTGGAGCTGGTTACAAAACAGCCTCTCTCGAATTTGACAAGGGACTAAGGAGGAACAATTTGTTGATAGTTTTCATATGGCTCCTTATGCCCCCCTTTGGGCACTGGCTTGATTGATCCAAGGAGATGGGACATGTTGAACAGATTCCTATGAGAAGTAGCAATAATGGGGATAGCCAGGTTGAGAAGATTAGGCACAATGTTTTCATAGCAAATTGAACAATCTGACTGAATTAGTTTCAGCTGGGTAAGTGCCTCCATCCTAGTGAAAAACTTAAAGGAAGAAATCAGCAGATTGTCGGGGGAAGCTAAACTTCCAAGAGGGGGTGACCCTGTAACATCCACTTTAAGGAGGCCTTAGATCAAGGAAAGAAATGATTATAAGCATCCATAGAGGATGCAGAGTTGCAGAAATGCTTCCCATTCCGAACAACTGCCTGTGTGAGAATGCAGGAGTGATCTTTCAGGAGAATGTTATGTTGGGACTAAAATGCTTTGGGTTTGAAAAGTTCCTTTCTTGGGAAAATGTTCATATTTGTTACTGTTGCCCTTTTGAGATTGACTTAATAGGATTAAAATAAATAAGGTTGGGCTGGGCAAAATTTAACTTATGTCAGTGGAATTTCAGTGAAATTACAATATGTTCCTGTGAAATGTTTGCACAGATGTTGCAGCATTTTGTCAGACTTTATACTTCATTTATTTCCATGTAAATTTAAATGAAATAGTTAAAATTGCACCAAATGTGATATGTTTATGTTTCATTACCATATGGATAAGTGTGCCAGTTTCAGATCTCTGCCTTTAAAAGGGACTGGGTTAAAAGCCATTAAACATCCAGGGCTCGATTTTCAAACCCCGGGTTTTGATGGAAGGTGTCTGCATCAAAGGGAGTTTATGCAAGTGGCACCTTGCAACAAAAGTTGCTGCACTCCCAATTTTCAAATGCAGGCTGCATTGAATACAGGAGGCTATGTGCCATACCTGCTCTGTGCCACCTTGGTGCCACAAATGGTGGTATGCCTATATAGAAGGTGGCTTCCTGGATGGTGGGGCTGCAGCATCCCCATATTTGGGATTTTGGAAGCGCTGCCATGGCTGCAAATCAGGGCTGTGGTTAGACTAACCATGAGCGGGTCTAACAGCCCTGCACCCAAGGTAAGGAGTGTGCTCAGTGGGGGAAGCTGCGAGGTTGGGGGACACTGAACACAGACCTGAGGGTGCTGTGCTGGGTGGATTGGGCACAGTGAATTTAGCAGGTACTCAGGTGGCACCAAGAAGATGTGCCCTGGACAGTTGTAAACATCCATGGATCTTGTACTCTGTGGCATTCATGCATGAACCATGTCCCAGAACCTCTTTTGCCACCAGCCCTGACAGCTGTCCTGGAGCTTTAACAGTTCCTGACCTGTGGAGATAGTCTGTGACTGCAGAGTACTAGGTGCAGTTGGTGGACAGAAACATGACCAAGGCAGAACAACATTCCCCTGCTGCACAGCATGCTGAGTGGTGACATACTGCAGGTTCAGATGCCAGTGTTGCTATGGCACATTGTGAAGGCACCCCAATATGCAGGTGCCAGAAAGGGGTGTTGCAGATAGCAGAACAGAGGAACAGCAGCACATACACTGGAGTGGAAAAGCTCCATCACTGCCACCATACTCTGCTTTGTGGACCAGTACAGGCAGCTCCATGCAGATGACAGAATGCTGAGCACTCAAGTGTGAAAGCAATGAGAGCTTTTAATTCAAAATATAGTATGCATTTATTTATCGCCAAAGTCTAAAGTACATACATACACACTGCAGGTGGGCTGGTGAAAAAACACTAGACATGCCAGCACTTTAACATCAAGTCTTCGACTCCCTGACAAAGATCTGATATCAAAGCACTGGAGTGTCTAGTGGTTTTTCACCAGCCTACCTTCAATGTGTATTTATGTACTTTAGACTTTGGAGATAAATAAATGTTTACTATATTTTGAATTAAAGAGTGAGTTCTCATTGCTTAAACATTTGAGTGCCCGGCATTCTGTGATCTAACTTTCATATAAGCAGCAGTTATCAGCACCCAGCTCAGCACCACAATTCCCATTTCTGCCAGACCAAACCTTTACTTTTGGACTGCACAGCTCCATGCAGATACCCTCCTACCCTGTTGGAGACTGTGTCCATCACATACGTGGGTGATTTACATTATGGCCCCACTCACCCGACATGTCACGACCGATGTTTCAACAAGGCAGGGTATGGTTGCAGGAACAGAGCTTCCCCAGTCTGGTATGTGTGCTGCTGGTCCTTTGTCCCACCACTGCCACACCCCTTTCTGGCACCTGACTATCGGGATGCCCTCACACCATGCTGTAGTAACACCGGCACATGCAGTACTTTATCACACCATGGGCTTTGCAGCAGGGGACTGTTGCACTGCCTTGGGTACATCCCTATCTCCAACTGCACCTAATACCCTGCATCCAAGGACTATCTTCACAGGTTAGGGACTGTGCAAGCTCCAGGACAGCTGACAGGGCTGGTGGCACCAGGGGGTCTGAGACAGGGTCTATGCAGGAATACCAGGGAGTACCATGGCTGCTTGGTGTATACAATGTCCAGGGCACATCTGCCTGGTGCCACTTGTGTACCCTGCCACAGCCACTGAGCCCACACTGCTTACTATGGCACCCCCCCAGATCCATGGTCAGTGTCTCTCTACCTTGTAGGCTTCCTTACCCATCCAACATCATGGTTCTGGGCATTTTTGACATGTGGGGAGGGCTTGATGGGACCCTCCATTAAACCCCTCTGGTGTGCCAACTCTTTGCTGCAACACTCCACATGTGGCAAATTGGGAAACTTTGATGCAGGGGACCACTGTTCTACTGAAATGCAATGCGGGGTCCCTGGAACACCCAGAGTTGACTGCAGGCAGGGAGCAGCGCAACATGTGCTAATCTACAGTAGCTGCTCTGTTACAATTGAGCCCTCAGACTTTTTTAAATTTATTTTTGCAAGTATGTAAACTGCACAGTTTTAAACCAATACAATTTTTCAACAAAGGAACACAGTATGACTATGTTTGGAATATTTATAGACCCTAAAGAGAGACTTTGTACATAAACTTTCTGATTTCTCACTTTAAAGGATGGTGTGTTTAGCCGGGTGGTTGTTTTTGTGCACTAGAGTACGTTTTTGTATAAGAGAGTATGATAAATATATGTTCTTGGTTTGGGTGCTGTATTTTTTGTGATTCTGATTCCTGATTGACATAGCATGAAACCGTAATCCCGGTGCAGCCGCATTTCTTGTTTCTTTAAAGGATGGCCAAGTAATAAGCAGCCAAAAATTGCAAAGTAATGTCAGTAATTAAAGTTCAGTTTCATGAGCTTTGGTAAAACTGTGGAGTTTTGTGATGATTTGGTGATTGCTATACCCATGCATTTTTCCCAGAACCACACCTGAGCTTCCATGAATAAGGAAAATATTGGATAGAGTGGTAATAAGCTAGCATTCCTAGGGGGCTCCATAGTACAAGTACTGTGGTACCGCTTGTCAAAAAAATATCTTGACTGGCAAACAATCAAGAACAATCAAGGTTATGACATTGTACTTGTCTGTCTTTTTGCAGTTTACCAGCACACCACTAGATCTCCAAGACTAAATGACTTGCAGAGGCACACATACTCACAGCATCATTTCTGTGCATAGCTGCATCTAATGAATGTTTAACATCCCAGCAGATAACAATGTATATTTTTAGTATTTGAAAATAGTGGCACCATGTGACACCAATCATTGCAACTAGTTGTGACCGAGATCCTTTTGACAGGAATATTCGGAAATCTTTAGACATGGTGGAACATAATGTTGTGTTCCTCTATAGGCAAGGCAAGGCACATTTTATTTGTATTGTGCCCTGTCCAGGTGCTCAGAGCACCTCACAAAAATAATAATAAAAATTAAAATGCAATGAAACATTCCAAGAATAAATTATTCAGAAAAGATTAAAGATCTTTTCATATAAATAAGTTTTAAAAGAGGCTTTAAAGGACTCCATTCTGCTGTCAGCCTTAATATATGGTGGAAGAGAATTCCACAGGAGTATTGCAGCCACCCCAAAGGCCCGATCTCCTGATCTGTGTAAGTGGGAGGATGGTACAACTAATAAGTCAGCCTTGACGGAGTGTAGGGGGCAGATAGAAGAGTACAAAATCAGGAGCTCTTTTAGCTAGTGAGGTCCCAGACCATGTAGGGCTTGTATGTTAACAAGCCTATCTTGAAGGTGATGCATGCACTCATGGGCAGCCAGTACAGACAGCACAGAACAGGAGTGACATGGTCCCTCTTAGAGGTACCTGTCAACCTCTTGGCTGCAGCATTCTTTACTAGCTGCAGGTGATGCATCAAACCTCCAGACAGCCCTAGTTACAGATCATTATAGTAATCAAGTCAGCTAGCAACAAATGCATGGATAACCTTAGCCAGGTCAGTAGGAGTCAAAAATGGGCGGATCTTTCAATATTCTGGAGATGGAAAAAATTGGTCCTAGTGACCGACAAGACCTATTTTTCAAGGACAAGCCGATCATCACGAATAACACCAAGATCCTTAACCACATTTAACACTGACAGGGGACAACCATCAACCACTAGAGTGGGCAGTCTCCCGTGGGTCAAAATACCCCTATGATCTGGCTTGATCACCATAACCTTTGTCTTGCTGGGGTTGAGACATAACCAGTTAGTGGATATCCAGTCATTTATCTGTGTTAAACACTGACTCAGCATATCTGGGGTGGAAAGTTCACCAGGGGCAGAGGACAAGTACAACTGGGTATCATCTGTGTAGCAGTGAAACCCCAGATTGTACCACCTAGTGATCTCTCCCAGTGCCAGCATATATGTGGAGAATAACAGGGGAGCCAGTATGGAACCCTGTGGAACACCACATGGCAGCACAAAAGAACACAAGGAAAACTTTCCTAGGACAACGTGCTGCAATATTCTAGTCAAATATGAGCAAAACCAGCACAGAACTGCTCCAGTAGCATCCACATAGTTCCACAGATGGTCCAACAATGCCCCATGATCTACCATGTCAAATGCTGAAAATAGGTTCAAGAGCACCAAGATGGCATAGTGCCCTTGGTCCCTCACCATGAAGAGGTCATGTGCCACCCACACTAAAATCATCTCAGCGCTGTGCTGTGACCAAAAACCCAACTGAAGAGGTTCATAGATGGATAAAGTTTCCACGCACTCAACCAGCTAGTCAATCACCAACACCTTCTCAATAAGCTTCCCCAGAAAGGGAAGATTAGAGATAAGCCTTTAGTTTGCAAGAACATCAGGGTCAGTAGATATTTTTTTTAAGGAGGGGTCTCAATACAGCCTCTTTCAGAGATGCAGGAAACCCCCCTCCCTTAATGACCCACTGATGAACTCCACAAACACTGGACCCATTAAATCCAAGCAGCTGATGACAATCCATGCCAGACCCAGGTCCAGGGCACAGGTGGTAGGATGTATGCTGGTGAGCACCTGAAGAACCTCATCCACCACCACTGGCTGAAACTCAGTCCAACTCAGCAGATGGTCTTTACTAGTCTTCACAAGCAGATCAATCACCCCTTGATAGAGGCCACCTTGTTGTCAAAAAACTTCCCAAACTGCTCGCACTTTTCTACAGAAAATGCTGTCCTAGACTGAAGACAGGAGGAATTTAACCAACTGTTGACAGTGTGGAACAGCTCAGTTGGACGGTTTCTTGTCAAAGCAATCAATCATGACAAAAATTCAGTCTTCTTAAGATCAATTGCCAGCTGATACTCCAAATAATGGAGCTGCAATGCTAACCTGTCTTCCTCAGAGCATGACCGCCTCCATGAATGTTCCGACCTATGCCCATTAGTTTTCAACCAGCACAGCTCAGCACAATACCATGGTGAGTGATGCTGGGAGGTCAAGGGGTGTATGCGGTAAGGTGCAATCAGGTCCTGCACCTTGGTTAAAGCTGTATATAAGCCTTAACTCCTGCTGAAGTGTTGGAGGGGCATTGCAGGTAAGGGAATTTGCCTGTTTAAAGTACAGTACAGTTAAATGTGATCCATAATTAAGTCAAGATGGATGGCAGTTCTGGTAAGAGGGAGGGGATCTAATCAAGGAAAGGGATGTCAGTGGGATGTAAACTATAGGGCAGAAGAGGTAACTAGTGCAGTGTTCAGCAGTGGTAGGCATTAGGTACATGGATTCACTAAGGGAAGGACAGCAGTGCTTGGTAGCCAAATAATAATAGACCCACCAGTTGGAGCAAGGAAGCAAACAGGAACAATATTCACTTGAAAGCAGGTCATACTAGAGTCACACACCACAAAAATGGCTGGTGCAGTGCCCAGTGCACTTGGAAGTCATGACCTCATAGGCACTCACAGAGGTCTGCTTGAAGAAGAAAAGACTTGGGCACCAAGAAGGAGAATTTCTAACTATGCAAAAGGCAGGTCATACAGGACAATAAGTGGGTTTCTCTCTTTTGGAGGGAGGGTGTATGTGAAAAACAAGGAGGAATGTCATGGGACAAGTAGATTGCTCTGACAAAAAAACCAAAAACAGTGTGCAGGACAAAATGCTCACCCAAAAAGACAGGACTGCAAACAGCTCAAAACAACTAAATTGATTCAGCAGTGATACATGGTTTGTGTAAATTAAATTCAACAAATGGAATTCTAGTGGCATGACATATTTGCTGCCTTTAATTTTTGATCATAGTTTGTCAATTAGTAATATGCAAAATTTCCACCAAAAATTGTAAACTACTACACCAAAGATCTCCAGCTTTGGTAGATTACTGGACCCATTTACATAGAGTGTGTACTGTAGATATACTAAATTGTAGGTGTACACCTGCAATAGCACCATAGCTACAAACTCCAGATTTTTGAGAAAATACCCAACATTTCACAGATAATTAAATTACGAAATTACAAACTCATGTAGTTTAATATTTGCTAACCAACTCCCGGCACATTTAGCAGTTTGTAAGACTCTTCCAAGAAAAATATGCATGTCAGTTTTCAGGTATCTAGCTCAAAAAGTGGTGGAGTTGTAAGCAGAGAAATATTTAAAAAAAAATTCACAATACAAAATGCCAGATTTTTAACCCCTATAAGCTAAAAACCACTCATACTAATGACTTTGACACATAACATCCTAGTTGGGTTCCTTACATAAAGTAATAGGGTAGGATTTACAAAGCAGATGCCCAGGGTGCAAATGAGATGTGCCAGTGCAACCCAGACAGTGAGAATCATAGGATGCACTGTAAGATGCCCTGTGGCATCCCCACTGTGAATTGCACAGATGCAAAACACTGCAACATGAGATGCCCTTGTGCAACAGAGATGCTCCAAAGCACCTAGGGCAGCAGAACACTGAATATGGTGCAAGTGAGAAAGGGATGAAGAAGCAACAGGGGAGCCTGCAGTGGCACAAAGGATGCAAGGAAACACACCAGCAGGGACCGGCTGGAGTGCCAAAGGGCCCGACAGTGGCCACAGCAGAAGAAGTGTACAGGCAGACCACACAGACAAACACCCAGAAGCACCTCACACGCCCCACACAGGAGCACAACTGGCACATATAACAAGCCCAGGGGTGCCTGTCAAGGTGTGCCACAGCTGCTGGGTGCACTATGCAGCAGGGAGGTGTCCCCAGGACACAACCCCCTGCACAGGAACCCAGTGGAGTGGAGAAAGGGGATGCCACACAGGGGCACACCAGTGGACAGCACAATGGCAGACAGGCCAAGTGCCATGCACTGCACAAGTGTAAGACACCCACAACCAATGCGGACCACATGCAGAGCTTCACAACAGGGCAGCAGTGCAAGAGAAGCACCCTACATGCACCACACACATAACAGGGGTACTGAGAAAAGAAGCATGACACAACATCATCCCTCAAGCCACAGGTAACAAGGAGGGCACACAGCGAGGCAGTAACATCGGGGGACAGGATGCGTGTGAGCGCAGTAACACAGGTGCACACATGTGTAAAGAATCAAAGGGATAGTGGACAGCAGCAGACAAATACAGAACACATGCACAATGTACATTGAATGACCAGACACCAGTTGCAATAGAAAATGTTTTAATAACAACAGCAGCACACAAGAAACTATTTACAAAAACAGTATCCAGTAGAAAAGTGAGGGTGGGGGACTGTACAAGCACAAACACAGGTATGAAGGAGGGAGAAGGGGTGTGTGTGTGTGTGTGTGTGTGTGTGTGTGTGTGTGTGTGTGTATGTGTGCATGTGTGTGTTGTAAAAGGGTACAGCAACAAA
Organism: Neoceratodus forsteri; assembly: GCA_016271365.2. Lineage (NCBI taxonomy): Eukaryota > Metazoa > Chordata > Ceratodontiformes > Ceratodontidae > Neoceratodus > Neoceratodus forsteri. Next base: position 555,870,489 of record CM028135.1, on the reverse strand, counting down.
CAGTGTGGATGTGGAAGGCATGGAAGGCAAAACAGAAAGTGGCAAAACAGAAATGTCCATGTCCCTAATGTACTGGATGCACCACAGCATGGCGCCCATGCCTATGACCCTTGGTACACAGCAACCTGACCAGCCTAGTCACTGCCTGCAGCAGCTGTCCCAAATGCCTGTAGAGTGGCTGCAGCATCCTATGTACAGACCTCTGGATCTGGAGTCCTGGCACATTCAGATGTCCCTGACACCTCTGACAAATGGGGACACGTGACCATACACTCCTTGGACCTACAGTGGGAGACACAGGCAACAGATACTAAGTGCCATGTTTCACACCAGCCCCCCCCCTTACCACCACACAAGCGTGCCAGAAGCATCCACTATGCAAATGGCCATGAGCCTGCCAGTCACACCGCATGCCTACAACAGGCTGGCACACAGTGCCACACTGTGACCTTGCAATGTTACTGAGGAAGCACATGGCACACATGAGCATGCAGGGGTTTGCACAGAGGGGCATGTTGCCGTGCCCCACACAGCATGTGCACATGCCAGAAGGCAGCACAAGTGTGCAGCCCTGTCCGGACACCACTGGAGCACCACAGGGTGCCCATGGTGCACATGAAATGCACACACGGTGGATGTACACACAGGGCCAGGTGCACTGTGATCCAAGCACACACCGCCATGCCCACACCCCATGTGTGTGCGCAACCAGCAGCACATGGACACACACAATGGACATGCAACAGCTAGCTGAGGCACCACCCACCCCTGAACACACAGAAAATGCACAAGACAGACACTCACCTGCACCAGCACGTCCCTGTCCATGGGCACCGACACTGGCCCTAATGCACCTGGCCTCCACCGCAGCCATAGCCCACCGCATGCCTGCTGGCCCTCTGAAAGAAACAAAAACAGAGAACACCATGAGGAGACAGGAGATGTGACATGTCCACCTCCCCAGCAACAACACCAGTGCCAGCATGCAGTGAAGGCAACACCACCACAGTGCACCAGTGACTGGGCCCCTGGCTGCGTGCATCCACACATAGCACCACTTCCGATGCCCATCATGTGTGCAGGTGGATGCATGCGGTGCCAAAGGCCATGGCATACCACGCATGTCACAGTGGCCCTGCTCCCCCGATCCATGCCACACACGCCCACTCCCTGTGGTCACGCGGGCACTGTCCACGCTGTGTGTCACCCGTGATGCACATGTGTGTGTGTGTGTGTGCACAGTGGTGTGCAGTGATCCCACCCCCCATCCTCATACTGGCTCTGTGCATTCATAGTACTGTGACTTACCTGGGCATGGCACCGCACCCCTGTGTGCATGGTCTTGTAGGCTTGACAGCCTGTCCGGGTCCCTGCTCTGCAGATCACCATAATGGTGCCTGCATTGCTCCCCAGTGTAGGAAACCCCTGTCCTGTGCACCGACTGCACAGCAATCATTGCACACACTGCGGATCATGGCTCTGTGAGGTTATCTGACTCAAATTGCTCTCCCTCAACCTGCAGCACCAGTTCCACAAGGTTGAGGAGCTCCACCTCACCCCAGTTCATGGCCAGTGGGCCTGTCCCCTTAGCATGTGGCATGGTCACCCTCAGTGTCAGCAGGTTAGGTGTGCACAGAAAATGGCGCTGTTGTGCAATAGCAAAGTTGCACCACATGCATATGCACCATGCACAATGTGGCAATGTGCAATTCCTGCCAATAGCGAGTCATCATGAATGCACACAGCACTTTGTACAGGTGGGAACACAGGCTCAAGGGACATGACCAGATCACACTTGTGTTCACTGCCCTGAGCAGCCATCTTGTGACTGGCACGCAATGCCATGCACAGTGCAGTGTCACCATGCACATTGCCAGGGTTGTGCTGTGATCCACAGGTGCACAATGATACCCCTTTGCGCGATGGAAGCACACAACATGACAGGTGGCACTGCAGTCATCATGCATGTTGATGTGTATGCTCAGCCAGATGCAATTGTGCAGTCAGTAATACCAGACTGTTAGTGCAACACCTGTCAAGCCACTAACCTGGCATCATGCATTCACGGCAATGCTCCGTGACAGATGCACCATATTCGGGAAATGCCCTATGTTCCACACACATGCGCTGGGGATGTGCCGTATGAAGATGTGCTCAATGCAACAGATGTGCCACACTGATTGGGATGAGCTGGGGGCAATTATGCAGTTCACAGACATTATGAATCAGCTTATTGCCGTATTCAGGGGAATCTCACCTGTTTAGCATCTCATTACAGATGCCCCAATCTCATTTGCATGCCCTGAGCCATAAATGCTCCTGAATGTGCCCCCACAGAGCTCAGTTGGCTGAGAGGAATTGCATCCTTGAAGGTAGGTTTGTTTACATTCTTCTAAAGGCAGTGTGGCAGCACAAAGGGACAGTGTGAGGCCTAGGACATACAGCCATGGTCCATGCCTGTTACTCTTCAACAGGCACCTCCAGGTGAGTGCCCTACAGTGTCTCACTGTCCATACTAGGTTCGGCTTGTGGGGGGGGGTGATGCTGGTGGGTGGTGTAGCATGGGAACACAGACAGAGGACATGTGTGGTGCAGTCCTGATCACCATCCAGTGGTACATGTCAAGCAAGAGCAGACACAGGTGCAGGACATTGCAACTACATGTACTACTGCTATAGAACTGATCATGCCAATGCCAAACTGTCCCTGAGAGTCCCCCATCCTGTTCCAGTAATGCATGGTGGGTGGGTGTGTGGTCTGCAGACAGGGTGCTATGACCCTGCAGCAGTCAGACACTGTGCCTGCACATATACGGAGCTACCTGTTGTGTGCTAATGGCTGCATATTCTCACCCACAGAAACCAACATGTTTGGAAAGGACACAGCTGCTGAATGCAGATGTTCCAACTTCACTAGTGATGAGGACAGGGCACTAATCAAGACATACCTGCTGTGCAAGGACATCCTGTCTGGCAGGGGTGGCAGCCAGCAGATGCAGGATGAGGGCTGGGATGCTGTGGGATTGCATGTCAATGCCATTGGGAAGTCAAACAGGGTGTCCCAGGAGTGCAGAAAACACCTGAACGATGAGAAGAGGAGAGCCAAGGAGAAGGTGGTGCACATAGAGGCCTCCCTGAGTAGGACAGGGGGTGGGCCACAGACAGGTGTATGCCTTACACTCACAGAGGAACTGCTGGTGGCCAGCATGGGCTGGGTGGCTGTGCAGGGTGTTCCTGCAGGGGGCTTCCAGATGGGCAGCAGTCCATCGCAGCACTGTGAGTATACATGCCCAGCACATGTGCCTGTGTGTGTGTGTGTGTGTGTGTGTGTGTGTGTGTGTGTGTGTGTGTGTGTAAGTGTGAGTGTGTGCCATGTGTGCCCTGAAAGCCCCACTGTGTGTGACTATCCGACCATGTGCCTGTGTGCACCAACCATGGTTCTGTATGCCCCATCCGTTGACTATATTGCGCAGTCGCGTGTCAGGCCAGTCATGTTGTGGGGGGGGGGGACACACGAGGTTGTGTTCCTCTGCACACCATTGCTGCCATCCCAGTGGGTGGTGGCCAGGGTGTTTCATGGTCCCACACATTAACAAGGGGCCATGTACAGGCACTGTGCCTGTCCAGCTATAGCCAGTGGATGGCTGCAACAGCAGAATGGGTGTTGACCATCATCCACAGGGCATGTCAGGCACACCACTGGCACACATGTATGTTCACCTCTATATGCCTGTCTGACCACTACTGTCACCCATGTTTGTAACCATGTAACCCTTATTTCTGCTGCAGCTCCATCACACCACATGGGTGCAGCCACTTCTGGTGCACCACAGAATGCCACTGCAGAGGATGATGCTGGTACATCTCACTGGGCAGCAGTCAGGTCTGGGGATGGTGCTGTCACATGCCTGTCACACACCACAGCCACCCCGGATGCATCACCAGTGGTGACAGGGCCTTCCAGCACCTCGGTAAGAGGTGCCTTGGCTGGCGCGCGTGACGCCACTTGGCTGGATGGGTTCCTGGGTTTGGCTGATGATGACCCTGGGGATGCGGTCGACATTGCTGATACCCAGCTGGTGCTGGCATCTGGTACACAGGGGGTGTACATCGGTGTTGATGATGATCCTGATGCCACACATTTATGGGGCGACATGGCCAACAGTGGAGTGCACGACGCATAGGTGCATGCACAGGTGGCACCAGCAAGGCATTGGTGGTCCTGCAGCCCCTGGTACATCCACAGGGCCTGCACAGCCACCCACAGTGGTGGTTGCTGTGGGCTCTGTGCTTGGTGCTGCTGTGGTGGCAGGGACCACCAGCATGGGTCAGCAGGGTGCTGTGGTTCTGCCATAGGTGGTGGTGGCCCATAATGCTGCTGTCCCTTGATGTGCAGTAGTTGCACAAGTCCAATCTCCACCCATACCTCAGCCTGCTGTGGTGCATCCACCTACAGCGACTGTGCAGCAGCAGGCCGACACGCTACCTGCCTGTCGGGGCCATCCCCGTGAGCCTTCACCTGTCGATGAAATTGAGGGCTATACACACCTTCTGAGGGCCTCTGTGGAGAGGCAGGCATCCCTACAGATGGAGCTCAGGGGGCTTTGGATGCTGCTGGACATTGAGCATGAGTCGTCGGCAGCATGACATACCCAGATGTTGGCAGAGGCATGCCTACTGAGGGTAAGCATGACCGCAGCTCAGGAGCGGATTGCGCATGCTGCTGAGGTGGCATGTGCAACCAGTGCACCACATGGCCACCAGGCCTCCAGCTAAACCCCCAGGAGTGCCTCACACATGCTCAGACAGCAGCATCAGGTGGACCCATTGCTGCTCATGCCATCACCACAACTCTCCATCCCCATCATCCCCGTATCTGACATGGATCATGGGACCAACACACCAGTGAACACCCGTTCACGGTCTCACTGCAGTACCCTTCCAGGGGTGTTATCTACCCTCCTTGTGGCCAGTGGCACTGCATCAGTGACCACTAGTCATGGGCATGGCTGCCCACATGTCTATGGTGGACATGGTGCATCACACTGATGCCAGGGTGACAGCTCACATGGCCCTGTCATCTGCACCTTTTGCAGCCCACTCACCTGGTTACCTGTGCCTGGGATGGCATGTGTGGCATGCGTCTGCCCTAGTGCATTGCCTGTGTGGGTCACCTGTGCAGTGCTACATGCATGTCGTTGTGTGCCATTGTTGTGCTACATGGCATGGGTGTGATGTGTGCGGTCCTGTGGCTGCTGTGCATGTGTGCCAGAAGCAGTACACTGATCCATGCCATCCTCAGCACATACACTGTGCCCCATGGACATGTGTATACTGCTATGCATATGTGTGTGTGTGTGTGTGTGTGTGTGTGTGTGTGTGTGTGTGTGTGTGGGTGCAGCATTGTCGCCCTCACAGGCACACTACACTGCGACACTGTTGTGATGTAGAGTTCTGTGGTGTGAATCTGGGTGTTTGGATGTGTGTTTGGAGTGGGGTGCCAGCGACGTGTTACCCACCTGTAGTACTCACCTGCAGTCCCAGAAGTACTCCTCTACAATGATGTCCCTGTGCCACTGGGCCCTGGCAACCAGCAATGGATCTCGCTGTGGCAGTGGTGCTCCATCATGCCACCCCGGATCGCTGAATCCTTGTCTACCTCCTTATCCTACTCCCCAGAACTGTCACCCTCCTAGGCCTGGACAGCTATTCCATGGTCAATGGACATGTTGTGCAGTATACAACAGGCCAGGAATATGCCACAGGCCTTCTCTGGGCTCTACTTTAGGTCACCACCCGACCTATCCAGACACCGGAAGCACATCTTCAGCATGCCAAAGAGATGCTCGATGATGGCATGCATAATGATGTGTGCCTCACTGTACCACTCCTCTGCCTCTATTCCACGTTGGCAGAAGGGTGTCAGTAACCAGGGTTGGAGGGGGTATGCTGAATCACCTGCAGGGAGCAAGTGCAGGCCATTACTACACTGCATACCTGTGCATAGTGCCCTCACCCCTGCACAATGGTGCACTGTGTGACTGCCAACTGTACACCCCGGTCCCTGTGTTGACTCTTCCTGGCCACCTACATCCCCATCGCGACTGCTACAGCCTGGCCAGGCTGCACACATCTGCCCATACCTGTCATGCTTGCAGCCATGGCTGCCCGCCCATGTTCCCATCCTTACTGTCTGCCCACAACTGCCCGGTGGTCAACCATGCATGGCTGTGTGTGGTGAGTTCTGCCCTGCTACTCGTGCCCAGCTGTTGCACTGCACCCCACCTCCTATGCTTTGCTGTCCTGCTGCACTGTCCTCCGGTGTGCATGGTTCCATCAGTGTCACCCCTTCATTGTCCCACCTGTGCACATCCCTTTGCACATATTGTATCGTGGCAATCGCACACCTGCTCCCTCTCCCTTCATTTGTTGCACCATGGTGGCCTGTTCGTGGGCAGTTCTGCTTGCCCCACCCACCTACAAGTTGGCCACTGGGTATGTTCCCAGTCTCAAACCAGTGGCAAAGGGTGGACTGGTGCCATATGAAGGCATCATATATACTTCCAGGGTGTGTGATGCAGACATTGCTGATGTGCCCAGTGGCATGGCACACCACCTGGAAGTTGACTGAGAGGTAGCCCTTGCGGTTGATGTATATCATGGCATCCTCAACAGGTGGTGTGCAGAGTGCCACATGGGTGCAGTGAATGGCACCTATGATGTCTGGCATGTGTGCCACCCTGTGGAACTGCTTCATGGCTTCTGTCCACTCTGCCTGTGTGCTTGGGAACTGGATGAATTCTGAAGTATGTGGGAGCAGTGCAGAGAGGATCTGTGTTAGGAGACGGGATATGGATGGCTGGGATATACCAGTGGTGTCCCTGACTGGCCTCTGGAAGGTTCCTGTGATGAGCAGGCACATTGTTGTTGTCACCTTAATCTCCACTGATATAGCATGACCCCTTCTAGAGGGTGCCTGCATTTCATCATGGCACAGCTCACAGAGGTGCCTCAGAATTACCCTGTTCGGGTGGTGTCGGCCGACTGTTTCGGTGTCCGTCAGCTGTTCAAACATCAGTCTAGCACAATACTGCAGTGGGGCTGGCCACCTATGGTGCCTTCTGCTGTCACAGTGCTGGTTCAACCATCTCCTCATCCCCATTAACATTCCCACCATCAGGAATGGTGCTCCATCCATTCTGCTATTCTGCTGCTGCTCTACTCCTGCTTGCTGCTGCTATCCTGCAGTCAGCCTGCTGGGGGCTTGCACTCACAGTTAGTCTACTTCTATTATACTTATCTCCACATGGAGCATTTGGCACTTGCGCTGTGGATGCTCCTTATTTGCGCATTGATTTTGCTCTGTGAATGGCTCTGCACTGTACATGCAGTTACACGCCCCCTCAAGATGCACTACATATCATTACCTTCGGTCTCCAGCACGTCCTGTTTGATGCAGCGCATATGGGTTGTGCCGGGGCATCTCTGCTGTCTGTGAATGGCTACATGGCACATTTCCCAGTTGCACTGGTGCATCTCATTTGCACCCAGTGCATCTGCTTTGTGAATCCTGCCCATATTGTATGGGAGAGGCTTGTTATAAACAGAATTTGATCGAGATACAAGCTTGTTGTACCATAGCTGTGACGTCAGACTGCTGTTGAACCATCGTTGACATGTTACAGCAATGGTACCACAAACTGCAATGCCATCTCATGCAGCTTTTCAAGGTCTATCGCTGATCATTCATTTTTATTTTTACCTTGTCATATAGAATCAGTTACAGCCATTGGCAGTGTTAAAAAATCTTGGGTAAAAAAAAAAAGACTGGCAGCAATGTAACTAAATGTAAGCCATCCATCTATATGCCCCAATGAAAATGACAGAGATGCAGTGATTTTCTTTTCTTTTTTTCTTTTTTTTCTTCTATGCTGTAGGTACCTTGTCTCTCCACAGGATTCAGAGGCCATTTCTCCACCGATCAGCACTGACTGGATTCAAGAGGCACTTTGAACTGACGCACGGTGAGTCTCTGAACAGTGACCACTTCCGAGTCACACTTGTGACTCGATCACATAGATCGCATCCTAAAGCTGATTTTACAGTCATTAACCTTTGTTTTAAGTTTCTTGCTTATGTACATAAATTAGATTAAGTATTTGTCAATGCCGAATGTTTTTTACTGGCATTGGAACTGGTAGTGCAGGAGTTAGAGAGATACATAATAGGAATGGCAGTGAAGTATGGAACCAATGTCAACCCCACCCCACCGTGCAGAGAGAGTGACAGGCATTGAGGTGTGCCTTTGGGTTCTCGGCCATAACGCTTCTCAATTCTCAAAGTTACGACTGTGTGTGAAAACTGCATAACGCACGCTCGTAACATAGTCATTTTGTGGAATTTTGTCACCAAATTTTCAACATAGGCATTTTGAGACCTCTGCTCATGAACAGTAATACTGTGATTTTCTTATACTCTGTCCTGAACATTGTTTTCCTACAGTGAGTGTGCCATTGTGAGCTGGCTTTACGAAAACATATTTTGGCAGGATGTGGAAAATGGCGATGTTGAAAATCTGGAGTAAAAATCTTAAACATTCTCGAAATTACACTTGTAACAGCAATTTTTTGGAATTTTTTTTACCAATTTTGCAACATCGGCTTTTTGGGAGCCCACCTCATGAACAGTGACACTGTCATTTCGTTAATTGGTCCCGGAAGGTGATTCCGCGCAGTGACAGCGAAATCAACTTTCAGGACAGAATAACAAGGTGACAGTGATTGAATTCATGAGGTGGGGTCCCAAGAACCCCATATTGAAAATTTGGTGCCAGAATGCACAAAAATGGATGAGATATGCACCAAAGTTGAAAAAAAAAACATTTATGCCATTATACAGCTTACCGGCATTTCTTCAGTTTGCGGTCAGCTTTGAAGAGTGTAGACGTGTTCCTGGTTCACTGAAGATCATTGTACCAGGCTCTGGAGATAAGTATGGGGTAAGTGGGGTGTGCGGGGAGGTGGTGTGCACAAAAGGTTGGTGTGGGTTGTGGGAGAGGGCCTCCGACAGTGAGGAACCATTTTCTACTTAACAGGTTTTTAAAAAAACTTAAAACAATGTGGGAAGGTTTTCTCTTTTTACAGGTACATTTGGCACACTGGGGTGGGCTCCCATTGTGCCACCTGCATGTTTTGGGGTGGTGGGGACTAGAGCAGATGGGGATTGGGCATCCCAATGGCAAATAAAAAAGAGTCAGTGTTTGGCTGGGGGGGAGAGACATGATGCCGAGGGGGATTGGGCACCCCCTCAGCAAACAACTGGTACAGGGACATTATGCCAACAGGGATTAGGCTCCCCCATTGGCAAATGAACTGGGGGGGGAATGATGGTGATGCTGACAGGAGGATTGGGCACCCCTGACATCAGCTTTTATGGGGACTGTGAGAGGCGAAGGGTGACAGCCGCCATGTTTATTGAAATGTTACACCATGAAAGGAACGCCCTGCAATGAGGGGGCGCTCCCTCATTGCAGCGGCTAAATTGTTTCAAGGTGGTGGCACACTTTTGCACTGCTGTCATAGATAGCATGCAATCCAATTCATGCTATGGATCCCAGCCTGAAAAATCAGTGGCGCCACTGGTCACAATACGATCACACCTCCAAAACCTGCTATTCCAAGCTACCCAATATGTTGCTTGCATGTGCACAAGACAACATAAAAATAACTAATGTTGAAGTTGTGTTTATGTTAAAAAAATAAAGTTTCTCTATATCTTCAATCAATCAGAGGTTTACAGTCTCAATAGATGGTAAGTGGCCACACATTGTTTTAGTATTTACTGTGTTTTAAGTAATGGAAAATGTATGTGGAGCTGAAATGTCTAGGGCTGATCACTGTAAACTGGTGCCCATACACTATTCAAGACAATGGATGGGCAACAGTTAACAACAAGGCTGAATTCACTTTTAGAGGTTGGCATAACAGTGGTAAACCTCTTGAGCTTTGCTCTCGATTTTTACCATGTTGCCAAGGCAACCCCTCAACGTGAATACAGCCATGTAATTAACTGATATCCATCCATTATCCTCTATATAGTGTATGGGAGAGGCTTGTTATAATCATAATTTGATCAAGATACAAACTTGTTGTACCATCGTTGTAATGTCAGACTGCTGTGATCCCATAAAGAAAAAGAAGGCCTTTAAATTCAATTCAAGTATTGTTCAGTTTTTTTTAAAACTGATCCAGTTATTTTTTTTTTTTGTGTGTTATTATTTCTCCTCCAGAGCTCTGGCTGTGGGCCCCTGCCATCCGTTGTTCCCCCAGCGCCATCCTCGAAGATCAGACCCCCTCCCTTATGCACCCCATGACTTACCCTTTGCGGCAGGGTGGTGGGGAGTGACTCAACCCACCCCAATGGATCCATGCCAGGGAGGTGCCCTTTCAGGGACGGCACTGGGGGGCACAACTTCATACTGCCGGGCTCTCTTTTCCACTGTTTTTCCTCCTGGCGGGTCATGGCGTGCAATGATGCCAGCGACTGAGTGCATGCACGCTCCCGTGCATGCCCCAATCAAGTGTCTGCCATGTCCTGCCCCCCCATAGCTTGCAGTTACGTGCCGATGACCCTTCAGCTTCCTCTAGGGGTCAGGCAAGCACCGGCAGCCCGAATCCCCCCTCCCCAGAGATGGAGAGCAGTCCCTTGGATGCTCAGTCCATCTCCTCCCCGCTGACCCACGGCAACCCGTGCCCGTTCCCGAACACGGGTCGCTGGCGTGGCACGAGGTGTGGCGTCCAGCACCTCAACCCTCAGCGCCACCGGGCCGCCTGATCCAGTTATTTTCATGTCTCTGAAGTGATTCAAATTAACTTTGTTTGTACCTCAAACACCAGTTTTTATTCATTGAAAAATTCTCAATTTGTTCTCAAATGGCCTTCAAAAAAGCATGAGAAATGCTAATTAGCCTTCAAAAAGAAAACTGAAATAATGGTAATAAACTGTTATGAACAAGACCTTCAACTGTACCTGAAATACCTCTTAAAGTGCACATTTCAGACAGTCCTCAAACAGAAGAATCAAATGGCCATTAAATCAGAAAAACTATCCTTCCCACCTATGGGCCCCATTTTCTTCCACCCAGACCAGCCCTAGGACCTCTGACAAGCACCCATACCTACAGGTCCCCTCTCTGCCCACCTTGACCAGCAACTGGAACCCAGACCATTCTTCCACACCTACATTCTCCCTGTCCCACACCCTGAATCAGCCATAGGACTGCGGGGCTGGCCTGCCTCGCCTATGTCTCCATGGTATCCTCAAATGGACCAGCCTTTGGATGACTGGAATGGCCTCCCATGTCTATGTTCCCATTGCCCACCCACTTGGACCCAGCCTGGGATCACTGGATCTGCCTCCTCACCTTCACATGAAGCTTACCAGGATTAAAACCAATTCTATAGCATGCTGCAGCAGAGTTACTTCAGTACACAATGCAGTTTCAGTGGTAGTCAGTCCCTTTATTCATGCAGGAAACTGTGGCACTGCGCTTCATCCTGGCGGGCTTCACTGTACGTCTTCCATGTCCCTTGATCTGGATCAGTGCTGGGATCCAAGATCTAGCTTTCCTTAGGAAAATATCTGCTTTTTTCCCACTTGGACTATCCCTTGGAACCCAATACTGGCTATCCTCATGTATATCATCATGTTCCTTCACCCAGATAATCCCTAGGACCACGAGACTAGCCTTCCACATCTATGACTTCCCTGCCTGCCCACCCAGACCTGCCGTGGGACCCCTGGACTAGCTTTCCCACCTATGTCCTATTATCCTTCCACCTGGACCAGCCCTGAGACCAATGTACTGCCCTCCCTCATTTAAGTCCCACCTCTTCCCCCACACAGACCAGCTCTGGAATCTCAAACTTGCATTTCCCACCTACTGTATGTCCATCATTCTGCCCACCAGGACCAGTCCTGCAAACCCTAGAAGAGTATTTGACACCAACCTCCACATTCATTTCTCATGGTGTCCAGCACTTGAACTCCTGGACAGGGTTCCATGTGATAACGGTGACCACGTGATAGCTATCACCGTTTTGGCAAGTCTATATCACCGAAAATGAATTTCAGCGATATAGACTAGTGGAGAACAGCAAGACAGTGCTGGAAACTTAAATTTTATTATTTTATGCATGGCCCCCCCCAAAGGATTCTCAACTCCAGGGAGGCGCACGTCAGGGGGTGAAAATCTAAAAAAAAATGCGACCCATGACGCAATAAATGAGCGTGCCTAGAACAGAATCCGGAACACTTCCAACCCCAGCCTGCCACCAACCCACCATGCCAAATGGCCAGCTCGGCAGCCCACCACCTCACTATGCCCCATAAACCCTCCTCCCTTTTCTGCCCATCACATGGCGTGAGCCCTACCCACCCCCCCTCATGGCACATGTATACATAGTGACATCCTGTCACTATAGTCACTGAACCCCCTATCTGGTCACCCTCCTGCCTGGTAGCCCTGTGTAAAGGTACCGTGATTGAGCCACCCTTTTTGAAACCATTCAATCTCAGTCGCCTAATACATGGGATACCCCCAGACAGGTTTCCTAAACTCACCTCTACCCTCTGCATCTAGCAGGACCAGACAGGGGACCAATGGAAGGGTGCCCAACTCACATCATTTCCCTTATTTTCTAATTAGATCAGCCATAGGAGTCCTATACAAGGGTCCCTTATTCGATTCCACCCCATTTCCCAGCTGTAGCCCCACTAGGTCCATAAAACTTGGGTCTGAAACTCATCTGCATCCACTTCTCCCTCTCATACCATCCTTAGGACCCTAAAACAGGGGCCAGATACCCACATGTGCCATAATCAGATTTACTATGGCATACCAAAATGCTGAATCTAGAAACCCAGGAGCCCAGACATTGTAGCCCGATAGTAGGTATCCCATAAGTCTGGAATGGCCCGCAGCTGAGTTTTTTTCTGTGTTTCAGGAAGCTTCGTCACCTGCACCCCCTTATTTACAATTGCCAACTCTGCTGTGGGCAATTCCAGACTGTAGGGATACCGACTGTTGGGCTATAATTTTTGGGCTCCTGAGTATAGGTATTCTGCAATTCAGTATACGTAATACTCTCCCTTCATCTTCCACTCAGACCACCCTTAGGGTCATCATACCAGAATTCTGACACCACCTGCACCTTCTTTCACACCATTCCTAGAACCCCAGAATCAGGATTCAACAGCCACCATACTCTGCCCCTCCCCCCACAGATCACCTATAGGCCCCCCTGGAGCTTATTTACTTATCTGAATCACCAAAGAGACCCCCCAACAAGGCTTCCACAGTTATGGCCTCCTCTTCTCCCACCTGGTCCTCCCAGGGGAACCCAGATAATAGACTCCCTCACATATGTTCACCCTCTTCTCCCATCTGGACCACCTAGGTGACCACATGAACCATGCTGCACCCACCCAGGACACTGGGGGATTGGAAACCTATGGCCATGATTGGGGCAGTCAGGAGCCTAACAACATTGCTATGGGGGTGGGGAAACCTGAAGCTGGGGAAGGGGGCTTGAGAGACTGCTGCCAGGGCTAAGAGGGGCATGACAGTGAGTATGACACCATGGCTGGGGGGGGCTCAAGGGCTAGTGGCCCCACCTTCAGCATGTAATGGGTGTGGGCACACCATTACAGTCAACCCATCAAATACAGATTAAGTAGAGAGTCTTACCTGAGCACTATAGGAGCCAGAGGTAGGAATCTTGAAGGGATGTTGTCCACCACAACTGTGAAAAAAATAGAAAAGGGTGTCCCAAAGGATCCATAGCTCTTAGATGGTACAGTAAGAATGGAAAGGACAGGTTAGACATAGAAATATACATATCTGATGGTTAGGAGTCCATGTCCTGTCAGACATGTCAAATAAAATAAAATTAGGTTAGTTGGGGAAAAAATAGAGGAACAGAAACTGAGAGTAAAGGAAGTGTGGTTTGGGAGGGGGCTCAGCCAAAACCCCTGTGCTCCTATTGGTGGCCCTGTGACCAGTACTGTACCTGATAGCCAGGTGGGCTAGTGGAGGCTTTTCAGGGGCTAATAGGCCTGTTGGTAAATAAAAGAATGGTACTGGTGGTCTTGTGGGCTAGGAATGCCATGGGGGGGCTACTACTTAAAATGGTAGTCCTCACTGTCTAGTACCCTGTGGCTAAGGCCAATTTTCCTTTGAAATGCATTAGTACCCTTTTCTGGGGTTTAGTGGGGGCTCTTTGAGCCCTAGTATTGTGTGGGTGCTGCTGATGTGGAATAGTGGCAGGAGGAGGATACTGTATGCTTGGGCTGCACCTGCAGCCAGTAACATAGCGCAACTGTGCTACAGTGAAAGTGCCTGTCGGCACTTGTAACTTCCAGCCCACACAAAGCTCAGGCTGCAGCCCACTCTGCATGGGTGGGGGATAGAGAGAGAGACTTGAGAAAGAGAGAAAGGAGCCAGAGAGAAGTGGAGGAGGCAAAAACGGAAGTGTCTCCCCTCTCACCTTTCCAAACCATCACTTCGGCATCAGAGTTTGTTCATGCCCCAAGGGACTGAAGCAACAGCAAGGAGGTGACCATGGAAGAGCCACATCCCACTGCTGCAACATCAGTTTTAGAATTTGGGGCTGGAAGGTGGCAGGAGCTGCCATTGAGTAAAACCACTCCTGCAGTAATGCTGAAGCTAGGAAGGGAGTGTAGAGGTGGCAGGAGTTACCAGGGAGTAAAACCACTCCCATGGCAATAGTAAAGCCTAGAAGGGGGGTTGTAAGAATGGGAGAAGAGAGGATGGCAGCAGTAGCAGTGGCAGGTGTTTATTTATTTAGACGAAATTCACCAGGAAAGCAACATGAACTGTAAAGAGCTCATTTCCAGAAGCGTCCTGGGAGGTTACATAGGAAGAAACATAGGACAATCATTTTCAAGAAACAGAGAACAGAATCATAGACATTACAAGTAGTAGGTAATTAAGAACTAGTGCAGCATACAAAATCTATACATTTCAACTACAGACCAGGTAAAAAAGCATGAACATAAGTTACATCATAGCCTCATGGTGAGCAGAGCAGCAAACGTTATTGGATATGACAGTTGACTTAAACTAGGTGATAAAGTGTGGAGAGACTGAAAGTAGATTACAATGCTAGTACTTTGAGACTGTAAGGAGGACTAGGGGGTAAGTGCTTGGTAGGGATGACAGTAGCCAAGTGCTAGCTGATTGACCTAGTATGTAAAATACCAGTGGTGGGTGTAGGGGGGAAGGGAGAGGCCTAGGCCTTCAACCCCCGAAGGTGCTGAAAACCCCTGTTAGGGAACATTGTTTAACCAACTGGGGACAAGGGAACTGGCATTAGAAAAGCTAGAGGAGAAAGGTGGAAAAGGAAAGAGGAACATGGACTAGGGTTAGGGTTACTAGGGATAGTGTGAGATGGGAGGGGCAGTTATGGAAGAATTGTGGGTAGAATGGTGGGAAAAAAGGAAGCCATTGCCTTTAACCCTTCAAAAGGGAAAGAACCCTGCAGTGGCAGGGGGATGGGGAGCTGGGTGAGGAAAGCAAAGTTTGATTAAGGGGAGAGGGATAGGGAAGCCAGTGTTTACGCCCTCTTCAGGATGCAAAGAACCCTGCAAGGGGGGGGTGAGGGCTGGATGAGGAAGGAGGAAAGTAAGTTGGGCAAAAGGGGAGATGGAGAGGGAAGCCAGTGCTGACACCCCCTTCATGATGCAGAGAACCCTGCAAGGGGATGGAGAGCTGGCAGATGAAGGTATTGATGGTAAGGGGGGGATAGGATAGGGGGGTATAGTGGAAGGGTGACATAGAAGGGAAGATAGGGGGAGTGAGAAGCCAGAGCCTTCACCCTTTCAGGATGCAGTGAACCCTGCAAGGGGATGGGGATCTTGTAAAGGAAAGTGGAGTTGGGCAAGGGGAGAGAGGTGTCACATAGTTTCAGCTATACTGTGGCTTTAGGAATGCCAGGGGCTACATTTCATTGTAAAGGTCTGCAGAATGCAGACAAGATTGAGCACTCACCAAGGGGAGTAACAGACAAGCCACCTGCATCTCCAATCAAGCCCAAGAGGGTCGGTACATGAGCCGGGGGAGGGGACAGTAGTGCACATTAGGGCTGGGAGGGACCAGAGATAGCTGCGGCAGCCACAGCAGAATCCCAAAAGGGAATAAAAGAGAGAGAGAGAAAAAAAACACAATTACAAAAATATATAGATTTAATTAGGTGGCTACGGGGGGGGGGCAGTCCTCCAGGTTAACTCCAGGCAGGCCATGTTTGACGCATGCTTGCTAGCACTGACATTTTTAGGACATCTTGACTTTGGCAGCAGGATCAGTCAGCTAGTAAATGAAAGTTGGTGGGGGGGGCTGTTAGTTGACTGTTCCTGACAGCTAGAGGGTATAACTTGAAAATTATAAGGTAGCATGTCTAGGGAATTGCCAGCCCTATCCACCCACACCTAACTTGGCAGTGTTTACCTCATAAAGGGTGAAAACAAGGGGCTCAAAAGAGGTAAGAACAGTAGTCGGGAGGCGTTGCCTTGACAGGTTCTCACCTCGGGGGGGGGGGCAGCTTACTCATGATTGCCTGCAAGGGACCTTGGCAACTTGAAGCACCAATCAGAAGTCGAGTAGGGTTAGCTAGAAGCCTGAGGAGGAGTCAATGCTGAAAAAAAGCAATACTGTCCAATATCTGCACATTGCCTTTTCTTTGCCTGCATAGTACCTGTCCTATACCTGTAGCATATCTGCAAAAGGATGCCTTGTACAGGCCCTGTACAGTACCTGTAAATATACAGTTCATTCCCTGCCCTTTTTTGTGGGGGTGGGACCTGCATCCAGTACATATCGCACATCAAGGAATTGGGCACAAATGCAGGCCCCCCCAAAAAAAATTTACACCACTGGAATCACAGGAGGACATTGGGACATAGACCAAAGATGGAAGAGATTCACATAGTGGGTAAAAGGAAAATACGTGATGCAATATAAACATAGACAAAGATGACAGAAAATATCAAAGGTCCATCCAGTCTGTCTGTGGTTGTCTATTGAACCCCAGGACCAATTGCCCATATAGGGGACTAGCCGTCACTATCTACCCCACTGTTTCCCTAAGTACTACAGCTATCTTGAGAAACCACTACATCCTTCACTCGGTCCCAGCCATACTTGAAATCATTTATGGTTTTGGCACCCACCACCATGGCTGACAGACTTTACTACCTTTTCTATAAAATAAATCGTTCTCATATCCCTCTTAAACCTCTTTTTCATCATTTTCCATTCATACCTCCCATGTCTTAATTGTTGCTCAGGCTAAATAGTCCCTCACAGTTCACCTTGTTTAGTCCTTTCAAGGGATTCCCAAGTGAGGGGCACAAGGAGGGAAGTGAGTCTAGCAACACATGACCAAGAGGTTGCACATTGTATCCCAGGGGTAAGGCTTTTGAGCAGTATCAGAAAACTTGTTTCACTCATGTTTTTGGTGTTTAATCATCCCCACAGTGTTATGTACCTAACACGAGCCCCCTCCCTCCAAAGCACCCAAAACTATGCCACCTGCATACACAGTATCCAATAATAGCCTCCTCCCTCCATGGTTCCAGACACTAGCCCTAGCCCTCTCCTTCTACAGCACCCAGCATTAGCCCACCTGCCTCCACACTAAACCTACACCAGCTCACCTTCATCGACAGCACCCAACACCAGCCACTTGTTTCCACAGCACTCAACACCAGCCACCACTGTCCACAGCACCCAGCACCTGCCACCTCCCTCCACAGCCTCCACGATACTAGCCCCCTCCCTCCACAGCACCTGACAGTAGCATGTTTTCCTTATAGCCCCCCAATGACAGTAGCCTCCTTGACTTTACACCTTCCACAGCCCTCAACACTACCCTGGCTCCCTCCATCGCCCCAGACACCAACCCTCTCCCTATTCTTCCTGACTCGACCCCCGCACACCACCCCTATTTCTCTTTCACCAGAGTTTCTCTGAACACCCTTCCCTTTCTCAGCATCCCACTTTTCTAAGCCCATGGATATCACTTCCCTCCAACCTGGGCCCCCCTGACTCCCAGAAACCACACCCCTTCCTCCTCAGCCATTTGACAATCATATATACACTTGTTACCCACCTGCCCTGCAAGGTCCCCATTGGACACCACCTCCTCAGACACCTGAGGCATGCATACACCCTCCTCTACACTCTCCCTCCATAGGCTCTGAAACTAGCCCCCTCCCTCCTTCCACAACCTCAACCCTAGCCGATCCATCTTTCAAAGCCCCAGACACTAGTATCCCACTTCTACAGACACTAGCCTCCTCAGCCCCCTACAATAGCCCACTTCATTCTTTGGCAGAAGACACTAGCCCCACCTTCTTCACTGGCATCAAAATTGGCATTGTCCCACTAGCTAAATGTAGCATTTTTTGTATCTAGCTAGTAAGATTTTCCTTTAGCTAGCCCTGTGGACTTGTACTAGAGAAGGTAACACTTCAGTAAGTACACCGGCAGGGCCAGTGGAGAAGTCTGTGGGGATTTTTACCTGGTTACTAAACAAGAAAATCAATTTTCCCAGTCACAAGCCCTGCTGACCAGTGGCTGCAAAACCTAATTTTTATCCCAAATTAAATATGACTTACCTTCTATGTTCAGGTCACAGTGTCTAGGGTTGGATTGGCTTGGGTTCGGGGTATTATGGTAGTATCTAAAAGGAAAGCACAGAGAAGGATGTAAATACAAAAGTGTCATAGGTTCTAAAGGAAATATTAGGTGTTAGAATTAAACAAGATAAGATACTGTACATATCTGAAAAGTAGACAGTCAACATCTGACTATATCTGTTAAAATAAAGATAAAAATGAGGAACGTATAGTAGCTTGAGTAGAGATAGAGAACAGCAGAGAGATACAATTAGTAATACAACATAGAAGTAAAAAAAAGCAGAGTTTTAGTGGAAAAGATAGAGTTAAAGAGAAACTACTGTATTATAAGAAAGAATTAAAAACGCAAAATTTTCACCAATTGTATTTTAACCTTATTGTTTCTAGTTATTTTTTTTTTTACTTTCCCATGCTGTTGATCTACTAAATATTGTAGGTAAAGCAAAATTTTTTCACTGAGTCTTTTAAAACTTGTAGTTCCTTCTAACCTTAAATTATATGAATATATGAAGAAGCCAGCAGAAGAAGGCCACTTGGTCTATCAAGTCTGCTCATGTTGCAGGGTCCACAGCTTGAGCTAGTGTCCCTGCCCCCTCTCCCCACTCTTCCCAATCTCCCTACCCATGACCCTTACCCTCCCCCTATGCCTGTCCCAGCCTCTCTTAAAGCTGCCCACTGTCTTCAACAAGACTACCTCTTCTGGCAGTGCATTCCAAGTGTCCACCACCCTCTTTGTCAAGAAATGCTTCCTGACCTTCCTCCTAAACCTTCCACACTCCAGCTTAAGACTGTGCCTCCTTGTGTTGTGGTTGTCACTCAGCTTAAAGAGACTCTCCTTATTAACCTTATTTATCCCTCTCAAGTACTTGAAGGTCCCAGTCATGTCCCCTCTCTCTCTCTCTCTCTCTCTCTTTTCTGTCTTCCAGGGAGTACATGCTCAGTGCCCTGAACCTCTCCTTGTATGCCTTACCCTGCTGATCAGCTATCATCTTTGTAATCTTCTCCAGCAGGCTAATGTCCTTTTTGAGGTGTGCATACCAGTACTGAACTCCATACTCTAGATGTAGCCTTACCAGTGATCTGTATAAGAGCAGTATAACCTCCTCTCTCCTACTATTGATCCCCCTAGATATGCATCCCAGCATCTTGTTTGCCTTTGCTGCTGCTTTCTTGCACTCTGTGGAGTGCTTCAGGTCACTAGTGATCATCACTCCCAGTTCCTTCTCCTCCTCTGATGCAGATACTCGGACTCCACCCAGATAGTACTCTGTCCTGGGATTCTTGGCTCCAATATGCATAACTTTGCATTTATTGGCATTGAAGCCAAGCTGCCAGATCCTGGACCACCTCCCTAGCTTTTCCAGATCTTTCTGTAGGTCCTGTATCCCTTCAGCTGTATCCACTCTCCCACAGAGCTTTGTGTCATCCTTGAATAGGCACATTTATCCTTTAATGCCATCTCTAATGTCATTGATGAAGACAATGTACAACACCGGCCCCAGCACTGAGCCCTGTGGGACCCCACTGGTTACCTGTCTTGTGACAAATAACTCTCCCCCCAACAACCACCCTCTGGGTTCTGTCCTTCAGTCAGTTTTCCAGCCATCTGGACATCTTTTTTTTTATTATTATGTAATTATATACCCGCATATCCCATTGCACCCAAATCAAACTGTACTTATCTAATAGGTAAGGTATTGTGGGCCCCATACTTAAAGCCAGCCAGCTGAATACGCACATGGGGGTGCCACATGAAAAAATGGAGACAACCGGCTCTGGCACCATATTCAAATGAATAGTACAATCTGAACTGATTGAACTATTCATTTGAATATCAGCCAAGGTAGCATGGCACCCAGCCAGTGTTCACCATGCTTTGTGCTGTGCTACAAGGATACGGGCTGAAGACCAACCATATGGGTAATGTACAGCACACATTGGTTAGTCCTGCACCCCATGGGTGAATATTCAAACAAAGATGCAGATGAACCCACTGCACTACAAGGTCATTTGCATGCCCATTATGGACTCCTCTGCATGCTACTGCAGCAGCTGAGTGTGCTGGACCATGCCCCCCCTCCCATGCCCTGATTCCCATCCTTGTTTAAAAATAATACACTCCCTGGTGGTTCAGTGGTCTCTCAACAGCCCTGATCCCCATCCTTGTTTGGAAAATGAAAGAATTCCCTGGTGGTCCAGTGGTTCCCCCTCCATAACTACTACCTGGCTGTAGCAGGCAAACCTTGTCTCTGGTGGTCTAGTGGACCCCAACACTGGCAGACAGTGCCCTATCACCCCACTGGCCTCCTTGACCCAACATCAAGAGCCAGCTACCGGCACAGCCTTCTGATCACCTCCACAGCCAGCCATAGATTGAGTTCTCCTGGCACCCATACTGTACAGTGCACCCTACGAATTCAGCACAAAGCCCCCCACCACAGAAATTCACTTTGGAAAAAATGTAGAGGACAGGCAGAGTCATGGCATTTATGGTGGTCTCATCCCCCATACTATTTCAGTTTGCTGTGATACCTGGGTCACAAACTGTAGTCACTTAAAGAACACTATAAAATGTACAGTATATATAAACATAAAATCCATGCCAGATATTAGTGGAATAGTCTAGTTTCCTTTCACAAAATAATATGTACACACAGCCACAATTTCTTCAGTTATTAATAAATATTTTGTTAAGCCAGCTGTTCCTCATTTTGACTGCTTGTTCCAATAAAAAAAAAAATTCTTCAACTTAAATGACACAGGGTTGAGAAGTAAATTGTCTAGTAACATTCCTTGACTTGCAACATACTACAGCATATAAACACAACAGCATTACAAATACTACATTTGCATTCAAAGCCTGGAGGAGAAAGCCTGTCCTCCTACCACACACAAACACATGTTGGTATACATTCAAATAACTGCAAATGCACTCATTTCTTAGTCTAAAAGTCCAGTTTCTATATGACAAAACTTAAAAAATGCAGTAAAAACAAAGAAAGCACTAATTAAACATATGCAGCATGTAATTAAACATATGTAGCAAGTCAGGAATTTCAATTGCAATATGACCCCCCACAGTAGTTAGAAACTTTGCAAAACTGCACTGTATTTAAGCTAATAATATTAATGATACTTTTATTTATATGGTGCCTTTCAATTGTCAAAGCACCAAACAATTTAAAAACAATAAACATAAGATCCAATAACAAGACGATACAACTGAAAATCATAAACAATCATTAATAAATACTTCAATTATCTAAAAAAGCTCTATGCTAAAAAGCTAAGTGACTCTCTAGAACTATTCTAGATTAAAAAAAACACCTTTCTAAGTAAACCTTTTACAAAATTGTAGAAAACAAATACCTGAAAAGTCTCTGCATATCTTTTCTCACTGGTCTCACAAAGAAGCTGCCACTGCCAAGACTGTTTTCAAACTAGGAGGGAACTAGGAAGTGCCTCCCTCTGGCAGTATCACTTCCTGCCAAAAAGCAAAAGAGTCATGGGAAATGAAGTCTTTGCAGAGTAGATTTTTTAAAGCAACACACAAGTGCAATCTGTCAGTTTTGCAAGATGTTCCAAATTATTTATACAAAAAATGAGGGTCATAAGGACAATTAGACAAGGGTGTATCTTAGAGGGCTGGCTTTATTTACCCATTTACTTACCTAATGTTGTCAAAAATGAAGGATCTCTTTATCAGTGAAGTCCTGCTTTTTCTGCACAAGTTTTAATAATTGAATAGAGTCTTGGGAGATCAAATATGGTCACAGCTGAACAAGAAGCTACTGTGACAGGCCTGAAATATTTAAGCAATAAGAAATGACATGGACTGCATTAACCATACATAAATCACATTCTTGTGAGGTAATGTGGCATAAGGCAAAGCCGAGTGCCATGCCCCAAGCGTGTGATTAACAAATCTGCAACCCCTGTGAATACCTTATTGTTTTTTTTTTTAGCAATTTGAATAAAAAAAACTCTTCAAACTAGCTGTTTACATTTTTTTTATTAATTGTACCTGATTTTTTTTCTTCAAACAGTCCTTGCGCCATCTGGTCATCAGTCCATCCACAGTCCGTTTATGTTCCAGTACAGCTTGCAGATGTTCAAAGACATTTGTGTTTCTGCAGAGCTGTAGAGCACATCAAGGACACCTGCACAGTTGTAAAACAGTATGTCAGATTATGATATTATGATGATGTCAATATTGGCTAGCCAGCAAGTTTGTCTAACTAGGAAAATTTAAAAAGAAATGTCAATTTAGTGTGAATGTGTGGGGTTAATAGCTTAGATGCCAGTCTTGATTGTAAAAGAAAATCACATTGTTACCATGGCAACACTGACTGACTAAACATGCCATCACAGAGGGGAGATTTGGGTCAAGAGCATAGGACAGGAATGATGACAACAATTTTTCCATGACGGTTGTCATGGCAACAACCAATGGGTTTTAGTGAGCACTTTTTCACTCTGCATGCTCTACCCCCACAACACTGCCCCCCTGTCTTAGCTAACTATCATAACCTTGAGTAGTATCTTAACCACCTTCACTGTAGCTGAATCAACACCCTACACCTCAACCATCCTCCACTCGTCAAAACTCTCTGCAACTAGACCTGACCAGTTCATCATCTCCCCAGCTGACCATTCTCTCTGTAACTGGAGCCCTTCCCCCTGGCTGACTACACTCCACACCACTGCATTCCCCTTCCAGAGCTCTTACCGGACTCTCTGCTCAAACCTCTCTTGGTCAGTATCACTGGTGGCAAAGCGAGGGCTGGTGGTAGAGGAAGTAGGAGACTGTGGAGACAGTGAAGGTGTTGGGGGAACTATGGGGTGACAGGGCACAGAAGAAGGAGGTGTTATGGGGACTCAGAGTTGGGTTGTGGATGGAACGGTTACTGTGGAGGGAGTTGTGGGGGATGTGGAGGGAGGGCAGGCAATGTTGGAGGATATGGAAGGAGGTGAGGCTAGGGCTATGTAAGAAGACCTAGCTAGTGTCAGGCAACAAAGGGAAGGGAAGGGGGGCTAGTGTCTGGGGCTGTGCAGGCCTGTGGAGGAAAAGTATCTTGACAGTCTGTATGGGGTGGGTGGGTGCTTAATGGGGCTGGGAGGTGTCAGTGGGGGGGCCATGCAGAGAGGCAGTGGGTCAAGGGTTTGAGGGGGTTTCAACTGACCAGAGAGGGACAGAAATGTTATGGTTGCTGCAACTGACAGGTATTACTGGTTAGAAGAGGGTCTGGGGGGAGAGTACCTGGGGGCAATGAAAGGAGTGCAAAGGGCATGAGAGAAGATTTAGTGATCTGTAAAGAGAGGGGACATCAAGTGCAGGGGGTAATTGACCAGTCTACCTCTACAGCTGAAACCCCCTTCACATAGACCAGCCAGCCCCAGAAGCTGGACTAACATACTGGCTGTGTGCCTTCATCCCACATCTTGAACCCCTACTTTTCCACAGAAGAGGTTTGGTAGGGTGTAAAGGGATTTTATGTCAAGGGTTAGGGAGCAGTGGACTAGCAGGCCCTAGCTTCCATTGGGAAACACCTTTCTCCTCTCATTTCTTGTGTAGTATGCATTTATGTAATTGCCATTTGCCACAATGACCCATGGTAGTGGTGAACTATAATTCTCAACTTTTTACCACTGGAATGAGGGACACAGACACTGAATTCTTGCTCTTTCTTCCTCCACCTGTGACTTGCACATACCCCAGATGGGAGAAGGGGATTTCAAGGACATTGCTCAGCTGGGGAGGCTGATCATGAGGCTGCTAGTGGTCCTGGTCATGAAGGGTGGTTGTGTGGGGGAGGTAGATTGGGGGATGCAGATTCAATGGTTGCTGAGGTGCCATCCTTCAGATGAGATGTTAAACCAAGGTCCCTTCTGCCCATCTTTGGTCTCCACCCAGGTGGAAGTAAAAAGTTCACATGGCAAATTAAAAAAAAAGAGCTACAGAGGTTCCCAGTGCCATGGCTAACAAAGGTATCAGTGTAGGAAAAATTATCTTTTAACAAAAATCCTGTTTAAGAAAGCTTATATTCTCAGAAATGTACAAAACAAGAACTTGGTCACTTTAAGATGGCTTACACCTTGGTTGCATGTGACAAGATGAAAATAAGTATAGTATAAATGAAACTAAAAAACCCAAGCCAGGAGAAGAAGGGTCACCCCCCCAAATCCAGGATAAGTGGAAGCACCCTCTGAGCCAGAAGAAGTAGGACCATACCTGCCCCTCCTAAGTCAGAAGAAGCAGGACCATCCCCCTTGAGCTAGGAGAAGCAGGGCCACACTTCTGAGCCAGGAGAAGCAGGGCTATCCCACCATGAGGCAGGAGAAGTAGGGCCATCCCACCACTTTTCAGCAGCTATCAACTTCTCAAATTGGTCCCGATGGATTGTTCACCCACAGTGGCAGGGGCAGGAGATAGAGGTCCATGCGATCTCTCCCTTGTGTCTCTCCACACCCGAAGTTCAGAGATATTTTCAAATGAACACAGCCACTTACCTCAACAAAAAGGCACAAGAAATCAGGACCCCGTCTCTCTGGTTCTGCATGCAGCTTCTGTCTTGGTTGTTGTTGTTGTTGCTGTTGCAGTCATCTGGACTTTTACTTGAGGGACTGACTCTGTGCTGCAGCAACTGGCTGGGCAGGGCAGCTAACTGCTGCTACTCCATCCTATTACCAACTGGACCGCACTCTAGCTTTTTGTAACAAAAGTACAACAGAGTCAGCACAGCTTTTTTAAGGTTGGCTTTACTGCTGGGTCATTGGGGGGTCTATTCTGGCTATTCCACAACACCAACGTAAGGGACAGCAACTGGCTAGACATGGCAGAAGGGGGGCCCATTGGACTGGTCATGAGTACTAGAAGGATCCACCGGGCTGAGATTGGGAGCAAAAGGGGGCCCACTGGGCTGTGCATGGGTGCAGGACAGGACCCACTGTGCTGGCTCGGGTGCATGAGGGACTCAGTGGGCTGGGCATGTGTGCAGGTGAGGAACCCAGAAGTCTGAGCTTGGGTACAACAGGAATTTAGTGGGCTGTGATGGAGAAAGATAAGGATTCTCCACCAACACCAACAATGAGCTGTGAGGTATGGAGAGTTTTACTGGGACTGTTGCAAAACAGATGAAAACAATTAAGTGCCTCTTTTGTTATCAGTAAGTAACTGTTTATTGTGAATTTTTCTAACTTAGCTACTACATGCATGTCAATCATGCTAATGCGAACCTGATAAGCTTTATTGGTTTCGCTTAGGTTCACTTGGTGTATGCGAACCACCTGCAGACACTGAACAATTTTGTGTGTGGCATACATTCTGTATGCATGCTGCACATTTATATTTCTATGGGGGACTGGAGAACTCAGGAGCCTGTCAAAATGGCTATGTCTGTGGACTGAGATGCCTGAGGCTGGGGATGGGACTCAAAGGCCTCCTGTCAGGGATAGGAAAGGGTGGAAAATAGAGCATGCCACCATGGCGGCTGTCTGGTTTGTGTGCACCAAATGCCGGCATTGATGGCAGTGCATACCTGGAGAAGATTTACCATAAACAAGTTATATGTATGAAGCTGTAATGGGGGGCAGAGGAGTCTGTCCCCATATTGTCCTATCCCTATATAACCTTTGTTGGCACCCTTGCAATATTATAATGTAAGACTAGATGTAGCCTTGAGCTGTGGTTTGGGTGAGTCATAAGAAGAAGGAGCAGAGCAAGCACATGAGCAAACATAAAGCCACGTCCCCTTATCTGTGCAGGCAGAGATAGCACATAATGGAGGACGGACTAAAAAACATTGCTGACACCAGTCAGACCATAATTGGGCTTGGTCTCTCCTAGTTACTTCCCAAAGAATGTTGCCACACCTATGGCCATTTGTGTCAGTAAGCTAATAATTACCTGTTCCAGGGAAATGACCACACCTAAATAATCAGTATACAAGCTTGTGCATTCCATTGTCACACTGAAGAAATGATCTGTGTCAAGCATTACCATTGTACGTAGGCAAAAATAAAATTTCTTCCGTCACCGGACCCGATCTCGTTCGTATCTTTAAACAATGCAGCTTACATTTTTGGTGCCGTGACTCGGATCACTGTTGCTAACAAACCATAGGTGCCGGAGCGGTCGACCACGGGACGGACGAGCCAGCTCCGTGTTTAACACTGAGGAACAGCGGCTAGTTTGCCTCGCTGAAGGTGGACCGAGACTCGGTCTGGTGACTAAATCAACTACACCTACAAGGACAGAAGGTACCCAGTCTGCACACTAGGTGATGTATTAACCTCTTGATTTGATCCTCTTGTTCTGACTAAAAGTATTTAAAGTAGTAGTTTTTCGCTCTATAAGGTATAACCTTGTAAGAACTCATGGGGCAAGGTATATGAGTGTGGCTGCTGGGACTTGCAAGCCGGGGCACACAGAAGGGTCGTAAACCTTGGCTAAGTAAATGGAGGCAGCAGTGCACGGGTGACCCTGTTGAAAATATCCAAGTAGATCAAAGGGACAGAATGAGCATGGAAACTATAATAGGGAAATTCGTGAGGAAGTATTGTAAACAGGGGCCGTATGAGACCCCGTCAGAAGACATCCCCGCACAGGTCTATTTCTCAGAACAAGTAGCAGATAGAAACAAGAAGGTCAAGAGAGAAAAGGAAATTTTTTGCTAATGCCTTACAAGGCTTGTATCAGTATAATCAAACCGTAGTGTACAGGCTGGGAAAACAAGTAACAGAGAATTCAGGTTTAAAATACATAAACAAAAAACAGGAGGAAGAGTTAGAATTATTGCAAGCAAAATTGCAGCAGAGCATCCCCTTAACTGAACTTGACGTCATTAAAACCCAGTTGGGGCAAAAACAGAGCCAACAGGCCAAAGCTCAGGATGATCTGTGCTTATTGAGTAGGGATAATTCCTTGCTACACATAAAGTTAGATCAACAATCACATGAACACATGACAGAGACCAGGCGGTTGTATACTGAGCTAAAGGAGGCGACTGAGACTATTCAAAAACTAAAAAATCAGTGTGAGGAATTAAAAGCACAGGTCTCAGCCCCCTTAAAGATGGCACCCGTGACCACCCGTGGACAGAGCACCTCGGGGGGGGGCACAATGTCGACTGTCACAAGACAGCAACTAGAAGAACAACTAGTTAACCTAGTAGCAAGACAAGCAAAAGCTAAACTGAGGAAGGAACAGGAGAAAAGGAAAGAGGAGGCTGATAAATATGAAGCTGAAGAAAAGAAATGGGAGACTAAGGCAAAACAGTTGGAAGACCTCTTAGAGAAAGATGAGGATGCCAGCATGGTGCAGGTACAGGAGGAGGGGCCCGAAGGTAAGGGAAGAATAGACAGAGGATGTAGAGGAAAAGATGTATGAGATGGAGGGAGGCAATTGGGTAGAAGTGCCAGAAAAGAAAAAAAAGGTAAAGAAGAATATAACCCAGCAGAAACCCCGAGACCCGGGAGCCAAAAACTAAGATCAAAGATTTATCTATAGATGAGATGACAAAACTGGGCACAATGATAGGGCCAATAGACCATAAAACCAATTTGTAAGAGCTGAGACAGAAACTAAAACAGTTAACTAGCACTTGTAGGTTAACAAACCAGGACGTCTGCCGGTTGGTGATGTTTAAACTGCCTCACACCATAGCGGACGCAATGCCCTCAACAGTACAGGGTACACACCCAGAAGCTGAGAGCAATGTCAACTCCTGGGCAGATTACAGTGAGGTAGTAGAGGCCATAAGAAAGGCAAGGGGAGAATCCGCCAAGCAAGAAGTAGTCTGGGACAGGATTTTACAAACAAAGCTACAATCGGGGGAGGGCCCCCGGGTGTTCATTCCCAAGCTTTTTGAAGTATATCAGAGATATGGAGGGCAGGATTGCCCTTCAGAGGATGACACCACATTTAAAGACCTGTGGGTAAGAGCATACGACCTAGACCTCACCCTTAGGATGGTAGTTAAAATGGCGCCAACCCAGGAAGAACGTATAACCTTGTTGGAAACTTATTTAAATGAGAAGGAAAGGAAAGCAGAGGTAGCAGCAGTGACCTGGAAAAATGAAGGGGGAACAAAGGGAGAATCTAGGACTTGTTTTAACTGCAAAAAGGCCGGACACGTCATGAGCGACTGTTGGGCGAAGGGTGGAGGCAGAGAGGGTCAAGAACCAAGACAAACAGGCAGGGGGAGAGGACAGAGCCCACAAAGGAAGGATCCAGGAGACCATACAAGATATAGACCAATGTAAAAAGGTTAAAAACAAAGTACACAATAACTAAATGTTCAATATAAATGCACAATTTTATTTTTTATTGCAGCTGACAAAAGGAATTAACAGGACACCATAAACTTTAAACCTGCCGTCACCATAATTATATGTGTGGCCGGGACAATTTTCTTCTTGTGGAGAACAGGAAGTGACCTCAAAATATATAAATGGAGCTGAGATTCACTCCATACCACAAACACCTTGTGGACTTTAATGAGACTATATGCAAATAATGCAAATGTGACTAACTGTTATATGTGTACACACTCAACCTTTTCATCAGCCGTTGGACTCCACTTGAGACCAAATCCTTTGGACTGGTATGATACATACCAACTATTGTTCACAATGGCAAAAATCAATGACTCAAACTTTGTACAGTATGTATTGTCTAAAGTAAATGCATCTGTTTTTAATAACTCTGTACTACCACATAACTGGTGCAGCCACCAAACATGACAACTGATGGGCCAACTGTTATTCATCTTGACCATAAAAAGACACCAGCAATTCCTTATTGTATATGTAAAAATGTGAGCTCTAAGACAAGTTCAAGTTATGTTGGATCAACCCAAAACTGTACTTCCAAGTATTACCTTGACGTTAGCTACATTAAAACCCTAACTGTCACAGTTTGTAATGACACTGGCAACAGTACTAGTAATAACAGTAGCTGCACCAACAGCACCTATTTAGCCAATGCAACAAAATTTGTATTTCCCGGGACTTATGTAACACAGGGCTTGGCTCTGTCACAGGGCTATATTGGGTATGTGGATTTAAAAGCTTACACTTACTTACCACTTGGATGGGAAGGATGCTGTTACTTAGAACCCTCCAAACTAGGGCCAATATGCACATAATGTTAACCTCAAGCCACCCTAAACCAACAAACCAGTATTAAAGGAGTTACAGGAAGTGCCACAAGACTCCAAACAAATATCAGTAGGAGAGAAATTTGGAGCTGGAATTTTTCCTGGTGGGGTCGGTCCAAGCAATGCATTATATTGATCAGCTAAGCTATGAATTAGAAACATTAGTCAATGAAACATTACTATCAACAGCTTTATTAACGGCAGAAATTAAGGCACTTAGAATCATTACATTACAAAATAGAGCAGCGCTTGATTATGTATTAGCAGCACAAGGTGGAGCATGTGCTATTATTGGAAAAGAATGTTGTACCTATATACCAGACAACTCGGAGGAACTGGAACAAGTAATTGAGGGGAAACAAAAATCACAACAGCGTATTCTCAGTGAGCATGCTCCAACAGATAGTGGTTGGGACATTTTCCAATGGATAAAAAGCATCTTTGGTGACTGGGGAAGCTCAATCCTACATGGACTTGTTATAATATGCAGTATATTGCTTGCACTCTACATATTTATATCATGCATCAAAATCACGTGCTCTAGTCTGACCAGACCCAGCAGGGGTAATTACCTCGTATAACGCTTGTCTACTATGTGTCTGATTTTCAAATTTGGCAATATGGTGCCAAAGGGGGGAATGTAATGGGGGGCAGAGGAGTCTGTCCCCATATTGCCCTATCCCTATATAACCTTTGTTGGCACCCTTGTAATATTATAACGTAAGACTAGATGTAGCCTTGAGCTGTGGTTTGGGTGAGTCATAAGAAGAAGGAACAGAGCAAGCACATGAGCAAACATAAAGCCATGTCCCCTTATCTGGGCAGGCAGAGATAGCACATAATGGAGGACAGACTAAAAAAACATTGCTGGCACCAGTCAGACCATAATTGGGCTTGGTCTCTCCTAGTTACTTCCCAAAGAATGCTGCCGCACCTATGGCCATTTGTGTCAGTAAGCTAATAATTACCTGCTCCAGGGAAATGACCACACCTAAATAATCAGTATATAAGCTTGTCATTCCATTGTCACACTGAAGAAATGATCTGTGTCTAGCATTACCATTGTACGTAGGCAAAAATAAAATTTCTTCCGTCACCGGACACGATCTCGTTCGTATCTTTAAACAACGCAGCTTACAGAAGCTAAGATGACAGTAACATTTACTGTGAGATGTTGAAAGGATTAAAAATTAACAAAAAATTAGTTTAAATTGAAATAATCTAAAGAAATGTACATGAGTGATATTAACTCTAAAGCTTTGTTAGTGAAACCAGAACAGCAAAAGCAATTTGAACATTTACAAGGAGTTTCCATTATGTTAGCAATAACTATTAACTATAATGTGGGAAAAAGTGTCAGAATTATCTAAAAATTTGCACTAAGTGTGTGCAGTGCTACTACAGTGTGCGTCTAAAAATACCAAAAGTAATGCAGTCTTAAAGAAGAATAATAGAAAGTCAATGCAATGTAGTTATAGTGCAGTTAAGAACAGCAGTGATACATGTTAACACTGAAATGGGACCCTAGATTGTAGTGTGCACTCCACTTCCCTCTGGGTTACCTCTTTAGTTTTATGCTTCCCCCATATGTAATGGAAAAATGCCTTATACCTTTACTTTGGCCCGTCAGCTCTTCTTA
Source organism: Neoceratodus forsteri (assembly GCA_016271365.2). Classification (NCBI taxonomy): domain Eukaryota; kingdom Metazoa; phylum Chordata; order Ceratodontiformes; family Ceratodontidae; genus Neoceratodus; species Neoceratodus forsteri. The sequence goes on along the minus strand of CM028135.1, from coordinate 555,838,975 downwards.
GTCCCACCCTGGATTTTTTTTCATCCAACCATTGATTTTATTTAATATCAGTTGAGAAAAAGCAGTAAACTGAAGCAGCCACAGTAAAAAAAAAAAAAACAGAAACACGTAAAGATTAAATTAATTTAACCGCTACAAAATGGGTCATTTCAAGGGTAATTGAATGGATACTGGTTTCAATTTTGACAATGAAAGATAAAAAATGCAAAATGAATGGTTCAGAATAATAAAAAATGGAAAATGAATGGTTCAGAATAAACTGCTCAAAAAGATGGGTCATTTGAATGGTATTTGAAGGGCTATCTGGAGCAAAAAATGAAGGGTAAAGATGATAAATGGAAAATGAATGGTTGAATGGTATAAATACTGAGAAATGAAGGGATTTTGAGAATAAAACAACTGAAAAGTACATAGATACATACATAGATACATACATAGACAGTGTCGGCAGATAAGGGCCTATGGCCCACCTAGTCTGCCCATTTGAGCTTGTAAGTTCAGTTTGTTTTCCTAGAAGTCTATTTCCCCTTACCCCTGACCTCCAGAATTCCTTTATGTCTATCCCATGCATTCTTAAATCCCGTGATTGTTTCAGCTCCCACCACTTCCTCTGCCAGGGTGTTCCACTTGTCCACCACCCGTTCTGTGAAGAAATTCTTTCACATGTTTCCTCTGAATCGTCCTCCCTCCAACTTCATCCCATGCCCTCTAGTCCTGAAACATCTTTTTCACTTAAAAATAGTGTTTTCCTGCACCATGTTCCTCCCTGTAAGATACTTGTATGTCTCTATCATATCCCCTCTCTCCCTCCTCTCCTCCAGGGAGTACATGTTCAGTTCCTTCAACCTGTCTTCATAGGACTTGTGATGCAACCCATGCACAATCTTTGTTGCCCTCCTCTGAACCTTCTCCTACCCTGTCTATGTCCTTACGTGGTATGGTCTCCAGAACTGTACACTGTACTCAGGTGGGAGCCTCACTAGTGTCTTGTATGGCGGATTATGACCTCCCTTTTCCTGCTGGTGATGCCTGCCTGCCTATCATCCCAGCATCCTATTTGCTTTACCTGATGCCTTGTCACACTGTTTCTCATTTTGAGGTCATCAGAGATGACAACCCCAAGATCCCTTTCCTGCTTGGTGCATGCTATATCCTCACCCCAACTGATATATTGTGCCAGGGTTTTTGTGCCCCATATGCATTATCTTGCACTTCTTTGCATTGAATTTCAACTGCAAACCCTTGACCACTCTTCAAGTTTCTGCAGGTCCTTCTCATTCTGTCTACACCCTCTGGTGTGTCTACTCTGTTACAGAGCTTTGTGTCATCAGCGAACAGTGAAATTCTGCCTTCTAGATCCTGTGCAATGTCACTGATGAAGATGTTGAATAGGACCGGTCCAGCACTGATCCCTGTGGTACCCACTGGTCACTCTTCCCTCTGTGGAGTGACAGCCATTTACCACCACCCTCTGTGTCCTGCCACCCAGCCAGTTACCTACCCACCACACTACTGTCCTGCCCACACCCATATTCCCCAGTTTGTGTAATAGTCTTCTATGTGGCACAGTGTCAAAGGCCTTGCTGAAGTCCAGATAGGCCATGTCCACTGCCCTCCCCTGATCTACCTCCCTAGTCACCCAGTCAAAAAATTCAATGAGGTTGGTCTGACATGACCTCCCCCTGGTGAAACCATGCTGCCTTGGGTCCTGTAGTCCATTGACAACCAGATGTTCCACCAATCTCTCCTTCAGTAGTGCTTCCATGATCTTTCCCACTACTGAGGTGAGGCTGACTGGTCTGTAGTTCCCTGCTTCCTCTTTGTTCCCACTTTTGTATAAGGGGACTACATCTGCTGTCCTCCAGTCTTTGGGTACCTCTCCTGTTTCCAGTGATTGGCTGAACAGGATAGCCAGAGGTTCAGCCACCACCTCTCTTAGTTCTTTAAGGAGCCTGGGTGCACCCATCTGGCTCCTATTGCTTTATCAGCTCTTATTACTTCCAGTTCCTTCAGGACCCTTCTCGTAAAGGGACTTGTGTCCATTTCTGCACCATTCTCACCCTTGTACTCCCTTCAGACCCATTACCCCCTCTTCCTTAGTAAAGACTGAGCAGAAATACCTGTTCAATATGTCAGCTTTACTGTTGTCATCCTCCACGGCTCCCATCCACCCCTTCAGTCTCACTATCCCTCCCTTTGTCCTTCTTTTTTCACTTATGTACCTGTAAAGGTTTGTCCCTTTAACCACTGATTTTGCAATGTGCTCTTCTGTCTGAGCTTTGGCTTCCTTACTGACTTCCCTGCCTCCCTTTGTTTCTCCTGGTACTTCTCCTATCCCTTCTGCCTGTGTCTTTTGTATTGCCTGAATGCAATCTTTTTGGCTTTCACTTTCTTTGCTACCTCTTTGAAAACCATAATGGTCTCCTCTTTCTTTTCCTCTTGCTAACCTGCTTAATGCATAATTCTGTTGTTCTTATAATCCCATTTTAAATACTGCCCACTGTTCCTCAATCCCTGATTCCTGTCCCATTCCCTTAATGCCTCTTTCAAGCATCTCCCCATTTTCCCAAAGTCTGCCCCCTAAAATCCAGGATATGTGTTTTGTGTGGTTTGGTTCTGCTCTTTCTGTGATTTCAAACCACAATGACTGGTGGTCACTGTTACCCAGGTGCTCCCCCACTGTTACCCCATCACACTGTCCCTGTTTGTGAGCACAAGGTCCAGTATTGCCTTCTGCCGAGTTGGTTCCATGACCAGTTGCTTGAGGAAGGCACCCTGAAGGGAGTCCAGGATAAATCTGCTCCTAGTTGATGCTGCTGCTGGGATGCTCCAGTCCACGTCTGGTATATTGAAGTCTCCAACCAGTACTACCTCACCCTTGTCTGCCATCCTTTGGATGGCTAGCATCAGCTCCCTATCTGTTTCTTCCTCTTGGGCTGGTGGTCTATAGACCACACCTGTGCGGATGGCTGGCCCCATTTTCCTTTCCAGCTTAACCCACAGTATCTCTCCCCCATTTTGTTCCTCCTGGATCTCTGTGGCCCTTATGTCATTTTTCACATACAGTGCCACTCCTCCTCCCTTCCTGCCTGCTCTGTCTCTTCTGAATATGTTGTAGCCAGGTATTGCCATCTCCCAGTCATGGTTATCATTACACCAGGTTTCAGTGATGGCCACAATGTCCAGGTCTGACTGTACCATGACAGCTTCCAGATCTTCCATCTTGTTGCTAAGGCTCCTGGCATTTGCACACATGGCTTTCCATGATTTGACCTCCTAGACTGCTTCACTGTTCTACTCCAGCCCTTCCTTGGTTGTCTTTTATCCCTGGTTCTCCTTGCTGTCTGCCCTTCTGCTGAATTTGCCCTTTTCTGCTTATCCACCTTTTGGACACTAATCTCCATCTTTTGCACACTGCTTTGCAGAGATAGCCCCCTCTGGTTCACTGGTTCCATTACTAGCTGTGGGGGTGAGCAAGTAGGTACCGTCCTTGCTGGCCTGCCACCCCTTTGCTAGTTTAAATGCTTGTCAATGTAGCATTTAAACTTATCATTGAGTGCTTGGATTCCCCTCCAGGATGGATGCAGGCCGTCAGGCTTGAATAAACCTCCATCCCTCCAGATGGGTCCCCAGTCACCAATGAATCCAAACCCTTTCTCACAGCACCAGTTCTTCAACCATGAGTTAACGTTCCTGGTGCATGCACTCCTATGTTCTCCCTTGCCTCTCACAGGTAGTACTTCTGAGAAAGTGACAGAGGTAGCTACTTGCTTGAGACCCCTCCCCAGTTTCCTAAACTCTTCCTGAACTTCCTTTGGCTCCCCATTTGCCAAGTCATTAGTACCTAGGTGGATAATGACATCCAGCTCACCCTCCTGTCTTGCCTTCCCAGTGATCCCCAGTATCTTCCTTCCATCCCTCCATGCCGTGGCACCTGGTAGGCACCTCACCTCCCTGTCCTCCCCCTCCTGTGTTCCTAGCTGGATCCCTCTTATGATGGAGTCCCCCACCAGGATTTGCTTCCTCCTCCTCTGGGGTCCACTGCTTTCCCCACTGAGGTCACCTCCTTGCCTAACCTCCACATCCTTTCCTTCCACTTCCCTGGGTACCTCTATTTGGTTGTCCTCATTTGTCAGTGTGGCATATGAGTTCTTGAGAGAATAGGATCTGGGATGTGCCTCTGCCTGACTGCTCTAACCCTCCCTGAGCCCACTGTCATCCAAGTGCTCCTCGTTCTCTGCATCCTTTGAGGCAGCTGCATTGGACTGGGTGGTTCCTGGACAGGGTGATGGTACTCTGACCCAGTTTACTTCCGCTCTGAGTCTGGCTACCTCATCCCGCAGTCCCGAGAGATGCATGCAGATAGGGCAGCACCTCAGTGTCCAGAAGGTCTGCCTGAATATGGCTGCCCCACAGCCACTGCATTGCACCACTCCCCACATTATACTGCAATTCCACTACTTATCTGCTACTGAAGCTCTCTTAGTTCTCTTTTTATTTATTTACAGTACTAAAAATCCTGTAACTGATCCTCAGATATATATTTTTAAGGAAAAACAATAAATAAATAAATGAGTCAAAACACTTGTCGTGTTGAGGGTGGTCTTTCCCTTATGCCCCTCCTACTTCATACCTCTTACTATACCCTGTGTTTAGCTCTGTCAATCAGATTTATCAGGGCATATAATTAAGAGTTGGGGGAAGGGGTGAGGGGGCAAAATTTGCAGCAATTAAAGACAGCACAGAATTACACCACCACTATTTTTTAAATTTTCAACAGCCCAAAAACAATTATAAGGAAAGACAACACAGAAAGAAAGTATAGTGTCACTACAAGCCTACAATCTAAGTTTAAAAGAAAAATACCAGTTACCAGTTACTCTGGAGCACTGAATTGAATATGTTTCCTTCCTTCACCTTCTGGCTTCTTTTTCTGTATAGGGTGCCATCATTGGCATCTCACAGTGATGGTACAACAAGTTGGAATGCCATCTCAGGCAGTTTTTCATGCTCTACTGCTGATCGTTCATTTTGTTTACCTTGTCATACAGAGTCAGTTACGGCCATTGGCAGTGTTAAAAAATCCTTGGGTTAAAAAAAAAAAGATTGGCAGCGATGTAACTAAATGTAAACCATTCATCCATAAGCCCCAATGAAAATGATAGAATCACAGAAATAGAAACATTGAAGTTGACGGCAGGTAAGGACTGAAAAGCCCATCCAGTCTGCCAATTTTTTCTACCATACTGAATGAATGTACCATAGGCCTTTACTCTATCAATGCCCTATTTACTCATACTTGTCTGTATCACTCCCTTATGCCTGTCCCATGCCTGTTTGCAGCGCTGCATTGTATTAATATCCATCACTTCCTGATGAAGGCCATTCCATGCATTCATCACCCTTTCTGTGAAAAATAACTTCCTCACATTACCCTTTAATCAGCTTCCCTCTAATCTCATGCTGTGTCCTCTTGTCCTGCTATTTTTCTTATATTGAAACATGACTCTTTTACCTTGTTAATGCCCTTAAGATATTTGAATGTTTCGATCATATCAGCTTTCTCCCTCCTTTGCTCTATGGTATACATATTGAGCTCCGTTAATCTGTCCTCATATGTTTTCTGATGCAGTCCCTGCACCATTTTGGTTGCCCTTCTCTGGACTGCCTCCATTTTGTTAATGTCCTTCTGCAGGTGCGGCTTCCAGTACTGCATGCCGTACTTCAGATGGGGCCTAACCAGTGTCTTGTAAAGAGGGATTATTACCTCCCTCTTACGACTTGTGATATCCCTACTAATACACCCCAACATCCCTCTAGCCTTACCTACTGCTTTAGTGGTCTGCTTGTATGATTTCAGGTCATCTGTGATGATTATGCACAAGTCTCTTTCTTCCCTTGTGATTGCCATCAACTCCCCTCCCAACCTATAGGTAACTTCAGGGTTTCTCTTCCCTATGTGCATGATCTTGCATTTATTTGCGTTAAACCACATTTGCCACTCTTCAGACCATTTTGCCAGATTTTCGGGATCTCTTCACATTCTACCCACCCCATCTGGACCATCTACTCTGTTGTAGATCTTGATATTATCTGAAAATATGCAAACCTTACCCTCCAGTCCATCTGCAATGTCACTGATGAAGATATTGAAGAGGACTGGCCCCGGGACTGATCCCTGAGGTACCCCACTTGTGAATTGCATCTCTTCTGACTGTATACCATTTACCACACTCTCTGTTTTCTGCCCGCCAACCAGTTTGACACCCAGTTGACCAACTCCTGATCCACCCCATGCCTACACAGCTTATTAATCAATCTTCTATGTGCAACAGTATTGAAAGCTTTGCTGAAGTGAAGGTAGGCAATATCAACTGCACCCCCTTGGTCCACCACTTTGATTACCCAGTCAAATAAATCTATGAGATTAGTTTGACAGGACCTTCCTGTTGTAAACCCATGCTATCTTGGATCATGTGCTCCTATGGATATTTCATGTGTTGCACTATCCTTTCCTTAAGGAGTGTCTCCATAATCATACCCACTACTGAGGCAAGACTGACTGGTCTGTAGTTCCCTGCCTCCTCCCTGCTGCCACTCTTCTGGAGTGGGATCACATGAGCCCTTCTTCAGTCTTCTGAGACCTCTCCTGTGTTCAGAGACTCACTAAACAGTTCTGCTAATGGCTCTGCTAGTTCCACCCTTAGCTCCTTTAGTATCCTGGGATGTATGCTATCAGGTCCCACTGCATTGTCCACCCTGAGCTTAGCGAGCTCTTGTAGGACCCTTTCTTCTGTGAAGGGACTTGTGCACAACTCCCTTCCCCCATATCTATGGTGCTGAGCTATGCGTCCTACCCTATCTGCTCATCAGTAAATACTGAGCAGAAGTATCTATTTAGGATAGATGCTTTTCTTTGGTCCTCCTAAACACACTCCCCCTTATCCCCTTTGATTTTATCAATACACCCTCTAGACTTTCTCCTTTTACTGATATATCTATCGAAAGTCTTGTCCCCTTCTTTTACTGTTCCTGCTACTGTTTCCTCAGTTTGTGCCTTTCCCTGCCTTACTGCCTTACCTGATTCCCTTAGGGAAGTTTGGTATGCCTCCCTATCTTTGTCCCAATGCATTACCTTATATTTCCTGAAGGACAAACTTTTGGCTCTGACCTTTTCTGCTACTGTTTTTGAGAACCGAAGTGGTTTTCTCCTTCTTTTGCTCTTGCTTTTCTCCCTAACACAATGGGATGTTGCTTCAAGTATTGCATCCTTAATGCTTGCCCACAGTGCCTGTACCCCTCACCTGTATTTCTTCTTGCCAGGGCTAGCTTAACTCTGTTGGCCATCTTATCAAAGTCAGCTCCCCTGAAGTCCCATATTTTTGCCATGGAATGGGATGATTTAATTCTAGTGGCCAAATTGACCCATACCATGTGATGGTCACTGGCCCCCCAGGTGACCTTCTACCTGGAGATCTGTGATCCTTTCCCAGTTAGTCAGTACTAGATCCAGGATAGTCCCATCTCTTGTGGGTTGTTGTACCAATTGTTTGAAGCCCTCCTGCTGTAGGGAATCCACTATGTGCCTAGTTCTGGCAGATGTTCCTGCTGGTATTGACCAATCTGTATCTGGTATGTTGAAATCTCCCATTATCAGAACCTCCCCTTTAGCTGTCATGTTTTGTATATCTTCTAACAGTAATGTGTCATTGTCCTCCCCCGGTCTGGAGTCCTGAAGCAACCCCAGTTCATATAACTGTCCCATTTCCTGTTTCTAGGGTGACCCACAGTTCTTCTGGCTGCTTATGCGTATGATGAATTTCTGTAGATTTGATATTTTCATTGGCATAAAGGCCCCCCCTTTTGTCACTACGGTCTCTTCTGAACAGTACATAGCCGGGTACTGAAGTCTCTGAAATGTGGTTACTAGGGAACCATGTCTTGCTAATGGCTACTATGTCCAGTTTAGCCTCTGTCATTGGTGCCTCCATGTCTGGGATCTTGTTTCCCAGATTGTGGGCATTTGTGTGCATGATTTTCCATTGGCCATATTTCAGTGCGTTAGTTGTGGGGTGAGGTCCAGCTTTTCCCCTGCACATCATATGGGGAGACAGACCTTTTTGCTTACCTGGTAATGCAAATGAAAAACAAACATGCAGAACTCCTGTCTGATCACTGGCTGAGGGGTGCACTTCCCATTCGATGTATCGGTAGCTGCACCCCTCTCCCCATTTGCTAGTTTAAATATTCTGCAAAAACATCAAACTTCTGCCGCAATGCATTGACACCCTCCTTAGTCAGATGCAGTCCATTGAATTCGAAGAACTTTTCCTCCAAAAACTGTTGCCAGTTACCTACATATTTGTGTCCTTTTTCCTGGCACCAGCCCTTGAGCCACATGTTTAGCTCCCCTATCTCCCCTTCTCTGACCTTCAGTCCTTTTGTCCCCCTCTCCCAGACTAACAGCTAAAAGGGAGCTAACATTTGCTTTTAAGAGTACCTTATTTTGGAGTGGAAGAGAGGAATCAGCTAAGTCTCCCCCTTCCCTATCACTTAACTGCTAACAGTTACTGCTAAGGGGTGGTAATAGTAATACGCACCCTCCCAACCACCCAGGTTCTTTCTACATTTATAGAAGCCCAAGGAAACTTCCTTCAGTGCTCCAAAGGAAGATACCAGTGAAAACAGGAAAAGAGGTTAGAGAAGACACAGTGAATGGAGAAAGAAACAGTAACACCTACAGGTCAGGATGAAAACTGACATGGACATCCAGATCTTCCAGAGCTGCAGAGGGCTGGTAGTGAGGCAGACATTCTGGAGACTGGGATGCCCCTTCTACAGGACAGTTGCAGAACTGCAGAGGGAGCTATGGCAGGCAAGAGAAGAGATCACAAGGCTGCAGAGGAGACTGAATTGGGGATACCCACCCCCCCTTACCCACCCACTCTCCCAAAGGCTAATGGGTCTTGGGGAATGGAGGGTGGTGAAAAGGCACAGCTGGGCACCTAGAGCTAAGATGGGGAACTGCCAGCCATTCGCTATCCACAAGCAGAATTGTTTCACCCCTCTAGCCAGAGGACAGAAACCAGGTGAGGAAAAAGAAAGAATCAAGCAGGACAAACCTGATTCAAGAAAGCAGGAAGGAGGTACAGGGAAGGAGTGGAAGAATACACAGAGCAACAGGAGAATTCTTGTCTTGGGGGACTTTATTTTGCGAGAAGTGGAGGCACAGTCCATTAGTGTGAAAGAAGCTGAAACCATGGTGAAATATACACCAGGATTATCTGCAAGGAGAGCTAAGGACAGAATAGGATGGCTGGTGCGATAAGATCAGGATTTCGTGGGGATCATTGTCCACCTTGGGACAAATTACATAGCAAATAGGACTGTGGAAGAAGCCAAGGCAGACCTGAAGACCCTAGGGGAGAGCCTAAAGGAGTGCACAACACATCTGGCCTTCTTGGAGGTGTTGCCCATTTGGAGAAAGGGCAGACGTGAGGACAAGATCAGGAATGAAGAGATCAGGGAATTCAACCAGTGGCTCCAGGGTTGGTGTGCAGACAATGGGATGCACTACATTGGAGAGTGGGGGACCTTTTTGAACAGGAAGCTCTTCAAGCATGATGGTCTACATCCCACAGGAGAAGGAGTGAGAGCACTAAGGTAGAAGTTGGAGGTCTTCTTGGAAGGTTTAAACTGGGAGGTCTCCAGCACAGAGAAGAAGACATAAAAGAGGATGCAGAAGAAAGGTACGAAGGTAAGAGGATCGGTGAATAGAAGGGACTCCCCAACATTGGACTAAAGGAAACAGGAATGGCCATGAGTAAGGAGTGGCCATAGGTAAAAAAGGAGGGACCTCTTGTAAAGTATAGGAGGGGCAGACACAGAAAAGGAGGGATGGTACTGAAGTTATAGCAGAGGGGGGAGGCCATGATTGGAAGGCTGTAGCAGCTCACACCACCGCTGTTGGTGGGCTTGTCACCACTCCCTGTAAAACCAAGGGAGCACATACACACTGAGAAAGAGAAATGCAGAACCCCGGCATCTCACCCACAGAGATCTCGATTAGCAATCCACAACAAGATGGCAAGCTCAAAAATCACTAGGGTTCAAACAGCAAGTTGGCATTGTCCAACAAGAGGGTGCAGCCCCATACCATAGGGGGTGCACATTCCTGGAAGGTGATGGCTGCAAACGCTAGAAGCCTTGTAACCAAACTACCTGAACTCACAGCCATCATGGTAGTAGAAAGATTGGACTGGGTCACTGTGACAGAAATGTGGTTCTCAGAAAACCATGGATGAGACACAGCTATACCCAGATACAATCTATTCAGAAAGGACAGGCAGGGGCAAAGTGGGGGAGGAGTAGCCATTTACATTCAAGAAGACATAAAAGCCACAGAGGTGCAGAGTCACCCTGGTGACACCGAGTCACTGTGGCTCACTATAGCTACAGGAAATGGTAAAACCTTCAGAATCAGCATCAATTACGGACCTCCAAATCAAGGACAGAAAGGGGACAAGGTAGACTGATAGAAGAAATATGCAAAATGACTCATAGAAGAGAGTTGATGCTGTTGGGGGACTTCAGCCTTCCAGATATAAACTGGAGTACATTAACAGCGGAAACAAGAAGAAGCAGGAATTTCTTATTGGCACTACAGGGAGCAGGACCAAGTCAACCGATCAAAACACCAATAAGAGTAGATGCCATACTTGATCTGGTCCTCACAAACACTGAGAGGGTCAAGGAACTTGATGTGGGATGCCATATGGGTAACAGTGACCATCACATGGTTATCATCAAAGTGATCACAACTGAGAACATGTGTCACTCAAAAATAAATGCACTAGATTTTTAAAATGCAGACTTGAATCAAAGGAGGACCAGCATAAGAAACAAGTTAATTGATCTACAAGTGGACAATGTCAGTGTCATGTGGAGGAAACTTAAGCAAGCAATCCAGACAGTCACTGAGTAATGCACCAGAAGGGTTACCAAAGTGAAAAGAAAACAAAACTCCTTATGATTTTCAGAGGAAGTAACTAAAATAGTGAGAGAAAAACAGAAGGTGTTCAAGCTATACCAGGGAACAAACAAGGAAGAAGACTGGGTGTCGTACAAGGAGAAAATGAAAGAAGCCAGCAAAAAAATAAGGCAGGCAAAAGCACAGACAGAAGCAAGTATAGCAGAGAGGGCAAAGCGAGAAGGCAAATCCTTCTTTAGATACATTCGAGAAAGAAGGATGGCAAAAGGGGGTATAGTCAAGATTACAACTCAGGAAGGGAAAACAACAGAAGATGACCCAGAAAAAGCAGAAATCCTAAACAAGTACTTCTGCTCAATATTTACTGAGGAGGACCAGAAATGAAAAAATGCAACACCCCTGGAGAGGGGGTTGATATTAGCCCCTTCACAGAGACGGAAGTACCGGAGGCACTAAATAAACTGCAAGTTGACAAGGCCATGGGGCCAGATGAAATGCACCCCAGGATCTTAAAGGAACTGAGAGTAGAGTTGGCTGCCCCACTGACTAAACTATTCACCAAATCCCTAAAGAGTGGGGAGGTACCCAAAAACTGAAAAAGGGCAATCGTGGTCCTGCTCCACAAATTGGGCAGCAGAGAGGACTCTGGAAATGACAGGCCAGTAAGCCTCACATCCATAGTGGGGAAGTTAATGGTGAAACTACTCAAAGAGAGAATCATGGCATTCCTGGAGACTAGTGGCCATCAGGATCCCAAGCAGCACGGTTTCACAGCAGGTAGGTCATGCCAGACAAACCCGATTGAATTGTTTGACTCTGTTACAAAGGTTATTGATGACAGGGCTTTAGTAAGGCCTTCGACTCAGTTCCACACAGAAGGTTGGTAAAGAAGTTAGACCACACAGCAGTTGGATCAGAAGTAGTTAGAAGGGTTAAAAACCGGTTACAAGGCAGAACCCAGAAACTGCAGGTAAACAAAGCACTGTCAGAAGGTAGGGTAACCAGCGGTGTGCCCCATAGTTCAGTACTTGGGTCCCTGCTTTTCAATATTTTTATATTGGACATAGCTAACGGACTACAGGGAAAGGTGTGTCTGTTTGCAGATGACACCAAAATATGTAACAGGGTTGACACTCAGCAGGAAGTGGGCAAGATGGAAGCTGACCTCAAGAAACTAGAAGAAAAGTCTGGAGCATGGCAGTTGAGATTCAATGCCAAAAAGTGCAAAGTCATGCAGAAAGGAAAAAGGAATCCAAATAAGACATATTACCTTGGAAAGGAAAGACTTGTTACTTCCACCCAAGAGCGCAATTTGAGAATCATTATCTCAGACAACTTGAAGGTAGGTAAACAGTGTGAGAAGGCAGCATTAAAGGCCAGTGGTATGCTGGGATGCATTGGGAGCGGAATCACAAGCAGGAAGAGGGAAGTGATCCTGCCACTGTACAGATCACTAGTTAGGCCTCACCTGGAGTACAGCATCCATTTCTGGAAGCCCCACCTCAAAAAGGACATTGACTGAGTGGAGACAGTAAAGAGAAGGGCAACAAAAATGATTCAGGGACTGCACGAGATGTCCTACTGGGTAGACTGAAAGAACTGAACATGTATTCCCCGGAACAGAGAAGAGAGAGGGGTGACATGATCAAGACATTCAAGTACCTAGAAGGCATAAACCAGGTGCAGATACGTGATCTCTTCCAATTTAAGAAGGGCAGTTCTCGACCAACACCAGAATGTTTTTATTTACAGAAATAGTGGTGGATGCCTGGAACAGCCTGCCTGCAGAGGTGGTGGAGGCAAGCACAGTGGCAGGTTTCAAGAATGCTTTGGACAGATGCAAGGGAACCCTCAAATCCAAAGGCAGTTAGAAGGCTAGGCTAAAAGACAATGGGAAGACTAGATGGACCTGATGGTCTCTTTCTGCCATCAACTTCTATGGCAGGACCTCAGAGAAGGAGCTGCCAAATGAAATGGATGACAGTTTATCTCCCAGCCTGCTCAGGAGTTCCTTGGTCTCCATAACTGACCAGCTGGTGAGATTGTTTGCTCCTATGTGTACCTGAGCTTCAATTTTTTCTCCTGCTTCCTGCATAATTTTGGCAATGTAGTTAGTGTCTCTCCATGCTGATGTACCTGGGAGACATCTGACCATTTCTCCTGGCTGGAGGTAGGTATCAACTCCCCAAATCATGGAGTCTCCTATGATCATAAGTGTTTTGGATTTCTTTTTTGCCTTTTTTGTTTAGGTCCCTATTATGGGCTAGTTTTGTAACACTAGCTCCTGTGCTGCAGTGTCCTGTTCTGCAGTGTCCTCTGCCCCTTTGTTTCATTTCAGAGATAGTGATTGATACCTGTTTGTAGTTTTTATATGGTTTATGGAGGTGATATGTTAGTGAGCATTGAGTGATGGGGAACCAAATTTGCCCCTCCTAACCACCTGCCAACCTCCCAGACCAACTACCCTCTGAGGTTGAGGTGCTTCAGTTGGATGTTGAGGAAACTGCAGATGGTTCTTTTATTACCTTTCCTCCTGAATATGTGATTTGAGGTATACAATTTCTGCCCATACTGCCCAGAACTGTGCTCTTAGATCTCCAGTGGTCCAAAATGTAGGACAATGTCCTAAATCTTGTATAACCGCCCTTTTGAAAAGTGTCCTGCAGTACCTGCAGTTAATAATATCCAGTCCAGTTGAGTTGCTGAGTTTATAACCTGGTCTGAGTAATTAGAAGGAAAATTAAAGCAAAAGTAATTTTTTAAAATATATTTTTTTGTTAGTTTGTTTTTGTATAACTTTTTATAACAAGTTAAATTAAGTGTGCTCCTTTAAGTGAAGTCACTGTGTGGATACCCCTCCAATACTCCCCTTCCTGCTTTGCTACAGAAAATATCACAACTATGCTACTCTAAAAAAGGAGTGTAGCATGGGATGGGGGAGGGTGGGTGAGTCTGCCCCCTGCCAAAAAAGAAGAACCACAGATGAAAGAAACAAGGAGGTGAGAGCAGAAACAATCAACCAACAACAAATGCAAATGCTATCCCTCAGTCTGTATCTCATATGTGCTCCTGTAATTGGCCCTGGAAGCTTAGCCTAATAATAGATAAAACTATAAAACCTGTAAGCACAAAAAGTAACAAAACCTGTAATCACCAGCTGTAACAATTTAACAGAAGATTTACCCTGCAAAAAACACTTTGCTAAAGAGAAAAGAAAAGCAGTAATATGTAAGCACAAAAAGTAACAAAACCTGTAAGCACAACCTGCAGAACAATTTAACAGAAGATATACCTTGCAAAAACACTCTGAATCAGAGAAAAGAAATACAGCAATAATGAAAATATGCCTTGCAAAAAAACATTGAAACAGAGTCAAATAAAGCAGTAATTTGAAAGCACAACACAGTATCAACCTGCAAGCGCACCCTGTACCTATTTAGCAGAAAATATACCGTGCAAAAAAATTTGAATCAGAGGAAAAATAAAGCAGTAAACTGTAACACCTATGGGCACAACACAGTAACAATCACCTGCAGGCACAACCTTGAACAATTCCACAGAAAATATACCATGCAAAGAAACAATTTGAATCAGAGAAGATAAAGCAGTAATCTGTAAGCACAAAACAGTAACACACCTGTAGGCACACCCTGCAATAATGTAACAGAAAATATACCCTGCAAAAGCAATTTGAATCAGAGAACAAAAAAGCAGTAATATGTAAAGAAAAAAACAGTAACAAAACCTGTAAGCACAAAAGAAAATAATAACTCACAGTAAATCTGCCTAGCCAAAAGAAGCCTTCACTTTTTTACTTGCTTTGATAATGTTGTTCCTTGCTCTGTCCTTACAAGCAAACCTAGAAGAAAAGAGTTCAGACGAAGCAATGTGTCTTTGCCAGCAAATCTAGAGATGCAGTGATTTTTTTTTTCTGACCTTTTTTTTTTTGCCCTACAGGTACCTTGTCTCTCCACAGAATTCAGAGGCCATTGCCATTCCCCACTGATCTGCACCAATCTGACTCAGGAGGCACTTTGAGCAGACACACCGTGCATCTCTGAACAGTGACCACTTCTGAGTCACACTTGTGACTCACTTCACATAGACTGCTTCCTCAAGATTTTTTACAGTCATTAATCTTTAAGTTCCTAGCCTATGTACATAAATTAGAAAAACAACTACAGTAGTGTTGAAGTTGTGTTTATGTTACAAAAAAGAAAGTTTCTCTATATCTTCAATCAATCAGAGGTTTACGGTCTCAATAGACTGCAAGAGGCCACACATTGTTTTAGTATTTACTGTGCTTTAAGTAAAGGCAAATGTATATGGAGCTGAAATGTCTAGGAACGATCGCTGTTAACTGGTGCCCATACACTATTCAAGTCAATGGATGGGCACCAGTTAACAACAAGGCTGAATTCACTTTTTGAGGTTGGCATGACAATGGTAAACCTCTCAAGCTTTGCTCTTGAGGTTTACCATGTTGTCATGGCAACCTCTCAGAGTGAAAACAGCTTTGTAGTTAACTGATGCCCATCCATTATTCTCTATATAAAGTATGGGAGAAGCTTGTTATAAACAGAATTTGATCAAGATACAAGCTTGTTGTACCATTGTTGTGATGTCAGACTGCTGCTGTACCATTATTAGCATGTCACAGCGATGGTACATGTTGGAATGCCATCTTGTACAGCTTTTCACGCTCTGTCGCTGATTTTTCATTTGTTTTTCTTACCTTGTCATACAGAATCAGTTATGGCCATTGGCAGTGTTAAAAAATCTTGGGGAAAAAAGAAGATCGGCAGCGATGTAACTAAATGTAAGCCATCCATAAGTCTGAATGAAAATGACAGCTGCACAGTGATTTTTTTTTTCTGGCTTTTTATTTTTTTGCTCTGAATGTACCTTGTCTCTTCCTAGGATTCAAAGGCCATTGTAATTTCTCCACTGATCGAATCCAAGCTTCAATCCAAGCTGTATCATTCATTGTGATGTACCTTTGCTTTCTCTTATTATACTTTGTTTTGCAGTCTATGATGTGGAACTTTTGTAAAAGAGCTTGCTCTCAAAGGTCTTTTCCAAATCACTAAACAAAATATGAAATAAAAAATTAAAATTAGATCGGCACTGATCAGACTCGGGAGGTACTTTGAACTGATGCACAGTATGTCTCTGAACAGTGAACACTTCTGAGTCACACTCATGACTCGCTTCACGTAGACTGCATCCTCAAGTTTTTTTTTTTTACTGTCATTACCCTTTGTTTTAAGTTCCAAGCCTATGTACATAAATCAGAAAAACAACTAGTGCTGAAGTTGTGTTTATGTTAAAAAAAATAATGTTTCTCTATATTTTTAATCAATCAGAGGCTTATGGTCTCAATAGATGGTAAGTGGCCGAACGTTGTTTTAGTATTTACTGTGTTTTAAGTAACAGCAAATGTATGTGGAGCTGAAATGTCTAGGAATGATCACTGGTGACCATACCCTTTACAAGACAATGGATGGGCATCAGTTAACAACAAGGCTGAATTCACTTCTCGAGGTTGTCATGACAAAGGTAAACCTCTTGAGCTTTGCTCTTGAGGTTTACCATGTTGACATGGCAACCTATCAAAGTGACTACAGCCTTGTTGCTAACTGATACCCATCCACTATCCTCTATATCAAGCCAATTTTCAAGTTCCTATTAGCCTGAACAGCTGAGTTATGATCAAATAATTCATTTCAAAAACCTTTGCAAAATTTCACAAATATTACCAAACGTCAGAAAAATTCCATGGCTGCTGAACTTATCAGTTGTGTCCATCCCTTTTTCCAGAACAAAGAAGGGTATCAATTTTAACATCAGAGTGGCAAATCCAGTAGATTTAATTAAATTACTTGAGTTTTTTAAAGTAATCACTAAATTAGCAAGTATGTTTGGATGTTTGTCATTCAAAACAGCAGAGAAAGAGTAATCAAGTTAGAAAGAACCATCTAGATGTTTTAAATACTAAAGCATGTGCTCTCTGAAGAAGAAATGGAACACCTAGGAATGATGGAGCAATTTTTTTAAAAAACTTATATTTATTGAGTTTATATATAAGTCAAATACAAGTATGGTCTGAAGGACAGTGCATCAAAATAAAAATTACATTCAGCATATTGTCAAAACAATACCATTGGCACACCTCTACTGTTACATCACATGAGGGTTATCAATATGTATATTTATTACTTCCCCAATAAGTTTATCAACAGCTATTGCTGCTATGAGTGGGGATTACCCCATAAGGTCTTGAAAACATAATAGATAAACACTTCTTTGATAGGTGGAATGTCCCCAACATCCTTAATATGCAGAGCAGATGAATTGTATTGAGCTTTCACCCAATTCCTAAATCTCTAAAGTTAGTAACTATACTCATTTCTTATCTTCCTACTTCCCAAATTCAAACCTTTCTAAGATACTATCATTTAAAGCATTCCATAAAAACACAACAGTGCTGGCACCCCTTTAGTTGCCAACTGCTCGATCTATGAATAAAGAGCCATGAGGCCATTAAAAGAGGAAAGAAAAAAATAAAACTGCACCATACAAGATGCACAAGATCACTTTCCCCTGCACCCTGACATTAAGTAACAACACAATTTTAGTCAAAATGCCCTGAAAATGTCAACATTAAAGTAACAGATTAGTGTCCATAGCTTGAATCAGTGTCCCAGTCTTTGAAAAAGGAAAACAAATTCAACTGCCCAGACTCTCAAGTGTGCCTACTTCAGCCTGTTGCTTGTGCGACAAATTAAAACCCCTTAGGTCTCTTCTTCTACATCCAATCTGGAGTCTGTCTCTCGAGCTGCACAGTCTGCTTTGATTTTTTTGAGCAGTTTTCCCACATCCACCAGATCATAAAAATGGTAGGTCTTGTTACCATACGTGATCTTCAAATTCACCGGCAAAGTCAGGAAGTGGTAGACCCCGAAGTGTCAGAGCTTTTTTCAGATCCCTTCAAACCCTTACCTTTGTTGCCGTGTGGCATGGCTCAAGTCAGTAAAAATATGGATGGAGGAGCCCTGCCATTGTGATGGGCCCCTTTTTTGAGCTGCTTTTAGCACCATGACCCTTTCTTGTAGTGACTCCAAGATCTCCAGAACTGCTCTTGCTTGGGAATGCATACGCTCCGTATGCAGATGGGCCCCTCTAGAGTTGACCCTCCATGCCCTCTGCATGGAGGTCGGGAGATCCATTTGAAGATGATCTGTGAGCCATTGAACAATAAATCAGTTTATATCTTCTCCCTCCACTTCTTCTAGGAGACCTAGGATCCACACATGGGACACCTGCACCCCATTTTCTAGGCTCTCCAATCTGCATAGCACCAGATTTTCTTTAACCAGGCCAGCCATGGTCACCATAGTTTTCTTTTTTCTTTTTTTTTGTTATCACTTAATTGTTGGTGGCTTCCTTCCAGAGGAACCCCCAAGGCCCATCCCCTGATGTCCACCATCCGGCACTGATCCGACCCCAAGGCTTGCCCCCCCCTGGCAGGGCTGGGAGGGTTCCCCAACCCCCACCAGAGACCAGATTCATCAGTGCCATGGCTGGCTGGGAGCAGAATCTGCAAGGCGCCCTCCACCATACTGCTGTGGCGATTTTCTGGATTTTCTGAAGTTTCTCCCCTAGGAGTTGAGACGTGCAATGATGCCTGCGGAGGGGAGTGCACACGTGTCTGCACGTGCTCCCTCTCAGTGTCTGCCCTGACTCCTCCCCTGTCTACAGCACAGAAGTAATGTCCCTCAGCCTCTGCTAGGGAGCAAACAGGTGGTGACATCTGGGAACCCCCATCCCTGGAGAAGGAGAGCAGTCCATCAGATGCTCAATCCTTCTCTGCCCCTGCTGATCCCCAGTGACCCATGCTCATTCCCAAACATGGGTCACCATTGTTGCATGAGGTAAGGTGTTCAGTGCCTCAGCCCTCAGCACCACCAGACCAGCTTGTCACCATACTTTTCTCCACTGCCCTGTTAGCTTCCTTTGTGGTCTTCCCCACTGACTGAAGTTTTGTTTCCACAATAGTTATTCTGGAAGTAAATTCATCCATCTTCCTATCAATGGATTGGATGGCTTTCAGTACTGCAGCATTGGAGGGCTGGTTCAGGTTGGCTGTCAGCAGGCCTCCATATTTTTCAGGGCCAGACCATGGTTCTATTTGCTTAGTGCTGTCTCCTCCTGTGACATGTTTTGTTTGACCCTTTCTACCAGATTATGATGCTGGATTCATGAACAGAACTGCTTTATCCTGTGATACAGAAATGATGATCAAATTAAGTTTTTTTTTTTTTTTTGCACTTGCCCAGCTCCCACGGCTTTCAGAGGAGGCCTCGTACTCTCTCCTACTCCATCCACCTGGGCTATTCAAGGGTACCCCTACCCCAGCTTCATTATGCTCAGATGCCAGTGGTGTATATGATTTTTCTCCCCATTTTCTCCCCTTAACTCCCAAGGATGCCAGCATGAAGGACATGCATCCAGGCAGATGACGTGCTGATTTTATTTATTTATTTAGCTTTTGTTGACCGGGTAAGTGCACTAGACAAATCCTGCCTATTTTCAGGCACGACCCAGGGGAGGGGGATACAGATGAATGCCAACTGACCTTGAACCAGATTAAGCTGTTGGTGGTATTTTTAGTGAATGAGGGAAATTTGGCCAGGATACCGGGGAAATTCCCCTACTCTTTCCGATAGGTGCCATGGGATCTTTAACATCCACCTAACTACCACCAATCCAGGCAGATGGGACCTCGGTTTAACGTCTCATCCAAAAGACGGCACCTCAGAAATGCAGCACCCCTCTCATGCTGCATTACAGTGTCAGTACTGGGATATTAACCCAAGTGCCAGATGTGGGAACTGAACCCACAGCCCTCTGATCTCCCGGCCTCAGAGGCGAGTGTGCTACCTACTGAGCCACTGACACTGCATGCATGCCATTGCCAAGCACCCAGAGCTTCCTTCACTCCCTGGCTCTGTAGAGCTGCCATTGCCCCTGTAAGCCCGTGCTTCCACTGGCCCCAAGGAATGTTGGATGCATGAGACACCCCCAGTGACCCAGCCCTCGAGGAGGAGAGCATCCATTGGGATGCTCAATCTTCTGTCCCCCTGCTGGACCCTGACAACCCTGAGTCTATTCCCAAACTAATTAAGTAGCTTTATATTGTTTAAATAGAGTTATAATAGATAGCGAGATACAAAGCCATAGTAAAGAGCTGCTTCTAGCTCAGCAGCTGGCCAAGCCCCTCTGCACAGTTAAAATAAAAATTTTGCACTCAGGTATCATCCTTGGTTTATACTGTGTATATATGTTTTCCATAATTTGGCTTTAGACTTAGCAGCAGCCTGTGCAATGGTAGTGAACTTTTTGCTCCCTGTTGATGGAAGGCTTCCACCACTGGATAGGTTCTTTGAGATAGGGGTGGGAAAACACTGTATTTTGAATATTTGGCAGAATACTCGGAATTAGGGACTCAAATATGTAGATGTTTGGCTTTCGGCTTTGTTATTCTTGTACCGGGGGGAGTGATAAACAGCCCCCCCAACCTCCTCCCCAGCCCAATCAGATTAAAAACAATTCTCTGTCCCCTCACCATGAGCAATGAGCCCAGTTCCACCCTCCTCCCCTCTCCAGCATCCACAATTTCAACTAAGATTAACAAAAACCTCCGACAGTGGGTGACTGGCACAACCCCCCACCTCCATGGCTGGCTGCCATCTCCTCTTGCTATTATGTGAGTTTAATAAATCATCACTCATTCTTCAACCCAGCAGCAGCACCCAAGTCTTGCCATCCTCCCCATCAGCACCCACATGTCATTGAATTAGTAAGCAAGTCCCCCCCAGCATAAGCTGTTTTATTATGCAAGCCAGTGGGGGAGCACCATCACAAGAAGGCAGCTGGCTGTGGAGCATGGTGGGATGTGTCTATCACCTTCTAATGCCTGGAGAACTGGGGTTATTTTTAATTCAATTGGCTGAGAAGGAATTGTGGTTGGCATTTTTTCCCTTTTTTATTACTGTTTCCCAAATACAAATAGGCACAAAAAGTGATATAATTCATAATTAGGATCTGAATAACAAATAGTGCATTATTTGTCATATTCGGGGAAACACTATTCATTACTTGTACACCCCTATTTGGAATGCATCAGAGCGAAATGTATGACAGATATTCGGAATGAATTTGGAGGAGTAAGGTAAGATTGATGCTTCAACTGCTTCCAGTCTGGATGCCTAGTTACTCTGATCTGCGTACAAATCCCAAGGATAGAAATACTGGAGCCAATCACTTGAGGATCAATGCCTGAATGAACATGTGATCCAAGAGGGGATGGTTAGCATCAGAGTGTGAGCCTGATAGTCATTCTGCTGAATGCTTGGTTGCTGTTGGGGTGAATGCTTGGTAATCATTAGGGCAAATACCTGAATGGCACTGAAGCAAGTTCAGAAAGCATGAAAGAATGGTAATGTGATAAGAAGGGATGTAGTCCTTTATGGGTATAGTGGTGTGATTGTTGAGCTCCAAGGAGAGAAGCTGGATTAGTGCCTGGCTTGACTGGTGTTGACTTTAAGGAAGCAAACCAAAGGTCCAAAAATCCAAAAGGGGTGCCGCATAGACAAAGCAGCTGATGGACCAGGAAGCTTTCAGGAAGGAAATCACAGACAGCAAAGGTAGCATGGGTGGAGCATGGACTTCCAGGCAGAGGGGCTGGTAACAGGCAGTGTAAAGGTGAAAGCAGCACAACAGATGTAGCAAAAATGAGAGGCAACAGCGGGGCATTTGGAATGGCAAGAGAACCAGTAAACACAGGTTGCTGAGCACAGGCAGATGTGAAAGAATAGCAAGCAGAGGATACAGAAGCCACATGGCAGGATGTCTCTGAGCAACAAGAAGGAAGCCCCCAATCATTGAAAGAACAGCAGATACCTAGTAGATCCCAAAGCAGGGAGGTGGCTGCAATGCTACAGGAAAACTAGTGGTGCTGGAGGAAGCAGCCTGGGTCCTGCATGAGTGAGCAGCTACAAGAGGGCTGCACAGACTGTCAGTTGCTGCAAAACAGCAGCAGTGTCAGAGGGCAAGGCACTCAGATAGGAGCAGTTAGAGGAACAAAAGACAATAAGGGAGCATCAGAGAAAGAGAATTCCCCACCAAGGAGAAACAGTGGGAGTTGAGTGACCAGGCCAGGAGGTAAATGAAAATTCTTTAAGAGGTAAGCAGGCAGCCACACAGCTGTGAGCAAAACTACTGTTGAGCAAACCAAATACATGAGAAACTGTAATGTATCCATAGTGTGTGTCGCACAGTGCCCCATTGAATCCTGGTCACAGCCCTACTGTTATGAAAACAGTACTATATAGGCAACATAAAATGTACTGTATGTACTGTAGCTATATGGTATATAACCCCCTTTTTTAGGGCTGCAGGTAGGTGGAGCCTGCAGCCTTATTGCAACAGTTCTGAAAATGAGCTACAGGATTCAGACCATGGAACACTTTCTTTGGAGTTTTCAAATGGTCCTTCCACCTCTTTGCAACCCTTCAATTCAACCCTTGCAGTGCTGCAGACTGAACATCTATTCAGAGGTCAATCAAATAGATTCATTCTAGTACTTTTGGCAGCCTAGGGATTAAGAAACAAATGCTCTGGAGAATCACCTCTCCTCCCCAACCTTGTAGTGCTTCAGCGAGTACAAGATACACATGTTTTCATTTGAATCCAACTTGGTAAACAGCTGTATCCTTCTACCCTGCCTGCAGTATGTAGGAAAAAAAACACAAAAACAAGCAGCAAACTGGTGGCAGCAAAGAAAAAATCAAACACAAATAAACTGCATAAATGCAAAGGAACCCATGGCCACTCTCCCCAGTGTTTCTGGTCTAAATCGTGACCCTTTCTCAAGGGGTTGTAGCACTGTTTCTAGATCCTCTTAAATAATTGTGCCTCTTAGAAGAGCTTAAGGCAGAAATGGCTGTAATTTCTATTGAAACACATTCATCATTTCAAGATAATGTAAGATAAATAGTTATGGAACAGCTAACTTCCATAAACAATGAAAAGATTATTTCTTTTCACTGGCACTTCTTTTCCTGCACTCTAGCATATTTACCTGATTCTGCAGTATATGTGTTGATTTACTGCAAAATGTGTATTTAAAACTAAGATATTTATAATAATTAGATAGTTAATGTAGTTGTGTGCCTTTTCTGGTATTTTAATGGTTTCAGCTCCCTTTGTTTTCAGATTTCCTTGCAATACATTTAAGTCTTAACCTTTGATTATGTTGATCATTAATCTTCATCTTTCTTGTGTGCTTTTGTATATATTATGGTAGCACAGTAGTGCTACCATAGTTAGGGTTGAGGAGCCATTTCTATGTTAAACCCCAAAACTTTGCACCTTAATAACTTTGCAACCGTTTGATGGATTTATCTGAAATTTGGAATATATGATCAAGACCCATAGGCCTTGGGATCTGCCAAGTTTCGTACTGGTTGGATATACAGCTATGGAGTTATTAAGCATGATCTGTGCGCGCATTCGGTTTTCTGGAATTCTATGGTTGGCGGTACAGGTCACACATGGTTTATGCGGATGGCCTGAAATCTTTAGGGAACGTGCAGCCAGGGTCCCTGATGTGCCTTTCAAAGATTTCGTGAAAAATATTAAAGGTTCAAAAGTTATTCAAAACAGTTTCCCATTATAAGTCAATGGGAAAAGTTAACAAAAGTTCGACAGTGTCGCAATGCATTTTACTTTGCAAATGGCCTGTTACTTTCGCAAATCGCCATTTTGTTTTCTAGTTGGTGATCAGAAAATGGTTGGCATTTAAATTTGAGACCCTAACAACGTAATTCTTTTTGTATTCAGCTAGTCGGGCCCTGAGGATGCTTGCCATGTCTTTATTTTGTGGTAAAACACCCCAGAAATATGTTTTCAAATTTCTGGAAAAAGTACTTTCATAAATCACTTCTGGCTACGAAAGTTATTGAACCTGTTTGAAAGCTTTAATAAGTGCGACAGTAATTTTCTAGTCTGTGGGAAATGACAGCAATTCTTTGGCACTGCACTGCAAAATAACCGTTTGGAGTTTTGGGATGAAATTTGGAGATAACACAGCTGACATCTCACAGATGTGCCTTTCAGTGTTGTATTTAAAAAATATTACATGGCGGCAAAGTTATGGCACTCCAAAGTTGACAGTTTTTCCCACAGGATAACATTACGGCGACCAAAGCATTACAGGAATCCTTTGGCACCCTGCTGAAAATAATGGTTTGGTCTTTTTTCCTGAAATTTGGAGGGAAGACAGCCAACAGTACACAGATGTGCCTTTCAGTAGTTTGGTGAAAAAATATCACATGGCGGCAAAGTTATGGCACTCCAAAACTGATGGTTTTTCCCATAGGATAACATTACGGCGCCCGACACTTAACAGAAATCATTTGGAGCCCTGCTGCAAAATAACGGTTTGGTCTTTTTTCCTGAAATTTGGAAGGAAGACAGCCAACGGCCCACAGATGTGCCTTTCAGTAGTTTGGTGAAAAAACATTACAGGGAGGCAAAGTTATGGCACTCCGAACTTTTCTTTTTTTCCCATAGGATAACATTACGGCGTTCGACACGCCTTTCAGGGCCCGTATCTCGGAAACGGTGCGAGATACGGACTTTTTGTCGGAAAACTTCTTAGCCCCAGTATAGCCAGGACAGTTGTAAATAATATGACTTTTAAATTTTTTTTCTACGTCGAACGGTTCCTGAGATATAATGTATTTAGTATTCCAAGATCTCATTTTCTGCGCCGATACTCATTATTTTGCATACATTATTTGTACTCACTGTCTTTCTCAATGCAGGTTTTGGGGAAAACCAGCCTGTGTGCTTACATTACTGTTACTGTTGCCTTTTTCACTTGCGGATCCGTACCCATTTCACTTACCATTGACGTCTGCGCCACCATGTGCGTTATCCTTTGCGTTTTCATTTGCGCTTGCATTTCTGTTATTTTTTGCCATTTCTGTCTACGATACTGTTTATCTTACTGTTTCACTTTACATCACCATGCCCATTGACATTTCTGTTTGCAGGCACCATGTTACTATGTGACAACACATCACGTGGCAGACCATTCCCGTCTACGCCACCATGTGTATTACTCTTTCTGTTCTCATTCATGCTTGTGTTACAATGTGCACCACTGTTACCATTTATGTTTGCGTTGCTGTCCCTGATAGTATGCCACAACACATCATGTGGCGGGAGCGCGGGTGCTTCCGCCGCTGCATTACATTCACTATTTCTCATTATCATTCTCAAAAAGAAGGGAAATTAGAGGCAAAAAACTCCGTTTAATGCATTAGTTAGGGTTGTTTGACAGCGACAAAAGTGAGGAAATTCGCTGTTAGGGTTGAAAACCCCCCTTGGACCCCAGGGCCCACCCCCCCAACCGGCATTGGGGTGTGGATTGGGATCACGGGTCCTAATTCTCACCCCATTCTATTGTACTTCTGCTGCTTTACTCATGTCATGGGGTGAGAGTTAGGGCTGATGATCCCAATGCACTCCCCAATGCCACCACATGAGTCATCCTTTGCGTTTTCATTTTCGTTTGTGTTTCTGTTACTTTTTTAGCCATTTGTGTGTACTGTACTGTTTCGCTTTCTGTTTCACTTTGTGTCACCATGCCCATTGACATTTCAATTTACAGGCACCACGTTACTATGTGACAAGACATCACGTGGCACACCATTCCTGTGTACGCCACTGTGTGCATTACCTTTCTGTCCTCATTCATGGTTGTGTTGCCATGTGTGCACTAGTTATCATTTCTGTTTGTGTTGCTGTCCTGTTACTATGCCACAATACATCATGTGGCGGAGCGAATCACATTAACTATTTTTCAATATCATTCTCAAAAGAATGGACATTGGGCAAAAACTCTGTTTAATGCATTTGTTAGGTTGTTCCACAGTGACAAAAGTGAGGAAATTACGCTGATAGGGTTGAAAACTGTAACTGTGAGTTCACCCCCAGCATCACACACACACGGACACACACACAGGGGTGTGTTGTGACGATAGGTGTGGCTGTCTGGCACATGTCTCTATAGGGTGATTGACTGACCATTAACACAATTCTTGGGAGTGACTTATCGCTATAATAATGGAATATGTTTTAAACAGTTGTAAACCTTGTTAGTATATTGTCAACCTCTTCATGTATGGTAATAAAGATTAACATAAGGTTGTTAGGATGTTTGCAGCCAATGAGAAACGTCATTTTGTCAGACTCTGAAGTACATAGTAGTGATTGAATGGTACAGGTATAGTCACAGCTGTGACCTGTTGGGTGATGTGTGCACCGTGGTATAGTAATAATGACTGTTTAGCTACAACGAAAAGTAAGTACATTGCTGAGTTTTTGACACTGTTATGAATTCTGTCAAATGTGATATGCAATGTCTCACATCATTGCATATGCTGTGATACTGACTGTATATATGGTACCAAACAAATAGATGGAGGTATAGTTGTAGCAGTATTAGTAAACATTGATTTGTATGCTTAAGTCATAGACACTTATTTTTATGTCACAATGGTATTTAAAGTAAGGAGTCAACACAGGTGGTTCTGGTTTTAAAAAATTTATTGCCAATTTGTCAAATGGAGAAAAGGTCCAATCAAAAGTTAAATTTCGTTAACAGAAGCAGTCTCACAATACAATCTTTGTATGTGTGCAATCATTGCTTGTCAAATATGTAAATGTGTAAGAATAATAATAACTGTATAATATGGATTGGAATAAGTGTGTGATATTATATGAAACTAATCAGGTGTGTGTTTTTAGTTATGTTTCAGTACTCACTTCTGTTTATGTGAGGAAGTAGTTTCTGGCATTCAACCTGGAATTCTAATAGTCAGGCTGAAGCTGTAGCGGTTCATTATATTTTTGCTATTGAATGTGAATGGAGTTTGTAAAAAATGTTACTTTTTAAAAATGGTTGTATGTTGTAATTATGTGTAGTACATTACTTGTGTGTTATGTTAATAAGGGAATGTCAGTCGGTTGTGAAGTGATTACACACATGATAGACAAGTGTTTTGTTGTAATTGTGTGACTGCTAATTGGATTGTTCCTGGGGTGGGCGAAAAACCATATGCTGACTGTCTAAGTAGTAAAATTTACAAAATGTAAGTTTTGTGACATTTGATTGTTATTATTAAATAATATGTCACTGACTTGGTTCAAATGGAAAATTCCGACCCCTCAATTGAGGCGATCATAAATATTGTCAGGAACAGGTATGCAGTTTGTTGTGATCAGCAACAGTGCCTGATTTACAAATTGTCAATATTTTTACATACAGTAGAATTACTTTATGACAAGTAAAAAAATAAAATGTTTTTATGAACAAATGACATGTTATCAATTCTTTCATTGGCTTCTATGTAAATTCTTTACTTGTAAATACTAAAACTGTCATGGAATGCATTTTTTAACAAACTTATGGTTAGTTAAATGTTGTTACTATACTGCTGAATAATATCTAAAACATTCACGTGTACTGTAGTGCTACACTGCTATTTTTAGTTCAAGTATCAAACTAGTTATTAACAATGTACACTTGAGAACAAATGTTTCTATTATGTACAAGTAATTTTAAACAGTCGTAAGAGTCACTAAATTAGATTCAGTAATTGGTTATTATTAACAGTTGTGTAACTCAGCTTCTTGCATCAATAAAGGTAGTTGTTTTTACATATGTACAATACTAGTACTACATGAAAGCGTGATAGTTCTACACTGTTGCATGGTGATCGAATGATGTTCTCTATATGTGAAGAGTCACTAGACAAATTGAAGTGTTAATAGACTACTTGTGACAGAGTGGAATGTTTGTTGAATGTTATAAGGTGAGCTCAGTAATCTACTAAAATAACTGAGAAGTTCTCTTTGTTTGCAAAGAGTAAGAGCTTATAAGTCATATCAATTTGTTGTTATATATGAGTTGATATATGTATTTTAAAGAGATGTAGAGAGGAGAGAGAAGTAAGTCCTCAGTTTTTAGATGTACAATTTTTATAGACATGTAATCATGTTTTCTCTAGTGACTGTGAATATTGTTGGCGCTGATTAAGCCACTACAACAATTTTCATAGTAGTCACTGATCTACACAGATCTAACATGTCACAGTGTATGTAATGTCTTATTAGAATTCCATTTGTTGAAATTGTATTGTTCATTTACAGTTGTAAATTTTACAACATTGTAACGAGTTATGAATGTTTTTTGGACAAAGTAGTCATCTTAAAATGCTGCATGTTTTGTCCTATTCTTCTGAAATATGAAGGTTGTCATAATTCTTCAATATTAGAAGATATGCATTTTTCAAGTGACGTGGCAGTCTCTGTTTAAAAGTCATTGTAGAGTCATCACACTCTAACCATCCAGTTGTGCACCTTAGTAATGAGGTGTAATGCTCAGAATGCATGGATTGACCATGGTGATAGATTATACTGTAGTGTCAAACAGTGATTGGTTGAAGACTATTCTACTAGCTGTGTAATCTGTGATAGGATATCAACTCTGAGCCGGTTGGGGTCAAATCTGTGCAACATAAGCAACAGATATTGAGATGAACTCCTTAGACGTATGGACTGAGTGCATCTGCCTCCGCACCTTCCACAGGCATGACTACATTCAGCATTAGTGAACATCTGTTGAAATTTGACACTTTTGGTTTCAGGAACAAAGAGAGTTATCCACAGCATGTCTTGTGTGGTTTCACGCTGTGAATTGCCACATGAAACACATACATATTTTGTAACATATGTTACTGTGAAGTACTGCCACATTGGGTGCCGTCTTCATCCAGGTTGTTTATGACAGCCATCATAAACTCAGTACTGTCTTGCTATATCTGCAGCAAATGTACTACATCCAGCATATGTAGATAACACCTGTCGTAGTGGTGTTAGTGAGTGTAACTTGTTAGAGTGGTCAGAAGTCATGTTGATAATCTGCTTCAAAGCATTTGATAGGGATTGTCTTGGAAACAGATATTGCCTGCACAAACTGTGGCATATGTAGAAAAACTTGCATAGCTGAGTTAGCATAGCAGTTTACTCTACTGCTGTTGTCAAACAGTGGTACAGCAGCTACACCAACTGATTTTTGATGAATTGCTGGTTGTGAATGTTTACTTCAAGTTGTGGCCTTTGCTGAACTCTTTTTTGAATCACTTTGGAAGCTTGCTGTTTTTGTTACCCGCCTAGCTGTGACTGAATTGTGTGGGACAGACAGATATGTAGGAAATGGTATTAAAGACATTTGTACTGATTGATAGAGTACGTATACTTGTTGTACTCAAGAATACATCGCTTGTCAGCTCATATTTTCTGAGTGCTGTACTAATGATGTGCAATCCAGAAACACGTACCGTGAAAGTGCAACGTAACTCATGCCATCCTTGAAAATGTCTGTACCTATGTCTACCATTGCTGAATCAAACTCAATCACTGAGATTTGTGAATGGAGACAGCATATGCAACACATAATGGGAACTGTTTCCTGTTTATGTAGATATCCTTAAAAACCTGGAATTTTGCGCAGGTTCGATCTATGTGTACAGAGTGTTGCATGTTGTCAAACTGCACTACAAGTGTTTGAATAAATGTCTTCTGGACATTATAGACAAAGTCAGTGATGTTTCCCATGGCACCGTTTACCATGCCTTGTTCTACATCTAGATTACGTTGTAGCATGATACGTGCATTCTTACAAAGTGTGAGAACGGCTTCTAGGCCAGCTGTTCTTGAAACATCTGACTTCAGTTCACTTAGTCATTCAGTCATCTTTGCTACTAGCTTTCGACTAAGAATAGCACATCAACTGTATCAATTGCATGCAGAGTTACAATCTCTTGGTTCTCTCTTTGTAGCATTAGATTGTTGAATTCAGTGCATTTCTTTAGTCGTGGCAATAAGACACACTGTGTCTGGCAGTAGAAGTATATATCGCTGAAGACATTACATGCTGTTTCTATGCATGTATTGTACTGGCGATTTTTCGATCATTTAACATACATAACATGTTCTGGTGATAGAGAACGTGTGGAGCTTCATCTAAAAGTGATTTGTAAGCTAGATCACCACTTTGGCGCATGTGCTCAGACAACTCAACATAGGTAAATAATTCCCATATGTTATAGCATGCAATGCAACCGAGGATATTCTTAGCTTGCTTGGCAGTCAGAGTCGTGAATACATGCTCTGCATTGACTGGTGCAAGTTGTAAAGGTCTCCCAACACCAGTATACTTTTGCCACCAAATGGCACTCCATCGTCAGTACCTAAAGATCTGGCTGTAGATGTGATGAATACAGGCTAGCATGACATTGGAGACCATGTCTGATTTCATCAACAATGATAACTGCATCTTTGTGAACATGGAGCAGACTGAGATGCAACCTCGAATGACAGTTCTGACTACTCCAGTTCTCCCATGTTCGACTGGCAACATAAAGAGACGGTGTAATGTTACTTCACCAGTGTTGTATGCTGCTAGTCCTGTAGGAGCAGATCACATAACAGACATTGAAGAGCCTGTCACACTCCACTGCTGCAGTGATAAGCACCAATCAGGAAACTCTTTCCTGTACTAGCTGAACCACTAACTAACATTAGTAGTGGTTTGTACACGAGTCTGATCACATTGTTTTGTTTCATAGTAGTATACCATGTTGTACAGCTTCAACCACTAGGAGTGAACTGTATACTGCAACTATTTAGTCTTTCTCTTATATCAGCTGGGTTGACCATAGAGTGTGTGCCATGTTGCATGGCTGTCTCAATTCTGAGATTAACAGTTATGGGGCATTTAAGGGCAGAGGCCACCTAGAACACCATGATCCTTCTGAGATCAAGGTTATCTTGTGAACTAACTGAGGTGTCTTCCTGAAGTGCTTCTCTGCCTGCTCAGATGTTCTTTCTCAAGCTTTTAGTCTTTGTATAAATGTTTGTGAGTACTCAGTTTGGAAATTCTAAGTAAGTGAATGAACTGTTCTTGAATGTGTCAGATCACCTTTAATTCAGACTCACTCCTCCAGGGTCTAAATGAGAATGGAGAGCAAAGTAGTAATGTTCTGTGCTCTCGACTGTGACCTAGATGCAGCTTGCAGTGATCCATAAGCCATGAGCATTCCTCTTCACAAGACAGCCATCTAGTCCATTGACCTGTAAAATGTGCCGTGTTGAGTCAGGTGCTGCACCTGTCTTGTAGTCATACCATAGCCACCTCAACAGACACATATCATTCATCTCGTTGTGTCTCACGTGGGTGATATGTGTCTATCAGGTTATTCTTCAGATATGTTTTGAAGAAGGTGTATTGACAGCAAGCTCCTCAATTTCGGCGCATGAGGAATTAGTACACGCTTCCATTGTCGTTATATAGATTTACACTGAGAAGCGTACATCAGACTTACCCAGTACAGATGTACCCATTAACGGTACACTGGCTTCGTAAGCTCCACATTCTCTGTGTGAAAAGTCTTCAAACCCAATGACCACAGCTGAGATGTCAGGCTTTTGCTTGAAGTAGCAATATCTTCCAAAGATCACATGAACTAGTCTGTTCATGTTTGGTTATGTATGAGTGATGTACCGAACCAAGGGCCAGTGAGTTGTCAGCTACAAACTGAACATCTATGTTTGCTTGCCACATTAGGAGAAAGTTGGGTTGTAGTCATTGATGTACACCTCTTTTTC
The DNA here is from genome assembly GCA_016271365.2 of Neoceratodus forsteri. Lineage (NCBI taxonomy): Eukaryota > Metazoa > Chordata > Ceratodontiformes > Ceratodontidae > Neoceratodus > Neoceratodus forsteri. The sequence continues at coordinate 555,807,180 of CM028135.1, read as the reverse complement.
ATGCCTGGGTAACTCATGCCCTCTTGGTTGATTTTGCCTTAAGTGGTGTCGCATTGCTAGAAAAGGTCATTCATAGCACATTCTGACAAACTCTTCTAGGAAATCCAAGCGACATCGTCTGCGTACCAATTAGTCGTTTATTTCTTTACTGCTCGCGGCAATATTCTGTGCAAATATGTAACTGGAACTTTGAAACAACTTCCATAGTGTGGACTATCTTACTTGTCTGGAATGTGACAAGTGATATATTTTTTATGAATGATACAGGCCTGCTGCTTCATGTTCACCAATGCGTGGCGCATCCTTGATCCACAATAGCATATGGATATGAGGGCAACTCATGGCTTGATATTCTGTCCTCCAAAGTAGTGTTCTACAATACCTAGGAGAAGTTGTCCTATGACAAGATGAAAGTGAGAATGTCATGGAACCACTTGTGAAAATGTCTTGTGACAGACACAGGATCAAGTGAACACAATTCTCCGACAGTCATTGATGAGATGCCTCTGACAGCCGGAATTGCCACTTCAACAACAGTTCAATGAGTTCGTCCAAGGCATATTCAGCACACTAAATTGTGACAAACCATGTGGCTAAGCCATACTCTCATACATTGTCATCACTTCCGAGGTGTCTGCGATACCAATATTCTTTGGTGCCATAGACTTGAAGTATGGAAGACAGATTCACTTGCATATTTCATCTTTCTGCTTTAATTTCTCCAGAAATTGAGCAGCTGTAATTCCATCTAGTAGAGTTGTTAGCCAGAATGGTATGTGCTACGAACGCATACAGAATGCTAAGCTCACTTTCCCAGACAGATGGAACAGGTACTGCTAATACGTCTGAATTTGCCATCTTTGCTCAGGACACGGCTGGTCACGGTACTCAGCACCCTAGTACCATACTTCTCTTTCATCTAGGTGTCCACAGCCCTTTTGGAAATAGGTCTGGGAAGCAGCGTGCTTCTAGTGTTGCCTCCCAAATGCTGACAGGCTCACCTTCCACCTGCCTCATTTGATGAGACATCAATATTTGTCTCCTAATGGATCTCTGCCATGCCAGTGAGTGGTATAGTACTGTTCATACACATTGTCACTTGTCTGTGTACAGACTTTCTCAATGATTGGCTTACTTTTTCTAATAGATGTATTGTACAGAGAGACTGGCCATCTGATCTATGTCAGAATCTATATAAAAGATTGTTCCTCTTTAAATAAGCCAGACAAGCTTTACCTTTTGCACATTGACAACATATCGCCCAGATGACCTTGGCCTTTGTAGGCACACATTAACTAGAATGACCAAGCTATTTTCTGTTGAGATTGCTTGAACATTTTCCTGTAGAGGAAGTGGTAGATACATCACAGAACTATTAGAGATCTAACAAGCTCTTTCTGTGGAATCTTCAGTATCTTTGTGTTCAGGCGTAGAATCGTTTGGAATGGTTTCATTGTCTGAATTAGAATACGTTCAAACATATTCAATGTTGAAATCTCAGTTAGTGTAACATCTGTTTCCATGTTGTTTAGCACTGACCTTGCTGGTAAAGTGTTGCACTTCAGTTTTGAAAACAGTGTTTGCATAGCACAATGGTGTCTTGTGGATGAAGTCAGATTTCAGGAGCAAGAATGCTGTAGCGGAACCACATGTCATTGTATGGTGACCAGGTTTCTAGAGTTGACTGTGACAGTTTGTTTCCATGTAGCACAAGCGGTTGTGCAACATACAGAATCAAACTTCTGATACTTTGCAACCTCAAAACTTGTAATCCTTCCGACATATTTCAGAATGTCATTTCTAACACTGGAAACAGATTTTTTCTGTTAATATGATACACAAAATTACTTGTTTCTGTTCCAGAAGGAATGTGTTGCAGTTTTTAGAAAATGATGGCACCCTGCATGTCACCTGCCACAATAAGTCATTTAAACAAGTGTACTGATGTACAGCTCGCTGTACTTCATATACTCTGTAGACAAAGTTTCGCATGCCTGTTTGATGCAATCACGAGCATCCACATGTTGAAAAAACTATCACAAACACCAGTATTGGACATGCAAGTAGTGACCCATGAGTCCAGTATGTGGCTTGGATTTCTAAAGGTCAATTTCTGTAAATAGTTTATGTCTCTCTTTAGATGATCTGTTGTATGAATAGGTTAACAAAGTGTTCTACTTTTAAGAAATGATGATTGCCTATAGTTGCAGGTAGCATCCATGACCATGTAAGGCAGTGCCGCTGTATTGAAGACTGTGGATCGACCAGTCATCATCGATATCCAATTGATTGTCATCAGAGATACTAGGACATTTTAGTTGCCGGACTCATCAATATTGAACGTCTGTTCTTTCGTAGAAGTCATGATAAGACTCTTCCAGAAATATGCTTCTGAGTGCTGTGTGCAGCCACTGTCCTGTAGACATAAGCAGAAGTTGTCAACAGTCAAACAAGGATACTAATAGAAGCCTTTTTTAATGCCATATACAAGTTTCTGAATTGTTCAAGGACATAGGATCCTATGCCACAATCATTTGTAGTACAAAACAGTGCTCTGTTGATAAAAGTCCGTACTTTCAGACGTAATTCATCAGAGAAAGGTGACTCTTGCTCTTTTTGCGGGTGTGCCATAGCACAGCAAAGATGAAGTCTTCAATCTGGCTTTACTTGCTGGTGATCGGAAATACTTTCTCTTTCTGAGTTATAAGTCACATTTTATTTACGGTGTTGTTTTGAAAGTCTGTTGATGGTTACACTCAAAAATAGTTGTGTTTCATCTTAGAGATCGACACAACATTTGTGATCTTACACTGTTTGTTTTTATTATAGTTTTGTTTCTTTGTGCAGTGACTTGATGTATGAGGGTCCAGGTGCAGTAAAGGTCTGTCGATGTTCATTTTAGGTGCCTTTACTATTTTGTTTGTTAACCATATACAACAGTGTAGTACTATTATACCGCTCCCGTTTTGAGACATATCTCGTCTGTATTTAGTTGGCATTTTGGAGTGTATGGTTGACAGTGACAGTAAGCAATCTTACGAAGTATCAGGCACCTGTATGAGAGAGAAAAAAAGTTTTAGAATAGGTTTCAGTAAATATCTTATAACACTGTATTAATAAGAATAGTACGCTAAGAATGTTAACAATATTGGTAAAACATAACTAAATGATAGTTGTATATGAATGTGCATTCATGACGCCTACTAAGTAATATCAAGAAATTTGTTCATTCTCAATATTTTTGTGCACATTTAAAGATTTTTTCTTCAAGATGTAGTTCTTAAGCATTATGCTAGCTGTTATTTTTACCTGTGTCTCAACATGTGTTTTATACCATAGCATGTCATAGGATAGCAGTATGATGATTAACTATAAGAAGTAGAGGCAAAATTTGAGCGTGATAGTGTGCATTACCAAATCTGTAAACAATTAGTATGTTTACAATTAGGGGAGGACATGCCACTATTACTGTTATATAAATGTGTGTGTGCCACAGTTGGTAGGTATGTTCATGGCGAAATTTCAATATAATTGCTGCATTTTACCAACATTGTGTTTTTATACCATGTATCACAATGGGCATAATTTTTAACAACATAGGAAAAAAACTTCTTAGCATATATATACAATGATGCAGTTCATTGCGAAATAACTAATGGGACCACAGTCACCAAATTACAGTGTGTGTTTCTGAACAATAACTTAAATTGAATATTTGAAAAATGTCAAATTAAAATATTTCTGATTTACAAACTTACGCCAGTGCAGTTCACATGCACTAGTAAGTTTGTGTTGTATCACCTTTCAGTTGAATTTCTTTTTCAACCCCAGCGTTGTGAATAGTGCAATTTCGTAGTCACATCTTAACAATGGTAATGGCACTTATATACGTTTGGATGAGTTGATGAAATGACTATATGGTAGAAATTTAAACATAAGAGTGCAACTGTTATAGAGAAAGTCGTAAAATGGATATATGAGGACATTTGAGTATGATACAACAAATTAGTGTTTGCAAGTCGTTGCACAGTTATTATGCGCATGAACATTAAATCAAAATATCTGCACTGCACTGAGTTTAGGCAACTATACGGCAGATTATGTATTTAAATTGATAATTAAATATTTTTCCATAAGAAGAAATTGTCAATATATAGGCAGTCTTGGAAATTACTTTGTAAAACACGAAACTTTGAAAAAATACTTTTGTGCATTCAAAGTGTCATAAATGTACTTTCATGCATTCGACACTATAGTCAAAGTACTGGGATTCGACACTTTACGATATTACTTCGTGCTATGAAGTCACAAATCTTTCGTGCATTCAAGTAAATTAATCTAACACTTGGGTGGCTGAAACATTCGTGTCGAATCATTAAACAGTCTGTTTGGTGACAACGACTCTCCAATGAAATTAAAATTTGTCGGCCACTTCTGAAACGATCAGGACGGACAACACAGAAAAAGAAGCAGGATCCATTTTGAACATTGCTGAGAAAAAGCAGCTGAAACTGTAGTAAGTCTATCTTCACATGATATTTTCTAGTATTTGAAAAACCATTAGAACATATATATACTATTAATCAAAATATTTTTATGAAATCTCATAATGTTAATTATTGTTAGCATACTATATTCTTAAGAAAATAATTTAAAGTGAAAGCATTTAAGCTACATACAGATAAAACAACAAAGGGAGATAGGAAGGTGCACGAGGAGCATCAAAATGGAACAATCAGACATGTTTCTGATATGTAATTATTTAAACACCTATGAAAGGACCATTTTTTCAGTTCTCAGTAGTTTGATTTTGCAAGACATAGTCTAGTATACTGATGCATAATTACAGTAGTTCATGAAGCCACAGCAGGATGTTTTTTATTTGTGTGTTTGTCTGAATCTAGGCAAGCTACAAATAGGAGAAAATATCAATTTGATTTTCAATACTGTCTGGTCACTGCAGGTGACAGTCCCTTTCTTACTATAGGTTCTAGTTAAAAACTTAGAATGGGAAATAGCAAAAGTTTGTGGATAGTTGGAAGCAGTTACATAAACGGCAGCTGAGTTGCAGTTCATAGTGATTTTAGGAGGGACCTGCAACCCGATGCTATGGATATTTAGTAGTGGTGAATGAGATGCAGACATCTGCCAACCATACACGAACTTTGAACTCACTCCTCCTGACATACTGCTAATACATCTGGGGGCATGATTTGGGCTCAAGCTGGGTAGATTAAGTTACAGAGGCAGAAGTGGACCTTGCTTCTATTATATCTATGTTTCCTGCCTGTATTATCATTTTCCAGATATTACAGGCGTAGAGTCTAGCAAGCAGAGCATCATATGTATCTGATTGACAGGCTCGAAAAGAAATATGATTACTGCTTTCTCGCATGCATGGAATGCATACTACCGTTACCCGATAAAATACTGTAATGATTGGCTATTCTACCAGATGGTGTACATTTCGCATGCTGGCAATTGTCATTTCTGGGAGACCTTCAAGATGGAATCCTGAAATCCTTTAAGATCATGAGACTGTTTGAGAATATTACAGTATACACAAAAGGTTCTTTCAGACCATATTAATATCAAAAAAATAGATCAGTGCATGCATCACTCCATATATAGTCATATATAGGTTTGCTATAATACAATAGTGGGAGCAGCAATAGTAATTTTCCTGTACTGTCTATTACAATTTATGATATTATTGTATCTCAACATTGGTAAATAGTCTAGGTATGTTAAAGGAGTACAATTACTGTATTAAGTGTGGCTATACCAACAGGAGCTAGAAATAATTTTTGAGTTGCCTATCTGAGGAACAGATATGACATAATTTGCCCATCACAAAACTTTGCCCTGTCCACTATTTTCTAATTTTCCACTCTCATTTCCCTTATGACAACTGCTTTGTTTCAGATTTTTTACTTGTTTTAATAATCCACTGCAGGGTGTAGGTTATAGTGGGATTACCAACTTCTGCTGTGAAGTCAAGTCACTGGGACTTAATCCTCATGACCAAACTATACCAAGTAGGTAAACCCACCATAACCTATTACACTACTGAACAGAATTGCTTCAATAGTAAAAAGCAAGCACCAGTGCCCCAGTCCTCAAGCTGTAGGTAAGAAGCAGGACCCCACAAGAAACAAGATGTTGCATCTCAGCTGGCCATATCCTGGATAAACTAAAACTAAAATAAAAAATAAAAACGTTTTGAGCTCTCCAACAGAGTACTGTACTTTTATTAAGATTTTATTCTCCACAGTAACCTGGCTGCCATGGTGAAGGAGTGTCTGCCAACTTCTCTGCATCCTCTGCTGTACTAATGCTTCAGTGTTTTTTGGAGTTGGGCAGGTTGTAGGAGAACATATCCTTCCCTGGTTTAGTGTTGAAGGATGTTGGCAGTAATAACTCTTACATAATACCTGTAACCTGTCACACTTGATTCTTTCTCAAATGTAAAGTGCATATGAGAATAAATGTACTTTTACATTCTGAGAAAACTAATATGATGGCAGACTACAACTAAGTGTAAGTGAACACTGCTAAACATCCTTAACACTAAACAGAAGGATAAGTAACTCCACCCCTTCCATTTGTGTGCTAACTCGTCCTCATGAGTTTCACCTGTAGGGTTCTTTCCAGCAACATGTTTGCATTCATGCCCCTTTCGCCTGCTCAGCAGATTGACTGGCTTACATCCCATTTTAAGTGCGATGCGTGATTTACTTACTGCGCCGAATTGCAGACACACAAGGGCTACTAGGAGGCCCTTAACTTGCCTCTTAAGCAGCAGGTGCCAGTGTAAAACAGAAGTGCAGATTAGTGCTCCAAACCTTATTTCGAGCCTGTGGTGCATCTTCAGATCATGAGGATCTGACATCCCTTTTTCCTAAACAAGTGCAGTGGTTGGGTCCTAGCACCCTAATAGGTGTAAAGTTATAAAAAGCAGAACTGCCTGTCAGGGACAGGCCAACAAACGCCTGTCTCAATTAAAAAGCGGCTGTCCGAATGGGTGGACAGCTGGTTAATCGAGACCCCTATGCACCAACATGGTATGTACAACTTCAAGAAAACACAGTGGTACTGTAAAATGTATCCATTTCTTCACTGGTATGTCAGGATATAGTTATTTTTAATGTTACAGAAATGGGTAGTTAAAAGTATATAGGCTACAATGATGCACAACTGCGTTATCATGCACACTCAATCACTTTGTTAGCAGTCTTACACATTGAAAAAGTGCATTCATAGATCAGCAGCACAGTTCTGATGTGGTTAATCTCTATTTAACATCACATTACAATGTGTGAATACTTCAGTGTAGTACAGATGGATATGTCATATTATTGCCCCAATGTGATGTTCGATGCAGTACCTCAAATACGAGACTAGAGAGTATAGCATGTTAGTACTTAGTAGCAGATTGTTTTACTGTCGAGGTGGCTGAATCCTTTTGTCCCTATATAATGGTACTGATCTGTGTTTCTGCTATATTGAAGGACAGGTGCTCTTGATTTAATTTAATTAGTATGGAATTCGTTTAAGAAATGATTTATATTGTTACATGATACTAATGTAGATATTTGTTTTGTTGTATTCAGAACTAAGACCTATAAAAATGAGGCAGTGGATAACGGAGGTGTGCACTACTTGAGGCAATCAGGCTACAGGAAATGCAAGAGTGCTGATGAGAGACGAATGGAAACTGGATTCGATGTGAAGTGCATTAACGTTATTGTACACGCCATAAGTGAAGAATAAGTCGATCGTACAACTGAAGAAGAAGAAGCTATGCGCAAAAGTTTTACATTTGAAACAACAGGAGGTGATACGGACAACGATATGTGCTAGTACTACCTCGCTCATGACTTTAGGAGGCTGCTGGAAGCCAGATCCGGGGCGCCTTACTCACAGTAATTAATCGCACAACTTTTCATAATAGTTGTCATGTTTTCAGAATTATAAAAATCATTGTATACTGCATAAATAACAATAAGACATCAAGAGCAATTATTCAATGTTGTGTAAATGTGTATTGGTGTAATGTGGCATGAGGCAGCGAGAGTGCACCCACACAGTGATTAAGTGACCATTGATATAGCGGTCAGAGTGCCTTATTAGTATTATCATAGCAATATTTTGAAAATGATGTTGAACATTGTTTTGTATGTGTAGTCTCTATATATGTCAATCAAGATTGACATACAATAATAACGTTTGATACTAATCAGAAACCAGTATTTCTCACAACGATATTGTTATAGTCTTTAAAAATGTACTATGATTTACATCTAACATTTAACTATTTTTGTTTGGGTTCATAGTAGAAACGGAGGCATTCCCAGCTGCAAAGAGGTAGTGCCAGCACGAGTCAAGCTATGGAGGGTAGTCAATCGGACACAGAAAGTGTCATTTTGATTGAGTCCGACCGTGAACTTTATTATCCAAATTTCTTATATATTTACAAAATAAGAAATGAGGGTTCTCATAACACAAGCGTGTGATATTCAAGTGTGCCATTCCTCCACAAGCCATTGTATTGTACAAATTAGCTACACAGCTGTGTGTCACGAGGCAATATTAAAGAAATGTGACATACAAATGGGGTACAATCATTGCAAGAGCGCAGTGTGGGGACATTGCATATTACAATAGCGTGATTGCATGCACCTACCATGCAGGTCTGCGATCGAGAGTGTGCATGGTGCCTAACAGGCTACAGCCATCAGGGAACAATACTCGGTGCAGCCCGATCATAGAAAGCAGTGTAGAATACCCTGCAGCACCCCTCTCTGGGCTGATCAAAGGAATGATTCAATTCTCCCGCAACAGCTAGATCGTTAGCAGCAATGTGGCCCCTCCTGAATGTATCCTGCTGATCCAGTGGACCAAAAAGGTCGGTGCAGGTAATGGGTTTAATAAGCCCTCTCTAGACACCATAGCCTGGTAGGTACTGTATGACCCACACGCGCACTAGCTCCACCACCCGCCCCGGCGGCTGCTGGACGGCAGCATCCACCCCATATCTGCCACCCGCCACCGCCGGTGACTGCCTGGTAGGGCTGCCACGACCATTGCTGTACAGTACAGCCAATGTGTTAGGAGCTCATGCGTACATGACAGTTCAGATTTTTTAATGAATGAATTTATTCACAAATCTGGAATGTGTGATACACAGTATAGAATTGCACGCCCATTGGCTCTTAATGCAGCAATGGTGTGCAGCCCTAATGGGCAGTCAGTTGATGGCGGCAAAGTGTGGGAGGATGATACCCTGCACCTGCTGAAAGCGGTGGCGGGGTGGTAATTGCTTCATGGAGTGGAGTTGGGTAGAGACACTAACCACCAGGGCTATCTTCAGAAGGGTTATTACTAACTGTGCACGATTGAGCATTTCGGTCCCTGGACCAGAGCCAATATGTTCAGGAGGACAGGTGGGTTGTTTTGCTTACTGGCTGCAATTGGGCATTTTGGTCACTTGACCACAAGGGATACATTTGGTGGGTTACTTAACTTTATGGCTATGATCGGGCATTTTGGACCACTGGGCATGGGGGCCATTTGGGGAGGCACAGTGCTGCCGTGATTAGCCTGGTGTTGGGGAAGTACAGAATGGCCCGCAGTCGGACCTGGGAGGTGGGAGGATTTACAGTCAGTTGGCTGCAATCGTGCTCGGGGAGGCATGGGGACTAGGTTGGGTGACAGCACAGGTAGCATGATTGTGTTTCACCTGTGAAATCACAGCTCAGCTGTGGGTGACCCTCGAGTTGGTTTTTTTTGCCTGCAAGTCATGCAGGCAGTTTGGGGTTGTGGCTACAGCTCTCCACAACCTGGGTGAATATTGGTCTCTGGGTTATTTATGGTTCCTCCCGTCACTTGACCAAGCATTCATTTGCATTGTGCTGTTGTTCAGCCAGTTTTCAGTGGAACAAAGTGTGTTTTACTGAATATTGCAAGAATGGTGGAATTTTGTACTTGCAGATGTGGAGCCCTATTGTAATGTGGAACAACCATCTTGAATATGCACCAAAATAGTTCAAAAGGTGTGTAAGTCTAGTGAATGTGCAGTGCCATCATGGCAGAGATCCTGTACTGCAACAAGCTGGTATTACTACAGATGGTGAGGGAATACTATTCTTCCAAGATCTGAGAATGGATTGGATGTGCATAGCGGTAGATGCGGTGTTGTGGGGTAGGGCAGGTCTTCTCCTCTGCTAATTTTGGTGGTGGAGTTCAATGTACAATGAAGTTATAGATAACCAATTCTAATGTTGTAGGTGTCTCAGTGGAATACTATTGGTGTGCTGCTAAATGTTGTTGGCAATTAAGACATATCACTAGATTGTATTTAGTTAATATTTCTATATGTCATGCCAATGTTTCATTTTATTATTGCAATAGTTATTAATGTGCATTATAGAATATCTACATGTATGTTAATGTGTTTTAATAGCCCTGTAGGAATAATATAGTTAATAACACATAAATAACTCTACATTCAACTAGGCGGTCATTAAGTGAACAGTGACATTATCGTTGTGTTTATGTTATTCTTATTATAATAACTCACATTTTAAAACTGTTAAAGGAACAGAAGCGTCATATAATTAGGTATGCATGTATGTAAATTGAACATACATGTAATGTTTTAGGATGTTTCTGTGTCAAAACATGCATTATGACAATGTTATAAGTATTGTGATTGATGGGCAGGCACTGCTTGTTCTGCACTACATACTACCAATTATATATTTGTGAGTTATCTTTTTGAAAATACGTTATTGAAGAAACGATGTTGGGGAATCACCAGGAAAACAATGAATTTCTTATATTAACTGATCGATGGATTGGATGGAATTTGTCTTGGAAAAGATATACACATGGTGTAATAATTTCAAGACTTGTAATATCATGTAATACTGAGTTAACAACATACAACTAGTTGGAGACAAACTGTTTCTGTAAAGAGATATGTGTTCAAATGATAGTTGTATGAATGATGTAGTATTAGAAATTGATGTTTAGAAAAACACTTTTACCTTGATATTTCATCTATTAATGTGATCATTTTTACTTGTTTGCTTTAATAGAGCCCAGAGGCTGCTGCTGCTGAGCATTAATGGAGGTGAAGCAGGAAGCGGCGCCCAGCCATCCACGTAAGTGAAATCTGTTTATTGCTATTATCTGCATCCTTGAAAGTGTAGGGTTGTCAGAATTCTGTGGTGATCAATGCTCCTGATATTGATAGTACACGTTGCTGTCCTACTGCGCCTTGATAGAGGGCACTGTCTATTGGCATACTCACTGCAAATGTTAAATTGTTTGGGGTGTGAGCAACAGACCTTCGTTGCTGAGCAAGTACCATTTTCTTTTGTTTGTTGTGGGTGGGTGAATCACTATTTGACATTACTTACTTCACGTGTGCTGTGACCTTATAAAAGATGGCAATGCATTGATCACTGCAGATACCAACCACCAAAAAACACAAACATGGTGTTAGGATATTGCAGTGACCTAAATGTTGTGAAATACACAGTGTCCAATCATGATTTTTAGTTTTTCTCAATCTACAAGTTTAAAAGTGTGCCTTATAGTGTTCATGATCCCTTTTTCCCAGTTAAAGTGAATTAGCTGTGCAGTGTGTCTGTCTTCAGCCTTGCCAGCCTCATACTTACCTCTACAATGCAGTGCGATGCTGTTCAGTGCACTGTCAGATATAATGTATTTTTAAAAGTGATCTGAACTGAGGAATGTCGATAAAACTAATAATGCAGGTAATAATGGGACTGTTTGCGTTCACCTATGATATTGCACATTTCTAAATAACACTATGGAAGTTGTCTCACCACACTTAAAATGCAGTACTACAGACAGTTGCAGTGGTGCAAATTCCACTACATCATATCTGATTACATATTTCTGGGTTGGGTGTTATGAAAAGAAGTTGCTGAGTGAGTGAAACTGTGCTAAATATTGGGCCATAGATCACATTGCCATAATTCAATGAGTAAACTTGTGACACACAGTGTAAACTTTAAAGCACCTATTCTTTAACAGATGTTTTTATCGTCACATATGATGCTGTGTTTTGTGCGAGTACTTTTGGGACAGTGTAAGAAGATGACTGTGAGACTGTATGTGAGTAAAAGGTGGTAATATGTCTATTTAAAACATTTGTTTTGAGATAGAGCATTATATGCTATCATAGGCACAAGCCCTTCTGGTGTGCAAAATACTTGCGCGAGGATGTCCAGGGTGATATTCAAAGGAGTTGTGCTATTGAGGAATGCTTTGAATATCACTCTAACTTCACCACTGTGCATGGTGCAATGGAACTTGCAGCAGCGCAAGTTGAGAAACTGCAAGCATTCAACTTGTGGTCACAAAATCCTGATATTCAAAGGTGATATGCAAATGTGGCTGTAATTCATGCAAGGCAGGGGCAGCCATTAATCTGATTATGGCCCCACACTTCACCATTAGCATCACGGTGTGGTGATCCCGAGGACTTGCGGCTGCGCTCACCCACAGGTAGCAGCCATTGGAAGAGGCGCCCGGCAGGCAATCACAGGCAAAAGCGTAACCCCCACTGGCCCGTTGCGGGCATACCATATGCCCCTCACTGGCAATTGGGGCGACAGCAATGTGTCTCCCCCTTCAACACAGACGTGGAGGTCCAGTGGACCAATAAGCACGATCGCGGGATTAAGTAATTAAACACCTCTCCACCTCCTGAATATATCCCTGGTGGTCCAGTGGACCGATAAGCCCAATTGCAGGCTGGAGTATTGAAACACCCCCCCAACTCCCGATCATATCCTGAAAATCCCAATAAAACACATGAGTGTTGGGGGGGCACACATTGCTGCCCGTGATTGGCTTGATGAGGGGGCGTAGAGTGCATATCTCTCAACCATACTACATTGCGAGGAATGTTACTCATTTTAATTCACTAAAGCTCCCTGTTTCACATTGTGAGGACTTGTAACACATTCAGTGTTAACATTTTTTATCAAAACTCTATAGTAAATGATGCTAAATATATCAATTTGATTAATTGCAGACTTTATGAACTTAAATGCAAACATTTAACAGTGTTGTGGGCTTCTAATTTAAAAAATTAGATTAAGTGTTCCACTTTTGCCCATTCTTTTCCACATTTTGAGAAGCAATGTAACACATTTGGGGAACAAAGCAGTTGAGAACGTATGAGACAGAGTGTTGAGGTCCAGCCACAGGTGGCAGCTGCTGTGTTGCGACCTGATGCAGCAGCTCTCACTTAATAGGTGGCCTCATTGATCCTTTTGCAAAAGTTGTGCAGGCGGCGCAGCTTTGGGGTTGCATGCAAACTCTGCACAAACCAGCTGGATATCTGGCATGGTTTTGCATCGCATCTTATATTAGTGACTTAATTATTTAAAGTAGTGAGTGTGTGTTGAGGGCTTGAAACATGGATAAAAAGCTGTTTGGTTTCAAAGTATCGATAAAACTTATCATGATAGTATACGCATGAAAAGTATTTTATTATACTACTACTGTCAAAGGTACTTTTTTCACTGAATACATGACTACACATTATAGGCGAGACATGGTGAAGTAAAATTCTCACTTGAGGATGTATTTCAATTCTATGGTATAATAGTGTCAATAATGCAAAAAGTATGTACATACTGAATATTTATGAGTAGTGAAAAGAAAATCTAAGAGTAGCATTCTAAGCCACAGCTAACTATACATTTTTTTATGTTGTCAACTTATTAGATAATATAGATAGTCAAGTATGATAGAGAGAGAAATAAGATACTAAATAGTTTAGCATCATACTTAAAACTATTATCATAACTTTTAAATGAATGCATTTCTGATATTGCATTAGATAAGAAATATTTGAAGTGAAATATTTAAAGTTATAATTGTTGAATTTGTGTTGTATATTCATCATAACTTTTTTTTTACCAATCTTTGTGGCAGCAGCTGCGAAAGTGCACAGGCCACTGCCACTGCTACAAAGCGACTCACAGCGAGAGGTTGTCAGTCTACGGAAAGAAAATGCTGTGATCCTTGAGAGGCTGGACAAAATCCAGTCTCTTGGATACACTATGAAGACTGTCAACCGTGCTAAGCCGGTCGTAGCAGTAGGTGATTAACATGCCAAGTATGATGCTTCACCTCCATGGCTACCATCTGTTCCTGCAGCTTCCCTGGGTGAAAGTGGCCACCATTCATGAGCGGTCCGGTATCTCCTCCCAGAGCGCAACTAGCTTCCACTTCTTTTAGCCTCCACATCGAATCCAGTTTCTAGCCTGGATTGCCTCGAAGCACTAGCATACACCTCTCACATAGTGTTCAACAAAACTAAAAGAAAATTCTAAAATATTTTTAATATGTTTTTTATGTGAAGAAAAAAATATTTTTATTAAATATTTATTTTGTGTATATTAATACACACTTTATATTTTTTTGGGTGTATATATATTATTTTGTAAAATATATTTTGTATTGATAAAAAAAAATATTTTGTTTGTTATATTTTATATTAGAAAATATTTTTATAGTAAAAGTTAAGTATACTCTCTTGTGTTTGGTGTGTTATTGCTAATCAGAGATAAAGTGTGGACATTCAAGCCCCAACATTTTTTATAGGCCAATTGTCATAACTACATATCATCTTAACATTGGGTATATGTGGTATTGTGTAATCCCTAATATAAAGATAATTAATACAAAGGTTCATACAAATGTTCAAGGGAGTGGAGGAGGCCAGACAGTAAAGAATAGGCCATAGCTGTTCCCAGCAAGTATCCCTTATGAAGTCATGTTAGCTTCCTTCATAAAAATTTCTATCCAGCTGAGTTTTAAAAAGCATCTTTGATTTAGGACAAATAAGTGACAAAGGGAGCTCATTCCAAGGGGCCACCACTCTCTGTGTAAAAAATGCCTTCCTTCTATTAGTATTATACTTTATGGACCAGATATTCAAAAGGGTTGCGCCATGTGTAATAGGGTTGTGCCTGCACAAGTCCAAACTTGCTCCATTCTGCGATATTCAGCAGGAGGCAGTTGCGCCACAGAAAACATGCTGAGCAACAGTGCAATGCAAATGAATGCATGCTGAACTGCAGGGGGAGGAACCATGCATAAACTGCACAACCGATATTCAGCCAGGCTGTGCAGAGTTGTGAAGGCGCAACCCCCAACCTGTGCCTGCACAACTTTGAGCCCCAAAAAAATGCTCAAGTCGACGGTCACCCACAGGTGAGCTGCTGCATTGCAGGGCAAACAGCAGCTGACACCTGTGGCTGGCCCCAACCCACTCCATGTGCCCCCTGGCAGCCCGATCGTGGAGCAAAGACTGAAAATCCCACCACCACCCCCCACTGGCCCTAATGCGGGCAGCAGCAGAAATGTTCCCCCCACCAGCCCAACCACGGGCTGCTTTAGTTAAAAACAACCTCGGAATACATCCCTGGTGGTCCAGTGGACTGAAAAGCCTGATTGCAGGCTGTATCAGTGTAAATACAACCCTCCTCCCAAACAAAGCCCTGGTGGTCCAGTGCACTGAAACTCCTGTTCACGGGATGTAAGCAGTAAAGCCGCCCCCCGAACATAGCCCTGGTGGTCCAGTGGACCGAAACTCCCGTTCGCGGGATGTAAGCAATAAACCCCCACAACATAGCCCTGGTGGTCCAGTGGACCGAACTCCCGTTCTTGGGATGTAAGCAGTAAACCCCCAGAACATAGCCCTGGTGGTCCAGTTTATGTATTCAGTACGAAACCTCTTCCACCGCTGTTCACATGATTGATGGTACCACCTCAAGTTGGTAGTGGAAGCACTCTATGAAATCTCAAGTTACTATAGTAGCATATCCATTTGTTCAGTAGATGAACTAATAGTGCCCATGTCATGTCAGATTGTCTTTAGTTATGTACATCTTTTATTAACATATGTGCTCACAAACAAAATGAGTAAGACACTTTAACATAAAAAACTACTACATGGAACGAGAATGACAAATTACAATTACTAAAGTAATTAAGACAATATGATTAACAGTTGACTACTGTTACTGTTATCAACAGTAAATGCAACCACAAGAGTTGAAATATTTTGATATTGAAACATTTTTTTATATGTATGTGCACTATTCTTAGAACTATAAATCATGTAGTATGCTGAGTGATAGTTCTGAAAAAGACAGGATATTCATGGCAAAAAACTCCGTTTAATGCATCAGTTAGGGTTGTTCCACAGCGACAAAAGTGAGGAAATTCGCTGTTAGGGTTGAAAACCCTAACTCCAAATCCACCCCCCAGCACCACACACACACAGACAGACACACACATTCAAGTATGGGGGAGGACCAAGTCAACACAACCAATGACAGACATCCAGCAGCAGGTGACAGAAATAACAAACAATTGTCTAAATGTACTACGAGACATCCCCACCACCTGACCAGGTACTGCATGCTCAGTGAGATCAACAGCAAAACTGAGGCCATGCACACCAAACGTACACACCTTGATTGCAGCTGCACACAACGTACCACACTTAGTATGTATGCCTTACCTACCAAATCCCCACACTACACCACAACAACACACCACACCACTTGCAGGGCCACCTGAGCAATAGAGTTAAGCAAAACCAAGGAGTTGTACAGGTATAATATCTCTGATTATAACAAGGGTTTGAGAAACACAGCTTTCTAATTGACTGTAAACATTGTAACAGCCTTATGTTTAGTTTTTAGTAACATACATGTAGAGCCTAACCATGTGATGAACATGGTTTAATGTTGTTTAAAAAACAGTTTTATTATGATAGCAATAAGCCATCCTCAGGTATTATGTTAATGGTCAGTTTATCACTGTCTAGTGACATGTGGCACTCGGATATGCCTCATTCAACATTAAACCCCTACAAGGTCATTAACAGACCATTTAACATAACTGTTGGTCATGCCTTATTGCTAATTGTCTTTATAGTGGAATTATTCTCCCTCTGCTAGGCACTGCAGCAGCTTTTGCAACACAGTGTCCACCCAGTTACACCATACACTGTCTAGTTGCTGGAGAATGGCTGTGAATATGAACTCATGAAGATGAACAGTGTAACTTGATCATTACAGTCATCAGAAACCCTAGTGTGATTATAACTGACAGACTCAGTGATAGAGGATAAGCCCTGCTGACCTAGTACATTTGACCCCATTATGAGTTAAATCAATACTAAAGACATTCTGTTTATATCTACACCATACCTACTTGATTCCTGTTGTAGCAGAATTAACATAGTTATCACTTTGATAGCATCAGTGACAGAAGTGTTGAAACCAACAGTAGGCATACAGCCTGAGTATGAAACAACTGTTAAAAAAATCACACTGTGTCCATAAGTGGCATAGATCATCATTGCAACAATAGCAAATGTATTACTATTTGAAAGTTAGTCATCACAGATGCAATGAGATTGTCTTTATCAGGTACAACATACTCAGTAAGTGCCTACAGGAAAATTCATCCTATATACATCTCCGATACAGGTACGCCATTGTTGGCTCAGTAGTGCTATGACATTTAGAAGTTGTTTGGCCTGATCCATGCAATTACAATCTTTCTACAAAGAATACTTACTGCATCTTTAATATTGAAACACACTGAAGGTCTATGTATGTACATCAGCAGTACACCTTCATCAGTAAGAATGCATGTGCTATTGGCAGTACCAATTTCACAGCGTTGAACAGGCAATGCTTTTCCATATGTTTACATCAGCCTCTCTATGTTGAGTAAACCATTGCAGTAAATGTACTACTATGTAAATCACCTACTAAATCTATCACTACTTTTATCTTGAGCATGCTAGTGTCTTGTAGTTAATTTATGTGCTTCTCTTAATTAATGTATACTCAGTAGTGTTAAAACCTTTCTACAACTGTCATCATACCTTCAGCATTGTATTGAATAACGGCACAGTACCAGTTGTGGTGTGGTGTTGGGCATCGGTAGGTAAGGCCATGCAACTACTAAGTGTGGTGTGTGCAGCTGCAATCAGGGATGTGTACGTTTGGTGTACATGGCCTCAGTTTTGCTGTTGATCTCCACTGAGCATGCAGTACCTGGTCAGGTGGTGGGGATGTCTCGTGGTACATTTAGACAATTGTTTGTTATTTCTGTCACCTGCTGCTGGATGTCTGTCATTGGTTGTGTTGACTTGGTCCTCCCCATACTTGAATGTGTGTGTCTGTGTGTGTGTGGTGCTGGGGGGGGGTGAATTCGGAGTTAGGGTTTTCAACCCTAACAGCGAATTTCCTCACTTTTGTCGCTGTGGAACAACCCTAACTGATGCATTAAACGGAGTTTTTTGCCATGAATATATATATATATATATATAAAAATGTTGACATATTATTTTCTCCTTCAGTACCATAAAGACATTGTGTTTTTGCAGAGTTTTCCTCAAATTCCTCGCCTCTTTCATTTAATTTTTCTGTCCAAAGTCCACCTCCAAATTTACATTTTTTATTTCTTTTTGATCAAGTTTCACAGCATATAAGGCTAGCAACAGTGATAGCTCCAGCTTCTGTTGATTACCAGAGCACTGGCTAGGCACTACAGTTAGAAACCAGGGCACCTATTGAAACAGGAATGGAAATCATATGTATATATTCATGCTTGCTTCTCGGAGAATTTGAACTAATGATGAATGTTATGTTTCTAAAAAAAAATGCAAATTCTGTTTTAATTTTTTACAGGGAATGGCCCGACTTCTCCTGTTTTGGGGTGGGGGTATGGATGGCCCAGCTTCTCTTGGCTTGGGATGGATGTCTCTGCTTCTTCTGGCTCGAGGAGGTGGGGGAATGGCCCTACCCCCTGCTTTCTCTAGTGGGAGAAGTTGGGCCACATGACTCAGAAGATAGGGCCACCCCAAGCCAGGAAAAGCAGGGCCACCCCAAGCCAGGAGAAACAGGGAGATACCCTTCCCCCCAAGCCCAAAGAAACAGGGCCATCCTTACCCTCCAAAGCCAGGAGAATCAAGGCCCCCCACCTGGAAAAGCAAAGCTATTCCCCCTCCAGGACAGGAGAAGTAAAGCCTTCCCCATCACCCAAACAAGAAGAAATGGCCATCACAACACTGTTCAGCAGGTATCCACCTACCAAAATGATCCTCAATGGATTGGCCACCCAGAGTGGCAGGCCAGAAGATTGAGGCCATACATTCTCTCTTTTGAGTCTCTTCCCTCTTCTCCCCACAGTACTGAGACATTTTCAAATAAACCCATCTACTTACCTTAATGAAAAGGCACAAGTAGTCAAAACCTTGTCACTCTGGTTCTGCAGGCAGTTTCTTTCTTGGCTGTTTTTGCTGCTGGCAGGACTTTTACTTGAGGGTCTGAGTCTGTGCTGCAGCTACTGGCTGGGCAGGGTGGCTAGCTGGTGCTGCACTCTCTCATTACCAACCAGACTGTGCTCTAGTGTTTTATGAAAGAAACACAGCATAGTACAGCTCTTTTAAGGTTAGTTGTACTGCTGGGTGGGGGGGGTTCTGTGCTGCAGCTTGCAAGCAGTGGCAATGCAGTTCTGGTTTGGTAGGCATGGTAGGCTGGGTGATTCCTGATTCAGGCAGCTAGGCAGTCACCAGGAGCCAAGCCACAGTGCCACTTATTGCCCCCAACACTGGGTGCCCAATTATGGGGTAGGGTGGTAAACTAAAATGAAAGCAAGTAGCCCCTTGCTGCTCAACCCTGTTGCTACCAGACTTCCCCAGTTCTGACACCAAGTCCCTAAGCCTAGAGTCAGACAGTAAATGAAAAAAACTAAGCAAACAATGACAGACAAACCCCAGTGCTGCCAACCCTCCATTCTAACACTAGGTGTCCAGCCCCCAGACCAAGCGCTAATGAAAAAATGTAAGCAGACAATGGGAGCCCATTTACAGTGATGCTTTAGAAAGAAATGTTAATTGTTTTCTGCATCAATCTATTGTAGCATTGCTCTCTGTTATTCATTGTACTATTGCACATTTGTGTACTTGCCACTTGTACATCAAATAAAAAGCAGCGTTATTCCACAGTCATCAGTAAAACTTTAACCTGCTTAACAGAAAAGCATATGGGAATTCATAGGACGAATACTAAAAACAACAAAAGTGCAGTAGTGCAATGAATATCAGAGAGCAATGCTATGCCATATTAGTGCAAAAACAACTAATGTTTCACTCCAGAAGCAGAGTTTTATCAGGGTTAGTAACTTAATGCAGAAATGCAGGAAAACCAGTGGTGCTGGAGGAAGCACCTCCAGATAAGATACCAGTTTGTATCATGTCCCCCTCTTCCTTCTCTCCTCCAGTGAATACATGTTGAAACTTCTCAGTATCTCATCAAGCACTTTGCCCTGATTACCATGGGTCATCTTTATAGCCCTTTATTGCACTGTCTATTTTTTTATTTGTATTATCTGTCACTAGGTGTGAATAGCAGATGTATGAACAGCACTGTCAATAACAGCACCTTCCATACAGCATTATGCAGAACAGTGGCAGGAACAAATGTGACAAATAAAGGCAATACCATTGGTAGCGGTCACAAAGCACAGTGATGACTGTTACCAGTCCAAAAACTTATTTTAGTGGGAAATCTGCCCTCCCCCCCCCTTAACTAAAATAATCAACTCTGAATTGGAGTTGGATTACGGGAGAAAAACTACATTTTTGAATGCCAGGATTAGATCCCTGATCTCCACCACCATTGTGGTCAAGCAGCTCCATGTCTCAGTCCTCTCTGCCACAAGAGCAGCTCATCCGCCATTTTCAATTTCCCAGCCCTTGTCTTCTTCTTAGTAATACGGACAGCAACCTGAGTAGCTGTTACTGCACAGCACTACTTATTCCCTGTCGCTGTCTGTGGTACGCCATTAGGACATTGCTGTTTTTTCCTTATGCTATATTTGTAGCACTATTATAACTGGTTATTATATTATCCACCACCAGTGATGTGCACAAATAAAAAATTTGAAACAATGAATATGGTGCATCCTCAGGATACGAGGAGGCACTTATAATATTACAACAGGCAATTAAGGTAATGAGAAGTATATCAAACCCAGTTTAAACTGCCCAAAAGGCATATTTTCACAGTTGGTTAGTGCATGTAGTCATAAAAAAAAGCTTTACATACTGTATAAACTACAATATCAGGAAATATAAACCATACAGAAATCCATTTAGTGGATGTTGGAGTGAAGCAATGAGGATATAAAATTGACAGGTATTCATTTATATATCACTTCCCTTGAAATACATTTTCTTTAGAAATGTGGAACCAATGAACTCTTCAGTACAATGATTACAAATATCAGGAATCTATTCCAAAACATTAGATAAAAAGTAGGGCATTATTATATCAGATGCTCAGCCATAATGGATCTATACCTTGGGGGCTCGCTATAGGCCAAGTGTGAATGATTTCTATAGACAATCTTTATTTCTTGTATATAAAGATGACAGGCATACTTTGCAACAGAAGTGTTTTTTTTTATTGTATTATAGTGGTAGTTATCTAAAAGTTGCCTTCCTCAAGGTACCACTGAGGCATTCAAGTTTCAATTTGCATTGACTGTAATGTAATTTTGCCTCATTCTGCCTCAGTATACCTAGGTATACCTCAGTACTGAGAAACATCTAGGTATACCTCAGTACTGAGACACTTTTTTATGGCTGCCACTGTATGATTATGACTAAATGAGCATCTGATATAATAATGTCCTGCTTTTTATTGTTTTCAGAATACATGTCTGACAGTTGTATTTTGTATCGCAGAGTTCATTGTATCCACAGTGCAAGAGAAAATGTCTCTCAAGAGAAAGAATATATATGGATGAACACCTAAACATTCTATATCCTCAGTGCTTCACCCCAACATGTGCAAAATGGACTTTGATATAATTTTATATTTACTGTTATTGTGGTTTATATGTAAAGTTTTTTTAATACTTTCATCTACTAACCAACTGTTGAAAATATGCATTGTGGGTAGTTAATACCAGGTCTGATGTTATACTTTTCATTACCTTTATTGCCAGTTGTAACTTTATGAGCCTCCTCATACCCTAAGGATGACCTACATTCCTCTCCTGCAGCCCCATCGGCTCTGGCCAGAGATTGTTCATACTGTAAATACTGCAACTGCATATAAACATGTACTGTATGGTAGAAACATTGAAAAGTGACGGAAAAAGATCTGAGACATCTGTCCCAAGACTGACTATTTGGAGGTGATTTTGTATCTATGCTCACTCCATGTCCCCCCTTCCCTATTAACTTTCCATCTGAAAACACATTTATACCTACACCACTTCCTCTTGAATCCTGCTATTGTATTTGCCTCTGCAACCTTTTCAGGAAGTTTTTCCACCCTTTCATCAATCTTTCCATACAATATTACATCATAATGTACTTTTTTAACCTTCCCCCTCCTGCTTGAGCACATGCCTTCTAATAAATGTACTGTTTCTTAACTTTAACAGCTTTAGTGTATCCTCTCAGTTAAGCCTTTCATGAACGTAGAAGTTTGTATCATGTCCTCCTCTTCCTTCTCTCCTCCAGTGAATACATGTTGAAGCTTCTCAGTATCTCATCAAGCACTTTGCCCTGATTACCATGGATCATCTTTATAGCCCTTTATTGCACTGTCTATTTTTTTATTTGTATTATTTGTTTATGCTTATATAGTACATGCCCTATTATCTTGTTCTGACCACCCAAGCCCCATCACCAGGCATCCCAGGAACTTAACCTGACCTGTATTCTTCCATCAAGCCCTCCACCCCATGGTGGGGTCAGCAGGTACCCTCTAACCTTCCAGAGAATGGATCTGGTTCATAGAGAAAGGGGCCCTGTCACCCATGGGAGCCTGCAAGGTGTCACACCTCTCATTCTTGCTCTGTTTGGGGCTTTCCCTCTTGTTTTCTCCCCTGGGAAATTAACTTCAGGGTGGTACATAAATCTGCATGCATGCATGGTGCGCATCACCATTATAGTCCCTGATCCAGTCAGTCTCTTTGAGTACACTGCCACCTGTGGTCACCCAGGTAGCAGTACTGCACATGAGCAGAACTGCTTTACCTCCCTGGAGCACAGCATCCTTTGGGACTCTTAATCCTCCTCTCCCCCAGATGGCCCCCAATGATCAAAGTCTGATCTTGAACCTAGGTGGCCAGTGTGTTGGCAGGTGTGCATCCAGCACCTCAACCCTCTCTGCCACTGGACCTCCATTTCACTGGCTCTAATCTACCCATGTCCTTTCTAAATTGCAGGAACCAGATCTAGACACAGTATTTCAGTTGTGGTCTCACCAATAAACAACAAAGGGGCAATGTCGTCTCCCTTCTTCTGCTAGTAATCCCTCTCCCTCTATACCTTAGCATTCTATTAGCCCTTCCATATACCCTGTTGTACTGAGCAGCCTGGTTTAGGTTATTGCTAGTCACCATTTCCGAGGCCCAAGACCCTTCCTCCTTTACATTCTCTAAAGGAGTACTACACCCTCATATCTTGTAAATATTGTTTCCTCATCAACAGTCAACTTTTGTTTGTAACTGTTGGGGATATATGCATTTGTTTTAGTTTCTGTTTACTGTTCTTTCTATTCCCTGTGACTATCCTGGGGGACTTTATTTTCTGGTTGTTGAAATCTTCTTATCTTTGAGAGCAGCATTAGCATATCTGAACATGATGCCTCAGTACCCTTTAGACTCAGCAGTATGTCTGTCTGCTTACTTAAGCCCCATTTACATTGATTACACTGTTACAGACTGGTTTAGCACACACCAGTTTGAGTCTGTGTCTAGTCATTTAGTAAGCCAGTGGTGTACACCACTTTAGGACATCACCTTCTACACCAGTGTCACATCAGTGTCTTAGGAACTGCCTTATGGGACACATCTTGCAAGGAGTTTCCTGTCTGTTGTGATGCTAAATTACCATCATGCAGTGAGGTTAAATTCTGGCACTATTTACACAGCATGTAAAATCACAGATAACCATTCAACTCTCTGTCTAAAGGCTGATTCACATGGCAAAATCTGATTTGGTTCTGAAAGTGTACCTTACCGGGATCGTTGCATTATGTCCATTTTAATGCTGATTTTGTTTTGTTTTCCTTGGCGTAGTGGTGCAAACATGATCCTCATTTTCCTGGGATTGCGTGGTAGTTTAGGTGGAGTTACTGGCTGTCTGACCACTCAGCAACTACTGCACTGCTCTCCCATGCTATACCCAGCCTGCAAAGTGACAACACCAGGACAAAATTATGCACCTTCAACATCGGTGCACAAGGCTATGGTCTGAACGGGGGTCGGTCAGTGTTTCTGAACAGGAAGAAACAACAGCTTCTTGTGCAGCCCTGCCATGTGAACTGGCCTTGAGAGAGAACTAGAAAAGTCACACTGGTTTTATGCCTGTGCATTTACATGCGCAAATGTATACCAGTGTGGCTATTCAAACCATCTACACCAGTGTAGAAATGGCCAGTGTAAACGGGGCTACTAAGTTTAACAAAACAAGTTGAAGTATGATGTGAAATACCACATTCATCTTCAATTCGATTTGCATACTGCTTAGGACCTCAATACAGTTTTTTACTTTTAAATGTATTTATTTATTTATTGAAATGTTTCACCAGGAAGGCACACTGAGCAACAAGTTGCTCATCTCCCGGTGCGACCTGGGGGGTAGCGAACAATGGGATAGAATACAAAGAAATGTTACAGTGTTGGTACACAGTTTGCTTACTTACATACAATGGGATCAGGAGGGATTACAGGTGGATCACATTGGCTAACAATGCAACAGTTAACTGTAGTAGATATGAAGACACATACAGCAATTTGGCAACAGTTGGTGACAGTTGGTAACACTGAAACACATATAATAACTTGCCAACAGTATGTAGCACTAGATGGTAAGGTGACACCATAGTAATTGGTAGCCATTAGTGTAACATAGATATTCAAGACTTACAGTGATTGGAGTAAAGAGAGGAAGAATGGAAGGAGAGAATGCAAAATTACGGAGGGCAGAATCGAAGAAGGGAAAGGAAATTTATATAAAGGTACAGGCAGAACACAATTTTTGAGGCAAGCAGAGAAATTGCATTCAAAGGCCCAGCCAGCTGACGCAGCGGTTGGAATTCTGCTTGCGACGCTGGTGACCCGGGTTCAGGTCATCATCACTGTAATCTTGCTCTTGGTACCAATACTGCCATGACTAGCCCCAGCCTTGCTTTGATGGAATGATGTAGTAGATCATAAATAATGGTATGTGTGGTGTTTATTTTATTTTATTTATTGATTCATTCTAGGACTATACAACCTATGAGCTAGAAGCTCATTTACATAGGTTCTGTGTCAGGAAACAAACAGGTAAAACAGTAACATAAATTAGAAATGAAGATAGAAGTTAACAATAAGTCAGTGAACATAGATTTCACATTCAAGGTAGTTATTCTTGGTTACAGAATGTGCAAAATAATTGACATTATGCTGAGAATATCAACAATGAGGTGTCACTTAGGTTTGAGGTGGGAGCAAGAGGTAATAGGAGTAAATACAGTCAGGGGAAGACAGACTGATATAGCTAGGGCAGATAACCAGGACTAGATGTTATGGGCAGGTAGGGGAGAAGGAGCATCTTGAGATAAGCCTTGTTGTGGATTATGAAGATTAGTGACCGCAGCCACACCTGGAATTGTTGCTCACCAGGAAGGTCTTCAGATCTGTCTTGAATTGGCCAATCTGGGTGCAGGCCAGTAGGTCATGGCAGAGTGAATTTATCCATTTAGGAGCCCTATACCTAAAGGATCACTGACCTTGGGAAGTGCAGCAGAAATGGATATGCAGGGCCTGATTGCTCCCACTTCTGGTAGCCCTACCACAGATGTTGGGACGCAGGATACTGAGCAGTCCAAGAGTGGTGAAACCCATTATGGACTTTTTGACAATTAGGCAGGTTAAGTATTTGATTCTGCAGTCTAGGTTGAACAGCCCAGTACGTGAATATAGCTCACAGGTATGCGTTAGCTGGTATGCCCCCAGGAGAAGTCTACACACTTTGTTGAGGGCCAGCTTAATGTTCTGTAGGGCCGTGTCAGTTGTAGCTCCATATACCACAAGACCATAGTCAATTGCTGACATAATGGAACTGGTCCCAACAAGTCTGAGGGCATCATCAGTAAGACAGTGCCTGTGCTTATATAGGATACCAATTCTGGCATTGGCATTCTTGGTACCTAGACTGATGTGTTGAACAAAGTATAGGGAGCAATCAAGGGTGACCCCTAAGTATCTGAATGTGGGGACCATGTCCAGTACTTCATTTGGGTTGTTCAAGTAGGCTCACCATGTAGGGTGTTCAAGTAGGCCCACCATGGAAATCACAAGGCCAAGGGTTGCTGGTTCATTAATCAAATCAGCTCCCCTCATACCTTCTTCAGAAGTTATACCACATGCATTCATACTGCCTTATACATTGTGTGAAGAACACACTGAGTAAATGTGATGTGAGGAAATGTGATTCAGAAAAAGGTGATTTGAGAAAATGTGACTGATCTTGACATTGCCTTTCTCATCTCATTTTACATTATATCGGAGGGTCCTGACTTTGCCTTTCTCCCCTTATTTTACATAGAGTGGCTATATTAAATTTGAGAAAATGTGATTCCAGAAAATGTGATTTGAGAAAACATGATTAGAGATAATGTGACTGGTCTTTCTCATC
Organism: Neoceratodus forsteri; assembly: GCA_016271365.2. Classification (NCBI taxonomy): domain Eukaryota; kingdom Metazoa; phylum Chordata; order Ceratodontiformes; family Ceratodontidae; genus Neoceratodus; species Neoceratodus forsteri. The sequence goes on along the minus strand of CM028135.1, from coordinate 555,780,392 downwards.
TCATTTTACATAAACTGGCTATAGTGGATGTGAGAAAACATAATATTACAATGTATGCTTTGAGAAAATGTGGCCAGTGTTGACTTTGCCTTTCTCATCTCATTTTACTAGAAATGTTTATATTAGATCTGAGAAAATGTGATTTGATAAAGCATGATTCAAGAAAATGTGATTCAAGATAATGTGATTTGAGAAAACATGATACGAGACAATGTGACCGGTCTTGACTTGACCATTCGCCTGTCATTTTACATGAAGTAGAAATAGAAGCCCATGTGGACCTGAGAAGGCCTTTAAACTGGAAGCAGTTGAGAGAGGAAGAAGATGAGATGGGCAGGCTTCTGGATTGCTCAGGGTGTTTTAATTACCATATGCACTGAATGACCAGCAGAGAAAGGTGCTTGCAGTGGGAGCAGAACCAGTGGGCTTCTTGAGACTAATAAACCATGGTTTCTTTGGCCATACTATCATGCACCCTGCCCCAGACCTTTTCTCAGGTATAGCCCCTGCCCCAGCATTACAATCACCACAGTTGCTTACAGAACTAGCACTTGGCAAAACTGGCATAGTGGAACCTTTTCCTGCTTTTTTCCTTCTCTTTATACCCCTTTCTCCTCCAGATGTTTTCCTTATGGTTGCTGCCCATTGTGTTGCTTCATTTCTCATACACTGACACACCCTCCTCCTCATCCTCTCTGAGCTACCTTGTGTCTCAGTGCAGCAGCCTAATTCACTTTTTTTTTTGCCAATAACTATGCTTTATTGAAAAAATATTACAAAAGCAATGTGTACATCAGGTAATGATATACAAACAAGTACTGCACCAAATACATCAGAAGCACATTAAACCCAAAATTAAAAAAAAATAAACCAATACGAAAAAAAAAAAAAAAGAACCTCCCCCCTTCCCACCCTCCCCAGCTATCCTTAAAGCCACTGTAACATAATACAAGGCAATAGGATAATACAAGTTAAACCTACTGATTGACACTCTAGACTCAGGTATGGGGGAGAGATTAACATAGGTATAAGAAAGGGAGAAAGGGATTAAGTTGCGTCAGGCTGTATAATACCATTAGGTTGCAGAAAGGATTAGCAGAAAAAGGGAATAATAAGAAAATAATAACAAAGAAAAGTAAAGAAGAGAAAATAGGAGGGATGCTTTCCTTAATAACCATACCTATCCTTAAGGCTTTGCATGAGACCACCCCAATACCTTTGAAACTTAATCGATGCATTAGCAAGTGAGTAAACAACCCTTTCTGCATTCAAAGCATTCAAGAATTCCTCCCACCACTCTCTGAAGGAAGGAATCCAATCATCGCGCCAATGACGCAAGATTACTAATTTAGTAACCAAAGCCACCAATGCCATTTGGCGTCTTTGAATATTGTATGGGATGTGACCATACATCCCAAATATACAAACCTCTGGGTTGAAGAATGCTGAAAGGTCATCTAAGGACTTATCCCGCGTTTAACCAAGTTCCATAACCGGATATTTTAGGGCAGGACCAAATTTTATGGAATGTAGTAGCTTAAGGGGTCATTGCAATTCTTACAAACAGGAGAGCATTGGCAATTCAACGGTAAAGTTTTGCCGGGAAAGGTAAAGATTATGTAACAACTTAATTGATATCTCTTAATCTGTCTTGCTTAACATACGAATGGATATCAACCCAAATTTTCTCCACACTGCCTCTGACCATTCTAAGGACATATTATTTTCCAATAAAGGGAATCGGGGATAAGGTAGGATCCAACCTTGCTATAATATGTTTGTAGATTTTGATACAGCTTTTCCAGATAGACTGAGTTCACGCAACTTGCTATAGTTTCCCAGCCTGATCCGATCATTTGCCTTTGCTCAAAGGGACTAACGCTTACTCAATTTGAGCCAGCCATAGCAAGGACTGAGGTTTGACCCCAAATTAGCGGATAAAGTTGATAACGAAAGCACGGAGTTACCAGAATAAAAATCCGCAATACGAATCTTAAAGGAGGGGGTTGGATAAAATCTACTAATGGGTTGGTTGCCAATTAGAAGATTCGGATTCCTCAGTAAGGGTTGAGATAAATCATAGAATTGAGTTATTTTTATTCTCGAGTAAAGTTGATGCATAGCCCTAATGTCCTATCCTAAAGGAGTGTTTCTGGCCTTCTTAGGGACTTTAGCCCATGGAATGTACAAAAGGGATTCCAAGTCTAGCTTAAGTTCCCTAGAAAAGGCTAGGTCTAACACAAGTCCTGGAGGGAGACTTCAGTATTACCTGCTGCCACAAAGCCGCCTGGCTGCATGGACACTAATGTCTGAGAAAGAAGTCGGGTAGTTGAAGACCTCCAGATTTGCGTTGCCGACAAAGTTTAAAGTAGGCCCTGCGTGGGGATTACCTTTCCAAACAAAATCAGAGCAATATCTGTATAGGAGTCTAAAAAGGATTTAGGAAGGTAAATGTTCAAGTTCAAAAGGATAGAAAATCCTTGGCAGGATCACCATTTTAATTGTGTTGATCCTCCCAGAAAAGTCAATGGGAGATTCGACCATCTCTAGGTCTTCCTTAATGGACTTAAATATGGGCTTAAAGTTTAAGTGAGCTAGCTCTTCCAAATTTTTGAGATTTGAATACCCAAGTATAATAAAGATTTTGTTTGCCACTGCAAACCCAGGATGAGCACCAACTCTTCTGAAGGTGGGAGGAGAGTGGATAAACAGTTGTTTTGGTCAAGTTTAATTTATAACCAGAAAATTCACTAAATACAGCAATTAAACTTAAGGCTTGGGAAGTGATGATGTTGTATTTCGGATGTGCAACAATAAATCATCTGCGAACACCAACAATTTGTGCTCTTGTCCGCCAATCCAGATCCCCTGAGTTTGTTGGTCTTTCTTAATAGTTCATATTAGAGGTTCTATATACAAATTAAACAAATAGGGTGATAGGGGGCATCCTTGGCGAGTTCCCCTCAACAAAGGAAAGGCAGCGGAGATTAAATTATTGCATTGGATTCTAGCGGTTGGACACGAATAGAGGATCCTAATCAAGTGCAGAAACTTTTTAGGGATGCCAAATTTAGCTAAGGTCTTGAACATAAAGGTCCATTCAGCTCGATCGAATGCCTTTTCTGCTTCTAGTGAAACCAGGGATGCTTCCATGCCTGGGTCCACAGACGCAGGAATTAAATAAAATAATTTCCTGAAGTGATCGGCTGATGTGCGGCCCTCAACAAAACCAGCCTGCTCCGGACTTATCAACTAAAACCACACTCGTTTTAATCTAAAGGCCAGTACCTTAGGAAACATTTTTATATCCAGGTTCAATAAGGATATGAGTCTAAAATTCCCTACTAACTCTGGAGACTTGCCAGGTTTGGGTAATAAAATTATTCTAGCTTCAAAGAGTGTTTTATCCTTAATCCCGTGCTCAACCCAATAAGTAAAGAGTTGGTTCAGTAAAGGAGTAACATTTAGTTTGAATAACTTATAAAAGAAGGGTGTAAATCCATCTGGGCCTGGCGCTTTATCTACTCTGAGTGAGTCAATAGCCATCCCTATTTCTTCGTTTGATATGGAAGTTATTAAGCTCTGCCTAGAATCCTCTGACAGATAAGGAAGTGAAATGTCAGCTAAAAATTCTCTCATTTTAGTTGTCACATGCGAGGGGAACGATTGGCTCAAATACAGGTCTTTGTAATAGTCTACGAAGATCCCCAAAATACCTTCAGGGTCTGTAATCAACTCCTTTGAAACAGGATGCCTTAAGGCCATCACCCATTTAGCATCTGATTTTCCTTTTAATTGCCAGGCCAATAGTCTCCCAGCTTTGCTACCTTGACCTAGATACAGAGCTTTAGTTCTGATAGTTGAATTGGCTACTTTCTCTTTCAGAGCCCCAGCGTACCACGCTCTCAATGTGACTAATTCTTGCTCCTGATCCTCTGTTCTTAGACTCTCCTGTATAGTTTCCAACTCTCTAATTTTCTTTAGGCAATTGGATAAACTCTGGTTGTTCTTAACTTTACGTACAGTTGCTAATCGAATTAACTCCCCTCTCCATACCGCTTTGAGCGCTGCCCACATTTGATCTATAGCTGTAATAAAGCCCCAATTTGATTCAATTGTGTCATTCAGGAAGCTTCGAAATCGACTTAAAACCTGGGAGTCCTTTAGTATATTGTTGTTTAGTGACCATGAATAAGATCTCACAGGGATGGATGGCAGAACCCAGCATATTTTGATTGGAGAGTGGTCAGATATTACTCTAGGCAGGGATACTGCTTCTGTCACCCCAGATATGCACTGTTGACTCACTAAGAAACAATCAATCCTTGAGTATGTTTTATGAACCGAAGAAAAAAGGGTGTATTCTCGAGTAGTGGGGTTAAATAATCTCCAAGGGTCAACTAAACCTAAAAACGACATGAGCTCAACTAACGCCTGTTGAGCCGGCGAGGATTGCATTCCTCTGTAACTGGAACGGTCCAGTCTATTAGACTGGACTAGATTCCAGTCTCCTCCCAATATAAGTGGCATCTCTTTAAAGGAGGATAAAACCATTACCAGCTGAGCAAAGAAAGAAGGTGAGTCCAGGTTAGGGCCATAAACTGATCCTAATACTAGATTCAACCCTCCAAGTTTACCTGAAACAAAAATGTACCTGCCGTTCGGATCTGCAATTATTTCCGAATGTATAAATGGAATCTCCCGGGCTATCAAGATAGCCACTCCAAGACTACTTGAGGAGAATCCAGCACCAAAGACTTGACCTACCCATTTTTTTTTTAAATGGGATAAACGATCAGGGAGAACATTAGTTTCTTGCAAAAATACAATTGCCGGTTGTAACAGGCCAAGTGATTCAGTATTACAGATTTTTACAATTGTCTCTACCCCTTTGATGTTCCAGGAAAGAAAATCAATCTAGTAGCCATTTATAGTATCTCTCCATATAAAGAAATTTAGGATAGCTACTCCCTTGTAACCCAAACCCTGGTAAACCTAATCCCATAAACCAAATATATCCCCCCAATAGAACTAAGCCCCTCCAATAATCAACCTAAAACCAGCCCCCAGGCCCAAAGCCAACTCCTCCAACATTGGTTCATAGTGCGCCATAGAGGTGGGGCCCCCCTCCTTACCCAGTAAACAAGAATAAAAGCGAACCTGAATATATATGAGAACCTGCTAAGACTAGCTGCTATAATATAAAATGTAACGGAGTTTGCAAGTAATGAAATCGTGTATTGCCGCCAAATACATACGCTTCCCAATAAAAACAAAACCAGTATGGGCACTTGCCCACTAATTAGCCATAGATTATATGGCCTACCAAAGCTTGTGGTATAATCCCTGGTAAAATAAATCTTAAGGGAAATCGAGGAGAGAACCGGGTGCGAGGGTAACAGAGAGCACTAACAATAATTGCTGTAATTCAGCTCCTTCCCTCGCAATTAAAATTAAAATGGAAGGGGTAGTACCCGAGCACAGAAATATGGGAATTACTGAGACGTAGGGCATATATACGAGTCAGATACCAAAGAGAAGAAAGGAGAGTCATACCTACCCTGTTACCCCTACCATTTAGTGTGGCGATATTCATAACTAACTACAACACGACCAGACTTATATTACCAAAAAATTATGTTGCTTGAGGACTATAAGCCCCCTCCCATCTAAAGCTGCTTAAACACTTTCTATCGCAACATCATGAAATATAATGAAAACATATGTTAATGTTCAGATATCTAATACACAGCTTAAAGCAATGTATAAGCTTCCAGCTCTCTCTTGTGGACAGCTTCTTAATTTCTGCCCCCTCTGTCGCCTATAAGGCCTGACTAAATAAATGTTAGAGGTAAAAGAAACAAAAAATAGCTGGCACTTTGATGGTCCATGCAAATTAAAAGTGTCCCAAACTCTACAGTCAGTAGCCAGAACTATTAGGATCTGAAGGACCGAAGTTTAATTCCAGCATCCAACATCGTGAACTGCTCCCTCTAGGCCTCTCCACCCCAGAGCACCAGCGCCTTGCACATCTTAGTTTATCCTTTAGCAAACAAATCAGGTAATAAAGTCTTTAACGATGCCAAAGCTTCTTCAGCAGACTCAAATTGCTTGGTCCCATCTTTAATTGTAATCTCCAATTTCGCCGGATAAAGCATACGATGGCGGATCCCTGCCGCCCATAGCTTGGATGTAATAGGCCGAAAACTTGCTCTAGCTTGCCTCATTTTCCAGGTTAGGTCGGGAACCAGACGCAGTCTTTTGCCTTCCCAATGGAACGCTGACAATTTTCTTATTTCTCTCAAAATATGCTCTCGATCCAGATAATTTAACAACTTAAAAATTATGGGCCTTGGCGGATCAGACGGGGAAGGCTTGGCTCTAAGGGCTCGGTGACTCCTCTCGATGATATACTCCGGCCCGTTTGGTGAGGGCCCAGCAGATTTCTTCAGTAGCTTTTGTAGGAAAAGGACTGTATTCGATCCCTCTTCTCCTTCAGGGAGACCCAGCAGGACCAGGTTGTTACGCCTGCTTCTCCCCTCTAAGTCGTCAAGACGATCTTCCAGCTTTGCCACCAGCTTTTTACATTCGCCGATAGTAGGCCCCATTTTCTCCATTGTTCGCTCAATAGATGAAATTCGGGCTTCAGCATCCGTCACCCGACGAGCTAACTGGGTCAGCCAGGCTTGAATTCTGCTACCTCATCGACTAATTTAAACACAGCCTCTTTGATTGTTGACAGGTCGCTATAAATTTTTGCAGGAGTAATTTCTTCCTCGGCGACCGATGGTGACGAGCTACGGCGCGGCCGTTTAGCCTCAAGTTCTTGATCGGTGGCTAGCATCGTAAATTGCCGACCAACTTCTGAGGTTGATCCAGTACTCGCTCCGACCCTGGATCCGTTGGTAGGGATGAAAAAATAATGTAAATTGTGAATTAACCGCAAGTTCAGGAGTGAGGAGCGGGAGCCCCGAAAAGCTACAGCTACTCCTCCATGAGCGTCATGTGACCTCAGCCTAATTCACTTTGTTTTCACTCACAGTCAAAACAAGGATGGCTATCCATACCCTATGCAACCAACAATAACATTACTTATCAAATAATTCCTTCACACTTCCACCACACCTTTCCAGTCAAATAAATTCACTTTGCCCTGCTGCTGCAGCAGAGGGTAAATAATGGATTTCTGTGCCCTTGCCAGCACTCAGCAAAAACAAAAATTATCAAAAAAATCTTTTGAAAATTCCCCCTGCATTTTCCCAGTCAGTTTATTCACTCTGCCCTGCACCTGCTGTCACAGGGCTTACAGCTGCCACAGCAGGTGCACACAATGCATATTCTCCTCTTCTCCACACCGTGACCTCAGTAGCCTGCCTGCCTGAAACAACAGTCAAGTGTAGTGTTAACTGACTAACTGAACTGACAATGCATGATTTTGTAGTAATTTCAAGTTTTCTGGGCAAAGATTACTCGTTGTCTCTTAAATTGAGCAACATTAGTAGCCATGTCCTTCACCTATGAGAAAGAGCTGGGAATGACACTGAGATGTGTGCAGCACAAGGAGTTCTCAATCTCCATCATCACTGATTAGCTACTGTAGGTCATGTGGTTTGCCAACAGCAAGGACATGATTTGCGTAAGCTCCCTGTAAAACATGTGTCATGATGTCAAAGTGACAAAATATTGAAGGGAAACCAAATTTCTTTAGACCTGCTCCACTGGTACCCAAAATGATGGATTTCTAAATGATTACTGAATGCAAATTTGGCATCGGTTCATACTTACTGCAGAGCATAACATCATCTGCGAACAGGCTCATTTTTGCCAGATACACTTATATGTCACAGATATACTGTACATGCTAAACAAGAGTGGTACCAGGATCAACCCCTGTGGTATGCCACTAGTCACTGCCCTGTCTTCAGAGAATTTACCTTTAAGAAACATCCTTCGGGTTCTACCTATCACCAAGTTTTTGACCCATCTAGTTATTTCTTCACTATACCCAGATCATTCACCTTGGTAACCATTATAAAATGGGTAGAAAATTGCCTTCATTTTGATTGACTAAGAGGTACCATTTGCTGTGTCCTTATCAAGACATATACTGGCAACTAGTACTACTTACATCCACCAAAACAAATCGCACTCTAAAATCAGTGCCCACTATGCCTCTCCCACTGCAGCTGCACAACTGACCACTGATGAAACAGTAATAGCTGCACTGGGAGAGCTCTGCCACCATGACACAAGTCACTGTCTCCAAGGTTCCCCATTTATGTACAATAGGCAATTATGAAATTATTTTCTATCCATTTTAAAAGAAAATGTATTACAGTACAATGCATTGTACCTGTTGTTTTCTTGCCAACGTGGCCATTTCTCCGGTTAGAAATCCACAGCTCTGACTCCTGCTCTTGAAATTCCATCCAGTACAAACAGACTGCTCTCTTTTCCATCTCTGATTTCCAGCACTTCCCCTCAAAATCTGATCTCCAGTCCTCCCCCTCCTCTATTCAGTTAACCTGCAAATGAGTAGTCGTAATAATACTGTAGCACGTTAGCACTGCAATTTAGACAAAACCATTATGTACAGTGGCTGCTGAGGGACACGCTCACTCCCAATGAAGCCGGGTGGCTGCTTCCCCACAAACAAACAAGATTTTGTAGGAATGGAAAATAAGATATAGAAACACAATCAAGAAACATTAGGCAGATTAAAAGGCACAATAATAGACAATAAACTGTCTCTGTATGTCTGTCTCCTGGGAGGGCGGCAGGCATCACGGCAAATGATCACTCCCTCTGAAACCGACCATTCTGTTGCTTACTGCCAGAAAGCTTAAAAAAATAGAAAACAATAATAAAACTACTGTACAGGAAAACTTACAACTGTTTGTATGTGTGTATGGGGAGGGGGATAGACCAACAGACATCACCTCCCTAAAATGTTAAAATAATTTTAAAAGAGAAAAAATAAATTAACTATTTTCTTCTAACCTAAAAGAAAATTGAAACAAAAACATAAATAAATTAAATTCTACTGTTCAAACAGCACATTGCAGTTTGGAACTTACTTTGAAAATTTTCTACCCATTACATTTGTGGAATAAGACACTCCAAGGTGTGGTTTATGGGCTAATAAGAGCACTTTCCAGGGATATGCCGATCGCACAGTGACACCATTACCACGAATGACGGTACAGCGACACAGTGACGTATCACTGTACTGTCACTGCGGGACCCCAGCACTGCTTTCTTAGGGTCTTGCACATGCACCTCAAATCAAGTCCAACTTGGAGTTGATTATATGTAGTATGGGGGTGTGGGTGGCCCCTTAAAGAAAACAAAGTGTTCATGGACGGATTTATGCTGTCTGAAATTGTGGTTGACATAAATCCATCGCTGTAATGTCGATCTATAAAATATTTGTTGAACTGGCATCGTAGAGCTCGTTGCAGCTACTAAAGGCACTCGGTGCAGGTGTCTAGTGCCTCATGACTCTGAGATCCTTGTTAGGGATCCCATTTTTTGGGTTGAGATACTGATGAGTGGAGCTGTGTACCTGATCTGAAATAAAAGTGGAACAGGTGTGGATCTGTTAATAGTGGAATGACTGTCGTTCTGAGTCAAGACTGTGTTTTTACCTCTGAATAGAGATTATCCACAGCATACTCTAGTAGACAGGATATTTGGATGCTGACTCTTGCTTGGGTCTGGGATTGGATGTTTTGTCTAACTCCAAAGAAGAACTGGATTTTATTAAGAGACTCTCCTGGAGAGAACATTTCCTGAATTTGAGGTGTTAAAATTTGGGACTTATGGTTTAAACACTTCCTCTTATGATTTTTGGGCAGTGAGAGTGCCCTAATTATTTCCTTTTTGTCTCCCAGGTAGTGTGAGTGCCTGGGGGCTTTAAATATACATTTTCTTAAACATTTCATTTGGGCAGTGAGACTGCCTGGTTTATTACCAACTCCCAGGTAGTGAGAGTACCTGGGGTCAAAATTTAAATTGTATTTATTGTTGTTTAATTTAATATATTCCCCTTATTAAGTAGATAATATTTAATATTTAATTTTTATGTAGATTTTATTTAAATTTATTTCATTTTAGTTTACTGTTATTTAATTTTCTAGTACTTGGACTCTCTCTGAAGTGGACTCTGTAGGGTGTTACCCTTTCTGGGATCCATAATACCTGTCCATAGATATTGGAGTTTGGACTGACATTTTAAGTTTAGTTATTGTTTATTTTATAGTTTACCTTGGTTCAGGTGGGAGGGAAGTGTGTCTAATTTTAGATTGTTTGTGTGTTGGGATGGTGCATGGATAGGCAGGCAATATTCTCCTTCCAGACTTAGGAACCTCCACCCCTTTGTCTGTCCCTCGCTGACCCCGGAGGTTTATAGGTGTTGTAGGGCTCTGGGGATAGTGAGGAGGACGAGGAGGGAGGCGGGGGCTGGGACTAGTTGTCGAATGGAAAAGAGTGGGCAGATTGGGGTAGTGGGGACAAGGAGATGCCCTGGGGTGAAATGGGCCCAGGAAAGGGGTCCTCCTTGCATGATTCCAATACCCAAGGGCTCTGCCATCCACAGGCAAGTATCGCTGTCTTCCTTGGTCACTCATCCTACTTGCGTGGTGTTATGCAATGCCAGGTCTATTAAGAACAAGACTGCTGTAATTGCAGATCTTGTTGGATCATCTGACCTGACCTGCATCACTGAGACCTGGCTGGATAAAAATGCTGGCCTAGTTTTGGTTTCAGCAGTTCCAGTTGGGTACTCAGTGATACACCACTCGAGGAAGGATCGTAGAGGCAGGGGGGTAGCCATCTGTTATAGATCAGAACTGAGCCTGGTGGAAGTTCCAGTGGGGACCACCAACTCCTTTGAATGTATCCTGGGTGAGGGTGTAGGGTGCAGGATTCTTCTCATCTACCATCCACCAGGAGATGAGAAAGTTTTCCTGCAGGAAGTCACATATTTCATTGTCAGTTTAGCACTGGAATTCCCCAGATGGCTGATCCTGGGGGATTTCAATGCCTGGGTCGATGATGAACTCTCAGAGTTTGGTCAAACCTTCCTCCAGTTAATTAATTTGCTGGGCCTTACACAGGTTATTAACTCCTCAACCCATATTAGAGGGCACTCATTGGACTTGGTGTTCCTCTTGGGGATGGAGATATCCGATTTGGTAGTGGAACCAATTGGCTGGTCTGACCATCATAGCATCTGGTTCAGTTTCTTGGCCCCCCAAATAGGCCTGCCTCTACGGAAATGGTCCAATACCATCCCTTAAGGGGTGTTACCCCAGATGGCCTAATGAAGGTGCTGGACCTATCGGGTGTACCAAGTGAATGCATGGATCCAGGAGATCTAGGTCTTGCTCATAATAAGGTGGTTATAGAGGCCCTGGATTCCATAGCACCTGTTCATGTTTGCCCCCTTACCCTCCATCCAAGGTCTCCGTGGTTTGATGAGTCCTTGAAGGAGCTGAGGAGAGTGGGGTGAAGGCTAGAGCAGAGCTGGTGAAAATCGGGCCTGGATGATGACAAACTTAGATTGATGGACCATTATATGGCCTATCAATCAGGAAGCACCCATACAAAGGCAGAATTCCTGTCTAGGGAGATTGCTGCTGCACAGAACCAACCAGCTCAGCTTTTCTGGATGGTGGACAGACTGTGCAATCCAACCTGTCTCCAGTCTGGAAGAGTCTTGTGGCAAGAATGATGTAACCAGTTTGCTTGATTCTTTGCAGAAAAGGTTGCCACAATCAGGTCCGATATTTGCCTGGCTCACTCTAATGGAATTTGTGATGGTCTGCAGGAGATGTCAGACTCATAGTTTAGCTGGTCTGACTTTAGCCAGCCTGCAATCACTGACATAGTGATGATCATCCAGACATTGCGACCAACCAGTTTTAGTTTGGACCCAGGCCCTACATGCCTCCTGGTAGGTTGTGTTGATGTGATCGTCCCAGTCCTAGCCAAGATAATCTGGAGGTCATTGAAGAGGGGGATCTTCCCAGATTCCCTGAAGGAGGCTGTTGTAAAGCCTCTTCTTAAAAAACCCTCCCTTGACCCTGACTGCTTGGAAAACTACAAACCTGTCTCTAACCTACCCTTTGTGGGTAAGGTTATTGAGAAGGTGGTTGCGTTGCAGCTGGATGGTCATTTGACCAGACACAATGTCTATGATTCTCTCCAGTCTGGATTTAGGAACAGACATAGTACTGAGACGGCCCTTGTATGGGTGCTAAATGATCTCCTAATAACGAGAGCTCAGAAGACACATTCCATCTTGGTCATCCTTGATCTCTCTGTAGCATTTGACACTGTGGACCATATGACATTATTGGAATGCCTGCAGTTTGTCTATGGCCTGTCTGGTACAGTCCTCAGATGGTTTTGATCCTTCCTCGAGGGTAGGACTCAGAAAGCGGTGTCGGGAATTTATTCCTTGGTCCCTCTCCCCTATTCTACGGCGTACCACAGGGCTCCATTCTGTCACCTATGTTGTTCGCCGTGCATATGCTGCCATTAGGAAAGATAATTAGGTGGTATGGTCTGAGTTTTCACTGCTATGCAGATGATACTCAGCTATTCATGTCCTTTGCACCTGGTCAAGATGTGTTCCTCTTGGTATTTAGCAACTGTCTCGCTGAGATCCAGGACTGGATGAGTGCAAGCCAGCTGAGGTTGAACATGGTTAAAACTGAGGTGCTGGTGGTGGACCCTGATATTCGGGAGGTGGGTTTGTTGGCAGGATCACCCTCGGGACTATGTCTTGGGTGTGTGATGCTAACTACCTCAGACCAGGTGTGGAAACTGGACGTTATTATTGACAATGGTTTGACCCTTAAGTCACAGGTGTCAGCTGTTTGCAAAACCTCTTTTTACCATCTGAGGAATACCGCCCAGGTGAAACACCTAGTTTCTCCTTAAGATCTTTCAACTTTTGTCCATGCCTTCATTACCTCTCGCCTTAGCTATTGCAATGCCCTATACCTAGGGCTACCAAGGGTTGACGTCTGCCACCTTCAGCTAGTGCAGAATGCTGCAGCCAGGCTATTGACTGGTACAGCTAGAACCAGCCATAGAACGCCTGTGCTCCATGGACTGCACTGGCTTCCAGTGCGGTGGATGATCACCTTCAAGGTTGGTTTACTAACCTATAAAGCTCTACATGACCAGGGACCTAGCTATTTGCAAGATCTTCTTCATCCCTACTGCCCCCTCCATCCTCTCCGATCCACCGACAAGGGATTGCTAGAGATTCCCAAGGTTCGCTTAAAAACATCTGGAGCCTGCTCTTTTAGTTTCGTGGTCCCAACCCTGTGGAATTCTCTACCTTGTTGGATATGAGGTTGCCTGACCATCCAAGAGTTTAAAACTGCACTCAAGACTTATTTGTTTGAGACTGCATATGGTGATTTTAGTGAGTATTAATTTATAGTGAATGTATATATAAGGTTTCATTTAAATCAGTAATTATGTTTGTATGTCTGTATTAATTATGGTATGTACATGTGCCTTGGTTAAAGAAAGGCACCTTTTACAAATAAATTATGATTGATATGATTGATTGATTGATTATGCATCTGGGGCATGCTCTTATCAGCCAATAAACTACACCTCATTGTGTCTTATTCCTTACATAACATATGTGGAAATCCAGGTATAGTATATCAACTGCCTGGTCCATTTGTCTTTTTTATCACTACATTAAAAAATGTAATTTCACAAACCTGTAAACACAATGGTAGTGCTACCTCTCATTATGTCAGAGACCCAAGTTTGGGAATGAGCTTGAAATATTGGGGACTGGCCAGATGGAAACCTGTTAATTAAGTTAGCCTGACATGACCAGCCATTACAGAATCCATGCTGACTCACATCCATTAAGGCCCTATATTCTAAGAATGTGACTATCCCCTCTTTAATAATTGTCTCCAGAAGTTTCCTCACTATCAATCTCAGGCTCACTGACTGTAGTTTCCCTGATTTCCCCTATCTCCCTTTTTGTGTAAGGGAACCACTGAATGTTTACAACTGTCCAGTTCTCAGACACTACAACTGTTGTGACTGCTTCTCCAAAGAGAACTATCCACGGCTATACCAGCGCCTGCCTAGTTTTCTTAAGGATGAGTCCAACTGGGACAGGTAATTTCTTAGTTTTTAGGTTCCCCAGAACCTTTAGTTCCATTGTTTTCCTCCCATTTCAGATCTGTCCCTGTATCCTCTTTGAATTTTCTCTTATTTATAGGCAGTGGACCTGCCTACCCAACTGTGAACACCAGACAAATGCATTCATTCAGTATTCCTGCCTTCACCACATCACCCCCTGTACTCAGCCCTTCCTTCTTTATCCTAGAGTACGTTTTCCTTGTATTTTTCCTTTCAATAATATGAAGAAGCCACCAAAAGAATGCCATTTGGTCCATCTAGCCTGCTTGTATTGCAGGGTCCATAGCTTCAGCTACTAACCCTGCCCCTCCACTCCTCCCATCTTTTCCATCCTCCCTGCCCATGATCATTACCTTTCCCATATGCCTATCCCAGCCTCTCTTGAAGCTGCCCACCATTTTCAACAACAAACTCTTCCTTCAGTGCATCACAAGTGTCCACCACCATCTCTGTGAATAAGTGCTTCCTGACCTCCCTCCTAAATCATCCCCCCTCCAGCTTAAGACTGTGCCCCCTCATGTTACGGCTCACACATATCTTAAAGAGACCCTCCTTATCCACTTTATTTATCCCTTTGAAGTACCTGAAGGTTTCAATCATGTCCCCCTTCTCTCTGGCTCCTGTCCTCCAGAGAGTACATGTCCAGTGCCCACAACCTTTCCTCATATGCCTTACCCTGCTGACCAACTGTCATCATTGTGGCCCTCTTCTGGACCTTCTCCAGCAGGTCAATGTACCTTGTGAGGTGTGGGCACCAGTACTAAACTCCATACTCTAGATGTGGACTTACCAGTGACCTGTACAAGAGCAGTATAACCTCCTCTGTCCTTTAGCTATGCATCCCAGCATCTTGTTTGTCCTTGCTGTGGCTTTCTTGCACTGCATGAAGTATTTCAGGTCACTAGTGATCATCACTCCCAGATCCTTCTCCACCTATGATGCAGATACCTGGACTCCACCCTGGGATTCTTGGCTACAATGTGCATAACTTTGCATTTCTTGGCATTGAAGCCAAGCTGTCAGATCCTGGATCAACTCGTCATCTTTTCCAGATTGTACAGCAGGTCCTGTATCCCTTTAATTGTGTCCATTTTCCTGCAGCGCTTGAAGTCATCCATGAATGGGCATATTTTGCCCTTAATACCATCCCCAATATCATTGATGAAGACATTGAACAACACAGGCCCCATCACTGAGCCCTGCGGGACCTCACTGATGACTTCTCTGGTACCAGATAACTCTCCCCTCACAACCACCCTCCGGGTTCTGTCCCTCACCCAGTTTTCCACCCATCTGGTCATCTTCTCCCCAACCCTGAGATCCACCAACTTCCTCATTAACCCTTTCTGGGGCACAGAGTCAAAGGCCTTGCTGCAATCCAGATAGAGAATGTCTACCACTCGCCCTTGTCTACTCTCTCTTAGTGACCCAGTCAAAGAAGTCAATCAGATTAATTTGACAAGATATCCCCACCATGAACCTGTGTTGCCTTGCATCCTGGAGACCATCCTCCTCTAGATATTCTACCAACCTTTCCTTAAGTATTGTCTCTGTGAGCTTGCACATGATTGAGGTCAGACCTCAAATTGAATAATGTATCTGAAGAAGGATTTTTCTATTGCCTTCACCCTTTCCACTAGTCTTAGTTCTGCCTTTGCCTCTTTGATGAACGTTTTACTTATGCCCAGTTAATCATTATAACGCTGCTTGTTTCCCTCACTGTGTTCCTTCTTATAAGCTCTAAACAACTCCCTTTTTGTTCTACCTTACCTGCCCAGCCATACGGGTTTTTTACATTTTTTGAAGTTTTTATAGTCCTGATGCTGGTGTTAGGTGGCTCCTGTAATATACTTCTTTAACACAGCCTTTGTCCCTATCAGACCTTTGATCTTAAGGAAGCCCTTGAGTTTTTCCAATTTTTTCTACTTTAAGTTCCTGAAATGTGCTTTCCTGATGTCTGTCATCCATGTGTCACTGACCATGTTTTGCAACCCCAGCTTTATACTTAATTTCATAATGCAGTCATAACTCTGGTTAATTGGAGGCCTCCAATCCAATGTCTCTAATAATTTTCTGATTGGACATCACCAGCTCTATACTTCCTCCTCCTCTTGTAGCCTTAGTTATCAGTAGAGTGATGAAGCATTCCTGACTGATATCCCCAAATCATTGCCCTTTTCAATGCATAGAAGCCATTGTCACTCCTACCCCCTGTCTATGTCTGGAATTAGAAGTCACCCATTAGCACAATTTCTCCCAATCCCACCACTTTCCATTTCTCCCTTTCCAGAGCATTATCCATTTCATGCATTTGATCTGGAAGCCAGTATACAATCTCTACTCTGTTCTTCCTCCTCCCTCCCTCCCCTCTCCTGAATCAACAGGGAGTCTACCCCATCCCTCCCTTGACTGGGATATTATTGTGTACTCTTATTATCTTAAATGTAAGATTGATTAACATTTGTTGTCTTAAAATGTTTTAGATACCTCCAAATGACCCAGCCTCTGTTAAAATAACCTAGGTTCACCTGCACTGTGCTTATATTTGCACATTCCCCTTTAGACATACAGGGTTTTTGCTGTAAACTCATTTATCATATTACAGAATGTTCTGTTTACAGCATTGTATTAAATATTATATACAGTTTGTGAATATAATTATTCCATTTGATCTCCCTGTTCCCTCCCTCCACTTTGCATCTAGAAATGAGCCTCCTGGTCTCTGTTTGTTTAACTGGTAAAATATATTTTAAATAAAATAAATCTTCCATCAATGCCACCACTGTGTTTTCCCTGTCCTTTCTGATGGGCTTGTACCACAGAACATTTAGGTCCCAGCAGAATGTCCACTATTTCCTCTGCAGCAATCAATGTCTGCACTTCATCCATCTTTTTGTTTTACCCAGACCTCTGTTGTTTGTGTACATAACCTTCCATTTGTCTACCCATTTCTAGTTTTCCTTCATTCCCCCATCAATTGCCTTTCCCCTTTTCTCTACCACCCTAATAGTTCCTACCTTGCTGCTTGCTTACAGGTGCAACAATGCTCCAACAGCAATCCCATTGTGGTCTGTGTGTCTTAATACAGCCCTCATCTTATCTTGTTTTAATTCCTTCTAATATAAATATTTAAGTTCTGCCCCAGCAAATTGGTGCCCCCTCTGCCCATGTGTAGATGGTGTCTTTCAAACAGCCTTTAATCATCCCAGAAGTAACCCAAATCCCCTAAAAATCTGAACTGCTCTCTCCACACCAACATTTTAGCCACCTTCTAATCTTCAGAATAATGGCATGTCTGCTAGTTGCTGCTCATTGCACCTGTAGTACCCATTTGAAGGCTACAATACCTACAATTTCTCTCAGCCAATAACCTAGTTCTTGGAACCATTCCTTAAACTGATCTACATTGCAGTTAATCAGGTCTTCTTAGGTGAATCACAATGTCAGAATTCCTCCTTGTACCCTATTCAAATTTGCAAGATGTTGAAGTACCTTTACAGATGTCTGCCTGGGGAGGAATACGACAAAAATGTCCCCTGATATTGCACCACTGTCCACTCTTCCAGTCTCTCTCACTACACCCATCACCTTGTTACTGTCCATCCTGCACTTGATTTCCACCCTACCACTTGATTCATCACCCCTGGATGAAGCTTCCTCCCTGGGTATATAGTCTGCATCTGTGAAGCTTGGCTCAAAACCTCATGCCTCTACTGCCAGACTGGCAAAACACTATCAAGTATACACACCTTGGAACACTATCCTGTTCAAAGCAACCCACCTCCTCTATTCCCTACAACAGTTCATCCCCCAAAGTGTACCTTTAGGGTCCTCTGAGGTGATGTAACCAGCAGTTCCCTGAGATCTGTATGTGTGAACTCCCCTCAGGTGCTGAACCTCAGCTATGAGGGGGACAACTTCTGCTATAAGTATCTTATATCTCCTACACATCTGCCCCCATCTTCCAGCATACTCTTGGAATAGGTCATGCAACATCTCCTGAACTGATTACCTTCCCCACATCCCTACCTTCCTAAACATGGTAACAGTGGCTGCTGAATCTACTGGCTAGATATGAGAACCTTTAATCAGTGCTCCCTGCACCCTTTATATATAAAATAGACCACATTATATAATACTTTTAAATTGCAAATAGGAAGTAAAAGTATTTTTAATTCATGTGTCACAGTATTGCTTAATTGGTGGATGAAATAAAGGGTAATGACAAAAGTTGTATCATAGTTTTGCTTTATTTGAGACATTTGAACATCTAAAACAGTTGACTATGCTGCTAAAAAATATCATCTCTGAGTAGCTGTTACTGTTTCTCTCAGCAGAAACATTTGTTTACTTGATTCATGCTATTTTGATTCTTGATGGTACTCTGATGTAGATGGCATGTTGTATGTTTGTTTGATTTTTGTGTAACCTGTTCTGTATGAACATAAGGTACCCACTGCAAAGGAGAGCAAGTGCTTAGTAAGGATTTATATCTTAAAGAATCAAGGTTTGGGGCATTTAGATGCCTCTGTAGTAATTTTATTTTCTGTTATTTGTTTATTTAATTACCTTTTCATCATTTTATTTGTATTTTGCCAACTACTAGTAAAAAGAATCTAATGAAATTCTTGTATTATGATGTCAGAAAATCTCTACTGACAAGGCTGGCAGTGCATTTCAGTGGGAGACTGCAAACCTGTTTTCAGAATTTTATAGAAAATAACACCTAGTGCCACTGAAATATTATATAGTTAATTGAAATATGAGATTTTTGATAACCTGTGATCTTTTGTTATAATTTAGCAGGTGAGATTTTCTTCATAACCAGATTTTACCTGGAGAGAAGAAAAGAAAGACCAATTACTGTTTTAAAAAAATGTAAAATCATACAGATGTACTACAATAGTGCAAACATATAAACAATAAAGTTTGCTATTTAAAGACGTATCTATTGCTTTTAAAAAAGACAGAAAACATATTTGGGTTCCAACTGGAACACATTGGGATCATAAGTAGTTGGTATTTTCTGCCATCACTATACCAGAATTCTATTGAATTCCTTTTTACTTGCAAGGTGAACAGCAAAGGTGAAACCTCGCCTATTTTACTGCACTAATATTTTATTATAAAAGGTAGAAAGTAATTACTAACACATCAAAATATAATAAATAAAATAATCAGTTGTCTAATTATTAGAAGTAAATACTTGCTCTTTAACCTTTGAGTAAAACAACATGACATTTATAAAAATGAAATTTAATAGTATGTGGCATCAAATATCTCAAAAGAAAATGTGAAAATCCGTTCTTTATTTTAAGTCTTTGGATGACCGTTATGTACATAGCCTGCATTCATTTAAATTTGACATTGGTTGTTATCTTAACTGGGTATATCTTTAAAAGCTATACACTCAGGGAATCTATTGAGCTACACCTTACATGCTATATGATGCCTACATCTCTATTATTTTCAGGAAATTATTACAAAGATTACAAACACACTGTAAAACTGACACACTTGTTGTATGCTATAGATTGAAATGCCCTTCTTCTTAGCACAGACTAATTCAGATGACTTATAGAATCATTATCCTGACCGTTAGCACATCCTAGTAGTTAGCAGTTCAGGTCCGGATCACAAACAGGCACATTCAGTGAACAGTTTCTGTAATTTCAAAGTATTTGAATTCTGTACTGGGAAGAAAAGCAGCTGCCACCAAATGATTCAATAATATAACCTGTGCTCAACATTTCCACTGACAGGATGAGTATAGTTAATGCTCAGGCTAGACAGACAGTCTGAAAACATGTAAAGATGAAGGTCTTCAGGGGAACTGCAGTACCTAGTAATTTATTTGTCATCTTTTAGTTGTGCATTATATTCAGAATCTTTATGTTTGTACCATGTTATGCTTAAGTGTTCTTTCCAAAACCTAGAGCTGTCATGGCCCATTGAAAACTGCAGACTCTAATTAATACAGGATGAGAGCACCTTGACAAATGTTCTCTAGCTTGCACAAAGTAAAACACATCAGTCAATAACAATGTGGGGAATTGCTTTTTTAAATGACTGAAGCTTTGTACAGAAACCTTTACTTTTCTCAAAAACATTTTAAAAGGAAGATTTCTAACAAATATTCTAACAATGAAACATAGAAGTTGATGGCAGATAGGGACCACAAGGCCCTTCCAGTCTGCTCATTTTTTTCTACCTTATGTATGTACCATAGGTCTGTACTCTGTCAATGGTCTATCTATTCATACTCATCTGTATTGCTCCCTTATGCCTATCCCATGCCTGTTTGAAGCCCTGCACTGTATTCTTATCCACCACTTTCTGAGGTAGGCTGTTCCATGCATCCAACACCCTTTCTGTGAAAAATTAACTTCCTCACATTACCCTTTAATTGTCCTCCCTCTAATCTTATGTTGTGTCCTCTTGTTCTGCTATTTTCTTATACTGAAATATGTTAGACTCTTTCACCTTGTTAATGCCCTTCAGAAATCAAGTTGTTCTCATTTACAAACTGTGTTTTTTTTTTCTTAATACCCTATGGGCCAGATTATCCTTTAATCCATCCATAAACTTTGCTTGCCATGCCTAATGGAATGCTCATCACTGGCCTAGAGATACCCACCACCTATCTCTTCATATAATATCCTGAATACACTTCTTGGACTGGGACCATAGATACAAAGCGAGAGCCAGGCAGATCATTCCTGACCAAAGAGGGAGGCATGGGATGCACTATAGAAGTGCATGGGTCCCATCTGGGTAGGAGAACATAGCCAGCATGTCTGCCTGAGTGCCACTTTCGTTCAGACTATTTTTAATTCCCTGATGCTCCTAGTGGTGGCACAAGATGGAAGGTTTATGGCCAGGCTAGATACAATTGCTAAGTTCTGCTTTATTGAATTCATGGATTTTTTGAAATTTTATGGAAAGAAAACAAATGGATGTCTTAAGATTTCCATGGAGCCCAACCCAGACACATATTTCTGGACAGTATATAAAGTGACTGGTGGTGGTAGTGGGTATCTGGTGACAAGTGATAACTGTTCCTTAATGCTTAGTAACCAGGGTTTATGAATGTGCTGAAGAACAGCCTATTCTAAAGGAAATTTGAAAAAAAAAATGGCAAGTAAATAAAACTTTAGTTGAAAAGGGGACAACTCATTGACTGAAGTAAAGTATTCTTATATTAGAATCCTTTACTTAAATTTTACCAGGCTACCACAGATGTTGACAACTACTATGCCTGCCATGAGGGTAAAATAAAGTTGAGGGTCCTGGGTCATTAAACTCCTGGATGGGGGCTTTGTATCCAAGATTTAAATAATTGTGCAGTATTCTCTCAGAGAAAGGTTAAAGTAGGCCCAGTCTGAACTGTAGTACCACCCCCTGGAATACATTACCTCCACACAGTATAAACCCCACCCCTGGATCTACAAAAAACAAAAATTTTCCATAAATTACAATTTTTACCACTCTATTAATAACATGTTCATGGACAGTAACTGCAAACAAATAATACAGGCTTTATTATGGTACCTGGTTCAGGTTCTAGAGGAAAATAAAAACATTAAGTCCATGAGGTAGCAGAATAATTGTTCACTTGTGTGGCTGGTGTTCTGTTGCCTTGCCAGGTACAGACAAATATTAGATGTAATGCTTCCCCCAGGCTGTACTTCCAATGCTGTTATAGGCACAGCCAACTATATACAGTAGATATGTCTATGGATATAGATATACATATAAATATACATATACATATAGTTACAGATATATGTGCTATATATTGAATACAGTTTGCAAGCTTCTGGCTGTATTCTACACCCACACCAATCACCACACACTCAAATTGTGACTCATGTTGTTCCAATCTTTAAGAAGGGTGACAGGTCAGATTACAAAAATTACAGACCCGTAAGCCTGACTTCAATCATTGGGAAATTATTGGAAGCTATAGTTAAGAATGAATTAGAGTAGTTTATTGACACTAATGGTCTGAATGATCTGCTTCAACATGGGTTCAGCAAAAACAGATCCTGTTTGACTATAACTAACCTCCTGCATTTCTTTGGACCGGTTGGCTTGGCTCTGGAATTAGGCATCCCAGTTTATGTACTGTATGTAGATTTTGCCAATGTGTTTGACATGGCATTGCATTGAGATTAATTAATACATTATTTGAAATGAGAATTAACAATATTTTAAGATGAATAATTTCTTGGTTTGTTGATAAAAGACAGAGGGTATGCATAAGGGGTCATTATTCTAAATGGGAGGTTGTGGACAGTGTTGTCCCTCAAAGGTTTGTTTTGGGCCCAATGTTATTTAATATCTTTGTCTCCTCCAAAAAAATTGTACAGGTAATGCTTGGCTTTTCAAGTTCACTGATGATGTTAAACTAGAATCAATTGTCAACAGATATGAAGATGTCACTAATTTTTAGCAGGAAATTAACATTAATGTTGATTGGGCCTTAAACAAAAAAAAACTAAAATGTAATGTAGAGAAATGTAAAAGTATGCACTTTGGGAGCAAAAATATTAAGGCAAATTACTTTTTCTATGGAAAAGAACAATTAACTACAAGAGGTAGAAAAGGACGTAGGGGTATTGGTAACAGATAGGCTGAATTT
Source organism: Neoceratodus forsteri (assembly GCA_016271365.2). Classification (NCBI taxonomy): domain Eukaryota; kingdom Metazoa; phylum Chordata; order Ceratodontiformes; family Ceratodontidae; genus Neoceratodus; species Neoceratodus forsteri. The sequence goes on along the minus strand of CM028135.1, from coordinate 555,757,558 downwards.
TGACACTCAGTGTAAAAATGTTTTAAGCAAAGGAAATAGAATCATTCACTGTATTAAAAGACACATCAGGAGTAGAGAATGAGAGGTGTTGATGCCTCTATATACTTCTCTGGTCAGGCCGCACATGGAGTATTGCATGCAGTTCTGGGCACAACATAGTAATGGAGATTAGGGGACTGGAAGGTGTTCAGAGAAGATCGACTAAACTGGTCTTGAATATCAAACATCTACCATATGAGGATAGACTGAGGGAACCAGGGATGTACTCCTTACAATATAGGAGATTATGAGGGGACCTTTGCTTAGTATATAGAGGATATGGTAACAGAGATTTGTTGGAATGTGTTGGATTGGAAGCTAGAGAAATCTGTAGAGATACTGGGGGACATGATCTGTTACTAAAAGATGAAAATTACAAAAATAATCTAATGGGAGTGTGGATCAACCAGAAAGTTGATTTCACATGGAATAGTCTACTTAGTAAAGTAACAAATAGTTCCAGCATTAGCATTTTCAAGTAATCACTTGATGTAGTTTTGATGAAAGGGGAGGCATTAAGATTGGCTTAAACTGAATAAAAAGTCACAAAGGCTAACACTAATTGAATTAAAATGATCTAATGAATCCTATGAAAATTCCATGTGCCTGAATTGTACAGTTCAGGCTTGACTGCCCCCCCCCCCCCACACTGGTACCAACTGTATTCAACCTCTTAATAATGGGAACTCCTCATAAAGTGTATAGCAATTATTGGGTTCCCAGATGTAAAGGCTGGGTAGGACCATAGGCTGTCATTGCCAATGATGATGCAGTAGTGCACATAAAGTTTTAAACAACTTTTATTATGGCTGGCCCACTGGCACAGTGGTAGGATTAATGCCTGTGACCCCAACACCCAGGGTTTGGAAATGTACCTAAGGAGTTAGAGGGATGGACAAGGACAGGAGAATTGAGCATCCCATGGACTATGTTCCTCCTAAGGGGGGGGGGAGTTTTCAGTGCTAGATCAACCCCTGGCAGAGGCCAGAGGGAGCAGCTTCCAAAGCTAAGAGGTAGAGGAGGTATGCTGGACATCGGCACTTTTGTGCATTACATCATTGCAGGTCACAGCTCCCGGGAAGCAACTTCAGAAAGAATGGTGGCTGGCCTCATTGATGACATCCCACTTTTCCAGCCCTACTGTGCCCTCAAAACTTGGTTGGTGATTGAGTACAGTCCTCCATTGGGTACAACCTGACTTCACAGCCCTGCCTTGGAGGGTAAGCCAGGGGAGACCTCCAGCAGTTCAAGGGTATGTTGGGAACTAATTTCAGGCTCCATCAGGGTGCACCTACTCAGCATCCCTGCCCAGAAGGGCAAGCCTTGAAGGACCACCACTGAGGTAAGTCCAGTGGGTGAGTGTGAGCCAAGGGGAGTGGGGGCTGAGCAACCAGGGTCCCAGCACCAAAAAGAAAAGAAAAAAAAAACATTTTTTACTTGGCTACACCAAAGATCAACATTAAACCCCAGCTGGGTATTTGATCTCCTAGCTGGATGGCCTAGTCCACTAAATGGTTTCCCAAATTAACTAACAATGAAAAAGACTGTGCTGCAGGGATAAGGTCTGGAATTAGTCATGGTTCCCAGTCCTGTGGAATCTATCTTTTAACACAGGGTGTAGTGGCACAGCAGCAGTGGGTCCCTTATCTAGGTATAGTAGTTCAGCTTCTTTTTTGATGCAGACCTCTGTGACAGTGTGCACAATGACTGTCCACAGACTTAGGATTTCCTCCTCTCTGTATATACTGGAAGACCTCTCCATCAGAACTAGCAGGCGCAGTTTCATTCTATGGAGCCTGACCATTTCAGACCAATACACTACGTCCTTGTATCAAGTCCCTTTGTGTACTCTGAAAACCAGTTTCTGGCAGTGGTAACGGCTGGGTAGCTCCCCAGATATACTGCAGACCTACTCTCTGCCACCAGATTAAGGCTACAGTGCAAACTCTTTGTGACTTACTGCAAACAAATATGTCTCTCCTGGCATCTTGTTTCATGACTCTTTAGGCTGCACTATGCAGCATGCAATTAACACCATTGTTTTGGTGTAGGAAATCTGCTCGGCTGTGGCACATGTGTGGACTGTCTCCTTCATCTATCTTCTGCATTTCCCTCCAGTATGACTCCTACAGTACCCACACAGACACTGATAATGTTCCCAACAGCCTCTACTGTTCAGTAGGATAATCCAGCAATCAGTTGGTCAATGGCATAGTCAGTCACTCTTTGCACTGTTGAAGGTCTGTCACTTGATCAAAGACTGGCCACACAAGTTGTGCCTGAATCAGTTAAGTCATCCTGTGTTCCACAAGCTCTTCTGCTTCCCTTGGCAGATTCAAGTATCTGATTGGCTACTGTGATGACCACAGGCCCCAGTTCCTGTGGTGGTGAGAGTCAGGTGTGAAGAAGATGACAGTGCCCTTTCTGTTGCTCCCAAAGTCTTAATTTTGTTAAGATTCCTGCCTTTGCAACAGTGATCTGTACCTCATCCATGTTGTGTGTAGCTGAGTAAGTATCCAATTTAGTCAGGATAATGATCAGGAAATCAGGTGGCTGATCAGTGGATTCCTGGGTCCTGAACATGCAATCACTCTCCTTTTGTCAGCAGCAGGTAGCTGGTTTAGTATACAACACACACAGCTTTGCTTTAATGTTGTAGCACACCAAAGACTGCAGCTCTTCTCACTTGTTCCCTCTCCAGCCCCCAACAGCAGTAAGAGTCTGTCAGGGCTGGAGGTGAGTGCAAATGTGCAAATGCAGCAACAGTGGCAACTGGTGGCATGGAGTGAACTTCAAGGGCCCCAAAAGATAAGATCTACATGGGGGGGGGTACACTCTTCTCCATCTGAATGCTTGATGTCCACATCATGTCTGCTGGCCAAGTTCAAACATAAAGAGACTGATATATTTGCATTGCAATTTTTCTTATTAAATTAATCCTCTCTAGCATACTATAGGTCAACAAATACAGTAGATAACATCTTGGCTAGACCAATAGGTTCCCATCTAAATGGTTCATTATGCCCAAATAAATCACATGTTTTACCAGGGGTTGCACTGGGGCATTAAGGAAATCTATACAGCTGTGCAAGTGTCTGGAAATTCCACCAGTGTTGTGCCCCATGGCAAATATCTGGGTGTAACATATACACCTCTGAGAACTATGTTCATAGGCAGGTCATTGGAGACATCCAGAGAGTCATTGGTTAACTTGATAAATGGCTTGATGACTTTCAAAATGACAAACTGACACTTTTAGATAGATAGAGAGAGAGAGAGAGAGAGAGAGACAGACAGACAGACAGACAGACAGACAGATAGATAGATAGATAGATAGATAGATAGAAACTTTATTTATAAAGCACTTCTCCATGGAAGTTCGAAGCGTTGCACACATATTTAAAGGGACACTGTCAACTCCCTTAGGTCTCAAAGTGTCCCTAGTTTGAAAAACACATTTTATGATTGCCAACATTCTGTAAATATTGTTGATGTAGCTGGTAGTTTGATTCTGACTCTTATTTTCTTTACAAAAGTAAAAAACAGACTGCCCAACATACTGGTGTTATCACACCAAAGCAGGTTTGTTTACATTCCTTGACCAACTCCAAATGCATCTTTCCTGGACTTGGGAAAACCCACAAAACAGTCTAACTCCTCATGATGCATTGGGAGATTAGGAGATTACTGTCTTATGAGTGACTGCACTGTTTGTGTGTGTTTCTAATGCTCAGGACATATGCAGTAAGAACAGAACCAGGATTGTAAACAAAAACAAGGTTGTTTATAAATATACATTGCCATGCATTTCAGTTCTACTGAACTAGGACACAGACAAAACAAACAGCAACATCAGTGAGTTTTAGAGAGGGTAAGCAATCATAAAATGTGGGGTTTCAACTAGAAATAATATGATGAAAAACAGGTTGACAGTGTCCCTTTAAAACATTTCTTCAATAAATCTTCACTTTTACTTGGAATCCCGATGGTACTTTCAAGCCTGCTTGACTGGTAAAAAATTATCGACATTTCATATGGGCTCCCCATCTTCCTCAGGCTCCAGTGGTCCTTCATCTCCCTCCTCAATGGAAATATCTTTGGCTATGGTGCATTTATCTGAAGGCATGTATAGCACTGCATTAGGGTTCTGCTGAAAAGCTGGACTCCTTAAGTGGTATGACTTCAAAGGTAGCAGGCAGATCAGGGAGTTGACTAGGAATATCCACAGTAGAATAATAATTCACAAAAATCTGACTCCGCATCTAATGGTACATGAGCCTTGTTTTACAGATCTGTGATGCCTGTGTTATCTTACATGTTCTGTTACATCTGTATATGGCAGATCTCATTACTGGTGGTTTTTGGAGGTTACAGTACATACTGTACTTTCAGCAATAGCACTGAAGGTCAATTTTCTGTTTGGCAAAAAGTAACTTTAATGAATGCTTTTGGTTCCAGTCTAGTCTCCTTTATTATGTACCTTCTAAACAGGCAGATCCTGCAATTGCTCTACATTGATGTAAACAGCGTTTCTCCATTTGTCATTGAGTTTGTGTTTGCTGATCAAACACAAATTCCTCATACATACTCTGTCTCCTTACAACAACTCTTTGGCCTTGACCTCCTTGTCATAATGGTCCTTATTGACTTGATTCTGTTTGGCAGCTACGCTTGAAGCCAACTTGTAGATAGAATTCAGTTGATCCTTTAGCCAGTGGACATACTGTAGATATGTCACTGGGCAGACTCAGTTGGCATAAACACAAAAGCAAAGATACACAGGTAAATTAGTCACTTTTCCAAACACTGGGAAACAGGGTGAGTACCCTTTGGCATTATTTTTGTACAGCTGTATGCGTGAACCAGGGAGCTCCTCTGTTGGCTCAGCTTAGCCTTTTCCTTCAGATCCAATGTGCCTAGCATGTTTATCATCATTCTGTTGAACCGTTTGGGTTGGGGACCATCAAGAGTATGGTACATGGTAGTTCTGAACCTTCATTTACTCCAGAAGGACACCAGTTCATTAACAAGTAAATTTTAGAAATCTCACCTTTGATTCAAATGGATCCAGTCTGGTGCGCCATAAAGAACACAATGACCAGGCAGGAAGGGAGGAGGAGTGGCACTGTATGTGAAAAATGACATAAGGACCACACAGATCCAGGAGGAACAAAATGGGGGAGAGATACTGTGGGTTAAGCTGGAAAGGAAAATGGGGCCAGCCATCCGCATAGGTGTGGTCTATAGACCACCAGCCCAGGAGGAAGAAACAGATAGGGAGCTGATGCTAGCCATCAAGGATGGCAGACAAGGAGTGGTGGTACTGGTTGGAGACTTCAATATACCAGGCGTGGACTGAAGCATCCCAGCAGCAGCATCAACTAGGAGCAGATTTATCCTGGACTCCCTTCAGGGTGCCTTCCTCAAGCAACTGGTCATGGAACCAACTCGGCAGAAGGCAATACTGGAACTTGTGCTCACAAATGGAGACAGTGTGATGGGGGTAACAGTGGGGGAGCACCTGGGTAACAGTGACCACCAGTCATTGTGGTTTGAAATCACAGAAAGAGCAGAACCAAACCACACAAAAACACGTATCCTGGATTTGAGGGGCAGACTTTGGGAAAATGGGGAGATGCTTGAAAGAGGCATTAAGGGAATGGGACAGGAATCAGGGATTGAGGAACAGTGGGCAGTATTTAAAATGGGGATTATAAGAACAACAGAATTATGCATTAAGTAGGTTAGCAAGAGGAAAAGAAAGAGGAGACCATTATGGTTTTCAAAGAGGTAGCATGAAAGTGAAAGCCAAAAAGATTGCATTCAGGCAATACAAAAGACACAGGCAGAAGGGGATAGGGAGAAGTACCAGGAGAAACAAAGGAGGCAGGAAGTCAGTAAGGAAGCCAAAGCTCAGACAGAAGAACACATTGCAAAATCAGTGGTTAAAGGGGACAAAACCTTTTACAGGTACATAAGTGAAAAAAGAAGGACAAAGGGAGGGATAGTGAGACTGAAGGGGAGGATGGAGCGCGTGGAGGATGACAACAGTAAAGCTGACATATTGAACAGGTATTTCTGCTCAGTCTTTACTAAGGAAGAGGGGATAATGGGTCTGAAGGAGTACAAGGGGTGAGAATGGTGCAGAAATGGACACAAGTCCCTTACACGAGAAAGGTCCTGAAGGAACTGGAAGTAATAAGAGCTGATAAAGCAATGGGGCCAGATGGGGTGCACCCAGGGTCCTTAAAGAACTAAGAGGTGGTGGCTGAACCTCTGGCTATCCTGTTCAGCCAATCACTGGAAACAAGGGAGGTACCCAAAGACTGGAGGACAGCAGATGTAGTCCCCTTATACAAAAGTGGGAACAAGAGGAAGCAGGGAACTACAGACCAGTCAGCCTCACCTCGGTAGTGGGAAAGATCATGGAAACACTACTGAAGGAGAGATTGGTGGAACATCTGGTTGTCAATGGACTACAGGACCCAAGGCAGCATGGTTTCACCAGGGGGAGGTCATGTCAGACCAACCTCATTGAATTTTTTGACTGGGTGACTAGGGAGGTGGATCAGGGGAGGGCAGTGGACATGGCCTATCTGGACTTCAGCAAGGCCTTTGACACTGTGCCACATAGAAGACTATTACACAAACTGGGGAATATGGGTGTGGGCAGGACAGTAGTGTGGTGGGTAGGTAACTGGCTGGGTGGCAGGACACAGAGGGTGGTGGTAAATGGCTGTCACTCCACAGAGGAAGAGTGGCCAGTGGGTACCACAGGGATCAGTGCTGGGACTGGTCCTATTCAACATCTTCATCAGTGACATTGCACAGGATATAGAAGGCAGAATTTCACTGTTCGCTGATGACACAAAGCTCTGTAACAGAGGAGACACACCAGAGGGTGTAGACAGAATGAGAAGGACCTGCAGAACTTGAAGAATGGTCAAGGGTTTGGCAGTTGAGGTTCAATGCAAAGAAGTGCAAGATAATGCATATGGGGCACAAAACCCTGGCACAATATATCAGTTGGGGGGTGAGGATATAGCATGCACCGAGCAGGAAAGGGATCTTGGGGTTGTCATCTCTGATGACCTCAAGGTAGGAAACAGTGTGACAAGGCATCAGGTAAAGCAAATAGGATGCTGGGATGTATAGGCAGGGGCATCACCAGCAGGAAAGGGAGGTCATAATTCCGCTATACAAGACACTAGTGAGGCCCCACCTGGAGTACAGTGTACAGTTCTGGAGACCATACCTACGTAAGGACATAGACAGGGTAGAGAAGGTTCAGAGGAGGGCAACAAAGATGGTGCATGGGTTGCATCACAAGTCCTATGAAGACAGGTTGAAGGAACTGAACATGTACTCCCTGGAGGAGAGGAGGAGAGAGGGATATGATAGAGACATACAAGTATCTTACAGGGAGGAACAGGTGCAGGAAAACACTATTTTAAGAAAAAAGATGTTTCAGGACTAGAGGGCATGGGATGAAGTTGGAGGAGGGCGATTCAGAGGAAACATGAGAAAGAATTTCTTCACAGAACGGTGGTGGACAAGTGGAACACCCTGCCAGAGGAAGTGGTGGGGGATGAAACAATCACGGGATTTAAGAATGCATGGGATAGACATAAAGGAATTCTAGAGGTCAGGGGTAAGGGGAAATAGACTTCTAGGAAAACAAACTGAACTTACAAGCTCAAATGGGCAGACTAGGTGGGCCATAGGCCCTTATCTGCTGACACTGTCTATGTATCTATGTATGTATCTATGTATGTACCAGTGAGTAAATCAGCTGCAGTACACTCCAGTGTCACTCATACAGAAGCCACTCAGATGGAAAAAGACTTGAAATAGCCCCCGCTGCTCACTGGGAAATTCTAGCTCTCATTTTGTTCATGGAGCTATAGTAGCAATCACTCTCAGCAGTGCTGAAGGTTGGCCACTTCACCACAAATTGGCTACACAAATTGAGCTTAAATTATGTCCAGCTTTGTCCCAAGAGCTCTTCCAGCTCCCTAAGGAGGCTCTGGAACCTGAATGGCCATCGTGCTTTCTCCTGATCTCAGTTACAGCTGAAACAATTGACATGATCAGATATTACCAGATATTATGAGATATCTAAAGAGATTTTCTCTGATGGCCCTACATAGAAACATAGAAATTGATGGCAGATAAGGACCGCTAGGCCCATCCAGTCTGCCCATTTTTCCCCCCTACTGTAAAAGCCGCAGACCCTACATGATCTCCAACTTTACCTCCTCATTCCTATTTCTAGGGTTCTCCTATGCCTGTCCCATGCATGTTTGAATTCCCCCACTGTGTTTGCCCCCACCACCACCACCGCTGGGAGTGTATTCCATGTATCCACCACCATTTCCATGAAGAAATATTTCCTCATGCTACCTCTCAGTCTCCCCCCTTCCAACCTCATGTCATGCCCCCTTGTTCCTGGACATCTCCTTTTCTGAAAGATGGTACCCTATTTATGTCTTTCAGATATTTGTAGGTTTCTGTTAGGGCTGGGCAGACTGTTCTGCAGGAGATCCATATGCTCAAAATGAACCTGCAATCCACGGACCAGGATAAATACAAACTTCACTGCAGAAGTTCGATTCTGGGTCAGTGAAAATGCCTTTTCTGCCATTTTGTTTACTGTTGCCATGAGGATGCTATCAGCATGCTCACTCCATGTACAGGTGGATGGCGGCATCCAATCAGGCAACAGATGACCACATGATGCACTCATAGTATATAACCATGCTGAGTGTGCAACATGGCCCAGATGAGAGATGAGGACAGTTGGAGAAGTAGAAGCACCTCGGCAAAGATGCTGCCAGCATACCATTCACATGTCCTAAATTGTGCCGGACATTCCACATTTGGCCCAATTTGATAAACTTGTCCCACTGTCCCACCAGCACCTGTCCTTGTCTTGCATTTGACAATGACAGTCAGTGGGCCCTTTAAATGTGTGCGAGTGCTGTGACTGACCTCCTGCTGCTGGTCTGGCATTCTCGCAGGTCCAGACAGGACTTGGAACAGGAGTAAGCACGTGGGTCATGGCAGTGCCCAAGAAGACAACAAGTTACTCAAGTCAGATTGGTCATCCAGTGAGCCCACTTCTCCTCTACATTCACATCCAATCAAGAAGGGTGCAGCTTCAAAGTAGTGGCAATTTGATAGCATGCTGGCATGCACTGTCACACAGTGGTGTGAGGAGAGTGATGTGACTATGGTGCTGGGAGCTGCTAAGGAGATTGGATTCATTTGATTTTGACCCCCCCCCCAGCTCAGGCTCCACAATGTGCCAATCTATTCGGCGGTCCTGGAGGATCTTTTGATGGATGGGAGTCAATGGTTGTGGCAGTGCTGCTGAGCTGACTGTGGTTATCTGGTTGTGGCCTATACATCATGACCGCTGCATTCCCCTGCCGAGCCAGTCAGAGATTCAGCTCTGCAAGCGAGGGCCGAGACAGTGACTTGAGTGGCCCATTGGTTGGAGAATGAGGAGGGACTGGGATTTGTTGCCGGCTTGCCACCAGGCAAGACAAGAGAGAGGAGAGGAGGAGTAAGGATACACAGGACTCTGAGTCACACAGCCAGGACTCGTCTCGGAGTGCCATTGCTGTTGGTAAGGAGGTAGGTCAGTCAGTCAGTGACTGAATGTATAAATCCAGGACCGAAGCATTTCAGCATTTTGCCTTTGTGAGCTGACTGAGAACTCTCAGCTTGACTGTTGTGTGCTGCACAGACTTGTTGTGGGCTGATCGAATTAAATCGATGACAGTCCGATGTGAGGTGCTGGTTTGGTGCTGCCAGTTGCTGTGCTGTTTGTTAATGTGTGCACCACTGGCACAGGGAGTGCCAGTTGGGATGGAGGGATCTGGGATGGGGGGGAAGGGAAGGAAGTATCCAGGACAAGAGTGACATACTGGATGGTGTATCATGGCCATGGGCAGGCCAGCGTCACAGGAAAACTGTAAGAAAATTTAGCTAAAATTGCAAAGATTTTTTACAAAAATTGTGAGGAAACTGCAGTACTTCTAGTTCTATAATTCTGTACTCAGAGCTCCAACCACAATAAATCTTTTATTGCATTCTGGCATCTGCAGCCTACATTAGTACTATTACACTACATGTCAGGCTTTGCTATGGTCTTAAACAGTGTATTAAATCATTAAAATGCTGAAATTCTGATGTCCCTCATGGTGTCTCTCATTTCAGGGTGCTGTGTCCCTCATTCTCCCTCAATTTAAGGGTTGGTGTCCCTCATTTTGGAGTCTTGAGATTGAGAGGTATGGCCGTCAGAAAAAGTAGCCAAACAAAACCAAAAAATAAACCCACAAATATAAAAAGAATATATATGAAGGGAGGGAAAAGAAGCAAGGGAGAGTCAGAGAAAGGAGACTTACCAGGGTGAGGGGGGGGAGAAGCTGATCGTCGGGGAAGGGTGACAGTGGGTCCGGAGTCAGGACTTGGTGGGACTTGAAAAAGGAGGACTTAGGAGAGACTTGGGAGATAGTGGTAGCCTGGGTGGCTGCCAGTGGGGGGTGCAAAAGGCAGACAGTGTGACTGTATGTACATGAACAAGATCTAGCTGGCAAAATCTTTGACTTGTGCCATTGCAGAAGATCCAGAGGAGAGAGGGAGAGACTATTGGGGGCCCAAGACAGATATTACAGTTACAGAAAATCCCGAATAAAAGTTTTTTCTTTTCTTGGCCTCAAACAGTGTAGCTGACTGTTTATATGAAAAAGGGCAGGCAGGCAAAATTCTTCACTTGTGCCATTCCGGATCTAGAGGAGAGACTACTAGAGGCCCAAGAGAGATTTTACAGTAATAGAAAATCCCAAATTAAAGTTTTCTTCTTTACTTGGCCTCAAACAGTGTAGCTGACTGTGTATATGAGAAAGGGCATGCTGACAAAATCTTTGACATGTGCCATTCTTGATTAGAGATGTTGCAAAGTTTTACTCAGTTTGCGAATTCCCCACAAAGTCACCAAATTTGCTCTTTGAAAATTTTGCTAAATTGGCTTCTGGTGCCAAAACTTCGCCAGTTAACTTTGAAGCTAACTTCAACTTGGTTAGTAACTTCGAAGTTAATGAAAAACATGGTTTGTCACATGATTCACTTATAGCACGTCTCATGGGAGACTCCAGGCAGGCAGGTAGGAAGTGAATGTTGCACTTCCATTTCGGCAAATGTATCTTGAGGAGACAGTCTGCAAGAGAGTCTGAGCACTTGAGCAGAAACATATCTATTATCTTATTAGTATTTTAATATTTTACACCTTTTTGAGTACTATTCCTTATCTTTCTTTACTGTAGTTTCTGAATTTTGTTAGTCTATATGGTTTTGTTTTTCACTTATTCTTACTCTCTTTTTCTTTAATTTTTTATTTGTAAAGAAGGGGCAGCATTAGGACTCGGAGGAGTGGAGACAGGGTGGGGCTGGAGGTACAAGTGTGCATTTACCAGAGGGACTGCTGCGCTCCCCAGCTCAGGAAGGGAGTTCTGCTGCTGCTGAGCAACAGCAGCAACAACAACAAGACAAACAGCAGCAGCAGCAGGAACAACAGCAGCAGCAGCCACAAGTCCCCTTCCCAAGCAGGAGCACGCTGCCTCCTCATTTGGTGCTCCCCCACTCCCACAGCACTCTGTAGTGTGGAACCTTTTTGATATGCACCCTGCAGATGAGATGGTGGCCATCTGCAAGGTGTGTGGGCACTGTGTGAGGTGGGGGGGGAAGGACCCACCTTGGGACTGGCAGCCAGAGGATGCACCTCTGCATCAACCACCTCAATGAGAGGAGGGCCAAGGAGCGCAATGTGGCTGCATCATGTGATAGTGGTGGTGGTGATAGCCCTGGGGGCAAAGTAGAGCAGTGGGAGGTCGGTGGGGATGCTGCTGTGAGTCACCGTTGCAGCTGTAGGAGTGACTGCAGCAGTACTCTGCCTATATCTTCCAGACAGCAGCCAGATGACCCCATGGCACCTGCTACACATGGTAATCTGGCAGTTTTGTGGACTGAGCTGCAGGATCTGTGGCATGATTTTATCACTTTCTGGCAGGAAGTGATGGATCAGCTGTACAATTTTATGTCCAGCCATGAGAGGATCCTCACTGTCCTGGCCAAGCTGCTTGGTAGTAGTGGGCAAGGCTCAGCTTCTAGCAGTGCTGGTGGGGTTGTCTGAGTAGTTGCCAGAAGCTGTTTATTTTATGTTTAGCTACTTTGTAGTCATAATTTCTCCACTCTCTAGCCCCCTCCATTAAAAGTAAAAAAAAAATATATATAAAAAGTTATAAAAAGAAAAATAAAAAAAAATTCTGTTGTTTTCATGTCTTTTTTCTCTAGCCTCTTTTTTAATATTGTCTCATTCATTTGGATGTCCCTTGCCTGTCCAGATCTGTTATTTCTTTAATCCTTTTTACACATGAACCACTTTCCTTTCTTTCTTTTTCATTACTAATTCATCATGTGTACTCCTGCTATCCACAAATGTCAAGTGTTTTCCACATTAAATAGTTTCCCCAGTGTACATGATGGTGCGTGACTGGTAGTTGTGTGCAACCACCAATCATCCAAAGAAGTGCAAACCATAATGCAAACATGAGTTATTCTCCTGAGAAGTTCAACATGAATCTCTTTTGAGCATGTAACATGTTTACCACGGTTCCCAGAAATGTCCAGTTGTGTCTCCAGCAGAGATGCACTGAAGTGGACGTGAAGTGTCCACTTTGTGTTACCATTCCGCTATGTGAAGTGCCCATTTTAAACCCTCACTTCACCACTTCACATTGTAATTATGACTTCACATTGTTCTCTCCCCTGACTTCGCTTTAAGGCAGAGTGAGAATTCACAGGCAGCCTACACACATCACATGGCTTACATAGTGTAGGCCACATGCTTCAGGCAGGCAGGCAGAAAGTGACTCATGCTTGAAAGAGAGTTTAACTTGCTCCTTGTGTAGGAGAAAGAGGTTGTGTTGGTAAGTGTGAGTGAGGAAAATCTGCTGGAAAAATACTGTATAGCAGGAAATTTAGCTTTCAGTTTATTTTCGCTATATTAGCGTAACTGGTAAAAGTGTTAAAATAAGCTGATTGCTAATATTACAGGGAGCATAGTGCTGCAACTGGACATGAAGCAGGTGCGCTGATTCAATAGGGTGCTAAATAGTACTGCACCCCACTCTGCGCTAAATAAAGAGAGAGCTAAAATAAGCTGCTATACAGTACTTTAAACCTTTTATTTTTTTTGCTATAAGTGCTTATTCTTGAGTATTTGTTGTTTGGATTTGTGTTTGTGCAGTATTTCAGTTTTGTATTTGTTTATTGTTAATTGTTTTTGTGTGTCTGTGTGTGTGTCATTGTGAGAGAGTAAGAGAGAGCACAGAATGGAGGGAGAGAGACTTGTGGGTTTTCGTTGACGTGGCGGCGATCGAGTGGGCATGTGCATGTGTGGTGGCTGGCTGCGTCTGGACAGGAGCACCATCCTGAGTGTTCCCCCCCCAAAGCAAGAGATAGTGGAGTTGGTGCCATGGAAGCACCACCTCCTGTGGCATTGACCAGTGTCCCCCAGTGCCAGCAGCACCTGCTATGGCCCCTGTGCCAGTGGTTCAGCAGCAGCAGAAAATCAGGGAGGAGGAGGAGGAGGAGGAGCCACAGCAGCAGTAGCAGCAGCCGGTTTCTGCACCTCCAGCCCCAACTGTACACCAGCAACAACACCTGAATCCCCCCACCTGTACCTGGTCCTCTTCATCTCAATAGTGTGGGAGTTTTCTACTATACTGCCTGGGGACAGCAGTGTAGTAAAGTATAATTTGTGCAGTGCTGAGGTGCGCTGTGACACCAGAGGAAGTCACTTTGACACAGGGGGTCAGTGCACCCACATGTATAACAACAACCACCTAGAGTGGCAGGCCAATGTCACAGAATAGGCCAATAATGCACCTGCTGGCCCTGCTGGGGAAGAGGGGTCAGAACGGCGTCCACCTACGCATGGTGTGAAGCGGGGGAGGGCCATGGCAGAACCGGCTGCTCCAACACCACAACCTGCAGCACTTCCTGATGATGGTGCCAACCTTCTCCAACTGCCTGCCACACAGGTCGATTTGGGCCTACTGTGGAGTGAGATAGACACTGCAAACCACCGGCTGGACAATGCTGAGCAGCAGTTGGATCGCATTGAGGGGTACCAACCACAGATCATGGGGATGCTTCGATTGCTGCTGTCCCATCACAACGTTGATTATTAATGTTTTAATTTGTCCTTGCACCCACCACCACCACCCTCTATATGAAAAAATAGTTCCTGATGTTGCCCCTGATCCACCCCCTCATCTTGAAATTTTGATCCTTTCTTCATGCACATCGTTTGTTCTGTATATGGCTACCCTGTTGTTGAGTCCATTTCTGTACTCAATAGTATCTATCATGCCCCTCCTTTCCTTGTGTTTATATGTAATGTCCTTTAGTGTATCTTCGCCTGGCTTCATTCTGGTGCATACCTTTCAACATTTAATTCCCCTTCTTTGTACAGCCATTGTTTGACTTCATTTTTATGTGATGGATCCCAATACATTCCAGTATACCCTGTCCCTCAGCCCTCCTTACTTCCTTCTGGCATTTCTCTTGCATACATTTAGGTCATCTGACATAGGTCACTATGCATTTTTGTTGTTGTTAGTCTCCCCCCAATTGTGCACCATTATGTGTATAATAATGTTAGGCATGTGTTCTGTCTTTCTTTTGCATAACCTTGTTTAAATCCCAAAAATGGTGAGAACCATGCCCAAAAACAGCTGAAATAAAGTAAAGTAAAACAGTGTTGTCCTTACCCTCATTATATTCCTACGTAAAAAAAACAAAAAGCCATAACTCCACACCAATAAATGCCAATAAAATATGTTCACTGCTAGTGCAAATGTATTTATGGCAAAACAAGGCACACTAATGACCCTTGCACTCTGGCGGTTAAGCATTCATAAGTGTGCCCCCTAACGAAGGCCTAAGTGCTGAAGCACAGGGGGCATTTGTGTGTGGCTTGTTTTGCCATCAATAAAGTTGCAGTAGCATTGAACATTTTTTCTTGGAATGTATTCGTATAGTGTTGGCTTTGTGGGTTTGTCTTGCACTTTTGTAACTAGCTACTTTGTACCAGCATCTGTCCACAGTGTTAGTGCAGCGTGCTTCTAGCGGCCCCATTATATTCCTTCTTAACAATGTCTGTTTGGCATGAAATATTTTTGGTGCCTCAGTAATGTTTCCTTTCTGTCATGGTGATTTATTTGTTAAAAAGCAGGAGTGAGCAGTGCAATAATCTGCTAGACAGCTTGTGTGCAGTGCAATGTCAGCTGCACACACTGTCCAGCCCCATGAAAACATATATGATAGCTGACTTGTTCCACTCTTGATGGTATAAAGACTAAAGAATAAAGAATATAAAATGTATATTTTATATGAACCATCTCCAATAGTGGACCAACTCATATAATATGTTTTCAGAGTGCTCGGTGGGTAATGTGCACCTGACAGTGCACACATGCTGTTTGCCAGATCATTGCACTGCTCACTCCTGTTTTTCAACAAAGCATGACAGCAATGAAACATTGCTGAGGCACCAAAAATATTTCATGGTAAACAGACATTATTAAGTAGGAATTTACCAGGTCCAGTAGTACGCTGCACTAACATTGGGCCCGGAGGTGCTGGTGGAGAGCAGCTAGCTGCAAAACTGCCAGACTAAACCAGAAACCCACCACTAGTTGAGTCCAGATGAATGCATGCCAAGAAAAAATGTTCACTGCTATTGTAAATGGATTGATGGCAAAACAAGGCACACAAATGACCCTTGAGTTTTGGTGGTTAGACCTTCTTTTGGTGGCCCCATAATGAAGGCCTAAGCGCTGAAGCACAGGGGTCATTTTTGTGCGGCTTTTTTTTCCATCAAGAAATTCGCACTAACAGTGAAGATTTTTTCTTGGCATTTATTCATCTGGAGTGCTGGCTTTCTGGTTTATTCTGACAGTTTTGCAGCTAGCTGCTCTCCACCTGCACCCGGCCCCAGTGTTAGCGCAGTGTGCTACTGGACCTGTTATTTTCCTACTTAACAATGTCTGTTTACCATGAAGTATTTTTGGTGCCTCAGCAATGTTTAATTTCTGTCATGGTTTGCTGAAAAGCAGGAGTGAGCAGTGCAATGATCTGCTAAACAGCATGTGCACACTGTCAGATACACACTGCCCACTGAGCCCTCTGAAAACAAATGATATGAGTTGGTCCACTGTTGATGATGGCACAAATAAAATATATGTTATATATTCTTTATTCTTTATACCATCAACAGTGGCACAAGTCAGCTATCATATATGTTTACAGGGGGCTGGACATTGTGTGCACCAGATAGTGTACTGCACACATGCTGTTTAGTAGATTATTACACTGCTCACTCCTGCTTTTCCACACATGCACACAGCAAGACAGAAATAAAACATTACTGAGACCACTAAAATAATTTATTTTTGAAAAGTGAGATTATGAAGTCAGAATATAACAAGGAAGGGAAGGACACCACTTTTTTAGCTTATTTTATGTAGAATGTTTTTGGCAAGTGTTCGTACAAATATTGGGATGTCGTTTTATGTTCAGAAAATTCCCAACTCCAGATGAAGGGAAATGAGAGTATAAAATGGAATGCAAAGTCTCCATTAATTCATGCCACACTCAGTCATGCATGCAGTGCTGCCACCCAGTCCACAGAATTAATGTGCTCCCCCAAAATGCTGCTGTCTTATGTCCAGAAAATTCCCAACTCCAGATGAAGAGAAATGAGAGAATAAAATGGAATGTAAAGTCTCCATTAATTAATGCCACACTCAGTCATGTGTGCACACACTCCAATAATAACAGAGTCCCCTGCTGCTGCTGTTGGAATTTCATGTAATGCTTCTCTTGAACTGACTGGGCTGATGCACAGTGTCTTGCCAAATGATGTGTTAGAAGGATAACCCCACCACTGAGTTAACCATCCATGATGATGTGATAATGCTGTTGGTTGCACAAAGTCTGCTGCACTGACCCCAACAGGAAGGATACCCTACTGTGTACACTAATGCTACAATTGGTAAGTTAATGTACTGTATCTGCCTGGCACCATCATGGTTTTCCACAGAACCTGACCTTAAATGTTTGTATGTATATATATATATATATATATATATAGGGGCACAGTTGTGCCCCAATAGTTAGGGTTCAGTAGGTACTTTAATGTTAAACCTCAATTTTTGCACCTTAATAACTTTGCAACCGTTCAATGGATGTGCATGAAATTTGGAATGCATGGTCTGGTATGGTAGATCTCTTGATTTACCAAGTTGTGTTTCAGTCAAAGATATGGTTTATGTGCAGTGAAATGGCAAAAAATGCACTTTTCCCATGTTTGATGCATTTTTTGCCCATGGCACTGTGACCACATCATGTGGTCCTTTGGTCTGAAATGTGGAACATAGAAAGAGTTTGGTTCAAGGAGCAATCCAGCATTGGTTTGGTTAAAAAAATAATAATCTGTTCAAAAGTTATTTCATTTAAAATGTTTGGGTTATGCGCATGCTCAGTTCACTTGAAAATTGATATGTATTTTTTACAAACTAAAAATGGTCTCACGGTAAAGGATTTTGTTAGCTCCCAGAATAGGATTGTAAAAAGATCCTAGTCCATCAGAAAAAATTCTTGTCCATGAGCCACCATCTTGTTTTCAGTTTTTCAGCCAAACAAAATGTAATAGCTTTGTCCACAGTTGACTTTTGGGCCAAATGAGGTATGGGTTTTGTTCAGGGTTACACCCTCTACAAAGTCATGCCTTTGGTTTGGTTAATTTTTGTCAAAAAATAGCATTTTCGAAATGTAAAATTCTTTGACCATGACTTGCTAACGATCCTAGTCTGCGAGATGACAAAATCCTAGTCTGCAAGACGATCCTGGTCTGTGTGCCTTGCCCGTCATTGCATGACCAGATAGCCAGACTTTCATAACCAGATGTCCCTGATGGCACAACCAAATGTCCCCTTGCGGACCAGGAATTGATCAGCTGGACAAGGATTTTGCTAGCTGATGGACTAAAAAATTCTAGTCCAATAGAAAAATTCCCTGTCTGTGAGCCACCATCTTGTTTTCGGTTTTTCCTGGAAACAAAATGTTGTAGCTTTCTCCAGGGGTGACTTTTGGGCCAAATGAGACATGGGTTTTGCTGAGGGTGACACTATCTACAAAGTCATGTGTTTTGTTTGGTTTGATTTTGTCAAAAAATTGTTTTATAAAATTTAAAAATTATTTGACCATGACTCGCTAATGATCCTAGTCCATGAGCTGACAAAATCCTAGTCCGCAAGACGATCCTGGTCAGTGAGCCTTGTCCATCATTGGAAGACCAGATAGCTGGAATTTCGTGACCAGATAGCCCTGATGGCATGACAAGATGTCCCCTCATGGACTAGAATTTTGCTAGCTAGTGGACTAGGATTGATCTGACGGCCTAGGAATTTGCTATCTCATGAATGAAGAATTTTTAAATGTGTAAAAACTTTACAATTGCATAGCTCATTAACGGTTTAGTCTTTTTACTTGAAATTTACAGAGTGTTGACAGGATTATCTACAAGTGTGAATTATGCAGTTTAGGTGTTGGAAAATTAAGTGGTTCCATAGATATACCATTACAAATTTCAGATTTTCCCCCATTGGAGAACATTGCGGGGTCTGTCACACCTTTCGACGCCTGTATCTTGAAAACAAAGTGAGATACAAAGCTTTAACTACTGATGGCTTTGATCATCTTTAGGTGATCTATGCCGCTGGAACAAGATTTGAAACAATAGATTAAGCCTACAGTGGAATTTTTTTCCATGGGTTGCATGATTAATGAGATATTGTCAAATTACTGTCACAAGGGTTCAAAGAGTGCCTGTTCAGTGGTGTTCAGTGCTCGTATCTCATAAACAATGTGAGATGCAGGTTTGGTCATTAATTGTCGCATGTAGTACTCGCTGTCACGGTTACAATGACACTTGAATTTTTTTTTTACCTGTTATGGTTCCTGAGATACTAGCAAATTAGTGTTGCAAGGGTTCCTTGCCCTATAGTGTTGCTGCATGATTCTATAACTACGCATAAGTGGGATCATGGGCCCAGAGGGTCTGCGCTCCCACAGATGCATATTGTTATGCAGAAATGGGCAACTTCAGGCCCTGTGCTCCCACCAATACGTGTTGTTTTACACTTTTTTTCAAAAAGTAAGGAAATTCATTGCAAAAAACTGCATTTGATGCACCAGTTAGGTTTAAAGCAACAAAAGTGAGGAAATGAAATGTTAGGGTTGAGCCCCAAACCCCCCACATACCCCGTACCCCCATCTTCCAGAAACTGACAGATGCCAGGGTGTGCCATTGGGTCATGAGGCCTAACTCTCACCCCATTCTCCTTTACTGTATAATGTCAACCTGCTCATGGGGTGAGAGTTGGGCCACTTGATCCCTTGGCACACCCGGCATCTGTCAGTCTGTGGAGGATGAGTTGTGTGTGGAGGTTAGGGACTCAACCCTAATGTTCATTCCTCACTGTCTGTAAAGATGCATTACGCTAATTTTTGCCATGAATATATATATATATATGTATGTATGTATACATGTAATCATTGCTTTTGTTTGTATCACGGGTCATATAGTCACACTTGGGGTGTGCATTTCTGGGCTTGATGAGGAATTTTGGCATTGGAATACTGTCAAGCCAGTGAAGGTAAGTATTTTTTTTTGGGGGGTTCATTTGGAAGCAAGTTTCATAAATTTTTTTTTTTGTTAATTCTTCACAGGTTTTCTGTGCATCCTCCTGTCCAGTAATGATGGTCAGGATTCATACTACTTGTTGTTTGTGTCCCGGCTCAGGGTGTGACGTTGAACTTGTTATTTGGAGAAAGCTCCAGTGGTAGCACACAGCATCAGAACGTTTCCTACAAAAACAGATAAAGAAGAAATTATTAGTACTTGATTGCAGTAACACATTCTGTTTAAAGTGTGACTGTTCTATCCTGTCATATATCCAGAGTAACAGATAGCAAACTGTCTAAGTAATCCACATGAAGACCAAATTATCACAATCACAAATTTAGTATGTGTAACCCATACACTGTCCTTATATCTTAACTCAAGTTACATTGTAAAAGACATCTTTCCATGTCATGACCTGGATACAACTTTGTTCAACACCACCATGGCTGCTGCAGCAATACAGTGTCTGATGTGCATGACAAATATATTATGTATAGTACATGTCACCTACTTTATATGATTTTCACTCTTTTAAAAAAACGAACTACAAAAAAGTACTGATGAAATAAAATTTATATTCTTACCGGAAATGGATATCCTATAGGTAATTGTAGACAGTACTGCAGTACTATAGTCCTCCAGTCAAGGAGAGTGCTTGAAACTGTTAACCAGTAAAAAAGAAAATACATTGACTGTATGTTTTTCCCCAATGCATCTCATAAATGCAACAGGAAACATAACACAGCTCAAGGAAGTTCCATAGTATGAAAAAGTAGTACACATACTCACTTTAAAGTATTGACAGTAAGAAGCCTTGCGGCTGTGGCTGCTGGATGTGGTCTCCTGTCTGACTCTGTCTTCCATAGCATGGGCAGGACACAGGATGGAAAACATTGGCATACTAGTGGTGGTCATGGGCACATGATGTTGACATTCCCTCTCACTATCTGGTGGCCTTGGCTAACAACAGTTTACTGGTAGTTGTCATGTGGCCACATGATGACATTCCCTCTCACTATAACATGGCTTTGGCTAACAGTGGTTTACTGGTGGTGGTCATGTAGGCACATGATGACATTCACTCTAACTATCTGGTGGCTTTGCTAGCAGCGGTTTTCTGGCGGTGGTCATGTGGGCACATGATGACATTCCCTCTCACTCTCTGGTGGCTTTGGCTAACAGCGGTTTACTGGTGGTGGTTATGGGAACAGCTGCAGCCTGCAACACATTCCCTATCACTGTCAGACACACAACAGTGGGTGGCGGGTGGGATATAGTACTGTATGTATAGTGTTACTGTATTTCACTCTCGGTCAGGAGGTAGATATACTGAATCTGCAGGTTTTAAGCAGCTAACACCTAGTACTACAAATGGATAGTTGTGTCTAACAGGCTAACTGTGTTTGCTAATGACAGAAGGACATATTCTGTTAAGTTTAATCAGAAATAATACAAAGTTGGGGAAGGTAAAATAGAAGGATTATGAATTTACTTGCGCCAGATTGCCAGTATGACATATGGAATTTGAATAATTCTGAATGGGACACTGATTTAATGTTATGAAAAACCAATCATGTAGTATTGAAAAAACATGACAGCCTTTTAACCACTTAACTTAAAACCTACCAACATCAACCTCTTCATCATCATCATCATCATACAGGAAGCGGCCCTCACAGTCATCAATGTCTGAACTGTGCCCACTAGGGAATTCTTTCTCCATGATGTCATCATCTACCTCAATGATAGGCCATGTCATGCTGCCAGTATCACCAAGATGGACTGTTTCTCCCACATCACCACCACAACCATGACCATGCCATAGTATGAATATAGAGGTTGCAGTTTGAGCTGGTATGTGCCCCTCATTCATTTTTATGAATGTCAGCAAGCTGACACTTGAAGGAGAGAGGTTTGTACTACAATCCCGAACTATTGCACTCACAGAACTGAATACCCTCTCGACACTTACACTGGAGGGTGGACATGTCAGATACTTCAGTGCCACTCAGGTCAGCTCTGGCCATTCATTGACCTTTCCACTCCAGTGTAAGAGAAGATCATCAATTACTGACAGATGCCTGTTTTCAGCCAAATATGAGTCAACCATTTGCTGTGCAGCACTAAGTCCAGTGGTTGACTCATCATCCTGCTCTCCGGATTCATTGATATCAGAAATCCCGACTTGGGACAAAGCACCCCAAAGTGGGTTAATGGCAACAGGTTTTGATGACAAACCACCTGAAACTGCTGCTGCCTAACAGTATGTGCTTGATACTGCTCCAAACTGACCTTCAGCCTGGTTATGCTGCTGAGGTTTGCTGACCATGGAACGTGACTTCTGTGCCCCATAAACTAAGTTCACCAGTTGCCCACTGACATTTTTAACCTGTTCAGGTCCAGTAGTGATGCAATTCCACGTTTGTATCGTGGATCAAGCATTGTTGCTATTGTAAAGTCTTCAGTGTGCTGAAAGCTCAAGATGTGCCAATTGTGGTCGAATAGTGTCAGCATGTGTTTCAGCAATACACTGCTAGCACAGTCTCCAGAACCATCAAGGCTATGCTGTAGATTCAGCAATGTCTGCCTCAACATTCGCAGCAGTGGAATTGATTGGCTGATGGAGGCAGACGTGTCACTCACTACCTGTATGGAGTATTCAAAAGACCTTAAAATTGTTATAACAGAATCCATGAGGTGCCACTGTTCAGTCGTGAGAGACATGGAAGCCCTGGAAGTGTCACGGCTAGTGTGCATGATGAGATATTCGGAGATTGCTTTGTATTGTTCATACAACCTCTCTGCCATGTATAAAATGGAGTTCCATCGGGTGACAACTTCCAGCTTGAGACGGTGCTGTGGGAGGCTGTTTTGGATCTGCAGCTGTCAAAGCTGGTCACAGGCCTTTGCAGAGCATGAAAAATGCTAACAGATATGGTATGCAACTGTCAACATTTCCTTTATATCAGGGTGCTGCAAAAACTCCTGGACCACCAGATTTAAACAGTGGGCCATGCATGGAACCCAAACAAAACCACCATTTATGATGCATTTAGCCACATTTGACCCATTGTCACTTCCTATAAATCCAGCTCTCAGGGACAGGGGGTTCAGCCGCTCATCAGTTTTGGTCAGTAGCATGTCTAGCATGTTTTCACCACTATGGGAACAGGCCACACTGCACATTGCAAGCGTTGCATGCTGTTGAATTCCCGGAAGATTGCTATGATGACAGTATGCCTTACTACACTGATTATTCACACTACCACTAGCACAAACAACCCCTAGCACCTGCGCCCAATGTGCAGTTATACACAAATATGAACTGCCCGCTGTTTTGCCACTTGACCACATATCCATACTTAAATTTATTTATTTTATTTATTTATTAACATCTCTGATTAATACCTTTGAGCTGAGAGCTCATTTACAAAGTTTCCACGTCGAAAGCAGAATACATTGCACGGATAACAGGGTCCAATAAAGGGTTCATCTAGTGAACAATGTACTTTACAACAAGACAGATATAGCAATTCATTGAATTTAAGGTTATTAAATTCATGGATTGCAGACCAAAGAGGCAGAGACTGATTTGCAACTATTCTTCATCAAATACAGCATTACAGTGAGTACTGGGAGGACAAGGAACCATATGCTAGAATTAATCAGGTAATACACAAACATCATTTAGAACAATAAACAATACAAGGGCAGAGGCATACAATATCCAAAGTGACACTAGACGACTTGCAGAATGGAGGATCAAGTTATGTAGGGGTCACATTTGGAGTCATGGGCCAGAGTGGTTGGGCTATTGGTGGTGAAACACAGCCAGGGGTTGGTTCAGTCTAACTGTAGAAACAGCCAGAGGTTGGCTTTGTCAAGGGGTCAGTCAGTTGTGGACTCAGGCTGGTGGGGGAAAAGGAGGAGGGTAACTCCCTAATACAGGGGAGGGAGGGAGGTGGGAGGGTTAGGTGGATGGAGAAAAGGGGAAGTGGGGAAACAAGTTGTAAATGGATGATTGAAGCAGGAGGAATGTTGAAGGGCATGTCTTACAGAGTCGGCCACAGTATGATATAACTCTGGGACAGCGCGGGTGGAAAAGTATGTTCTGGATGGGACTTTCCATTTCAGACAGACGCATCCTGCAAACTGCCGTAATCCAGAATTCTCCATGAAGGAGAAGGGCAAAAGCATTTCAGCTACAGCAGCACTAAGTTCACATGATACTGCATGATTGTGTGGGTACTTCAGGTTAAGGGCAAAAACACTCTTCAACATGGGCTGACTTACACGGTTTGCACGGGGTGTGATATACGGTTTGCACCGTGTGTGACAAATGGATCTGCTCTGCGAATGGCCAGAGGTGGGGTGTGGACATGTGATGAAGAGGACTGCACAGGTGACAAATCCACAAATGAAGTTATTTTCCCCATTTTACATACGGGGTTGATGTACCACTTGCACTAGGCATACTGCATAGACCACCACCACCACCACTGCTACTCTGACCACCACTTGGCAAGATTTCTAAATCATAATCCTTCCCTCATCATTTATTTATTTATTTAAATTTTGATAACCGGGTAAGCCCACTGAGATCAGAGGTCCCTTTTTCAGGAGTGACCTGAGGATCAAGCCTGTAGTTATCCTCTGGTGTTATTTCATCACTACTCAGACATTCCTACTTGGTCTTGCACTCATGGAAGGGGATAACATGCTCATTAAGGTTGATGATGAGGGTGAACACCCCACTATGGCATTAGCTGCCATCTGGTCCTGGGTCAACAGTGCCATGTGCCTGTTCTTAAGATGTGTATGCTGGTCCCCCATGCCCAGATGACTCCCTCTTTTACCTCAACTCACACGTGTATGACAAAGCTGGCAGATTGCAACTGACTCATTGTTTACATCTTGGACAAAAAAATCCCAAACAAGGGATTGTGATCCTCTACTTTTAACATGTCCCTGATGCTGCTTATTGGACTCCATTTTTTTAACCCCTGAAATGGGAGGTGTGCTACATGATTTTTCAGGCTGGACACACTTGGACTCCAACTGACCACCACGACTATCTATGATTATTACTGGGTCATCATCATCATCATCAACAGGAACTGCTAAATCACAACTTTTTTGAGAAGTGGAGGATTTAATGCAAACAGACCCAGACACAGCCACCTTGGCTTTCTTTTTCTCCAGTTCCCAACATGGGTTACTGACATCATCATCATAATCATCAACAACATCTGCATCCACATTTTCAGCTTGGATGCTGTCATATGGAGAACACGTTGCAACCACAGCATCATCATCATCATCATCATCACCCACATTTTTACGCCACACTTTGGATCATTGGATGGCAAAGGCATGACCTGAACAGCGTTGGAAGAAATGCAACATTGTGAGTTATTGTAGCCAGGATCAGAATCATGTTCAACTATCATGGGGGTGTTAATGGGGAGTATGACATCATCTACGCTGCCTCTCACAGCTTTAGACTTCACTATATTTTTTGAAATGGCTAACTGATTAGAAGTGGAACTTGAGGCAGCATTACTCATGCCAGCAGAAACTGCACGAACACCATCAGCTGGGACAACATCATCTCTTCCAACTGTGAGTGAAGCTACAGATTGCTCTGTAAAAAAAATTGATGGAGAAATCCCTTTACTGACATCAGCTATGCATATCTGCGTACTACCACACCCACAGACAATCTTACCACTAGCAGCAGTGCTATGGCCAGAAAGAGCTTTGCTTGCATGTCTCTTTGCAGGCATTTTGGGGATCACCGAGGAAATTCTAAACAAATTTATATTTCTGAACTTGCAGTCTGGGCCGGTGGATGAGAAGCCAAAAAAAAACATCAACTGCAGCTTGCAGGTGGAGACTGGGCACTAAACAGATGCAAAAGCATAGACAGATTAAGATTGCACTGCACAATCTAGAAGAGATGCAGATGCAAAGTCACAGAAACACCTTAACCAGTGCTCACAAGTCACAATCCAATCTGGAAAAGAATACCATTTGCCGGTTGGGGGGGTGAGGGGCAGTGCACTGCAGTAACAGTCCAAAACCAAGATACCACAAAGCAGTATAAAATCATTTAGGTGCAGTGGATAGCAGGTTCACACTGTTGCAATTACTCTGTGGCACAATAAAAGGTGTCTTATTTGCTGGCACACATCACACACACACACACTGCAAGCAATGTGTAGCAAATTAAAAATTTCAGTAATGTAACCAAATCTTTTAAACAAACTGAAATTATGCATCGCTGCACCACAGCAAGCAGCAAAAAAATGTCAAGAGTTACTGAAAATATTACTGTGTGTACATTAACACAGTTGTACAACAACTATATAACCAAAACAGAAAGTCTACCTTTTTCTCCCAGTTAATCTACCTCCACCACTGATACGCTCCTCCCCCAAGCACACTTCAAATGTCTGTCAGTACACAGACTGAATATTCTAAATTAACATTCAAAATCCACACACAAACAATAAACACGCGATGATATGAGCACAGGAGGGTTTCCTACACTCGATATACAAAATCTTGAGCAAACAAAATGGCTCAAAATGGCTTTTTTAACAGCTTTTAGAGGGTTTGAATTGCAGAGCTGTGAGAGCAAACTGTCTCCAGCTACCGCTACACACACACACTACACAGAACTGAGGCTGTGCAGAACAATCTAGAGCCCACGTGACCTTTAATACCATGAAACACTGCAAAATTCACCTTGGAGCTCACCAACAAGGTGAAGTGATGCGAAGTACGTTGATTTCATTGTACTTCACATTAAAATTGGTGCAGAAGTGGTTGGGGGAGTGCGGAATAATGCAAAGTCATTGTTTTCAATGGACTTCACGTTCCTCATTATGACACAAAGTACTCCGCTTCACGTTGCAGATTACTTTGAGAGATTCCGCCTTACTGGAAAGGGACAGGATCAGTTGTGTTCCAGGACAGTAGCTGCTGCTGTTGTTTTCACAGGGTTCTTGTGGATTTTACTTGGTAGGTTACTTCTTTCTTTCTTACTTCTAAGGGCTAGCAGGGTATTGTTTTGGGTGCTGTTGGATGTTTGTAAACTGATTTGGTGGCTGTAAGTGGGGCTTATTTTGTGGATGTTTCACTGTGTAACAGGCTGTGCTGGTAGGTTTTAAATCAGAAGAAATAGGCCTCTATTTGGTGGGATTTGCTTGGGCCTAGTTCTTTGGCTGCTGGGCTTGGAGGGGAGACACAGGGCTGATACACTCTCTCTCTCGAGTCAGGTGTCTGCCCAATACCCACCCTCCCCCACTCCTCCCTCCCCAGAAGTCTGCAAATTTATAGGGGAACACCTGCCCTGCAATTGGAGGAAAAGGCTGCAGGTGCAGCTCATGTAGTTCTAGCCACTGGGGGTAGGATTTAAAGGCTGGGAGAGAGGAGCTTTGAGAGTTGTTCATTTCCCTTATAAGTTTAATGTGTTGTACTGTACCTAGTAACAGGGTTACTGGTGTACAGTGGGACTGTCTGTAAGATTAGTGGGTGACCTGATTAGCAGTAGGGGTATCTTGACTGAGGGGAACCTGGTAGCTCACCCAAGGAAACCCTATTTGGAGGGATGGAACCACATCATTGGGGCGGCATCTTTGGGAGGGTGGTGGGGTGCACAGGGTGTGGAGCAGCCATGATACTGGACTGGGCCTGGAAGTTTGGTGGTTGCCCAGTGTGCTACCAGCTAGCACAACCAGGGAGGAGGTTGCGGGGTTAGGAGAAAGCTGGGGAGGGGGTGGTATGGTTGGGAAGGGGGCTGGAATCTCCACAGGGTTGCACCAAGCACTGGGGTGGGGGCATAGGAAAGGAGTGCAGGAGAATACTCAGGGTCACATAGGGAACCTGGCAGAGGGAGTCAAAGGACACTACCAAGGAAGCAGGCAGGTAACAGGGGCCCTCACAAAGGGACGGAGGGACAACATTCTCAGGAAGTAGGCAGATGGCCAGGGCTGGACAGAAGGAAGCAAGGCGGGGAAGTGGATCAGACCTTACACTCAGTAACCGCTTCAATTCTCTTCTTCTGCTCGAGGATGAGGGGGGGTGATGTAGCCATGACAGGGGAAGTTAGAGATGGAAAGGGAGTGGGAGGCAGGAGGCAGGGGCCAGATAGCAGGAAGAACAGGGGGGGACCTGGAATGCAGGAGAATGGGGGAAGCAGTGAATCGGAGCAGGAGGGGCAGGGGTTAGAGGGAGGAAAGCACAAGGAGAAGGACCAGTTGGGAGGAAAGGTAAAGGAGAAGGACCAGAAGTACAAGGAGGTTCAGTAAAGGGAGCTGAGGGTTTAGGCCAGGGGAGCATGACTAGCAAGGAGGAACTAAATGGAGACAGGAAGGAAGGGAGGATGAGCCAGGCTAGTTTAGCAGATGGGGGAGAAGGACCAGTTGCGAGCAGTGAGGGGGGAATTAGCAAGGAACAGAAGGATACTCAGGAGGAGGAGAGGCATAGGATTGGAGAGGAGGGGGTGGTATGTGGCTCCCAGAAAGGGGGAGGATCACGGAGCCAGCTGGGTGGAGGGGCCTGTAGAAAGGATGAGGGACATGGAAGGGGGGGAATGGAGGAAAAGGAGTGGTCAGAGTGCTCCTGCTGGGGGATTCTATGATCAGGGGTATCAAATGGGATAGGGAGGGAGAAGCCTGGCCAGTTAGAACAAGATGCTTCCCTGGACTAACGGTGCACAGGGCTAAGCACGAGGTATATCAGCTGGCAAAGGATTGTGGGGGTTCCCCAGGCATACTGGTCCACCTGGGTACAAATGACATTGAGGGAAATAGCGAGCTAGAGATACAGGCAAGATTCAGGGAGCTCGCCAGGGTCTGTCATGACATAGGATGCACAGTTTCCTTCTCAGAAATCCTGCCAAGGGCTAGTGGGGAACACAAAAGGAAAATTAGGGAGATAAACCAGTGGCTCAGGGAGTGGTGTAAGGCCAGAGGGTATGGGTTGATGGGGGATTGGGGGGAGACCTGGGAGGATAAGGAGCTGTATGCTAGAGATAGACTACATCTCAATTTGGAGGTGAGGGGAATCCTTAAGTTGAAAATAGAGGGGTTCATTGGTGAAAAGTGGGGTTTAAACTTGTGAAGGGGTGGGATGGGTGAAAAGGCTGTCAAGGGGTGCCGATAAAGGAGGGACTCTGTCTCCACCCCCTGGGGACCAGGAGGATTGCAGAAAAGGCCAACTGGCGAGAGTGCAGACCAGGGAAAACAGAATCCCCATGGGAACATGAGCAGGGGAAATGGAACTATAGGGAAAGAGTGGAAGGTAGCTGCTAAATACCGGGAGCTTGGGCAATAAAATGCCTGAGCTCCAGGCGATGCTAATTGAGGGCAGTGGATGTGGCAGCGGTCACTGAGACTTGGGCCACTGCAAGACATGACTGGGACCTGAACCTGGAGGATACACTATGTTCAGGAAGGACAGGGGAGGGAAGGGAGGAGGTAGCAATGATAGTCAAAAACTGCATTGGCATGGGGAGTAGAAGGCAGAGGGAACCGTGGAGGTGATTTGGGTCACCTTGATAACAAGGGGCAAGAGGTAAAAATAGGAGTGGTGTATAGACCCTGCCCTGGCGGAGGAGCTGGAGGACAGTCTGGTGGCAGATGTTAGGAGACACTGCAGACTGGGCAGAGGACAGTGGTGGTGTTGGGGACTTAAACATGCCAGGAACAGACTGGGAGACTATGACATCCCTGTGACCAGGAGACAGAGGCTTTGGATGTCTTTCAAGGCGCTCCTAACTCAGCAGGTGAGGGAACTGACCAGGGAGGCACGGGTACTGGATGTGGTCCTGGCAGACAGTGACCAGATTGGGGACCTGGATGTAAGGGACCCATTGGCGGGGAGTGACCATGCCATGGTCTGGTTCTGCCTGGACCTAGGAGGGTAGAGGCTGCACAAAGAGCGGAGTAACCGACTTCAGGGGATTTTAAGGAAATGGGAAGGATCCTTAGGAGCATTTGGATGGGATTGGGTCAGACATGGACGCTGATAGTAGGTGGGAAATCATCAGGAGGGGTGCAGGATGCTACCAGCACCTGTGCAAGAGTAAGACGAAATGGTAGGGCCCAAAAACCCTGTTGGTGGACCAGGAGGTCCAGGAGGTGGTGAGGGAAAGAAAGCAGCCTATAAGCAATTCAAGTGCTCAAGGAGTGAAAGGGATCGAGGGAGTACAGAGCTGATGGCTAGAAGGGCCACTAGAGTGGTGAGGGCGGCTAAGGCAAGGAAGGAGCAGAACCTGGCCAGGAAATTAGGAGAGGAACAAGGGTTCTTTAGATACATTGGGGAAAATGAAGGGTGAAGGGCAGATTAGCAGGATTAAATCAGGAGGGATGGGCACAAGACCGGGGAGCAGGCTGAGGTACTAAATGAGTACTTCACCTCAGTTTTCACTCAGGAAAATGGGGTGCTGCATCATACATGGGAGGAGACAGAGATACTGAGGAGGGGGGGACCCTTACCGATCGGCAGGTCTGGGGAGAGGGGGAGGCATCACTGGCAGGTGGGGGGAGGGCTAAGCAGGGAGAAGGGGTACCGGAAGTGGAAATCACAGCTGAGAGAGTGAGGGAAGCCCTCAGCTCCCTTAAGACAGAGAAAGCACCGGGGCCGGATAAATTACATCCCAGAGTGCTGAAGGAACTTGCAGATGTCCTGGCAAAACCCCTGGCAGAGCTTTTCACCATCTCTCTGAGGACAGGGTGGGTGCCCCAAGACTGGAAGGTGGCACATAGTGCCTATCCACAAGGGGGGATCAAGGGAGGTGGCAGGGAACTACAGGCCTGTCAGCCTGACCTCGGTGGTGGGCAAGGTGATGGAGGGCATTGTCAAGGAGAGGCTGAGGGGGACCTGGATAAGTCAGGGTGCCTGGACGATAGACAGCATGGATTCATCCTGGGGAAATCATGTCAGACAAATCTGGTGGAGTTCTATGACTGGGTGACAAGTGCCTTGGACCTGGGTAGACCAGTGGATGTCCTCTTTCTGGACTTCAACAAGGCATTTGACTCTGTTCCTCACGTGGGCCTGTTGGATAAGCTGGGAGAGAAATGGGGTGGGAACCAGATGATCAGATGGATAGCAATTGGCTCCAGGACCGGACCCAGAGGGTCGTGAGTTGAGTGGGATAGTCTCATCCCCAAGGGGTCATTAGTGGGGTCCCACAGGATCAGTCCTTGGGCCCCTTCTGTTCAACGCCCACGTATCTGACATAAGGACAGGAATCAGGAGTGAGATGAGTCTCTTTGCAGATGACTCGAAACTGGGGGCGGTGGTGGATGGGGAGGAGGGAGGGTGGCCACAGGGGACCTGGAGGCTCTGGAAAGATGGCCCAGAAAGTGGAAGCTGAGGTTCAATGCAGGGAAATGCAGGTACTCCACCTTGGGAGAAACCCAGGTCAAGTGTACACCCTGGGGGATGCTACAAGTCTCGATGGCTGAGAGGGACCTGGGGGTGGTGGTAGATGTCAAGATGAACAACTCAGAGACTTGTGGGAGGGCAGCAGCCAAGGCCAACAGGATGCTGGGATGCATCGCTAGGGGATCACCTCCAGAAGGAGGAAGTGATACTCCCTCTTATAACTGCTTGGTGAGGCCGCACCTTGAGTACTGCGTGCAGTTTTGGAGGCCACCTTAAGCAAGGACATTAACCTCCTGGAGAGGGTCCAGAGGAGGCAACCAAAATGATTTGGGGCTTGGGGAACAGGACCTGAGGAGAGGCTCGAAGAGCTAAATATGTACGCATTGAAGAGAGAAGGGACCGGGGACATGATAGAGGTCTTTAGGTACATGAAGAGGGTAAATAGGGGAGGAACCGTCGGGGTGCTTCGAAGGAAGGAGGAAGGGGCCACTAGAGGTCATGGCTGGAAGCTGGAGGGGGGAAGATTCAGGGGAGAAAGGAGGAGGTGCTACTTCACTGAGAGGGTGGTGGAGCCATGGAATGCACTACCTAGGCGGCTGGTGGAGGCAGAGACAGTGGAGGGGTTCAAGAGGGGGTGGGACAGGTACAGGGGAAGGGTTCTGGAAGCAAAATCAAATGCAGCAAGAATATCCGGAACTGGGAAGGGAGAAGCCAGAGAAGGCGAGGGGGACAGCAAGGTCAGCACCCAGGTTGGGGACTGACCAAACGAGCAGACACGAAAGACCGTTAGGCCTATTCTGCTGGCATTTTAGTATGTTAGTACTCTGCGAATTGTTTAACAGAGTGAATTTTGGCCACTCCGTCCACCTCTAGTCCCCAGAGAGAAAATGCTTCCCTTCAGTCAAATGCTGTTGCCGCACAAACCTGAGAAGGAGGTGCAAAGCAGATGTGAAACTTGCAAAAGAACTTGAACATGTTTTTTGTACTAAGCATTTTTGGGCTTGCCACCCCACCATCACAGCCAGCACTTTGCCAGAAATGTGAAGTTGTGGCCCCAGAGAGAAAACGCTTCCCTTCAGTCAAATACTGTTGCCGCACACACCTGAGAATGAGGTGCAAAGCAGATGTGAAACTAGCAAGAGAACTTAGTCATATTTTTTGTGCTAAGCATTTTTGGGCCTGCGACCCCACCACCGCCACCACCAGCATATTGCCAGAAATGTGAAGCTGTGTGTCCAGAGAGAAAAATGATTTCTTCAGTTAAATACTGTTGCAACACACTCCTGACAAGGCAGTGCAAATCAGATGTGAAACTTGCAAGAGAATGTAAACATATTTATCGAATTAAGCATTTTTGGGCCTGCCACCTACCACCACCAGCCAGCACTTTGCCAGAAATGTAAAGTTGTGTCCCCAGAGAGAAAAATATTAAGTGGCTCTATTTTTTACATTGACAATGGAGTAAATAGCTTAAGGAGAGGGTGCTTTGCTGCTGCTGCTGCATGCTGCTGTTGTTCCAGAGTTGGAGAAACGGCCTCTTGCTCTTTATTTATGATGGCACATAGACATAGTGCACAGGTAAGCACCCTTGTTTTCTTTTCATTGTAAGGGAGAGGGGTTATTGCTACTGTTCAAAGTCTAATATATTCGTACTGCTCTTTCATTCATTTTCAGTTATTTGTGCTGATGACATCATACTACTTGACAGCTACATCATAGATGCTGTTGTCATGCACAACATTGGCCAACCACAAAGGTAAGTATTTTTTGTTTGGGGGGGAACTTGCTTTTGCACCATAACTGACACATTAATTGTATTTGTTAATCACTGCCTCTGCTGTCCTTTCTTACAGGTAACCCCTGTGCCTGTATTTTTTCCAATGATGGGCTTGATTCATCAAGCAAATGATGTTGACTGAGTGACCCCGGGCCGGGTACATGCTGACTTCCATCTTTCATCAAACTTGATCCCTGTTATTGTATGCACCTTTCAAGGTGATGTTTTTTTGTTTTCCTTCTCTGGAGGTGTGGGTATTTTCATTGGCAATTGTGCCGGATTCAATACTCAGGATTTCCTGTTGCTGTTGCTATAATCTCAGGTACCATACTTTCCAGACTGTGTATGCGCTGATATATACTTGACTTAACTGAGAAGATGGAGATGGCTTGCTTGCCTGCAGGATCTCTTCATGCACCATTTCATTTGAATTTCTTTCCAGATAGCACCTGTGAAGACAAGAAAGAATTTTTGTGAAAGAAAGGAAAGGACTGGAAAGGAGAGGAGAGGAGAGGAAAGTAAACTAAAAGAAAAACATAAAATCATAATGGTACTTGCTGTCAGAGTACTACTGCAGGCTGTGCAGTGGTGTAATTTTGGTGTCTTACCATCACATCCAATGAAGAAAGTCCTTGCTGCAGTATGGTTCTACATGACGAGGTCTTGCCAGCTTCAGCCAGTCTCTTGACATAGACTATGGGGCCATCACATCCTTGGGCTAACAGTTGCAAAGCTGTGGCATGCTGTATGATAGTTTTGGTGAGGAGGACCAAGATGAATCTGGCAAGATGAGTTTTGAGGAGGTACAGGATCGGTTCTGTTTATCAAATTGGTGGCAATGAATCATCACTACGGTGGTGGAAGTGGTAGCCAATGCTGTTTCATACTTGCTGTGAGGAGGATATAGCTGAAACAGCACAGACAGTACAGAGGAGGTAGATGAGGTGGTTCATTTTATTACATTTGGGTGACTGCCATGTGCCACCTGTGCCTTGCATGTATTGTACATTCATTATCCCGATGAATCACTTTGCTGGCTAGTAGATACAACTGTGGTGGTAGAAGTGCTGTGCCATGCTGTTTCTACCTGTGTTGGAGGATCCAAGGTGACTACACACATGAGATGATAGGAGGAGGAGGAGGAGGAGGAGGAGAGGGTTGAGATGTTGAGGTCACTGCTGCACAGCCGTGGTATGTCTTGTTGGCTAGAGCGGGTGTTCATTGTAAGTGGCATAGTACATTGTTTACTGGTGTTCCATTTAACACAATTAAAAAGCATCACTAATTAATAGTTGTGTATTTATATCTCAGCACTGAATGTGAACATTATAATTGTTATTAATTTGACATCCAGGATTACATGGTTGAGGATGGGTGGGGAGGGAGAAGTAGAAAATAAACCAGAGAGTTTGTTATTCTTACACATCATCCATGAAGCATACCTCACAGTCTTCAAGATTGGAATTGTCACCATAGGGGAACTCCCTCTCCATCACTGCTTCATCCACTTCAGTGCTGTGAGACAATGACGAGGTACATCCCAGTCTGCCAAAAGAACTTTCTTCCTCACCATCACTGTCAAGCTGTGATGTGACAAAGGATATTA
The DNA here is from genome assembly GCA_016271365.2 of Neoceratodus forsteri. NCBI lineage: Eukaryota > Metazoa > Chordata > Ceratodontiformes > Ceratodontidae > Neoceratodus > Neoceratodus forsteri. The sequence continues at coordinate 555,722,917 of CM028135.1, read as the reverse complement.
CTTTTCTTGATGGAATGTGAACCTCATTCATTTTGATAAATTTCAGCATGCCAAAATTTTTGGGAGAGAGAGTTTGGTGTGCCTGTCAAGCACAATGGCACCCACTGAACTGAACATCTGTTCGACACTGACACTGGAGGACGGGCAGCTCAGATATTTCAGGGCAACTGCTGTCATTGCTGGCCAGTCATTTACCTTAGTGCCCCAGTATAGCAGTGGCTCCTCTCCAATGGCGAGTTTTTTTTATATCTGCAAATTATTCATCTACCATGCGTTTTGCCACTTGAAGTCGTGCAGCGTGATCCTCCTCCTCCTCCTCAGTTTCCTCCATGTCTGCAACTCCCACCTGACTAAGGGCAGCCCGAATGGGATTCAGCATAGATTCCTTTAACTTGCATGTTTTTTGTGCAGTTTGACACCCCTGGGATGATGATGAGTAGGTGGTAGGAACATCGTCTCTCTGTGCAGTACCCTCATGTGTCTTTGACCACTGTGCCCACAGAAGCAGCTGCACACCACTTACCCTCTGAGTGAGTAGTTCTGTCAGTTTCTGCAACTCCTGACACTCACCTTGTAATATGGCTGCCAGCCCACATTTATATCATGGGTCAAGCATTGTGGCAATCCCGAACTCCTCAGACAGCAGAATGTACTTTATGTGGGTGTTGGAGTTTACTGTGGACAGAATGTGTTCTAGGTGTGGGCAGACTGTTCTGCAGGAGATTTGGACCCCCAGATCGAACCTGCAGTCCACAGACCCAGATAAATAGGGTCTTTCCTGTAGAAGTTTGGTTCCGGGTCCATGGAGATGCCATTTCCACGATTTTGTTGTCTGGTGCCTGGGGGATGCTGTTGGGATGACAAGGCAGCATCCAATCAGGCAACAGAAGGTCACGTGATGCACTCACCAGTATATAAGGCTGGTAAGTGCACCATGCAGCCCAGAAGGAGGAGGAGGATTGCAGCAGAAAAAAGAGAGATTAGAGACAGAGAGACTGGAGAGAGAGGCGAGAGAGGCAAAGTGCCAAAATGCAAAAGCAGTGCACTACAGATAGGGGAGGGAGGGGGAGATTCCCGATCGTGGGGAACATGGGGTGGGTGAAGTTGGTCAGATGGGAGAGAGCGTCGGGGAAGGGGCTCCTGAATGATTACAGAAAATCCCAAATTAAAATTTTTCTTGGCCTCAGACATTAGTAGCTGTGTGTACAAAATGGGTAGACTGGTCACTGGCAAAATCTGACTTGTGCTATTCCAGATCCAGAGAGGACAGAATACTGGTGGTGGTGGCCCTGAGATTATACAGTTACAGAAAATCTAAAATGAAAGGTTTTTTTCTTGGCCTCAGACAGTGTAGGTACATGAACAAAAAGGGCAAGCTGGGAAAATCTTACTTGTGCCATTCCAGATCCAGACTCCAGAGTACTGGGGGCCCCAAAGATTACAGTTACAGAAAATGCCGAATGAAACTTTTTCTTGGCCTCAGACAGTAGCTGTGTGTACAAAAAGTGCAGGCTGGCATAATCTGACTTGTACCATTCCACATCCAGAGTACTGGGGGGGAGGAGTCCCAGAGTTTACAGTTACAGAAAATCCCAAATGAAACTTTCTTGGCCTCATACATTAGCTGTGTGTACAAAAAGTGCAGGCTGGCAAAATCTGACTTGTGCCATTCCTGATCCAGATTACTGGTGGGGGGCAGAGACTGCAGTTACAGAAAATCCCAAATGAAAGTTTTTTTTTTCTTGGCCTCAGACAGTGTAGCTGTGTGTACAAAAAGTGCAGGCTGGCAAAATCTGACTTGTGCCATTCCCGATCGAGAGGAGAGAGTACTGGTGGCCCAGAGATTAAAGTTACAGAAAATCCCAAATGAAAGTTTTTTTTTCTTGGCAGTAGGGTGGGAAAATAAATCTTAGTGACGTAAAGAGGGGAGCGGGAAAGAGACTGCAGTGTGGCCCACAATAAATGTGACATCCCAGAAATCCCAAGTAATTTGTTTTTCCTGGCTTCGGTGCTGCTATGTGTACAGAGCAAGGGCAGTAGGGTGGCAAAATGCATCTTTCTGGCATAAAGAGTGAAGAGGGAAAGTGACTGCAGGGTGGCCCACAATAAATGTGACATCCCAGAATTCCCCAATAATTATTTTCCTGGCTTCAGTGCAGCTGTGTGTACAATCCAAGCATGAATTACGATCATCATCACCTACGTTCAATCACGATTTCATTTATTAAAAAAAATACTGTTCAAACAGCATACAAGTTAATGCACATGCCCTGTGCTGCTGGCTGTGGATGGCCTAGGGGATAATCTGATTGTGAGTTGTAGCAGGCTAAGTGTTTATAGTACAACACAAGTAAAGCTCAAGCACTACACACAAGTGTCATCATCATCACTTATTCCCCATTATTCCTTATCATTAGTTTCATAGTGTATTGCTTTACAAACTTACATTATGTATAAGCATTAACCATCCCCTAGTGTGGGACTGTGCTGCATGTGTCTAATACACCAGATGTGTCTGCATCTCCAATTCAAATTGTCAGTCACACTTAACAGTTGCTGAATTTGGTCACTTTCACTTAACAGTAAGTTTTATAGGAGCCAGTCCGACAATCTTGGAAGCAAGTGGTGAGTGGTGATGGACTGCTGTGCTGTCTGTGTGCTGTGTACAGTCACGAGTCATGAGAGTAAATTTGTCCCTGGTCTTTGGGGGTGGGAGTCATCAGAAGGACATCACGTGTCATGTCAGAGGGATCTTTTGTTCCAGACTGGATCAAAGTGTTAATCATAGTATCATAGTATCATAGTAAAAGCCAGTAGAATAGGCCCCGTGGTCTATCATGTCTGCTCAGAAGCTAGCCCCCTATTGGGAGCTCATTCCCCCCCAACCCCTGTATTGATGAGGCACTTTCTGCTAGTTCTCAGGTAGGCAGTGAGACTGCAAAAGACAGGAATGTGCCTGAAATGGGAAAACAAAATCAAACCCCAAAATTGATTTTTTCACATCTAATAAAGTTTTGTCTTCCAAGCGAATGCTTGAATCCAAAATAGCTGACTGTCTTGGATCATCATCATCAGTCCTAAGTACAAAAAGAAGTTATGTAGCTAAAAAACTAAAGACATGGTGGGTACCACCCGCAGAAGCACCCAATGATATGGAACAATTGCATACTATGCTACTGCCAGCCCCTCATCCAGTTCTGAGGTTGAACCCGATGAGGGTAATACTGATGATAATAAAGAAGATGAAGAGAATGCTGAGGCAGCAGAAGGTTTACTGGAGGGGATGGAAATTGCTGATGAGGAAGGAACAGGCTGAAATGTTTCGGTTGGGTGGGGGCAGTGGGAATAAACCAGAACAGGAACAGGCCCAGGACAAATTGGAGGGGGGGGACCTGAAAAGATGACTGAGGGGTCATGCCTTCCTGGGAAAAAAACTTAAAAAAATATCATCTTTTGTTTGGTCATACTTCTCTATTAGTGTTTCCAGTGAGTTAATAGCAACATGCGCTATTTGTAAACAGCCAGTCAACAGGGGTAAAAAGAAAGGAGCATTGGGAACTTCAGCACTGAAAAGGCACCTAGACAGATGTCATAACATTAGTGATAGTGAGAAGGTCAGTTGTGAGTCTCGAAGAGAAAGTGATAGCTCACTACACTCGGGGGGTAACACCAATAGATGAAAGCAGTGGCAGCCTCCACAGCACTACACCTCAACCACCAATTCTGCTGTTCGAAGGACTCCTCCGACTGTTACTGAAAGTGACCACAATGTGTTCAAAAGCCCTCCTCCTTCAAGGAGACAGCTTAGCATTTCAGAAACATATGCGCGTAAGGCCAAATATGCTTCCATTCACCCTGTTGCTGTTACAATAACCAAAACAATTTCCGAAATGATAGCTGTTGATTTGCTACCATATAACATGGTTGGACATATAGGAGTCAGGTGGATGCTTGAGTACCTTGAACCTCGATATAGTATACCATCACGGTAATACTTCTCGGAAAAAGGGATTCCAGATCTTCATGATGTCATTTGTAAAAAATTAAGACCTGTCTTGTGCAATGCTGTTGGGAGGGTGGTGCATCTCACAACAGATATCTGGACAAGCTGTCAGCCTGAACCCTTCATGTCTGTCACGGCCCATTAGGCATGTTCTGATAATTCACATGGGAGTGAGGACAGTGAATCATCGCAGTTTGCTGTTCTAAGAATGTTTTATTTTCCATCTGAACATAGCTCATACAACATCAATGAAGAGCTCCAAAAACCAATACAGTAATGGTTTACTTCACAGGGACTGTCAGCTGGCTTTATAGTTGCAGATAATGGGTCTGAAATAAAGAAGGCCTTGGATGAGGGGTGCTTTGTTCACATCTGCAGCTTTGCGCATTGCCAAAATTTAACAGTTCACAGTTTTCTTGATGACGAGAGGGGGATTAAGGCTCTCATTAGCATTGGTAAAAGAATATGCATTCATTTCAGTCACTCAAGCATAGCCCGTCACTTGTTTGAAAACAAACAGCAGGAGCACAGTTTACCTTTGCACAGACTGATCCAAGACATTTCTACTGAATGGAATTCAACCTTTCATATGTTCCAAAGACTGCTGGAACAAAAGAAAGCTGTCAAGCAGTACACCTTAGAAAATAAAATTGGTGATGCAGATGTCTATATAACTCTACCACAGTGGACTATGCTGGAGTTTCTCATTGTACTGCTCCAGCCATTTGAAGAAATCACCAGGGAGGTTAGTGCAAATACAGCAACTCTGAGCCAGGTGATACCCCTAATAACAATTTTTAAATTTAGATTGAATTTGATTAAAGAAAAGTTAGAGAAGCAAGACAGTTCCATTATCACACAGGCTGCCAGTGGCGCTGACTCATGCAGGTTGCCCTCCAGAATACAACAAGATATAACAAAACGTATGATCAAAAAAGTTGAAGACGATGACTAACTATGTAAAATGCTTCATTCTGATTACTACATTAAAACAACAATCTTGCACCCACAATGCAAATCGAAGCAACTATTGAGTGATGATGATGACACTTGCTTCGAGAGTAACAAACAAGAAATAATTGAAGAGGTGCATGTTGTCATGGAACAGAGTACAACAGCAGCACTACATTTAGAATCTTCTTCATGACACAGCAGCACAGCATCAGGTGGCCCATCCTCTAATGTTTCATCATTTACTCCCTTTTCCTCCTCAGTCACTGCAGCTGAATCTTCTTCTTCACAGCCAGCCAAGCATGATAGCACTGTCCCACAGTCACTTGGTTCAGCTTCATGTCTCTGGAGTTATTTAAAAGATGTTATTGTAACATCTTCATCATTATAGGCCAGCCATGAAGGGGCTAGTAGTGACAGATTGCTTTTTTATTTAGCAGTTTTTCTGTAATTTTTATACAAATAATTACATTATTTCCTTTGGACCTCTGTGTCAAATGTGAGTGACTTTGGCCACTATTATGAATATTTTCACATTTTTTCAAATATTCGTCAATAAAACAGAACTAATCAGGATAAATCAGGAATTCACCGTGTTCTGGTTCTTATTTAATAAGGGTCAGAACTTCACAAAGTTCTCCCATCCCTAATGTGTTCCTTTAATGAGCAAATTGTTCTGTCACCATCTGCCTCCAGCTGTTGCTACACATTCAGCAGTGTCTGCCTCAGCACCCTTAACAGAGGGATGGACTCATTGATGTAGGCAGTGTCCCCACTCACTGTCTGTGCTGCTTGCTGTAAGGGCCTTAGAATCGAGATGAGCCCATCCATTAGGTGCCTCTTCTCTGTTGCGAGACACATGGATGCCCCACTGCTGTTACAACTCGCATGAAGTAGCAGATCCTCAGAAATTGTCTTGTACTGCTGGTATAGATACTCCACCATGTACAAGGTGGAGTTCTACAAGGTGACAATGTCAAGTTTTAACCAATGCTGATGCAGCTTGTTCTTTACCTGCAGAGCACTTGGTTGGTCACGTGCTTTTGCTGAACATGCAAAATGGGCACAGATGCATCGGGCCAACGTTCCTTTTATATCCGTATGGTTGATGAAAGTCTGCACAACAAGGTTAAGGCAGTGTGCCAAGCATGGCATCCTGACAAATCCCCCATCAGTGATGCATTTCTGCACATTTGATCCATTATCACTGGCGATGAGTCCAGCTTTCAGTGCATGTGGATGAAGCCACTCATCATTCTCTGTTAGTACCACTTCCAGCATCTTTTCTCCAGTGTGTAACCTGGGGATACTCCTCATGGTCAATGTCATATACTGCTTAATACCAGGGATGTTGCTACCACCACAGTTTGTCCTAGTGCAATTCTTACCTCTCCTCCAATTAGGTGCTACCCCAGGTATCACTTCCCAGTGTGCTGTAATGCACAGGTAAGAGCTACCAGCTGTTTTCCCACTGGTCCACATATCCATGCCCAGATGTATATACTGTGCTGAGGAATGCTGCAGGTCATGTTGTACCATATCACACACATTACTGAACAGTTCTGGGATGGCATGCTTTGAAAAGTATGTATGTGATGGCAACTGCCATTTAGGCAAGGCACAGGCCATGAACTGCCTAAATCCAACATTCTCAACAGAGGAGTATGGCAACAAATCCAGAGCAAGCATTTCTGCAGCTGCTGCATTCAGCTCCAATGCTGTACCATGATTTGGCGGGAATTTAGTTTGCCGATCCAAAATGGAATGCAGCATCTGCTGAACTTTTCTTGATATTGCTGCCAGTGATGCACCTGGTGGTATGCTAAACAGCTTGCCTTGTTGTTGTGCCATTATTTCTTTTTTTTTTCGTTGTTTAACCAGGTATAGCACACTAAGCTGAAAGCTTTTTTACAGGAGCGACCTGGGAGCACAAGGAGGTTAAGTGACTTGCTCAGGGTCACACAGTATGCAAGTGGAAGCTGTAGGATTCAAACCCAGGTTTGGTCTGCTGGATGTCACCAGATTTGCAGCTCAGAGCCTTAGACCACTGCACTATACTGCCTGTTAATCAATGGGGTGCTCCTTGACTGGTGGTTGTCAATGGTACTCACAGGTGCTGCACGACAGACCTTAGCACCTTTTTTGTTTTTCATTACTGAAGTAATTATCATAGATTGACTTGGGGTTGTAGTTCTGCTGCTAGGACCACTACTTGGCTCACTTCCAGAATCCTCTGAATCCAGTGCCACAAAGATGTCCTCCACCTCACCTGCACCTGCATCTCCCTCATGTAGTGCCAGATGTATTTGGCTTACATTGCCCACTGATTTGGATGGACCAGAACCACTGGTGCTGGCTGCCTTCTGGTGTTCACACCGCTGAATTGGATGCCTGTTTTTAAGGTGTATATATTGCCAACCTGTGCCAAGGTGACTACCCTTCTTACCCCTACTTACTCGGGTTTGACACGGTTGGCAAATTGCCACTGTCTTATCAGATGGGTCCAGAACACAAAAAATCCCACTCTAGGGATTTCTGGGGCCTTGTATTTACAGGGTGCAAAGATGACAGGGATAGCAAAGGAGAAGATTTGCTCTTTGTTATGTTGTGGGTAGAGGTGGGCGAAGTGGCTAAAATTCATTACATGTTATTTTTCGCATAGATCCCAAATTTTGTGTAATACTCCACAAAGCAAAGAGAATTACTACTCATCTCGAAGTAACGCAAAGTTCCCATTGATCTATATGGACTTTGCGTTACTTCACCTTGTTTTTGTGCTCTTTAAGGCAAATTTTTCAGTGAATCATGGGATGTAAGGTCACATGGGCTCTATTTTGTCTTGCACAGCCTCAGTTCATCGTAGCATGTGTAGTGGAAAGCTGGAGACAGTTTGCTTTCAGAGGTTTGAGAATCAAGCCCTCAAAAAACCTTTAAAAATGTATTTTTTGCCATACATTTTTGTGTCAAACTCTAGTAGATCGACTGTAGTGAACTCTTACGTGGTTATATCATCAAGCATTTATTGAGTTTTTGTGAATATTGAATATTAACTTAGTTGATTCAGTGTATGTACTGAGACACTGTAGAAGTGTGCTTCGGGGAGGCGCGGATCTATGGTGTAGATGGGAGATTAGTGAGAAAGGCGTTTTTTCCAAGTTTTGTTGGCTAGTGTTTTATTATTTATGTGTTGAGGTACACACGGACAAACTTCACTTAATAGTTTCTAAGTTTTTTCTGGTTGCTGGTCATTTTTTCAGTCATTTTAAAAGACTGTCTGTGTTGTACTTTACTGAACAGTTAAAGTTTCTGTGCCTGGCTTTTAATCTGTGTGCGTGCTGTCAATTGATACACATTTTATTGTGGCACCACAATTGTAGTACTCTGAATTTCTTAGCCTGTCTGCAGTATTTTTCTCTGCTTCTGTGTGGTAACTACTGCTGTTCCCCCACCCCATCAAAACAAGGTATTGTTTTGACTGTTGGATTTTGAAGCTTGATTAAGGATTCCAGGACAGGTCTTGTGTTGTGCCTGTGCAGCTAGATTTACGGTTTTGCTTATCATCCTCCCAGAAGTGCAGAAATATAAAGGCATGTGATCAGTGGCCTGTTTCTTACTGACTTCACCTAACAAAATGGAACTTGAAGTGGACAATGTGAAGTAAGGCGAATTTCGACTTTTTAATGGAAATTTTGTGTAGTGATTTGCAAATTTGAAGTAGACCACTTTGGGTTCACTTCACCAAAGAATTAAAACTTTGCTGCATCTCTCATTGTGAGGTAACTGGAAAAATGGAAAAACAGGAGAAACAGTACTGGGGGGGGGGGGCCTTCTCTTTGGTGGTTCTAGAAGATAAGGCAACAGGAATGACATGTTCTGTAACAGCCTGTTTTGCCCTTTTGTTTTCAGGCTCCCATGAGGGATGTGTCTGACACATTATCCACATCATAGTCTGCCGAAAAGCTGGAATTCTCATCATCCTGTGCAGGTCTGTCCTCCTCAGTAGCAACAGGCTCTGTGACATGCACCTCCTCTTCATAACTTGCATCCTCCTGTTGCTCCACATGTATCACCTCACCTTAACCCACTGGACCCACATTATCAAGCTCCGCCTCCGACCCACCATCATCAACAGCACCACTTTCTGATTGCACTTCAACACTAACCACCTCCATGTCCACAGTTGTTTGTTTGGTGGTGGTGCTGCTGCTTCCTGTCACTCTGTCACTTGACATTGACACATCCATCAACATGCCTGCCACAGATTTGGCAGAGAAAAACTTAAAGGCAGGAATATCACCACCAGGGCAAAATACGTTGCTAATACTGCTACTGCCTGCCACAGAGTCATCTGAATGCTGTCCCTCTGCTCTCACTGACAAGTTTTGATTCCTGCACCACTATTAGGGACTACAAATTGAGCAATATTCTATGCGGCTACTCCATGACCTCTCCCTTTAGTTTCCCTTTTCTTTCCAGTCATTCTTCAGTGCATGCAGGGACACAACAATCACTCTGGTTAAATCACAGTCAGCAGGATAGTGATTTTTTTTAAATAAAGGTGTGCCAGCAGGGTCACAACAATCACTCTGGTTAAATTGCAGTCAGGAAGACAGTGATTTGTTTCTTAGCACAGGTGTACACACAAGGACACAACAGTCACTCTGGTCTGGTTAAATCACAGTCAGCAGGACAGTGATTTTTTTTCCTAGTACAGGTGTGCATGCAGGGACACAATGGAAGCCTGTGACATAGGAGATCATGATTGGGCACTTTCAAAAAGGGTAACTCGATCACGGTGCATGTCATCAGGGCTACCGACCAGGGAGGGTGACCGGATGGGGAGGGTTCTCACATATAGCAACAGGATGTTGATACATGTACACGCATGCGGGGGGGGTGGGAGCAGGCATGCTGAGTAAGGTGCCAAAGGGGAAGGAGGGTTTGTGAGGTGTGGTGCCATGGTGGGCTGCCGAGCTGGCCCTGTGGTGTGGTGGGTGGGTGATGGACTGGGGTTCTGAGGGTGCTGGGTTCGGATCCGGGCGCACATACATTTTGCTTTGCACACACTCCGACATGCACCCTCCTGGAGTTAAGAATCCTTTAGTACGGGTGTGTCCAAAAAAGAAAATTCTAAGTCCCTGGCACCCTTTTGATGTGAGCTGGGGGTGTACATTGCTGAAACTGATTTTTGGCAATGTACACTCGCTCTAATGGCGATCACCTTTCTGCGGTTGCCGTTATGACATGGAACCAGACACAATAGTCACTCTGGTTTGGTTAAATTACAGTCAGGAGGACAGTGATTTTTCTCCTAGCACAGGTGTGCTGGCTGGGACAAAACAATCACTCTGGTTAAGTTACAATCAGGAGGACATTGATTTTTTTTCCTAGCACAGGTGCACATGTAGGGACACAAAAATCACTCTGGTTAACTCGCAGTCAGGAGGACAGTGATTTTTTTTTCTAAATAAAGGTGTGCTGGTAGGGACACAACAATCCCTCTGGTTAAATTGCATTCAGGAGGACAGTGATTTTTTCCTAGCACAGGTCTGCATGCAGGGACACAACAGTCACTCTGGTCTGGTTAAATCACAGTTAGGAGGACAGTGATTTTTTTTCTAGCACAGGTGTGCCGGCAGGGTCACAGCAATCACCATGGTTAAATCGCAGTCAGAAGGACAGTGATTTTTTTTTCCAAATAAAGGTGTGCCAGCAGGGACATGACAATCACTCTAGTTAAATTGCAGTCAGGAGGACAGTGATTTTTTGTCCTAGTACATTAAAATTTATACAGAGTGAATTTTTGCAACTTTGCACATCTCTATTCCTGATCTGAGGAGAAAGGGAGAGACTACTGGGGGGTCCAAGAGAAATGTTACAGTTACATAAAATTCCACATTTTTTTTCCTGGCTTCAGTGTGACTGTGTGTACAGGGCAAGGGCAGCAGGGTGGCAAAATAAATCTTTGACTTGTGCCATCCAATCATGAATCACAATCACTTGTTAACATTCATTCACGATTTCATGTATTAAAAAAAAATACTGTTCAGACAAACAACATATAAGTTGATGCACGTGTGCTGCTGGCTATGGGTGACCCAGGGGATAATCTGACTTTGAGACTTGTGGCAGGCTGTTTACAGTGCAATACAGGTAAAGCACAAGTACTGTACACACAAGTGTCATCATCATTATCAACATTGCTCATTCCCCATTATTCCTCCTTATTATCATTAGTTTTATAGTATATCATGTTACATGTTACATATTCAGGAGGAAATATATTATATGAACCGCCTGCCATTTCCCCAAGATCCAACTGCAACACCTCGACCACAGAGAATAGTTGGTCCTGGAGGTTGGCAGGTGCTTAGGAGGGATAAATCAAGTGCCCCATCACTCAATGCTCCTCCAATGTATCACCTCCACAAACCATATAAAAACTACAAACAGGTATCTGCCTCTAGGTCCAAAATCAAACAAAGGGGTAGAGGACTCTGCCGAGCAGGACACTGCTGTACAGGAGCTATCACTACAAAACTCACCCAAAACAGGGACTAAAACAAAAAAAAGTGAAAAGGAAATCCAAAACACTGCTGATCATAGGAGACTCCATGATTTGGGGAGTTGTTACCTACCTCCAGCAGGGGGTAATGGTCAGATGTCTCCCCAGTACATCAGCATGGAGAGACACTGGCTGCATTGCTAAAATCATGCAGGAAGCAGGAGAAAACCCTCAATGTTCTGGTACATGTAGGGACTAATGATCTCACCAGCCAGTCAGTTGTGGAGACCAAGGAACATCTGACCAGGCTGGGAGACAAACTGTTATCCATTTCTTCTGGCATCTCCTTCTCTGAGATCCTGCTGGTCTGGGAGAGGGGAGCAGACAGACAGAAGGTCAATGAAGGGGAGATAGGGGAGCTAAACATATGGTTCAAGGGCTGGTGCCAGGAAAAAGGACATGAATTTGTAGGTAACTGGCAACAGTTTTGGGAGCAAATTTTTTTTAAAATTTGATGGACTGCATCTGACTAAGGAGGGGGTCAGTGCATTGGGGCAGAAGTTTGATGTCTTTGCAGAATATTTTAACTAGCCAATGGGGAGAGGGGTGCAGCACTTGGCACATTGAAAGGGAAGAACATTCCTCCCACTCAGCTAGTGATCAAACAGGAGTTCATCATGTTTATAGTTAATTTGCATCACCAAGTAAGGAAAAAGGTCCAGCTCCCAATACGACACACAGGGGAAATGCAGGACTTCGCCAACAACTAACGCACCAAAAACTGGCCAATGAAAAATCATGTACACAAATGCCCACGATATGGAAAACAGAATCCTAGACCTGCAGGTAACAATGACAGAGGCTAAACTGGACATAGTAGCCATTAGCGAGACATGGTTCACCAGTAACCACACTTGAGAGACTTGAGTACCTGGCTATGTACTGTTCAGAAGAGACCGACGTGCAAAAAGGGGGGGGGGTAGCCCTTTATGTCAATGAAAATATCAAATCAACAGAAATTCAGAATACACATAAGGAGCCAGAAGAACTGTGGATCATCCTGGATCATCCTGGAAACATGAATGGAACAGTCATACAAACTGGGGTTGTCTACAGGCCTCCAGACCGGGGGAGGATATAGACACATTACTGTTAGAAGATATACAAAACATGACAGCTAAAGGGGAGGTTCTGATAGTGGGAGACTTCAACATGCTAGATACAAATTGATCAATACCCGAAGGAACATTCACCAGAACTAGACACATAGTGGATTCCCTGCAGTGGGATGGTCTCAGATAACTGGTGCAACAACCCACAAGAGACAGGGTTATCCTGAATCTAGTACTGACTAATGGGAAAGATCACAGATCTCCAGGTGGAAGGTCACCTGGGAGCCAGTGACCGTCACATGGTATGGTTCAATTTGTCCACTAGAACTAAATTATCCCATTCCAAGGCAAAAATATAGTACTTCAGAGGAGCTGACTTTGATAAGATGGCCAAGAGAGTTAAGCTAGCCCTTGCAAGAAGAAATATAGGTGAGGGGGTACAGGCAAAGTGGTCAAGCATTAAGGATGCAGTACTTGAAGCAACATCCCACTGTGTTAGGGAGAAAAGCAAGAGCAAAAGGAAAAAAACACTTTGGTTCTCTGAAACAGCAGCAGAAAAGGTCAGAGCCAAAAGGTTGGCCTTCAGGAAATATAAGGGAACACAGTGGGATGAAGATAGGGAGGCATACCAAACTCCCCTAAGGGAAGCAGGGAAAGCAGTAAGGTAGGCAAAAGCCCAAACCGAAGAAACACCAGCACGAACAGTAAAAGAAGGGGACAAGACTTTCAATAGATACATTAGTGAAAGAAGAAAGTCCAGAGGGGGTATTGTTAAGATCAAAGGGGATGGGGGGAGGGGGAGTCTGTGGTGGAGGACCAAGGAAAAGCATCTATCCTAAATAGATACTTCTGCTCAGTATTTACTGAGACGAAAGTAGGACAGGGCCCACAGCTCAGCAGCATGGACACAGGGGGAAGGAGATATGCACAAGTCCCTTCACAAAAGAAAGGGTCCTACAAGAGCTCACTAAGCTCAGGGTGGACAAGGCAATGGGACCAGATGGCATACATCCCAGGGTACTAAAGGAGCTAAGGGTGGAACTAGCAGAGCCAATATCAGAACTGTTTAGCGAGTCTCTGAGCATAGGAGAGGTCTCAGAAGACTGGAGAAGGGCTTATGTGATCCAGCTCCACAAGGGTGGTAGCAGGGAGGAGGCAGAGAACTATAGACCAGTCAGTTTTACCTCAGTAGTGGGCAAGATTATGGAGGCATTCCTTAAGGAAAGGATAGTGCAACACCTGGAATCCATAGGAGCACAGGATCCAAGACAGCATGGGTTTACAACAGGAAGGTCTTGTCAAACTAATCTCATAGATTTCTTTGGCCATCCGTACTAAATTCCGATACCCATGTTCCCGATATTGAACATCTCGTCACCTAAATACCGACTAGTTAAGTGCCCAACATGCCGATTGACCGAATTACGAAATCCCAACAGTTTATAAGTGTACGAGCTGAGCTGAGGGTTCCAGCTTTACTGCCAGGATTGGTGTATGAGTGAACTGGACACAATGAGTAAGACCGACACACACAGCAAGTGGCTTGTGCACTGGAATCTGCACTGCTTGCTGTATGCACACAGAACCTGTCCATCTCACTTGCTTGTGCTTCTCGCAGTGGGGGGGGGGGTCCCTGCAACAATATGCTCACTTGCCTACCCAACAGTACTGTCCTGATGGCTCTGCATACTGTCAGGCTCTGCACAAAGGGGTCATGCTGTCCATGATGCTGACACAGTGAGAGCGCTACAAGGCATGCTCTGGCCAGATGTATGTTTTCAGCGCTATTTTGGGGGGGCCAGTCAGTGCACAGCAGTAGCGCGCTGTAATTTTGGCCACTGACTCCTGCTACGGGGGTGGGGTGGGGCCATGTCAGAAACTGGGAACAAGCTGAACTGAGGGGTCCAGCTTTACCACCAGGATTGGTGTCTGAGTGAATCAGACACGAGTCAGACTGACACACACAGCAAGTGGCTTGTGCACTGGCACCTGCACTGCTTGCTGTATGCACACCGAACCTGTCTGTCTCACTTGCTCTGTCACTCGCTCCACACTGACTTGCGCTTATACAAAAGATGCCTACACTGAGCAGCACATTAAGGTGAGGGAGCAGATCAGCTGTTGAGTATGCTTAATTACGTTTGTGGTAAATACTTCTGGTAAGTCAAGTGCAATGTTCCTCTGTGCTCAATATATTGTATTGGGACAGCAGAAATGAAAATTGTCAGGATTTCATAATTCGGTCAATCGACATGTCGGGCACTTAATGGGTTGGGATTTAGGTGACGGAATTTTCGATGTCAGGAATATGTATGTCGGGATTTAGTACCTAACCCTTACTTTGACTGGGTGACCAGAGTGGTGGACCAAGGGGGTGCAGTTGATGTTGCCTACCTTGACTTCAGCAAAGCTTTCAATGCTGTTCCAGATAGAAGATTGATTAATAAGCTTGGTGGGGGGGCGTGGTCACCAGCCGAACTGAATGGTCGCTTAAACGGCTTGCTTCTGAAAGTAACCCCAAAATCCGGCGATATTTTACTTGCTCCTGCACAACGGTGTAAAAATTCGATTCAGTACTTACCGGTAGCTATCCCGATATTTGTATTCAGACCGGCGCTTTACAAATCGGGCCCGTTTTTGTTTTGTTTTTTTTTTCCACGGTGTACTCACGCTCTGTTCAGCTACTACCCAGATTAACTGCATACAACATGGAGTCCCTATCTACGCCCTCTCCGACGGCAACTGAAAGTAATCTAGCATAAATAAGGCAAATGTTCACAGAAATCCTGCATCGCATGGATAAAGTGGACTTGGCCACGAGGAAGAACATTGAGGATATTGTAGATTTATCACAGAGGGCCGACGTCTGCAAGCATAAGCTAGTGGAGGTGGAAGATGGCTGACATAAGGCCAGGGCTAAAATACATGATCAGGGACAGCTGATCCAGCATCTCTGGGCCCGGGTGGAGGATCTGGAAAACCGCAGCCGACGAAATAATCTCAGATTTGTTGGGTTCCCTGAAGGCTGCGAGGGGAATGATACAATATCTTTTCTACAACAAGTATTACCCTCATTGTTGGACTGCCAGCGGTCCTCGTGGAGCTGGACAGAGCATATAGAACTTTGGCCCCATGGCTCTCCTGGGCACCTCGCACTATCTTAGCCCATTTCCTCCGATTCCAAGATCGAGAACGGATCACCCAATTAGCACGGCAGAAGAAAGAGCTGATCTGGAATGGACACAAAATTCAAATATTTGCTGATTATTCATTGGAGGTCACTAATAGGCGGAAGGCCTTTACAGCAGCTCAGAGGGTGTGTGCAGAACTGGGCCTTGAATATTCCCTGCTTTACCCTGCATCTCTATGGATCGTGATCAATGGATCACCATGGGTCTTCAATAATCCGTTATCAGCTGAGGACTTTATCGCTTCACAGACACCCAAATTAAACTGGGGCAAGCTGCGTGCATCTTACAGCCCAAGGGCCCTCCCTGCTCAATCCGCCCTGATGGACACTGATGGATCTGCAACCCCGAATGCTGTGGCAGCTTCGTCTTCTCACTCAGCTGGAAATTTCTTGACTCCCACCTGGTCATCTCCTCAAAAATCCTCAGGAAGTAAGAAAAAGAATAGAAGAAGGGCGAGAATCGAAGGAGGTCACGTAGACAAAACCCCACGGCTTCGCTCCAGAAGTAGAAGTAGGAGCTGCAGTCCAGGTCCCGAGTGCCTCTCATGACCTTTGCCCCAGATACGAGCAACAATCAGTATAAAGTCCTGATGGATCTCCCACCAAGATAACCTCGCGACCTCCTCTTCCACCGAGACGCCTCCAGCTCTGCCAGCTCAAAATCTTCAGCAGCCAAACAGTTGTTTCAATAAGAGGCAGCTGGCACCCCTACGGAGAACTCTGGGGCCACGGCTGCTGGACTGGCTTTGGAACTAACTGCAAGCAATATGGATATCCTCACCTCTGCTGCAAAACCAGTTGGTTGACTGCTAGTACTTTATCGCTTTTGGGTTTTTTAATGCTCGGCTTGTCTGTGGACTAACAGACATTGCCTTTGATTAGGGATGAATCCCCGCACACCAAGTTAAAGGGGACTTCCCCTCAGAGGATAGTTAAGAGTGGCCCTTAGGTTCATACCCGAGCAGCTACTCTGATACTTGCTGTTCTCTGCCACTTGATGTGCAGATCCGGTGTTCCTTGTGCTTGCTCTGGCTGATATGCATGACCAATGGGGACAAATAGGGTGCTGCACGTGCTTTAACTTGCGGCTCTGCATATCTGTAAACTAGCCTCAGATATTATCACAAATATATGGAGGGGTTATGCTCAGCTTTCACAATTGTCCCTTACCACTATATTGGATGACAGCCCTTTGGCCGTTGTCTGGAAGTTTTTTCTTTTTTTTTTTTATTATGTCTCCTTTAATAGGGGTTACTAGGAGATTTTATTTACCTAGTTACGATGGGTTCATGGGGTCATTTACTCCCAGCAACCTCTACTGGTGTCTGGGCTTGCTTCTACTTTTAGTCGACACGCAGTGGATGCTGGTCTTTTGTGGATTGCAAAGTTGAGAACAAAGGGAGGGGTGGGGATGGGTTTTGTTATTTTAAAGGGGTTGAATTGCTCTCAGTCAGTAGGGATAGTGCATGTTAGTATATATCCCTGTCACGTTATAATGTTGATATTTTGGTGTTGTGTTAATTTTATTATGGCAGTCTTTCAAATGGGGCTAGGTGGTGCTCCGTTAATGCCTGATGGGGAAGCAAGAAGGAGCGAGGGGGCTTGCTTAGGCTCACCACTTAATGTTTCCGTCCACATACTCCTGCTGATATGTTTTACTGTAGGTCTGAATGGAGCCTAAGCTAATTTCATGGAATGTGAGGGGGCTTAATTTGCCCATTAAATGGAAGAAGATTTTAATCCACCTAAAAAAGTTAGCCCCTCACGGTGGTCTTCCTGCAAGAGACTAAACCTCTTCCAAGGAAGCCACTAAGCTTAAGCAAGCTTGGGTGATTGAAGAGCTTCACAGTGTGGCTCCCACCCATAAAAGGGGAGTCTCCATACTTTTGCATAAAAACCTGGGATGGAAGGTGAAGGACTTTATACGGGATCAAGAAGGTGGATGGATTATTGAGGAAGTCGAAACCCCTGAGGGCCCCCTGGTCCTGGCCAATATATACGCCCCTAACTAGGACTGCCCTCAATTTTTCCATACGGTTAACCAGGCTATCCTGGATTTCAATAAAAACAGAGCCCCAATACTCTTGGGAGGGGATTTTAATCTAACATTAGATCATACTTTAGATAGAAGCAATAAATCCCCTGAACCCCATCGACAGGTTAAGAAAGCAGTGGGGAAACTAATGTCTGAACTTGGTTTATTGGATGACTGGAGGGCGTTACACCCAGGAGAGCGTGATTATACCTGTTTTTCCCCAACCCATGGCTCTTCTAGTAGGATAGATCTTTGGCTCGTATCCTCAGGGTTATATGAGAAGGTGGTGGGGGCTTCGATTCACCCAATTTATGTTTCCGATCATGCCCCCCCTTGAATTAGTTTTCAAGAGGGAACTTGATCTCCATCATTCTCAGGCCTGGTGGCTAGACCCACTTTGGCTAGAAGATAAAACTTTTCTTGACTGGATTGGCCAGGCTGTAGCGGAATATCGGACTGACAATGATAATGGTGAGGTATCTGACTCAACCTTATGGGAGACCTTTAAAGCTACCATTCATGGCAGGATAATAGCCTTTGCAGCAGCCAGGAGGTGTTGCTGGGTGGCTGATCAGTGGGCCCTGGAGAAGCAATTATATAACTTGGAAGCCCAATACTAAGCCCTAGATAATCAACCTCCTTCTCCTGACTTGCTAGCACAGTTAGCCAGCACCCGAATTTCTCTCAACGCTCATTTATCTCGGCAGGCTGAGCTAAATCTTAGACGCATGCATCATGCTTATTGGGAGGGGGGAGAAAAGGCTAGCAAGTTATTGGCCTATCGCCTTAAGAGTCAGCATGTTTCTAAGATGATATATGCATTGGTAGATTCATCTGGGAACCCCTGTCGTGCAAACTCAGGGATAAACTTGATCATGTCCCAATTTTATGAAAATCTATATGCTTCTCCAAACCCCCCTCACCCAGTTAAGATCCAAGCTTATTTATCCTCGCTAACCATCCCCAGCATCTCCAGCCGGGATACTAAATTGTTAGAATCCCCCTTTACAATTGAGGAAGTTAACCAGGTGATTCACGCTTTAAATCTACGCAAACCCCCCGGGAAGGATGGACTGCCTATTGATCTGTACAGACTCCCTGGTGTTAATTTGGCCCCCTATTTGGTCCAGGTTTTTCGGCACTCCTTAATGGTTGGACAACTACCCCCCTCTATGAGAGAAGCTGCTATTACAGTGCTTCCAAAAAAAGGGAAAGACCCGCTGTCCCCAGGCAGCTACCGGCTTATCTCTCTAATCAATGCGGATGCCAAGATATTGGCTAAGGTTATCGCTGCCCAGCTTGAACCCCTTTTGCAAGACTTGGTGGGTCCTTCCCAAGTGGGCTTTGTTAAAGGCCGTCTAAGGTCTGATCATCATAGAACACTAGGGTCGTTAATGCATTTTGTTAAACTCTCACCAATCCCCTCAGTTGCTATGGCCTTCGACTTTGAAAAGGCCTTCAATTCAGTCAAATGGGCCTATCTATTTCATACTCTGTCCATCATGGGTTTTGGCCCCGACTATATCGCCTGGATAAGGTTGTTGTACACCGCACCCCTAGCCTCAGTGCTGACCAATGGCACCATGTCTCGGCCCTTCCAATTACAAAAGGGCATGAGACAGGGATGCCCTCTTTCTCCCCTCTTATTTATTTTAGCTATGGAGCCTTTGGCCATTGCACTTAGGTCCTCCAGCGATATCCTGGGGATCCAGGTGGGGGACATCAATTACAAGACCTTTCTGTATGCAGATGATCTGCTTATTACGACCAAACACTCTCAATTGGGGATTCAGACAATTTTTGGAACCCTGACTGAGTTTACTAAGATATCAGGATTAAAGTTAAATCAGTCCAAAATGGAAATTCTCCCGTTAAACTCCTCAACCTCTGGATCGGATTTTACTGCCTTAGGGCTAAAGTGGTCCCTCAGGGTATCAAATACCTGGGTATTATCCTGCACCCAGACCCGCTTAAAATGTTTATGCGCCAATTTCAATTCTCTGATTGACTCACTTAGGGTTGATATGGGTAGATGGAAAGCACTAAAGCTCACTGGCTGGGAAAATTGACTCGATCAAAATGATGGCTGCTCCTAGGATGCTTTACCTATTGGCCCACCTACCCCTGCCTATACCCCAGAAGTGGTTTCAGAAATTGGAGACCCTTATGGGTAATTTTATTTGGGAGGGTGCACCCCCCCGATACAGCAAACTCAAACTTTGACAGCACTGGAGTAGGGGGGGGTTGGGGACTCCCCTGGTTACAGCAGTACCATATGTCCTTTGTGTTGGCTCAGACTCTTAGATGGTTTTCTAAAACTGGACAGGGTTCCCTGCAGTGGCTTCAGTTAGAAGCATCCTAACTCACACTGCCTCTCCAGCGGTTACTTTATATGCTAGGAAGAAACTGCCCCCGGGCCTTTCTCCCCCCATATTACTCTCAGTTAAATACTGGAAACAAGCTATGACTCTGCTGGGCTATGACCCAGCCCCTTGGGAATATATGCCTCTATGGGATAATCAGGCCCTGAAAATAGGGGAATCTACCCTGCACTGGAAAATGTGGGAAGGACAGGGCATCTCCTTAATACATGACCTCCTACTCCCAGTGACAACTGTTATTGATTCCTTTGAGTCCCTGAGGGCGAGATATCATCTCCCAGCCTCTCATTTCTGGAGATACCTTCAGTTAAGTGATGCTATATCTCATCTTCCAAAGTCGTCCCTTAGTAATTCTTCACAAAAAAAAGACGCACCCTATTGGTTCATGGAATAAAGTCACCAAGAACAAATCTAGTAATATATATCATGCCCTCAGAGACTCCACCCCGGACCCTACCCAGAGCGCTAGGCAGCAATGGGGAAAAGAGCTACAGATCCCGATCTCAGAACAACAATGGGAGGATGGGTGGGCACGTATCCATTTGGCTTGCCGGGACGGGTGCACAAGGCTTATCATGAACAAGACCCTTTATAGATGGTATAGAGACCCGGCGAAACTAGTTAAAATGGGACTTATCCCGGTTGACACTTGCTGGAGATGTGGCAACCAAGGGGCTCATCTGCTTCATATTCTCTGGGATTGTCCTAACCTTCAACAGTTCTGGCGAGCCATTCAGTACATGTGTCAACAACTATTCCCCGATGTCATCCTGTATCCCGCCCTACTCCTTCTGGGTTGTGGCAGTTCTGAGATTTCCAAGTATAGTCCTGGGGCACAGTGGATCACTAGGGTCGGGGCATTGGCCAAATGACTCATACTGCTAGGATAGAGAACCCCTGATATCCCCACTTTTCATCAGTTCCTTTTGGGCCCTAGCCCAAGGGGCCACATTTGAGAGGATCTCGAGCTTTGCCCAAGGCTCTTTATCCCGGTATGACCAATGTTGGCAACCGTATCTAAGGTCCAAGTACTGCCACAATACTTCTTCCAGTTCCACGGCTTAGACTCCTCCCCCTTTTTTTATAGGGTGGGGACAGTTCCCTCTTTTGCAAGTCACCCTCTTTCTCTCCTTCTCCTTCCCGCTCTTCTATACTTCCTTCGACATAATTAAACATGATGAAAGATTGCCATTGTTGAATATAGTTGATATTACAAACTACATGGGAATAAAACATACCCTTGGTAGAGTGACCAGAAACTACCGATTTCCTTTGTCATATCCCTCTTTAGGGTGTAATTTTTCTTATGTTGATCTATGCTGTCCTCTGTTGAAAGGACGTGACTCTTCATTAAATTATTTATTCTCTGGCCGCCTAGTCAGTGGTGTAAAGTATATGTTAATCGACACCCTGAATGGTCGCAGCTAACTGACAGAATGTTGTGTCAATTGTATTTACTGATCCTACCTTATGTTGTGGTATTTATTGATTTTCTATATGTAGGCTCTGCCTTGGTGTGTGTGCTCTGCCTTAAGTCGATAATAAAAAATGTTTAACTGCAAAATAAGCTTGGTAGGCTTGGGGTGGGTTAGAAGTTGGTTAATAAGGTGGCAAATTGGTTGGTGGGCAGAACACAGAGAGTGGCGGTAAACGGTATACTGTGAGAACAGACACAAGTCACAAGTGGGGTACCTCAGGGATCAGTCCTGGGGCCAGTCCTCTTCAATGTCTTCATCAGTGACATTGCAGATGGACTGGAGGGTTAGGTTTGTCTGTTTGCAGATTACAGCAAGATCTGCAAAAGTGTAGATGATCCAGATGGGATAGGCAGAATGAGAAACAAATCTGGATAAACTGGCAAAATGGTCAGAAGAGTGGCAACTGGGGTTTAATGCAAAGAAATGCAAGATCAAGGCCATAGGGAAGAGAATCCCTGAAGCCACCTATAGGTTGGGAGACGAGTTGCTGGAAATCACAAGGGAAGAAAGAGACTTAGGCATCATCATCACAGATGACCTGAAACCATCCAAGCAGACCACTAAAGCAGTAGGTAAGGATAGGGGGATGTTGGGATGTATTATCAGGGTTATCACAAGTCGTAAGAGGGAGGTAATAATCCCTCTATACAAGATGCTGGTAAGGTCCCATCTGGAGTACTGCATACAGTACTGGAGGCCGCACCAGCTCAAGGACATTAACAAAATTGAGGCAGTCCAGAGCAGGGAAACCAAAATGGTGCAGGGACTTCATTAGAAAACATATGAGGACAGACGAACAGAGCTCAATATGTATACTCTAGAACAAAGGAGGAAGTGAGGTGATATGATCAAAACATTCAAATATCTTAAGGGCATTAAAAAGGTGAAAGAGTCTAACGTGTTTCAATATAAGAAAAATAGCAGGACAAGAGGAAACAACATGAGATTAGAGAAAGGCCAATTAAGGGGTAATGTGAGGAAGTTCTTTTTCACAGAAAGGGTGGTGGATATATGGAACGGCCTACCTCAGAAAGTAGTGGATATGAATACAGTGCAGAGCTTCAAACAGGCATGGGATAGGCATAAGGGAGCAATACAGATGAGTATGAATAGATAGGCCATTGACAGAGTAAAGACCTATGGCACATTCATAAGGTAGAAAAAATGGGCAAACTGGATGGGCCTTGCTGTCCTTATCTATCGTCAACTTCTATGTTTCTGTGTTCTGCATTTTATTAAGTATAAGCATTAACCAACCCCCAGTGTGGGACTGTGCTGTGTGTGGCTATGCATCAAATGTGTCTGTATCTCCAATTCAAATTCTGAGGCACACTTAACAGTTGCTGAATTTGGTCACTTAACAGTAACTAACTGTATTGTAGGAGTCAGTTTGGTAATCTTGGAAGGAAGTGGTTGTGGACTACTGTGCTGTCAGTATGCTGTGTACAGTTATGAGTCACAACAGTAAATTTGTCCCTGGCCTGTGGCTGGGAGTCATCAGAAAGACATCACGTTAGTTAGAGGGATCTTTTGTTACAGGTTAGAATACTAATAAAAAATTGAACAAAGTGTTGATGATGTGCATTCTATTTATCAGGTAAGCAGTGGCATTGCAAAAGACAGCAAGCAGCCTGAAAAGGGATAACAAAATCAAACCCCCCAAAGTTATTTTTTTCACGTCTAAGGTTTCGTCTTCCAAGCAAATACTTGAATCCAAAAAAGGTGAATGTCGCAGATCTTCATTAATCCCAAGTAAAAAAAAAGTTATGTATTTAAAAAAACTAAAGGTGTGGTGGTTACCACCCACAGAGGCACTCAACGGTATGGAACAATTGCATACTATGCTACTGCCAGTCCCTCATCCTATTCTTCTGAGGTTGAACCCGACAAGGATAATCACAAAGATGAAGAGAATGATCAGGCAGCACAAGGTTTACTGGAGGGGATGGAAATTGCAGATGAGGAAGAAACAGGCAGAAATGTTTTGGTTGTGGGAGGGGGGGGCTGTGGGAATAAACCACAAGAGGAACAGGCCCAAGAAAAATCTGGAGGGGGGGGGCCTGAAAAAGTGCCTTCCTGGGAAAAAAAATAGAAAAATATCATCTTTTGTTTGGTCATGCTTCTCCTTTAGTACTTCCAATGAGTTGGTAGCAACTTGCACTATTTGTAAACAGCCAATCAGCACGGGTAAATAGAAAGGAGCATTAGGAACTTCAGCACTGAAAAGGCGCCTAGACGTCATAGCATTACTGAGAAATCCAGTTGTGAGTCTCGAACAGAAAGTGACAGTGACAGCTCACTACACTCAGGGGTAACTCCCATAGATGAAAGCAGTGGCAGACCCTGCAACACTACTGAAACACCTCCACCACTTTCTGCCATTCAAAAGAACTCTTCCGACTGTTACGGAAAGTGACAGTTTATCATCTCAGAAACATGAGTGTAAAGCCAAAAATGTCTCGACTCACCCTGTTGCTGTTACAATAACTCACAAAAATTCAGAAGTGATAGCTGTTGATTTGCTACTTCAGTACTTTGAGCCTCAATATACTTCTCGACAACAGGGATTCCAGATCTTTATGATGTCGTATGTAAAAAATTAAGACATGTCTTATGCAATGCTGTTGGGAGGGTGGTGTATCTCACAACAGACATCTGGACAAGCTGTATGCCTGAATCCGTCATGCCCATTATGGCACATTGGGCATGTTTCGATAATTCACTTGGGACTGGCGACAGTAAAGCATCACAGTTTGCTGTCTAAGAATGTTTAATTTTCCATCTGAACATACCTCATACAACATCAATGAAGAGCTCCAAAAACCAATACAGCAATGGCTCACTTTACATGGACTGTCAGTTGGCTTTATAGCTGTAGATAATGGGTCCAAAATAAGGAAGGCTTTGGAGGAGGGAAACTTTGTTCACATCTGCTGCTTTGCACATTGCTTAAATTTAATAGTTCATGGTTTTCTTGATGATGACAGGGATATTAAGGATCTCGTTAGCACTGCTAAAAGAATACGTACTCATTTCTGTCACTCAAGCAAAGCCCATCACTTCTTTGAAAAAGATACAACAGTAGCACAGTTTACCTTTGCACAGACTGATCCAAGACATTTCTACTCGACGGAATTCAACCTTTCATATGTTCCAAAGGCTTCTGGAACAAAAGAAAGCTGTCAGGCAGTACATCTTAGAAAATAAAATTGGTGATGCAAATTTCTATATCACTCCACCACAGTGGACCATGCTGGAGTTTCTAATTTGCCTGCTTCAGCCATTTGAGGAACTCACCAGGGAAGTTAGTGCAAACACAGCATCTCTCAGCCAGGTGATACCCCATATAAAATTTTAAAATTCAGATTGAATCTGATTAGGGAAAAGTTAGATAAGCAAGACAGTTCCATGATCCCACAGGCTGCCAGTGGTGCTGCTGACACATGCAGGTTGCTCCCCACTATACAACAAGATCTAAAGGGATGTAGAGTATGATCAAAAAGTTGAAGAAGATGACAAACTATGACAAATGCTTCATTCTGAGTACTACATTAATGTAATAATCTTTGACCCATGTTACAAATCAAAGCAACTATTGAGTGATGATGATGACACTTGTTTCGAGAGAAACTAAAAAGAAATAATTGACAAGGTGCGTGCTGTCATGGAACAAAGTACTACAGCAGCACCACATTCAGAATCTTCTTCACAACACAGCACAGCATCAGGTGGCCCATCCTTTACTGTTGCGGCATTTTCTCTCTCTTCATCCTCAGCCACTGCAGTTGAATCTTCTTCTTCACCACCAGCCAAGCACAGCACTGTCTTGCAGTCACTTGGATCAGCTTCATGTCTCTGGAGTCACTTAGAAGATGTAACTGTAACATCTTCTTCATCTGCCTCTTGTAACACAGCCTCAGCACAAACTACTTTTGAAATGTACCAGGCAGAGTCCAATATCAGTTGGAATGCAGATCCTTTGCAGTACTGGAAATCCAAACAAAATATGTGGCCTGCTTTAGTAAACATTGCAATTAAGTACATGAATTGCCCTCCAACTAGTGTGCATTCAGAACAATTGTTCATCTGGTAACGTCATTATTGACACACGATCCTGTTTGATAGCAGAAAATGCTGAGCGCCTCACATTTCTCAAAGTCATCATTCCTCACTTTAATTTCAAATATGATACCTGACTAAAGCACACACTGACTGCTCTGAGCAGGCCCTATTCATAAAACACTTTCAAGAATTTGTGGCTGTGGTGAAAATCTTTTGTAAATAGGATCTACTACATGAGGTAGAAATTAATTGCAACGAGTCAGGTCAGGACAGACTAGGCCAGGCCACTATTACTTGAATGATCACATGAGCAGCAAAGAATAGAAAAAAATAACATCAGTGGGTTCAGAGTCCAAATACAGTTAGCAACTGCATTTCATGTCACATACTTAATTGGTGGTACCTTGTACCACTATCTGATCTGGAAGGTAGGATACTGCTGTCTACTACTACTACTACTATCACTTTTTGTTCTCATAAGTCATGACAACGGCTTATCACTTTTTGTCCTTACTACTAATATTTGTCACTTTTTTATGCCCTCAGCAACTGATCCTTACTGTACTGTTTTAATTTTCATACAGAACATGGCTTAGCAGATGCCTGAAACCCAGAAACTGAATACTCTTTGTATATTTCTCATGTCCCCCATATTTGGCTGTAACTACTTCACAGAAAAAAAAATGCTACTAAATTGAAAATTCATATAATTTCTTTATTGTTTGTGTGTGCGTGATATGCTAGCCTGGTGACATCTCAATTATAGTGACTGGGCTGAGATTATTATATTACTATCTTTTATTTTTGATACTTAAATTACTTGGCAGTGGCTGGCAGCAATTGTGGAACTAGGAAGGATGTAATTGTGTTGTGTGCCTGTCATCAGGTCTTCATGTGGCAGTGGCAAACTTTTTTATGACTGCACTGCACTTGACCGATGCGATGTGTAACTGGCTGCCTGCCTGGGTGGTGGTGATCACTATGTCTTTCATTTTTCTTCTTTATGGATTCAGCATGTTGACCAGATTCAGTAGAAGTAGTGGTAGTACTAGAAAACATTACCACCTCTTGGACAAGGTGGTGTACCACATACCACAGTATACCGGGGCATGCGAAGCAGTTGCATCATTCACATGGGTAGGCATAGAAACATAGAAACATAGAAACATAGAAGTTGACGGCAGATAAGGACCGCAAGGCCCATCCAGTCTGCCCATTTCTTTTTCTACCTTATAAATGTACCATCGGCCTTTGCTCTGTCAGTGACCTATCTATTCATAGTCATTTGTATTGCTCCCTTATGCCTATCCCATGCCTGTTTGAAGCCCTGCACTGTATTCATAGCCACCACTTCTTGTGGTAAGCCATTCCATGCATCTACCACCTTTCTGTGAAAAGAATTTCCTCACATTCCCCTTAATCGGCCTCCCTCTAATCTCATGCTGTGTCCTCTTGTCCTGCTATTTTTCTTATATTTAAACATGTTAGACTCTTTCACCTTGTTTATGCCCTTAAGGTGTTTAAATGTCTCGATCATATCACCTCTCCCTCCTTTGCTCAAGGGTATACATATTGAGCTCCGTTAATCTGTCCTTATATGTCTTCTGATGCAGTCCCTGCACCATTTTGGTTGCCCTTCTCTGGACTGCCTCAATTTGGATTAATGTCCTTGTGAAGGTGTGGCCTCCAATACTGCACGCAGTACTCCAGATGGGGCCTAACAATGTCTTGTACAGAGGGATTATTACCTCCCTCTTATGACTTGTGATACCCCTACTAATACACCCTAACACCCCCTAGCCTTACCTACTGCTTTAGAGGTCTGTTTGATGATTTTAGGTCATCAGTGATGATGATGCCCAAGTCTCTTTCTTCCTTTGTGACTGCTAGCAACTCCTCCCAGCCTATAAGTGGCTTCAGGTTTCTCTTCCCTATGTGCATGATTTTGCACTTCTTTGCATTAAATCCCAGTTGCCACTCTTCTGACCATTCTGCTAGTTTATCCAGATCTCTTCTCATTCTGCCCACCCCATCTGGATCATCTACTCTGTTGCAGATCTTGGTGTCATCTGCAAACAGACAAGCCTTACCCTCTAGTCCATCTGCGAGGTCACTAATGAAGATGTTGAATAGGACTGGCCCAGGACTGATCCCTGAGGTACCCCATTGTGACTTGCATCTCTTCTGACTGTATACCATTTACCACCACTCTCTGTTTTCTGCCAGTCAACCAGTTTGCCACCCAGTTGACCAACTTCTGACCCACCCCGAGCCTACCTAGCTTATTTATCAATCTTCTATGTGGAACAGTGTCAAAAGCTTTGCTGAAGTCAAGGTAGGCTACATCAACTGCTCCCCCTTGGTCCACCACTCTGGTTACCCAGTCAAAGAAATCTATGAGATTAGTTTGACAGGACCTTCCTTTTGTAAACCCATGCTGTCTTGGATCCTGTGCCCTCATGGATTCCAGGTGTTGCACTATCCTTTCCTTAAGGAGTGCCTCCAAATCTTGCCCACTACTGAGGTAAGACTGACCTGTCTGTGTTCCCCGCCTCCTCCTGCTACCACTCTTGTGGAGGGATCACATGAGCCTTTCTCCAGTCTTCTGGGACCTCTCCTGTGCTCAGAGACTCACTAAACAATTCTGCTAATGGCTCTGCTAGTTTCTCCTTTAGCTCCTAAGTACCCTCTGGGATGTATGCCATCAGGTCCCATTGCCTTATCCACTCTGAGCTTAGCAAGCTCTTGTAGGACCCTTTCTTTGTGAAGGGAGTAGTGCTCACCTCCCCCTGTGTCCATGATGCTGAGCTGTGGGCCCTGCCTCACCTTCTCTTCAGTAAATACTGAGCAAAAGTATCTATTTAGGATAGATGCCTTTACAGGTCCTCCTCCTCACATGCTCCCTTTCTCCATTAAGCTTAGCAATACCCCTCTGGACTTTCTCCTTTCACTAATGTATCTATAGAAAGTCTTGTCACCTTCTTTTACTGTTCGTGCAGTGTTTCCTCAGTTTGGGACTTTGCCTGCCTTACTGCCTTACCTGCTTCCCTTAGGGCAGTTTGGTATGCCTCCTATCTTCATCCCGCTGTGTTCCCTTATATTTTCTGAGAGGCCAGCCTTTTGGCTCTGACCTTTCTGCTACTATATTTGAGAACCAAAGTGGTTTCCTTCTTCTTTTCACTTCCTTTTCTGTCTAACACAATGGGATGTTGCTTCAAGTATTGTATCCTTAATGCTTGCCCACTTTGCCTGTACCTCCTCACCTGTGTTTCTTTTTGCCAGGCTAGCTTAACTCTGTTGGCCATGTTATCAAAGTCAGCTCCTCTGAAGTCCCATATTTTTGCCTTGGAATGGGATGATTTAGATGTAGTAGCCAAATTGAACCATACCATGTGATGGTCACTGGCCCCCAGGTGACCTTCTACCTGGAGATCTGTGATCCCTTCTTTGTTAGTCAGTACTAGATCTAGGATAGCCCTGTCTCTTGTGGGTTGCTGTACCAGTTGTAAAGTAAAAACAAAATTACAGTGCAAGGAAGCTTGTTGGCTCGACTCTGTGCTTGTGGAGTGAGTGGGGGGGGGGGTGAGGCTGGGTGGGCTCTCTTAGTGCTGCTCATTTGATCATTCATATCCATTTCTTTGGCCTGTTCAACTCTGACTTGAACATGCATCAAAATAATACCCACACAGCACCATTAATAAAAAAAATCTTAGCTGCCTAGCAGAGCCTGCAGTGCTTGGTGGTGCTATGATATAGGTATTTGCATATGTCTGTCTCTCTCTCGCTCTCTCTCTCTCCATCTCTTTCTGTCTCTCCCAGCACACTCATACCATGAGCTGAGCAGGATATGCCACCCCAATATTATAGGACAGCCACGAAGGGCCAGTAGTGAGAGATTGCTTTTTTATTTAGCAGTTTTATATTAATTTTTATACAAATATTAAGCACAGGAGTGGAGTCGAAATGGAGAAAGCAAAGCTCCTTTGAACCCCCCCCCCCACTCACTCCACAAGCACAGAGTCGAGCTGAAATGGAGCAAGCAATGCTCCTCTAAACCTCCCCCTTCACTCGCTCCACAATCGCAGAGTGGAGCTGAAACAGAGCAAGCAAGGCTCCTCTGAACCCCTCCTTCACTTACCCCACAAGCACAGAGCAGTGCTAAAATGGAACAAGCAAGGCTCCTCTGAACCCTCCCCCATTCACTTGCTCCACAAGCACAGAGTGGAGCTGACAATAGAGCAAGCAAGGCTCCTCTGAACCTTCCCCCTTTCACTCACTACATAAGGAGAGTGGAGCTGAAATGGAGCAAGTAAGGCTTCTCTGAAACCCCCCTTCTCTCACTTTACAAGCACAGAGTGGAACTGAAATGGAGCAAGTATGGCTTCTCTGAACCTTCCCCTGTTCACTTACTCCACAAACACAGAGTGGAGCTGACAACAGAGCAAGCAAGGCTCTTCTGAACCTTCCTCCTTTCACTCACTACATAAGCACAGAGTGGAGCTGAAATGGTGCAAGCAAGGCTTCTCTGAAACCCCACCTCCTCTCACTCCACAAGCACTGAGTAGTGCTGAAATGGTGCAAGTAAGGTACAGAGCCTAAACAGACTGCAGCACACTCACCAACAAGTGTTACTGTGTGCTAGGAGTGATTAAAAACATAAGAAGGACTTGTGTTTTCCACTGCCAACAAGCTTCCTTGCACTGTAATTTTGTTTTTACTTTAAATAACTTTCCTTTGGCTGAATGTACTGATTGTTTTTTTTACACCCTGGAATTTGTGCTCTAGCAGTGTTCTGCCTGTCTTTCTGGTAGGTACTTTAACTGAGTTACTGCATGAATTTAGAGCTGCTTTTCAGTGATTTTTGATACTGCTTGTAATCTGAATTGTTGTGCCTCATTGGACCTGTGCTGGTAGTATTTGAGAGTTATCACTAGTGCTAGGACTTGGTAGTAGACAACCGTGGAGGGTGTCTCTGACATAGATGATGCAACCACCTCCCCGTTTACTGGCTCTATCCTGTCTAAAAGTGGTATATTCCTCGATTTGAATGGCCAGGTCAGGAACTCTTGGGGTTAACCAGGTTTCCACAATAGATATGATGTCCGGATTATGTTGTGCCATCCAGCCTTGTAGGGTGTCATGCTTGGCAAAGAGGCTGCAGATGTTCATTGAGGCAATGGTTAGAACACCTTTCTTTAATAAAGGGGCTAATTGAAAGGGTCTGGCCATTCAAATTGAGGGATATACCACTTTTAGAAAGAATAGAACCAGTAAATGGGGAGGTGGTTGTATCATCTGTATATAACTAGTGGTAACTCTCAAATACTACCAGCACAGGTCCAATTAGGTTCTCGGGAAATGCCTCACACTAGTCACTGTTTACATCCCACCTAAAGTGCAGGCTTTGGGCCTTAAAGAAACCCTGGATTACCTCTCTGGGCTCTGCAAGGATTCAGAGATTCTAATGCTAGGGGACTTCAAAATCAACTGGCTATCCCCTGTGGTGGCACCTTATATGGATACTATTACATCCTTGGGGATGTCTCAGCTTGTTGAATCTCCCACCCGAACAAACTACCGCACTGGAACCAGCACTCTACTCGACTGGTTAATTACCAACCACCAGTAACAGATAACAAGGACCACAGTACTCCCTGGCAGCATAAGCGACCACTCCCCCATCCTCTGTACATTGTCTAACAAGGCTCCCAAAATCCCCCCTAATACAATTACCACCAGAGTTCTCAGGAAGGGACAACTAGGCTCCCTAAAAACCCACCTTAGCCAATAAGACTGGTCGGCCACTTACAATACCAAAGATGTGGATTTAGCATTGGAGCACTTTGTGTGTGTAACTTCAATGAGTTCTGCAACATTTATGCCCCCCTCAAAAAATGGAAAGTGAATGGTACCCGCTGCTCCTATCAAAGTTGTCATCC
The DNA here is from genome assembly GCA_016271365.2 of Neoceratodus forsteri. Lineage (NCBI taxonomy): Eukaryota > Metazoa > Chordata > Ceratodontiformes > Ceratodontidae > Neoceratodus > Neoceratodus forsteri. Next base: position 555,691,261 of record CM028135.1, on the reverse strand, counting down.
CTAGGCTTCGCACGCTCTGTTACCGCCTCATTCCAATATTATCTTTTGAAGTGTCAACAATTTGTCCAGATCAGGGATGCTAAGTCCCCTCTTGCTCCTACTTGGATCGGAGTGCCCCAGGGTTAAATTCTTGGTCCTCTCCTGTTTACAGTCTTTATAAATGGCATCCCACCACTCACTGGTGCTTGTTCAGGTCTGCTATATGCCGATGATCTTGTTCTTTACTCATCCTCCTCAAACCTCTCAGATATCAACCTGAATCTCAATAGTAACATCAATACCTTTCAGAGCTGGTTATTGCAAAACAAGCTTGTCTTAAATAAAAATATAACGGTGACTATGCTCTTCGGTTCAGGTTCAAAAATTTGGTCCTGCACCCAACCATTAAGTATCAGAGTGCTGGATGTCTCCCCCCTTAACACAGTCATCTATTTTAAATACCTAGGAGTAATCCTTGGTCCTGCCTTGGATTTTGACCTGCACCTAGCCTTAGTCATTAAATCCATCAATATTCAACTTGGGCTGGCATATAAGGTGAGACATAGTCTAACATCCATGGCGAGGATGGTCTCTGCACAGGGGATCCTGAGACCCAAATTGGTATATGGGTTAATAGCCTTTCCAACAACTACTGGAGGGCTCCTCCGAAAGTGTGATATCTGCTACAACAGCATTTGCCGTTTTTCTCTGGCTTTGCCCAAACTTACTCACCAATGCACACTATACTCCAGTCTGGGATGGTTTACCCCCTCAGCCTTCTGACAGTTTACTTCCTACTGTTTTATAAAGAATATAATCTCCTCCCAGATACCTGACAAATTGGCTCTACTGCTCAAACCTGTGATCTCTGCCTACCCACTGAGATCAACTGACAAATCCCTTCTTGTCCAATTGAGATGTAAAACCAAAATGGGGGAGAATGCTTTCTCTAGCTGAGCCCCTAAACTATGGAACTCCCTTCCACTGAGTCTAAGAATCTCCCCTTCTCCACACAGCTTCAAACAGGAACTTCGTATGGCTCTTCTATGCTCTGAACCCTGCTCCTGTTCTTTGTCCACCCACTCCTGTACTGGTTCCTCCTAGTTTACTAACGGCTCCAACCTCTACTACTCTCAAACCTGCCTGGAAATCTTGCTGTTTCCTCTCTTCTAGCACTTACTCACTAGTTGTATGACAAATGACTGTTAGTTATTTGCACTTATATTTCTGTTTTGTTACTACATATAGATTCCTGCAAATGTACTGTCATTGCTGTAAATTTTGTATAAGTGTACCATGTCTGACTTCTACTTATTCCCATGATGTTTTCTTGTATCTATTATTGTCTACTTACCCTTTTTTGTAATCTCCCGGGTCGTACCTTAACATAGGCAGATATGCTGTCTAGTGTACATACCCGGTCAACAAAAACTAAATAAATAAATAAATAAATGAAAATCCTGGATCACTCCCTCCCTCCCTTCTTGAACAAATGAAGGCTAGGGACTACCTCTGGAGTATAGCCCGAAGTACTGGATCCTCCAAAGAGGTGCAAAACTTAAATCCACCTGGAATAAATGTACCTACTCCATTAGCATTGCAAAGAATTAAACAACTCCTGGGGGGATACTCAGGACTTTTGGGAGAACATAAAAACCTTAACAGGGAAACCCAGGAAATCACCCTCAATATGCTCAATATCAATGGGAATTTGACCCAGTACTCCAAAGAGATTTCCAGCATCTTTAACAAGGCCTTCACTGACCTTAGTCAAGTGCTCCCTCCTGACTTCCTTAATCCTTTAAGTGGCACTGGCCCCAGAAACAACAACTACCCATCCACAGCCCTTCCTCCCCCTTTCTACCTCAAAATTGTCTCTATACATGAGGCCAAAAAGTACCTATCAAAGGCCATCGGTAAATCCAGGGCCAGTGGTGACTCACTCGATCTAAAATGTATAGACCTCACTCTTGACGTGGTAATCCATCCTCTAACCCACATCCTAAACCTGTCACTGACAACAGCCATATTCCCCAAGCTTTGGAAAAATGCTTTGGTCACTCCCATATTTAAAAGTGGGGGCAGAACAAACGTCTCTAACTAATTGGCCTTTCTCTATACTCTCCCCCCTCTCAAAAGTGATTGAAAGAATTGTCAGTGATCAGCAGGTGGACTACCTTGATAAGTACCAGCTCCACTGCAAGGAACAACACGGTTTCAGAAAGAAGCATAGCACCACCTCTGCTCTGGTAGAATTCACCAGTTACATCCATGAAACCTTTGATCATGGGCATTTGGTTGTGGCAATCTATATCAACTTAACAAAGGCATTCAATACAGTGAACCATGAGCTAATACTGCTCTAGCTATCATAGATTGGTCTCGCCCCTGAATCAGTGGGGTGGTTCTGGAGCTACTCAACTGGTCGTACTCAACAGGTGAAAATCCTTCACTCCCTCTCAGAACATTGTAACGTCATGACAGGGGTACCGCAAGGCTCAATCCTGGGCCCCCTAGTTTTCAGTTTATTCCTTAATTATCTCCCGGAGGTCTGTACAGACCAAATTATCTTATACACCGATGACATGGTGCTGTTTTCAAGTCAAGCCAACCCAATTACACTTGAAAAACAAATGCAGACCTGCTTCACAGTCATAGAATCATGGTTTCAAAACCACAAGCTCCTTCTTAACAACAAGAAGACAGAGACCATGCTCTTTGCCACTCCACAAAATAAACACATTTACCACCAACTGCTAATCATTAATAACTTGCAATGAAGTGCTGGACATGGTCCACACTTTCAAATACCCTGGGATCACTATGGATTGCTCCCTTTCCTATTTGCACCACATTGACCTGGTCGCAAAGCTTATAAACACCAGGATAGGGCTGATGCTCAAACATAAGTATTGCCTAACTGATGAGGCCCTTAAACTTACAGTGACCAGATCAGTCCTGTCGGTCATTTTACTATGGACTTGTTGCCTATGGGGTAACTATGATACAGCACTATGAAGAATTAAGGTAGCTCTCAATAAGTCCTGCAGACTGATCCTAGGAGCCCACAGACTAATGCACACCTCCGAGTTCTACTCCTACACTGGGTGGCTCAATTTGGAAAATAGAATTCAGTACCAAGTTTGTCTACTAGCCAAGAAGGCTACATTAGGCATTTCTACTGTACCTTTGGGGTGCTTTGCCTCCTTCAGTACAACAATAGCATCAGGAATACAAGAAACGTAGGCGATCAAATAATAAAAATACCTTTCAGAAGTACCTCCCAAGGGCAACAATCCTTCACCTTTAGGACACCAAAATGGATGAATTCCATCAGAACTGACCTCTTGTCATATACCAAAATTGGTAAATTTAAAACTGAACTGAGAGCCTACCTAACAGGTAACAACAACACTAAATGCGACTGCTGGTGCCAATCCATCTCCCCCATCCCATGGCATTTGTGAACCTACCTCTGAAACACTTGTTTTACCCTCATCCTAATGATTAGCACTTAACCCCCGCTCCACAAATCTGTTTCCAACCCCCACACCCTCCCCTCCTAACTTCACCACTGACAAGGCTTGTTAAGCTGCATCTCACTTGAACCCTCCTTCCATCTAGCCTCCAACTTCCTCCTCTGAGTAGCACCCCTCCTGTTGGACATTCCACACCCAGGTACTTTGAAATTTTTCCAGTGTCCATCGTTTACTTGCTACTAACTGTTCTAGTCCACTTTTCTTAGTTATGTATACCATCATGTACTCCATGCAATAATTATGCTTATTGTTGTCTGTTCACTGTAACTGTACCTTGTCTATTGTTGTCTATGGTGCGGAACCTATGTAAGTGAGCTTCTAGCTCATAGGTATTCAATCCTAGTATCAATATAAAAATCAATAAATACATAAATAAGTACATCATTTCCTTTGGGCTTCTGTGTTAAATGTGACTGACTTTGGACACTTTTATGCATTTTTTCTATTTTTTCAAATATTTGTCAATAAATCAGAACTAATCAGAACAAATCAAGCTTCATCATGTTCTGGTTCCTATTTAATAAGGGTCAGAACTTCACCAAACTCTCCCAGCCCTAGTTTTTATCATATATCCCCTGTCTCTCCTCTCTTCCAGGGTATATACTATATATTCAGATCTCCCAGTCTCTCCTCATATGACTTTTGGTGCAGGCCCTGAACCATCTTTGTTGCCCTTCTTTGAACTGCCTCCACCCTGTCTACATCCTTATGAAGATGCGGCCTCCAGAACTGGACACAGTATTCCAAATGAGGCCTCACTAATGATCTGTACAGTGGCATCACCATCTCCTTTCTTCTGCTGGTGATACCTCTCCCTGTGCACCCCAGCATCCCACTGGCTCTCCCCACAGCCTTGGCACATTGTTTGGCCACTTTTAGGTCATCAGATATGATTACCCCAAATCCCTTTCCTGTTTGGTGACCATCAGTATCTTCCCCCAACCCCCATCATGTAATCCTCTCCTGGGTTCTTGTGTCCCAAATGCATGATTTTTTCACATTTTTGCATTGAATCTCAGCAGCCACACACTAGACCATTCCTCCAGTTTAACAAGGTCCTTCCTCATTTTTTCCACTCCTCCTGGAGTAGCCACCCTGTTGCAGATCTTAGTGTCATCCACAAAGAGGCACACCTCCCTTCCAGCTCCTCTGTAAGGTTACTTATGAAGACATTAAACAGGACTGGCCCCAGGACTGATCCCTGTGGCACCCTGCTAGTCACCCTCCTTTCATCAGATTGAGCTCCATTTACCACGGCCCTCTATCTTCTATCATTCAACCAGTTCCTAACCCAGTTTACTACTTTGTGACCCACCCCCAGCTGCCCAGCTTGTTCACCAGTCTTCTATGAAGAACAGAATCGAAGGTCTTGCTGAAATCAAGGTAGGCCATGTCCATCGCTCCCCCTGATCCACAACCCTAGTCACCCAGTCAAAGAAATCAATTAGATTTGTTTGACATGATCTTCCCACTATGAATCCATGCTGTCTCATATCCTGTGCTTCTCTGGATTCAAGGTGTTCTACAATCCTTTATTTAAATAGTGATTCCATAGTTTTCCCCACTATTGATATGAGGCTGACTGATCTATAGTTCCCAGCAACATCCCTACTCCCACTTTTGTGAAGAGGGACTACATCTGCCTTCCTCCAGACCGCTGGCACCATTCCCATATCGAGTGATTTGTTAAACAGGGCTGCCAGTGGTGCTGCTAGCACCTCCAGTAGTTCTCTTAATATTCTAGAATGTATCCCATCTGTTTCCATTTCCTTGTTCACTTTCAGTTTTGTGAGTTCTTTTAAGGCACTCTCTTTTGTAAATGGACCTGTGTACACCTCCCTCCCACATTTGTTCATGTTGCCTAACTATGGGCCCTCACCTTCTCCTTTTTCTGTGAATACAGAACAAAAATGTTTGCTCAGTATTGATGCTTTTTACAGATCCCCTTCTACACACTCCCCTTCTTCTCCTTTTAGCCTTACTATCCTACCCCTGTTTTTTCTCTTTTCACTAATGTATCTATAAAAGCTCTTGTCCCCTTTTTTCACATCCTGTGCTATTTTGTCCTGTTAGTGCCTTTGCTTTCCTGACTGCTTTCCCTGCCTCCCTCTCTTTATTCAGGTACACTACCATACCCTCCTCTTGCTGCATTTCGTTGTATTTACTGAAAGCTATCTTTTTCACCCTTACCATCCTCACTACTTCCTTTTAGAACCATAGTGGCTTTCTCTTTCTCTTGTCCTTATTTACTTGCCTAATGCAAAGGTTTGTCATCTCCACTATGGCTCCTTTCAGATGGGCCCACTGCTCTTCTTCTCCCCCCAATTTGTCCCTCCCTGTCAAGGCATGCTTGAGACATCCCCATCTTAGTAACGTCCACCTTCCTGAAATCCAGGACCTTTGACTTTGTGTGGCTTGACTGTACTAATGCTGAACCACACCGTGTGATGATCACTGGATCCCAGGTGTCTGTCCACCTTGACTTCCTCAATCCTGTCACCATTGGTGAGTACCAGGTCCAAAAATGCACCCTCCCTGGTGGGCTCCAGCACTAGCTGCTTAAGGCCTGCCCCTTGCACAGAGTACAGGATGTCCCTGCTCCTGCCTGAGACAGAAGCTGGGATGATCCAATCAAATTTGGCATATTAAAATCACCTACCAGCAGCATCTCCCCTTTAGCTGCCATTGTGTGGATAGATTCCACTAGAACCTTGTCCCCCTCCTCTCCCTGTGCTGTAGGTCTGTATATCATCTGGAGTACTGCGTGCAGTACTGGAGGCCACACCTTCACAAGAACATTAACCAAACTGAGGCAGTCCAGAGAAGGGAAATCAAAATGGTGCGGGGACTGCATCAGAAAACATATGAGGACAGATTGATGAAGCTCAATATGAATACCGTAGAGCAAAGGAGGGAGAGAGGTGATACGATCGAAACATTCATACACCTTAGGGGCATTAACAAGGTGAAAGAGTCTAACATGTTTCAGTATAATAAAAATAGCAGGACAAGAGGACACAGCATGAGATTAAAGGGAGGCCAATTAAGGGGTAATGTGAGGAAGTTCTTTTTCACAGAAATGGTGGTGGATGCATGGAACAGCCTTCCTCAGGAAGTGGTGGATATGAATACAGTGCAGGGCTTCAAACAGGCATGGGATAGGCATAAGGGAGCAATACAGATGAGTGTGAATAGATAGGCCATTGACTGAGCAAAGGCCTATGGCACATTCATAAGGCAGAAAAAGAAATGGGCAGACTAGATGGGCATTGCTGTCCTTATCTGCTGTCAACTTCTATGTTTCTATGTTTATATGTTTCTATGCTCATGATAATAGCAGTGCCAAAGCCTGTCTCAAGAGTGACCCACAGTTTCTCTGCCTCCTCTGTATTCCCTGTATCTCAGTTGCTCCAATACCCTCTCTGATGTAAAGAGCCACCCTCCCTCCATATCTCTTTTAAACAGAGTATAACCTGGTATTGCTACATCCCAGTCATGGTTTCCAGTATTCCTAATGGAAATAATCAAACACTGTCTGATATTAAGTTAGGACAAGTCACTTCTTATAAGTACTTAGGATTGGTACTTGATAGTCACCTGACTTTTGATTTACATATAACGAACATTTCTAATAAGTTAAAGGGACTGCTTTGATTTTTTTATAGGAACAAAACTATGTCTAATTACAAAACAAGAAAATTACTGGTCATGTCCCTTTTTTTGTCAGTTTTGGATTACATAGATTTAATTTATAGAAATGCCAGGAAATTATTATTAGGATCTTTAGATTCATTTTATAATAGTGCCTTAAGATTTGTCACATATTTACCATACAGAATGCATAGTTGTGTTTTGTATAGAGAATCAGTACTAATTTCCCTACAGGATTGTCGAGCTATGGATTGGAATCTCTTTATATATAAATTTGCATTGCATTCTTTTCCAGTATTTTTATTGCATTAGTTAAAAATTAGACCAGATCAAAATTATTCCTTAAGATCTGCATCTTGGATTTACTTTTGTGTTCCAAGATCCAGCTCAAGTTTTGGTGATAAAGCATTGTCTTTGACAGCATCTGGAACATGGTATACAATATCTAGGAGATTAGAGGTGCATGGATTTTTGCCAATAGAACATTTTAGAGCGTCTTTAGCTAGCTTATATAATAAGCATTGCAATTGTTATGGATAAATTTATATATTTTACTCCAGATCTATTTTGCTACTACTACTAACATATTTATTTGTATGTATGTACGTATTTATTGTTATTATTGTTCTGTCTGATTGTATAGTTTTTGTTAAGTGTTGGATGCAATTGAAAATGAGATATTATTATCTCAACTTGTTATCCAATAAAGTTGAAGTTGAAGTATACCACATCTTGACAATAACCAGAATGTCCAGGTCAGCCTCCGTCATCAGAGCCACCAGGTATGGGATTTTATTTCCTGGGCTGTGGGCATTGGTATACATGGCCTTCCATTGTTTGCCATTTTTCCTATTAGCATCCCTCTTCTATTTTTTTGCCTTCTCTGTCTGTACTTCCTGTTTGCATCCCCATTTCTCCTGTCCTCTGCTGTTCCCCCTTCTATGGGTTTTGTTTCCTCTGGCGATATCACAATGTTATGGTCCTACATGTTGACTTTATTATCCTGTGGGGGTGGGCAGTTTGGTTCTCCCTGCTTCCTTCTGCCATTCTCCCTTACTAGTTTAAATGCTTGCCAATGAAGCATTTAAACCATTCACTGAGGACAGCAGTCCCCTCCCTGGACAACTGTAGGTAGTCCCCCTTGTACAGGCTTATATTCCTTCATGTGTGTTCCCAGTTCCCAATGAAGGTGAAACCCTCTTCTCTCCATCTTGTCCTGTGCTCTGAAACCAATCAAAGCAAACCAGTTTTGACCACCTCAGGCTGTCTGTCTGAGTCCAATATACAAATCTCCTCAACAGCAGGCACTGAAATGAAGTAAAAACCTCAAATGGTGTTGTGCACGGTTGTGCAAGTTTCAGTTAAATCTGGCTCATGATCGGGGAGTTGGATGATTCCTCTGGGGATTCCCCAGACCTAAGCATGTGATTACACTCCTTTCATCAATGAAACACAAGGGAAAAAAGAGACTTGAGCATCATCATCATCACCGATGACCTGAAATCATCCAAGTGGACCACTAAAGCAGTAGGTCAGGCTAGGGGTATGTTGGGGTGTATTAGTAGGGGTATCACAAGTCGGAAGAGGGAGGTAATAATCCCTCTTTACAAGACACTGGTTAGGCCCCATCTGGACTACTGTGTACAGTACTGGAGGCCACACCTTCACAAGGACATTAACCAAATTGAGGCAGTCCAGAGAAGGAAAACCAAAATGGTGCAGGGACTGCATCAGAAAACATATGGGGACAGATTAACACAGCTCAATATGTATACCCTAGAGCAAAGGAGGGAGAGAGGTGACATGATCGAAACATTCAAACACCTTAAGAGCATTAACAAGGTGAAAAAGTCTATCATGTTTCAATATAAGAAAAATAGCAGGACAAGAGGACACAGCATGAGATTAGAGAGAGGCCGATTAAGGGGTAATGTGAGGAAGTTCTTTTTCACAGAAACTGTGGTGGATGCATGGAATAGCCTACCTCAGGAAGTAGTGGATGTGAATACAGTGCAAGGCATAAAACAGGCATGGGATAGGCATAATGGAGCAATACAGGTGAGTATGAATAGATAGGCCATTGTCAGAGTAAAGGCCTATGGCACATTCGCAAGGTGGAAAAAATGGGCACACTAGATGGGCCTTGCTGTCCTTATCTGCCGTCAATGTCTATGTTTCTATGTTTCTAATGACAGGCAGCCACTTTGATATGTGTCAGAAGTCACTTTGCTTTACTGGCATGGCATGCCTAAGGATGCAGTTTTACTCACTCTCACTCCCCTATCTCCCTGCAGTAGTAGAAGTCCATCTCTTCTGGTAGGGATCAAAACAGCAGCAGCACCACTAGTAGCAGCTTGTGGTGCAAGGCAGGCTCCCATGAGCCAACTAGGAAAGTTCTACATGAGGCGATTTACATACATCAGTCCTGAGAAAAGCAAAGATGACTCTCCAAGGCTTTCACAAAAGAGTGTTGCTGTTTGGGATTGGACTTGCAGGTACTAATAGGGCCAGACGTTATCAATTTGTGCTTACTACTATGGCAGAAAAAAAAATTTATTCTCCAGCATTGGATGGATCACACTATTCTGTTTTTTTCTGAATGGTACAAAGAAATATTGGGTATGTTACGTGTGGAACGCATACTGGCATCTAAGATACACTGCTATCAGTCATATATTTGACGCTGGGCTCTCTTGGATGCCTAACTGTTCACCCTAGGGCACTAATTCCATCCCTTTCATTCAAGTTATTGTCTTTACCTACATGAATATAATGTTCCCCTCCTGCTCCAGGGCCTGGGTTTTTGGGGGATGGGGGTGGATGGGTCATGGGGGGTTATTACTTTTGCTATTTGTGCTTTCTGCATTTCAGTTTGCTGTTGATTGTATGATTGTATTTAAAATTTTTCTCCAATAAAGTTTACTTAATTAAAAAAAAGAGAAAAGTAAAGACATTTTTGTACAAATAATACAGAGTACTGCCTTTTTTTTATTTCCAACTTAGTTATTGACTATGCAGTTCCATCTTGCATGAGCCTCAGAACATTTCTAAGGAGTTCTCATTCTGCATCTGTTACAGCTTGCTACTTTCAAAGGGCCCTCCTCCTTTCAATGACATAATATGCCCTCTTGTACTTTTATTAATTTATAATGGGGCCTATTTATGATCGTGCGCTGGGTATGCGTGATTCACATGTACCCTGCCATCATAACTATATGCCAGCAGACAGGCACAGGGCACCTGACTGCAGTACCCCCCCAAGGTGCACAGCTGAATGAGGGTATATCAAGGACATGGGTGAGAATCCAATCAGATGTCCATCCTGGGTCCTGGAGTGGATCCCATGGTGCAAGCAAGCATGGGATCCTGGAAAGATGCAGGACCCTGTCTTTTTTCAAACTACAGGCAAGTGGCAGAATGGCTTCCCCCAACCCTCCTTGTCAGCCTGATGGTCTGAGCAGCAGGGTAGAAAGAGTTACTATCCAGTTGCAGCTGGTGGGTGTCCATTGTGGGGGGGGCACACAAAATTTACATCAGGTTCTCCCCTACCATATCCTACACCCCCTGTGCCCAGCACTCTGCAGCTTAGTGAATGGTGCGGACTGTGGGCACACCTCCTGACATACCCCCCAACCACCCACAGCACGTAGTTGCATGACTGGGCAATGGATCATGTGTGGAAAGAGCTAGTGCCCCTACCATGAATGCTGTTGGACCCCCCACTGTGTTGCATTCTGACTTAGTGTTGACTATGTACTGTGAATACACAGTATGTGGGCAATAGAAAAGCTTCATGCATAGTGGTTATCGTGAACAGCCACATTTGGCATGATGTTGTTATCATGGCCCCTGTAATTTTTCTTTTTTCTTTGTTTTTACTGGATCTGCATCTGCCTGTCATCTGTTCAGGCATGCTCCACCCTGCAACCCCACCTTGGGACTGACCCTACTCCCAAACATCCCCATCTTACTCCCCAGGGGTGGAGCCACTGGGGGGGCCTTCCCCCCAATGGGGACTGATTGGTAGTATGAGAGCGGGAGCCCAGATGGTGACATGGGTGCTGCAATATGAGGCAGGCGCCATCCTGCAGAAGCAGAACCTCTGTTTTTTCACAGTTTCTGCCCTGGGAGGTGTGTTGTGCAAAGATGTTAGGGCAGCCTGCTGAACATCTGACATGCCTCCCAACAGATACAGTCTCAGCTAGTGAACCCTTAGCTACCTCACAGGGTCACCCAAGCACCGGTGACTCCCCCCCCCCAGGAGGAGGAGGAGAGCAGTCTGTAGGACATTCGATCGTCCGCCCCCCCAGCAGGCCCTTTGACTACCAAAGCTCATTCCCAAACCCGGGTCATCGACCTTGCAAGTGGCAACACTACTGCTGAGCCAGTGGGCTGGCAATAAGTTTTTTTTTTTCACATGGAGTCAGTCTGATTTCTGATAAAAAGGCACTGTGAATGAAATTTATAAAAAGGAAAACATATATGCGCTTGGGTTGATCAATACCACCCCCATAGAGTCCATTTATTTCAGAAGCATCTTTGTACTGTCTCACAATGTGTCTCATCTTCTTTGTATGCTAGACCTTATTTAATGTGCCCCTGCATTTCATCCAGGATAGAAAGATATTGTCTAACCACTTTCTAATGATATATTTCTTTGCTGCAATGATAAAAATAGAAATAGATATTCCTATACTTTTTCACTAAGGTGTTTTGTCTCTTCTGATACAGTATATTATTTATATTTATACATTTTTATTCTTAGTTTCTACTTCCTTCCATGACCATTAAAAATCCATTGCTTCTTCCTAGGTTATTGGGACATATCTTATAAAAAAATTACTGCATTTTGAATTCAAACAAAAAAAAAAATTATGTTGTTTGTTATGCCAACAAAGTTGGCAATCTATGATGCAAAGGAGTTTTTGTGCTGTCTCTTGATGGGGCAGTACTGTATAAGATCCAGAACTATAAGTAATTGGGCTTCTTGGTTGACCAGTTGCTTAAGTGCACTGACCATATTGACTGCCTTGTTAACATGACTACATGCAGGAAAAGGCTCCTTAAAAAGACATAACCATTGCTTGATGGAGGATTCTAAAAAAAAAAAAAAACTTGAAAATCAATTGTTACTACCCCTTTAAGAATAAAATATCTTATTGGACATGCTCATATGTGAAAGTGACCTATGTGAACATGATAAAGTTTATTAATAGAATGCTTTTGTTTGTCCTTGATCATACAGAGCCCTTATTGAACTACATCACTGTAATGCTTTAATAAATCTTGGATGTCTGCCACTCTTTGTTAGGAGAGATAGGCAATAGTTATCATTGATTTACAAATGTTAGAAAGCTCCCACATACTTGACAAAACACCTAATTAAGTATGAATCTAGTCACAGTCTTAGGCAGTAAACAACAAGGTTTGATTATCCCTAAGGTAACGTCTGACTATGGCACTTTGACAGTTACCTTTTCGACGGCTACTTCCTGTGACATGGCATCACCAAATATTAGGAAATCAAGATACATAGAGGGTTTGCTAAATACCCTTGAAAGAATCAAGTCATGTCACGCAGGTGTTGTTATAATGCCTATGGTTGTTAGGACTTAGGGTGTGGTAAACAATATAGTTAGAATATGATATAGTTGGCTTATTTGCAGTATGTCTCAAAACGAAATACAATAAGAAGAGAAAATAGTGACTTAGATGGTAACATGCTCACCTCGGGAGCTGCAAGATTGGAAGGTTGTGGGTTCCAATGACACATGAGGTACTTGGGATAATACCCATAACTAGCACTGTACTGCAGTATGAGGGGAGCAATCTATTGTTGAAGTGCTGTCCTTCGGATGACACATTTTGAAACATTCAAATACCCAACAGGTATTAATAAGGTACAGGAAGGTAGTATTTTCCAGAGAAAAAGACACTCGAGGACAAGGGGTCACGCTATGAAGTTAGAGGGAGGGAGGCTCAGAAGAAATATGAGGAAATACTTATTCACAGAGAGGGTGGTGGATTCCTGGAACAGCTTTCTAGTGGAGGTGGTGGGTGCCAAAATGGTGAAGAGTTTCATGCATGAATGGGACAGATACAAGGGGACCTTGATAGTAAGGCAAGGGGAAGGGATGATTGGAGATCGAGTAGTGTCACAGTAGGCAGGGAAAACTGGACAGACTGGGAGGGCCAAGAAGTCCTTAACTGCTAACAATATCTATGTTTCTATGTTATGTTTCTGTAACCCCCCCGTTACCCGGGGTTACTAGAATCCCAGTAAGACTTAGTGGTAGGCAGGGAAGGCAGCTTCTGAAACTCCAGTTAAATGGATTTCACACTGTCTCACTCTGTTCTCAGTCTCAGCTGAGACTGAGGGATGACATCACCATAGAACTACTGCAGCTGCATGAGCCACATTGGAATCTGCAAATGGGAGTTAAGTTAGAATGTTGGGAGTTTTTGAACAGTGAGCAGCAGCAGTTGTGTGTGAGCAGTCTTGAAGAGAGGAGCACAGTAGTCTGTGCACAGGCTCTTGGAGCCTAAGCTCTGATATAGAGCTACTTTTAGGAAAAGGTGTGTGTTTCCACCTAAAGAGGAACACAGTAAGCTGTTCTTGAAGTGGTGGAGACCGCTAATACTGGTCTCTGTGCCCAGTTGTTGTGATAAAGAAAAGTGTGAAAGACTAGGGGTAGCAAGAGGAAAATTGTGCCCCGGACGTTGGAAATGCTTTTTAGTAAACTGAGAGGCTTACTGTGTTAATGGCCGTGCTAAATGGTTGAAATGGGCTTCCGCCATGGAGTCAGTTCAAAAAAAAAAAAAGAGGTTTCTGCAGTTTAAATTTGCCTGCTCGACGATCGCCGTGAAGAGAAGAGCACTCATGAGGGAAAAGAGGCTCGTGTGATTGGTGAGACTGCAATCAGTCCTGCCCCCCAGCCAGCTCTACATTGACTGCCCAGCATTCGAGAGGGCGTGTGAGTGAAGTGCGTATACTGGCTTAGTGGAGGAGCATCGTGGTGACTAAAAAGCGCTGTAAAAGTGTTAAAAATAGACTTTTCTGTTTAAAATCGGGCTCAACCCGCATCTAGATAGATTGGATTGTGAGTGTGGTGATCAGAGAGACGATCGGCCGGACTGCCCACCCACTTCCTTTCTGAGGCCTCCAAGACTGGCTGCAGGCCATTTTCAATCACAGCAAACAGCTATTGATAACAGTGAGTACCAACAGTAATAATTGCTCAAACAGTGATTTTTGCCAAAAGCCAGCTGAATATGTGTGCAGCAGTGTAGTTGTTTTGCAAATAAAGACTGTGTCAAGTTTTACCAGCAAGAGCAAGTCTGTTAAGCCATTGACTGTGAGCATAGTTATGAATTCAGCATAAAGTTTCAAAGCCAGAGAGAGACTGTGAGTTATAGCAAAATGTGCAGCACTAGTTACAGGCAATCCTGTGCTTGAAATCCTGAGGCTTTAAGGGACTGTGAGCTAAAGAAATGTTTTCAGCAAGTGACAAGTCTGTGGCAAATCATATAAATGTGCTAGGAAAAGAACAGTGCAAGTTTGTGCAGTTTAGAGCAAAGTTATCAGTACTGTTTATAAATCGGATGCGCAGTGGCTTGACCCAATTTCTGAATGTTGATGCACAGGAGTGCTGCCGCCGCCATTACAGGGTGGGGTAGTAATGTAAACACAGCAGCAGAGGAGCCATTTTACAAGTAAAAGAAAGTGTTCAGTGAAGTGGTACTTTCAGTAACAGTGAGCATTTGTTTGTTTTTCCCTGCAGTCATGGCCTCAGGACCAGCCCACTACCGGGATCATGCCCGGGCTGCAGTAGCAGCAGAAGTAAATAAGTTAAGGGACATTGAAAGGTGTTATTATGGAGGACAACTGCCTTCCCATGTGGCGATTCCTGGATATCCAGTGCAAGTGTGTCTAATATGCTTAAATGCTGGAAGGGACATCTTCATGGTACCTCACTGTTCAGAGTGCTTAGAGAAATACGGCTTGTTTAAAGCCCCCAAGATTCGTTTGGCTCCCACATGGACAAAAGTTTAGGAATTTGTAGCTGGCAGCACACAGCACCAGGTGTAGCCTGTTGAAGAAGGCCCCTCGGGGAAGTGTGGCACAAAGCAAGAGGGTGTAGATTTGCAAACATAACCATATGCTGATGTTTTGGATGCTGGATCGCAGAGGGGTAATTCAGACTGAGCATCCGTAGACCCCTGGAGAGAGAGACCTTTAAATGGGAGTTGTCGACCTCCACACCTAGTGATGAATGGATAGTCTCAGGAGTGAGTACAACTGCTCACTCCTGGGCACAGATTCTCAGTGAGGAAGAAGAAGAGGAGGAACCTATGTGCCCTTGTGAAAAAGGAACGGGTACACAGCCTCAAGCTCTTGCCTCAGAAGAATGCATGGAAGAGAGTGGTGATGCCACTGCCCTGGCTATGCAAGAAGAAGAAGTCAGGGATCTGTTTTTCATCTCACTGAGAATGCGTAACTGGCAGAACCAGGACTGGCCGCCCCCAAGCCAGGCCAGCGGTCTCAGGTTGACCAAAGCTAGTAAAGAGGAGAGACTAGTTCGTAGGAAGGCAAATGAAATCTATGGGATGTCCTTTCCTATCTTTCCTCGGAGAGTCTGGGAGGAGATTGAGAACAGCAGGAAATCCTGGATCTGGGCAGAAGCAATAAAATGTGTGCATCCTGGTGCAAACAAGCATGTCAGGAACAGAATGCATCATGAAAAATACACCCAGTGGAAAAGGCGCAGGACACTGTTTATGGACACTGTTCGAATAGTGGATGGAGAAGGATGTGAAACCTTTCACAGTGTGAATTATGTGCACCCAGAGGGGGTGATAATTCAAGCTCCTGACCACCTGTACTATTGGCCTCAATGCAAGAACCTCCCTGCAAATGTACCCGTGCCTACCAGATGGAAAGGAGAGCAGTGGTAGTCAATACTGCCACACCAGCCATTGCAGTGCCTTTGCTGTTCCACCAGTATGGACATCCAGGACTCAGGTGCCCCAAATTCATCAGTTCTACAATGTACTGACCTTTCCAGAATCCATCGACTGGCCCATCAGATGACTTCAGATCCAGAGAGGACGCCAGCCCAGCTGTATCCTGCTTCATCGCCTGGTAATCGGATGACATCAGACCAGCTGTTTTCCTTTTTGTTCCTGTTCCAAGGTTCCATCTCCAGAGATGACATTAGCCCAGCAGTTTCCAGATGTGCCCTCCTGTAGTTCCTGGAAGATGTCCGCCCAGCTGTATCGGAAGAGTGCTGCCAGGGAGAGTCTTCAGCTGAGGAGCAGGTCGGTGTGTATTATTCCTTCTACAAGGGGCTGGTAAGTCCAAACTTTTCTATCCTTATGACATTGCAGTACACAATCTACACTAGCAGACTCCAGAATGTGTGAACTGTCCTCAAAGACTCTCCCTTTTGGGACTTTGGCCTGCCAGAACTGTGCTTCACTGGGCTTCAGCCCAGGAGAGACTCTTTAATGGACTAGCCTTCGGGCACTGTGGTCACTAGATGGGACTTTTAGGGCACTCCATCCCCCAAATGTGTATTGTAAATAATGTCATTGTTTTTCTACTGTTTTCTAGTGTATATACTGTTTTTTTACCTTTTCTACAAAAAAAACTTTTTGGGATTCTCCAGTGTTTTGATGGTAGGGGTTTAGATAGACTGTGTATGCAGATTAGGAGTGTGTGTGTTGTCTTTCTTTTTCTTGCAGGTGTTCCTGAAGAAGATAGAAGAGAAGACAAGAAGAGGAGAGGGGCTCATCGGAGTTCCTAACTAGTACTTTAGTGTGTAATATTTAAAGTACTGTTGTTGTGTTGTTCTTGTTACTGTAGTAACCCTTTCCTTCCTCAGGTGTGGTTGCGGCGGTGGGAGGCAGTAATGTAATGGTATGGTATTAGTTCTTGGTGTATGGTTGCAGAGTGCCCAAGGTAGGGGAGGTCGCCGGTTTGTTTTTGATTTGGGGTGTTAAGTTTGAGGCAGACAGATTTTCCCTAGAGGGCTGGGGGGGATAGACAGGCTGTGGTCCTGAATGTCCATAGGGACTGCAGTGCTAAGCTATTAGGGCTATGCTCTGGACAGTTCTACCCAAGCCACTAGTCACCCATAGTTAGTGGGTAGAGTAGAGGATGATATGTCAACCAAAGGCCTCTAGGCCCTTAGTGTTGCCTGCCTGTGCTCGCACATGGTAGGAGGGGGACTGATCACCCCACTCCGCAGGTAGCATATAGGGTGGGATGGCCTAAGCCGGGTTAATAATGACTGTGGACAGTCATTTTCCTGGGCCAGGGTGAGTGTAACACCTCTGTTACCCGGGGTTACTAGAATCCCAGTAAGACCTAGTGGTAGGCAGGGAAGGCAGCTTCTGAAACTCCAGTTAAATGGATTTCACACTGTCTCACTCTGTTCTCAGTCTCAGCTGAGACTGAGGGATGACATCACCATAGAACTACTGCAGCTGCATGAGCCACATTGGAATCTGCAGATGGGAGTTAGGTTAGAATGTTGGGAGTTTTTGAACAGTGAGCAGCAGCAGTTGTATGTGAGCAGTCTTGAAGAGAGTAGCACAGCAGTCTGTGCACAGGCTCTTGGAGCCTAAGCTCTGATATAGAGCTACTTTTAGGAAAAGGTGTGTGTTTCTTCCTAAAGAGGAACACAGTAAGCTCTTCTTGAAGTGGTGGAGACCGCTGATACTGGTCTCTGTACCCCATCCCTGAGGGGATGGGGGTGCAAGGTTTACCTGTTATTCCAGGGGCAACCTCCTGGTTCCGGTTAGGGAAGAAGCTGCCTTATTTTCTGAAATGTGTTGTGGCACCAGAAGCTGTCAAGATTCACCTGTGGGGAATCTGAAACTAAAGGGTGAGTTCTGTTCTTGTCAAAGGGCCTATGTTTCACCTGAACTGTGTTAAAGTGGGGATTGGACTGCTGAATTAGTGGGAGGCCTAGAGGAATAGGCTTAGCCAAAGTAAAAGTATGTTCAAGTCCAGCACAAGGAGAAAGCCAAGACATGTAGAGGAGATGTACTATACATTTACCCTTTAATCTACACTGCCAAGCTTTTCAGGAAGAGATGTTTAAGTATGTTCGAGTTTAGTACAAGGGGAAAGTCAAGACATGTAGAGGAGATGTGCTATACATTTACCCTTTAATCTACATTGCCAAGCTTTCAAAATGAGTTGTTTAATGTTCAGAGAAATGACCAGGTATGGATTGTGGAAACTGGAGGTGGGAGACCCTGCATGGTTAGTAACCAGGTTCACCTCTACGGATTTGCTCTGTGGCCCTTTTACTTTGCATCAGACACTTGGCCAGTGCTGAGGGAAGTACCCAGATGTGGGATTTTTTTTTTTTACTTTTTATTTATGACCGGACTCCTATGAGGCATCCTTCGGAGGAGCCCACACGATCCTGCCCCTACTACTCCCCACAGTGATCAGCCACCATCGGTTCACCCTCTCTCGGAGGAACTTCCCAGTCTTCCAGAGCATCCCCTGGAACAGGGCCCGCCTGCCCTCAGTGGCTCTTTACTTAAGTTAGAGGGTCCATCCCTCTGAGAGGTCGGCCTGGATCCCCGATGTGGCATGGCTCTGCATTGGGGATGAGAGGGAGATCACAGGAGCCCTCGTCATCTTCTCAGGAGCAGGGGTATTTTTTTTAGTATTGTCCCCTTCCCATCCCTCTGGAGCATGGCTTGCAAGGTAATGTAATGCCGTGACTCCGGCCACCCCTGGTGTTCACCATGCTTGTCCATTTGGTGCACTCCTGGCCACCAGAAAAAAGGTCGCTCGAAGAGCGAGCAACACTCCCGCCCTCCCTGGGAAGAGAGAGCAGTCCTCCGGACACTCAGTTTCTTCCTCTCCACCAACCCCCGGTGACTCCCAGCTTGTTCCCGAACCCGGGTCGACGGCGTGGTGCGAGGTGTGGCATTCAACACCTCAACCCTCAGCGCCACTGGGCCGGCCACCCAGACATGGGATTGAAATGAAATTTCCCTTAAGGAGTCGAAGGCTGTAAGGTGATTTGGGGAGCCACCAATGGAAAATGTGTCCACTGCCATATAGACAGGGATTGAGTGGCTGGCAGGGGAGCCAGGCCAGGAAAAACCCAAATATTGTACAAGTCGGGCTGTGTACCCAAAGCAGCGTGCAAGTCCAGGCTGTGTGCCTGGTGGGTTCAGAGCCTGAGGCTTGAAATGTTGAAGAAGTGTTCTGTATCTCTTATCTGCATTACCAGGAATGTAGCCCCATGGGGGTCTGTCTATGTTTTGTTTGTTCAGTTTGGATGTGAATAAAAGCCACACTTTAGAATCCCATTCCTGGTATTGGACATTACAGTTACTGCTTCCTGTGTTCGGATTTACTTGGGTGCCTCTGTGCAGAGTAGCCAAACCTAGGCCCCTTGTGCCGAGTAACCTAGTCCTCCCCAAACCCAGTCCCCACCAGGTACTGCTGTCAGCTTCAATGGCATACCACCTGTCATTTGCAAAAAAGGCAGGGGGGTGAGCATTACATTTCTATTTATGATGATAAATACCGCTCACAGTGTAGATTTAATGAAAACAGCATCCTTCTGTTGTCTCCAAACATTTGTCAGTTTTTTTGTATGATAGTGTGGGATGGACTAGACCAACAGTTCTCAAACTTTGTCATAGTGAGCCTCCCCTAAGCCATGGAAAAGATCTTGAGCCTCCCCCAAAATACTGAAATAGTTTTGGGCCTCCCCATAGAAAAATAGCTTACTTCTCACAGGTACACCAGGAATAAATTGAAGCCTCTTTGCATAGCTGGCTCTCAGGTTATTAAGCTTATTGTACCCCCCCCCAAAAAAAAAAAAAAAAAAAAAAACAGGGCAACCTACTTGATCCAATATTTTGACTCTTAAACTATTGTTACCCCTTACTGCTATACCTTCATGGAGCAGACTGCTTTTTCTGTTTCCTCTCTAACTGGAATAATCTTCCTGCTGACATCTGCCTCTTCCCCTCTCACCCTGCTCTTAAGCTACTTCTCAGGGATCATTTTGCTCCCTCCTGCTATTATTCCTAGCACCTGTATGGGTGACTCTTGTATTTGAACAGTTCTGCTGCCAGTCTAATTGATCAGTTGTTCCTTGCACTGTTGATTGTTCTTAATTTGTTTGCACTTTTATTCATTTTGTATTGCTTGAGTGTTTTGCAGTTACATTTTGAATTGTATTCTCTTGCTATCTTTCCTGGGTACACCTGATATAAGCCATGGCTCAGTGTACAGTACCTTCCCTGGTCAAAGACTTCTTTATAAATACATAAATCCACCTACTATTATCCTCCTTCAGTTTGCCTTATCCCTTCACACAAAATCTATACGGTTCAATAGTGAAATATAACACTTTTTAAGACTTGCTTGAGCCTCCCCTAGAACAGCTTGGGGCCTCCCCAGGGAGGCTGGCCTCACCATTTGAGAACCCCTGGACTAGACTAATCACTTGGTCTCCATTGAATTATTTCATCATATTCCTAGAGTAAAGGTTTCCAAATTCAGTACATCATTTTGTCTACAGCACAGGGTCCCTGTAATGTTATCAGCATTTTAAAAGTTGCACTCCCATTGGATAAATATTTTGTGACAGGGCAACTGTAGAAATGAATGCTTATGATAAGCCTGCAATGGAAAATAGGGTCGGGTGATCTTTTCAGGTTTTCATTTGTTAGATTCAGTGGTGCAGTGGGCAACTATGTTTGGAATAGGCAGTACAGTGGGTTGCCTGGAATGTTGCGCTTGTGCAGCTTATGGATTGCAAGCTTGAGTAGCTTACATTTACATGACCTTTCACACCATTTGTCCCTAATCAACTACCACCCTGTTTAGGGTACTAGAAACACAGAAACCCCCTTGAGGTGGGTTCCATCCCTAAAGGTTTTGCAGGATGCTGTCTTTAAACCAATGGTAACTTAGTGAAGAATCCCAGAATGAGTGAGGTGAGCCAACAGAGGAAATGGGAGGATGATGAGAGAAATCAAGCAGGCATACATGATGTTGTAGTGCACGGGGGGGGGCTGTCATCTATTGCCCTACTGAGCTCCAGGCATTGACGTGCCATTCACTTGTCTAGCAGACATCTATATATGGAAGAGGAAGTGCAGTTATTTTCTTATCCAGCTTCTGGCTTATGTAGCCTTATGTGTTCTTTATCCCTAATGAACTACCACCCTGTTTTAGGTAGCAGAGGCACAGCAACCCTCTTGAGAAGAAATTATCCATGCCTAGAAGTATCTCAGGATGCAGTTTTCAAAATAAAGGTACCTTATGGAAGAAGCTAAAAAGTCAAATCCAAAGGCATGTTGTAGAGCTGTGAAAGCATTAACTTCTGGTAAGGAAAAGGGGAAGGCATTGAAGCTGGGCAACCAGTAAGAAGAAAGAAATGCCACCATCAAAGGTCCAACTCATCCAGCAAGAAACACTGAACTGCTAACTAGGGAGTTAACTAAGTTTATGACCATCAGCACACAGAAGAGAAAAAAAACTTGTATAGGAATCCTAAAGCTTCAGGTTTCCATCTCAGCAGACTTGAAATGAAACATTTGAAGAGCCAGACATCAGTTGGGCCTATTATGCACTGCTACATGCAATAGACAGTTAAGCTCCTCCTTCTTCTCACCGAAGGTCTTCCACCACAGTGGAGCCTAATGCTTACCATCTGGTAGCATAGCTGTAGCCATGCCAAGGAACATTAGGATTTAATGCCCCAAGAAAAAGGAGAAGACTGGATATAACGACTTCTGGCCTGGCAACCAACAACATTCTTGACAGGGCTTGTAGATATAGGAAACTGAAGGGTTCAGGTTTGTGCAGTATGACGTTATTGAGGGAGAAATTGTACTGATGATTGCAGTATGTAGCCAGAAAGGTAAAATCATACTGTCTGTTGTAGAATGAAACCAGAGCCCAAAAGGTTACTGGGCCCTTGAATGCTGAAAGTGGGCCTATGCCTGGTTGTAGGAAGGTGTGTACCCATTGTCAGTGGTGCATGTGCCAATTGTTGGTTGGTGTTGGTTGGTGAGGTGTGGCCTTAAAGTAGTAAGTAGAGTAAGAATAGTAAATGGTATGGGTGAAAGTGAGCTCTAAGAAATGGACTGGACAGCCACTTGGGCAGACTAGTGGAAGTTGTGGATCATCTGAGGGCAGTCACAAGGAACACTTGGAGCAAACTGGCCACTGTTAAAAAGAAACAATATGAAGCCAAGGTTGAAGCATACTGGGCCATTGAGAGAAGCCAAAAGGGCAGCATAAAGGCCCCCCCAACAGAAAACAGAAATAAGTGGTGAAGCATGGCCACAGCCATGACCCAAGAGACCTGGAAGCAGGTAGCACAGCAGGCAGCCCAGACTGAAGGCAAGAGGAAAGAAAAGCCAGCTCCCTAAGTGAGGGAGCCCAGCAAGCACACCACAAAGCAAGAGGGGGAAGGGCAACAAAACAATACAAGCAATTAGAGGAGTTAGCCCTAGCCAAAACCCCTAGACCAGGTAGAAGAGAGCCAGAAAGGAGGGCACCAGAACCTCAGAATGGTTGATCTGGAGGAGCAGTCACTGAGGAACAAGACAGCTGTTGGGCAGCAGAGGTCTCTGCAAGGGTGAGAAGAAGCAACAGCAGGCAGCCCCCAACCCACAAATGGAACAGGAGTTGGGGGGAACCAACAAGCCAAGGAGCAGTTGCAGGCAGACCTGTGCACCCCAGAAACAGAGGCACTGACAGCAGCAATGGGCCACAGTGGCAGGCAAAAATGGAACCACAACAGAAGCAGCACAGGGGCCAAAGAGTGGCAGGAGCAGGAGAAACCAGACTGGGATGGATGCCAGAAAACAACTGACGGTGATGCAGAAGGAGGGAAGCCAAGGGCCACAGCCATGTGGCAAGCCAGGAAGGAGGATGGGGGGGTATCCTGTGAAGTTGCTGACTATATTTTAGCACAGAAATTAGGGTTCCACAACAAGGGTGAGAGTGACAAGTGTGATCTTGGTTTTGGATCACCTCCACACTCATGCTATCCTTTGCACCCACACAATTTTCCTCCCTTTTTGGGCATTCCCATCCTGGAGTTTGTTATATTTACTCACAGGAGATGGGGGCAGAGGAGCCTCCCACATTGGGGGGATGGGGAGCAAAGTTCTTGCAAAACAGGAATGCACTCTGACACCAGGAAGCTGCAATGCCTGGTACTGCAGAGCCAGGCGGCATTTTGCCTGCTCCTATATCAGTGTTGACAAAATGATTGCCACACCAATAGGGGTGAACCAGGATGGGGAGGGATGGAAGGATAGCAGCTGCACTGGGCATCCAGAGGGCAATAGTGGCATGTACAATCAGGTAGTACTTGGTGGGGGGCATGGCATGTGTCACCTGCTGCCCCACCCAACCCCAGACATTGGCTTGTCATTCATTAAATCAGGACCAAAACACCACACAATTCACAAAATTGGTAAATAAAGTACATAGACTGAAATATTGTAACAGGTAGCACCACACTAACTGGATCAGCACAGTGCAAAGTGTGAATAGCATGGCCGATAGACTATTTGCAATGCTAGGGCTATATTCTGACACACATTTAGCAAGGCACTAATCTGTAAAAGCATTAGTGCTAAGAGATCCCTGTTTTGCATCTGTACTCGAATACATTTTTCTGCCAACTTTTTGCTCCCTCCTCCTCCTCCCCTCCTTTCCTATTTTTTCCCCACTGTCCAAAACATACCTTCATTACATACTGAATGAATCCACCCTAATCCGTCTGTTTCCCCCTTTTTCCCCACCCTAGCCTGGTAACGCCTTTACCTGGCCACCATTATATTTTTCACAGATTGCACATGAGTTGAAAGTCCTTGCCATTTTATAAGCAGGATGTTACTTTTCCATCATGCACTTCTGTCACATTTTTTTTTCTTTGCTTAATGAGTGTGTTGTTCTGTTTTACCTTATTATGCTATTGTGTGTGATTCAGTGGTTTGTACCATGTACTACATTCAACTTGGAGCCTTTGTAAAAGAGCCCTTTGTGCTCAAAGATATTAATCTGAATTGTGAAATAAATATATTGGGCTGGATATTCAAACTGTGCCATTCTGTGGCGCAAGCCCTTGCGCCGCTCAAATAAGTTGTGCAGGGGTGTGGCCAGGGCAATATTCAATGGAGTTGCACTATTGAGCAACTCCTTTGAATATCGCCCCCTGGCCACAACCACTGTGCATGGCGCAGTGGAACTTGTGCCACAGCAAATGGTCAGAGTGGAGCATTCAGATGCGGTGGTGCAAGTTCCATTGCGCCATGTGCAAATTTCCGATATTCAAAAGGTGACATGCAAATGGGGCCATAATTTATGCAAGGCGCACGGGAGCAATTTGCATATAATTACAGCCCCATTTGCATGCCATTAGCATGCAGGTGCGCCGATCCCTGACGACTTGAGCCTGGCGCCCTGCCAGGCAGCAGCCATCGGGGAACCGATGCCCCCTGCAGCCCAATCGCGGGCATGAAGTAAACTCCCCCACTCAGCCCAATCGCGGCATATCAGAGGAAATCCCTTCCGATTAGCCCGACCGCTGGACAGACCACTCCCGATTGTCCGATTGTGGGAAGAACGAAGGAGATCCCTCGATTGGCCCGATCATGGGCAGAACAGAGTTCAACCCCCAAAGACCAATATCCCTGGTGGTCCAGTGGACCGCAAAGCCCGATCGTGGGCATAAGGTCAAACCCACCCCAAAGTCATGGTCTTGGGGGTTGAATCCATTCTGCCCATGATTGGGCCAGTGGGGGGTTAAATTACATTCTGCCCATGATCGGGCTAGTCGAGGTTAAATCCCATTCTGCCCATGATCGGGCTAGTCGGGGTTCAATTACATTCTGCCCACGATTGGGCTAGTCGGGGTGAGATCTGCCCACGATCGGGCTAGTCAGGGGGTGGGGAGTGTATTCTGCCTGTGATTGGGCCACGGGGGTTACTATTATGCCCACAATCTGGCTGCGGGGAAGTACAGGGAACAGGGAGGCCACCCAGGTGGCAGCTGCTGTGTTGCACCCTGCAATGCAGCAGCTCACCTGTGAGTGGCCTCGACTTACTCCTTTTTTGGCTCAAAGTTGTGCAGGTGCAGGTAGGGGTTGCGCCTGCACAACTCTGCACAGCCTGGCTGAATATTGGGCTGTGCAGTTTATGCATGGTTCCTCCACCTCCGGTTGAGCATACCTTCATTAGCATTGCGCTGTTGCTCAGCATGACTTGGGGGGCGCAACTGCCTCCTGCTGAATATCGCAGAATGGCGCAATTTCAGACTTGCGCAGGTGCAACCCTTTTGAATATCCAGCCCATAATATATTATTCACCTATGCAAATGAATGCACTGAGTTCACACTAGTATACTCAATGGGTTTTGAAAGCATTAATAGGTTGCTTGTGTAGTGCTGTCTGACACTTCCAAAATCCTACTTTTACAAATGAGCACAGTGGTGCACAAGTTTCTCTCCCAAGGTCTCTGTGTTGCTATGTGTAATAAATGAAAACAAAATACAATACTTAGTAAACTCACCCACTCTATTCCTGGTACATTTGCACATAGAAGGGATGAGCAAACCAGCTCTGCCACACTTCTGAACCTCCCAAACCAGGCCAACTCAGCTCTGTTTGGGAATAGCAAGCCTTTTATGGCTCAACTGGAGTTGTCCTGTTGGCCCGGTCCAGATGTAAGTCCTGTCCAGTGGATTACAAGCAGCAGCCTGTTCTAGTGAAAGCATGGCAGGGTACAGAAATACGAAAAAAAAGAAAGATTTTTACTTGATCACTACTGAATACTCCCGAGTCCCTGGACTGTCACACAACCAACAAAGGCAAACACTCATGATACTGGGGCACTGAAAGGAGCCAAACAATCAGGTTCTTTTGTCTGTGATTCACTCATGTTCTAGCCATTTTTATGTGTCAGCAACCAAAGGATATCCAGTAGGAAACGGGCAGAATTTTCAAAACAGCAAGAATGCTGCAAGCCCCATGTGTGCCAAACATATGGTGCTCAGGGTTTGTGGCATTCTCCTGGTCAGCAAATTGGATTATCTAGCCCATGCAGCAATTG
This sequence comes from Neoceratodus forsteri, assembly GCA_016271365.2. Taxonomy (NCBI): domain Eukaryota; kingdom Metazoa; phylum Chordata; order Ceratodontiformes; family Ceratodontidae; genus Neoceratodus; species Neoceratodus forsteri. The sequence continues at coordinate 555,664,968 of CM028135.1, read as the reverse complement.
CTGCATGTTAGACCAGCTATTTATGGTCTAGCTTGTGGCAATCCCGGGGCCCTTTTTTGCACTGAGCTTGTACCAGATATTTGCTGCATGCTCCCATAAATAGTAGAAACAGTTGTTGCTTGCCCAAGGTTGTAAAATTGGGTGCAGTTGCAGTGAAGAGGTTTGGTGCACTGACAGAACCTGAATGGCATGGTGCAGTGCTTGTGGCAAGTCCTGTGCCATACTTTGAAAATCCTGCCCAGTGTTTCCAGCACATTTGGGGCTTTGCATTGAAAGGAAACAGTTGTGTTGTGTTGTGTGTGTGTGTGTGTGTGTGTGTGTGTGTGTGTGTGTGTGTAAGGTCCACCATAAAAAAAGGTTTTCTTCTTCTAGTCAGAAGGAGAGCTATGCGGGGGGAGAGAGAGAGAGAGACAGAGGGGTAGAGAAAGAGACCGACAAATTCAACAGCAGACCTTGCAGAGTACTTAATTCCAGTAAATAAAAAATAATAAATAGAAACATTTTTCTTTCTTACTCAGAAAGATGGAGAGTGGGAGAGTAGAGTGAGAGAGAGAGAGAGCGAGACCAACTAATTCAGCAGCAAACAGCAGAGTGCTACAGATGTTGCAGACTACTTAACTCCACAGTGAAAAAAAACATGTTTTTCTTCCTTAGAGAGAGGGAGAGTAGAGAGAGTAACAAATTCAACAACAGACAACAGTAGATTACAGGTGTTGCAGAGTACTTAACTACACAGTAAAAAGAAATAAACAATGTTTTTCCTTAGTCAAAAAGAGAGTAGAGAGAGAGAGGCCAGCTTATTCAACAACAGACAACAGCAGAGTGCACACTGCAGATGTTGTCTTAGTTTTAGAAAAGCTAAAGAAAACAGGAAAAGGATTAGTGGTACTACAAAAGCATTGCATGCTGTGCCATGAAGCAGGCACAGATCTCATGAAATATAGTAGTGAATGTGATACGTTAGGTTTGGTAATAGTTTCAGTCTGTTTTTCTTGCAAAATCAACAAAATTGAAAAAAGTATAAAAACATATCAATAGTGTGCAGCATCCACAAACTTAAAAATTATTTTTCTTTTTGGAAAATATATTTTTGCAAAGCAAAAAAAATATTAAGAAAGTAAGAACTAATAAGGGGAGCAGACAGGACAGGAGTACTCTGTCTGAAGGTCATAGTACCTCACTAATTTTGAAGGGGAGCTTATAGTGCCATACAGATTTTGAAGGTGGGTGTCACCCACCTCTCAGACTCTGTGTTGTCCACCTCTGTGCCTCAACTACTACTAGGTCTTAGTGCCATGCAGATTTTGAAGTTTGGGGGGTCACATCTCAGACTCTGTGTTGCCCATCTCTGAACCTGAATCGGTTAGGTAAAATCAGTCTGTTTTTCCAGCAAAATCAACAACGTTGAAAAAAAGTAAAAATATCACTAGTGTACAGCATTCAACAACTTAATTCTTTTTCTTTTTGGAAAATATATTTTTGTAAATAAACCTAAAACAAATATTAAGAAAGTAAGAACTAATGAAGGGAGCTGACAGGACTGAAGACCATAGTGCCTCACTAATTTTGAGGGGAACTTATGGTGCCATATAGAAAAGATTTTGAAGGGGGGGTGTCACCCACATCTTAGCTCTCTGCTGCTCTGAAATGCCATACTGCCATAGACTATGTGTTGACCATCTCTGTACCCTGAACTACTTCTAGATTATAGTTCCTATTGTATTTTGAGATGGTGTTGTCACATCTCAGACTCTGTGCTGCCCATCTCTGTGACTGAGAACTACAGCTAGAGATGTGTGAAATTCACAAATTTTCATTCTAAAAAATATTTTGTGAAATGCACACGTTTTGCAAAATATGAAATTCTGCCAGTGAAATCACAAATATTGCCTGCAAAATGCAGAATTTTGCCTGCGAATTGTGGAATTTCACCACTTTCAGGCAAAATTCCACCACTCGTGGCAAAATTCTGCATTTCACAGGTGAAATCTGTGATTTTGCAGGCAGAATTTAGTGTTTCACACTCGCATAATTTGTCAGTGAAATCCATGAATTTCATGAAATGTATCATGTGGCAAAATTCATGATTCTACCGTAATTTTGCCAGAAACATTTATTTTCATACATCTCTAACTAGGTCATAGTGCCTCATGTATTTTGAGAGGTGGTGTGTCACGTCTCAGAATCTGTGTTGCCCGTCTCTGACTGAGATGTTGAGAACTACTACTAGGTCATAGTGCCTCACATATTTTGAGTGGGGGGGGTGTCACATATCAGACTCTGTGTTGCCCATCTCTGTGACTAAACCACCACTAGGTCATAATGCCTCACATGTTTTGAGAAGAGGTTGTCATGTCTCAGACATTGTGTTGCCCACCTCTTCATCTAAACTAACACTTAGAATTAAGTAATTAAGTTGGACCCCAAACAATGGATTCAGAACCAGAGTCTGTTATGGAAATGGAATATGTGGTCAACACCAGCAGCATCGCTGAAGTTGGTAGCCATAACAATAAAAATATTTCCTAAAAAGAAATTCAGAAACAAAAAAAGAGAAATTCACTGCTATAGATATAATTGATACAACTGATAATAAAGCAACACAACCAAAAAAAGATGAAGCAACACATTTGTGAATCCCCTGATCAAAGTAGTACGGCACTGTCGGCATTGGCAGAAAACATCAGATAAAAGTAAAATGCAAAAACTGGTAGCCAAAACAGACCTAGAAAGTCAATGATTAAGGAAAAGAATATCTAGTACCACTATATGTGGCACTTCATGATATGCCACTCATACAGTACATACTGTACCTGTCTCCTTCATTAGAAAGCAGTGCCTCTAATGAAGATGTTGTAAATCCACAAGAACAAGATCACAATCATGATTTATTACAGTTATGTTCTTTCAGAGGTGATGACTCTGAATGTGGTACCAATGTGGTAGAGGATGCCACCTGGTTTCCTAAACCCAAAAAGGAAAAAAACAAAACACATACAGCAAGCACCACCACTAGTCATACACAATAGTGGAAAAAAAATCAATAGCAATCTTAGTAGCTCTTCTGTGGCAAGTCACGGTGTGCAAGAATCAGGGTCTGAAGGACCAGCCACCCAAATTACTGCAGTTCCTGGCATGACAGCAAAATGTTCCACCTCAGCTGTATGGAGTGATTTTCATATAGGTCCCAAAAATTAATGTGTTGCTGTCTGCATCTTTTGTCATCGGGAAGTTAGCAGGCAGAAAGTGAGTGCCAATTTGGGACTACATCACTAAAAAGGCACATACGAAGAGCACATCCAACCATTCAGCTGGGCAGCAGTCCTGAGCAAGGGAAAAATATATGTGATGAAAATAATCCTAAAGAACAGAAGTGGGGAATGCACATCAGCTGCCCCAAAGGTGCTCAATTCAAAACAGTGTAGACATATCAAAAAGAAAGAACTGGGCACACACCAATGCTGAGTTTAAATCAGAATGCTGTTACATTATTGCAGGCACAGCATGCCATAGGCTAATGCTAACACCCCTACATAGCAACCTATCCTCATGGGTCTTCATCAGGGGGTGGAGTTAGCTTGTACAAGCATCATTTAAATACCCCATTCAATTAACTTTAATTGACATGATTCTACTTCAAAGCAGAGTTCATTGTTATACATTTGATGTATTTATACAATGACATTTTTTTCCAATTGTTTAACCAAGTGAGACACACTAAGCTGAAAGTTTGTTTACAGGTGCAACCTGGAAGCACAGGGAAGTTAAGTGACTTGTCAGGGTCACAGTATGCAAGTGAGGACTGTGGGATTCAAACCCAGGTCTCCAGATTTGCAGCTCAGAGCCTTAAACCATTGTGCTATGCTGCCTTAATTCATTCTTTCAATTCATTAGGATACATTTTTTCATCACCCAATCTCAAAAACCTTTCAGTAAAAAATAATAGCAAAAAAATCCTAAGACACGCAAATCCCTAAAACTGGGAGATAGTTACATGGGGACACAATATGCAACCATCACAGGAACATGGCAATATTCTTTTATATATACTGCTACAAACATTATTCATTCATAAAAATCTGTCTCATGTTGATATAAGTTCTAGTGATAGTTGCTCCAAGTTTTTAAAGTTTTTATTTAAAAGAGATTGCACAGTAAAAACTGCATACACAGTGAGAGGACATCTGCTCCTGCAAAAGATCAAATGAAATGTATTAACTTTATTTTATTTTTATTTTTTTTATTTTATTTTATTCATAACTAGGTTTGCAATTACCTTTGAACCAGGGGTTCTTTCACAAAGTTCCATGTAAGTGAATACAAACAGTACAAGATTATAGACAGAAGAGGAACACTATACAAAATAGGTGATTGGATAAACAAACGTGCAGAGACAAATGAAAACAAAGTACAAAAAATTGTTGCAGTACCCGTGATAACAGTAACTAGAAATAAACAATAAAAGAATACACCAGTGATAAAGTATGCAATCTAAATATTTGGAGGAGTTTGTCAAAAATAATCTAGAACAGAGTATACCAATTGAAAGTGGGCAGTCCAGATACATGGCAGATATTTGTTGAAAAAAGAGATAAACACAGGGAAAGAGAGGAGAAGCATATGGGATATTGAGTCTAGGGAGGTAGAACTTGGGGGGTAGGTGTGGTGTTGAAGTGAAGGAGGTAGCAGGGTAGGGGAACAGGGCAACAGGGAAGGGATGAGGGACAGGCAGAACTGGTGTATGGATAACTAAAATAGCTTCAAATAGTCACTTATCTAAGTAAAACTTTTTCTGTTTGTATAAATAGATAGAGCAGACCAATCTTCTCTACCAAATATCTATTTGGTAAGACATATTGTTCAACAGAAGTCCCATTCATAATCAGGACACGTTGTGCACAACCACTGTGAATTTTACAAAACTTCACAGTGTGGTATTCATTAACAAGTGGCAGATGACCAGTTCTGGATGTATAGGAACATCACCATAGAACTTTTGAATAACTAAATTCTTGGGGGGGGGAGAATTTCCTACTCATTTATTAAATAAAACATTCCATCTTCCCCAACCAATCAGGTAGTTCTGAATGCCTTGGAGAAAGTTTAAAATCTAAATAGAATGAGATTACTGGAGCCCAAAAATAAAATTACACAAACAGATTCCATGGCTAGAATGGTATTCGTTACTGACTACAATTCTAGATCAAATGAAATTGTAAATATTATTAAAATAATAAGTTAATAAATGTCATTTGACCTTTTGCAGAAGCAGATAACCTCTTACTGTATAAACAGTTTTTAACGTGCAATCTCTTTTTAGGGATTTTGTGAGGATTTCCTACGTGTCTCATAATATTTAGGATATCTTTGGAATTTTTTTTATTATTTTTTCCTGAAAGGTTTTTGAAATTGGGTGTTGAGAAAAGGTATCCTAATGAATTAAAAGTATATTCCCTGTACAAAGACATTAATCGTAAAACAGTGAAACCTTCTTTGAAGTATAATTATGTCAATTAAAGTAAATTGAATAGGGCATTTAAATAATGCTTGTACAAGCTAACTTCACCCCTGATGAAGACCCATGAGGATGGGTCACTACTCAGGTGTGTTAGCACTGGCTTATGACATGCTGTGCCTGCAACAAAATAGCAACATTCTGATTTTAACTCAGCCTTGCTGTGTGCCCAGTTCTTTCTTTTTGATATGAAAATAATCCTACAGATAATAGTGATGGTGAAGAGACTGAGAGTTAGGGCAGAAAAAAAAATGTCCGACTTCACTAACAAAAATATTTGGACAAGCTACAGCTTCACCACTGCAATCCCATGTTTTTTGCTCCCTGCATGAACTAAACAGCAGACCATTACTGCAATGCTTGAACAAAAAACTTCCTACTTTAGATCACATCAAGTAACATTAAAAAGTAATCAGTTAATAGCTGAATTTATTGCCAAGGACCTGCAACCATTTTCTGTGGTGGAGAATGAAGGATTTAGAGCCCTTTTAAAATATTCTGCTGCACATTACAACTAGAGATTGGCGAAATCCACATATTTCACTCCGCAAAATATTTAGCAAAATTCATGCATTACGTGAAATATTTATTGTGTGCAAAATGCAAAATTCCAAATGGCAAATAGTGGAATTCCAGCAGCGAACTGCAGAATTCTGCCCATGAATGATGACATTTTGCCATTCATGGGTGAAATTCTGCATTTCAATCCCACAAAATATTTTGTGTAATGCCCAAATTTCAGGAAATATTTCACACAGCGAAATTCCTGATTTTGCTGGAATTTTGTTGATGAAATTAAATTTTGCTACATCTCTAGTTACAACACACCAGACCATAAATATTTTGTGACTGTCATGGTTCCCAAAATGTACGAATGTATGCAAAGCAAAATAAAACTGCCTCTTAAAGAGAGTGAATGTGGTGTTGTGCACCTGACCACAGACGTGCAAGAGTTCTCAAACCACTGAATATATGTGCATCACAGCACATGGGGTGTCACAATAGTCTTCAAACACCACCACAAGCAGATGTGTACAGGAAGGAAGACAAAGAATGGCAGCTCTTTTCATTAGCATGTTTGGTAAGCATCACATCACTGACAATATTTTGGAAGAGTTGCATGACAACATTTATGAATGGTTAGAGGCCCTGGGACTCAATACTGAATTTGTGGTTTCAGACAATGGTGACAATGTTGTTAATGCATTGAAAAGTGGTGGTTTTACTCACATTTTGTGCTTTGCATACTCATTAAATCTGTTAGTACAAGCTTTTCTTTCCAGTGACAACAGTATAGTAACACTAGTGAGAGCTGCAAAGAAAATCTGTGGCTATTATAGGCACTCTAAAAATCACGTGATATGTTGACTAACCTCCAGAGAAAAAATGGCTCACCAATACAGCAACTAAAACAATATATTCCAATAAGCTGGAACTCAACATTTTACATGTGTAAGAGACTTCTCACACAAAAGAAGGTAGTCCATTACTATACCATGGAGCACAAAGTAGCAGATGGTGTGCTGAATTTATTTCAGTGAGGCCTCATGGAGCATCTTACATTGCTTGTGGCTCCCACTGAGGAAGAAACTCAACAGATTAACACGAGGATGCTACTCTAAGTCAGGTTATTCCCATCATGAATTTATTGAACAAGGAACTCAGGAGGCTGTGTAGAGGTTTTGAACAAAAAGGAGAGAAATCTGGTGTATCCCTTTTAGAACAAGTGATACAGCAGTTCCAAAATTGCAGAAGACCTAACAATATCATGACAGATGAAAATTTTCTTCTTTTGACTCTTTTTGACCCTCAATTTAAGTTGCAACAGCTGCCTCCTTCAGATCTTGGTGACACTTACAGTACTTTGCATACAAAAACATGCTGATTTCAGCAATTACACAGGAAAAGGATGGAACTGAATGTGATAATGCAACATGCATTGGTGGAGACAGCAACAATTTACACTTAGTGCCACCATGTACTGCTTCATCAATACTGGGTAGTCCTGCACAAAGACCTCTTTCACAGCACTTGAAAAAGGCATGACATTCTGAAAAGCAGACAGATGACTCTCATACTTTTTGATCAGAACTCATGGACACTGATAATTCACATGTGTATGTCGTGGAGCTGCCTTGTTTGTCTTTGTTTGATGTGGCTACCTATTTACAAGAACCACTTATTAATATTACTGATGAACCTTTTGAGTACTGGCTGGAAAAGAAGAACATCTGGCCTGCACTATCTGTCTTTGCTATACAGCTTATTAGTTGCCCTCCCACTAGTGTTTACTGTGAATGACTATATAGCATGACTGGAAATGCTGTGTATGATAGCCGCACAAGGCTTACTTCTAAAAATGTACAGTGCCTTACCTTCCTAAGAGTCAATCTCAACAAATTCTCTTACCAGTTCAGTGCAGATTAGCAGTAACATAAAAGAGATGATGATGAACAGCTGTAACAAGTGTGTCATAATAAGGGTGCTTTCTTGGTGGTGTTTGAAGATGATGGTGATGATATTTATTTTAATGATTTATTTCTTTGAACTCAGTGGACAAAGGTCAGCAACCATAACAGAAAGAAGTAAAAAAAAATCCTTCTTGTGAGGTCATGGTGTTTATTAATGTATTGCTGTATTTGTTTTTCACATTCAATTTGGGAAGCCAGGTGGAGTTTAATTTGTTTATTCAGCAAGTTAAAAATACCAACAGGCAGTGAATTGCTATACATCTGTGGTGGAGAGCAGCACCAAGAGGGGAACACAAATGAATCAAAAAACGTATGTGCATGGCCATTGTAAATTCCAACCCATGCACACCTAGGGTCCCGCACTGTGAAGAGTCTTGCCGGCTTGGTGATGGGGGGAGTGGTGTAGTAGCTGGAGACTGGCAGATGGGCTTCATAGCAGGAGTAGGTGCTGATCAGGGCCAAAAAATGTTTTAACAACAAAAAAAAAGTATTTTTTGTACCATAGTTGACTGCTCATGGCTGCTGTGAGTGTCGGACCCTGCAGTCCTAGGATTCTGCAACATGCAGATCCCAGCAGGCTTGATGCAGGGGGAGTGATGACAGAGATGGGTACTTGCAAGTGGGCCTCATGGCAGGAGTAGTAGGCAATTGTGGCCAAACAGCTGTATTAAAAAAATACTATATATATACATATACGTGTATATATTTATATATATATATATATATGGAAAAACATTCTGTTTAATGCATCAGTTGGGGTTGTTCCACAGCAACAAAAGTGAGGAAATTTGGTGTTGCAACCCCTTGCACCCCATGCCCACCCCACATACAACAACAGGCATTGGGGGGCTGTTGGGGTCAGTGGCCCTAACTCTCACCCCATTCCATGTGTAAATAAGCTGAGGTGGTGCAGTATAGAAGAATCGGTTGAGCATTAGGCCTGACAACCTAATGCACACCTCGATGCCTGTTGGTGGGGGCAGGGTGGGCATCGAGTGCAAGGGGTGGCAACGCTAACACTGAATTTCCTCACTTTTCTTGCTGTGGAACCAACCTAGCTGATACATTAAACAGAGTTTTTTGCCATGAATTTCCCTTATTTTTGAGAATGTGCACTATAAATAGTGAATGGTATGTGGTGGTGGGAACACAGGCCACCATGATTCCCATTTGAGCGTAATAACCCTAACAGTAATGGTAACGCTAACAGTAACAGTAACAGCAATGGTAATGGCAATGGTAACTATAATCCTAATGGGAACATTAACTCTAACAATAACACCAATGCTAACGATAATGGTAACAGTAACAAAAACAGTAATGGCAATGGAAACGCACCCACAAATGGTAATGCAAATGTACCAAAAATACAAATGACAACTGTAACACAAATGCAAGTGGAAACAGTAATGCCCATGGTGATGCGAAAGGAAACAGTAACACAAACGGTAGCACAAACGCAAGTGCAAAATCAAACGCAAATGGTAACGCAAATGGTAATGGAAACACAAGCACATATGTGAACACTAACACAGATGGTAATGCAAATGGCAACAAAAATGCAAATGGTAATGGCAATGCAAACAGAAATGCAAATGCAAGCACAAATACAATTGCAAACGGTAAATGCACACGGTGAAGCAAACAAAAATGCTAATGAAAATAGTACCAGAAACACAAACGGTAATGGAAACGCAAATGCAAATGTAAACACAAACACTAATGGTAACACAAATGGTGATGGAAATGCAAATGGCAATGGTAATGCAAATGCAAAAGCAAATGCAAATGCAAACAGTAATGGTAATGGCAATGGTGAGGTACAAGGAAACAGTAATGCAAGCGACAATGGAAATGCAAGCACAAACACTAATGGTAACAGAAATGCAAACGGTAACGAAAACACAAATCGTAATGCAAATGGAAATGCAAATGGTAATGGCAATGGTGACGCCAAAGGAAACAGTAACACAAACAGAAATGCAAATAAAAATGGTAATGCACATGGTGATGCAAATGGAAATGCCAATGAAAACGGTAACGGAAATGCAAATGGTAACACAAATGCAAACAGTAACGGTAACAGTAATGAGAACAGTAACTGTAACAGAAATGCACATGCAAATGGTAACAAAAATGCAAACAGTAATGATAACGTAAACAGAAACGGTAATGCCAATGGTGATGCAAAAGGAAACAGTAATGCAAACAGTAATGCAAATGCAAGCACAAAATCAAACAGAAACGGTAACGAAAACAGTAAACGCTAAAGAAACACAAGCGCAAAGATGAAACCAAACACAGATAGTACCGCAAATGGCAAAGAAAATGCAAACAGTAACAGTAACACAAACAAAAATGCAAATGCAAATTGCAAATACAAACACAAATGGTAATGCACATGATGATGCAAATGGAAACAATAATGTAAACGATAATGGAAATGCAAGCACAAACGTAAACACAAACACAAATGTTAACGCAAATGGTAACAGAAATGAAAACAGTAACAGTAATACAAATGCAAATGCAAACAGTAATGGCAATGGTGATGCACAAGGAAACAGTAACGCAAGTGACAACGGAAACACAAGCGCCAACACAAACACTAATGGTAATGGAACGCAAACAGAAATGATAAAGCAAAAGGTTACGAAAACGCTAATGGTAACAGTAATGCAAACGCACACGCTTTGTGTGTGAAAGAGGAGCATCCAGAAGCACAGTGAATACAAAGAATGTGGGCATAATAGTGGCCCTCGGATAGGAAAATGAGCACTTGGAATAATACATTGCTTATATCTCAGGAACCGAATGACGTAAAAAAAAATAAAATCTCATATTATTTATGACTTTCCAGGCTAGTTTTGCACCTAACCTCCCCAATGGGGTACTAAGAACTTTTGTGATGAAAAGTCTGTAACTCAAACAGTTTTCGAGATACAGGACCAGAAAGGCACAGTGGACGCCATATTGTTATCCTATGGGAAAAACCGTCAACTTCGGAGTTCCTTAACTTTGTAGCCCTGTAATATTTTATCACCAACCCACCAAAAGGCACATCTGTGTGATGTTGGCTTTCTTCCCTGCAAGCTACAACCCAAAAGACCAAATTGTTGTTTTGCAGCAGGGTGGCAAAGATTTCCTATTGTTTTGGGCATAGTGTCGTAAATTACTTTCTCAAATCACTACACTTTCTCAAAAAAAAAACAAACACGAAAGTGTCTCATTTTCAAAAGTACTTTGCAACACTACTTTTAAAAAAAAAATAAAAAACATATTTCTGGGGTGTTTTACCCCGCAAAAAAGGCATGGCTAGCATCCTCAGGGCTCGACTAGGTGAACAGAACACAAATTGTGTCCTTAGAGGGTCCCAAATTTAAATGGCAAGCATTTTTCTGACCAACTGAAAAAAAATGGCTGAATCATGAAAGTAAAAGGGTAATTTGTGAGAGTAAAAACTGCATTTGCAACACTTTTGTGTAGTTTAACTTTTCCCTAATCTATAATGGGATTCACTGTTTTTTGAATAACTTTTGAACCATTTAATATTTTTTCACAAAATTTTCAAAAGGCACAAAGGGAACCATGGCTGCATATTCCCTGAAGGTTTTGAACCAATCACACAAACCATGCGGGCTGTAGGTGCGAGCAAATAAATGTGCAAAAACCCATAAGTTATGTGTATTTGGTGTTCTGTAGCTCCACAACTATACATCTGATCATAACAAAACTTGTCAGGTCCAGAGACCTATGGTACCAGACCATGCATTCCAAATTTCAGGCAAATCTGTTGTACAGTGACAAAGTTATTAAGGTGCACAATTTCAGATTTAACCATAAATGGGGTACTCAACCCTAACTATAGTGGCATTACCATGTCACTATAATGTATATATAAAAACTGGGTTAGGCTTTTTCCCATAGGGAAACTGTGGCGTAATTTGCCATTATAAAGGAGCATTTATAACAGCAAACACATGCACGGTTTCCCTCGCTATGCGCATGCCCAACCTACAGCTCTTCCGGGTTTTCACCGCTCACCACCAGATTTCTTCATCGGTCGAAACCACACCGCGGCCACTATCTCTAGGTGGTAAGTAACTATTTAAAAAAAAACTTCCTAACAAAAATCACACCGTAAAGGGGACAACAAAACAACAAAAAGTAAACTGCTGCTAAGTGGCCGATGACTCGGCTAAACATCCAGACCGCAGCCACACCAGACCATTTATTTTATATAATTGGCTGTGGCAAAAAAGCCTAACCCAGCAATTATATAAAATTAAATATGGGTGGTGTGTATGTTAATTTTTCACACACACCTTGAAGGTCCAGATGCTCGTTAAACCCTCGAGCTTAGCTATCAGGGTTTATATGCCATCCAACCCCTCGGGTATGTGAAAAATCTTGTTACACACACCACCCCGTGCGTTATTCTCTATATTATGATAGCATGGTAGTGCTAACATACTTAGGGTTGCGTACCCCATTTAAGGTTATATGGTGAAACATTGCACTTTAATAACTTTGCCACCATTTAACAGATTTGCCTGAAATTTGGTGGGCATGGGCCGTAGCTATAGATCTTGGTATCTGCCAACTTTTATACCAGTCACTTATACGGCTGTGGAGTTATTAAGCAACATTCTGGGGCACATTTACTTTTTTTGCATATTCTTTGCTCGTGCCTACAGGTGACATGGTTTGCACGACAGGTCCGAAACCTTCAGGGAACATGCAGCCAGGGTTCCCAGTGTGCCTTTTGAAGATTTCATGAAAAAATATTGAACAGTTCAAAAGTTATTCAAAAAACAAGTTTCCCATTATAGTCAATGGGGAAAGTTAACAAAAAGTTCGACAGTGTCGCAAATGCACTTTTTGGTATTGCAAATGACCCTAGTAGTGTTGTAAATCTGCCATTTTGTTTTCAGTTACTGATCACAGAAATACTTGGCATTTAAAATTGGGACCATCTAGGGACATAATTCTTTTTTGTTTACCTAGTCGAGCCCTGAGGATGTTATGCACGTCTTTTTTGGGGGGTTAAACACCCCAGAAATACGTTTTTCAAAATTTTGGAAAAAGTAGTGTTGCAAAGTACTGTCGCACTTTTTTGCGAAAGGTGTTGCAAATCATGACACTACTTTTCAACACTATGGCCAAAATGACAGGAATTCTTTGCTACCCTGCTGCAAAAGAAAGGTTTGGTCTTTTGGGCTGAAATTTGGAGGGAAGAAAGCCAGCATCCCACAGATGTGCCTTTTTGTAGTTTGGTGAAAAAATATTACAGGGCAGCAAAGTTTTGGCAATCCAAACTTCATGTTTTTTCCTATAGGATAACATTACAGCATCTGCCGTGCCTTTTGGGGCCCATATCTCGGAAACAGTGCGAGATAAGGACTTTTTGTCGGAAATATTCTTAGCCCCCCCAAACAGAGGCTAAGTGCAAAACTAGCCATGCAAGTCGTAATTCATATGAAATTTTAATTTTATTTCTACATTGTACGGTTCCTGAGACATAAGCAATTTAGTATTCCAGCTCCTCATTTTCTGCTCTGAGGCCCATTATTATGCACACATTCTTTGTACTCACTGTGTTTCTCTATGCAGCTTTTGGGGAAAACCAGGGTGTATGCTTACGTTACTGTTACCCTTACCATTTCCACTTGCGTTTCTGAACCTGTTTGCATTACCATTCCCATGTACAGCACCGTGTGCGTTACCCTTTGCATTTTCGTTTGTGCTTGCATTTGCATTACTGTTACCATTTGCATTTCCACTACTGTTTGTCTTTGCATTTACATTTGCATCACCTTGCGCATTTTCATTTGTGTTTGAGGCCACCCTTTCATTTGCATTTGCATTTCAGTTTGTCTTTCGTTTGGCATCATCGTTGCTGTTACCATTACCATTTGCGTTTCTAATTGCGTTATCATCACCGTGCGCGTTATGCTTTGCATATCCATATGTGCTTGCATTGACATTTCTATTTCTGTTTCCTTTGGCATTATTTTTGCTGCTACCGTTACCATTTGCATTTCTAATTGTGGTACCGTTACTGTGCGCGTTACGGTTCATGTTTCTGTATGCACTTGCATTTCCGTTTTACATTTCTGTTTCCTTTGGTGTTATTGTTGCTGTTACCATTACCATTTGCATTTACAATTGTGGTACCATGACCGTGCGCATTACGGTTGGCGTTTCTGTACTCGCTTGCATTTGCATTTCTGTTTCTCTTTGCTTTGGCATTATTTTTGCTGTTACCGTCATCATTTGCATTTGCAATTGCAGTACTGTGACCGTGCACATTATGCTTTGCATTTCCGTATGCACTTGCATTCACATTTCTGTTTCCTTTTGCATTATTGTTGCTGTCACAGTTACCATTTACATTTACAACAGTGGTACCATAACCGTGTGCATTACCAGTTGCATTTCCATATGTGCTTGCATCTCCATTTGCATTGCTGTTCACTTTGGCATCAATTTCTGCATGCATTTCTATAAACATTGCTTTACCATTTAAGTTTGCTTCACCATGTGCGTAACCGTTAGCACTTGCATAGCAGTTATTGTTACTATGTCACACAAAATCACGTGGTGGGAGTGCAGGGTCCAAAGGGCCCACGCTCCCACCACCACATTCCATCCACTATTTATAGTCCTCATTCTCAAAAAGAAGGGAAATTCATGTCAAAAAACTCAATTTAATGCAGGGTTGTTCCACAGCGACAAAAGTAAGGAAATTTGGTGTTAGGATTGAATGCCCCCTTTGTACCACCCCAGCCCATCCCCCCAACCGGCACCAGGGTGTGCATTGGGGTCATCAGTTCTAACTCTCACCCCATTCTCCTATGCCTCAGCTTGTTTACACATGTGATGGGGAGAGAGATAGTGCCGACGACCCCAACACACACTCCGATGCTGGTTGGGAGGCTGGCTGGGGTTGTGGAAGGGGGGCTTTCAACCCTAACACCGAATTTCCTTACTTTTGTCACTGTGGAACAACCCTAACTGATGCATTAAACAGATTTTTTTGCCATGAATATATATATATATATATATATATATATATATATATATATATAGTGGAGCTGCAGAGTGTCACAAAGTGTGAAAAATCCTCAACTTTTGGCAAATTCTTTGCTTGTCTCTAGAGCCTGAATGATTTGTCTGTCTGGTCCAAGATGTTCAGGGTATATGGGGACTGGGACAGGGAGGTGCCTTTTGAAGGTTTGGTGAAAAAATATTAATCCATTCAAAAGTTATTAAAGCTTAAAGTTTCCCATTATAGCCTATGAGAAAAAAATATATGTTCAGCTCGAAAGCACTTTTTACTTTCACAAAAGAGCTTTTTACTTTTGCAGATGGGTTTGGCACTTTCATGCTGCTGCCATCTTGTTTTCAGTTATTGATGTGGAAAAAAACAATGTAGTTCAAAATATACTACCCCTTGGTAAACACCAACAGTTGGGTTTACCTAATCAGGGTCCTAGGAACATTACCCTAGCATTACGTTTTCACTCGGATGCCCAGAAATATGTTTTTTTTTTCATTTTTATACCATCTTTGCCACTGAACTTTTGTGAAAGTTCCACGGACTTTCACGAAAGTTCCTGGGGGACTTTCACAAAAGGTTCTACAGTACATTCGTGAAAAAGCTCTCCCAGTTAAGTCAATGGTACTTTCATGAAATTCTGCAGAATGTTTGCCAAAGTTTCACAGTTCAACAGTCCCATAAAACAGTTTGTTTGCCACTTCATAGCAAGAAAATGGTTAGGACTTTGGGGCTGACATTTGCAGGAAGGCACACCCCTACCCCTCAGATGTGTCTTTTGCTGGTTTGGTGAACAAATTTACACCAGTTCCAGAGTTACAGCAGTCCAAAGTTGCAAATTTTCCCATAGGATAACACTGTGGCAGCTGCAGCACCTTTTGGCACCTACATCTCGAAAACGGTTCGAGACATGGATTTTTTCACTAAGCTTAGCTGTACTAAGCATGTGTGGAGGTGTCCAGGTCATGAATATGACTGCAGTGAAATTTTTTCTGCAGTTCCTATAGTTACTGAGATATTGCAACTTTTGCAGCACAAGGGTTACCTGGAATGGCTGTAGGCCTGCGCTATGTCTCTATAATTATGGGTACATGGGAGCCCATAGCTCCCACATATGGATCCCATTATGAAATAATGGGAGCACAGTGCCCTACATTATACAGTAGTGGGAGTGCAGGACCCAGAATATTTGAACACTTATGTATAGGTGGGAGCACAGGGCCTGGAGGGCCTTGCATTTCCACATGAAAATCAGAGACAAATGCAAAATGTATGCATGATGTGCCCTGCACTCCCACAACCATACAGTATATAAGTAACATTACACTTTCTTAAAAAGAAGGGAAATGCATTGTAAAAAACTCTGTTAATGCATCAGCTAGGGTTGTCATTACAGCTACAAAATTTGGAAACTCAATGTTAGTGTTCCCAAACCTATCACTCCAATCCCCCCACCCTCCACAGACCAACAGGCATCAGGATGTGCCTTTGGGTCATCGGGCCCAACTCTCACCCCATTCTTCTATATTGTACCATCTCAGCTTCCTTTCAAATGGAATGTGGTGAGAGTTAGGGCCAATAACCTCAAGGAACACCCTGACTCCTGTTGGTCTGTGGAAGGTGAGGAGGTTGGAGGGGTATGGTTGGTAACTCTAACATCAAATTTCCAAACTTTTATAGCAGTAATGACAACCCTAACTGATGCATTAACAGAGTTTTTTGCAATTAAATATACATATATATATATATAATGGTAGCACGGTAGTGCTACCATAGTTAGGGTTGAGTAGCACTGTTAAGGTTGAAGGGTCAAATTTTTCACCTTAATAACTTTGCCACCATTCAACGGATTTGCCTGAAATTTGGTATGCACAATTGGGCGTGGTAGATCTTGGGATCTGCCAAAGTATCATACCGGTTGGATATATGTCTGTGGAGTTATTAAGCGACAACCAATTGCGCAATGACACTTTTTTGCGATTTCTTTGCTCTCGCCTACAGGTTGCATGGTTTGCGCGACCAGTCCGAAAACTTCAGCGAACGTGCAGCTGGGGTTCCCGATGTGCCTTTTGAAGATTTTGTGAAAAAAATATTGAACAGTTGAAGTTATTCAAAAAACAAGTTCCCATTATAAGTCAATGGGAAAAGTTAACAAAAAATTTGAAAGTGTCGTAAATGCAGTTTTTACTTTCGCACATGTCCCTTTTACTTTTGCAAATCCTCCATTTTGTTTTCAGTTGGTGATCAGAAAAATGCTTGCCATTTAAATTTGGGAACCTCTAGCAACCTAATTATTTTTGTATTCACCTAATCAGAGCCTGAGGATGCTAGCCATGTCTTTATTTTGGGGTTAAAGACCCCAGAAATATGTTTTTCAAATTTCTGGAAAAAGTACTTTTGCAAAGTACTTTCGAACCTGCAACACTTTTGAATGAATTTGTGAAAGCTTTCGCAAAGTTCGACAGTACTTTTCCAGACTATGGCCAAAATGACAGGAGTTCTTTGTCACTCTGCTGCAAAAGAACCCTTTGGTCTTTTGGGCTAAAGTTTGGAGGGAAGGTAGCCAACATCTCACAGATGTGCCCTTCACTGGTTTGGTGACAAAATATTGCATGGCTGCAAAGTTATAGTACTGCAAATTTGGCATTTTTCCTGTAGACTAACATGGTGGTGTACGCCGTGCATTTCGGGGCTCGTATCTCGAAAACGGTGCGAGATACAGATTTTTTGTCACGAGGTAACCAGGAAAATAGTGATTTCTGTGAAATTAAAACATTTTTTCTACATCGTGTGGTTGCTGAGATATTACCAATTAAGTACTTACAATGCTCGTTTTACACTTCGATCCCCATCACAATGCATACATTCTTTGTAAACACTGTGTTTCTGTATGCACCCATTTGGAAAACACAGGGCATGCACTTCCATTACTCTTACAGTTACTGTTTCCACTTGCGTTTATATCCCCCTTTGCTTTACCTTTCCCATCTATGTCGCCATGTGCTTTACCCTTTGCGTTCTCATTCATGCTTGTGTTACCATGTGCGACACAGTTCGCGCTTCTGTTTGCGTTGCTGTTCTTTCACTATTTCTCATCATCATTCTCAAAAAGAAGGGAAATTAGAGGCAAAAACTCTGTTTAATGCATTAGTTAGGGTTGTTCCACAGTGACAAAAGTGAGGAAATTTGGTGTTCGTGTTGAAAGCCCCCCCTTGGACCCCCCCACCCCTGGGGTTGTAGGTCCTAACTCTCACCCCATTCTTCTATACCTCTGCTTCTTCACACATGTGATGGGGTGACAGAGCAGGCAACCCCAATGCGCACCCCGATGCCGGTTGAGGGTGTGGGTGGGGGGGTCCCAGGGAGGCTTTCAACCCTAACACCGAGTTCCCTCGCTTTTTGTCATCAGAACAACCCAATTAATGCATTAAATGATTTTTTGTTCATATATATATATATATATATATATATATATATATATATATACTGTCATATTGAGAAAGCAGTCATTTCGTGAAATGACTAAAGTTTTCTGTCATTTCATGAAATGACTGTTTTACTCAGTCATTTCATGAAATGCCAAAAAGTTTCAGGAATTTCAAAAATGAATGAAAATAGTAGGCAGGCATTACATGAAATGTCTAATCCCTGGTCATTTGGGATTATTAACTCAAAAAAGACGACATGTAAAACTATTTTTCTTGTAAGTTTATTTCTAAAACCATACAGTAGTACACATCACTTCACTATACTCATTGATAACAATAGTGGAGTAAGTGCTCAATGCTTAAGTTCAATCATGTCCTGTTTGATCTCTATATGGCCTGCTAACACAAAAATGGCCTTGATTGAGTTATTGATAGCTCTTTTTTATGCCTAATCTCATGGCTTGTTTGATCTCTATATGGCTTGCTAAAACAAAAATGGCCTTAATTGAGTTATTGATAGCTCTTTTTTATGCCTAATCAGGCCACGCAGAAATGATGCCTGAAAGTCATGGAAGCCCACTTTCTTCAACAGAAACTGGCCACCATGGAAAAAGAGCTGCAGGCCCGGAGTGCCTCGTCCTCACTGGGGGCTTCATCAGAGACCTCCCACTACACAAGAAGAAGCACAGTGGGACAACCATCAGGACCAGGAATGGTCCACTTCCAGGCTGTGGTCACCTCCGGGGACCACAGCCAACAATGGGTATTCCCCCATGGGGGGTTGATCCCTCTGGCCATGCCAGCCCTCTCCTCTTCCAGGCAGCCTCTGGCCCTGCCACCCCCTCTGGTAACACTGTTGGGTGGTGCTTCTGCAGGTTTGGGAGACTCTTCTTCCACCCCTACCCCTGTCACTCGGGCCCTTCACCCACCAAGATCCTCAGCCAGGTGGCTTGGCTGATATGTCAGATGTTGCTTCTGCCAATGCCCTCTGAGTCCTGCACCTTTGCTGGATCTTTTTTGGGATCCCTGCTGCCTTCCACTATGGCTGTGCTGCAGCCTATGCCTCAGGGGGCATCCCCATCCGGAATCTGTAGTCATCCAGCTGCTGCTGGTGTGCTCTCCCCCGGGATTCAACCACCCTGTGCTGGCAGGGCTATTGTTTGTTGGGCCTCCCTCGTACCTGATGCTTGACTGAACTATGCCTGGGTCCCTCTGGGAGAACTCTGGCCCTTCTGTTGCTGGATCAGGGGACAGAGTTTCAGGCACCATCTTCTGACCCACCCCCAAACTTACTGATTCCCTTGGGGCTGATGCAGGCCCCATCTGCCATCAGACCTGACCCCCAGTTACTCTTTGCATCCGATGATGGGTTACCCTTTGGGCCCTCAACTGGGACCATCAGGTTCAAATCACAGTTATCCAATGCCCTACTGGCCAATCACCAGCCCTGTCAGGTCTGCCATTAGGCTTCTTTACAAGCTATCTGACACTGCCCTACCCAATGCTGGGTTACCCCAAACTGGGCTATCAGACTTCAGGCTATCCTTGTCCACCAGCATACCCCCATCCAGCACCAGTGGACTATAATGCCCTGTTTAACTCCTGGTGGTCTTTTGGGCAGCAGTATCTGATGCCCGCCCTGGGAGCACCAGTGTTGGATGCACCTCTGACTCCAGCCCAGGTCCTCTCCAAACCTAGGTCTCCTCCTTCAGAGATCAGGGCAGGTAGCAAGGCTGATATCACCTCTGATGCTCACCGGATCAGACTCCTAATGCCTGATCCTGACCTCTCAGAAGATGATGAATTAGACTCATTGGGTTCCCAGTCCTATTCCTCAGTAGAGGAGCCCCCAGACCAAGGATCCTCCCAAATCACCACTGGAGGACCCTTATTTCTTAGAAGTGATACAGCTCATCCAAACAACTCAAGGCTGGCAAACGGAGGAACATGACCCCCAGTGGCACCACCTAGAGAAGCACCTGCACCTCCCTGAGCTTACACTAGTAGTGGTGCCACCATTCGTGCCACCCCTTGATGATATACCATCCACCATATGGCAACAACCAATATCAGTACCCCCTATGCCAAAGATGGCAGATGGCTTGAAGCGATCAGCTGCCTGGACTCCTTGTCTGGAGGAAAGGTGCTCATATGTTTAGTTTTTTGGTTCTGTCATGGGCATCATTAATGACAAAGGAGTCTACCTCAGGGTGTGACCCAAAATGATCTGTACCATTAGGGGTGTGGTACAGCCAATCTGCCTTCTTTGGTATCATACACTTTGGGCACTTCTTATACTTTTTGTAAAGTTCCTCTCTGAACTAAATTTTCAAAATCCTGAGCCATCTTCAACAGTGCTTAGTTAGCAAGTGAAGAAACCTTATCCAATAACCTCCTTTTCTATGGAAACCCCTATTGGCCTGCTTAAATTTTGGTAGGCCTGGCAGCCCTCAGTGTCATGGTCTGGGCCTAGGCAAAGGAAACATGAGGTTTGGCCATCCTTTTCTGGAATCTATTTGCTATAGGCACACATAAATATGTGGGATTCCTTTGAAGGAGTTGGTGAAGACATGTAACTGATGGTTGAAAATGATGAAAACTATCACACCAATTGAAAAAATAATAAAAGTTAAATGGCAGTCAACTGAAGCAATGTCCTGCTAGGTTCAACAAGTGTTGGGTTGACAGCACAAAAGAACTGAAGGGGTGAGGGGAACCGCCCACTGTATACTGTTGGCTGATGTCAGTCGCATGTTATCGGGTGAGAGGTCCCCCCAGGGTACATTGCTAGCTAAAGTTTCCATGTGGTCCTAGCACCTGGCGGCTTAGTCCTACCAGTCTTGCCTGCTGCAAGAGCCCTCTTGAAGTAAGATTACAGTTTCTTATCTAAAGTTATCAGCTCTTAATTGTTTACTTTCTGATAATGTGTCATTCTTCTGACAATAAGATAATGTGTCTGAGTCAGTCAAAATCTGACTGGTATTGTTAAGAAACCCCCCAAAAAGTTATCCTATTGGCATTTCCTGACTATTATCTTATATTATGAAATATTGTTAAAGTGATCAGTCAAATAGTTTAATAGAATGCCCATAATGCTAGGTTTCACAATATGACTGTAAGAATAACGCCAGTCATTTCATGAAATGCCTGAAACTTTTAGGCATTTCATGCACTGTAATACCGAGTGAAACAGGTACAGTCAAATAGTGTAACAGAATGCCCATAATGCCTGTCATTTCACAATTTGACTGTATCAATAATGCAAGTCATTTCATGAAATGCCTGAAACTTTTAGGCATTTCACAAAATGACTGGTTTCACAATATGACTGCTATAGATATATATATATATATATTATATATACACACACACACACACACACACACACACATACACACAAACATCATAGATGGCTGCAATTATTAGTTGTGGAAGCTTGTAGGATACAACAAAAAAAATGCAATGCTGGTTGGGCAGGGAGGGGGCAAGGTCAACCACATAAAAAGTAAGTTACAAAACACAAGTGATAAAAAAAATAATTGACCAATCAGGCAGGAGTGTGTGCAATAGTTTTGGGACCTTCATGATTGCCATAGCACAAAGTAGGCAAGCAAAATAATTACAAATTAAAAAAATAACATTTCAAGTCAAAAGAACAGGAAGAATAGCTGGGGCCCCATCACATATCCTGCTCATGCTGCCTGTCTCCTACCAAAAAGCATGCCAGACTCAGTGAAGGTCTGTGCACTGCTGTTGTCTTTCTGCTGCTGAAATTGTTCATCTCTCTCTCTCTCTCTCTCTCTCTCGCTCTCTTTCTGACTAACTTCTGACACACTGCCTGCTTTCACTATAAAGCCCCAAATGAGCTGCGTACACTGGACTGGATTCACAAATGGTTTTGGGATTATGTCCCACATGGCAAATCCAGTTGCAGACCAAGATCTCCGCAGCTGTGGAGACTGCTAGTCACATCTGTAGCAGCTGTGGAAGATGTTACAGCTGGTTCAACTGGCCATAACATTTTTCTGCAGCTGTGGGGATTTCCAGGACAACACCACCTGCAAAATGCTCTAAATAGTGGAACCAGTCGTAAACTGGCTCCACTTTTGAGAATAGCATAGATGTGGGAAAAATTGCAGTTCTGCAAGTGGCAACCCACTTTGGCTGAGTTTTTCCTGAATATGCAGGATTTTCAAGAGTTTTGTGAATCCAGCCCACTGTTTCCTACATTGAAATGACACAAAAATACAGACAGTTTTTTTTTTTTAATTTCAGTTTTATTTATTTTTTTAACAGAGGGATTAAGAAGAATAATACTGATACATTTCTCATACCCAGACTAAAAATAGGTCTACAATTCATCAGAGTAAATCAGAATCTTTAAAGAACAAATCAGAGTCAGAATCATATCACATCATACCACCTTTATTTATAAGCACATTTCCAAAAAGATCAATGCACTGTACAACAATACAGAAAATCCATAAAACAACAATAGAAATTTAAGATCAGAATTTAAAACAATTTATAAATAACAAGGGAGGTGCACTAAGTGCTCAAATCAGGAAATGCTAGACAAAACAGGTGAGATTTTAAGGCAAATTTAAAGCTCTCAATGGACAGGCACTCTCTGATCTGATGAGGTAAATAATTCCACAGAGTAGGGGCCACAAAAGGAAAAGAATGGGTCCTGAAGGTCTTTTATCAGACCCAGGGAACCTCTAGCAATCCCTCATCAAAGGAACAGAGTGAGTGGAGGGGGGTGATAAGGGTAAAGAAGATCTTGCAAGTAGCATGCTCCCTGACCATGTAGGGCTTTATAGGTCAGTAACCTGACTGTGCAGGTGATCCGCCAATGAACGGGCAGCCAGTACAGATCATGGAGTACAAGAGTGTAGCAGAACTGTATCACAGCCAACCCACCCATCCCTAGTACATAGTATGAAATCTCTCATTGTCTTGTGGACCCCCCCCACCTTACCTTACACTAATCAAAATGGTGTTTGAAAAAGAACATTCTGGTAATCTAGGATTGTACACATGAATGACCTGGTAGAGTGACTTGTGTGCTTGAACAGACAGACAGCAGCTGGCAGCTGAGGTGTGCAGAAGGGTTTTGCTGGCCAGTGGGGGTTAACCCACTGGCCCACCATGAAACTGGAACAAATGAACAATGAGGGCAAATAATCACTTGCCACCAGATAAGTCAAAGAGTGGACTGTTACAAGACAACCAGAGTATGAGGTGGTCCATTAGACTACCAAGGAGTCCAAATCTACAGTTCTTCACTTCTGATGGGAATCTGTTGATGGTGGGGGTTCACTGGACTCCCAGAGTGTTGATATCTATTTTCTTTTAATTTCTGAAGGGAAGTTGGTGAGGGTGGAATGCACCAGGTGCATCTTTACACCATCCCCCATGCATGCTGGTAATGGACACACAATGAGATGCAAATGACCACTTAGGTCTTACTTGCTTCACAAGAGCATCACCATGTTGGCCTTTATATATGGCAGCCAGGTGTAAAAGTTCTAACCCATTTGAAACCTGCTTGTCCCCTAAACTACTGAGTGACCAAGTGGCCAGCAGGGGCTGTGTGCTGCACCTTGTCACATTGCACACTGCCACTACAGCCAAATGATAGTACATGGATTGTAAACCAGACATGGGTGCAATGCGTGTATGAATATATCTTCATTAGTGCTATGTGCTGATTAGCATGCACCACTATACTTTGCACACTGCAAACTGCTGCCTTTGAATATCAGGTCCTAAGGATTTAATTTATGAAGTCTACATACCACATTTATGCAGTATGTAAGATATTACAGGTCCTTCGACACTGACTATTTAGGATAATTGGTTACTTAACAAATGAGAGAATCTTATATTGGGAAGAATGTCTCATGAGCTAAGTTGTCAGTTGTGGTGCTGACAAGTTGACCATGTCTCTCATATAGGTCAGCAAACTGGATTTGCTAGCATGAAATAAGGTAAAATACAGTCAAACACTGTCTTTCCAGATATTTAATATTTTAATTTATGAAATCTTGATCATAAATCCGCACTCCTGATTGGTCCATTCACAGTTACAATATGTGTTGCCTACATATTATTAACCATGGTTCCACAAGACAGCAGTCAGTAATACCTAGCAACGGGCTATGATTGATATGATATGGAATTGATGACTGTTCCCCACAGTCTTACATTACATTGCAAAGTAACATTACATCACCACACATGGCTTCTCAAAATCCACATGGACAACTAAAAAAATGCTGATGGTTTGAGTCCCTGGCAGCAACTTTTAAACAACAAAGACTCTCAAAACACTAAAAACATAATAAAGAAGGCATTTTCTGTCTTCAGGTAGTTGCTGGGAATTAAATTAAATGTGAAGACATAGATTTTTTTCATCAGAGCAGCTGAACAACGTGTTGGCACCATTTTATGTGAAAGAGAGGAAAATGGATGGGAATAAATATGTGAACAAATCCTTGATTATCTTAAGGTAATGATTCCAGAAACATAAGGTAAGGATTCCAGAAACATGTTTTAGCCCTCAAAAACATGGACATAGTAAACACGCCTCATGCCGAAACTGTAACTTTTTGTTTATTGTCATGCTGAGCTAAAATAAGGCAGTGAAGCTGATGTTAATCATAAAGAATCACTAACAGCTGATGGCTTCCATAAACTTTATTCTAGCATTAATACAAGCTCCCCTGATGCTCAGATGGCCTGTTACACAATGTGTAGTGGACCTAACATTGTACCTCTGTACTTGGGGTTTGAAAATGGAGTTTGCCCTTTAAGGGGCAGACCATGTTGTCCTGGTGTACCCCTTCCCTCCTGTAAGGAATGGTTGTGCTCGGAAAGGGAAGGGATAGGGAAGGGGAAGAGCCAAGAGTCAGAACAATGGCCAGGCAGCAGGAAGGGGGGGGTAGGGAGGTACATAAGGGACAGCAAAATGGAGCCTCAGCCATTTTTGCTGGAGTTTTGATCTTGGTCAACTGCAGCACGTCAGATTTGGCATTAATTTTGAGGTTAGTTTCACAGTGGAAGGAGGTAAGGAGGCAGCAATTGATTGTTTAGATATGCAAATTTAAAAAAAAATGTGCATCATTTAGTGGAAAAGAAGTGAAGGCTAGCAGACAAGGTGGCACAATTTCTGATGAGAACTCCTTTACAAGAAGGAGGTATCAGGGGAGTGTCGTTTAGGCAGAAAAAAGGGTGGAATATGTTGTTTGTAGAGTATTTACAATTGTAAAAAAAAAAAAAAAAACGAAAACGCTGGTCAGCGGGGATTAGCAGGCCCAGGAGGGGCCAAAAAGGAAGGAGGCAGAGCCAGAAGGGGGGCCCTGTGGGAGGCATGCCGTGTGGCATTGGTTTGCAAGGATCTGGGCCAGGTGGGCCTGTGGAGACAGTGTAGGCCTCGGGGGGTGGAAGAACCCTGGGTGGCTAATGACTGGGGCGCTACATTTTTCCCAGTCACTAGCATCTAGCTGCTGTTAGGCCTGAGGAGAAGCGCTTTTTGACTGGGTACGCTACGTTTTCCCCCATTTCACTGGTAGCTAGCTGCTGTTAGGACTGAGGAGAAATGCATTTGTAAGATGAAGAGGTGCCTGGAAAGGCCAAGAAAAGGCATTGGAGCGAGCGACCCGTTGGCGTGGTGTCACCTGCGGTCGGGAGCAAAATGGGGGAGCCTGCAATGCTAAATGTAGGTGGAGAAGGAGTGTGTGTGCCATGAGGCGGTTTGTTTGAAGGCTGGCAGAGGGGAATGGGAGGCGCACGGGGCAGCACACCATGCAAGCGAGTCCTAAGGCTAAACGGGCGTTTTGCACACCACGTGGGATGGGCGAGTAGGCCCAGGGGCTGCCATTTCGGCCTTGGTGGGGGGGTTGTAGTAGGTTGACCAGGGGATCATTCCAAAAGGTGTGAGTACCAGATTATGGTACAGAAGGGAAGGAGCAGAAGACCCGGGGCGGGGCATGGCAGGGCACAAGGGGGAATGTAAAGCTTGCAATTGGGGCAGTGGGTAGGACACTGGGCAGGCTTGGAATGTCGGCGAGTAAAAGGGGAGCATGGGGAGGATAGCCAGAAGGGGCCCTGTAGGGCCATGGGGGATCACGGAGAGACGACCACGTCACGTGATGTCACACGCCGGGTGGGGAATTGTGATGACGCCACCCCTCGCGGGGGCCCCTTTTCAGTTATGATTGGCTGGTTAAATGGATCAGATGGGAAAGTTAATCGCCGGAATTTTCAGATTTCACATGGTCCCTCAACCCATGACATCGCCCACGGGGGGGATCTTATTGTTTTTTTAAGGACTTAGTCAGGCAGGAGAGCGCGGCAAAAAGGGCGTTACCACAGCGCAAAGCAAAGTGCTTGTGTAGTCGTGTGGAGACAGAGGGAGGCAGGGGAATAGGGATGACAAGTCATTCGGGGACACAAAAAAAAAAGAGAAAGAAAGGGGGGCATACATTGAGGGGTGAATGGTGAATGGGAGCTTATGGGGAAGTGGGCCCAGGGGGCCCAGGACCCACATTTTTAAGAGCAGAAGGGAGTGGATGGCATGGCACCTCAAGGCCAGGCACAGAGGAGGAGGCCGGGTAACCCGGGGGTTGAGGGTATAAGCTGCAACCCGGTGACATCTGGTAGACAGACCTGGGATTTAGATTCCACAGCTCCCAATGCACGCTGTATGACCCTAGGCATGTCACTTAGCTTTCCTATATGCCCAGGTGGTACAGATAGAGCAGTTCTTGGGGGGCAGGGTGCACCTCACTGGTGAAGGTCGGCACGGACAGCGGAACCAGGGCTAAAAAAAAAAATGTATATATATAGAGGGTGGCATTGAGGCACAAGTAACATGTTTCATTTTCTGTAGTTGTCTTCACAGAGCGCAGTGCAGAACGGACATGGCACCCAAGAAGAGCAGGACAACGAAGGAAGAAGCTTACAAGGCTATAATTGAGCTGGCTGAAAAAGCAAACAAAATGTGGGAACTGGTGGAGGGGGAGGACCCGGGGAAGCCCGTGGGGAAGAGGAAAGTGGATGGGGGAAAAGGTGGCAAAGGGAAGAGGGCACCTGGGGAACGACGCAGTCCCTCTAGGGTAGCACTGAGGGCTGCCAAGCCCATACCCACACAGCCAGGTGACCCACCGGTACCCACCGCAGATCAAAGGGGGTCCCCCCGGCAGAACCGGGACCAAAAACTAGGAGAGGGAGGTCCGACCCGCAGATCCCAGTAGCCCACCCTCCTCTTTCACCTTACCTGCCTCACCCACAAGAAGAAGCAAGGGTATCTTTGGAGGCCTCCAGACACCCCAGACAGGAAAAGGTCACAGGTAACACATTCAATACAGTAGGAGATAGCATAAAAGAGTATATAGGTCAAATAGTGGCAGCACTGGGGATGGGTGGTTTGGGGCAGATGGAATCAGCCCTGGCAGAGTTTAAGGCAAGAAAAGAGGTGCCAGGAGATACAGAGAATTGAGAGGAAAGAGAGGGGCAAGGTACAAGAGAGGTGGGGGCACCGGGGATGAGGATAGGTGAACATGTGCCCGTTACCACAAAAGAAAAAATATGGAAGGGGGCATATGTGGATATTTTTGCTCTGGTGAGCCGGGAGGTGGTGGCAAAATCCAAAGAGGCAGAGAGCATAGGTAAGAGTGAGATGGCAGTTGCCATAGTGTTATTAGGAAAGAAAGAGGAAGACAAATTCACGAAAGGGAAGACCTGGGATGGGTGGTTCTTAGGTTTTGCAATCTTTTTAGCCATAGCTCTGGAAAGGAGGCCGGAGCTGGGTATCCTGCTCATTACTTACTCATTGATAATACGGAGAGCTAAAGCAAAAGGTGGGGTGGGATGGATATACTACGACAAATATTTTCAGCAGTGAATGGCGACATTTGGGATGTAAGATGGGACACCAAGCAAATAGATTTATGGATGGATTATGTAACAGATCAGTCCACACCCGATGGAGGGTGGGGTAGAAAAGGACCTACGCCTATAAGATGTTGCTGGGCATATAACAGGGCTTTCTGCTTGTGGCCTCAGTGTCATTTTCAGCATGCCTGTGCAAAATGTGGAGGGGGGCACTCTGCTAGCAAGTGCAGAACTACAAGTATACATGTAACGTAAGGGTATGGGGGGCAAGGATCAAGCCAACAGTTTTTTCGGGATGGCCAGGGTTTTCAAGGACAAACGTGGAACAACGGAGGGAGGGGCAGAGGGAATGGGGATAGGGGTGGTCAAAAACATTGAAACAAAGGGAGATGGACAGGCAGGAGGGGAGGGTCCAAGGTGGCGCAACAAAGCACAATTTGGGATGGCCAGAACCCCCATCAACATAACAGCCTTGACAGCTCACCTGGACAGATACCCGAACATGAGCATGTGGAATATGATTTTATGTGGTTTTGACACAGGGTTTTCATTGCAGTCTAAAGGACCCAGACAGGCAAGGGAGGTGAGCAGCTTGGGGTCTGTGAAGGGAAAAGAGGACATGTTAAGGCAAAAGATTGAGAAAGAAAAGGCAGCAGGTAGGGTGGAGGGTCCATTTGACGACCCCCCATTGGAAAACATGCAGATATCGCCTTTGGGTTTGGTACCTAAGAAGCAGGAAGGGGAATACCGAGTGATACACCATTTGTCTTACCCAGAAGGTGACTCGGTAAATGACTATATTGGGGAAGAGCATAGTAGGGTGACTTACACGACACTCGAAGACGCGGTCCAGATAATCCAGGCTACAGAGGATGCATGGATGGCAAAAACGGACATTGAGTCTGTCTTCAGACTGCTTCCAGTCAGGAGTGAAGACTGGGATATTTTGGGTTTTAAAAATGATGGGTGGTATTACTTCGACAAAGCTATGCCAATGGGGTGCTCCACAGCATGTGCGACATTTGAGGCATTCAGCACATGTTTGCAGTTGATATTCCAAGAGGAAATGGGTTACAAGTCAGTCATCCACTACCTGGATGATTTTCTCCTCATTGGAATTGGTAAAGAGGAGACACAGAGGATGCTGGTTAAGTTTCAGGAATTGTGCCGGGAATTAGGGGTCCCACTGGCACCAGCAAAAACAGAGGGGCCCATCAAGGTTATAGAATTCCTCAGGATAGAGATTGATGCCACAAATGAAGTTTTTAGGTTGCCGGACAAAAAAGTAAGGAGGTTGAAAGAGCTAATCGGGATACACGCCAGCAAGAAGAGGGTTCAATTTAAATTAGTTCAGCAGGTATTGGGACACCTGAATTTCACATGCAGGGCCACTGGGCCAGGAAGGGCATTCACCAGAAGGTTTGCCAGGGTGACAGCTGGGGTCACAAAACCACATCACTGGATTAACCTGACTTGCAGCATCAGGGAGGATTTTAGCGTATGGGAGGAATTTTTGAAGGACTATAATGGGTGTTCGTTTTGGCAGGAGGAGTGGTTGTACAGCACCGACCTGGACTTATACATGGATGCGGCCAGGAGACTGGGCATGGGAGGTTACCTGAGGGACAGGTGGTTTGCGGAACCATGGCCAGCCAGTTGGGTGAGGGATGGGAAAGTGAAAGATATAACACTTCTGGAGATCATGCCTATATGGGCATGCACTTTGGTTTGGGGGGAGGAATTACGGGATCAGAAGATGACATTTAGGTGTGACAATAGAGCGGTGGTGGACGTACTGAACAATAAGGGAGCCAGGTCAGACACAGTCATGCAGGTAGTACGACGGTTAGTTTTAAGGTCTCTGCAGCCGAACATGTCTTTCAGAGCAAAACATATAGAAGGGGTACACAATACCCTGGCTGACAGCCTTTCCCGTCTGCAGCTGGACCATTTCCGGAAGCTGGCACCAGCAGCGGAAGAACAAAAAATGCCCATACCAGCGGACATCTGGGACGTTGGCAGGAAGGAGCAGAACTGTTGTTTCATAGCTCATGGGCACCCCGGACTCTGATGGCCTACGATGGGACTTGGAGGGTCTTTCAAACATTCAGGGCAGAACACCAGATGGAGGTAAGTGTCCATTATCTGAAGAACAGTTGGGAATGTTCACGGTGGAACAATGGCAGAAAAGGATGGCTCACACCACAATGGGGGTTTATCTGGCAGGGATCAGTGTGATCTGCAGCCTGAAAGGATGGCAGGACCCAACAAAGGCAATGTTCATCAGAAGGATGATGCAGGGCTGGGGTAGGTTAAGAGGAGGGACCGGTGACAATAGGAGGCCTATAGGGGAGCAGTGGCTAATAAAGCTAAAAGAGGTGCTCCTGACAATATGCAAATCGAAGGGCGAGGCCCAGCTATTTCACACAATTTATGTGACAATGTTTGCAGGGGCTCTGAGGGTGAGTGAGGTTGTAGGCCATGGAAAAAATGACGGGGAAGGTGGTGTGGAATGGGAAGATGTGAGTTGGGGGACAAAGGAAATACGGATCAAAGTAAGATGGTCTAAGGCTGACCAAAGAGGGCAAGGTTGCATAATAACACTAAGAGGGCGATCAGAGATCGCGATATGCCCAGTACAGGCCCTGTGGGCTTTTGCCGCAGGGCAGGTAATCAGGATGGGGAAGCTTTTTATAACGGGGAAGGAAAAAGGGTCACTGGCTATCAAATTATGGCGGTGTTAAAAAAGGCAATGGAGTTTTTGGGTGAGAACCTAGCTAATTCCTCATCCCATTCCCTGAAGATTGGGGCAGCTTCACAGTGGACGGCCGAGGCGAACCCATGGTTGACATCTTGGTAAAAGGTCACTGGTGGTCAGCCAGTTATAAAAGATACATCAGAGCTCTGACTTAAAAAAAAAAAACGGGGAGAGGGGAATATAAATCTACATATATTAATAAAGTGGGGGGGATAAGGCAGGGAGGATATGGAGAATACATGTAAATTAACTAATTTTGTTTTGTTGCACCCCATAGGTAGAGGGAGGAGCACAGAAGTCTGGATCTGCGGCCATTCCTATATTTACTGGGCTGGTAATAGAGCAGAGACAAAAGCTGGGGGAAAGCAGTTATACTAGGATGCAAGGCAGTGTAGGTTGGTATGGCATGGCTTATGGGGGATGAGATGGGCACAGCTTCTCCCTGCTTTGAAAGAGCTCAAGAGACATCGGCCCAGTCCAGACCTAATCATTATACACCTAGGAGGCAACGACCTGGCAGGCAGACCATGGGTGCACACATATTTGCAGATTAAGAAGGACTTAGCAGCATTAAGACAGTGGTGGCCTTAGGTATGCCTTGCATGGTCGGACATAATACCAAGAAGAGTATGGAGACAGGAACACAGCCACAGGGCGGTGGAGAGGGCCAGGAGGAAGATGAATAGATGAATGGGCACACTGATAAGGCAGATGGGAGGACAGGTGATACTGCGCAGGCTCGAAGAATGGGTGGATGAATTCTACAGATCAGACAGGGTACACCTGTCAGATATAGCAGTAGATATGTTTAATGCAGAAACAATGGGTTTCATAGAAGAATGGAGAAGACAGACAAACAGATAAAAAAAAAACAGAGGTAGGGGAGAGGGATACCCTAGGTTGGAGGGAAGCCAGTCATCCAACGCAAGCTGGAGACTGGCTAGTGGGGAAAAGGGGGGGACGGGAAGGGGGAAGAAAAAAGGAGTAACACAAGAGGAAGAAGAAGATGAAGGAGAAAGCGGTCTCAGTTTTCACCGTTACCTAACAGAAAAGGAGAAGAAGAAGGCACCCAGGTTTTCGCCTGAGGGATGGATAATCAGAAAGTGATATATGGATGGAAATAAATGAAAATTATGGATATATGACAATAAAGAAATGGAAAATGAATTATGGATTGATGGATTTAAATAAATTAATTGCCAATCTGAGCACAACAACAAGCAATGGTCTCTGTGTTTTTTGTGAGGGAAAAGGGGGGAATCCGGGACAAAGCACTATTAGTTCAAAAGACACAAATCTGAAATCTGAGGTGATGAAATATGTTGCTGCCAAGTGAAGCCACCTCACCAAAACTAACAAAGAGACAAGGCAGATGATATCGATGAAGAGTGCAGAATATATGGTATACTAGGTAAAAATAGTAACAACAATGTATGAGATACCAGGTAAAAATAGTAACAAAAACAAACAAACAAAAGTTTAACTATTTTGGGGGGAGGAAAAAAGTACCAGAAAATCCCTAATTAAATACTCCAAATCTTTTTCTTTTTTTATCATTTTGCTTGGAAACAACAACAGCCCACTGACAAAATCTGAAAAATGCAGTACTTACTAAAATTGCACCCTAACAATCCTCTGCTATGTCAGAAACCTTAAACATCAGTCTCAGAAGAAGATCAACCTTTGTACTGCAGAACACCAGTAAGCAGGACCACACTTGGGAATATGATGCAAACACTGTCAGCTGGGTAATAGTGCTGTGTGGCATTTTCAAATTCTGGCAGAATGAAATTTCATGGAATTTTCAGAATTCCACTGAAATAATGCCACATTTCATCAGAAAGGGAATGGTGGAATTCAGCAGCAGAAAAATGCAGAATGAGCTTTTCCACAACATTTCTGTGGAATTTTATTCTACAGATGTCAATTTCTCTGGAAAAGGTTGCAGAATGATTTTCCACTGAAAAAATGCTGTTCTGCGGAATAGGTTTCATAGGTGAACACAGAGCAGAGAAGACAATTTGTCCATGATATTCACCTAAAATCAATAACTATATCAAGTCGTTCATTGCCTATACATAATTTATCCAACTTAGTCTTAAAATCAATCATATCCTTGCTGTCTACTATGTGAAATTGTAGTGAGTTCCAAAGTTTTACCACTCTTTGATTATGTCAGTATGCTCTCCTATTTGAGTGACAATGATCCCTCCTAAGTTGTAATACATGGGATCTCATGCTATGTTGCTGGTGCTTAAGCTTAAGCCCCAGGCATTCCCACAGGTCATTATTGATTAGTTCACCAAAAACCATACACATATATTATATTATTCCATGGATCTCAATATTTTAGGTAAATCGTTGCAGAATGATTTGCCATGGAAAAAATGCTGTTCCATGGAATATTATTCTGTGGATATAATTATTTCCCATGGAAATAGTTATGAAATGATTTTCTGTGGAAATAAAATGCTGTTCCATGGAATATTATTCCGCAGATCGCAGCAGGTAAAATTCCACAGAAGAACCAGTGAAATTCCTGTGGAAATTCCACTGGCGGAAGGGTCATTCTGCACTAATAACACATGTGGCATTCTGAGTTCTATGTAATAAAGATGAGTCTGAAAGATCATCTATCACATAGAGTGAACAAACTAGAGCCCACAGTAAAAAGGACGACGGATAGTGTACCAACCGTCGCAAATAGTGATGGTCGCTACAATACTTACCAAAACAACACAGAAATCATGTTTTATGCGGGAGGCTGGCTCCCCGCACCCCCAAACTTAAATAATCAACTCCAAGGGGGGTGCAGACCACGGGGCAAGTGTTTGGATTTAAAAAAAAGGATTCTGCCTATAGCCAGCCCCAAACCCAGGTCTGTTTGCATTGCAAGCAGTGGTGTACACCACTATGCTATACAAGCAGCTTGGTGTGAATTGGCCACAAAGGATGCTATATCCTGTAATAGTGAGTATAGCTCCTTGCTATGCTCACTATATAGGATATAGTGACGTATTGCACCACTCGCTTTCTTGTAGAGTGTTATTACTGAGTCGCTCAAAAGTGCAGCGCTCAATAATCAGTGCTCTACTTGAGTGCTACCAGCATTCTGCATTCCACACAGCACTACTTGATATTTATTGTCCTGTGTGTACATAAATTATTGCTTACAAACAACCTGCATAGCAACTCTAGATATAGATGACATGATTTTGAAATCCCACATATAATGGCAGTTAGTGGGCAGATGCTCGAATCAAGCATTAAACATTGTGCCAGCCATGTCGGTGAACGTCAAAAATAATCCATGAGTATGACAATTGCAAAGGAAATATGTGCAATTGAAATCTCTAAAATAACAGTACTTTCTAAAGTAAATGAATCCGCTGTTCCTAAAAAAAATACTGCAAGGCTTTAGAATAAAAATCTCAATGTACAACTGTGAATAAAAGTGTAACAAATTCTGATACAGACACTGATAATACTTTTAAAACATTGTTAAATATCAGCCAAGCTCTAATGCCACCTCAAAACAGCACCAAGTTCTAAAACTTTCAATAATGCCATCAGTTATTTCCTAACACCAGCTGAGCACAAACAAAAATTCCTCTCAGCTACCTTCAAAATATTGGGATTCTTTTGTTCATGTAAACTATTACAAGTGTAGCAAAAGAAAATTAACAGCACACAATGTATAGCTGCACAACTTAAAAACTGTTAAAATATGTCCATTGCTGTGTCTTAAACTGCCATATGCTTCAAAGTTTCCTAACATTCTACTATTTATTTAAACTATAACTGTAAACACTATTTATCATTTTTAAAATATTTTTGTAACGGTATTTAATAATGTTATTTAGAACTAATTGCAATTACTTAATAATTTATTGCACAACTTCAGTGAACTTTACAACATTGTTAACCATTGTTAGTGACCTGTATAAAAGTTTTAACAGTTTAACAAATAAAAAAAATGATTTTAATACAATGGTTTAACTATATAAACAACAAACTGTGAAACAGTTCCAAAACACAAAAAGGCTTCAACGTAACTGTCTCATTTTTGTCTACAGATTGCAAGGTTAAATAAAATATATTAAATGGTTTAATTTTGTGGAATAATTGAAAACCAGATCACCCTTTAGCTAGAGTACTGAACTCTAATAGTGATATTGCCCTCATTCTTCAGCTTTGGGTAGTAACACAATTGCAAGTCAATAGTACATCTTTTGTAGGCTCTGGTTTTCAGCTATCCCTCACAACACTGGTCAATAATTGTATAAACTCCACCAGAAAGAAAAACTGTTTTATAAAATGAGCATCCAAAATAAAGAAGTCTCATTGGTCAAAATATGTCATGTGACTGTGCATGAGATGTGTTTCATGCATATTCATCCTGGTCCTAAACCACACTGCACAATGAGCAAATCAGTCCTCCTACAACCAGAACTATCTTCCATCAGTCCCCCAACAACCAGAATTGATCTTCCATCACAAACATGGCTGCTACCTTTACACTGTAAAAAAAAACCTTTAACTGGGCCCTAAAATTAAAACCACCTTAAATAAAAAATAAAACAAATTAATTAAATGTTGTTTCCCTGATCATCACACTTTCCTTACACACATAAACAAATTAGAAAGGTATACCGTGAAAATAGCTACTGAATTTAAATGACTCACATATGAGCAACTCAAGTTGATATGAGTCAACTCAAGGGAGGCAGTATAGCGCAGTGGTCTAAGGCTCTGAGCTGCAAATTTGATGACATCTAGCAGACCAGACCTGGGTTTGAATCCCACAGCTTCCACTTGCATACTGTGTGACCCTGTGCAAGTCACTTAACCTCCTTGTGCTCCCAGGTCGCTCCTGTAAAAAAGCTTTCAGCTTAGTGTGCTATATCTGGTTAAACAACTAAATAAAAAAAAAAAAAAAGTTCAGTGCTCGTTATGTGAGTGACCCTGAAAGGGTAGCAATTAGCAAAGGAGAATGTGACCAGAAGGGCAGGATATGGGGACAGAAGAGGAGGGAAGGTATGTGGGAGATAGGGCAGAGAGGGGCTGTGTAGTGAGATGGTGAGGGTAACTGGCTATAGTGGGGGAGGGTGCAGGCTTTTGGGCTGGTGAGGAGCACAATATTTTGTGCTTTTTGTGAGCGGCGTTTTTTTAAGGTCTTCCCCTCCTCAACATGCACCCCCCGGAGCTGGTTATAATTTTTAACAGGGTTGCAGAGGGTACAACCTCCCTCCCACATAAACACTGTCATTAACAGTTATGTTCACCCAGCTTGCCTCCCTGAGAGTGTACATCACCATTTAGGGTTTTCAGTGATGTACACATGCTGTAATGGCGATCATTATTTTGTGATCACCGTTATCACATAGAACCAATTTGAAACATCGAGTATTGTTTATACTGTAGTTTTCATTACAACTGTTTCTTTGCTGACAATGAAAAATTCCCCTTCTGTCTTTACCTGCTGATCAGAGAAATCTCTTCTGCTTGTCCTGACAGTGAGATAATTGAGTCTCTGGCTGTAGAAGAGGCCTTTATTGTGTGTGTGTGTATAATATGTTAGGAAAGGAATGTTCTGCCAGTGGAACTGAGCATAATTTTAAATCTAAGTATTCCATGGTAAACATTCGATGATAAACATTTCACTAAAAACATTCCATATCTTAAATTTTGATGCCAGCAAAGGACAAACTTTGTCCAGCAGTAATACAACGACATAATCAATGACATCATTTGTAATGGGCAGAAAGATTATTTTATCATAAATGCACACAATTGAATCTATTGTTTCTATATATAAACATGCTTTTTCCAACTATAAAACGTTTTAGAAAAAGTAGACCATTTTATAAGCGCAGTAAGACACTCTGGGAGTGTGCATGGAACAGGTTTTACTGCACTTCTAGGGGCTAAAGGCACTCAGCCACTACGCACCTGGGTGTGTGGTAAAATCTGTTCCATGCACACCACATCATGTCTTATTGTTTACATACTGCATAAGTGGTGTCTCTTGAATCTGTTGGATGTCAGTCAAAAGAGCTAATTTTAAATTCTGTTTGCTCTAACTCGATTATTATGAGTGGAACTTCCCTAATGCTACAAACCAGAACTATGGAGAGCATACTGTATATATACACAAAGTGTCACTGAAACCTATGAAAATATTGACCAGTGGAGAATTCACAATCTCTGCACGCCTACCACATAATGGTAGTGGAGTATTGTTGGTAGCTTGATCAGCATATGACAGTTATGGAACCCACCTTAGTGGCACGGCTGCTCATATTGCCCTACTTAAGTTTGCTCCACGTGGATAATTTCCTCTTCAAGTACTGAACTCCACAATCTGCTAGGGTACCTAAACACTGGAGGAGTCTATTTATCTTTTATTCTTAAGTCACCTCAGAGTTCTGAATTAAAAGATAATTCTTTCTATTTAGGACTTTTTCTGAGAAAGGGAAATTTCAGTGCTGCAGCATATATTCTTCTCTAATCATATCATGAATTGCATATACAATTTTAAGAATGTAGGCATTTTTACATTTATTGAAAATGGAAAAAAGAAAGTTATTTTTTATGTTTCTTATTATAACTCTTCAGCAGTTTCTGTCAATCTGAGTGGTGGTTTAAAATGTAAAAAGGGGACAACATATTCTCTAGTGGATACACTGAGTGAATTCAAGAGACACGACACATGAACACATTTCTAATTATGTGAAGACAAGTAAAGAAAAAAGTTTATGTTCACTGTAATAGTACTGTAGCATGAAATAATTGTGTGCTGCTTATTGATCTTTCTTTGAGGCTATTGCCTACATTTGTTAATTTAATACTTGTGACACTTAAAAAGGCACATAGTTAGAAAAATATAGAATATGGAATTTAAAAATGACTAATGTTTTGTTAGAAGTGCCTTTATTCTTAAACTGCAGTTAGTGAACATTTCATTTTAATCTGTGCCCTTTAGAGATAATTTTACAAATGGACAGACAAACTCATTCATAGTATTTTATTTTTTTGATCAAGAAAAAGGTTTCAGTACACAAGCTTTAAGGCCCTCAGAAGGCTCTTCAACTGATGGCAGTTTTTCTGAAACATATCACATATGCTATATGTAGCTCTAAGCAAGGTGCTGCTATTTTTAGGGTCCTTTGCATAGTGATTTATGTAGCAAACTGACAATCTGACCAGGCAAAGACTATGAGAAGTGATACCTCATCCACGAAGTGATACTTTGTTTAGCACTTCACTTGGTGAAGACTCTGTGGAGGGATACTTCACTTGCTATGTAACCATAAGCAGGATTTAGCAGTTAATTTCTTAGGCTACCTCAGAGCTTACTGCCCAAAAGCGCTCCCCATTCTCTGTAGCACCAAACCCCACTGTCTGCCCCCATCCAGTCCCACACATCATTAAAATTAATTACCCCTTCCTCCACTCATTCATTATTACCTATGCACCCTCCATCAGTCCTTCCCCTTACCCCACACAAAGAAGTAACATCACTCTCTGAAGTCCATCTACTCAGTAACCACCCACCCACCCACCAGCCTTCACCCCAGCAAACAAGACAACTACCTCCCCAACCATTCATCACCACTATACCAGACAGAGTGGCACCCACCTGACCCAACATTGTCAGTCATAGAAAGGATATGAGAAGGAAGGATTCAGGGAATTTGCAACAGCACAGACTCCCTTCTTACCACATCTGCTAGCCACCATCTGAATGAATGGGCATGTGCACTTTACTATAAACATGTGCTCACATTTATTTAAATGACAGCTGACTGAGGTGGTGAGAGGAGGGCCTCTGCCAGTCATCATCCTCTCTGCTTCCTTCCTTTTTGAATATTTCTGTGGGTAAAGGTGTTGGGCCAGATGGATCCCACTGTGCAAGGCATTGAGGTGAAGATTTGTGATGCTTAGTGGCTTGAGGAAGAGAGGCTATGTTTCTTGCATGAGTAGGGAAAATGGATGCTTGCTGAGTGGGTGGTTCATGGAGGGGGTGTTACTTCTTTGCATGGGGCAGGGGAAGAGGGAGGATGCTTAGGTGTTGCTGAATGGGCAGGGAGATGGGGTATTTTATTTATGATGATGGTCTTAGCAGGGTTGGAGGGTACATTTTTGGTGCTACATTAGTGGGGATGGGAGGGAACACTTTTGTTTTTGGTTTTTGTAAAACAAGGCTCTTTTTCATATGGTACTATGCATGGTGAACTGATGGGAAGTGCCAGTTTCACATTACCTACACATTGCATGAAGTTTGCCACTTTAACGACAATTTGCTTGTGAAGTTTAAATGTACAATTCTCTTAATATACAATTAGTCTTGCCTAGTTATGTTTGTTCAGAATTAGGTGTGCACTGTTTGTTAAATCATAGAA
Source organism: Neoceratodus forsteri (assembly GCA_016271365.2). Classification (NCBI taxonomy): domain Eukaryota; kingdom Metazoa; phylum Chordata; order Ceratodontiformes; family Ceratodontidae; genus Neoceratodus; species Neoceratodus forsteri. The sequence goes on along the minus strand of CM028135.1, from coordinate 555,625,431 downwards.
AAGAAGAACTGTTGAACATACTGCAACATGATGATTATAAAGTGTGAAATGTCTGTGAAGAGAAGTTGTAGGATGGGGGCACTTGCTCTATGATCATCATTTACAGTAATAGAATTCAAGCCATAGAGAAGTCAAGCACCAAGAAAATATTGTTCTTAAAACTGATTTTGCAGTATTCAGGAACATTTTATTAATCTACAATATTCATATACACTTCCTCTTATATTTAATTATCTTTCTTTGTTCATCTTTCCCTGCTCCTCATTTTACACAATGCTCTAATAAAAAATAAGATGAGATAGAATGAGTGGATTATAAGCTGAATTATTTCTGATTATTATATTTTAAAATGTCTTCCTAGATAGCAGGAAAGCATTTTAGCCTCCAGTATATAGTGAGCATAAGTTTATTTCTTCCTTTGTTAATTAGTTCTCATTTACAGTGGTGAGCAGGCTGAGAAAAGTTCACACAGCTGGTGCAATATCTGACAGATAGGAACTAAAACATTCAAAACAGAGCTGGTAGAATTACAGAATTCCGCTGTACATTACTCCTGTAGAATGTTGTTTTTTTTTGGGGGGGGGGTCCAATTTACTATGAAACTTGCAGATTTTTCTAAATGCAGAATCCCTGCAGTTCATAATACCAGTGATAAATTTATTCAGAATTTCTGTAGTTCAGATCATTTTAGTGGCAAGTTTATTTCTTTATTTTCTGCCTGTGTTATCTGTGATTTTGTTCACCTGTAGTATACTGTGTGTTGCCTTTCAGCCCTCACATTTTGATATGGGAAACCTACTTATCATAAAACCAGATATTCTGATCCCTGTGTTCTACAAATTTTCAGCCTTCTAATCACAATATTTAACTACTACATTCTGCCACTGCTACCACCAATATAGGAGAACGTACTGTGCATTCAAAGATAAATAGCTTCCTTAAGATACAATCATTTCTCAAAATTAATAATGTATTAAACTACTGCACACATCCACTGATGCAGACACGTGAACATGCACAGTTCACACAAGAAAAAATTACCTGTGCAGCCTCAGGTAATTTCAAAAAAAAGATTAATGCATTTATAAGTGTAGCTCACAGGCAAAGGAAAACAAACACACTGCTCGTGTGCAGAAAAAAATAGCTTGCATAATCTCAAGTACTGAATACAGCAAAATATGAAGGGAAATGCACTACTTACTGTATATATATATGTATTTAAAAACAAATGGTCTGTGTACAACCAACAATGCAAATGCACAACAAATGAAATGGTGCATGTGTATAAAAACAATAAATTAGCAAAACACCAATTCTACTGTTTGTGTAAAACAGTCATTTCAGATATGAGGGCTATTTGCAGTTTTATACTGTTACCTAATGCACTTTAGCAGCTCCTCATAATATAACATCCCCTTCCGCCTCCCACAAAATCTAGAATTGTGCTGACTGGGTCACTCGTGTTTGCAATTATCAAAAAAGGTCATTTTATTTCATTCCTGTGATCTTTACTATTATAAGGGTGTGGGCTTCATTTAATACAGCTAATTAAACAAATTGTTATAAAGAAAGTTCTCAATTATATGTATGATCAGGTGTCTGTAAAGAAAACCTGATGAGACACACACTCCTCTGATAGCTTGACTTTTGAGGTACCAAGAGTATCTTAAGTCAGAGGAAACCAATCTTTTTTGTTCATGGTCGGCTAACACGCAACAAGCGTCCTTCAGTATTATAACATGCAAATGGTCCTTTATCATCTTGAATTCAGTTAAAAAACTGACCATTCTCCTCAATCCTCTATTGTGATAATTATTGATGTGTGTGTATTTTATACAGTTGCACAATACATTTTATTTCATGTTTGTTTATTTAAACTGTGCCTATATTTTCAAATCATATTATTTGATGTTTCTATGTGCTTGTTGTTGTATTTTATTATATATAGAATAATGCATGGCATGGTGTGTTTAATGAGATTTGAGCCCCGAGGTGCTGGATGCTACATAAACCCTGAGAGGGAAGCTCGAATGGTTTATTTCAGCATCCAGCACCTAAACACAGCACCCCATGTTTTATTTTATATAATTGCTGGGGAACATTTTCTCACCACAGCAATTATGTAAAATACATCCGTGTTCAGATGTGGTTGTCTGTTTGGGATGAGGCGCTGTCCACCCTGGGGTCCTCCATCTGTAGCTGGCGCTGTTGAAAGCTTTCTGCTTTTTTTATTTCTTTTCTTTTAATTGAGGAATACTTGCTTAAGGAAGGAATCATGAGTTTGTCAGAGGCAAGTTTTACTACTTACTACCGGTGCTGAGTGCAACTTGTGGTGAGTAGCAGTGACACAGTGAAACGAGAAGGCTTGAGCATGCTGGAGCAAGGGAAACCCTGTGCGTGTTCGCCGTTATAACCCACATGTTATAACATCGAATTATAACTGGGGTTGCCCTATGGGAGGAAATGCTCCCCAGTAATTATATTTATATTATCTTTACTTTGTATTGCAACATTTGTATTTGAAGTTGTCCAAGGGATGTCACTGGAGATGAGCTTTGGCTCAATGGCTGTTTTTCCCACTAAACTAAACATAACTAAATTTAACTAATCTTGTTAGTTGTGAGCATCAACTGTGACCACAAATGATCTCTCAAATTATTTTGAAGAAATTATATTATCAAAAACACTTACCTGGTATATAGGACAATTAGCTCCCCAAAATGTATCATGCCAGAGTCTTGGCCTAGCTTTGAGCAAGATGGGCATGTAAATTGTTCTCTTTGCATATCCTGGGGTATTAATCTGGCAAACTTGATTTACAAAAGAGAGCCTGCATTACAGTAGGACACTTACTGAATCCTTAGACTACCTACATCTGACTGAAATACTCCTTTCTGGTTTACCTTGCATTTTTATGGTGCAATGATTAGAGGTAGTAGGGGAAGCATGGTGACTGGGGAAGAGATCAAGGATACAGCCTCCATCAACAAAATGCTTGCAGCCCTGGTGCAACGGATGGCAGAGGTTGCCCTTGCTTCTAACAACACCACTTCTGCCATTCATTGATTGGATAGCCACATATCTTAAACTGAATGCAAGGTTGCTTCACATGACACAGCCACAGAGGAACTCATGGCAACCATATGAGAGCAGGGATGGGTAATCCACTGCCTGCAAGAAAAGGTAGAGGATTTGGAAAACCACAATTGCCAGAGCAACTTGTAGCTCTTGGGCTTCCTGAAGGGCACTGAACAAAAAAACACTGCTGCCTTCCTTTCTGACACACTCCCGGAGCTACTGCAATGAAAGAAGGGGCTGCCACTGAAGACAGAGTGCACCACTCCCTTGCACTGCCACCCAAGCCTATCCTCATCTGTTTTCTGTGCTTTACCAAAAACAGCTGATACTAACCAGGGTGAGAGAAATGGGTCCCCTACTATGGAAGGGTCATAAAATCCACATTTTACAAGACCATTCTAAGGAGCTGTCCAATCAACAGCAGGAGAACATGGAGGCCCGGCACTTGCTACACCAGCTCTGGGTCAAGTTTTCTCTCACATACCCAGCGAACATGTGCATATATATTATAATGGTACTCCATTAATCTTCTCTACTCCTGAAGCCCTGATGGACTTCTTACACAGAACCTGGCCACAGGAACTCAGAGCTCTGCATCAGGCAAAACACAAGGACAGCTTTTCTGACATGGATACCAGCGCTGGAAGCTTGCAAACCAATGGGCCCAGAGATCAGCAGCACCATGATGGAGTGCAGGAGCAAAAGGGCCTGCCAGTCTGCTCCCATAAGAGACTACAGCAATTGAAGCAAAACAAAAGATACCCTCCCAGTGAAACAGAGTGGTCCCAGAGCTAAAGTGGGGGTATACTGAGAGAAGAGGAGGCGACCATCACCAGCCCCTACTTCATGCAAAACCACTTTGTTCAGCATCTTCACCAGGGGCTCATCTCGCATGTTAATGCCGGAATACATCCCCAGGTACAGATGCCAATGTAATGCGCTGCTGCTGTAGGCCAGGGTGTTTTATCCACCAACAAGGACCTGCAATGCCAAACCCACGCATGGATAGCCTACCAAAGAAGGCCACCAAGAATCCACCAGACAGACTCTCATCAACTCCAGTTGACTCCAAAGATTTCACAGCAAGCTGAGCACCAGTCAGATAAGTACAGTTATGTTTGGCACTTTGTGGAGGGTGGGGGATGAGGGGGTACACAGAAGGGTTAGGGAGTAATTACCTGTCCTCTCAGTATAATAACTCCTTTGATGCAGTGAAAAGGGTCCTCACACAGGTGTCAACTTCCCACTCCACCTTCCTGAAATGGCCAATCTCCTAAGACCTCTGTTCTATCTCCCTCCACTGCTCCCCTGCACTCATCAGAAGATCCAGGCTAAACACGGGTGTACGCTGCTCACCCATAAATATGTTAACATGATCTGGTACTGACATATCTTTGCACAGCACCTGCTATAATGACTGGGGCTCTCTCCCTGGGGTTATCTCCCTCCATAATATTTGCTTCTTTACCAGCAAGGACCCAGTATGTATCCTATGACATTTATGCATATATGTTTATGTATGCCTTATTCACCATCATGACACTGTGTCAAACCTCTGTGGATCTGAACAGTCAAATAATTGTTTGGGCTAAAATCAACTCATTTATCTGTATTACATTTTTAGACTCCTACATAGCCCTAACCACAGTTCCAGGGTACTTTGTCACTTCTATATGCTGGTGGGGTGGATGGGTGTGATACACACACATGAGTATATTAAGTGCCCTTTTCCTCAGCTGCCTACCACACTAGGCATTGCAGCTCCCCATGGGTGAACATCTTGTTAAGGTGTTACCCCCCACAACTTTGTAATGCTGCAACTGACTGAGACCTGGGCTGTGTTCACACAAACTGGCTCAGTTGTTTTGAATAGCAGTCTACCAATAGGAATGGTCATTTACATACCACACATCTTGTGAAGACGATGCCTAATATAGCTCACCTGTATAGGGCTAAGATAGTCCACAATCTGCTTCCCTCACCCTCTCTCCTTTCTATGATAATGTCACTTTGGCCTCTGCCTGGCCCATGAAAAAGGGATTCACTATCTCCCCCTCACCTAAGAATAAGCACACAGGTGTATATGTTATTGCCTAGCGACTGTACTACTGGCAGTGCTACCCCCTTTTTTTTGATGTCCCCCCCAGGCAGGCAGAGAACTGAATAAGGCTGCTATGCTCTAATGGAAAGAACCACCCAATTGGGATATCTGACCCCTTTCTCTATAGAAACCTCTTCCCGAGCTTCATCCCTGAGATCAGCTAGGCTGACCATTACTGGCATTCTGCTGGTGGTCTTGAGTCCAACTAACTCCTCTCCAGATTTTGTAAATAGTGTTGTGTATAGTTCTGTGGTTATCTGTGTTTTTTTTTTTTAGTTCCAGAGGTCTGATAGCTAATTTACAATTCTTTGTGATAATGACGATCGTGGAATAGTGATTGCCAATTGGGTAAGTGTACATCACTGAAAATTAATTACAGCAATGTACACTCAAGGCGAACTGCAAGGCGGCGATGGAATTACATGCCCCTGCACCCACCTCCCCCTACTTAAGGATTATCAACTCCGGGGGGGTTGGAAGAATTCTTAAAAAAAAAAAAAACAAGCCACCTGCCTGCACAAATAAACCTGCGATGCTCTGGCCCCAACCCTGCACCCTGCACAACCCAACTAACCAACCACCCTTCCCACCATGTTAGCCAACCAGCTCGACAGCTGCTCACCACACTCCTTCCCCACATACCTCTCCTCCCCTCCCTTTCTTCTGCACGTATGCTTCCCATCACCCTACCTCACCCATCCAGGTATCTGGTCGCTAACCGGCCAGGTAGCCCTGAACACAGGCACCATGACTGAGTCACCCTTTTTGAAAGTACTCAATCGCGGTCACTGTGTTCACTGGATACCCTAATTTACTGGAAGATGTGAATGATTATAACATGCGGCAGTTACAAAGTATAGAGTACACATGGCTCTGGTGGTATCTCAACTTCTTTGGGTGATTACATAACATTTTCAACTTAACCTCTCAGCTTGCTCCAAATGTGGGTTACCTGGCCCCTGCCTCTCGAGGTTGATACAGTACCTGTTCAGACATCTCAGCTTCTACCCTGGATCATGGATGAGATTAATTTTCATACTTGGATTGTTAGAGGGTTCAACTTCTCTGCAAAAAAAGAAAAAGGCACTGTCACAACTCAAGCAGTGAAGGTCCCAGGTTGCCTTCCTACAGGAGTCTAAATGTATCACAGGAGATCTTAAATGCCTAGTAGAAGACTGGATAGGCCAGGAGATTAATGCAGAAGCCTCAGCATGCAAAAGGGGTGTCATAATTCTAATTAACATAGAAACACAGACCTTGACAGCAGATACGGACTGCTTGGCCCACCCAATCTGCCCATTTCTCTACCTGTTTGGATAAGCTGCAGAGCCTAGTTAACCAACAGCCTACGTCCTCCTACCCCCCACTAGAATTGCTGGATATCTGTCCCATGCATTCTTGAATTCCCCCACTGTTTTTGACTCCACAACCTCCTCAGGAAGGCCATTCAATGCATCCACCACTTTCTCCTTGCTTTTGTGTGGCTTGACTCTATGGCTGTGTTTATAGTGCACCACACTGTTTGGTGGTCGCTTGTTCCCAGATGCCTACCACTTCTAAATCTGAGATCCTCACAAACATCTCAATTGGATAGTCACACCGAAAGAAGTAGACCAGCAAGGCAGGTGGATCCTGGCTCTAATGAACACCCCATCTAGGTCTCTCTCTTTTTGGGGAATCTCTATGCCCCAGGTGAAGATGATCTGATCTTCTTTCATAATACAGACAGAAAGCTGGATCAATTGGCACAACCTAACATCCCCACGTTGCTAAGTGGGGATTTAAAATTTACACTATCCCCTATTATAGTCAGAAGCTCCATGGGCAAGGGGACGCATATTAGGGGTAGACAGGCAGTATGTGATATGATGCATGACCTTGGTTTAACTGACATTTGGTGCTTGCTTCACCCTAGAGATCAGATTATACCTTTTACTCAGAGGTCCACAAGTCACATAGTCAACTAGTCTTCTTGTTAATCTCTCCCCCCAATATAATGCAGATAACCCTGGATGCATCCATTCTTCCCTTACTAATCTCAGACCACGCCCTGTGCAGTTTCAGTTTGAATGGGGAATACAGATGGCTACATACCCTGCCTGGTGATTAGATCCACTGCTACTCTAAGACCTAGACTTACACTGGGCACAGGAATAGGCAACATATTTTTTTAAGGAAAATCCAGTGGAAGATACTACAGCTGCCAATACTTGGGAAGCATTTAAGGCAACAATGAGAGGGAAAATAATTGGTTATGGAGCTCAAAGGCATAATAGCAGGGAACACCTCCAATGCCAGCTGGAAGATGATCTCAAATCAGCCAAAGCTATCTTTAAAGCCCAGGCCAGTCCCAATCCCCACTTGTCAATAGGCCATAAAGTCCTTAGGCTCTAGATGGAGATTAATTACCTTCTCTCGAGAATGGCAGAAATTGCCCTCCGGTGCATTAAACACAGATATTAGGAAGGGGAAGAAAAAGGGGGAAAGGTCTTGGCCTATCAAAGAGGCAACAATCTGAAAGACATATAAATACCATTACTAAATGGACAACTGATAATAAAATAGTGCTTAACCAAGATAAATGTGTTGTATTACATCTTGGGTTTAGTAATCCACATTATCCATATTCTATCAGTGGTCATACAATAGGTACAGTCACTAAGGAAAGAGATTTGGGAGTCATTATCAATAATTCCTTTTCTTTAACTTCACATTGCAAAAAAAATCTCACAAACTGCAAACAGGTTACTTAATTGTGTTAAATGTACTTTCACTAACAAAAATGCAAATGTTATTGTACCTCTACATAGAACATACACCCACATTTAGATTTCTCTTCTCCCTTTTGGAGCTCCCATTTTGAGGAGGACATAAAAGTACTTGAACAGGTTCAGCTTAGAGTTACAAAATTAATCCCCACGTTAAAAAAACAACCATACGAGGATAGACTCAAAGCCACTAGTTTAGTAACTTTTCATAAGAGAAGAATTAGGGGTGATATTCTGCAGATCTTTAAAATACTCCAGGATGCAGCTTTATCTAAAGAATGTGGTCTTTTTTTCATGATTGCCATTTTCCACTGAGAAGCCATAATAAACATTTAATTATCTCATATGTTCATATAATTTTCTTTCAATAAGCGCAGCTAAACTCTGGAATACTCTTCCTTAGTATATTATAGATTCCACCAATTTTGACATCTTCAAACAGAGACTTGGTAAACAACTAAATTGGAAAACTTAATGTTGATCTTTACCCAGATTATGGTGGGAGATATTCCTGATGGGCCTTGGTCTTCTTATGTCTACAAATCCCAGTAATCCTAATAATATTGCTGGCCTCAGAGATCACTCAGATCAAGTAAAATATAAATCTCAAGAGATCAATGATCTAATGAAGTCAATTTATGCAACCCTTTACACCTCCTCCCACCCCCAACCCCCTGCAGGAGTTTCAGGTTTAGAAGGGCTCACCCTACCCACATTTACCATGCAGAAGATGCAAGATCTGGATGCCCCTCTAATGAAAGGTGAAATACACAAAGCACTTCTGTCTATCAAGAAGGATAAATCCCCAGGGGAGATGGTATGCTTGTGGAAATTGTGCAGGCCCTAGCCCCAATCATATCACCCAGATTATGTAAAATGTACACAGAAGCAGAACCACAAGGCTTGCTTCCTCCTATACTAAGGGAAGCAATAATAACAAAACTCATAAAAAGAAAAGGACCCCACATCACCTGCCAACTACAGATCAATCTCTCTAATAGATGTAGAGAGCAAGATCTATGCTGAGGTGTTAGCTTCAAGACTCAACCCCTTACTTCCCCAGTTAATCTACCCATCCCAGGTCAGTTTTGTACAAGGGAGATACAGTGCAGACCATATCCACTTGCTAATCAATCTGATGTACATTGCTAAATGCCTGCCAATGCCTGCAGCTGCCCTGGCCATAGACATCAAGAAGGCCTTTGATTCCTTGAAATGGGACTACCTCCAATCTGTGTTAAAGTGTATAGGCCTTGGGGAATGCTTTCAGGCCTGGGCAAGGGCTATTTATACACACTCTACTTCGTGAGTATTAACAAACTCCCTTCTGAGTCCTTTTCTCTTGAGAGGGTTACCAGACAGGGGTGCCCACTTCCCTTCTTCTTTTTGACATGGTGGAGAACCTCTGGCAGTCACAGTCCAGCAACAGAGTGCAATCACAAGCATCTGGATAGAGAAGCAGTCATACTCTACTCTCATGTACAGAGACAATTTGTTGGTTCCTCTAGAAAACGTAAATCTTTCACTCCCACCTCTCCTCCTTCTGCTGCATAACTTTGTGGAACTATCAGGGCTCAAAGTAAATCAAAGTAAAACTGAAATTATGCTCCTTAGCTCCCACTGCTAGCCTAGTGCTATACTTAGATATGGCCTAAAGTGGGCACAAGAGGGTATCACATACATGGGCATCAAAATAACCCCAAAACATTACCCATTTATGGGACACAAATCTTCAGACCCTTTTGGAAACATGTAAGATGGAATTTGACAGAAACATAACATAGAAACACAGACTTTGACAGCAGATAAGGACTGCTTGGCCTACCCAGTCTGTCCATTTCCCTACCTATTAGAAAAGCTGCAGATCCTAGTTAACCAACAGCCTACTTTCTCCTACCCCCCACTAGAATTGCTTTATGTTTTTCCAATGCATTCTTGAATTCCCCCACTGTTTGTGATCCCATGACCTCCTTAGGAAGGCTGTTCCATGTATCCACCACCCTCTCTATGAAAAAATACTTCCGCATGTTGCCCCTGAGCCATCCTCCCTTTAGCTTCACATTTAGCCCTCTTGTTCTTGCACATCTCTTTTTCTGAAAGATGCTACCCTCTTGGACTTTGTTGATTCCCTTGAGGTACTTGAAAGTTTCTATCATGTCCCCCCCTCCTTTCTTTGATGGCATACATGTTAAGCTCCTTTAGTCTCTCTTTGTATAGCATCTGGTGCAGACTATGCACCATTTTAGTTGCTCTCTTCTGGACTGCCTCCATCCAGCCTATGTCCTTGCAGAGATGGGGTCTCCAGAACTGCATGCAGTACTCCAGATGAGGTCTCGCTACTAGAGATGGCTGAAATCCACAAATTGTGCTTCGCAAAATATTTCACAAATTTCGTATATTTCACAAAATATTTTGCAAGTGCGAATGCAAAAATCAGCCATTCACGGGCAAAATTCTGCATTTTGTGGGCTAAATTCCATACTTCACACCCGTGAAATATTCCGCAAAATGCACAAAATTGGCAAAATATTTTGTGGGGTGAAATTCCTGAATTTAACAGTATTTGCTGTCAAAATAAAATGTTGCTGCATCTCTACTCACTAACTGTCTGTACAGAAGGATAACAACATCTTGTGTTCTACTGGTGATGCCTCTCCCTATGCATCCCAGTATCCCCCCATCCCTCCTTACTGCCTTCTCACATTGCTTGTCTATATTTAGGTAATCTGATATGACTACGCCCATGTCTCTGTCCATTTTTGTTGTTGTTAGTACCTTCCCTGTTGTGTATTCTTCCCTTGGGTTTTTATTTCCCAAATGCATTACTTTGCACTTTTTTGCAATGAATCTAAGCTGCAATACTTTTGACCATTCCTCCAACTTTGCCAAGTCCTTTCTCATCCTTTCGTCCTCCTCTTGTGTATCAACCCTGTTGTAGATCTTTGTGTTATCAGCAAAGAGGCATACTTTTTCTTCCAATCTCTCCACAATGTCATCGATAAAGACATTAAAGATGACAGGTCTCACTACTGAACCCTGTGGTACCCTGCTAGTAACTACACCTTTCTGTGCCATGGACCTTTTTTACTATTACCCTCTGCATTCTGTTATCCAGCCAATTTTATACCCAGACTGCCACCCTGGGACCCACTCCCAGGCTGGCTAACTTGTTTATTAATCTTTTCTGTGGGACTGTGTTAATTGCCTTGCTAAAGTCTAGGAAGTTCATGTCCACAGCCCCTCCCTGGTCTACTACTTTGATCACCCAGTCAAAGAAATCTGTTAGAGTCATCTAACATGACCTTCCCCGCTGTAAATCCATGCTGCTTTGGGTCCTGCACCTCACTGGTCTCTAGTTACTCAACAATTCTTTCTTTTAGGTGGAAGCTCTTTCACCTTATCATGGTGGGAAACATTTTTGCCATCAAAATGGTAATAGCCCCAAAAATATTCTACATTATATCACATCTCCCACTGCGAATCCCCAAAGGATGGTATGACAAATTAGACAGGCTCTTTGGTGATTTTTTATGAGAAGGGGAAGAAGCCCAGATACAGCCACAATAAGTTATGAGCCCACTGGTGGGATGGTTGCTGGGGTTTACCATGGCTTGAGGGTTATAAATTAGCATATCAGATGGTACTAATATTGCATTGGTTTAGATCAGATACTAGAGATCCTCCCCAATGGGTAGATGTGGAGTGAGTGCAGAGTGAGATGCACACAATTGCATCACTCCAATACTCTGCAACTCACCCACTCCTAACCTCTCACCCCACAATAGGCCCTACAATCCAATACTGAACTCATATCCATCACAAATTAAGTACCAAACCGTGCCCAGTGGACAGTGCCCCTGTGTGGCAGAATCACAGTATTCAAACAGACCAGAACATGATAAACTGGCAAAAATGAGCTAATAAAAAGATTCTGTATGTCCAAGATATCTTACAGCATGGCACGCTCTGAGTGGACACCTTTGAGACCCTCCATGACAAATAAGATCTACCAGAAACTAACTTATGGAGATATCTCCAAATCTGAAGTGTGGTCACAAAATGGATCCACTCCAAAGCCAGTAATACTAGTCCCTCCCGTTTGGCAGGCTGACTCCTCCTAATTAAGTGACAGGCCAATGCAATATATTCTGTCCTTTGAAATAAACTGCCAAATGAATCAGAATTCTCTAGGGTAAAATGGGAAAGCACCTTGAATATCACAATAACAGTCCAGCAGTGGCACCGATGCTGTAAGATAGCCCGCACTGCTTATACTGATACTAGGAGCAGATTAATCCAAAACAAAGTCTTGCATCACTGGTACCGAGTCCCAGCATTTTTCTATAAGGCCAAACTGTTTAACACAGATAAATGCTGGAGATGTCACAAGCATAAGGGAGATCTGCTCCACATACTTTGGGCATGCCTGCTGCTCCTGTCTTATTGGGCACAGGTCTTTCACATGGGCTCAAACATTTTGTGGAAACAGGTTCCACACTCTGCACCTCTTTTACTGCTAGGACTACAGTCTGCTGCACTGCAACTAACAGTGTTAGAGCCCCAGTGGCTAGCCTTACTTGGAATGCAAGTCAAGAGACTGATCCTTTATAACTGGTGGAGTAACTATGTACCTACCATGGGTGATATATTAGTTGCTATGACACAGACAGCAGACATGATAAGATGCATTCAGCTCATAACCGCCTTTCAGTGTATGACAAGTGTTGGCAACCCTTTATTCAGTTTACCACATCAAGGACAGGCATCGGCTAAGCCTTCTCCAGTCTATCCTCACTACAGAGAGGAGTATAATGTAATACAGTATACTGATCCAAGGAGAGTTTAGATACCACAATTCGACCAGTAATACTTATGGGGAATGTCTACCACAATGTTACTAGTTAAAAGTTACTTCTTATTAGAATATGTCCTTTGTGTGCTTTTTTTCCTCTTTTGTTTGTTTTTATGTTCTGTTCTAGAATATGAGGGTTTCCAGATGTGTCAGTCCCCTAGGCAACAGGTAACCAATCTCAGCAATATTAGATGTTGCAGGAGTAATGCAGAATAGGATATGGTTTTCTTGTCTGCTCACAATTTTCTGTAACTGGTATATATCCTAAGTTATAAATGTTGTCTTCGGTACATGTACATTTAATTTCACAACCTTTGTATAACATTCATCACAGCATTGTATGCACATCCATGTAAACCCCTTCTGTTGAAAGTTAAAAACCGATAAAAACTTTAACTGCAAACAAAATAAGTATCATGCCCACTTGCTGACAATGAGAACTAGAATGCAAGTAGAGATGGGCAAAGTCGGTAAACTTCACTCCACAAATTATTTTGTAAATATCACACAATTTGCGAAATGCAGTTCATGAAATTCATGCAATCCGCAGATCGCAAAATGCAAATTTGTTACAGCGAAGTGTGGAATTTTGCTGCAAAGTGCAGACTTTCACCATGAAATTCTACACCTTGTCATAAAATTCCACACTTCACAGCAAAACTTTGCAAATTGGGTGAAGTTAAAGTTTCCCATACCTGGAGAAGCTTTGTGAAGCTCCACAAAGTGGCACATTTCATCACTTTGTGCAAACTTCACCAGCAAAGTTTTACTTTGCTACATCTCTAGCTGCTAGTGCCCTAGCTGACATAACATAACATCAGCTGCAGCCCTTCAATGAATCAATACTTGTTTCAAACAGACAGAGAAATGAAGAGTACACAAAGACTTACTACTTTTAATTGAAGGCATTTAGAATACTGAATTCTGCTGTTATACTTGCTGTCAATATGTTGCTGCTAATTTTAAGTTTACTGTAAAATTAGTCAATATACTCTTTAACATCTAAGTTCTATTGACATTATTACTTGCCATATATATTTGACTTATGTTCATGTCTATACTGTGAATTAATTTCTTGCAGTGTTCTTCTTCCTGAAATTTCAAATAGTTGAACATATTACATAACCCTTATGGAAATATAAGTGCACTGTGTACATGCAGAATGCATGCCACATGCTTAATTGTGCAATGTTTGCATGCGTTCGCATACACAAAGTGAACCTAAGCAAACCAAGTCTAAAAAGCAAATCAGGGCCACATACTACAAGTTTGACGTGTGCAGCTGGTAAACTGGTGTGAACATTTTCTGAAAATCACATCAGGTTCTCGTGTTTTACATGCTTGACATGAGTGCAGTAGTAAAGCTGGGGTGAACATCATTTAAAAAATTACATCAGGTTCACAAGTTGCATGCTTTCCATGTGTGCAGCAACAAAGCTTGTGCAAATCTAATCTAAAAAACACATCAATTTCTATTTCACATACTATTGCTAGCAATTAGAGCCATTAAAATACCCTTGTCACTGATTTCCCATTACAATTAGGTAAACTTATTAATTCTGATCCTTTTGCAAGTTGTTTGATGGCTTTTGATTTTTGTCACTACATTGACATTAATTTGTAAAGTATTATTTGCTTTCTGCATTAAATGCCAAAGATATAGTCAGCCAAAATAAAATCCTCCATTCCAGATGTACAAAGAAGGGTCTCTGTGTTGTGAAGTCTGACCTTTTTATTTTGGGCCATGCAACTCCCCTTATGCATATTTAATGCTATAAATGTGTTTCTCCATGACTGTTTTGGCTCACTTACTTTCCCTTTGTCATTCTGTAGGGAGCATACACACTATGGCCGTGCTCAGCACTCTTTGTGTTGAGTAGGGTCTTGAAAGCATGCACCATACATCACTTTTTGTCACTGAAATGAGGAACATGGACAATCAAAATGAGGGACAATGAGGGCCACTAACCCTCAAGATAATCAGGACATATCCTGAAACATGGAGATACAGTACCTCAGAACACAATGGAAACCAAGCACTATGAATTTCTATCATAAAGCAGGGGTGCCATTTATGTAGGGCAGAGGGGAGCAGTTGCCCCCCTTTCATTTGTGCCTAGGTTGTTCTTATGGTATGGCACTAATAGCATTAAATTTGGATTTAATCTTTTGCACATTAAGTGCCCCCATGGCCTGTGTGCACTCCCACTGCAGGTGCACTCCTGACTTGACTGTGTGTGTATTGTGTTGTCCACTTTTTCCCCCTTAAAGCAGTGGCACTATCACAGTGACATGGAAGAGCTTCAGCCAAGCAAGAGCACATGAGTCACATGAGTGGGAGACTATCTTTACTGCCACAAAGTATACAGGCTGCTCACTACAGCTTGGAGGAGTTGATGAGCACTGAACTCTCAATAGCAGTGTTGTAGCAGCATATTTTTGTTGGTCTACTCTTACTGAGTCTCTATCTCCCCTGGTGGCTGAAGGGGTGGGGTGTGAGCTAGAAGCTAATTTGAGACCAGGCTACCTTCTTACTCTATTAGGCTTGCCTCACAAAAAAAAATAGCATGGGCCCCTGTGACAGCATGCTAGGCCTAGCAGCAGCAGTGACAGAGGTGTGGGCAGTCTTCATAGGCCTTGATCAGTGCAGTGTGGCAGCAGCCACAGCAGCCACCAAGCAAAGCAATCAACACAGGTTGGGTGGGTTTGGTTGGTAAGGCAACTTCTTCGTGGACCACACTGGTGACCTGGAATGGTCAGTTCTAGCATCCATTTTCTTGCAGGAAGATGGAGGTGGAGTGGACTGAAAACTAAACTGGTGGCACACTGGGCCAGGCCACAGGTTCTGGCCAGATGGCCTAGTAAGTAAAAGTAAATATATTTTTTTACAGGGGATTGGGGATAGAGGAAGGATTGAAATATTGATGTGTTTTTCACATTTCTGCACCATAGTGTAGCTTCACTACCCATATGGGATGGTTACTGAATGGAATGGAGTCAGGGAGAGAAATCAGGACTTTTTTTGGGGGTGGAGGTCAAAACTTCAGCCAGGAAACAAATGGTTAGTAACTAGGTGGGTTTAAGCCCAAATCTGATGCACTGTTCTGGGGTATAGACAGATAAATATATAATACATTTGAATATTTCCTGATTTGCATATCACTTTTAGTCACAGCAAATAAGTTTTAACCTTTTAGAGATGTTGCAGACATTCCAGAGCTTGCTGCCTAGGGGCTAACTAGCACCCGGCTTCCACTGGTTGTTGGATCCCCCTGCTGAAATCTGAAATGGCGCCACTGCCATAAAGTCTAAATTTACATTAGAATGTTTTCTGTAATGGATGGATGAGGCACAGAGCAGTTTTCAGGGACAAAATCAGAGCGGTCCCTTGCATTCAGGGACAGTTGAGTGGTATGGTATGTACAGGCTATTGAAGCCCCACTATAGTCAGGCTTAGGCACCCCCTCCCAAAGAAGCTGGCCTCCACATCCCTACGCTCAGTCTCATTATCATATAGGGCAAAAGAGAGTGCAGGGGCATGCTCCATTGAAATGAATGGGGAATTTTTTTATTACTATTTTATAAATTATTGACTGAGAGTTGGAGATTAATGAAGGCCACTGTTTGATGAACAAGGGCCTTGTTAGTAGAACAGTGGCCTTCATTATTCTCCATATCACCATCGTAATGTATGAAATAGTAATAAAAACTGACTCCATTCATTTTAATGGGGTATGTCCCAGCACTCTGACCCATGGACATCATCTCTTAAAGATTTCTGCCTCTGGCTCCCTAGTACTCAGGTAAGTGTCTGTTGACTTATATCTATGCTTGGTGGGTTGTCTGTAGCAGCATGACTACACCCACTACAGTGTGTGTGTGCATGGGGGGGGACTGGTCATGTGGGTGAGTGTTGAGTTACTGCTACTTTTGTGTTTGCCCCTTAAAGCTGTTTGCATGGAAGCATTCGAAACTATGGAGAGAAAATAATAGGAATACAGGCCAGACAGAAGTAATTAAGTAGTTTTGTGGGTAAGTGTGTGTATTTGGGGTGGGAGGACCACATGTGTTTCCATTGGTATGTGTGCTAGAGTTCAGCTGTGCAGCTGTGATGAGGAGGGACAAGAAAACCAAAAAGTATAACAGTGGCTCTAAGCATGCCACACGCATGCAGATGTATGCAGATTAATATTGAAGCATACGCAAGACACATGTGTACAGGCAGTATGGCTTAGTATTTAAAGGCAGTGAATTTCAAATCTGGAAACCTGAAGACCTGGGTTTGAATCTCTTCTATACCCACATGTATATGATATGATACTGAACAAGTCACTTATGTTTTATATGAACAGTTATCACTGACCACTTGCTTTTTGCACGCATGCCACATGCATGCAGTCTGTTCCAATTTAACATAAAAAACATGCTTTGCACACATGCTTGCTGCCCGCATGCCACATGCATGTAATCAGTTCCTACTGAACATTTAAATCATGCTTGCAGCATGTGTATCACATGGGTTGTTTTATGTGTGCAGCATAAAAACATTTCGTATGATTATTTCTGCAAGGGAATTCTCAAATAAATTTCCCTAATGTCAGATTACTCATTCTCCCAGAACTCACTTCACACTATGCTACCAGTTTTCATGACCCATCAGATGACTAAATGGTCACCTAGCTATGATGCTAGCACCAACCTTAACTGTCACATGGGGCATCCTTAGGTCAGAGTCCCACCACAGATACTGTTTACACAGAACAGTGACCATTCCTAAAGGGCATATGACCTGCCCCTTGCCAAAGACCCTATTATTTGAAGTGCCAGGGAACCTGGTGTGGTGTTGGTGAATGTCCTGTGCACCATACAGATTTATAGCTGTTATTTACTTGACAGTAGGTTTGCGTTCAAATAAAATATATTTCAGCAAACTTACTGGCACAGTGTTTGAGATTTTCTTTTTGTGTTTCCCTACCTCTCGAAGCTCAGGCCCCAACTTCCTCCAACCTCTGCCCCCCCCACACTACCCTCAGTATGGCAATAATCCAGGCTTACCCCCTCTGGGCAGGGCTGATAGCCAGACACAGCCCTGTGAATGTGTAGTTAAGGAGCCTGAAGGGATCACCACAAGAAGACCTCCCTGACTTACCCCCTAGGGTGGGGCTGCAGGACCGGTTCACACCACTGGAACATAAGTCATTATGTCGCTGGTCGAATACCTGAGCTGAGCTGCACAGAGGCAGGGCATCATAGATGGAGTGGCAACAGGTTTTTCTGCTGTAAGCCCCTAAGAGGTGTGATGTACAATGATGTGAAGTGCTAAAGCATGACATCGAGCACACCTCCCCATTAGACAAGTGCCAGTCACTGCTGGCCCTCAGCCTCTGCTAGAGGTCAGTCAAGCACAGGACACTACACCCCCTTCCCCTGAGAAGGAGAGCCATCAATAGGATGTTCAATCCTTCTCCCCCACTCCAGCCAGCCCTTCAACTCTCAAGTCCCTATCCTAATCCGGGTTGTCAGCATCACAAGCGGACACTCTACCACTGGGCCAGTGGGCTGGCTGGGAATGTTTTAGATTTATTTGGATCTACTTCCTTTGAGTGCACAGCTTTAATGTTTTTGCCTTGATATTGTGGAGGGATCAGCTATACCCCTCAGTGTGCACCAGAACCATGCACCATTGAATGCTTTCCAATTCCTGGTCTGGAAATTGGCATGGGGCAAATTCAGAACAGCTGCCATGAGATACAGTACTTCATGGTGTTGACAAACATCTGGCCAGTATGCTTGTCATAAAAACACAGTTCCATGTAATTTTTATTTCCTTCTAAGAAAACTGTCCAGCTATGTCCTTGCCTCCTCAGCAAGCACTGATGGGGAACTAGCACCAGGCAAACAAGCCCACTGCTGCAGTTAGATGCAAACCCTTGGGTGCAGGAGTAGTGGGCAAATGCAAGGGAAGGCAAATTTAATTTTTTAGGCACCCAATCCCTGAGGGTCTGGGAGCCATGCAAATATAAGATACACAGAACAATAGCAAAGTTAAAATAAAAAAATTAAAACCAGCATAAATATCAAACAGAAAGCTAATAATAATAGTTAAAATACAGCAAAAACCTGGTAATGCAACACTATTGATGTGTTTGTCAGCCATACCGTCTTGCAGAGCAGTAGAGGAAGGCATCTGGTTGGCATTTAAATCAGTCGAGTGGAGAGAATCACAAGGTAAAGCACTGCAACAGCAAGCAAGTGAAAACATCAAGGGGCATAATTAAGCCAGTACTGGATAGAAAATCAAGTGAGTGTTAACTTCAGCACAAGTAACACAAACCATTGGAGACAAAGGAGGGTGAGAATATCAAACAGGAATGTTTTTCAAAGGGTGGAAATTGCAACTTGTTCAAGCTAAGCAGGTGTCAAGTAGAAGGCAAGAACCTAATAGCAAATAAGCCAACTGTGTTACATAAGAAATGGCAGAGCACTAGTAACCACATGGAGCATTTTACCCGCATATTACAATTAAACTCTAACTCTTAAAAACAAGGCTGCAGAACCAAATCATTCTTTGTTTCCTCTGTTTCTGAGGTTTTCCAGCTTGGATGAACAAGGACATTATGGGGGATTAAAACACTGGCAGTAAATCAGTTCTGATTTCACATAGCCAGCTTTCATTCTGGAGTGTTCTCATTGCAGGACTGCAACTCCTTCTCTCTACAAGTCATATTCAAGTGGAGGAGGGTGACATGGCAGCAAGAGTTCAATCAGGGACTCTGCTGATCAACAGGAAGTACCATCTGGTGGAGGTCCCTAGGGGAGGTTAAAAGGCAGCACTCCTAATGTGTTCCAAGTATGCTAATGTCCCAACATGTGAGTGGAACAGCACAGGAGTGGAACAGGTATAAGACTGGCATCTTAGGCATCAGTAGGAATCTGCAAGAGGAAGCAGAAGGGCAGGGGATTCTGCTGGTTGACTAAGGTAAGGTACCAGGTACCTGCGTGCTCCCATTTTAACATTCACTGTAGTGAATGGTAGAGGGCAAATGGTAGACTATAATTGGCAATAGGTGCAACACCTCATTTAGGGTAGGAATATAAAGAGATTAAGGGGGGAATAGGGGAAAACTATTACCACCCTATCTAAGGTAAGGGTATAATGGGAACTATAGTAAAGTCTAATTAAAAGCTTAAGGGGAATGAAAAGTAGCAACCTATATAGTGTATAGCAAAAAGGGGTCATCCAAACAAAAGAAGGAACAGGAAAGAGCATATCTGGGGTAAGGGAATAAGTTATTTTTTCAGGTCATAGAAAAGGTAGATTTTGAGAATGCAGGGAGTGGTGCAGTGGCTGTGGAGTGACAGTCTTCAGGGAGACCTTCTGGAGATTGAGGTGCTACCCCATCTATGTGCACCTCTCTGAACAGAGAGAGGAGGTCTCTACATTTTAGTCCAAGTTAGCTATGATTCAGGGAACCTGTTACCCACCCAGGAGCCAGCAAGTCCATCACATTGCCTCAGAGAATGCCAAGAAGGAGGGCCACCTGGACTGTGGTGGGCTTCTCCAGGATTGTGGGAGTGGCAGAAGGGAACACATTCTTCAGCCAGTGCTACTACACAACTCTTTCTCCACTCTGGCGGGACGGGACTGCGAAGACAAGGCACCCATAGTAGTGGCAAGGGAGGATTGGGGGGTCTTCAGAAGGAGGCCCCAAGGTGGGAGGCAGAGGACCCAGTGGAAGAGGAAGCAACTTCTGGTGGGGGACTCAACTGTTGGGTGTGGTTGGGAACAGCACAGAATGGAAGGAGGGAGGTATGGTGCCTACCTGTCACCTTAGCATGGAGGCATGGAGAGTGGATCTTCAATATCACTAGGGTGACTGGACAGGACGGGGAGCTGGATGCCATTATTTTATCTGGTGGCAAATGACCTGGCAAGGGAAGCTGCAAAGGTGGTGCAGGATAGGCTTAAGGAGAGCAAAGGGCTTGAAATAGGCAGCATGCATGGTGGCCTTCACTGAGGTGCTACCTGTGCATGCCAGAAGAAGAATAGAGAACACAGTCTTCAAGAACTGGTTTAAATCATGGTGCAGGGAGATTGGGTTTGGCCACATCAGGGGCTGAGGTTCTACCTAGGGGTATAAAGGTCTGTACAAAGAATATGACCTCCATCCATTAAGAGGAGAATGACTGTCCTGGATAGAAAGTTTAAATGCTACTTTATTGGACATTTAAGCTAGCCAAGGGGGGAGGCAAATGAAATGAGGGAAGCATTAAATGCCCCCCTCAAAAAAATGGAATAGCAGAGATTAAAAGCCCAGGAGAGATGCATTCCTCATGGTGATAGGGCAGAAGGGATTGGGTGAAGGACCAGGAAGGTTAAGAGGTGGATTTATGGCTGAGAAAAAAGAGGAAAAAAGGAAAAGGACAACACTAGAGAAACAAAAAGGGCTCAGGATAGACTTGGTATGGGAGGGCAAAGTAGGTTCAGGGAGGAACAAAATGCATGGAGAGCCATTTGCACCAAAGCAAGGAGCCTAGGAATCAAAATTTCTGACCTTGAGTCTACCATTGTAGAGGAAACCTGGCTGTGGGTGCAATGACAGAATCATGGTGCACCAAAAACCACAGCTGGGTGGTGGCCATACCAGGTTACAACATGTTTAGAAAAGATAGGACAGGGAGAAAAGGGGGGTTGTTTTATATGTAAGGGAAGGCACAAAGGCCATGGAGATACAAAGAAAAAGTGGGGAAAACAAGGGACTGGTGGTTGTTTGAGTTGGCACAAAGATGGAATCTAGGGCCTTTAGCCATGTGGGGGTGGTGTACAGACCACCAACACAGGGAGCAAAGTTGGACAATGTTTTGGTTGAGGCCATTGGCAGAATGGCAAGCAAAGAGGAAGTAGTAGTTATGGGGGACTTTAGTCTGACAGATGTAGACTGGAACTTCCTGGCTGCAGCTACAGCTAGAAGCAGGATCATTCTCAGTGGCGTCTTGCCCACAGGGCCCAAGGCGGCATGTGCCACCCCCAATATCATTGCTCAAAACTAGTATAAAATACCCGTAAATGTATTTTATTTTCCAGAAAATCACAATGTCTAAAACAATATTGACTTTTTTGAAGTCATAAGTGGTGGGGGCGGGGATCTGTTGACACTGCCATGCATCAAAGAGTGTATTTTCAGGCACCATCTTACTCTTTGCGCTCAAGGAGAACAGACTGAGGAGAAGACCAGTATGAGAAAAACTAAGCAAAACTGCAACCAAGAAGGGTAAACGTTCACCTGTGGCAGGCCACATTATTGAGTGAGATCGGCCGTGGGTGTGTATGTGCCACCGCTACTTCCCAGTAGAGGAGTACTAGCTGTAGCAGCAGCAATAGGAGGCAGGTGAATCCGAATGTCTTCATTTGTCAGTCTGGGTTGGCTTGTAAAACGGCTCTGTTCTTGGAGGACATTGTATGTGACAGGGGGATGGGACAGAGTGGGTGAGATAACAAGCCTAATTCTTCCGAGCTGTGCCCAGTGTCCATCAACTACTTGATGAGTCAGCGTCGGCCCAGAGACAAGGATTTCTGTGTTTGGAAGGCTGAGGAGTGGCGTCCACCTGGAATGTGTTCTTTGTCCCCCATTTTTTTTTGCAAGTACCTCTTCTCCAAATTGCCAATCTGCTCCTCCTCCTCCCCTTCTGACTTTCAGGTTTTGTTTTCCTTTTCTCAGGTGATGGACGTGTGAGCAGAGTTTTGTTTCATTTCCTTTCTGAAGCATCATGGAAAGGAAAGGAAATCCTGCTCACACATCCATCACCTGAGAAAAGAAAAAAAGTTGCTTCAGACATGCTAGTGTCTCTCCTTTGAATGGTTAGCTTTTGTTCCTTTTCCCTAAAAACTCAGAGACAAATTGTAACTTAACCAGGTAAAAAGAAACCTGAATTTGATTTGGGGAATTCATTTTTTAGCTTTGGAGTGTTGGCAGAAATGCTCATGGAACACAAAACTATGCCATTTTTTTTGTAACTCTGCCATGCTGGATTTTGACTTTTCTTACTTGGCATGTCTCCTTATTAAAGATAATATATAATGAGCAACAGGGATCCAGGGTTCTCACTGACTGTAACAACTGCAACCCACATAATTATCTTCAGAAGCTTTTGTAGGCATACAGGGCCAATACACAGTGGCTCTTGGGGGCCGATATACGGTGGCTGTTGGGGGTGATGTACTTTAGGGGCACACAGAGGCTCTCCATATTGCCATACCATAAAAGTGCTTTACACAAAGCCCCCACTTAGTGGACAGGCAAGGAGTGTGTGTGTGTGTATGTTTGTGTGTGTGTGTGTGTGTGTGTCTGTGGGGAAATGGTGAGAGTTGTTGCTATCAGTGGCTAGCAGGGATACTTGGGTGGGGATGGAGTGTTGGAGGGGCTGCCTCTGAATGCCACAGATACTTGGGCATGAGGCAGGGTGTGTTGGGGTAGCACCATACACCTGGGATACTTGGACATGGTGTTGGGGTGTCACTGGACTGTGCAGTCCCACTGGGAAAGTGGCAGGTGCCACAGTGCTGGGACCCAGAGCAACAGGAATAACGGATGCCCCCTGAACAAAGCAACATACTTAGTGGAAGTGACCAATGCAGACCAGCCTCCAGCATCTGCAAAAAGACAGTGGTCTATGCCACAAGCTGAGCAGTTGTGGGATCTGGGGAGCAAGAGAATCAGAGGGAATACTAACAATAAGCATTCTTCTGGGTTCAGTGTAGGGGATACAGAAGGACACAACCTTTGGACCACCCCAGACACCAACAAGAGAGCTTTGAAAGTTTGGTTTTCAGGAATGAAAGAATCCTGTACTCAGCTGGAGCAGCAGGAGTGAACTGTGCCACATTCACCACAGCTTGATCCACCGGGGATGCCCTGTGGTGCTGAGAGGCAGGCAGAGTAGCTGACCACCTGCCACCATGGACAAGCCAATCAAAGTGGGGCAGATGTTCATGCAGCAGCAGAAGTTCAGTAGGGTCTGGGTTATTAGTCTGTGTTGTATTTTATTGTCATTCGTCTGTTTCTGTTTGGAGGGTTCTCAAGATGAGGTCGCTCATCTGGGTGTGGTGTTAACACTAATACCACCCCTGTCATTAGTCAGTGTTGGAGGGTTATTAGTAAAGGCATTAATTTGTTGTTATTAGGCTTACTCTGGTTTGAGAGCCTGCAGGATGTGGTTGTACTCTTGAATGGAGTGTAAACTGTGTGACTTGGAGTGAGTTATCCCCCCCCAGGGCAGCAGGAGTTTTACAAGTAACATTAATTAGTATGATCCTTTGTTATGCTGTTCTGACAGTTTTACTTGTGATAGCAATACTAAGTACAGTGTAATGCAAGCTGCTTTGCTCTGTTTGCAGTACTTCATTTGGAGGGCCTGTTGGTAGGGAGGTGGTACTGATGTTTATTTATTTATTTATTTTTTATTTTAGTCTTTGGTGACTGGGTAAGGTCAACTAGGCACAAGTGCCTGTTTTCAGGGGTGACCTGGGAGCACTGGACGGTTAAGTGACTTGCTCAGAGTCACACAGTATGCAAGACGAAGGCTGTGAGAATCAAACTCAGATCTGGTCTGCTGGATGTATAATGCTCATTCACACCTCATTCCTCTAACCTCTAGGCTATACTGCCAGCCCAAATGTGATGGATTATTCTCACCTACATTTATTTCTGCCTTGCATTGCTCATCATGATCTCTGTCATGCCTGTTCACAGTTTTTCTGGGTTGTTTGTAGTTTCATAATAAAAATGTAACTTTTATTGAAACACACTTTGGCACTAAGCATAGGAAACTCACTATTTGTATATTGATTAAGAATGTGCTACACATTCAGACAGTTTGCTTGCAATTTAAAGACAAGTGCTAACATGATAAGATGAGAGGTATGCTCCAGACTTCCGAGATCAAACAGCACTTGTGCAGATAAATAATTTATCTGACAGCTCACCATTGTAGATTTCCTTTATACAATAAGGGATGCTTTCTGACATTGCAGGGACATTTGCTTTTGATGTTTTTTAAATGATAGGTTGTGTGACTTTTTGTCAACTTTCTAACTAGCACAGTGTTTGCTGTTAAATGAAACACCACTCATTTTGTAGATAGTTTTGTGTTGAACAACTTGTGTGCTCAAAGTACCATGCTGTCATTTTTTTTTGTTTTAGTTATTTGCATTTGTTTCTTGCAAAAAGTGAACAAAATTTAATTTTCTGCTATTTTTTTGCTAATTAAAAAAAAAACTAAAAGGTAACTATAAATGAAACACCACTCATTTTGTAAATATCTTTCTGCTGAACACCTTTTGTTCTCACAGTATTATGTTATCATTCTTCGTTTTGAAGTTATTTGCATTTGAATACAGGAATACGTGGCATCACTACTATGCAGACAAATGATAATGACAAATAATGTGTGGATAAATGGTGATTAAATCACTACTGCATATATAAATTTGCTTTATTCAATGGCTGTGCAGATAAATGGATTTATTAAATGGGTTTTGTGTCCATGTAGGGTATTAAATAATCCAAAAAATTGATTAGCAGTTTCACATGTGAAAGTGCTAATCGGCTGAAAAAGAAGGCATAGTATATGGCACAGACTGGTTAGCAAAATGAAAAATACTTTATTTTTAATGTGTTTTGTATGTGTAAACTTGAATAAAAAACATAAAAAATGTTTAGCAGTCTAGTGCTATACAGTTTAGAAAATGGATAGCAATACCCTCTGATACTGAATAGCATTATGCTATACTAGCTATTAAATACCCTGCCATGCCTATTGCATGAATAAGGGATATGTGGGGGGTGACTGTGTGAAGTTGCCATTGACCTCAAGTAACCTCACGAGTGGTGGAGTGTGATGTAATAACTGTGTGTATAAATGAAATTTATACACAGTTACTCAAATAAATGGATTCATCATACCCTGTTTATCATCATTCCTATTGCATATATGTAAGTAATATTTGGAAAAGATTACACAGTAAACAAAATATCAGCAAGAACAGATAACCTGTGTCATTATTTTTCATGCAAAACATTTATAGTAGATGACTGTAATAATTTGACTATTCAAATGGTGCATTTTTGGCTTTTAGCAGGTAATTAATTAGTTAGGAATGGACTGTAAATAGCTAGCTGATTCACTGTATGGTAAAAGCCACCAAAATGCACCATTTCAGTTCAGTTTTTACAAAATTGCTTTGAAAATAGAAGAGGTCACTGTCACAGACTGAACAAAGAAAAAAAAGTATAATTGTGACAGCATTTAGCATGTTAATCAAAAGCTCCCTGGCCTTCTAAAAGTCAGCAAAATGCACCATTTGACCTCAATTTTTCAAAATGTTCCGGGGAGCATGTTCCCAGATCCAGAGAAATGTTGATTTTGTGCCCTCAAATTTCTGGTTGCATGATGCCCCTGATCATTCTAGACTCCCTGCAAGGGGTATTTCTGTGGCAGCTGCTTACAGATCCTACAATAGATGGGGTAGTGCTGGATCTAATACTAATAAACAGGGTCAGCATTGCAGATGTCACAGTGGGTATCCTCTGGGTTCAAGCGATTATTGTACAACGTGGTTTGGCCTAGAGATTGGCAAAAATAAAAATCTAGGACAAAGGTCCTGGTCTTCAGAGGAATGGATTTTAAAGAAATGGGCAGGGTGGTGGCACAATGGAAAATAATATAATAGGGTATTACTAAGGTAATAGCAAACTGAAGGTAGTAAGCAAGGATAAGAGGAGAAAGAGGCCACTGTGGTTCTCAAAGAAGGTGGCTAAGATGGCAAGGAAGAAAAAAACAGCTTTCAGGAAGTACAACGAGACACAAATAGAGGCAGATAGGGAGATATAACTAGGTAAACAAAGGAAAGCAAGAAGGAGAGCAAGGGGAGAAAAGACTCAAACTGAGGACTGGATCATCCAAGAGGTCAAAAATGGGGATCAGACATTCTTCAGGTAAATAAGCTAGAAGACAAAGGCAAGAGGTGGCATAGTGAGGATCAGGAGATTGGGGGGTATGTACTGTGCAGAGGAAGACTAAGGAAACTTAAACTCAGTCTTCACAGTGGAATGTGGAGGGAATAAAGTGACATGCATTTACAGGCACTGGAGGAAGGAAGGAATGGACCCAAGTCCATTTATGGAAGTGAGTGTCTGCCAGGGATTGGAAGCTTTAAAGGAAATCAAGCTGACGGGGCCTGCTGTGATCCACCCAAGGGTACTAAAGAAACTTAGTACAGTACTACAGGCTCCTCTGGCAACAATATTCTGCATCTCATTGGAGATGAGGCTGGTTCCAGAGGACTGGAAGAGGGATTTTGTGGTCCCTCTGCACAAGAATGGGAAAAGGAAAACGTCTCACAGTTACATACTAGTCAGCCTCACAACAGTGGTGGGGAAATTAATGGAGTCCCTGCTGAACAGAGGTTGATGGGGTACCTGGAGACAAATGGGCTACAGTACATCTGGCAGCATGACTTTACATTGGGGTGGTCATGTCAAACAAATCTCATAGGTTTCCTTGACTGCACAACTAGGGCCGTGGATCAAGGGATAGCAGCAGATGTGGCCTATCAGGACTTCAGTAAGGCCTTTGACACTGTACCACACAGGACTGTGACAAAGAAACTTAGCAGCCTGGGGGTTGGGGGAAGGTGGTAAGCTGGGTAACAAATTGATTGAAAGATAGGGGGAGGGGTTAAACGGGGCAGGGACCCACAGGAACTCAGTTCCATCACCTTTTAAAAAATGTAATGACAGTTTCACCACCTCTGGCAGCTTTCTCCATTGACTACTATAGGAGATTTCCACAACTTAGAAACAACAGTTCCACCACTTAGAAATCTAGATGTGAGAGTTCCCCCAACTGAACATTTCCAATTTAACTACTGGATATGAGGTAGAGGGTGGTGGTAAAAGGCAATCTTGTAGAATGAGAGTGACCTGTGGAGTACCACACGGATCGGTATAAGGTCAAGTCCTCTTTAATGTCTTCATAAGTAACATTACTGAGGAACTGGAGGGGAGGGTGTGTCTCTTTGTGGATGACACACACACAATATAAAGCAGGAGGGATACCCATGAGGGGGTGGAGAAAATGCAAAGACATCTGTGGAAACATGAAGAGTGATCGAGGGTGTAACAACTGGGTTTCAATGCCAAAAAGTGCAAAGTCATTCACCTCAGGTGGGGAAACCTGGGGGCTGTGTATAAGACGGTGGGTACTTGAAGTTACCAAGCAAATAAAGCGACATTGGGATGATCATATCTAATTGATCTCAATATGGCAGAGCACTGCGACAAGCCAGAAGAAAGGTTATTCTGATGTGGTTGTGTATAGGGATGTGGATGTCAAGCAGGAGAAGGGAGGTGATGTTGTCTTTGTATTGTGAAACCCCACCTGGAGTACTGTGTCCAGTTCTGGAGGCAGCACCTCTACAAGAACATCAACAGGGCAGAAGTAGTCCAGAGGATGGCTGCCAAAATGGTGGTGGGGTTGCATGAGAAATCATGTGAGGAGAGGCTGTGGGAGCTCAGCATGTCCTCCCTGATTAAAGGAAAGTGATAGGGGACAGGATTGAGACCTATAAGTACCTCACAGGGGTAACAAGGTGGAGAAGGAGAATTTCTTTCACAGGAGGAGGAGCACCAAAACACAAAGGCATGCTGTGAAGCTTGGTGGGAAGTTTAAGAGAGATATGATGAAATACAGATGAGTCAGCCATGAAGAAGTGCAGTAACTTGCAATAACGATGTCACCAAATCCTGCATGACAAAAGGGCTTAATTGCCATTGACTTACAATGGCCCCTGCAATAAACTGCAATATTTTGTGATATCCTGCAGCATTTCAGTGTTCATCCTGGCTTGACACATCTGTACTTCTACACAGAAAGGATGGGGGACATCTGAAACAGCCTGCCAGAAGAGGTGGCATGGTAGAAGACAGTGGAAGCTTCAAACCTGTGTGGGATAGGCACATGGGTAGAATAAATAGAGGTAAGGGAGGAGGGAGGGACACCTGTGACCAAACAGGGTCCAGAGTGCAGTAATAGACAGGGAAAATAGGACAGACAAGATGGGTCTCCCAGTACTTTTCAGCTGACACATTTTGTGTTTCTACGTTTCTGCAGCTTAGTTATTGCAGGAAGCAAGACAATTCAATTAATTAAATAGAAATCAATGCAAAGTGAGCCACAAAAGCGGAGCATTGGTGTGAGGGGGGCATCATACAGGAATATGTGCTCTGGCACTATTTCATTCATTACACATTTTCAACACTTTACAACCATGTTATACATTATTTTCAGTAGATTTACATTTCACATTTTCAACACATTTTAGTCATGTTTCACCTTTTTTTTTCAGCAGTTTCACATTCCACATTTTCAACACATTCGGGGATTAAATTGGGCAGAAAAACACAGACCCTCTTTTCCACCTCCTCTGACACTTTTCTCCATTGAATACTAAAGAGAATTTCATCTCCTAGGGATGACAGTTCTATCTCCTATAAACTTAGAGGTTAGTTTCACTTCCTAAACAATTCCAGTTTAACCACTAGTCAGATCCGTTCACTTTTCACATTTTCAAGGTATGTGTTGCCATAATGGCAACTGGCAGCTGCCACACTACTCTTGGAGGCTGGAAGGATTTTGTACTGCACCTCAGATATCTGAAGCAGAGAAGACTCCTTGCATGCATATCTCTCTTTGACCAAACACTGGTGTGTGCAAAAACCTGGGTCTCCTGCTTTGGCCATACCTTAAATCTAGCGGTCACATCTATGCTATGTCAAAGTACCAAGGCTAGCAAGACTGTCTCCACAGCACACTCTGCCTGCTTTATTCTGTAAAGGTGACTAACCAACTAAGAGAACTGCAATAAAGTCTTGTGTCTCAGCATTAAGTGGTACCAGATGTGAATATCACTGGGAAGTCATCCTAGCTAATGCTCTCTAGACTTCTAGAATTTAAGTGAACACATTATCATCATCATCATCATCAATCTTTATTTATAAAAGGCGACTTTTCAAAACTAAGGCACCTGTACATAACATAATAAAACAAATCAATAAATAATTAAAACCATAAATAAAATTCCACGGCAGCCACATTAAAAATCATTGTATGCACAGCTAAAAGGAAATGTTTTTAATGCTTCCTTAAAGCTTTGGACGGTCGGGCAGTCTTGTACCTGACGAGGTAGAAAATTCCACAGGGTTGGGGCCATAAAACTAAAAGATCTGGCCCCAGATGTCTTTAAACGAACCCTTGAAATCTCTAGCAATCCCTTGTCAGTGGATTGGAGTGAGCGGGAGGGACAGTAGGAATGAAGGAGATCTTTCAGGTAACCAGGTCCCTGATTGTGTAGGGCCTTATAGGTCAGCAAACCAATCTTGAAGGTGATCCGCCAGCATGTTGGCAGCCAGAGCAGCCTGAGGAGCACAGACATTATATGACTGGTCCTAGAAGAACCAGTCAATAGCCTGGCTGCCACATTCTGCACTAGCTGCAAGCGGCGGATATCAACCCCCGGTAACCCAAGGTAAAGGGAGTTGCAGTAGTCAAGGCGGGAGGTAACGAAGGCATGGATCAGTGTTGGAAGATCATCGGAAGGAACCAGGTGCTTCACCCCGGCGATATTCCTCAGATGGTAAAAGGATGCTTTGACAACTGCCGACACCTGAGATTTAGGTGTCAAACAGTCATCAAACACAATGCCCAGGTTCCACACCTGTCTGAGGTAGTTAGCTGAACACCCCCAAGCCTTAAACCTGAAGGTGATCCAGCCAACAAACCCGCCTCCCGGCAACCTGGGTCCACAACCAACTCCTCAGTTTTCTCAGGATTCAACTGCTACCAACTTACACTCATCCAATCCTGGATTTCAGTGAGACAGTTGTTAAAGACTGAAATGGCAGCATCTTGGCCGGGCACGAAGGACATGCACAACTGAGTATCATCTGCATAGCAGTGAAAATCCAAGCCATACCACCTAATAATCGCTCCCAATGGCAACATATACACCACAAGCAACATTGGCACCAAAATGGAGCCCTGTGGCACCCCGCAGGATAGGGACAATGATGTAGAGGAAAAAATCCCAGACACCACCCTCTGAGTCCTACCCTCGAGAAAAGATCGAACCCAACTGAGGACTGCACCAGACAGCCCACAGATAAGCAGCAGGTGCTCCAAAAGCACACCATGGCCCACGGTGTCAAATGCTGCAGAGAGATCAAGAAGGACCAAGATAGAACGAGTCCTTTGATCTCTCGCTGTTAGGAGGTCATTTAGGACCCGGACAAGAGCTGTCTCGGTACTATGTCTCTTCCTAAATCTGGACTGGAGAGAATCCTAGACATTGTGTCTGGTCAAATGATCATCCAGCTGCAATGCGACCACCTTCTTAGTAACCTTGCCCACAAAGGGCAGGTTAGAGACAGACCTGTAGTTAGCCAGACAATCCAGGTCCAAGGAGGGCTTCTTAAGAAGGGGCTGAACCACAGCATCCTTCAGGGGATTAGGAAAAATCTCCCTTTCCAAGGACATCCAGACTATCTCAGCAAGGACCGGACCAACTTTATCCACACAGCCCACTAGGAGACGTGTGGGGCCTGGATCCAAACCACGGGTTGTCGGACACAATAACTGGATGACCATCACAATGTCATTGATTGTGGGAAGTCTGAAGTCAAACCACACAAACTGGGTGTCCGACATCTCCTGCCGACCATCACAGCTCCCATTAGGGAGGGTTGAGCAAATATCAAACCTGATTGTGGCAATCTTATCTGAAAAGAATTGAGCAAACTCCTCACACCATTCTTTGAGAAAAAGCACTTCCAGGCTGAAGACAGCTTGGATTGCATAATCTGTCCACAGTCCAGAAAAGCTGAGCTGGTTGATTCTGTGCAGCAGCAATCTCTCTGGACAGAAATTCTGCCTTCTTATGAGAGATTGCTGATTGATAGACCACATAATGGTCCATCAAACCAAGTTTGTCACAATCCAAGCCCGACCTCTGCCAGCACCTCTCTAGCCTTCGTCCAACTCTCCTCAGTTCTCTCAGAGTCTCATCAAACCAAGGAGACCCGGGGCGAAGAGTGAGAAGATGAACAAGAACAGGAGCAATGGAATCCAGGGCACCTACTACCACCTTATTATAGGCAATAATGACATGACAATGGAGTGCCACACTGGGGTACTCTTTGGCCACCATAAGTGGTCAATAAAATGATGCAGTGGTGAAAGCACATGGTCTTGGGCCATTTGAGAGAAGCACCCATAATCTAAGTGAGTCCACTACAGTTGTTGTTCCCTTTCTAAATCCCTGCTAGAAATGGTCCTTTATTCACACTTTTGTGTGATAATTTTCAGTGTGTCTTTCTAGGCCAAAAACTTGTAAAATAAATAAAGGGAACTCAGTCCTTGGACAGACAGATGACTTGGTGATACCTTGTTCTGCGTGCCAGATTCTGCATTTTTTGTATATCTGACACAGGCACCATCAATCTGATTTTTAAGTTCTCTCTCTTGGTTCCCTTGCAGTGTATTGTTTGTATTTGTTTTTTATTTCAATGTGCTGCAGTGTTTCCCTGTCCAAGCCCTGTTTTTTGTTTTTCATGCTATTTATCATTGGAGCATTGGTTAATCATAATATACAGGAATGTGCACAGTGACAATGAACAGTGTGACAGGCCAGGTGACTCCATGTGAAAAAGGCATTTTAGTGGCAATAATATAATAGTACCTAGTGGCTGTCAAGTCACAGGATCAGGTGGGCAGCATATGAAAAGGCTACTTGGATACGAGTTAAAAAGTATGAGACACAATGAATGAAGAAGCATAACTCCAGTGTAAATAAGACAAGCCAGGTTTGCAAGATACCATTGTAAATAAGACAAGCTAGGTTTGCAAATCCTCTTTAATCTGCCATAAATGATAAAGATCTCATTAGGTGTAGTAGTGTAGAGAGGATACTCAATCAGCAGCTGCAATTTGCAGAAAGCCAAAAGATACATACCTTTTCCAGTATCAAGTTGTTACTCTTTTTTCAATAATATCACGCAACACATATTCATCCCATTTCACTGATAGGGCTTGTATAAGGGAATGTTTAACTGTTTTAACCACTTTGATATTCCCTTCTTGCTTGCAATTATTTATCATGAAAATAAAAAAAGCTACCTGCTTTTGTGGTTCTTTCTACATCTTTTCATTTCATATTCAAGGAGTGCCCAAGGGCAAGGCTTCACAGAACATTTTTATAAAGCACAATGTTGGTCTCCTTGCAGAGGTCCAAAACACACACTAAGGCTAGATTTTCAAAGGTGGGAAAAAGTGGGGTGCAAAGGTTTGCACTGCAGTTGCACCTGTGCCTGACCCAGAGGCAGTTATATTAAGACAGATAGCAGACCAGCGCTATCTAACTGAATAGTGACTCATGTTGGTACAGTGCTAAGTCAGTTTGTGTGGCCCTGACATGAACACAAGCTGTATCCAGCTCATAGGGAATTGAGCGTCGGGAATGGATGACACCAGGAGCCATGATGCGATATTCAACCGCATCATGTAAACAGCACATTAGGCATGCAATGCACTAAGGGGCCATTTGCATGCCCATAATGAGTCCATTTGTATGGGAAGTGGCAGCCAGGTTGTGCCTGTCTTGGTGTCATCCTGGTGGTTAGTGGCACCCCCTACCCCTACAACACCCAACTAGGTTAGTTACCTGGTTTCCCTAGTATCTCATGGCACCCCCAGCCATTGAGTCCCCTGTCCTAGTGAGGTATACTGATTCCCTGGTATCCAGTGGCACCCCTGATCCTCCAACCCAATAGGTGAAAGAGAGTCTTTGATGTCTAGTGGCACCTCCCCCATGCTTCAAGCCCCTGTCATGGTTAGTTATAAGGATTCTGTGGTGTCAAGTGGCACACCCCATCCTCCAAGCCCCTGTTCCACTTACTGATAGGATTTCCTGATGTCTAGTGGCACCCCCACCATCTGAGCCCATGTCCCAGTTACTGATAGGATTTATTGGTGTCTTGTGGCCCCCACCCTCTGCACCCCCATTCCAGTGAGGTACACTGATTCCCTGGGGTCCAGTAGCATCCCAACCTCTGAGCACCCATTCTGGCTCATTTACAGGAGTCTCTGGTGTATAGCGATACCCCCTCACCAAGCACCCATCCTGTATTATATTTACTTCACATTGTACCGCTAATAATCCTGGCATCCAGAAGTACCCATTCCCCTACTACTAACTGCTGATTTGACACACAGACCAGTGAACATTGGCAGGCCAGTGGCCCCCATCTGCCCTGACTGCACCCAGACCACCACCCAGCCAACACTCAATGTACCAACAAGTGGAGGACACGTGGCAACAACCAATGCACTTGCTGGCATGGGTGGTGTTGGATGGGTGGTAGTCTTCCTGCAGGCAGGACAAGTGGGGTCTGCTGGTCCTCCAATGTTCACCAGTCTGTTTGTTGACCAGCAGCTGGGGGTGGTGGCATGGGTACCACTGGACACAAGGGTTATTAACAGTACCACAGGATGGAATATTGGGTGGAGAAGGTGTCACTAGCAGGTAATGCTAGGATATATTATACAGGGCAGGTGCTTGGTGGGGTTGCCACTGTACACCAGGAAATCCAGGAAATGGTCCGGTATGGGTGCTCAGAAGGCGTGGGTTGCCACTGAACACCAGAAAATCCTATTAGTAACTGGTACAGGGGTTCAGACTGTGGAGGGTGCACTGGACACTAGGGAATCCTTATAACTAGCCGTGACAGTAGTTTAGAGGGTGCGGGTACCACTAGACCCCAGGGAATCATATCAGTAAGTGGGACGGGGCTCAGAGGCTGGGCGGTGCCACTAGTTGCTGTTGAGGGTAGTATTTTTTTTTTAATTGTTGGAATATTGTATATAAATGTTTAACATTATGTTGTTTTGTATTTATTATGATTGTTGTATGAAGTTTTAATATGTTCAGTGCCCAGAGCCTCTGAGATGGGCGTCTCTTAAATAAAACTTGCCTTGCCTTGCCCTAGACACCCAAGAATCCTTATAACTAACCAAGATGGGGGATCTGAGGGTGGGAGTGTGACTAGGCACCAGGGAATCTTTATAACTAAGCAGGACAGGAAACATGGGTGGGGGTGCCACTAGACACCAGGGAATCCTTATACATAACTGAGATGGGGAACAAGAGTGGGGATGCCATTTGACACCAGTGTGCTGTCTGACAAATGGGACAGGAGAACAGGGGGTTGGTGGCTGCAGTACTGCTGTACGACCATCTGTGGAATGAGAATGCAGTCTTTGCACCCAGTTAATTCAGGGTTTTAGAGGCAGTAAATAGCACCAATTCAAGTCCAATTACCACTGACACAAACCTCTGAAATTGCCACTGGGCAGGTATATCGGGGGGAACCCCTCATTTGCTTTTATGCAGTGTTATTTTAGTGTCTGAGCACTAATGGATTCAGCTTGTGTTATAGGGGTCTCTGAATATAGACCCCACACCAAAATCCACATGCAAACCCCATTACCATAGGCAAACACCTATCAGCACCTGCACTAACTTTTCAATATCTGGCCCTAGGAGACCAACATAGCTCTATTAAAATGTTTTGGTTGTGTGACTGGACAACCCGATGAGTTAAGTTCAGGAGTGGAGCTTGTTCACAATATCAGTGGACAGACATGAAAGAAAAGAACTCCCTGCTCTCTCAATGACAGCTCATAGAGCCCAACAAGAGTATATCACATTTCCTGTCTGTTTATAGTGCAGGGCATATCTGTGGCAGACTTGAGGGTACACCTCTGTCTGCTTACAGAGCATATCCCATCTCTGACAGAGAGCATGGAGGGAAACTAATAGATTAAAAAAAAAACTGTTCTGATTTCTTAAAAACAGCCAGGCCCATAGTGCTATAGTACTGTGGGTCAGTACTGCTAACTAAGAACCATTACCTGAATGGACCCTGGTCACTTAGGTGCCAGCCAGAGGAAGGAGGGAGGATTGAGCATCCCATGGATGTCTCTCCTCTTGGGAAATGGGTGTACAATAAATGTCCCTCTCTGGCACTGCTTCCTAGCATTAGCTGGGTGGTAGAAAACTGGATGTGTGAAAAAAGAAAATTAAATGAAAGGATTTTATAACAGCAAGAAAAACAAACAGTCCTATTTCTTTGTGAGATAAATAATTACAAACAAGAAAGGGATAACAAGATGATAAAAAACTGTAAAAACACAATCCCCTAAACAATCCCTGTTGGATGAATATTGGGGCTATGTGGGTATTTAAATAAAATAAAAAAGATTTTGAGAATATTGTTTTTGTAGGGTTTATGGCAGATATTTTCCACAGAAAAATGATGCCACTGACTATGTGCTCTTATATTGCTCTTGATGTAAGGACATGCTGAGCAATGCCCACTCACTCCCATGAGTGCTGCCACCAGTACCAGGTAATACTTCTACTGAAAAAGGATTTCCATTCCACTTACTGGGATCTTGGCCAGAATCCCACAAAATGTATAGCAGAAGCCCTTGTACAAAAGAAGTAAAAGGTGAGCAACGGGGTGCGGTCAAAAAACAGGAGAACTTATATGCCTCTAAATATTTTCCTACAGCTATGCTTTAGTGTAGAAGTTCTAAGGTTTTGGTGCAATTAATTATTAAAGCTGATATCAACAAACATGAGCTTTGTTAGCAAAGATATTAAAGTCATCATGGAAACATTGAATTAAGTTACCGATGACCCTCTTTTTAAAGAGCTGGATACAGCACTAAAAACTAAAATGGTCAATTATGAAAACAAATTGATGCAACGGAAGCAAAATAAATTGATGCGTGATAAGGAAGATTACAATAATGGACATTTGTTTTTAGCTGGCCATGAGAAGAATGAGAAAGGAGTCAGTATAGAAGTAGATCAAGATCCCAGAGGAGAAAACCTAATCAGAAATGTAAGAGAAGTCAGACCCCCATTCAGTTTATTTTAGAGTGGAGAGCACTGAGAATCAAATTGATAATAACTGCCCTGAGAATGATAAATATGCGGTCCCAAGCAGGTTTTTTAGAAAAAAGGCAAAATGTTCATGAAAAAAAAATTGCAAGCATCACAAAAAAAACAAGGAGGGGCACATGAGATAAAGGGAAGTGAAGCAAATCTAAGGTGTTCAGAGAGAAAAACAGCAATGAAAAATTGTAAGTAATTAGTATCTCGATTAAAATATTAAGCACGCTGCAAATCCAAGTTTTGGAAAAGGGGATTACTTTTGTGCCAACTCCATCTTTTAATGCTTTTGAGATTAATGTAAACTTATTTAAGTTTTTCAGAAAAATCAAATGATGGGACTTTTATTCGAATGAAGATTGGTTACTTGAAAAAGGCACTAGAACTTTAGTACCCAATTTTGATTAGACAGATTCTCAGGGATGTAGAACTCTTAAAAATCTAAATGATTTATTCATTGAAATTCATGGTAATAATGATTTTGAGGTATCTTCTAGTCCATCTTATAATGATCTAAGTGAGCTTGGTCTTCTTGCTGTTAATGATGTGTGTGGCTCATAGGAGGTAACGTGGAAAATATGTGGGACCAAAGGAAGACATTGTTCAAGCCCAAATCTACTTTTGCCCTAGACCCAATATTTTGATGTTTGAGAAAACAGATACAGGGGAAGTTAATAAAATTTTACAGATGATGGGCAAACACAAACACTTGGGGAATGTAAGCATGCATTACCAGGCAGCTTTGAAATGAATTCAAAAATGGGATGCCATAGAAATAAAACCCACTGACAAGGGTGGTCATATTGTGCTTATGAACAAAACAAAGTATGTGGATATGGTGAATAAAATTCTATGTGATGCCAAGAGGCATATGAAGTTACCCGGTAATCAAATTTATAGATTTTAGATCTGATCTACAAGAACTTTTGACGGGTGCAAAATTATTGGAAGAAATTACAGAAAAAGAGTTTGAACACCTCTAGCCCAATAGCCCAGTTACTCTAGTGTTGTATGCTTTACCAAAGATTTATAAAAATGTTATAGATCCACCTGGATGTCCCAATGTGTCTGGGGTGGGATCATTGACTGATAATTGTTCAGTATTTGTTGCTTTTTTTCTTAAAATTGAAGTTAGCAAATTATGATCCTATCTCAGAGACATTGGTGACTTACTATTAAAACTGTAGGACTTTGTATGGCAGCATAATTTCATGTGGATCATGACTGATACTGAACAGCTTTATTCTTCAGTAATGATGGCCTGAATGCAAGTAAATATTTTTTGGACAGAAGTACAACACTGAATCCAGCAAGATTTATTATTGAGACTATTTGCTTCATTTTAACACAAAAAGTTATTGAATGTAATTCTGATTTTTATATAAAGATTTTAGGGACAGTCATGGGAACATGTATGGCCCCAACTTATGCAGACTTGACACTGGGACTATGGGAAGTTGAAAGTATATTCTCCGAGACCTTCCCTTTTGCAGATGATGACATTCTATGGTATTGTTTAATTGATGATATCATCTGTGTCTGGGGTGGTGGTGAGGAACAGATTCCACTGTCTATTGATTGGTTAAATCAAAACCTTTGGGCTTGAAAATTACATTCCAGTTATATAACAGTGTTATTTCCTTCCTGGATGTTATACTGGAGACATCAAGATATGGTTACCACCAAAACTTTTAGGAAACCAACTGCTTATAACTCATAGCTTCATGTTGGCAAAGCACATCATTATGCTCGAAAAAGGTCTATTCCATTCAGTCAAATGTTGAGACTGAGGAGAAATTGCAGTAGTAAGGATGAGTTTTATAAACAATCAGATAATTTAATAGAGAATTTTTTGAAGAGGAGATATGATGTGCAGATATTACAGGAAGCTAAACTGAGAGCAGGAGAAAAGGAATGAAAGGAGCTACTGACCCCTAAAACTGACATACAGGGTACTGAGGGTCCGGTTACATTTAGCATTGAATTTAATCATCTATCTGGGGCCAGTGGAAGTATCATATGCAGGTACTGGCCAATTCTGGTTAATAATTCACAATTTGCTCACAGAGTACGGGAAATGCGACAGGTCACTTTTCAAGGGCCCTCAGTGTTAAATATAGAATTATTCATAGCAGATTTTAAACACAAAAAGTGGATCATGGATCAATGTGGTTTCCATTTCAGCCAAATAGCTTCAGAAAATGTAGGTGGTGTAATATATGTTGGTATGCCTTTGAGGGCAGTCATTTTGTTCATCCACAGGCATTAATAAAAATATGAAATCAGGGAATTTATAACCTGTGACACAAGCAATGTTGTTTATTATGTCACATGTTCCTGCAATTTTGTATATGTTGATAGAGGCACCAGAGTACAGGGCAGCCAAGGGAATCCACACCTGGAGCACACTTACATATGTTGATAGAACAAGTCATTTGGTTAAAGAGGAGATTGCAGGAATATATGAGGAATAAAACGGATATAAATAAAGCTTTCCCAATAGGTTCACATTTCAAAGAGCAACAAAATAATGATCATGTGGGGCTGAGGTATATGGGGCTGGAGTGAGTTTGGAATTCCACTGGAAGAAGTGGTGACAATTTTAAGGGTCTATTGCAGAAAGAATCATTATGCATTTACCTTGTGGAATCCTTTATACTTGGTATTTTAAATGGTTTGAGACAGAAGAAAGCTGATATTCCGTCAAGTCTGTCTCCTGCATTAGCTGGTCAATTGTGCCCCATGCTGTTGAAAGTGTCTACCCAACTTGTTTTTGAAAATTGTTAGGGTTTGACTTTGAATTAAGAGTTGTGGTAATCCATTCCAGAGTCTTCTTGCCCTCTGTCTAAATTAATTTATTCTATCATTCATTTTTATATTTGCTAATTTGATTTGTAAATTGCATGACCATAAAGCAAAATTTCTGGGGCCAGATATTCAAAACATAGCCCTGGGACACAATCAGCACTGTATGGCATGCAAAATTAGCCCAGAACCATTTTTCACACTATATTCAAAGGAATAACCCCAGGGATAAATCAGTTGAATATAGCATGCAAATGAAGTTTTGCAAACAGGGCTGAAAGTGCAGTGCAAAAATATCCCAGTAAATAAGACAGCTCTGAATATAGAAACTGGGAAGGCATAACAGCAACAGCAGCCCACTGCACACAGAGGTGGAGTAAGGCAAAGTTGCAGGAGGTGGCCAATGTTGGTGATAGCAATGAAGTGGTGCACAACAACTGCAATCAACACTGCAGGCCAAACACAGCACAACTGTGCTATGGTTTTGACAGGTTTTTCAGGGGCTAACTCATTTGCCAGGCACTAACATGTTTGCTCAGTGCTAAATGTTTTATATTCAAAGCTCTTATGCAAATGAGTCTACTTAGGCAATCTGTGTGCAAACAGCCACATTAGCATCTCATTATGGCCTGCTTTGCATGCATTACCATGTAGATTGCACAGTGCTATTGCATGGTGTACACAGCTTCACCTGTATGTCAGACTGGAACTATGGGTCAGTAGCTGCATGCTGGGTGCACTCACAGCTCCATCATGTCAGACGTGATGAACAGTGCAGTAGCTGCAGGCTGGGTTTGGACACAGAAGCACAGACTATTGTAGCCCAGGGGACTAGCACCACAGGAACAGGTGGTTGAACTGCATGCCATAGACATAGTGTTATTCCTGCTACAGTGTGAATCAAATGATACTGTACCATAGTAGCAGGTATTGTGAGGGACACAGTAATATCTATGGTGTGTCAGGCAACAATGACTGCTTCTATCTTCACAGTGACATGCAGAGCTGGCAGGTGTGTTCTGACAGTGGACACCACAGTCATACTGTCCTGTGAGCCACATACACTGTGCCAGTGGCATGGGATTCCCTCACTAACATACACATGGTTGGACATGAGTGATAGGGAGCCTGGACAGGTGTGTGGTGTATGCCCCATGGGAGGCAGACACATACCATCACACAGGCACACTGATGGAGGGGCATTCCCATCACTGGCACATGTGCACTGTATGGACAGCCCAGCCATGTGGCAGCACCTGTTATGTGGTGCAGCCTGGCCACCTATACACCCTCCCATCATTAGCCTCCATTCCCCCAGTGCTGCATGGGTGTGCTGGATTGTGGTGGTGTACCCCTATGGGGGAACTGGACCTGTGTGCTGCATGAACACAGTGACATGGTCTCCACTGGGCACTGGGGCTCCCAGGAATGCCTGGCAGAGTTGGGACCAGTGCCAGATGATGGCAATGTTTGCACTGCCATCTGTGTGTAGCATGTCTCTTCCGTGGCATATGGAGTGGCCCAGGGTGGCCGTCTGCCCTCCCTGCCTCCTCAATGGCTGCAGTCATCAGGTGCACCATGATCTTGTTGTTGCTTATGGCCTTGTTGCCTGATGCTGCTGGGTCCACGCCCCCCCTATCCTTGTTTTGGCCAGAGTTAAGGTCACCTTTTTCTGGGTTATAATTTGCACCTCGCAAAGTGTCATGCAAAGTCACGCAAACACACTTTGTGTGGTGCTAACATGCTGAATATAGCATAGTGCCTGTATTCATGTACACGCCCCTTCTCTTTGCATGGTGTATGCATTATAATTTTGCCCAGCGCTAATGCAATTTGACTGCACTATTTGGTCTTTTGAATATAGGGGACCAGCGCAAACCAGGCACAAACACGGTGCAAATGGTTTGTGCCCAGCCAAAGTTTTGAATATCTGGCCCCAGTTGAACAAAACTGATGAAAATACTGATGAAAACTTGGTTGTTGATGAACAATGCAGGCAGAAACAAAAGAAAAACAAATAACTGGTTCAAGCTATATTAAAGGGAGTGCTCCTTTTATTATTTCAAAAAAGCATTGAATACACAGTATTAGCATTTGAAAGATGTCACAAAGGAGGAAAAACAGTACTGGAAAGGAAAAAAAAACTGAAGTATAAAGACACAAAATAATTGGGAGGAAAATCAAAGAAAAGGAAATAGTATGCATCACACCATTCAAACTATATTTTACCTTAGAAAGAAAGGGTCACAAATCACCCTGATATTTTTATTTTTCAGGGATCTACAATGAGAATATCATGCTATTCTCACACTAGGTGGATACAAAAGCAAATATTCTCACAGTAGGCCCATTACAATAGAAGCCTGACACCATTTAATTCTGGAACTTGTTTACTGATAATTTGGCAAACAACCCCAGCACTCAACACCCCTAACAAAAAAAACCTAATTAGTATTGCAAAAATGTGGCCTTTCATTTTGATGCAAAAATAGCATCATAAAAGTTAAAATGCCAACATACAGGCTCTGAAAGAAAATGATGTTTCTTGGAATCATGCCTGTACTGGGCTATTGGTAGTTGTAGTGAAACTTTTTACCCCTGGCAGTGCCAACTTTCCCTTGACTGGTTTGTTTTTTGATTTAATTTGACTACTGATAATGTTCTGCTTAAATCCCTTGAAAGCATCACAGCTAACAGTTTACCAGAAAAATCTATGCCATTGCATAAATCAAATATGACATGGGCCTTAAAAATATTCATGATAATGTACTCCTTGACTGTGACCCCTTTAACATTAGCCAGACTAAGCATGTTCCTGTCAAACCACTGTCTAATCATTTTACACATTATTCTGTGATATTACTTTTATCAGACTAACTGAAGAATTTTTACACAAGCTTCCAAGTGATCCATTAATAGCTAACTCCATATCTTATTCACCATGTATCACTGTAGGCTGGCTGTATAGCCTTGAGGTTAGAGTAATGCGCTGCGAATGAGCCTGGTACATTCAGCAGACCTGGGATTGATTCCCACAACCTCCACTTGCATACTGTGTGACTCTTAGCAAGTCACTTAAGCTCTCCAGTACCCCCAGGTCACACCTGAAAACAGGCACTTGTGCCTAGTGGGCCTTACCTGGTTACCAAAGTCTAAAATAAAAATGTGGAGCTCTCTGCTATTTCTATAAAGACCATTCTTGATGCCAAAATGTTGTCAGTGATTAGCTCCCTTTATTGTACAGTATAGTTATCCCACATAGCCCAGATAAAATGCAACAACTCATTTATAGATGGGTCCTGCTTCTACTCAACTTTCCTTAGGAGACCGAAACAAATAAAGTTTTAGTGAGTTGCTCAAGGCCACATGGATTATTGGCTATGTGGAATGAAAATATGGAGATAGTGTGATCTAGAGATTAGAGTATTGCTTGGGGACCAGGAGACTGCAGGTTCAAACCCTTCTAGAGGTAATT
Source organism: Neoceratodus forsteri (assembly GCA_016271365.2). Lineage (NCBI taxonomy): Eukaryota > Metazoa > Chordata > Ceratodontiformes > Ceratodontidae > Neoceratodus > Neoceratodus forsteri. The sequence goes on along the minus strand of CM028135.1, from coordinate 555,582,282 downwards.
TACTCACTGTGCTCCAGTCCTCCCAGCTGCAGAAATAGGTTGAAGTCCTGGACCACACTGTAAACAAGAAGATGCATTTTTGCTGAGCTATCCTTGGTAAATTAATTGTAAAATGAATAAAAGAGATGCTGTCCTGGTACACAGTGCTCTAACTACCAAAGTACAATGCCTACTTTCTCCCACTGTGGGAATGTCAGTTGGAAGGGGCAGGTATCACATACTGCTCCCAGCCAGCCCTTCCCCAGGAATGGGAACTACTTTTTTATATTTGAAATATTTATGTATTTATTTATTACACACAAGGGGCCCAATATTCAAAACTTTGCTGGGGGGTGAAAATAGCATTGTCCGGCGTGTAAATTTATCCCACAGCCAATAGAACACAATGTTCTAAGCATAGCCCAAGGGCAAACAGTGCTGAATATAGTGGGCAAATAAAGGTGGGCAAGCAGGGCTGTGAGTGCAGTACAAAAATAGCCCAACAAAGAAGACAGCTCTTAATATAGCAATTGGGCAGTGCAAACTGCATTAGCAGCCCAGTGCACACAGTGGTGGAGTAAGGCAAAGGTGAACTATGTGGCCAATGTGAGTGCTAGCAAAGAAGTAGTGCACAACAACTACAAACAACATTACAGGCCAAATACTGCAGAACTGTGCTATGGTTCTGACAGGTTTGCCCAGCACTAACATGTTTGCCCAGGGCAAACACATTAGCCTGGGGCAAAAGTTTGCTATATTCAAAACTGATATGCAAATGAGCCTACTTAGGCAGTCTGAGGGCAAACAGCCAATTAGCATGTCACTATGGCCTGATTTGCATGCATTTCCATTTGTGGATTGCCCGAGTTATTTTAATTTGCACACAGCTCCACCTGTAGGTCAGGCTGGAACAACAGGTCAGTTGCTAAAGGCTGGGTTTGCATGCAGCACCACCTGTATGTCAGACTAGAACTACAGAATGGTAGCCATGGGTTAGGTCTATACACAACAGCACAAACTTTTGTGCCCCAGGGACTAGCACCCCAGGAATGGGTGGTAGTGCTGCATGCCATAAACATATTGTTGTGTCTGCTAAGGTGTGTATCAGATGTTACAGTACCATAGTAGCTGTTATTGTGAGGGACACAGCAATGCTTATGGTATGTCAGGCATCACTGACTGCTGCTATCCACACAGTGACAGGCTCAGCTGGCAGGTGTGTTCTGACAGTGGACAGCACTGTCATACTGTCCTGTGACCCACATACGCTGTGCCAATTGAATGTGAGTGTGTCAGTAACATACACATGGCTGTGTGTGATGGGATGTATGTACAGGTGTGCAGTAGGTGCCCTGTGGTGGGGGGCAGACACATACCATCATACAGGCACATTGATGTCAGGGGCATACCAATCACTGGGACATGCGCACTGTGTGGATGGCCCCAGCCGTGTGGCAGAACCTACCATATGGTACATCCTGGGCACCTGCACATCCTCCCCTCAACATCCTTCATTGACTCAGTGCTGCATATGTGTACCGGATTGTGTTGGTATACCCATATGGGGGGGGGGGACTGGTGGTGTGTGCTGCATGGCCGCACTGACAAGGTGTTCACTGGGTGCTGGGGCACAGTCAAATGCCTGGCAGAGTTGGGACTGGTGCAAGATGATGGAGATGTGGTCAGTGCCATCTGAGTACAACATGTCTCTTCCATGGCATTTGGAGTGGCCCAGAGTGGCCATCCTCCTTCTCTGCCTCCTCATTGGCTGCAGTCATCTGGTGCACCATGCAGCTGTTGTTGCATGCAGTCTTGTTGCCTGTTGCTGCTGTGTCCATGCCCCCTATCCTTATTTTGCCAAGAGTTAAGATTACCTTTTTCTGGGCGGTAATTTGTGACACGCTGAGTGTTGTGCAAAGTCAAGCAAACACACTTTGCATTGTGCTAACATGCTGAATATAGCACAGCACTTATATTCATGTACATGCTTCCTCTCTTTGCCCAGTGCATACATTATAATTTTGCAATGCACTACTCTAGTTTGCCCATGCTAGTTGGTCTTTTGAACATAGGGGGACTCACACAAACAGGATGTAAACCCATCACAAACAGCTTGTGCCCGGTGCAGTTTTGAATATCTAGCCCCTGGTCTTTTATTCAGTGCTAATCTGTACTCTTAGCTCATTGTCATTCATTATCTTATACAATAATAATAAGTCCCCTCTAATCCACCTCCTTTCTAAACTGTATAATCCCAACTGTTCCAGTCTTTCATCATATGCCTTATGTTCTAAACCAGAGATAATTTTGTTACCCTATGCTGTACCTTTTGCATACTGTTTTTATCTCTATGTAAATAGGGGTTCCACAACTGAGAAAAATAGTCCATGTGCGGTCTTCTATATGATTTAGACAAAGAAATAATGCAATGTTCGTTCCTACTCACAATGGATTTTTTAACACAACTGAGTACTGGATTTGATGTTTGGACCAGTACAGTACAGTGGTCACTGAACTTCAGATCCTTCTTTATTAATACTACCAAGTCTTTCTCCAGTTCAACCTCCTTTATAATACTCGTGTGTATTCGATAATCATTTTGTAAATTATGTTTCCCTGGATGTTTTTTAACAAATTTGTTTGCATTAGACAACATTTTAGTTCAATTTTTTTAGGTGATTTTTTAATTTAATTCTACTTTCTGGGGTATTTACAGGGCCACCTAATTTTATATCATCTGCAAACTTTACAATCCAACTCTCTACTCCCTTATGCAGATCTCCTACAAATATAGAAAAGAGAGCCGGATCCAGCAATGACCCCTGTGGCACCCCACTAGTCACGACCCCCTTCCCCAACATAACTCCTATTCTAATTCTCTGCATCTTGCCACTCAGCCAGTTTTGCACCCAGATAGGGATTCTCAGGTCAAAATTACATTTTTGAAGTTTATTGACTAGTAATTCACCCTGGCTGAGGATTTCCTGGCAGCGAGGCAACCTGTAAGGAAAGGGTACATAACAACAGACCCCACCATCAGCTCTATGCCCCAGCCAGTAAGAACATATACATTTACCCCATCATGTCCCCCAGGAGGAAGTTCAGGGAGACCAGAATGTACAGGGGGTAGATACTATGACCCAGATGACATTTGCCATTATTGTTTGGAAAGGGGGCATATTATAAGGTACTGTCTTAAAAAGAAGAATGAGCCCACTCATTTAGCTCTCTTGAACTGGGTTAACTTTTCCACCAATGCTAAAATACAGGACAAGACAATGATGGGTCTAATAGACACAGGGAGTTGGCAGACCTTAGTACACCCTGAGCTTTTGGAAAAAAAACTCCAGTTACTGGAGTTATCTGTGTTCATGGTGATACTCATCATTACCCTACCTCTAGACTTACTCTATATATTGAGGGTAAAGAAGCCAATATGGTTGTGGGGATTGTGCCAAAGTTACCAGTGCCAATGGTGATTGGACAGAATTTCCCCTATTTTGATTAATTAATTACCCCTAAGGAACCCCTAACAGCGATAACAACCAGGGCCCAAAGTAAAAAAGCTGAAGAACTTGGGGACACTTTTACCTTTGAGGGGGAAGTGTTTGACATGCCTGGAAAGGAGCAAAGATCAAAAGGGGAGAAGAAAAAGGCACAGAAGAAATGGAGACGAAATAATGGACTGCCTAATGTTGCCATTGAAAATGTGTTCCAAAACTGTGATCTTTCTATAGAAAAGCATAATGATGTATCTGTAGCCTATTAGTTCCAACAGGTAGGTCAGAAAAAGTTACAATGTGCTCCTGAGTACAAATGTGTTACTAATATCTTATACAGGGTATGTGCCAATTCCCATACAGGTGAGCAGGTCAAGCAGCTGGTTGTCCCTGCAAAATTCAGAGAACAGTTATAATACCTGGGACATGATGTCCCTTGAGCAGGTCATGCAGGAAGGGATAGAACTCTTAACAGGTTGTTGCAAATATGTTTTTGGCCCAACTTACATGAACAGGTTGCTAACTATTGTTGAGCTTGCCCTGAATGCCAGAAAGTGGCCCAAATATCAAAAAAAGACATGGCGCCCCTGATGCCCTTACCTGTTTTATCCACACCTTTTGAGAGCATGGCCATGGATATTATAGTCCCTTTGCAGAAAAGTGCTAGAGGATACAAGTACATCTTGGTTATTTTTGATTATGTGACCAGCTATCCAGAATCCATACCTCTATGCACTGTCATCACTCTAAAGATAGCAGATGAGCTGGTGAAAGTATTCAGCAAGTTAGGGGTACCTAAACAGTTGATAACTGATCATGGCAGTAAATTCCAGGCAGCACTACTCGAAGAGATGTACCATTTGTTGTGGGTAGTAGCCATAAGAACTACACCCTACCAGCCACAAACTGAAGGTTTAGTCAAGCGTTTCAACCAGACATTGAAACACATGTTAAAGAAGTTTGTTCATGATGAGGGAGAGGATTGGGACAAATATCTTCCCATTTTGTTGTTTGCATATAGAGAAGACCCTCAGGCAGCCACAGGATACTCCCCTTTTGCCCTATTGTAAGGGAGAAACCCTCAAGGACCAATGGACATAGTAAACGAATATTGGGAAGAGGGAATCAATGCTGGGCCTACCACTATTACTGAGTATACGGTCCAGTTAAGGAAAAGGTTAGTGGAATACACCAGAAAGGCACATCAGAATTGTTCTTCCACTCAGACCAAACAGAAAACTTATTATGATCAGAACTGTAAACCTAAAGAGATACAGGAAGGGGATAAGGTGCTATTGTTACTCCCTACCATGGAAAACAAGCTTTTAATGAAATGTCAAGGGCCCTATATGATTTTAAGACAAACTGGACCAGTTACCTATGAATTGGAAACTCCAGACAAGTACCCAGGGAGGAAGGTATACCATGCAAACCTGTTAAAGAAATGGGTTGAGAGGAAAGAGACCCCAGTAGATTTACATATATTCTCCAAACAGGAGGAGTCAGAATTGAAAGTGGTCTACAGAAGGCTAGAGGAACAGGATCATTTACCTGATATCAAAATAAACCCTGCACTAGAACCACATCAGAGGGATGGTATCATACAGATAGTACAGACCTTTTCCTCTACATTTACTAGTGTCCCTGGGAAGGCAGTTGGTATACAACATCATATCAGGCTGACTCTGCTTCCATAAGGCAGACACCTTACAGCCCCTGAGAAGGTCAGACATGGGGTCAAACAGGAAATAGAGAAATTGAGGTAAATAGGCATTATTGAACCATCTACAGATGTCTGGTCCTCCCCTTTAGTACTGGTAGCAAAGAATGAAGGTGGCATGAGGCTGTGTCTAGACTTTAGGAAGGTAAACCACGTCTCACATTTTGATGGCTATCCAATGCCCAGAATTGATGACGTCATAGATAAAATTGGTAACACCAGGTACATCACCACCATGGACTTAACAAAAGGGTATTGGCAGATTCCCTTAGCCCTTGACTCTAAAGAGAAAACAGTCTTTAGTACCCTATTAGGACTGTACCAATTCACCAGTATGCACTTTAGCCTACATGGAGCTCCAGAGACCTTCCAGAGGTTAATGGATAGAATTTTAATGCCACATACATCATACTGTGCTGCCTACTTTGGCAATGTTATTATTTACAACCCTGACTGGTCATTACACCTAAAACAGTTGACTGCTGTGTTACAAATCATTCAGAAAGCAGGTCTTACCATCAGTTCAGCTAAATGTGCTGTAGCCTTGACAGAGACACGATACTTAGGATTTCTTTTGGGTAATGGGAATGTATGATCACAAATAGAGAAAGTGGAGGCAGTGGCCCAAAGTCCCATCTCAAAAACAAAAAAATATGTTAGGTCTTTTTGGGCTTGGCGAGATACTACAGGAGGTTTATTCTAAACTTTCCCTCCATAGCCACAACCCTTACCAAACTAACTAAAAAGAGGTGCAGTAACACCGTTAGTGGAGCACTGAATGTGATGAAACCTTCAGGGCCATTAAAGCAGCCCTATGTGTATCCCTGGTTTTAAAATACACTGATTTTTATTTATTTATTTAATTTATTTATTTAATTTATTTTATTTATTTATTTTTTTAATGAAATCTCAGAATTACAACCATTGAGCCAGTGGCTCATTTACAAAGACTCCACATCATATAAGAGGGAGACAAGGACAATAACAAGGTTCAGTAAAACAATGTGATAATTGGTTACAGAGTACAACAGTGAGAGTAAAGAAAATACTAAACAAGTGCTACAAGGTTACAACAAATTGTAAGGTCACAGATCAAAATAACAAGTTCTAATGATTCAGAAATTACATTGTTACCAAATTTACATACAAAGAATGCAAAGAAATGGATGACCTTCTCATGAATAGCAGCAGAAACCAGGAGAGAGGTAGGGGAGGAATGGGGGAACAATAAGCGAGGTGAGGTGGTAAAAGCAACCCAAGGGAGGCATTGTCATGGAGAGGTCCTATGACCAAGCGATCAGAAGCATGGTGCAGATGGGACAGACTGAAGGACTGCATAGGGAGAGCCATGAGGAAAGGGGAGGAGAACTACCAAGAAGCAGGAGATGCAGAAAGAAAAGGAAGAAAATCAATGCCGGTGAACAAGGGGGTAGGAAGTAGGTGGAAAAAGAAAGAAGACTAGGAAAGCAGACAGAAGCCCAAACCAGGCTCTCCCCTTCAGCTGAGTGGCCCTGGCGCTGCTACCTGCTGGCAACCGGACCTCTGCATCCAGCCCGCCACCCGCTGACCAAGGAAAGCTGACACAAGCCCAAACCAGGCTCTCCACTTCAGCTGAGTGGCCCTGGCGCTGCTACCTGCTGGTGGCCAGACCTCTGCATCAAGCCCACCACCCCCTGACCAAGGAAAGCAGGTACATTTGGTCAGCTCCTAGCTTGGAGCTGTCAGGCTTCAATCCCCATAATTGGACTGGCTCCTGGGGACTGTGGTTGCTTCCCGACTGGATGCTGCAGATCCCCACTGAGAAAGGAAGTGCACAAGGTGCCTTTTTCAAAACACAGCTCGGCCACTGCCTTGCTGTACTGCTCTCTGGACAATTTTTTTTCGTCCACCCCCCACCCCCTCTTCCCTCCTTTATTAAGTACACTTCCCCAGTGATCCACGCCCCCCTGAGGCCTCACACTAGTCAATTACAGCAATTCCTTAAAGGGGCTCTCCTTTCTGTAACTTTTTAAAGGGGTGATCCTCTCCTGAGCTCAAATAACTTATTGTCCTCAATGCATCCAGTGTCAAGTGCATTGACACTGACTATGGTCCTCCTCCTACTTCCTACACCAGCCCCACCTCATTTAGGACCATCACCCTTCATGCATAGTACCCTCCCTCTTATCTGCAACACCTCTACCAGACCCCCCCAAAGCTCGATCACCTCACCCCCTTGGTACCCCCCACACTTCCACCCCTGCTACCTCTTACTTCCCACTCATACCTTGGTCTCTTCTTCTCAATGCCTTTCCCACCCTTCGTACTCTACCCACCCCTTGCACCCCAGCACCCAACCCCATGTCCAGTCACAAGAGGAGATGCCACAATCACTACCACGCTGTGATATGCCTAATCACCCTCTTGTTACTTCTATCAGGTGACATTCATCCAAACCATGGCCCCTTGCTCAACCTTATGAACAAGCCTGCCCAGACTCAAGGATTCCACATAGGTTCTATGAATATTTGCAGCCTCCTTAGGAAGGTTGGTGCATTCCAATGCTGGATTACTCAGCACCAGCCAGACATTGACACACTCGTCGAAACCTGGTTATCCAAATCCACCCCTGACTCCTTCATCTCCCTCCCTGGTTACACCCTTTTCAGGGAAGATCAGGTGGGTAAGCATGGAGGTGGTTGTGCTGTCTACATGCATGACTCCCTCCTTGGATATACAATTCCAGCACTCAAACTTGATAATGGTGTGCAAGCCCTCATGCTAAAAATCTCCCCCAACCCTGGTAAGGGCCCACTCTTTCTCACTGTTGCCTATATTCCCCCCAGAAAGCAAGACATCACCATTCAGGCACTTGCTGACTACCTCTGTGGCCTACCACCCAAAATGGCTCAGATAATTGTTGGTGATCTGAATATCAACTGGATCTGTGCCACGACCTCCCAAACCAGAGATATCTTTGTAGCCCTTGACATGTCTCAGCTTGTAACCACTACAACTAGATTCAACCCCTCTACTGGCTCTAGTACCCTCCTGGATTTCACCATTACCAACCTCCCTCAGATGGTGCTCGATATCAGTGTACTTTCCAACTCACTTAGTGACCACTCCCTGATCATATTCTCTTGGTCCGCTGCCAATCACAAACCTGCACCACAAGCCACCCAGCGACATCACCTACTCCCAGGCGGCCTGTGTCGCCTTAAACTGTACCTCTCACAACTGGATTGGCCCCCACTCAGGCTTGTGCCATCCATAGATGAGGTACTGGATTTTTTCACTCGCACTTTTAACACTGCTTGTGACCTCTATGCCCCCTTCACTAGAAATCACACCAAAAAGCAAAACATGCCCTGGGTTACCCCCTTCCTCCTTCACAAACTTAAAATGAGAGACAACCTATATCACATTGCTGTGGAATCTGGCAAACCAGCTGACAGGCAAGCGCAATAAGTGTACTTGGGCCATTCGACAGGCCAAAGCCCAGTACTACCAATCCGCTCTTGTCTCCTCCTAGGGGTCGGCTAGAAACCCACTCCCCTCTCAACCCTCCTTTAATGGCACTGTCTGCTTTGACCCACTTGGCATTGCAGACTGCCTAAACCACACTTTCTCAGAGCTGAGTTCAGTCCTGCCCAGTAACTTCTTTGACCCCATCCAAGTAGCACCCCTACCCACTCTCCAGAGACCTCCTTTCTACCTACGTACCATCTCCCCATTGGAGGCTAGACCCCTTCTGCAAAAAGCCATTAGTAGTAACAACCCCAGCACGGACCTACTGTACACTAGGCTACTTCATTTGACGTTGGATGCTATCCTGGTCCCACTTACTGAGCTGCTCAAATGCTCTCTGTGCCTGGGACAGTTCCCCAGCACATGGAAAACCTCCATCATCACTCCCATCCTAAAGAGCGGCTATCGAGCATCCCCAGGTAACTAGTGACCTATCTCCATCCTCCCCCCACTCTCTAAGGCCCTTGAAAAAGTAGTTGCCAACCAGCTTGCTGAATATCTGGCCATGCACAATATCCTGTGCCCTGAACAGCATGGTTTTTGTGCAGGTCACAGCACCACAACTGCGCTACTCAAATTCTCCAACTTCCTGCACTTTTCTCCTGATGCCAGATGTCCTGCCGGTGTCATGTTCATTGACCTCTCCAAGGCCTTTGACATGGTTTGCCATCCTCTCCTGCTTGACTCCCTCAGATGCCTTGGTTTCTCCCCCGGCTCCCTTGTGTGGTTCACCAGCTACCTCTCTGCCAGAATTCAGTGTGTAAAAAATCAATAGCACCCTATCTGACACATGACCTGTCCACTCTGGGGTTCCCCAGGGCTCCATTTTAGGCCCTGTCCTCTTCAGTCTCTACTTCCACTCCCTCCCCTTGACCTGCCCAAGTAAGATCCTCCTCTATGCCAATGACGCTGTGCTCTTCGCTGCTGACCCCAATCCCAACACACTCCAGGCCATCCTCCAACAAGCTTTTGATGAAGCTGAGCATTGGTTCACATCACGAAGACTAGTCCTGAACCTAAAAAAGATCAAAGTTATGCTCTTCTCACATCGCCAAAACAAAGCCTGTGGTGCCCCTCTTGTGATACTGCCTAGCACACTCAACCCCATTGAGCAGGTTTCCACCTACAAGTACCTGGGCATTACCTTTGATTCAGCACTCTCCTTCCATTCCCATATCAATACCCTTTCTGCTGCCACCAATGTCAGGATTGGACTATTATACCATAATAGGGACTGCCTACCACAAGAAGCCCTCAGATTGGCAATCACCTCCTCTGTCCTGTTCACTAATCGACTATGAGCTGCCCATCTATGCTGCTGCTGACAACTCTGTGCATGCAAGAATCCAGCTCTCTATAAACAAGGCCTGCAGGCTAATGCTGGGAGCCCCTAAGTGCACCCATACATGCCTGCTGTACTCCACCACCAACTTGTTCAATCTTGAAGAAAGACTCCGCTTCCAAACCTGCCTTCTTGTAAAAAAGACCCTGCTAGGGCTCTCCCCGACTTGGGTCACCACCTCCCTGCAGTGTGCCTCTCCCTCAGTCTCCACCCGCAGCACTGTCAAAACCTCCCTTATTGTCCCCAGAGTAAGGATCTCTATGGCCCATAGATCCTTTTGCTATCGGGCTCCCTCCTGGTTCAAGTCCCTCCCAGCCAACATAGCTGACTCCACTAAGCTTGGTCCTTTCAAGGTCTCCCTCAGAAGCCATCTGACAAGCACTTACTGCTGCAACTGCACATAATCCCCCACCTGCCCCTTACCTTCACCCCAAGGCTGGGTCTGCCCTGTCTACTTTTTCTGTATATGCCTGGGTCTCAGGCAACATCTGCTGACTATTGTAGTAAAATATCTCTGGTTGCTACCTGACATGGTACTCGTGTACCTATATTATGACTACTGTGATCTATGTATTACCAAGCGTGTACCACCAGTGAATGCCTGTAACACTGGTTGCTTTTTTAATCTAAGTGTTATGTACTGTACTGTTTTGTTTGCTGTGATGTATTGCTCTCTTGACGAGGTGCCTTTGTAAATGAGTCTATGACTCAAAGGTTTGTAAACGGATGATTTAATAAATAAATAAAGGGGAAGGGAGGGGCAGGAGAGGAGAGGAGGCGAGGGGTAAGGGGGAGGGAGGGGGAACACACAGCAGCCAGGGAGAATCCAGAGATGGCAGTCTGATAATCATAGTGGGAGTGTTGGGAGTTGGGGGGGAAGCTAGGAGAGAGAAGGAGGTGATAGGAGGAGGATGGAAGTGGAGAGAAGATGTTAGGGGCGGTAGGTAATTAGAAAGGTAATAGAGAATCTGGTAACTAAGGGCAGGCAGTCACAACTGTTCTTTTTCAGGAAAAGCTGTCTAAGTTTGATTTTGAAGGGTCCCAACCTAGAGGCTGCCAGAAGGTTGGGTGGGAGGTTATTCAACCAACCGGGAGCCCAGTACATAAATGTTCACTGGGCTTGGGCAGTACAACAGAAAGGGATTTTAACCTTCCCTTTGAAGTGCACACAGATGCCTCAGAGATGGATTGGAGCTGTGTTGAGCCAAATCATACAGGGAAAAGAGCAACCTATTATATACATCAGCTGGAAGTTGCATGACTGGGAACAAAAATATGCAACAATAGAGAAGAAGTACCTTGCTATGAAATGGGCTGTAGAAACTTTACATTTTCATTTGTGGGGTGTAGGGTTCACATTATTGACAGATCATAACCCCTTGTGTTGGATCAGTGAAATGAAGGGCCAGAATGCCCGAATAATGAGATGGTATCTAACCTTACAACCATTCAAGTTTGTGGTGAAACATAGGCTTTGGAGTCAACATAAAAATGCTGATTTCTCATCAAGGCATGGAGCCAGTGTTCAGAGATGAAAGAGAGAATATTCTATGATGATTAATAGTACTAAAGAAGCCCCAGGGTACTGATATGTATGTACAGTGAGTACAGTGTTGACTGTACTGTAATTCATGTCTGTAAATAGAGATCCTGTTGTGGAACTTCTGAAGTGGGTGGATGGATGGAAGCTCCAACCAAACCCTCATTTTTTGGTATGTATGTTAAAATTCTGGGCGTTTACAACCTAAAACCGGTCTATATGTTTATGAAAACTGTTTTTTTCTTAAAGAGGAAGAAGTGTGATAGAACTGCATTCTACTTGAAGGAATGCAAGGGTGGAGGGATGACTTCACTATCTTTCTGTTTTTTCCTGATCTTTAAATCTGTTGTACAACAGTGTCTTCCTATAATTTTTCTGTCCTGTTTTTCCAACACTGACGTAGGTTGGCCACCTACGACAGCCTTGGTTGGCCAAGCGGTCCTTATCTGCCATCAAATTTTATGTTTCTATGTGTATCTGTTTCTCTCTAAATCTTTTTCTGACTTACAATGTTCCCTTTCCTTATATCTGTCCCTCACCATGACCACCCAGAGCAATGCAGAAGGAAAATAAAGCACCAAGAAGTATATATGCTTACTATAATGCTAAGCATGCTGGATGACTATAAAATAAAGTGCTTTATATACATGCATAAAGTGCCTGAGTATAAAAGAATGAAAATATAATTAAAATGCCAAGTGCTTATAAAAAAGAATTGATGTACACACCTTTAAGTGATATAGGTGCTTAGAAATGCATATTGTAGAAATATTAATTAGTCACTGAGATACGTAGCTTATTATGTTGGGGGATATTGTTTCGTTAGATTTGGCCCTTAGAAAGGCAGACTAGAATTTGATATTGACAGACAAAGAGTCCATTTAAAATACTGAGTGGCTGGAATTACTGTCTTTTAATATAAACAAGTCACTCAGTAAAAATAACCCCTGTTTTTGCCTTTGTTGTTTTAAGTTATGTTTAATGAAGAAGAGGTTATTCTTGGTTAAAATACACATTTCTTTGTGTTTGTCCTGTGCCCTGAAATACTGTCTGGAGTGATAAAAATGTAGAGATGTAATTGTCCATCACAGAGCGGCTTGCACTTTCCCTTTCAGTGCCGCCTGCCACTCCATGACTAAAGGATTCCTAGTTTTAGAAAAGCCCGATTTAAAAGAGGGAGTCCAGGATGGCTAGCTGACTATGTTAGTTTTTATTTGTGTAAAAATTAAAAGCTAGTCAAATGGAGTGGCTGAAACTTTTTTTTATTCTGAAGCCGTTCCGTAGGAAACAAAAATTCCTGACCGAAAAAGAATAGTCTGTCACGAAGCAGCTTTTCACTTTTACTTTTATTGCTTCATAAATCTCTATGACGCTAAACTCCCTCTTGCCTTCCTGAGTGAATAAAGAAATCACTTCCTGTGTAAAATAAAGAAAAAAGAGACGCTGCATGTCTCTACAGGAGCCCTGAGCCCTAATAAACCTTTTTGAAAAGGGGTTCAACAATCTGTACAATTACACCACAATGCCAAGGATAAATATAGACTGCAAATAAAATATCAACCTACCATAGAAAGAATTTCCAGGACTGTATTCTATAGGGAGACAATGGCCCCTAGTAGCCTGCATTTATACAGAAATCTGTTGCAAGTCATACTGGCCAGTAGGGGGAGCATACAGTTATGAGAATCATTAATCATGTAACCCCAAAAAGACTGACCTGGACTATGTTATTTATTGTTTAGTATGCATAAGAAAGACTCTCAGTAAACAAGGCTTAGAAACAACCTTCTATATTTTTGTATAGGCATGGCTGTGTGCCTCACAGAGTCTAATTATGGAAAAGGGGTTGGATTACTGCTAAGTGGGAGGGGTATAAAAACCCTCAAGATGCAGACACTAGCAGATTAGCCTGATAGTTAGTCTCACTTGCTTAGGGACAAGGCATGAGGAGGACCTACGAGCAAAGTAGGTACCTGGCAAAACACAGCAGGAAAAGCAGAAAGTAGTGTGCTTAGTCTGAAAGACTGATTTCTTTATCTGAAAATAGCATTTGGCTATTGTTTATTTTTTTGCTTTATTATTTTTATTTATTATTTTTGTACTTTTGCATGAAATAAAACCACACTGCAGTGTGTTGGACCTTATGTACTGTGTCATGTAGTATCCATACCCAACACCCTGTAACATTCTGTTTGAACTATTGACTGGTTTGAGGACAAAAGTTCAGTGACTATTCACAGCTGGTATATTTACAGCTCTATACAAAACTATGTTTGTTCATGTGACTGCATTGTAACCATTCAGATGACATAGCCAAGATATATATATATATATATATATATATATATATATATATATATATATATATTAGGGTCATGTTAGCCCATGTACTGTAAGAGTTGATTAGGTACTTCCATGTTAAACCCCAATTTGTGCACCTCAATTCAGTGGCTATCAATGGATAGAATAACCTGATACTTGGCATGCACATTTTTGGGTGCCAGACTCTCTGAATCCTGAAAATTTAGTAATGATAATTTCAAAGGTTTAAAATACTAGAAGGTTGAAACCATGAAAACATTTCTTTTTAAGACCTTTTGCTCACCGATAGTGTACAAATGGCTTTGTGTTTAAACCTGACATTTTCAGATCAGATAGAGTTTGACTTAAGAATGATAATTTTGCCAGTGGTTTTCCAAAAAAACATTATAGTTTTTTATATGATTAAGAAAACAAAATACTGTTTATGAACATGTGCTGTTCATTTCTTCACACATTTTATATAAGGTGTTCATTTTCATTTTCATTTTTATTTTTAACCAGGAGGCAACTGAGCACAGCCCTTTTTCAGTCACGCCTGAAAATAAAAACAATAAAAAATGACAACAAATTGACAAATACTACATAGTTCAACAAGTATTCTTGTTCTTTGCAACAGTGCCTTGTTCTGCTTTTGTGAAGTCAAATCTGTTTTCATGAGATGAAGTGGTTATGAAAGTGAGTAAGTGGTTATGAAAGTCAGTAAAAGAAGGGAACACACTGTGCATCAGAAACAAATCAAATTATTGAAACAGCAGTCTGAAAACTGTGTGGTCGATGGAGTGAGGTGTAAGATTAGTTCTTCAAGTAATTAAAAAAAATAATAGTTTTTCCCATTCATTTTTTTACCTCAATGAATGTATTTTATTGTACATGAGGATTGTTATAGCTTGTCTCTACTATGTGTTTGCTGCTTTCCTATTTGTAATATCTCCACATACTACTTTGCATTGTTTATTATACAATGGCAAGAAAATGTCCTCTTCTGTTGTTGGTCAGTGTGTGCCTGGGGCAGTTATATTATTGAACAACAACATCACTGTAAAAAGTTCAGGCACATACATGATTGTATGGCACCATGAAAAATTATGTCACCTCTCCAGACATTACCGTCACTTGCAACCCAGCCCACAACGAAGCCGTCATGGTTTAACTCCCCTCCCCCCCAAACACCAATTCCACCTGTCAGTCAGGGAGTCAGATGAAATACCACACTTTATCATATAAAATATAATTAATTTTCTTGCCAGCATTTTCTCCTCAAACTGAGCAGTTTGACTCAGCGAGTGCAAACCATAATTACAACTAACGCGGTTCACTGAAGCTGCTCACTTCAGGGGTCAAATGCTAACAAGAAAATGAAGCTCACTGCACATACCTAATGCTTTCCTATCCTGAATTTCAAAAAATAGAAAAATAAGAGCCATGGCTCCAAACAGCTTTGCAGTCCCTGCTTTACTTAATGACTGTGACAGCACGTGCACACTTCAGCACCATGCTGCAGTCACTGAAAGGCAATCCCCAAATGATTCCTGCCATGGTCCTCACCTTTTTTGTCCACTCCAATTCCAAATGAGACTGCCCCTTATTTCTCCAGATCACAACTCCACTTTGTCCGATATGAGCATCAGAACAATGTCTCACAGGCCAGGAGTCAGAACCAGTGGTCAGAACAGAAATATAGCCACAAAAAGAGAGAGCTACCATGGAATACAGGGCACCTATGTAGTGGTAGCACCACCTGCTGGACAAGACAAAACTATGGACTTTTTTCCCAATAGGTCATGCTTCAACCCACCCCAGGAGTGACGTTATTACACAATAACACGCAACCTGTCTTGCCTTATTGCTTAAACAGCCTGCCATTTCAGGTCGTAAAGGTTCAAGCCTGGCTTCATGCCTAGAAACATAGAAACGTGGACTTTGATGGCAAATAAAGGCCACTTAGCCCACCTACTTTGCTTACTTCCCTACCTATTGGATAAGCTAGGATTTCAGTCACCAAGTACCTGCGCTCTTGAAACTAAGTTGGTGTGCTGACATGGGCAGTTAGCCCAGCAGTAAAACAAACTCCAAAATAGCACTCCAAAGAAACACTGAGACCAGCTGGCTTCAATGACTGTTGATTTTAATACTCTACCAATGTGAAAGCCCCTAGCACCTTGGCTACTTGCCTTCAAGGGGACATTAAGCAGTATAGGGTGCCATTTCCTTTTAACACATGAAAAAGCAGTGACATCATATACCATGTGATACAATTAATTTACAAATACCCCACTGAAAGATCATAGTAATTAAAGTCTTACCTCTTAATTCATTATATCAAAAAACATGTCAAAACTCCTATTGTTCATTTTAAATTTAGAATTCTTAGTCTCAATGCAAAAGAGAAAAAAGGCAATTGAGAGCATTATTTAAATGTCAAAATAGGGCCATAATTCACCATGTAAAAATCAATTTCATATGAGTACTTGGTGGGATCTCCAGGGTATTAGGGATACACCTTAACCAAAATGGCCTAATAATTTTTAATATCCTGGTTACTAATGGCTCAAAAACACTTTTTGGTAATGAAATACAAAGAAGGTAAAAGCTGGAACTAAGGAACTGATGCAAAACAAGAGACAAGATAGAACAAGCATTTGTCAATGCAGAACGTTGATTGCGTTGGTCCATTGAGCTCGCTCAGTGACCCTCTGTCACTCGCTCATTCTGTTTCACCCGGTGCTGCAGGCTGCTGTTTTGTACTGAGCTCATGCCTGCATTGGCACCCTTTTCTGTCCACCAAGAAATCCACAGCTGGCCTGACAGAGCTCCGTTGAGGTGGGTGACTCCGCCTCCCTGACTCGCTCATTCTGTTTCTCCTTGCACTGCAGGCTGGCCTTTTGTACTGGGCTCCTGCCTCTGTTGGTGGCTTTTTCTGCCCATAAAGAAATCTGCAGCAGTCCCAACACAGGTCCGTTCAGGTTGCTCACTCTTCCCTGTCACTCGCTCATCTGTGTCTGCCTGTGCTGCAGGCTGGCCTTTTATATTGGACTCCTGTTTGCATTGTCACCTTTTTCTGCCCACAAAGGAATCTGCAGCAAGTCACGATAGAGCTCCACTGAGCTTGCTCACTCCCCCTCTCTCAATCACCTGTTCTGTTTCTCCCGCTAATGCAGGTTGCCTTTTAGTAATGGGACCCTGAATGCATTGATGCCTTTTTCTGGCCACAAAGAAATCCGCAGCAGTCCCAACAGAGCACCGTTGAGCTCACTCACTCCCCATCCCTCACTCGCTAGTTCTGTGTCTCCCACTGCTGCAGGCTATCCTTTTGTACTGGGCTTCTGCCTGTGTTGGCACATTTTTTTGCCCACAAAGAAATCTGCAGCTGTCCTGACAGAACTCCGTTGAGGTCGTTCACTCCGCCTGTCTCACTCACTCATTCTGTTTCTCCTGGCTTTGCAGGCTGCCATTTTGAAGTTGGCTCCTGCCTCTGTTGCCGCCTTCTTCTGCCCACAAAGAAATCTGCTGCAGTCACAATAGAGCTCCATTGAGCTAACTCACTCTCCTTCTCTCACTCGTTCGCTCTGTTTCTCCTGCCGCTGCAAGCTGCCCTTTTGTACTGCGCCCCTGCATGCACTGCTGCCTTTTTCTGGCCATAAAGAAATCTGCAGCAGTCCCAATAAAGCTCTGGTGAGCTCACTCACTCCGCCTCCCTCACTCACTCATTCTGTGTCTCCCGCTGCTGCAGACTACACTTTTGTACTGGATTTCTGCCTGTGTTGGCTGCTTTTTCTGCCCACAAAGAGATTTGCAGCAGTCCTGACACAGCTCCGTTGAGGTCGCTCACTCCCCCTCTGTCAGTCTCTCTCATTCCTTTTCTGCCGGCACTGCAGGCTGGCCTTTTGTACTGGGCTCCTGCCTACATTGCCACCTTTTCCTGCCCACAAAGAAATCCGCAGCAGTCATGATAGACCTCCGTTGAGCATGATCATTCCCCCTCTATCACTCACTCATTCTGTTTCTGCCAGCGCTGCAGGCTGGCCTTTTGTACTGGGCTCCTGACTGCGTTGCCACCTTTTTCTGCCCACAAAGAAATCAGCAGCAGTCACGATAGAGCTCCGATGAGGTTGCTCACTCCCTCTGTCTCACTTGCTCATTCTGTTTCTCCTGGTGCTGCAGGCTGCCCTTTTTTACTGGGCTCCTGCCTCTGTTGGTGCCTTTTTCTGGCCACAAAGAAATCTGCAGCAGTCCTGACAGAGCTCCATTGAGCTCGCTCATTCCACACTCTCACTCGCTCATCCCATTTCTGCCTCCGCTCCAAGCTTCCCTTTTGTACTGGGCTCCTGCCTGCATTGCAGCCTTCTTCTGCCCACAAAGAAATGTGAGACAGTCATGCTACAGCTTCATTGAGCTTGCTCACTCCCCCTCTCTCGATTGCTCATTCTGTTTCTCCCACCACTGCAGGCTGCCCTTTTGTACTTGGCCCCTTCATGCATTGCTGCCTTTTTCTGCCCATAAAGAAATCTACAGCAGTCCCAACACAGCTCCGTTTAGCTTCCTCACTCCCCCTCTCTCACTCGCTCGTTCCGTTTCTGCTGGCGATGCAGGCTGGTATTTTGTACTGGGCTCCTGTCTATGTTGCTGCCTTTTTCTGCCCACAAACAAATACGCAGCAGTCACGCTAGAGCTCCTTTGAGCTCGCTCACTCCCCCTCTCTCATTCGCTCATTGTGTTTCTCCCGGCACTGCAGGCTGCCCTTTTGTACTGGGCTCCTGCCTACGTTGGCACCCTTTTCTGCCCACAAAGAAATCTGCAGCTGTCCCAACAGAGCTCCGTTGAGGTTGCTCACTCTCCCTGTCTTACACTCTCATTCTGTTTCTGCTGGCGCTGCAGGCTGCCCTTTTGTACTGGCTCCTGCCACTGTTGGCACCTTTTTCTGCCAACAAACAAATCTGCAATAGTCCCGACAGAGCTCTGTTGACCTCACTCACTCCCCCCTGTCACTTGCTCATTCCATTTCTGCTGGCACTGCAGGCTGCCCATTTGTACTGGGCTCCTGCCTGCATTGCCACCTCCTTCTGTCGACAAAGAAATCTGCAGCAGTCATCATCGTGCTCCGCTGAGCTTGCTCAGTCCCCCTCTCTCAGTCGCTTGTTGTCTTTCTCCCACTAATGCAGACTACCCTTTTGTACTGGGTCCCTGCATGCATTGCTGCCTTTTTCTACCCACAAAGAAATCCGCAGCAGTCCCAACAGAGGTCCATTTAGCTTACTCACTCCCCATCCCTCACCCGCTCATTCTGTCTCTCCCGCTGCTGCAGGCTGCCCTTTTGTACTGGGCTTCTACCTGCATTGGCAAATTTTTTTTGCCCACAAAGAAATCCACAGCAGTCCCAACAGAGGTCCATTGAGCTCACTCACTCCCCATCCCTCACTGGCTCATTCTGTCTCTCCCGCTGCTGCAGGCTGCCCTTTTGTATTGAGCTTCTACCTGGATTGGCACCTTTTTTTTGCCCACAAAGAAATCCGCAGCTGTCCCGACAGAGCTCTGTTGAGGTCGTTCACTCCGCCTGTCTAACTCGCTCATTCTGTTTCTCCTGGTGCTGCAGGCTGCCATTTTGTAGTTGGCTCCTGACTCTGTTAGCACCTTTTTCTGCTCACAAAGAAATCTGCCACAATCCCGACAGAGCTCCGTTGAGCTCGCTCACTCCCCCTCTCTCACTTGCTCATTCCGTTTCTGCCTGTGCTGCAGGCTGCCCTTCTGTACTGGGCTCCTGCCTGCGTTGCCGCCTTCTTCTGCCCACAAAGAAATCTGCAGCAGTCACAATACAGCTACATTGAGCTGACTCACTCACTCCCCCTCTCTCACTCGTTCATTCTGTTTCCCCCGCCGCTGCAGGCTGTCCTTATGTACTGGGCCGCTGTGTGCATTGCTGCCTTTTTCTGCCCACAATGAAATCTGCAGCAGTCCCAACAGAGCTCCAGCAAGCTCACTCACTCCCCTTCCCTCACTCGCTCATTCTGTGTCTCTCGCTGCTGCACGCTGCCCTTTTGTACTGGGTTCCTGCCTGTGTTGTCAGCTTTTGCTGCCCACAAACAGATCCGCAGCAGTCATGATAGAGCTCCGTTGAGCTCGCTCACTCCCCCTTTCTCCCTCGCTCATTGTGTTTCTCCTGGTGCTGCAGGCTGCCCTTTTGTACTGGGCTTCTGCCTCTGTTGGCACCTTTTTCTGCCCACAAAGAAATCTGCAGCAGTCATGATAGAGCTCCATTGAGGTGGCTCACTACCCCTCTCTCCGTCGCTTGTTCTGTTTCTTCTGCAGCTGCAGGCTGCCCTTTTGTACTGGGCCCCTGCGTGC
Organism: Neoceratodus forsteri; assembly: GCA_016271365.2. Taxonomy (NCBI): domain Eukaryota; kingdom Metazoa; phylum Chordata; order Ceratodontiformes; family Ceratodontidae; genus Neoceratodus; species Neoceratodus forsteri. Next base: position 555,562,030 of record CM028135.1, on the reverse strand, counting down.
ATTGCTGCCTTTTTCTGCCCACAAAGAAATCCGCAGCAGTCCCAATAGAGCTCCGTTAAGCTTACTCACTCCCCCCCTCACTCTCTCGTTCTGTGTCTATCAGTGCTGCAGGCTGCCCTTTTGTACTGGGCTCCTGCCTCCATTGGTGCCTTTTCCTGCCCACAAACAAATCTGCAGCAGTCCCAACAGAGCTCAGATGAGCTCAGTCACTCCCCCTCTCTCTCACTCGCTTCATCCTATTCTGTCCCAAACACTGATTTCCAACAGCGACTGCGGTATTGTGTGCCAGAAGTGCGAAAACACATTTCGGCCAGGATGTGAAAAATGACAGCTGTACTGTTCATAAGGAGATGTGGAAAAATGGCAGTGTTGAAAATGTGGCTTGAAAATATTACTAGTTTGCGAAGTTACAAGGGTGCATGGAAACTGCACAACACACACTCATAACACAGTCATTTTAGGGACTTTCATCACAAAATTTTCAACATAGGCATTTTAGGGCCTCTGCTCATGAACAGTTAGTGTGATTTTTCTTAATGTGTTTCAAACACTGATTTCCCACAGCAACCGTGCCATTGTGCACTGGAAGAGCAAAAAATACATTTCAGCCAGGATGTGAAAAATGACAGTTGTACTGTTCATAAGAAGGTGTGGAAAAATGACAATGTTGAAAATCTGGAGTCAAAATATTGTAAAGTTGCGAAGGTATGAGTTTGCATAGAAACTGCCCACTGCACGCTCATAGCACACTCATTTTATGGACTTTCGTTACCAAATTTTCAACATTGGCATTTTAGGACCTCTGCTAAGGAACAGTGGCACTGTCATTTTCATAATCACTCCCAAACATTGATTTCCTACAGCAACAGCGCTATTCTGCGCCGGGAGTATGAAAACACATTTCAGCCAGGGTGTGAAAAATGACAGCTGTACTGTTCACAAGGAGGTGTGAAAAAATGCCAATGTTGAAAATCTTGGATGAAAATATTGCAAATTTGGGAAGTTATGAGCATGCGTAGCAACTGTGCAACGCACACTCGTAAAACAGTCATTTTTTTGATTTTTCCCACCAAATTTGCAACATAGGCTTTTTGAAAGCCCACCTCATGAACACTGGCACTGTCATTTCATTACTCAGTCCCAAAAGGTGATTCTGTGCAGTGACCGCGGAATCACCTTTTAGGGCTCATTAACACCATGACAGTGATAGAATTCATGAGGAGGGGTCCCAAAAACCCCATGTTGAAAATTTGTTACCAAAATTCCAAAAAATGCCTGAGATATGCATCAAAGTTGAAAAAACCCTATTTATTCCATTATACAGCTTACCGGCATTTCCTCAGTTAGTGGTCAGCTTTGAAGAGTGCAGATGTGTTCCCGGTCCACGAAGATCATCGTGCCAGACTCCGGAGGTAAGTATGGCGTGAGGGGGGTGTGTGGGAGGCAGGGTGTGCAGTGGGTGGGAGCGGGTTGTGGGGGGGCAGGGAGAATGCCGAGGGACCATTTCCTTTTTCACAGGTCAAAAAAAAAAAAAAGACATCACGGGACCATTTTTTTGTTTTCAGGGGCATGTGGCATGCTGTAGTGGGCTCCCAGCATGCCACTGGACTCTTTCTTTGGTGGGGCAGCTGTAGCCAATGGGGGGTTCGGCATCCCCATTGGCACACAACAAGGGGGCACATCATGCTGACAGGATTGGGTACCCCGCTGACCGCAACAAAAGGGTGATATTATACCGATGGGGATTGGGCACCCCATCAGCAAACAACCAATGGAGGGACACGATGCTGAGGGGGATTGGGCACCCCCTCGGCAAACAATCGGACAATGCAAGGGAGCCCTGCAATGAGGGGTCGCTCCCTCATTGCAGTGGATGATGCTGCAATGATGAGGCAGCCCCTAATTGCAGCGGCTATTTTTTTAGAAGTTGGTGGCACACTTGCTGAACTAGTGTCAGCAGCAGCATGCCATGGCATTGGGGGAAGCGGGCCAAGCCTTTTAAGACTCTGGGGGCATTGGCCACAATAGTGCCGCGCCTCCACAACCTGCTTTGGAGACAGCTGCCACAATATGGTTCTTGAGCATGCGTGCAATCAACATAAAACCGATGGAATCACTGCAGACCACTTGTACCAGAAATTAGGGACAAGACACATTCTAAAAAGAAAAAAAGGCAACAAATGCAATTATTGATAAATTCATAATAATACGCATACTAATATACTGTACAGTTATATTATATAGCAAAAAGAAGGGAAGGAGGGCAAAGAGGGGTGGAGGAGGGTGAGAACAAAGGATGATGATGGGGTAGAAAGGGAGGAGGAGGGATTGGAAGGGTGGGGGTGGGGATGAAGGGAGGGGAAGAGAGGGGAAAAAAACAAAAAGCAATTTAAGCAGTAATAATCAGTTTCTCAACCATACTGATTATGTTAGGGTCATTTCTTATATTTTAAAAATGGTTTCAAGTCCAATCTTTCATTTAGGCCCTTAGGTCTAACAGTGTCAGTCTTGAAAATTCAATAGCTTTCTCTTTGCATAAGCAAGTTCTGCCTGTCACCACCTCTTTTAGATGTTTGCACACACACTTGGCCCATGAATTTAAAACAGCTGGGGTCAGAGTTGTGTACTTCTGTGAAATGCCAGTCCACTGGTTTGTCAGTTTTCTGATTTCTGATTCAATGTAAGTATTCTTGTATACGCTATTTTAAAGTCCTGACAGTCTTTCCTATATAGTGGAGACCACAACTATACCACAAAATGTATACAACAAAAGTTGTGTGAGATAAAATGAACACTTCAATCCTTATTTTTACATCATTTAGCAGTGCAATCTCATTCCCAGTCTGCATGTATTTGTAGACATTGCACTTTTTACACTTAATTACCTTTTTTGGTCTCACTGCCAGCCCAAAACCTTTTTTTTTTTTCTATCCTTAGAAACTGGCTAAGTACCAGTTTATTATGTAGGCTAGATGTTTTCTAAAGTTGATTCTAGAACTAGCTTGACATTATTTCCCTCATGGCCTCATCTCCATTTAAGATGTCCCAATTTCTCGATGTGATATTTCCAATTTGCCGAAATATCGAGTTGTGTTCTGTAGAAAAAGTAATGTGATTATCTCTTTCAATTTCATTATTCTTTCTAGAATCACAGTCTAGGAGTTCCTTTTGTGTCTTATCCTACACCTTTCCAAAGGCATCATTCAACACTGAGTCTGAGCAACCCCTATCCCTAAACCTGGACATGAGCTCTTCTGCCTGATTTTTAAAATCAGTATCAGTTGTACAAATGCACCTTATTCTTGCAACTGGCTAAAGAGAATGGAATGTTTCAACTTAGTGGGGTGGGAACTGTCACTTCTCAATAAAGCATTGGTGGACGTCTCCTTCCTATAACCTTTAGTGTGTATTTCCCCAGTTTCAGTATTACTCGTAAAGGTAACATCCAGGAAAGCAATCTCAGTCTAATGCACCTGTGCAGAAAACCGCAAGTTCAGTTCATTCACATTTAACCAATTTACAAAATCCAGAGCGCTGTCTACATCCTCCTTCCAAATACAGAGGCAATCATCAATAAATTGCCTCCATTATTTTCATCAGGAAGAGGTTAATCACTGGATTTTGTAAATTCTGTAACCCCCACAGCCCCATAAACAAATTTGCCTAAGCTGAGGCCCCAACTGCAGTTCTACATTGTTGTTTAAAGAAGTCCCCATTAAACTCAAAATAGCTGAGGAGCAAAGCAAAGCTCAGTGCTTCTATTGTGAATTCAGCTGGGGCCTGAGTTTCTCTCTGGTCCTGCCTTAGATAGAACTTAACTGCTTTAAGCTGATCCTGATGTCTTATGGATGTGTGCAATGATTCTTTGTCCACATGTATCTAAATGTAGTCTGGTTCCCACTTGATTTCATGACATTTCTTAATAGTGTCCCCACTATCCTTTAGGTAGGATGGGACATTAAGCATGATGTGCTGTTTTATAAAAAGATTAATGAACTCACAAGGAGTTTCTCTCAGTGAGTTTACCCCAGAGACAATTGGTCTCCCTTGGGGCTCAATTAAGCTTTTGTGTATTTTAGGTAAGCAGTACGGTGTGGGAAAAGTAAGAAATTCACAGCAAAGATATTTAAATTCAGTGTTGGTGATGTTTCCCTCTTGTACTGCTGTATGCAATAGCAAATAAAGTTCTTTTTTATAGTGCTGCATGGGGTTACTTCTCAACTTAATGTTACCCCATTTACCAACTTTTTCTATTACCGTGCTCTCTTTTGCCAGAAGTTCTTTTAAAGCTTTTTCTTCTGCTGCACTAAGATTTCTCTTTGCTTTTTTATGCTTTCGCCTTTCCAAAAGCTCCCTTACTTTGTGGAGAACAATGTTCTCATATGCAGTAATATTTCCATTAATTGCTGAGGGACAAAAATCAGAACTACATTTAAACATATTTCTCCTTAATGTCTCAAAATCTTGACCTCCTGTGGCAGCATCTCCTAGTCTCTCGGTTGCATCCTCCTCTATAAGTGATAGAAAATCCATCATGTTCACATTAGGCATCTCATTTTTCCTACTGTTCTTCAGATCCCCGATAGCAGAAATTAGGAACATGTGAAATTGCCAGCAGATACAGGCCATTTGGTCTATCTAATCTGCTCTAGTGTGCAGGAAGTCAAGGTTCTCTTGCTGTACCTGTTGTGCTTGACCCACAGAAATATCCAAGAGTCCTATTTCTTCAGCACTATCACCACTTCTCTTATTAGAAAAAAACAGGTTAAATCTTATTTTACGAAATAACTTGAAAAGGTACAAATAGATGGAAAAATAACTGATAATTGGGGTAGGAACAAAATTAAGACCTTTATGCAGAAGTAAAGTGTGTGCCAGATTTAATGCAATTCCACTCAAGTTAATTATTTAAAGCTAGGATTCTTTGAAGAATTCTTGGTTGTTCTTAATGTTCTTTTTCTGCTTATTTCTTCCTCCCCTTTGTCCCCCTTCTGGTCCTTCTGTTTTGGGACCTCTGAGGTTCTCTCTAAAAAAGGCTTTTCTGAAGCATTCTTTGTTAAATCAATGGTCACAGTTTTATTTATAACTTCTGTGTTGCTAGCTGCCTCTGATTTTTTGGCATGGTCTGTGTTTTTATTCCAATTCCTATTCCTGTTTCTCGATCTCCATCTGCTCTTAGATCTGCCCTAGCTTCTTTTGGTAATATGTAGGGAGTACCAAGTTCATAATCCTTCCAGTCTCTTAGCAATTTAGTTTGTTTACGTTCAATAACCTTGTTTTCATGCTTTAAAATCTTAGCCTTGAGAGATTTATCTAAATGCTAGAAATCTGCATATGATTGATAAGCTGCAACTTCTTCTTTTGCTGCTTTAAGCTCCCTTTCTAGATTAAAATAGTTGTCTGAGTCTTCTTCTTCTACAATAAGCCTTGTGCAAGCCAAAAATGCAGCTTCTGATATTTTTAACCAATCCTCTTTTCATTTAAAGTTCTCTAAACCACATGATGGCACTTTTGTTACCCTCAAACCTCATGGTGCCTGATTTTAATAGGAATAGGATTCTAGGGAAGTGATATTATAACTTATAGTCAGCTCTTTTATAAACAGTTTTTCCACTTTAAGTAATGCAAGTTTAGTATTACCTCCAGTGCTTGCATTACTTGTAGCAGCTCCACCCAATCCAGCAGCCTCCAAGTTAGACCTTAACTGCTATTTATGTGATTGCAAGGACTCCAAGTCTCCCAGACAAAATCTTGCACTCTCTACCTCTTCCCCTGCTACTCTTAGCACATCCTCGGATATTACTGCCAGTAGCAAATTATTGGAGTCAGTAATTAAACTGGGTGGTAGACTGATAAATAAACTTTTACAATGTCCAGCAATCCAAACCAAATGCAGCCTGCTGTAGCTGTAGCTGTAGCTGGTGCATTACGAGTTTTAGTATAACTCACAGCTGGGAGCGCTGTCAAACCGGAAGCTCCACGATTAAGGTGGTAGTCAAATTTGGTGTTTCAAAACTTCAAACTGAGCTACCAGATGCTAGCTCAGTAAGTCGCGGTTACATTTAGTAATGCAAGGATTCCAGTCACCAAGTATCTGCGCTCTTGCAATGAAATTGGTGCATTGACAAGGGCAGCTAGACCAGCAGTGAAACAAATTCCAAAATAGCACTTCAAAGAAACACTGAGACCAACTGGCTTCATCAACTGTTGATTTTAATACTCCACCAATGTGAAAGCCCCTAGCACCTCGGCTACTTGCCTTCAAGGGGGCGTTAACCAGTACAGAGTATAATTTCCTTTTAAGACATGAAAAAGCAGTTACATCATATACCACATGATACAATTAATTTACAAACCCCACACTGAAAGATCATATTAATAAAAATCTTATCACTTAACAATACATTATATAGCAAAACTACTATGATCTTACTGTGTGATGTTTGTAAATTAATTGTATCACATGGTATATTATGTCACTGCATTTTCATATCTTAAAAGGAAACTTTACTCTGTAGTGGTTAACGCCCCCTTGAAGGCAAGTAGCCAAGGCACTAGGGGCTTTCATGTTGGTGGAGTATGAAAATCAACAGTTGTTGAAGCCAGTTGGTCTCAGTGTTTCTTTGGAGTGCTATTGGATAAGCTTCAGATCCTAGGTAATCAACAGTCTACTTCCTCCTACCCCCCCCCCAGAAACAGGGTTGCCATTAAAAGGCAATCAAAATTGTTGGATGGCATGCCTGAGGAAATGGTACAACAGGAGTAGGGAATAAAGGGATGGGGGTAGAAGAAGTTAGGTAGGATAAGAAGGGAAGGGGGTGGGACTTGGTGAGGTCATGATGGGCAGCAGTTATAGGGAAGGGGAAGAACAGGTGAGGTCATGAGTGACAGGCACAATAAAATGATGCATACACCTGAGGGAATGCAGAATTGGACGAGGGAGGGGTCAAGAGGGGTCCTTGCTATGGGTCCTTAGTGGGGTTGTAAGCCCAGATTATAAGGCTTTCTCCCTCTTTCTGCTGGGATTTTTTCATTTAGAGTTGATATCAGCACAGTGTTTGGCAATTTTCTTCTGTTTGCACCATTATGTAAGGTACTGCAACTCTAGGGCCTGGGCCACCAGGACTTGAGGGTTTCTGAATCTGCTATTTTGTTATAAGGTAGCATTTTGGAATTACTGACAAAAAATAAATTGCTTTTGTGTTTCTGGATTGGTTATAAGCAAGGCTTTTGGTAGATTTGTTTTTAATTTAAAAGATTGGGACTACTGGGCCTGGCTGGTAGGATACTAGGGCCTACTGCCCACGTGGCAGGTGGCTGGGCAAGCTAGGCCTGGACACATTTTATAGTGTACACTCTATACAAAGTGCAGGAGTAGACAGGCTAGGGCTTAATAGGATACTGTTAGATGGCATGTTAAGAAAAAAAAGAGGAAGAGAGGATAGAAAATCTTGGTATTGGTGGTTTGCTGTGCAATTATGTACCTAGACAGATTTGCAGAAGTGTTTGGGGGATAGCAGGGGGAATCTAGAGAGTTAGCATTTAAAAAAAAAAGTGAAAAGAATAAGGAAACAACTTTGGAGCAATAGTTCATTAGCATTCAGTTGCAGTTTGGATGCTTACACCAGTGAGTTGTTTTGTGGCTGGCTTTGATAAATCCATTGGTGACCAACCGCGTGGTCTTCACATAAGGGGTTGCATTTTCATTACTGAATTTTCCAGCAGCTTGTTTTAGGGATGCACTGTGCTTGGGATCCCCCCCCCTTTTAAAAGGATCTGGTGTCGTGTGCTTCTGGTTGGTGCAGCATTTCATCTGGCAATGGCGACTGAGCAAAGGGTTTCTGGTGCACAAAGGGGAGTCTTCAGTGTGGCCATTCAGGGGAAACTTAGTGTGTGAGGGTCACATCAGGGACAGGAGTGAGCCCGAGGTATTCAGCAGCTTCCTGGCAAGGAGAGTTCTATCTTTGGATGGCCATGGAGATTTGACGGATCTGGTAGTGGTCCAGGTGGTGGAACAGGTGGGATAGGTCGTGGAAAGAAAATGGTGGCTGTGACCACATGGACATGTGGCGGGGCATCTGATGTCACTACCATGTGGTCAGTGGAAGGGGGGGTGAGAGGAGAAGTGCTTGCAAGCTCCCAACAACAAAGGGAGGTTTGGGCCTTTGTGTAGGCTAAGCATTTTTCTTCTAAAATATATGGAGGGGCAGGAGTGGTTTAAGAAAAAAAGAAAACCTTTATGGCATCTATGTTTTTACCCTGGTCCTTGGGCAGGCTAGGTACATCCCCACATACCAACTCTCCAAGCCATTAAGACCAGAGTGTATGTGTTTAGACTTCTACTGCACAGTTGCTGGGTAAACAGCAGCAATGTTTGGGATATTAGCAATGCAGATGTTGCCAGCATGTAAGTGCCTGGGAGCTAACAAAACAAACAAAACAAAATATATAAAACATGCTTGGGAGGCTAAACAAACCTGTCTAAGACAAATTCCAACTCACAGGATTACAATGCTTTCTTTAAAAAAAAAGAAACTTATGTGGATAGGGAGTTTAGTCCGGATAAACAGGGGAAAAGTCTGGTGGATGGTCACACCGCCAGGTAGCAATATTTTATAAGGTGTGAGTTTCAGGTTTCACTCAGCTCTGTTTGATTTGAAGGGGGGGGGGTGCATATAATATTGAAGGTTGGAAACCACATTATTAAAGGACATTTCACCAGTTTTTCCCTTTACCTGATAGGGCACACTGGGGTCCTACAAGGGCACACTTTGTTGCTATGTTTGCTTGTTTTATTTCAAACTGCTGTGCAACTACAGTATGTAGTCCATGTTTTGCAAAGTCAAAGAGAGTTATAAGGGATCCCCAAACCATGATATGTTATCTTATGGGTGGTTAGAAAGAAAATATCATTGCACATACCCAAAATAATACTAAACATCATGGAAAACAGGTACAAATCCCCAGGAGGGAATTTGGACTAGCTCAGCATTGCGCATGTATGGATGGTACTAGAGGGCCTCACAGTGCAATCAGCAAAAACTAAGCTGTTGAAGCTGATTTAAGGGTACGTTGAGGCAGTGGCACAGCTGTATGAATGCTGGATTGTGGCATGGAGGTCACACATTTCTGTTGAACACCTCCATTTACAATTAAAAAGAGGTTAATAACATATGGAGGTGAGGTGCAACCTCAGTACATGAGAAAATTGGGGGCTGTGGGGCTTGTCCAGGTGGCATAGATACAGGGAAGGGAAGAAGGGGCTATCACTATAGTTCTGTGCATCAAGGCATATCATAGCAATCTTGCTTGGTCATTAAACATTGTTTCTCCTTTCTCCTCCCTCCAACTTCCCCTTTTTTCTCGTCTCAGTTTATACTATAGTGTCGGGTGAAAATGGCTTCAAAGAAGCAACCAGCTCCAGCTTGCAGTGCACAGCTATGACTGGAGGCAATGACATTGATGAGCAAGATGACAGAGCTTACTGAAAAAGCTCAAAAGATGAAAGAGGAGGAAGCAGCAGAGAGGAAGAGGAAGCAGCTGGCTGGACCTCGGGGGCAGGGGGGCAGGAGACAAGTGCCCAAGGGGGCCAGCCCCAGAACCTACCCCCCTTCCTGAACCCATGCTGGAACCCTTTGATCCAGACAATGAGTTAGGTAAGGGTGCAGGGGGCCCATTGGGAGAAAGGAGCCTTAAGGACTGTATCGAGGGGATGTTAGAGGAGATGGGTAAAAAAGGCTTGGATACAGTGGAAAAGATTTTGGAGCAGTTTAAGATTGACAAAGGGGAAAAGGGGGCCATGGTGGGGTGGGGCTGGACAAAAAGGGGTTAAAAGTTTTATGAGGCTCCACCGGGGTTTTCTTTAGGAGATCATGTTCCTGCCTCAATTAAGGATAAAATACGGAAAGGAGTATGTGGACATCTTTGGTTTACTAGATAAAAAAAACTGCCAAGAAATATGAACAGAAAGAAATGTCAGGAAAATCTAAAATGGCAGTGGCATTAGCGGTAGGTGGAGCACAAGGAGGAAGAGGCTACGTTCAAAGGGAAGAACTTGGATACATGGCAGGCAGATTTCTTGATTTATAGCAACATTTTGTTAGAAAAGCAGCCAGAGTTAGCAATCCCTCTTCTGACTTATACGGCCATCATCAGGGATGCTTATAAGTCACAGAAGGGGTACAGTTGGTTGGAGTATGATGGGGCTTTCCGACAGAGGATGGCAGCAAGGAGGGGGGACGTAAGATGGTACTGTACACATTCAGAACTCTGGGTCTGCACCTTGTCACATCAGGCAGGAGGGGTGGCGGAAGGGAGTAAGAAATCTACAGTGCAAGTGGCTGCGAAGTCCTGTTGGGCTTATAGCATGGCACCATGTACATGGACCAATTGTAAATATAAGCATGCATGCTCAAAATGTAGTGGGCAACACCAGGTATTAAAATGCAAGGGGAACAACAAGCACTCTGGGGGGGTGAATAACCAGGAGCAGTCCTTTTGAGGTTCACAGGGAGGGAGGGGGGACCAGTAGTGGAAATGGTGGTAGGGGACAGGGGTATGGGTATGGGGGGATACAATTCCAACTACAGTTCAAACTGAATACCAGCAGCCAGTGGGTTTGAGATGGGGTTTTCATATGGCCAGGACAACAATTTATTTATTTATTTATTAAATTCTCGGATTACAAATACCTTTGAGCAGCAACTGCTCATTTACACAGGTTCCACGTCAAAGGATGAGGGTCAACATACAAACAGAGGTAGTAAAAGAATGCACAATAAACAACCAAAACAACTAAAAGAAAAAATAATGATACTCAGTTATAACATACATTGTAATAATATTCATAAAACGAGCAGCTTGAGTAGGTAGCTGGCTGCGGTAACAATAAGAGATAGAGGGCACCATAAGCAGTTAGTATTGCAGGCATGCGACCGAGAGGAAGTTGGCAGGCTAATGGGCCACTGTCCGATGGTGGTGGAAAATGTCTTGTACCAGTGGAGATGTGAAGCAGGAAAGGAGTCACAAGGAAGGCCCAGTGCCAGAGGGAATGAGATTGGGAAAGGGCGGGCTGTGAGACATGAGTGAGCTGGGAGGTGTTTAGAGAGATCTCTGTTCAATGAAACAGTCACATTGAGTGGTAGAGGTGAGGTAAAGTTTGAGATTCCTTTTGAAGGGTCCAAGTGTAGTAGAGGAAAGTGCTTCTTTATTGAGGGAATTGAACCATTGAGCTGCTCTATAGATAAAGGACCGCTGACCCATGGAGGTATCGACATCTGGGAACCTGAAAGGTTAGAGATTGGGCACCACGTGTTTGTTGAGTGCCACTGTAGGGTAGTAAGGAGTGAGCTAACACCAGGTGGCATGAGACCAAGGAGAATCTTTTGGTAAGTAAGGTCTGGTATTGTATTCTGCTGCGTAGGGGTAGCAGTGGCCTGTGCATAGAGGTCACAGGTGTGAGTTTGTCGGGCTGCACCCACAGTAGTCTACAGGCTTTGTTGAGAGCAACTGAGATCCTGCGGAGGGCACTTGTTGGGGCACAGCCATAGATGGCAAGGCCGTAGTCAATGATAGAGTGACAGAGCTGTAGATGGCTAGTTTAAGGGCATCCAGAGAATATAGTGCTTGTTTTTGTGTAGTAGTCCAATCCGTATATTGGCGGTCTTGGCAACAGTGTCAATATGCCGAGTGTAGGAGAGGGTACTATCCAGGGTAATACCAAGGTACTTGAACTCCTTGACAATTAAAGCTAGAATGGTGGAAGCATGGACATTGGGTTACCCAACCAGAAGCAGGGGGCAATGTTGAAGGAGAGTTTTACAAGGGGATTTACATTAGCTTTTCAAGGTACTAGGACTGGAGCTAGGGCTAAGAACCTCACTTCAATGAGAGAGAAGGAGGAAGTAGTTCACCAGAAAATTGCTAGAGAAAAAGCCTCAGGTAGGGTTGAGGGCCCTCTAGCATGCCCACTGTGTGTGCAATTCTGCATTTACCCCTTGGGGTATAGTCCCCCAAAGCAGTCAGGGGAATACCGGCTGATCCATTACCTATGATATGCTGAGGGATCATCTGTGAATGATGGCTTACCCAAGGAGTGCAGTGTGGTATCTTATGCTTCAATGGACTCAGCAATTATATTAATCAGGGCAGTCCAAGGGGCTTGGCTGGCAAAGACAGACATTGAGTCTGCTTTCTGCCTCCTGCCAGTATGACCAGAAGATTGGGATCTGTTAGGTTTCCAGTTAAAAGGGGAAATTTATTTTGACAAGGCCATGCCCATGGGCTGTTTGTGGCTTGTTTCACCTTTGAAGCATTCAGTACATGGATTCAATGGGATTTTAGAACCAGATGTAAGCATAAGAGGGTAGTCCACTATCTGGATGATTTCTTGCTAATTGGGGAATCTAAGAAGGAGGACCAGGGAGTGTTACAAGATTTTCAGGATATGTGTTTAGCGACTGGCATTCCTTTAGCTGCAGAGAAGACAGAGGGCCCAGCCAGGGTGTTAGAATTTCTGGGGAACGAGGTTGATACAATGAAGGAATGTTTTTTGCTACCTCATAACAAGGTTCAGTGGCTCAAAGGGCTGTTAGGGCATGTGAGGGACAGAATGAGGGTACTGTTAATTTTAGTTCAACAGCTCTTGGGTCATTTGAACTTCGCATGCATGGTCATTGGCCCGGTCAGGGCTTTCACCAGGTGGCTGGGGTGGGCTATGGAAAAAGCTATGCATCCACACCATTGGGTGGACATCAACACGGGTGTAGGGAAGACCTCATGGTTTGGGACTCATTTTTAAGGGAGTATAATGGGGTCACTTTCTGGCAGGAGGAATGGGTTGACAGTGATGCTCTCCAGTTACATATGGATGCATCCAGGGCTTTGGGTTTAGAAGCTTATTACAGAGGTAAGTAGATGCCAGAGTCCTGGCCTGCACAGTGGTGGGAGGAGGGTTTGCTGTCAGATATCACCCTGCTAGAGATTTTTCCCATTTGGGTAGACTTAGTATTACGGGGGAAGGAAATACAGAACAAGAAAGTTTTGTTTTGGTGTGATAACAAGGGAGTGGTGGATGTAATTAACAGGCAGAATGGGTCTACAGAAATGGTAACCAGGGTTATGCGGCAGCTGGTTCTACTTGGGCTTCTGCTCAACCTTACATTCAGAGCCAGATATGTGGAGGGTGTAAAGAATGAAATTACGGACAGCCTTTCCTGTTTTCAGTTGGGCAGATTCAGGAGGCTGGTCCCTCGGGCAGAAGTGGTGAGAACACCGCTGCCAGAACAGCTGTGGGAGATTGGGTGGCAAGACCCTGAATGTTGTACTGGAACTCATGGTCGGCCAATACATTGAATGCATATGAAGGTGCATGGGAAGTCTTCCAGGGGTTTTGTTTGCAGCAGGGCATGGTAGTAAATTTGCCCATCACTGAGGAGCAGGTAATGAGGATTATAGTGGACAGATGGGACATGCGATTGGCACACTCTACCATGGCGGTACAACTGGTAGGGATAAGCTGGGCATGCGGCACCAGAGGATGGCTGGAGCCCACCAGGGGGAGAAGGGTAAGATGCATGCTCTTGGGATGGTAAAAGAAGCAGGGCACTCAGAGAGGCATTCGTAGACCCATCACTCCTGAAATTCTGGTCTGCATTCTGGGAGCTCTCAGGGCTGTTTGTAACTCGGCTAAATAAGCCTGTCTTTTTAGGGCAATTTTTACACTGACATACAGAGGGGCATTCAGGGTGAGTAAGGTGGTAGCCAAGAACAAAAGGGATACAGAGGGAGGCCTACAGGTGGGAGATGTCGAGTTTAACAGGGCTGGTTTACTTATTTGGGTATGGCATTCAAAAACAGACCAGATGGGGGATGGAACAAGTGTCTACATTACAGCTGGAGAAGATGAGTGGACATGTGCCAAGCGGGCCATGGAGCATTACAGGAATAGCTGGCCTGAAGGTCCCAGGGCTTGGTTTAGGCATGACAATAGATATGTTATGACTTGTTTCCAGAATGAGGAGTCCTAAAAAAAGCTCTGGTGTTTAAGGGGCTAGATCCAGTTCACTTCACTACCCACTCATTTAAGATAGGTGCTGCCTCTACCTTAGCTAGTCAAGGGGGATTTGAAGAAGAGATAACTTATTCACTACACAGGAGCTCTTTGAGATTTCCACCACTTGTGTCCTGTACACTCTTAACACTGCATCCTGGGCCATTCTAAGCAAAAATCAAGCCATAACCAGCATGCTACAAAAAATGTAGATACCTCATAAACAGTAAGTGCTGCACGCAAAGTACTAGTGGCAAAGTAGTTCAGCACAAAATTACCTTTCTAATGGTGCTATACAATTAATTATAGGCAATTTCCTTTTTTTCTATACTCATAGAAATAGCAACAAAGTGTTTTTTTTTTCAGTCAAAAAGGCAACATAAACCATTTTTGGTGGGAAAATATGCAACATATCAACACCAATCTAAGCATCCATAACTTAGATGTAGGTACAAAAGTAATTTTGTACTAAAAGCAATGTTTCTAATGTAAAATATGTATTTTATTCCATTTTATTCAAGGTGCTTAGGTGAAGTTTGAGGAACAAATGTCAACCATACACACCATACCATGAACAAATGCAACTAACTCCTAAAGTATGCATGATACACAAAAAGTATCAGTGACAATGTTTTTCAGCATGAAATTATCTTCCCAACGATGTTATGCAGTCAATTCTAATCAATTCAGTTCACAAGTAATACAGAGAAATACTACTGACAACCTGACAAGTGTCCAGGGCTCACAGGAATTCTTTGGCTGCTGACTGAAGTCATTCTGGGAGACAAAGGGGATTATTAGGCCACCACCTACAGGCATTTCCTGGAGGTAATGAGTTAAAGAAGCAGGGAAGAAGGCAATCCACCTGTTATAAACACTACATCAGACCCTAAAATGACCCTTGTTTTCTGTTTCCTTCTATCAGCAGGTGTACACTGGAGAAAGACCATCTGGATCCTGGGGCATTCGTTTATATATTGGGTGAAGTAATACACAGGAACTACCCCAGGTGGCTGGGAACTGATGAAGGGGTGCTGAGATCCCCATGTTCAATGGAAAGGGGACCTGGGAATGCATTGGGACCAGTTACTTCCTCTGGTGGAGGAGTTTAGGTTAACCTGAAGTGCACCAGACATACTGGTGATTCACCTTTGGGGGAATGGTTTTGGAGAGACACCTTGAGGGCTTTGTTCCAAGCCATGAAGGCTGACCAGTATACATTAAAGGGCTGGTGGTCAAGAATAGAAATTGGTTTGGTCAGAGATCATATCCTGATGAATTTGGCAGCATGTGAAGAGTATTCAGGCAATTGAGAGGTCTAAGATGAGAATGGATAGAAGAATGGCCACAATCATGGTGGAGTTGGGGGGACCTACATCTCAAATAGGGAGATTTCCTTTGATTATATATAGGGGACAGGATTCACCTATCTGAGGCAGATTTGGCTCTCTTTTTGTTGCCCCTATGGCAGCTAGCAGAGGTTAGATTAAGAAATAGCTAAAGGCACTGCAAAGGGGAAGAAGCCCCACCATCCAACACAAGCTGGAGGTGGGGGCTAGTGGAAGAAAATAAGAGGGTAGGGGGAAGTGCATACAGGGAGAAAGGGGGAAGCAGTTGGATTAGTGGGGGTAGGCTGCACGGGTCGAGGGCAGTGCACCCGGACGTGATTAGAGGGGGAGATGAATGTAGAATGAGGAGGGGTCGGGTCTATTGCGTCCTGACCTAACAAGAAGGTTGGAGAGTTGGGCTGATGGTGATGGGGGGAGTCGGAGTATGCATACCAACCCCAAGAAGAAAGGAAGTGGTGAAGCAAGGAAGGAACCAGAGGAGGAATTCAATGTGAGATTAAATTTGGGAACTTGATGGACAATAATATGAGCTGTTATGCTTTATGAATGATGACTGAATAAAATGTAATGTTATTTACATTGGTGTAGATAAATCAAATTGTCTTTCATGCATCCAAATCTTGCCTGGACATTCAGTCATTTCAGAAGATATGGTCAGAAGACAATTGCCTTATATCTGTCCCATGCCTTCTAGGATTCCTTGACTGTTTTTGACCCCATGACCCCTTCAGGAAGGCCGTTCCATGTATCCACCACCCTCTCTATGAAAAAATACTTACTCATGTAGCCCCTGAGCCATCCCCCCATCTTCAGATTGTGCCCCCTTGTTCTTGCACATCTCTTTTTCTGAAAGATCCTACCCTCTTTGACTTTGTTGAATCCCTTGAGATACTTGAAAGTTTCTATCATATCCTCCCGTCCCTCCTTTTTTATGAGGGTATACATATTAAGCTCCATTAGTCACTCTTCATATGGCTTCTGGTGCAGACCCTGCACCATTTTAGTTGCTCTTCTCTGGACTGCCTCCATCCTGTCTATGTCCTTGTGGAGATGGGGTCTCCCGAACTGCATGCCGTACTCCAGATGGGATCTCACCAACTGTCTCTACAGAGGGATGACAACTTGTTGTTTTCTACTGGTATTGCCTCTCCCTATGCATCTCAGCATCCCACCACTCTCCTTACTGTCTTTTCACATTGCTTGCCTACCTCTAGGTCATCTGATATGACTACTCCCAGGTCATTTCCATTTTTGTTGTTGTTAGTACCTCCCCCCATTGTGTACTCTTCCCCTGGGTTTTTGTTTCCCAGGTGCATTACTTTGCACTTCTTTGTGTTGAATCTAAGCTGCCATACTTTTGACCATTCCTCCAACCTTCTCCCTTCTCATCCTTTCCACCACCCTCACGTGTATCAACCCTGTTGCCGATCTTTGTGTCATCTGCAAAGAGCCATACTTTTCCTTCCAGTCCCTCTGCAATGTCACCTATAAAGACATTAAAGAAGACCAGTCCCAGTACTGAACCCTGTGGTACCCCACTAGTAACCCACCTTTCTTCAGAGTGGGCTCCTTTTACCCTCTGCATCCTGTTGTCCAGCCAATTTTTTACCAAGGCTACCACCTTGGGACCCACTCCTAGACTGGCTAACTTGTTTATTAATCTTTTGTGTGGGACTGTGTCAAATGCCTTGATAAAATCTAGGTAGGCCATGTCCACAGCCCCTCCCTGGTCTACTAGGTTTATTATTTTACTAGTTTAACTGTTGTTTTTTTATGATACTTCTGGTAAAAAAAATTCCATGGAGACTTTTAGTCTAATCAGCAGTATGTGTTCTTGGCTTGTTGCCACTGTTATTAGAAATGGATGAAGTCAATCAATCAATCAATCAATCACTTTATTTAACCAGGCATAAACACCATTGAGCAAGCTCATTTTCAAGGTGGTCCTGGGCATTAATACAATACAGTACACTTCATAAGATTACAATTACGGTGGACAACGGTGCAAAAAAAGAGAAAAAGAAAAAGAAAAAACATTGTGAAGGTGCCTGTCAGTATGGGCCTATACATACCGGTCAACTAATTAACATGCAAAGGTACATAATGATAAGCTTTACTGAAATGAGAAGAGACAACAATCCCATATAGTCTCCGCTAAGTAAGAGCTCATACCTAAATGATAAAAAATAAGGAGGTATTAAGGAATAGGGTAGAAATTGGAGTGAAAGAGTCGGCTGTCTAAAGGGAGGCCAGAATAGGTAAAAGGTAGAGAATAGGCAGGGCCATCTTGGATTAAGGGAACTAGGCTTGTAGGTCCTAGGTTTCTGTTGTTAGGAATGTGGGGTTGATGAGATACTTAGGCGTAGGATTTGAGAGTGGCACCTGGGGCTTAGGGGTCATCGGCGTCTGATACAGTTGCATGATTCCTTCAGATAATCTGTTAATAGAGCTTTGAATGTGAAAATGCTTGTAAGTGAGGATAATTTTAATGAGTCTTGCATAGTGTTCCAAAGTGATGGAAGTGAGAAGTTGATTGCTGCAGAGCCAAGGGTAGTTTTCACTCTAGGAATCTGGAAGCAGATTAAGGAGAAGCGTCTCAGGCCATAGGAACCTTTAGCCCATTTGAAGATGTTCGAGATGTATGCAGAGAGGTTATCAGATAATGCTCTAAAAAACCAGAGGAGAGCATTCCTTTTTCTTCTAGTTGAGAGTGAGGTCCATCCCGAAACCTGGTATAGACGACAGTGATGTGTACTACGGGGTAGATTTAAGATAAATCTTAAAGCCCGGTGGTAAAGGGTGTCCAGTCTGTTTAGCATCGTTGATGGGCAATGACTGTAAAGGAAGTCAGCATAGTCCAGTATAGGTAGGAATGTTTAGTTTAGTTTAGTTTAGTTTATTGTTCTAGGAATTACTACCTTTGAGCCAGAGGCTCTTTTACAAAAGTTCCACGTCAATTAGGTACAGTACAAAAAGGGTTACATAGAAAACACAACAATTTGTGCTGTGTCAAGAGCGAGAAAACATATACAAATACATATCAAATCATTTGTGAAAAGGACATAGATATCAATAATTACATTATTATTACAAGAAAGAGGTCATGCCAGATTAGGAGAAACAAATAGGGAAAAGTCCAGAACAGAGAGGGTAAGTGAAAGGTGTGGGGAGCAGACAATAGCAGGAGAAAAGGTTTCCCAAACATGTCTTTGTCAAATAACGGAACAGGGTGGGTAGTGAGAAAATAGGAGGTTTAATCAGGGCAGTCACAGGAGCTGGAGGTGGCAAGGTGAGAGAACAGCCTTGATTTGAAAATACCTAGAGAGGTGGAGGCAGTAATATGAGTGCTGAGGGCATTTAGCCAGCTGGGGGTACAATAGGCAAATGATCTTTGTCCCTGAGAAGTCCGGCATAGGGGGACTTGGAGAGGCTGGTGTTCTGATCTTCTGGAATACCTAATATCTTGAATGTAGTTTGTACTAGTCTCACTCTGGCTTCTAACGTGAGTAGGTGTTTAATGCGATAGACTAAACCTAATAGCTGTCTTAGTTTCTTCAAGGTTTCATTTAAGTGGCACAGAAAGTTGAGCTTGTTATCCAGCCAGAACCCTAGGTATTTAAAGGTATCAACTACTTCAAGGGGTTTATCTAAGAGTGTTCGGATATGTGTGATATGTGGACATCCGGAAGTAGACTTTGGTGAGAGAATCATTGCTTTAGTCTTTTTGGCATTGAGGAGGAGCTTATGAGTGAGAAGGTTGTATTGGAGGGTGACGAAGTCTTTCTGTAAGTATTCATGGGCCAGATCCAAGGATGAATTTGTGGTATAGAGTACAGTATCATCTGCGAATAAGTGCACATTTGCTGTGCCTAGCTGCGAGTCCAGGTTATTGATGTATATTGCAAAGAGGATAGGGCCCAGGATGGAGCCTTGTGGGACTCCTCGTAACAAGGATTTTTGTGGGGACAGATCTTCTATGGCTTTGACTTGTTGTAACCTATTGGTTAGGTAGCTGGTGAACCATTTAATGGCAGAACTATCAAGCCCGATGTTACTCAGTGCAGTAAGCATGATGGTATGATCCACAGTATCAAAGGTCTTACTTAGATCAAGGAAGAGGGGCAAATACATGCTTCTTAGAGTCCAAGGCCATTTGCCAGTCTGTAGTTACTTTGGCAAGAGCCGATACTGTACTGTGTTTGGCTCTGAAGCCGGACTGGGCTGGGTTTAGCAACTTTTGTGAATCCAAATGTTCTCTAAGTTGGATGTTGACAATTTTTTCAAGTAATTTAGAGACGACAGATAGTATAGAAATAGGCTGCTAATTGTTCAGATCACTCGGATCCCCAGTCTTGAATAATGGTAGAATGTGGGCAGTTTTCCACAAGACAGGTAGCTCACCTTGAATCAGAGAGGTGTTGAATAAGTGTGTAATGGGGGTGGTCAGATAGGTATGACCAAGTTTTAGGAAGTAAGGTTCAATATTATCTGCACCCGCACTCTTTTTTGTATCCAGAGAAAGGAGGAGGTCCTCCACTTGCTTGAACGTAATTGTGAGGAAGCTGAAGGGGGGTGGGATGCGGTTGGTTATGGTTGTGATTATCAGTGAAGCCAACAGTGTAGTCTCTTGCCGGGCTAAGTTTGCTGATAGGTGAGGTGTCAAAGGCAAGCCCTGCAGTGGCAAAGTGATCATTAAGCTTCTCTAGTATATCAGCTTTGTCTGTGTAGGTTGTACCATCAGACACAATTTTGTTTGGAAGGGGTGTTGCAGTGGACTGACCTTCGACTTCTTTGAGGATGTTCCAAAATTTGGCAGAGTTGTTTTTATTGTCTTCTAGTTCTTTTTGGAAGCACCTAGCTTCTTCTGACCTAATTAGCTTGGTACAAGCATTTCTAGTGGTACAGAATGCTAACCAATCAGCCTCCAGGTGGGATTTCCTCACTTTTTTCCACCAGTAGTCCCTATCCTGAAGTGCTTTCTTCAGGATGGGAGAGGACCAGTCAGGAGTTTTTTTTTTTTCCAACTCATTTTTAATCAAGATTTTGAAATACAGTCCATAAAAGAAAAATATGAGACAAACATAGACATACTTTGATCTGTAAGTTACATATGCACAACTATAGTTTTCTGGATCTTCCATACATACTTTTTTTTTTTTACATAATCCATTATCTAGAGCCAGATACCGGATGCCATCAGGCATCTAGTCTTGAATATAATTGATCCTTCAGGACTTATACATAGTGCAAAATGGAATAGTTGTTCAGCTCATTACAAACTCTATTTTCTAACTTAACCTCCTTTCAACAATTGATAAGGAAACAAAAGGGAAAAAAAACAACAACAAAAAAAACCAAAAACCATAACAGTAAGACAAGAAACTATTCTACCAAGACTAGAGAGAGGGGACAGACAGACAAACAATAGGGGACCATTCACACAGATCAGTTTTACTCATTATTTTGATCCACTTTTTTAAGTTATTTATGAGGGGCATTTTCTTTGGGGGGTGGGTGGTTTAGAGAGAAGGGTGGAGACGGGGTGGGGGGATCCCATTAGGCATAAGGGGGGAGGAGGAGACATCCAGTTCTACCCTGATCATAGTCTATTAAAAACTAGTCTACCCTGTTTTCTCCCTCCCTTCCTTCCTGAAGATCTTCTACTACCAGGCTGGGGCCTGAATTCCGAAGAAGCCAAGGGTTCCATACCTCCTTAAATTTCTCTTCTTGGAGACTTAGCCTCGCTGTAAGATGTTCCATCTCACAAACAGAGTCCACTTTACCACACCATTCCAATAATGTGGGTGGGTCCTTTTTAAGTCAGTGTCTTGTGAGACATTTAAGAGCTGCTACCATAAAGATTTGGGCCAGCTTTCTCTGTGGGGTTGGGAGCTGCAAGACTGTAGGTAAGCCTAGCACCCATTCAGTCATGTCTCTGGGTATGTTCACTTTCATTATGTTATTGGTCGCAGTTCTCACCTCCTCCCAAAACCCTCGGATACCCGGGCAATCCCAAAAGATATGCAGATGGGACCCTACTGAGCCACAGTCCCTCCAACATTTATCTGAGTTGGATCTTTGGAAATGCTTTGTGACTTTTGGGGTATAGAAAAACACGACTAGGACCTTCCAGTAGAATTCTCGCCAAATCGGCGAGGAGGTTACTCTCCAGCCCAGGGAGACCCATCTTCTCCAGATATCTTCTGGTTTTGGATCTACTCCCTCTCTATGCCAGGCCTCTTTGATATTTTCTAGTGGGATAGCCTCTTCTGGGCTCAGGCAAGGATAAAGGTCTGAGATACATTTCCCTTTTAGATTTGTTTTCACTGTGTGATATATAAAATCCTCCCATGCATTCTTTTGCCTACTCACCAGAGGTAAGTAGCCCGGCATGTTCAGATAGTGTCTTATCTGTAGATATCTGAAAAATTCAGATCTAAGAATGTTGAACCTGGTCTGGATCTGTTGAAAGGACATAAGAACCCCATTCTCCAGCAGCTGTGCAAATCTGGTAATTCTGCTCCTCTCCCATCTCTCATACCCTGGATCTGTCCTTGGGGGTAAGTAGTCTGGTGTATGTCTAATAAGTGACAGCAGGCCCGACGTGCCTTTCCCCCCTCCCATTCTGTATCTAGTTAGTTGTATAATCTCCATGGTATGTCGTGTCCATGGGTTCTTGATTTGATTTATGAACTTTCTAGAAAGGTTCAGGCCTGGGAGAGCAAATTGGGGAATTGGGAAGTCCCCACCATTCTCTATCTCAAACCATCCCGAGTCTAAACGTTGTTTTACCCAAGTGGTCACTGCCCCATCTGGGCAGCTAAGTAATAGGCCTTCAAGTTGGGAAAACCTAGGCCCCCCAATGATTTAGGTTTCTGAAGTGTTGATTGTCCAATCCTGGGCCTACCCCCCCCCCCCCAGATATATCTGATGATACCTGAGTTTGTTTCCTGCCAACATTTTTTAGGAATCTGGATAGGTAGGGAGGAAAAAAGGAACAAAAATCTTGGAAGTGGATTCATTTTCACTGAATCTATTCTGCCAGCCAAGGTCAATGGGAGCAGCGACTATCTAGGCTTGTCCCTCTGCATATCATTCTATAACCTGTTATAATTGATAGCAAATAACCTGGATAATTTTGTGGTTACCTGTACTCCAAGATACCTAATCTGGTTTTGTTTTGCCCATGTGAATGGGAAGGTTCTCTTGAAGTCTGGAGGGCATATTTCACCCAAGGACAATGCCTCTGATTTGCTATAATTGATTCGGTATCCAGATACTGCTCCAAATGAGTCGAAGACCTGGAGCAGGTGCAGCAGGGAAACTTCTGGATCTCTCAAAAAGAATATGGAGTCATCAGCATATAGTGCTATTTTATGTTCTATGGTCCCCATTAGAACCCCTTCCATATTCTTATTCTGGCGAATCATTACTGCCAAAGGTTCAAGAAAAATAGCAAATAACACTGGGAAGAGTGGGCAGCCCTGCCTGGTGCCTCTATGAACAGGGAATCTACCGGTGTTTATTCCACTGACTCTGACTTGCGCCTGAGGGTCTCTATATAGACTTTTGATTTCTTGTAAGAATTTAGGGCGTAATTGCATTTTTTCTATTGTTTTGTAGAGGAATTCCCAATTCACTCTATCAAACGCCTTTTCCGCGTCCATCGATATTGCCAATTGAAATTTGTTTTGGTTTACTTGAGCCAAAGTAATATTTAATAAATGCCCAATATTATCTGTTAGGAATCTTCCTGTTATAAAACCTGATTGGTTCGGGTGGACCAATTTGGGGGCAACCTTCTGCAGGCGATCCGCCAGAATCCCCGTGAACAATTTAAGGTCTACATTTAACAATGATATTGGGCGGTATGAGCCGCACTGGCTCTGGGTCCTTGCCCTCCTTATGGATCACTGAGATCTGCGCATATCTCCATAAGTCAGGTACTTCTCCTCCCTCCTGGATATGATGGAAACAGGCCAATAGTGGGGTCACCAGTTTCTCCTTTAAGGCTTTATAAAACTCAGAAGGGAGGCCATCTAAACCTGGGGATTTTCCATTTTTTAAATCTGTAATCTTCTGCAGTAACTTCTGTCTGGTAATTAACGCCTCTAAGCCCTCCCTCTCATCTGTCCCCAAGCTCTTCAAAGGCAGATGGGGTGCACCCCAGGGTCCTTAAAGAACTAAGAGAGGTGGTGGCTGAACCTCTGGCTATCCTGTTTAGCCGATCACTGGAAACAGGGGAGGTACCCAAAGACTGGAGGACAGCAGATGTAGTCCCCTTATATAAAAGTGGGAACAAAGAGGAAGCAGGGAACTACAGACCAGTCAGCCTCACCTCGGTATGGGAAGATCATGGAGCACTACTGAAGGAGAGATTGGTAGAACATCTGGTTGTCAATGGACTACAGGACCCAAGGCAGCATGGTTTCACTAGGGAGGTCTGTCAGACCAACCTTGTTGAATTTTTGACTGGGTGACTCTGGGAGGTGGATCAGGGAGGGCGGTGGACATGGCCTATCTGGACTTCAGCAAGGCCTTTGACACTGTGCCACATAGAAGACTATTACACAAACCGGGAATAAGGTGTGGCAGGACAGTAGTGTGGTGGGTAGGTAACTGGCTGGGTGGCAGGACACAGAGAGTGGTGGTAAATGGCTGTCACTCCACAGAGGGAAGAGGACCAGTGGGGTACCACAGGGATCAGTGCTGGGACCGGTCCTATTCAACATCTTCATCAGGGACATTCGTAGGACCTAGAAGGCAGAATTTCACTGTTAGTGATGACACAAAGCTCTGTAACAGAGTAGACACACCAGAGGTGTAGACAGAATGATAAGCGACCTGCAGAAACTTGAAGAATGGTCAGGGTTTGGCAGTTGAAATTCAATGCAAAGAAGTGCAAGATAATGCATATGGAGCACAAAACCCTGGCACAATATAATCAGTTGGGGGTGAGGATATAGCATGCACCAAGCAGGAAAGGGATCTTGGGGTTATCATCTCTGATGACCTCAAGGTAGGGAAACAGTGTGACAAGAGCAGGTAAAGCAAATAGGATGCTGGGATGTATAGGAGGCATCACCAGCAGGAAAAGGGAGGTCATAATTCCGCTATACAAGACACTAGTGAGGCCCCACCTGGAGTACAGTGTACAGTTCTGGAGACCATACCTACGTAAGGACATAGACAGGTAGAGAAGGTTCAGAGGAGGGCAACAAAGATGGTGCATGGATTGCATCACAAGTCCTATGAAGACAGGTTGAAGGAACTGAACATGTACTCCCTGGAGGAGAGGAGGGAGAGAGGGGATATGATAGAGACATACAAGTATCTTACAGGGAGGAACAGGGTGCAGGAAAACACTATTTTTAAGCGAAAAAGATGTTCCAGGACTAGAGGGCATGGGATGAAGTTGGAGGAGGACGATTCAGAGGAAACATGAGAAAGAATTTCTTCACAGAAAGGGTGGTGGACAAGTGGAACACCCTGCCAGAGGAAGTGGTGGGGGCTGAAACAATCACAGGATTTAAGAAAGCATGGGATAGACATAAAGGAATTCTGGAGGTCAGGGTAAGGGCAACAGACTTCTAGGAAAACAAACTGAACTTACAAGCTCAAATGGGCAGACTGGGTGGGCCATAGGCCCTTATCTGCCGACACTGTCTATGTATCTATGTATCTATGTAGGGGATCCAGAAAATGATCCACTGCTATCTGGTGAAGACCACCAACCTCTGAACTATACAGATCCCTGTAGTATTCAGCAAAAACCTCCGCTATCTTTATTGGGTCTTCTGTCTTCGCATTTCTATGCCCTTGCCTCCTAATACTTCCTATTGTTCTATTTACTGTTTCTTCATTGCTGCTGCTAGCACCCTGCCCATCCTGTTGCCTTCTACATAGTACTTTTGATTAATTCTGCATAGTATCCCCTTCCCCTGTCTTGCCAAAAGATTTTGAACCTCCGTTTTCTTTTGCAACAAATAATTTTTATCCCTAGGGTCCAGAGTAATTTTATTCCTGAATTCCGCTTCCTGCAATTCCTGCTCCAGTTTTTTCCAGCTTAACTCTCTTTTCTTCTTCTCCCTAGTGCTATAGGATATGATCTGTGCTCTGAGGTATGCCTTAAGAGAGTCCCAGACTAACGACGGGGAGGAGGCTCCACCTGCATTAGTCTCCAGAAACATCCCCACCTGCTCAGACATGTTCTCTTTAAAATCCTCAGAATTTAAGAGCCCAATGTTCAGTCTCCAGTTCGAATTTCTAACTGTCGGGGCCAATCTTAAAATCATTTGTATGGGGGCATGGTCCAAGCATGTCATAGGTAAAATGTAAGAGGCCTGTACACATGACAGGTGTTCGCCGGATAATAAGAACATGTCTATGCGGGAGTAGCTTTGATGTCATGGAGAGAAAAAGGTAAAATCTCTTTCTCTGGTGTGTCTGTACCACCAAACATCTTTCAGTCCCAACTCATCCATAAGACGCCTGAGACCCTCACCTCCATTTCCTGTCTGTGTAACCTGGCCTCTTCGATCCCACTTGGTAGAGACTACATTATTAAAATCCCCCCCCCCACAATGTGCAAGACCTCTGGATCATTTAAGGTCTTCAGTAATTTTTCCTGAGGAACCTTCCATTTTCCAGGGGTTCGTTTGGGGCGTATATGTTCAATAATACACAGCGCACCCCATATATTGTTGTCTGTAACTTGACATAGCCGCCCCCAGGGTCAGTCTCCACCCCCAAAACTCTAACTGGGGAATTTATTCTAAGCAGTATTGCC
The DNA here is from genome assembly GCA_016271365.2 of Neoceratodus forsteri. NCBI lineage: Eukaryota > Metazoa > Chordata > Ceratodontiformes > Ceratodontidae > Neoceratodus > Neoceratodus forsteri. Next base: position 555,535,842 of record CM028135.1, on the reverse strand, counting down.
GTGCCTCTCCTGTGCAGGTTCTGTGGCCATGAGGCACTGTAGACCTCTCCCACCCACATTCTACGGAGCTTAGAGTGCTCCAACTCATTAAGGTGGGATTCCTGTATGAAGGCCATGTCAGTCCGGTGTTTCCCTAGTTCCTGCAGGATCCTAGTCCTTTTAACTTGGCTATTAAGGCCCTTAACATTATATGAAATAAGTGTTATAGCCATCCTATGTTATTAGTAAAATAGACTATTTGGAACTTAATCTTCCCCACCCAAACCACTCCACCCCTCCATCCCGTCCCATCTTCTCCCCTCTCATCTCCAATTTATCTGGGCATTGTGTATCTATAACTATAAACCTTTTAACAGTAACAGAACTCAAAGGGGAATGTTACCCAACAATCCCCCCAATTTGTAACAACTTTAATAATTGACTTCCAAATGTGTTCACAGAACCTACCCTTCTTGATGCCACATAGATAGAATGGTGCAATAACAATGACTACACTCAGCCCATGCCCAACTGGGCTAAGGGAATACAGAATCCCATCAGGACTTGGTTTAACCAACCTTCCTCTTCCAGTCCCCCCTGAGGACCCCCCAACCCCGAACCCCCCCCATGTGTATCTAAACCTTCTGTATACTTTTAGTATAGTAACCTCCTCACCAACTGTCCTGATGGACATTGACTCCTTTTAGTGATCCCAGGAGAAAAACAGGGGAACTTCTAAAAAAGAGAAGGGAACAAATACAGGAGCCAACCTTAGTACACCTGTAGGCTCTCACCCATATAACCCAACTTAATTCCAGGCTCCCTGCCTTTAGGTTTCTTAATCAGGAAGTTGAGAGAGACCAAGTCCCCCCCAGTCCCACTTCATCTGTGCAGGCATGAGATTCTACCTCCATGCAACCACACGCCATTTACAAAAGTCCATGGCTGACTCACAACCTCTACATGAATGCCCCACAAGTTCACAGTTTTTCTTCAGACCACCCCTGTAGGCAAGCTCCGCTGTGCATCTTTCCTTTTTGGCCCTTTGTTATGTTTATTATTTCTATTCGATCGTTTGGGAAGGGAGGTAGCCTGCGTGGGGGTCAGAACTATGGCATCCTCAAGCTGCTCGAGAGGGAGATTGTCTACAATATTACTTCCAGCCAGCTGTGCGGTTTTTCCTCTCAGGCCTACCGCTGTATACCAATGTCTTTCCTCCAGCTCTCGAATGGTCTCCAGGTTCAGTAAAAAGGTAACCGAAATGTCCCACTGCTTCAAAAACTCTGTGGCCTCCGAGATCTTAGAAAAGGAGCGTACCCCTGAATCGGTAGTTATTCTTAAAGTTGCAGGGTAGTCTAAGCATGCTTTAACTCCTTTAGCCCAAAGCAATTTCAATATTGGGAAGAGCCTCCGTCTTCTATCCATCGTCACAGGAGCATAGCCGTGCTCAAAGAATAGCCTTACGTCTCCAAACACCACCTCTTTTTTCTCCCAGGCCCGCTTTAAAACCTCAGATTTGGTGCGATAGTCTAAAAATGCGACAATCAACGGTCTCAGTCTGGCTTTTGGATCTACAGGTTTGGCTATTAATGATCTGTGTGCCCTTATAATATTCAAAGGAAAGTCCTTTTCCAGGCCCAAAACTTCATGGAGAAAGCTCTCAGTAAAAGAGGTCATCTCACCAGACTCAGTCCCCTCTGGTACTCCGTGAATTTGGATATTTACCCTTCGGGACCTATTCTCCAGATCCTCTAACTTTTGCTGTAGCCATATTTCCCAATCGTGAAGTTGGAGGATAGCCCCATTATGCAGATCCACTGATTTAGATAGCTCTGTTGCATTCTGTTCAAAGTCGTTATTTGCTTTTTTTGTTCCTTCTGTTCTGGCTTTACCTCCGATACATCTTTCTGAATGCGGGTTAGGGTATCTCCCAATCAATGTAATTCTCTATACAACTTCTTTGAGGTTATTGTGAATGCAGCCTCTTCCCCGGAGCTGTCATTTGAAACAGGGTCGGACCTTGAGGCACTCGAGCGCCATGGTGATCTGAGGCCTTCATCCCGCTCGGCAGAATCTTTGTTGCCCTGACCTGTTTTCTCATTTTCAGCTGTAAATTCTTTCACTCGCTGTCGAGTCTTTGCCATCATATCATCAATTTTATATTGCTTTTCTATAGAAGCCAGCGTGAGGCACAGATGGGGTTAGATTTGGGAGCAGTCCCGGGGGAGCTGCAACAGAATCAGTCTGCCATAGATGCTGACGTCACCTGAAGTCGAGTTTTATTTTTTGATTTGATCAGTCTTAGTGGGGCGTGTTTGTCTATTAGCCCTAGTAAGAAGCTGTGAAAGATGTTAAATGCCTCGTTAAAGGTGGGGGCTAGATAGAAATCCTGCCAACGAATGTTGCTTAGATCTTTCAGGAAAGTGTACTGGCTGAACTTTTTCAGGCATCTTTTCAGTTTGAATTTGGGAGGCCGTTTTTATTTGGGAAGGATGTCTGATGCAGGCAGTAGTGCAATGGTCGCTTATATCGTTGAAGAATACTCCAGTATGCGAGATAGTGTGAGGTTTGTTTACTAGCATAAGGTCCAGGAGGGTGCTGTGCTCAGGGTTTTTTCTGTTAGGTCTGGTTATAGCAGTCACCATTTGTAACAGACCATTAACATCGCATAGATCCTTCAATTTCTTAGAGCTGTCATCATTCCAATTTAGATTGAAATCCCCCATTAGAATACACTCAGTATTAGCAGAGTCAAGAAGGTTTTGAAGGTGTGGCAGAAGTGCCCAGCCACCAGACGGTGGTTGGTAGCATGCTGCCATGAATGATTTCACTGGAAAGTGATAATTTTAGAGCAAGGCATTCAAATTCCTTTAGCTTTTGAGGTACAGTCAAAGACTGTGACTGTGAATTTGCTTTTTGATAGAGTTGCAACCCCTCCTCTAGTCGGTCTATCAGCAGCGGTCGATGATATATCCGGGTATGTTGATAGATTTGTGCGGGGTCGAGGGTGTGAGCCAGGATTCAGTTATCATGAAGAAATCAGGAGATGCATGTAGAGCCCAGGTCTGTATAGAGTCAATCTTCTTTAGCAAACTACAGACATTGATATGGAGAAAGCTAATCCCTTTATATTGAGGGAGGTCCGCAGGAGCATCCAGAGAAATAGGTGGACCTGGGTTTAATTCAACATTTCCCGAACAGAGTAGGGGAAGCAGTAGTAGTTTTTTAAGGTGGTGTCTTAGCCTGCTAAATATTCTTTTGTTACTCCTTCTAGCATACATTGGTTTAGCGGTGGCTGTGTTAAGGGCAGGATTGCTATTTGCTAGGGATAAAACATAGAGAACTGATAGAGCCAACACCATCCTTGGGAATTGCATGTGTTCTATAGTTATGATCTGGTGGGAGGAGGGGCATGACCATAGAGGAGACGTCCCTGATGTAGGATGCCATGGTCTAATGTGGGAAGCTATATCTTGGTAGGTAATAGAGGAGGGAAACTGGCCTTTGTCTGAGTTGCAAACTGAAATTTTGGGTAGAGCATAACAATGGGCAGACTAGATGGGCCTTGCGGTCCTTATCTGCCGTCAACTTCTATGTTTCTATGTAAGTAATATAAGGCAACTACAGAGAAGGATAGGTGCAGATGGCATTCTTAACATGGAGATATTTCCTTTTACCAGTAATAAACACAGGATTTGCAACAGTTCCTTGAGAAGGCCAAGGAAATGAGTGGATCTTGTGGGAGGATGGGATACCAATGAAAAATTAAGGCCTAGATAACTAATGAGGCGTGGCTGGCAATAGCCAGTAGAAGTGAGTTAGAAGGCTGGGGCAGGGTTTATGTGTATTTCACTATGACCGGGGGGGTCGGTGGGTGTGCGAAAAAATTGGCAGCTAGGGCTCCCTTCCTGGAGGTAATCAGTCCCTGAGGAGAAGTCCGTACCTGCGTTCCTGTGAGGGATTGGCGGCTTCAGACCTGGACTGCGGGTGGCAGTCTGGCAGGTCGGGTTCGTCAGAGAACCACGGCTGTGGCTCTCAGACTACCTGGAAGGAGAAGGCAGAGGAGAATTAAATAAGAAAGTCAGAGGGGGTTGGGCTGCTCATGGAGCTAAAAAGAAATGCAGACTGGCTTAAACAGGGGGGTTGTTGCAGACCAAAATATTAGGCAAGGTGCATCCAAGTCTGAGTGGGCAATAACAGGGCTATTTAAAACACAATACTAGCGTAAAAAGGTGAAGGGAGGGTTTCAAAAGCCAGAGCTGAGATCGCTACTGGTCTGATGAGGAACACAATACAGGCATTTACATTAAATCAGAAAACTTCAGCTAAAAAATACAAACAAGACAGTTTTAACAGAAAACATAATCTAGCACAATATAGTCAAACATTAACAGTGCAGAGCTATATGGAGCCAATCGGAGTGCTCCTGGGGCTGACTGCAGCCAGTGGGCCACAGCAGTAAAAGACTCTGGATTTAAACCCAGAGACAACTGTCCTCATGTAAAGAAAGCAAAAAAATTGGCAGCTAGGGCTCCCTTCCTGGAGGTAATCAGTCCCTGAGGGCAAGTCCGTACCTGCGTTTCTGTGAGGAGCTGGTGGCTTCAGACCTGGACTGCGGGTGGCAGTCTGGCAGGTCAGATTCATCAGAGAACCATGGCTGTGGCTCTCAGACTACCTGCGTTTCTGTGAGGGGGTGGTAGCTTCAGACCTGGACTGTGGGTGGCAGTCTGGCAGGTCCGGTTCATCAGAGAACAATGGCTGTGGCTCTCAGACTACCTGCATTTCTGTGAGGGGCTGGTGGCTTCAGACCTGGACTGCGGGTGGCAGTCTGGCAGGTCGGGTTCGTCAGAGAACCACGGCTGGCCACAATTCGCTCCGTGAAGTGAATCATGAAGCAAATGTGAATTCACAAAGGGCTCTATACAACATGAAAAGAGGGCTACTTTTGTGTTATAATGGGTAACGCAAAGTCCATTGAAAACAATGACTTGACATTACTCTGTCTTCCCAAACCACTACTCTACCAATTATTAAGGTGAAATACATTGGAAACAATGTACTTTGCCTCACTTCACCTTGTTTTTAAGCTCCAAAGGCAAATTTTGCAGCGATTCATGGGATTTCAGGTCACATGGGATCTAGATTGTTCTGCACAGCCTCAGTTCAGGATAGTGTGTGTAGAAAGCTGTAAGAGACAGTCTGCACTGAGAGCTCTCTGTGATTCAAATCTTCTAAAAGCTATTAAAAAAGCCTTTTTGAATAATTTATTTTGCTGAAACTTTAGTTCATCAATTGTAGGAAACCCTCCTGTGCTCATAGCATCGAGCGTTTATTGTTTGTGTATGGATTTTGAATGTTAATGTACGACATTCAGTCTGTGTACTGAGAGACAGTGGAAGTGTGCTTTGGGGAGAGGTGAATCTGTGGTGTAGGTAGATTAACTTGGAAAAAAAGACAGTTCTTCCTATTTTGGTGATATTTTTCTTGTATAATTGTGTTAATGTACAAACAGTAATATTTTCAATAATTCTTGCCATTTTTTTGCTGATTGTTGTGGTGCAGCAGTGCTTAATTTTAGTTTGTTTAAAATACGTGGCTATATTACTGAAGTTTTCAATTTGCTATGCATTACTTAGTGTGTGTGTGTGTGTGTGTGTGTGTGTATATGCGTGACACGTGTCATCAAATCAGACATCTTTTATTGTGCCACATAGTAATTTCAGCAATGTGAACCTGCTATCCACTGCAGCTGTATGACTTTTGTACTTTTGGTATCTTTACTGCACGAAAATAGTGACTGTAACTGCAGCAGTACTTGCCCCCATGCAGCTCCACCCAACTGGCAAAGGTATTCTTCTCCAGATTTGAATTTCTGATTGTGAGCACTGGTTAGGTGTTGTGCCTTTGTGTCTGCATCTCTTCAGTGTGCAGCGTAATCTTAATCTGTCTGTGCATTTGCATCTCTTTAGGGCCCAATCTCCATCTGTAACTTAAGTCACAGTTGTTTCTTTGGCTTCCCTTCAGAGTACTGGACTGGTGTGGTGCATAATTCTGCATGAACATTGTACTCATTGATATGCATTTTTAAGTCAGGACCATCATCAGCTCACGAGCCACTCGTGATACAAATCACATTCTTCATCATCATGGTCACAAATGCAGTCACAAATCATGATTCACAATCACGTCATGAACCACAGCATTAATTTTTTTACTAGTTACTTGTATGAATTGTAAGCCTGTTTTGTAGTCTCTCTCCAGGCTTCACGACCCCACCATTGTACTCATTAATAAGTGTTTTTAAGTTGGGGAGTTGTGTGCTACAGCTCATCGGTGAAGTACAGCTGTAGGCTGTCACATTCCCAATACAGTTCTTTATCTCACACCATCGACACTGAATCATGTTCTTCATCATCACGGTCACAAATGCAGTCACAAATCACGATTCACGATCACGTCACAAATCACAACATTAATTTTTTTACTACTTACTTGGATGTATTGTAAGCCTGTTTTGTAGTATCTCTCCAGGCTTCACCACCCCACCATTGTACTGCTGGATGAAGTGGCCCCAATTCGCTTCACGAGGTGATTCATGGAGTAACTCAGAATCTACGGAGTACTCCACAATGTGAAGTGGAGTACCTCCCATCATAATGAACACAAAGTCCATTGAAACCAATGACTTTGCATTATTCCACCTTCCCCAAACCACTTCTCCACTAATTTTAAGGTGAAGCACATTTAAATCAATGTAATTTGCTTCACTTCACCTTGTAATTAAGCTCCAAATGAAGTTCTGCAGTGATTCATGGGATTGCAAGTCACATGGGCTCTAGATTGTTCTGCAGAGCCTCAGTTCTGGCCTGGGTAGTGTGTGTAGTGGTAGCTGGAGACTGTTTTCTCTCAGAGCTCTGCGAATGAAAACCTCTAAAAGCTGTTTAAAATGCCTTTTTGAGTCTTTTTTTTTTGCTCAAAATTTAGTACATCGATTGTATGAAACCATTCCTTGCTCATATCATCGAGTGTTAATTGTTGTGTGTGGATATTGAATGTTAATTTAGAACAGTCAGTGTGTGTACTGTGAAGTATGCTTTGGGGGAAGGGCGTATTTGTGGTGTAGGTACATTAACTGGGAGAAAAAGACAGTCTTTCTGTTTTGGTTATATTTGTCTTCTATAACTGTGTTAATATACACATAGTAATATTTTCAGTAATTATGATTACGACTTTTTTTGCAGATTGTTATGGTGCAGCAGTGTATAATTTGTCTGTTTAAAACATTTGGTTATATTACTAAAGGTTTTCAATTTGCTACACATTACTTGTAGTGTGTGTGTGTTAGTGTGTGTGCGATGTATGTCATTAAATCAGACACCTTTTATTGTGCCACAGAGAAACTGCAGCAGCGAGAACCTACTATCCACTGCACCTGCATGAATTTTTTATACTGCTTTGTGGTATCTTTACTGGTAGTGGACTGTTACTGCCATGCACTAATTCCCCCAACTAGCAAAATGTATTCCTTTCCAGATTTGGATTTGTGACTTGTGAGCACTAGTTAGGTGTTGTTATGCCTTTTTGTATGCATCCCTTGAGTGCGCAGTGAGATCTTAATCTGTCTGTGCATTTGCAGTGCACCATTAATTCTGGGAGACTGCATTTCTTGTTACGCTCTCATTTCACTTCGGCACCACTGGGGAATTTTCTGGACACAAGAGAGTAGCATTTCATCAGCACTGGGGAATTTTCTGTACACAAGACAGTAGCATTTTGGGGGTGCACATTAATTCTGGTGACTCTGTGTGTGACCACTGTGTGAATGACTGAGTGCGCCATTAATTCTGGGGGACTTTGCATTCCATGTTACGCTCTCATTTCACTTTGTCAGTACGTGTGAATTTTCTGGACACAAGACAGTTGCATTTTGGGGATGCACAATAATTCTGGCAACTGTGTGTGAGTACTGCGCGCATGACTGAGTGCCCCATTAATTCTGGGACACTTTGCATTTCATGTTATGCTCTCATTTTACTTTGTCAGCACATGTGAATTTTCTGGACACAAGACAGTTGCATTTTGGGATTGGGAATTCTGGTGAGTCTGGTAAATAATTTTGGAGCCTTGATAATGTTTACTTTCTGTCATGTAATCGTGACATATTTGTCAAAAAGCAGGACTGAGCACTGCAATTGTACTGTGCTAAACTACATGTGTGCAGTCCGTCTTCTTTCCTGTGTACAGACACTGTCCAGCATCAAGTTGCAAACATATATATGCTGATGCTGACTTGTTGCACTGTTCATGGTGATGGTATAAAGAATAAAGATAAGAATATATATTGTATATTTTATTTGTACCATCAACAGCAGCAGACAAAGTCATATGGTATGTTTTCAAGGTCTTGGGCCAGTGTGCACCTCAATCACTTGTCACACAGACACAGTGCACACATGACTTTGTGTAGATAATAGCATAAAAAATCATGCTTTTAAACAAACCATACCCAACAGACATAAAATATTGCTGAGGCATCCAAAATATTTTATGGTCAAGCCAGAATATATAACAGGTCCTACAGTGTACTGCCACCTCAGTGTGCTATCACTGGTGCCATGCTGTGTTATGGTGTACATCAACTTGCGGAAAAACTGACACTGCCCGTGTAAACTAGAAAGACATATTCCAGAACAAATATTGAAAAGAAGGAATGTGGTAGTATAGTGTGGTGGCAGTGAACTGGACCATATATATTTTCTGATTTTATAATGTCTGTACACTGTGAAATATTTTGGGTGCATCAGCAATACTTCATGTCTGTTAGATACAGTTTGTTGAAAAGCAGCATTTATGGTTGCTATGATCTCCTAACAAAATATACATTACATATTCTTATCTTTATTCTTTATACCATAAACACAGCAACAAGTCAGACAGCAATCAACATATATATATTTGCAAGAAGCTGGACAGTGTCTGCAGTACATACACACACAGGAAAGAAGACTGACTGCACACATTCAGTTTAGCACATTATACTTGCACTGCTCAGTCTACTTTTCCACAAACACTCTGCGACAGAAAGTAAACATTAATGAGGCACCAAAACAGTGCACGCACACACACACACACACACACACACACACACACACACACACTTAACCGAAGAAAAGGGGGGTTAGAATACAAAGTGTCACGCATATGGAAGACAACAAAAAAAGGGGCATAATTACATACAAGGGTTGGAATGGTGGAGGAATACATTTTATAACACAGCAAAGAAGGTGTGGGGGAGGGCACATGGTGTGAGGAAAAAAACTAATGTGGGATCCCATGGTGATCCAGCAGCAGTTCCAGCATGAACATAATTTGCAGCTGATGTCCCTCTATGCAATACAGCCACTGCTTGACAGCACTCACCCTCTTGCTATTCTCCTCAACAGCACTCCAGAGAACTGCCAAGTCAGTCTTCATTACATGCAGTTCTCTGGGGTTCACATGTTCTACAGGCTAATCTACTGGTGGTGTTGGTGGGGGTGCTGGAGGAGCAGCAGGTGCTGCTCTGGCCCTCCTCTTCTTAGGGCTGCCATTATGCACAGCTATCCCCTCTACCACAGAAAGGCCAGCAGGTGCAGGCATGGCCTGTTGTGTGGCAGCCTGCCACTCCAACTGGTGGTGATTGAGCATATGGGTGCTCTGGCCTCCAGTCCCCAGGTGAGTCCTCTGGGGGCCATGGTGCACCTCCACCTCACGTAGGCAGCACCTGACCATGCTGCTGTCCCCAACACAGTCAAAAAACTGCCAAACAATGAAGGTGCAGGGAGGACCAGGCACAGCCAGGGGAGGGCCAGATGAACTGGCAGCTGGCTGGTCACGGTGCTCAGCAGGGATGGGATCCACACCTTGGCCCGGGGGCACAGGCACATCCTGCTCCAGAGGACCTGGTGCTGGAGCTGGTGCTGGACATGGTGGTTCAACTGCATCAGAGTCAGGCAGCAGTGCTGGTCCTGCTTCCAGTGGATGACACTCAGAATTTTTGATTATTCCAACAGGAACCGGCGACCATGCCCCCACGCATGCACAAGGTACAATGCCTACCAGTACCATGCTCTCTCAGAGCTGCTCCCACCCCAGACATTCCCTCATCCTGATCCATCTCTCCTACTGTGCTACCTCATTCTGAGCAGTGACTACTCACACTATCACACAACACACACACAGTCACACAGGCACAGACAAACAACTAACTACTTATAAAGATAAGAAAAATAAATTTATAGAAAGAACAAATTACGTAAAAATTAGTACAGAAAAGACAAAAAATTGTAGCTTTTAAAAAAGCTGTTGAGTCTAAACCAAAGTTTAAATCTCCTCCTCGCTGTGATCTCCAAGTCTCAGCAGTGACAAAACAATACACTCCTCTCTCTCCATCTCCGTCTGCACTGGAGAAAGTGAAACTGTCTGCTTGTATGACTCACTTCCTTCATTTTCCTGCCTGGCTATGGCTAAAGAGCATGGCGAAGTCCATTGAAAACAATGACTTTGCCATACTTTGCATTGTCATTCCGCCTTAACGTGAAGTGGTAATGACAAGGCAGAGTGAACACTTTGTATTGCCCACTCCACATAGCAGAGTGGCAATCTGAAGTGCCCACTTTATGTTCACTTCGCCGGTGGAATTTAAATTCAAAGCATCTCTGTTATAAAGTGAGTACTGTACCTATGCTGGTTTTGCGGTGCAAACAGAATAACATTTTCTGATGTGTGTATTTTACTCTATAAAGTTCAAGTACCAAGAATCTCACTAGTGAGAAATGTTGAATGTTTCTGAGTTGTAGACATTCAACTGAATAGAAATACCAATTTCACCTTGTTCATCCCACAAGGTGCTATTCATATAGCAAGCATAACTATCTGGTACTTTGTATAACATTGTTCATTTTCTTACTCTTTCTTGCTGTGCTTCCTTTTTATTTCTTTGCATTTCCTTTGTCAGTCTGAGTACAGATATTGTTTTTCTTGCCACAAAAAAAAACTGAAAAGCTTGTTGACACACTGTACAGTAATCATGTGGTGGGATTAGAACCCATGCCACTTTCTTCATGTTTGCAGTACTGCCATGTTAAAAAAAAATTACTAATGGTAATAGTAAATAGTAAAATAGTAATAAACTGGATGAGTGGTATATGGCTCCCTCCTTGTTTTCAGCTGCCTGACCCTTAGGTGTCACATTTCCTCTGTGTTGTAGTTCCATTTTGTACTTGCAGTGCTCCTTCACAAACTGAGGAAGTGCAGTTTCAGCTCAGTGTGTTACTAGGGATTCTACTAAAAACAAAGTATTGTCTATGAATTCTTCCAGTATCTAGAGTATTATTCCTGCTTATGCATGATCCCTGTTTTGAGGTATGTTGCAAAATAAACATGGTTTGCTTTTGTAAGCACATACTGGTAGCAAAAAGCAGTAAAAAAGTTCTGTATAGGAACTCATTTAACTAATGTTTCTTGAATTAGTGTAATGAACAAGTGCTGGCAAAAGGTAGGAGCCACAAACCTCATTAAAATGTCATTGGAGCATAATGACATTTATTTAGTTTTTATTGACCCAGGTAGGAAAAGGTAGAGACTACCTATTTTCAGGTATGACCAAGGAGAATTTAGCTTGTCGCTCAGCCTTGCATCTGCTCCTTTGCTAGTGTTTGTTTCCCTGTCTGTGCAGCATGTCTCAATTTACCTCCCACTGCTAGCTATATTCCTTTGTAAATTAAGACATTCACCACTGACTAGTATATTTTATTTTGGGAATTGATAGAAAACTTTCCAGCAGCACAGAAGGGAGCCCACACCACACAGGAAGCCTAAACAGTTGCAAACAAACAAAACGTCATTGTGTGCGTGCAGTAGGCACTACAGGTCAGGGAGGGGGACAACATGGCAGGCGTACAAATGTAAGCAAAAACAAAGAATAAACTGGTCTCTTTTTAGCCAAATGCTGCACTGCACAACAGAATTTGAAACAGCTACATGCTCAGAAGAAAGACAATTATGTGGTGCTGACATTTTCTTAGTAGTACTGCTGCTTTAAGCAGGAGGCAGAGATATGTGATGCAGCACCAGTCGAAACACCTAGCAGAGGACAACTGCCTCACATTCCTGTCACATGCTAATATTGTAATTTTTCTATCCTACATTATGGCAATACGTCAGCATGGCTCCACCCAAGCAGCCATAAAAATAACCATCACACTCTGGAGTGAGCATGCTTATTCTTCAGTATTTCCAACAGACTCGGGGCTGCCCACGGAATGGTGGTGCTCCAAAGCAAATGAAAATAAACAACTCAGAAAATCTGAACACTCACCATAACCTCAAAATATACAAGGGCACAGGTCTATTTAACAAAAGATGAAAATTTCATTGTATAAAAATACACCTGACATATTTTGGCTGGCTCACCATCCTTTCTCAAAGGCTGAATATCCAAATTTTAATTGATGCAGTTAAATAACAGTTTTAAAAAACATCATACCAAAGCCCAAGTGACTGGATCTCCATTTTACACTCTTAAAGGTATATAACTTAATTAAAACACCAGCCTCTGTGAAATCTAACTACCACTCTATATTGAAATCTCCTAACAATTTAATAAATATCACATACTAAAAAATAAAAAAGTGGGGAGAAGAGGGAAACAGGGCATAACAAAAGGGGAAATAATACAGGGGGAAAGGGGAAAAAAGGAATCACTCTTAAATAGTAAAGTAGCATACCCAAAAAGCAGAGGAATAACATCTATACACAATTGAAAATTCATAATGTCCAAATATCTCAATAACATGTACAAAAGTATGTGCAAATATATCTTACATAAAGACACAATTAGAGGTGGAGGGGTATAGAGGAGGGTATAGAGGAAGGAATTTTAATGATCTGCTTCTCACTAGAGAGGCCTTTTGGATTATTAATTTAAGTGCTGATAAAGAATGTGGTTTAAATCAAGGTTTTGAACTTAAGCCTTTTTTGAAGAGAAAGAAATAGACCCTGCTCGTTGATGCTGATGTTGACTCTGAGTGTTGTTTAAGAATGAGGTTCTGAACTCAATCCTCTATTTTTAGTTATAGAAATAGACCCCTCTACCTCTAATTGTGTCTTTATGTAATATATTTTTGCACTTACCTTTGTATATGCTATTGAGATATTAGGACATTATGATTTTCAATTGTGTAGATGTTATTCCTCTGCTCTTTGTGTATGCTGCTTTACTATTTAAGAGTAATTCCTTTCCCCTCCCCGATATTCTTCCCCTTTTTGTTACCTCCATTTTCCCTCTTCTCCCCACTTCTTCTTTTTTAGTATGTGATATTTATTAAATTGTTAGGAGATTTCAATGTGGCATGGTAGTTAGCTTTCACAGTGGTCCATGGTTTAATTGAGGTATAAACCTTTAAGAGTGTAAAATGGAGATCCAATCACTTGGTGGTCTTTGGTATGATTTTTTTAGAACTGTCATTTAACTGCATCAATTCATTTGGATATTCAGCCTTTGAGAAAGGATGGTGAGCCATCTGAAAAGCGTTAGGCATATTTTTATACAATAAAATGTTCTACTTTTTTAAATAGACCTGTGCCCTTGTATACTTTGAGGTTATGGTGAGTGCTCAAGGTTTTTCTAGTTTCTTCAGCATCCAGTTTCAGAACAAATGAACAATGATGTTCTCACCGACTTTATAATAACACCTGATTGGCTAACAAGCAGTCAGTCATGGGTTACTACACAGTTAAGAATGTCATAATTCATTCACTCTAAAGCAGGACACAGAAAAGTGAACATACTTGATTCAGTGCAGGATTGTTTTTTTTTTTTCAGGTGTTTTATTTATTGCTGCTATTATTTATTGCTTATTATATAGCTGCTTGGGGCAGTGGAACCTGGGTTTTATGCAATTCAGAAGGGTCAGTCAGTGTGTCATTTAAATTATGACAGTGTACATGTAGATAAAATTTTGCCAGGACTATGAGGTAGAGTGATAGATGTAGGGTGCTAGAGAGTGGGTAGAGTAAGGGTACATACATAAAATAGTAGGACAGTGGATACTCTATTTTACATTGGGTGGGGGTTGGAGTTTAAATTTTAAATGATTTTTATAAATAAAAAAAAGAGAATCACTTTGCCAACACTTTCACCACTTAAATGCCACTACAGGTACTTTACCCAGGCAAAGCTTACAATGCACCCAGTGAAGAACAGTGGAAAAGGTCCCTTCATGCTATGTAAAGTTGGGAAACTACAGGTAGTGCTATGCATACCAAAATTTCCCAGTTTTATACACACTAGTTGAAATCAAGTGCATAGTGAGTGACAGACATGTTTCAGCAGTAAAAGCATGAAAATATCAATGAATGAATGAATGTATGGGCTTCTGACCATGGGTTATTGAATGCTGGGTGGTGGTTTTGGATGAAATCAGATATTTGTGGAAACCGAGGTGTGAAGGCGAATAGTAGAAACAAGGACAGGTGACAGCGCAGTAATTTTAAAAAATAAGATACAGTATGGTGAGTAGAGAGAGGTGTGCAAAGTTGTGAAAATTCGCTCCACATAAAATTTTATAGATTTCTACTTTTCCGCAAAGTTTTCCACGCTGGGAGGTACTACTTCACAGACTATTGGCAGATTTGCAAAATTTCAATGTCAAAAACTTCAAAACATGTTAAAGTTAATAGTAGAAGTTTCCCAGATCCAAGAAGCTGGAGCTTCACTGTCAAAGTTCAGTATAAAAAGTGACGTTTGCAATGCACAATGGGATATGAGGTCACATGTTGCTGAACAGCCAATGAGAAGCTAGTTTGGTCATTCTGTGAGTGTATTGTGATGGAGAGAGACTAAGACAGCACAGCTTGTGCTTGTAGCTTAGGGACAAAATCTAAAAACATTATAGAATAAGAGCATTTTGGTGGTCAAATTGCTTCAAAACTGTTTTTGTGAGTGCCTTTTGCACACACAGTACTTTTTTGTGTTGATTTTCTCCTGTAATCTTTAGTTGAAGTATTTCGTTTTCTGTTAATAGAGAAGTAGTGGTTGGGTGGCCTGTGTGGGGGAGGGTAGGAGCAATTTAGAAGGCACACTTGTCTTCAGAACCAAATCAGTGGGCCTGTACCCTGTCTTTTCTTAAGAAAAAAAAAAATCACTGTCCTCCAGTCTGTGATTTAACCAGAGTGATTTGTTGTGTGTCCCTGCATGCACACCTGTACTAGGAAAAAAATCACTGTTCTCCTGACTGCTGTTTAACCAGAGTGATTATGTGTCTCTGCGTGCATACCTATGCTAGGAAAAAAATCACTGTCCTCCTGACTGTGAATTTAACCAGCATGATTGTTGTGTGTCCCTATACACACAACTGTGCTAGGAAAAAAATCACTGTCCTCCTGACTGCAATTTAACCAGAATGATTGTTGTGTCCCTGTGTGCACACCTTTATTTAGAAACAAAAATCACTGTCCTCCTGACTGCGATTTAGCCAGAGTGATTGTTCTGTGTCCCTGCATGCACACCTGGTCTAGGAAAAAATCACTGTCCTCCTGACTATGATTTAACCAAAGTGATTGTTGTGTTCCTGCATGCACACCTTTATTTAGAAAAAAAAAAATCACTGTTCTCCTGACTGCGATTTAACCAGAGTGATTGTTGTGTGTCCCTGTGTGCACACCTGTGCTAGGAAAAAAATCATTGTCCTCCTGACTGCAATTTAACCAGAGTGATTGTTCTGTCCCTGCATGCACACGTTTATTTAGAAAAAAAATCACTGTCCTTCTGACTGCGATTTAACCAATCATTGTTGTTGGTCCCAGTGTGCACACTTGTGCTAGGGAAAAGAAAAACACTATCCTCATGACTGTGAATTTCACCAGAATGATTGTTGTGTGTCCATGCATGCACACCTGTGCTAGGAAAAAAAAATCACTGTCCTCCTGACTGCAATTTAACCCGAGTGATTGTTGTGTGCCCCTGTGTTCACACCAGTGTTGGAAAAAAAAAATCACTGTCATCCTGACTGAGATTTAACCAGAGTGATTGTTGTGTTCCTGCTGACACACCTTTATTTAGAAAAAAAATCACTGTCCTCCTGACTACGATTTAACTAGAATGATTGTTATGTCCCTGCATGCACACCTTTATTTAGAAAAAAATTCACTGTCCTCCTGACTGTGATTTAACCAGAGTGACTATTGTGTGTATTTGCATGCACACCGATGCTAGGAAAAAATCCCTATCCTCCTGACTGCTTTTTAACCAGAGTGATTGTTGTGTCACTGCATGCACACCATTATTTAGAAAAAAAATATCACTGTTCTCCTGACTACTATTTAACCAGGGTGATTGTTGTGAGTCCCTGCTTGCACACCTGTGCTAGGAAAAAATCACTGTCTCCTTGACTGCAGTTTAACCAGAGTGATTGTTGTGTGTCCCTGCATGCACTGAAGAATAACTGGGAAAAAAAGGGCAACTAAAGGGAGATGCCGTGGAGCAGCCACAAAGAACATTGCTCAATTTGTGGTCTCTAATAGTGGTGCAGGAAACAAAATCATGTTAGTTTGACAGCAGAGGGACAGCATTCAGATGACTCTGTGGCAGGCACTAGCAGTAGCAGCAATATATTTTGCCCTGGTGTTGGCTTTCCTGCCTCTAAGTTTTTCTCTTCCAAATCTGTGGCAGACATGGTGATGGACGTGTCAATGTCAGGTGACACACTGACAGGAAGCAAGAGCACCACCACCAAACAAACACCTGGGGCCTGGAGGCAGTTGGTTTTGAAGTGCAGTTTGAAATGGTACTGTTGGGATGCACAGCCTGATAATGTGTGTCCCATGGAAGTGGATGAGGATGAGGTGGTACATGTGGATGAACATGAGGATGCCAGTCATGAAGAGAAGCTACAACTGCTGAAATGAAAGTGAAACATTCACTTCCTGCTTGCCTGTAGTCTCCCAGGTGACCTGTAGTAAGTGAATCATGTGACAATCCATGTTTTTCATTAACTTTGAAGTTACTAACAATAGTCGAGGTTAACTTCAAATTTTTCAGTTTGCCAGCAAAGTTTCACAGCCAGAAGCCAATTTCACAAAATGTTAAATGGTGCAAACTTGGTGACTTTGCAGAGAATTCACAGGCGGAGTAAAACTTCACAACAACTCTACGAGTAGAGAAAATTTGTTTATACTCTCAGTCTGTGATGTCTTTCTAAACACCTTCAGCTTCACTTTCATGACTTATCTGGGCATCACACACCTCAGGTGTGTCAACAAAACTCATTAAACTGTTTCTTGTGCATTATTCAATAATTAATTATGAAGAGAGTTCTGGGGAAGGTCTTGCACTTAGAATCTTTAGGGATAAAGCATAGTGCTATAGCAGATGAATTGAAGAAGCAACTCTGCTGGTTTAGCTACTGTAATTTATACTCTTGTCACTTCCAAATAGAAACATAGACCATGAAGGCAGGAAAGACCACTTGTCAATCCAGTCTGCCTGGAATACCTTATTGTACTCTAAGAGCTGTTGTCTATATGGGGTGTTTGTCCACATCACCCACCGCCATGTTCCTTGACTTTTTTCTGCCCCCTGAATGACTTAATGGTTTTTTCATCCACCATCTTAGGCAGCAGACTGTTCCATGGCTCAGCCACTCCCTCTGTAAAAGAAACCTTCCTCATGTCTCTCCTAAATCCCTTCCCCACCTGCTTCCATTCTTGCTGCCGTGTTCCAAATCTGCTATTCCTTTGAATTGTTACTCACTGCTTACCTTGTTCCTTCATTTCGGGAAGCTGAAAGTCTCTGTCATATCACCCCTCACTCTTTTAGTCTGCAGATAGTAGATACTCAGTGCCTTAAACTGATTCTTGCAGGATCTGTCCTGCTAGTTCCGAATCATTTTGGCTACCCTACACTGCCTCATCCCATACCTGTCTTTGACATTACTTAGAAAGAGAACTCCAGAGGTGGGCACATGATTTCTTATTGACTATGTCTTGTATAATCATTCTAGTGACATTATTTAGGGCAATATGAACCCTTCCACAGTTAGTGCCAAGGTCTTAATATAAAGGTAAATATGATGTTGTAGTTTTGTGCCACTTCCCTCTCTCAGTCAATTCCTTGCCAGCAGGGCTTGCCTGCTAGTTAACTAGCACAAAAACATGTCACCTCTGTAGCCTGCTGTGATTTCACAAGTTAAATGCTTGGAAGTTAAAGTCTGCTCCCTGCCCTGTGTTCTAGCACCGGGGCAATTGTTTTCTCTTTTGTTACTCTTATTTTCATCACATTTTTTGAAGATTTTCTGAGTGTAATAGAAAGGCAGCCTAAATTATTGAGCTTACTTTTCTTTGCCATTCTGCCTTAATTTTGATGATTATTGACAAAGAACTGATATAGTATGTTTCACTGCTTTCCCATAGTGCAGTATGCATTAGGCACCCATATTAGAACAGGCTTGTTTGGACTGTGTTGCAATATCACTACACCATCAATAGCGCTGGGACAGGGACTGGCTGCCAGGAACAAAACCAGCCCTAACACAGCTAAATATCACATCATAGTGCAGGCCTTGTGTGCCACACTAATGGTGGTGATCATAGCACAGACCTGTATTATAGGTGTAGTGCTAATAATGCTGATCTTAGCACAGTGCTGGAGCAGAGGCACAGCGCTAATAACACTGAACATAGTTCAGCGATAGGTCAAAGGTGGCACACTAATAGCACTGAACAAGGCACAGCACAATACCCAAAACAATGCATGAACTGTACCACCACAGTACACAGCCCACCAAAGAGATGCAGAAACTGAACAGCAAAGGTACAAAAAGTATTTAAATAATGAATAACAACAGCAACATCAGAAAGGAAAACTAAAAGGGGGTGTCAACTGTAACATAAAACAAATGTCCAGACCAGACCGACTCATAGCCTTGGCCACTGTCCATCTTGTGACATGGGCTGCCATGCTGGCAGACCCTCCACTGCTGCCATTGTGTGGTCCAGGCTACAATCACCCTGTTCAGCACTGCTGTGTTGGGCTGGATCACAGCTTTCATTGCCTGAACACTGCTGTAGAGCACTTGTAGCAGGACCACCTGTCGGTGGAGCAAGTAATCACAGTTCTCAGTATGCAGGGTGTACATTATCTACCCAGTCCTGGAGGCATCAATGGAAGAAAACAATGCACATAATCAGTCTGGCACACAGTACACAGGACACCAGACCCTCAGCAGTACAGCAGGCTTGAATATGGAGTTCCATGCCAGACACAGGTGGACAGATAAAAGCTGCCATGAAGTTAGCATGTATAGAGCATTCCAGGTACAGCTGTGTGTGCCTGTACAATTGCAAATGACACAGGGATGTGGGTGTGTGGCAAAAGGCCAGACATAGGCAGGCATGAAACACATGAAGGTGGCCACAAAGACACCTTACAGTGCCCATCAGGCTGAGCACACCACTGGTAGGGTTACACACCTAAAGCAGCCATTGTCCATGTTTGCAGCTCCCATCCACATCATGGATACCATGGCATATATGGGGTTTGCAGACCATGACCCATGTGGAGCACCAACAGGGGAGGTAAGCCAGCTATGAGTCAACAGCAGCACCTAGCCTGGATGACAGCAGATGCAGAATGGCACAGACTGTTTTGCATCTGCTGACCTGCACAGCATGCTGGCAGGGCAGTGGCTGAGACAGCCCCCAAACAGCATTGGGTCAGCCTCAGCAGTGGATAAACATGTAGCCCAGATGCGTGCAGCATGCAACTGAGCTCCTGTGGAACCCCAAACAGACCTAACCGGCACAGTAGGAGACATGTGAATAGCATACCCAATAGCATGGCCATGCTCCACAGCATGGCACACCTGGGCTGCAGGGTGGGACACATGATTCAGTATTGTGCACCATACAACACTGGTGTAGTCAAGACCATACACTATGGATGCTAGAGCCCCCTGTAGCAACAGTTTAGTCAGACATGCCCTACAAGTAGGCATACACAGAAACATACACAGAATATACAGTAGATGTGGATGACCCCACAGCAGCTTGCACCCACCAGCATGTGGCAGTCCAGTGGAGCACAACAACCGTAAGATATCACCAGCAGGAGAGGACAGTGGACAGCAGGCATACCTGCTAGCACTGTGCATGGCCCAACTATGTTCCACCCACCTATGAATTTGCATTCTGTCTGGTACTAGGAGAATGAGACCCTGCACTCATGCTGCACACTGCAAGATGCTTCAAGTGTCTTGAGCTGGAGAAATGATCAGACTCCCTCTCCAGCTGATGGCTGTGGTCTCTGCTGGACACCATGACTCCTGACTGTCCTTACATGCCTGATGGGCTGCTAGCACCCCATCCTCCCGTGTCATGTGCCTAATGGCTGTGGAGGGATGCAAGGGGAACATCAGAACTATATCAGGAAACAGGCAGCATGACATTGTATAGGCCTGCACAGGCATAACATGTCAACATTACAGGGACAAGGGCCTAAATTGGCCAAGAGCCCACAGAAACTCAGTTCCACAACCCCATAAACATTTGTATGATAGTTCCAAGACCCCACTCATCCTTCTTCATTGACTACTACAGAAGAGTTACACCACATACAGTAATAGCCACTACCAACTGTAATGATATCTTAGTTATGACTAGCAATGTCTAGACATGTGCCATTCGGTTCAATGGTAGAGAGTAAAAGCTATAGCTGGATATGGTTATTTTTACAGATGGCCAAGGCTACTACTATAGAAATGACAGGTCCACCACCAAGCAGTACAGATGTGAGGATTCCTGCACCCAAACATGTCATATTTAACCACTTGCATGGACTGACAGCCATGTGCAATGGCTAAGACTCATGAGGGCCTGACAGCACATAAGTCTAGTCCCTGGACACAGGTACATTGTTGTGAACACCACAGCCCTGCCCACCACACCAAGTGCAGGGTACTGCTACAAAGATTGACCACATGGTATGCAGCTATGTGTACTGGGAGTGATACATACAACCCATGCCAGCAGCCCTATCACACAGCAGTGTACCATGTATCCCCAGACTACACAGACATGTTCAGTTGCAGTGCTGCCATGCACACACAGATACAGTGCCATCCCTGCCACACATGATGTGCAGCATTGAACATGGTCCATTCTTACACAAAAGTGCTGATATATCCTGCACACCCATACACAGCCTATGCTGGTAACATACTAAGCCCAGGAATAGTACCAGTAAGGCCATAACATGCCTAGTGGTGAGGTCAGCAGATTTTGATGGTGGACATATTCCAGGTATGCAGTGGTGTCCCCATCAATAATTCTATCTTTTTTAAGTGGCTAGTTCATTCACTTTGGATGGTCTGAGAACAAACTGACATTTGGAGTGGTGAAGTCTGTGAGTACTTTGGCAGCCTGACTGAAGAGCATGTTGAAACATGATGTCTGGAGGTTTGGAGATCCTGTGAAGATTTGCCACTGACTGCAGAGATTATACCTGGTGATATTTGGCTGCACTGTAAGTTCTGAAAGGTGCATTTTATTAAAAATAAGATATGCTAACATTGCCTGGGGCTCGGTGGTCTAAATAGCAACAGTATTTAGAAATTACTATGTACAGTGGTGCATTTTCTTTGTTTTTGACTCCCCAAGGAAATTACCCGACATGGTGGATAAAGCTATGGAGCTCTGGAACCAGACATAAGAGGAGAAATTTCACAAAGACAATGTCAAAATCCCTTCGGGGCATGAGGAGTTAGGAAACCCTGCACAGAAACTCTCAGGGGGGAGTGAATATGTGCGAATACCCTTGTAGTTTTGCCTTTGGTTTTTTTTTTATGTTCACATGGCTTCACTAATGGCATTTTCTTCTTTTACTGTAGAGACCAGAGGTACTGCAAGGTAACTAAAAGGCAAAATATAGACCCTGCAGGAAATATTTCTCCTTTTTTTTTCTTCAAAGTGACGGAAGGTTTGTTCTCGATTTTGGACACCCAGTTTAAATTACAAGACTTGTGCTTTTCTTTGAACTATGCTTTTTAAATCTTTTTTCACGGAGAGAGTGGTGGATGTGTGGAACTGCCTTCCTGGGGAGGTTGTTGGGGCTAAAACAGTGGGGGAATTCAAACATGCATGGGACAGACACAAGGCAATTGTAGTGGGGGGTGGCAGGAAGTAAGCTGTTGGTTAACTGGAATCTGCAGCTTATCCAGTAGGTAGGGAAATGGGCAGACTGGGTGGACCAAGTGGTCCTTATCTTCCATCAAAGTCTATGTTTCTATGTTTCTATGTCACTGGAGATTTGCTGGACTATGAAGCTGTGAAGCAGCTCTGTAGTTGATTTGCTCATCACTGTACCACTGACTCATAGCAGTACAAAAAAATCAAGTTATGGCATTATTATGAATAAAATATAAACTCTGAGTAAAGTGTTTATTTAATTGGTAATGTATAACTCTGAGTGTTTCTGAATATAAATCGAGCATTATGGCTTATGACTGGCAATACTTTTTTTACCCTGTGCCAAATTATACATTTTAAGTAACGTTTTAAAGGGTTGGAAGTGCTTAAAGGTTAAAACTTGAGTAACCTGTATTCTACATTTAATTTCCTTTTTTTCATTATTTAATAGCTTCTTTATTATTTGTTCAATGTGAGAAATTTTCTGAAACTGCAACCTATACATTAATGTGTTTTAGTATATACATAAATCCTGAGGATCTGGAATTCTTAACATTCTAACTCGGATGACATAATGAACTTCCTAGTTTAAACTCTATATTATTAATATGGAAATCCATTCTTTTTTAAACTGGATAGCTTATTTCATCAAGACAGCTAATTATCTAGGTTACTAGAAGGGCTTATAGTATTTCAATTTAACTGTGACAACTAGGTAGCAGAACACATTCAGCTCTGATTTGTTTTTGCTTCCTTTCTCAGGAATAGTTTATGTGGGCCAGGGTCTTGCTGTGATTCTGCTCAGAATAAGGGAAAGTGTCTTTGGTGAAATATTACAAGTTACTCCCATGATTTGCTAAGTATGGAAATTATGGGGCAAATCAATGTTTACTGGGATGTAATGTGTATGTTGGGATGGGAGCAATGGCAGCCCTATGCCCTGTTAGCTATTGGACTACTCAGAGACCCTTTGCCTACATTTGGTGATTTAGGACCTCAAATGACCTATTTGACAAGTCAGGCTGGGAATTTGTACCCAGCAGAAACTAATATCTTGCCCTAATCTGGTTAGGTAACGCTCAAGGGATTCAGAGAATATGGAGATTTTGCCCTACTGGCATACTGTGGATCTTTATATGTATAGGAGACCAGAGCCATGATTCAGAAGACTTTGCCCCAGTGCAAAGCCAGTTTTTCACAAGCAAACTGGGTTTTGTGCTGAGTTGGTATTCACAGAAACCTGGTTCTGGGTGCTCAAACCAGGTTTACGCCGGGGCAAAGTGTGGAGGAGGCCGCAATGCAAATGAGGGGGAAGGGACGTGAATATTGGCACTGTCCCATTCACAAAGCATTTGCTCTGAGCAAGGACCTTCTGCATGGTCCCTTTGTATCAGAGCAAATACCGCTGACCAAGATCTTGCCTTTATCCAGACCAACCCTAGTGGTTGGCGGAGTTATTGCAGTGCCCCCCGAGCCAATCACCAGCCTGATAATAAACAAATACGTTTCCATTGGTGCTAGTGGTCCCCCCTGAGATTGCTGATCACCATCCTGAGTATAAAACAATATGTTTCCCAGGAGCTAGTGGTCCCCCCGCCGATCGCTGCTCAATTGTAAAAAGAAAAGTTTCCTTGGTGTCCAGTGGTCCCTTTCCCCACTGATCTTATGCCCAAGATAAAGAAAAGATTTCAGTGATGTCCAGTGGTTGCTCCCCAACCCGATCCCATGCCCAAGATAAAAAAATCCCAAAGCCCCACAACCCACCACTGCACAACTTTTTTTTTGTTCCAGCCCCCTTTCCCTCATTCTGGACTGAGGCTCAGCCCCTGCCCTGCATGCCACCACACCATGCCCAGGCTTACTACCACGGGAGAGGTTGCCAGGCAGGTACTCCCCAATTGACAATGGTGTTGAGCACTGGCTTGCCCCCAGGGGTGGGGCTACAGGAGTGGGACCCCCCAGTGGACTTTGGTAGCAGTGGGAGGGGTGGTCAGGCAGGGCATCATAGATGGGGGCCAGATTTTTGTTAATGCTGTTCCCTGGAGGCAGGATTTGCAATGACATCCACAGGGCATGCCTGACATCTGTCCTGCCTCACACATTACATGGCACCAGTCATCAAGGATCCCCCAGCCTCTGCCAGGGGCTGCTAGTGTTTTGGGACTCCCCACCACCCTCCCTGGAGAAGGAGAACCATCACTTGGGCACTCAGTCCTTCTCAGCCTGGCAGGCCCTCCAAGTCCTGGGCCCTTTTCTGAACCTGGGATGTCGGCATCACAAGTGGATGCCTTGCCGCTATGCCAGCGGGTCACCAACCACTGCACAACTTTAACAGCCTTAGGGTGGCCCTCCTTGAAGCCAGATTGTGCTACCCCCTGTATTGCCTTACCTTTGAGCTATTACAACCCCTCTCCCCACCTAGTCTCTCTAGCATAATCCAATGCAAACAATTTGCTTGACGTTTTAGAGCCTCAGCCTTCCCAATGCTTGAAGTTCCCAAAGTACTGTACGTAATTGGCAAATGGTCCTTGTCTTTCTCAGCTCCTCATCTCTGGAATTGCCTGCCCTACCTTGGTGCAATTTAAGAGGTCTCTTTAAACTCTGTTTTGGAAAACACACCCCCTGCAACTGTTTCCATCGAATCCGAATGCCCCGATTTGCCCCCTCCCCCCACATTCCCTGTGGGCTCTGAAATCCCAGATAGCTATATTCTAACTTTATTACTGCTGTAAGAGTATGTATTCTCTGCCATCATTTGACTACCAAATGTTTTTTTGTTGTTCATTATTATTGCCTGTAACTAAATCCTTGTTGGTGTATAAACTGTATGTATTTGTATTAGCATGTATAATTCCTCTGTTATTTAATGTATGTAACTAACTGTGGGTCGCTCCTGAAAAAGGGGCTTTTCTTCTCAGTGGGCTTACCCGGTCACCAAAATTCAAATAAATAAATAATAAATAAAAATGTTTCCATGGTGTGCAGTGGTCCCTATCCTGCCTGATCCCATGCCTGAGGAAAAGAAAAAGCTTCCCTGGTGTCCAGTGGTCCCTTTTCCCACCTGATCACCTGTCCAATCTATAATTATAATGATACAGTATGAGCTCATTGACATCTCAGTCAGTGGCCAGCCATGGTGTAGAGTGAAGGACTGTGCAGGTTGCCAGCTCGGGTCGTGATGGGGGGGAGCAAGGGGTGGGGCACTACCTGTTAAAGTGGGGAGACTGCTAGACCCCAGGGAATGGTATCAAAGTCTTGTATTAGGGATCAGGTTGGAAGAACCACTAGACACCAGGGAAACATGTATTTTAACATCAGGACCATGATCTGTGGCTAGGGGGGTAAACCATTAGCACCAGGGAGAAATATATATCTTTATACTCAGCCCAGCAATCAGCGAGAGAAGGACCACTAGTCAGACCAGTAATCAGTGAGGGGGAACCATGAGACACTAGGGGAAAAATCTTCTTCACTCAGGAGGGCATTGGGGTGGGGATGAACCACTGGATGCCAGGGAGACAGTGTTCATACATCGGGCAGGGAGAGGGACCACTGGATTTCAAGGAAGCCTTTTATTTATCTTGGGCATGGGATTGGGAGGCGGGAGGGACCACCGGACACCAGGGAAACCTTATATGTACAATTGGGCTGACAATCTATGAGGAGGGGGGACCACCAACACCTGGGAATATTTTTATTTCCAATCAGGCCAGAAATTGTCAGGGGGGAGAACACTAGGAATATTTCTATTTATAATCGGGCCAGTGATCAGTGCGGGGGTGTGTTTGTGCTAAACTCCAGGGTTGCCTAGTAAATGTGCCCATAATGAGCATGCAGATAGCCACATAGTGCATTGCATGCCCAACTGGGCTCATTTACTTGGCTTTTTTTATGAATTCCAAATAGTGTATCAGTAACATTCCTTTCAGAACCATACTCCTGGCTGCATGTCGGGGAGTGCTAATTGGGTTAGCAGTAGCAGTAATGGGGTTAGCGCTGACTTGTCCTGGCCCTATAAACAATCAGATATTGCAAGTGCATTATCTAGCTGTGAGTATCAACCTTTGACACCTTGGTAATCACAAAGTGCAATGCAAACTTTTGCATTGTACTTTGCGACTTTTTGTGAATCTAGCCCCAGGAGATGCACTTAGTACTCATACAACTCAGTGTACCCTGGAAGAGTATCAGAAAAGTTAATTACATTACAGTAACAGATATATGTTTGATGGAGCTTCTTTTCCCTGATATTGGACTTTTTCATTGTACTTTCTTTGGACCAGGATATCTGCCCCCGTTAGATGGGCTAAAACGCGTATGAGTTTTAGCTGCCTGTTATATTAAGCAGTCCAAGTGGGATTATCAGGGAGAATATAATAATCTCTATAGTCAGCAGTTTAAAAATTTAATATATTACACTGATGAAGCTATGAATGACCATGGGTGATGATAAAGTAAGATGAATTGCTATCCTTACTATTAGAGTAGATTTATGTGAGTTGCATATAAACTGGTTATTGCTCCTCATTTGTTATAACAACTAGTGTACGGTAGTAGCTATCGAAAAGTTCCCTACCTCGAGGTACCACTGAGGTCATTTGCATTGACTAATGTGATCCTTCCTCATTCTACCTCAATATACCTAGGTATACCTCAGTACTGTGAAACATTTCTATGACTTTCACTGTATGTATTGCCTGTGTTACTTTGTATGTGTGTTTTAATGTCTTTGTGACGTATATTTATATTGTATTTTATTGATAATTTGTAATGACCCCAGAAGTCGAACAAATAAACTGATGATGATGGTCCATCATCAAAGACAGGATAGCAGCTGTTACAAACAAGTGTATCAGGCTGAAAGGGAAAAACTCTAGGACCAGTTTCTTGTTGGATTGGTAGGAAGGTAGCCAAGGCAGTCAGAGAAAAGAGGATAGCATATAGGAAGTACAGGATGATCTAGAAGGAGGAAGACAGAAGAATTCAATGGAAAAACCAAGGGATTGGGTAAAGTAGTCCAGCTGACCAAGACCAGAAAGGAACTTAAACTAGTGGAAGTGATAATGAAACAGGGAAAAGCCTTTCTTGCAATATATCAGGGCAAAATGGACATGAAAGATGATATTGTTAAGCTAAGGCGGGGGTGGACAAAAAGTAATGGGATAAGACAGAGGTATTGAATGAATACTTCGCTATCTCTTTATAAAGGAGAAAGACAGCCTGGTGTCACAATGGAGTAGTGGGGAGGAGGAGGAAGGGGAAATGCATGAAAAAATCAGTGAGGATATGGTAAGGAAATGTATAATGACTACTAGGGTTGATAACTCCCCAGTTCCAGATGGTATCCATCCCAGGGTGCTGAGAGAATTGATGGGTGAACTAACAGGCCCTCTGGCAGGCCTCTTCAATAGTTTGCTGGAGTCAGGGGTTGTGTCACTGGAATGGAGAATGGTACACGTAGTACCACTCCACAAGAGTGGGCCCATAGATGACCTGGCAATTGCAGGCTGGTCAGTCTGATCTGAACTGTGTGTACACTTATGGAGGATATCCACAATGAAAGGTTGGTAGTTTTTTTGGAGGAAAACAGTCTCCAGGATGGGAGACAACACAGGTTCATGGTTTGGAGATAATAATACAATAATAATAATAAAAAACTTTATTTCTAAGGTGTCTTTCAAAAACCCAGGCGTCGTACAGAATTTAAAACACGTCAAACATTTTGAATTTTAAAAAAGAAAAATAATTAGTACAGATAAGCAGATAAAATCAAACTCCAAATGCTTGAGTCCATAAGTACATCTTCAGAGCCTTTTTAAATCTCTCCGTGGTCGTGCACTTCCATAACTGATGGGGTAGAGAATTCCAGAGGATAGGAGCCACATGCATAAATGTATGGGCCCCAGAAAATTTCAAACACACCCTCAGGATCTCTAGCAACCCCTCGTCAGCTGAGCAAAGTGATCACCCAGGGCAGTAAGGGACCAGGAGCTCTTTCAGGTAGTCTGGGTCAAGTCCATGTAGGGCTTTAAAAGTCAGAAGACCAACTCTGAAGGTGATCCACCACTGCACTGGCAGCCAGTGCAGTCTGTGGAGCACTGGTGAAATATGATTGGATAGGGAGGTACCAGTCAAAAGCCAGGCCACTGCATTCTGCACCAGCTGTAGGTGGCGGATTTCCACCCCAGGAAGCCCTTGTTAAAGAGAACTGCAATAGTCCAGACATGAGGACACAAAGGCATGGACCAGCGTAGGAAGATCATCGTACTGAACAAGGTGCCTAATCCTGGAGATATTCCTCAGATGGTAAAATGAGGACTTGACGACAGCAGACACCTGCGAATGCAGGGTCAGTCCTTCATCAAATATTACCCCCAGGTTATGCACCTGTTCAGAGGTCAGGAGTGAAACACCACCGGGATAAAACCCAGAGGGTGAACTAACCCCCAGCCCCCCTATCCAATGCGCTGGATCCACTACCATCACCTCTGTCTTTTCTGAGTTCAACTTTAACCAACTCAAATCCATCCACTCCTGAATTTCTTTGAGGCAGTTATTAAAGACTGAGAGAGCTCCATCCTGGTCCGGTGCAAAAGAAAGGTAGAGCTGGGTATCATCAGCATAACAGTGAAATCTCAGCCCATACCTTCTTACAATGTCTTTTAGGGGCAGCATGTACACTGCAAACAACATGGAGGACAACACAGAGCCCTGAGGAACCCCACAAGACAGAGAAACTGGGTCCAAGGAATAAACCCTGGAAACCACTCTCTGCATTCTTCCAGTGAGGTAAGATATAAACCACCTGAGGACTAAGCCCGATAGTCCACAGATGAACCTCTGACACTCAAGTAGAACCCCATGGTCCACAGTGTCAACAGCTGATTAGAGATCTAGAAGAACCAAGATGGAAAGGTTCTTCTGATCCTTAGCCATCAGGAGACCATTGAGCACCTGAACCAATGCTATCTCAGTACTATGCCTCTTTCAAAAACCAGATTGGAAGGGTTCATAGATGTCATGGATGGTCAAATGGTTCTCCAGCTGTACGGCCACTAACTTCTCAATCACCTTCCCTAAAAAGGGGAGGTAAGAGATTGGTCTGTAGTTTGCTTGGAGGTCAAGGTCCAAAGAAGCTTTCTTTAGGAGGTGTGTTACCACCACCTCCTTCAGGGAGCTCGGAAATCAACCTGTTTCCAAGGAGCACCAGACTATCTGTGCTAGGACCTGGCTGATGGAATCAATACAACCCAAAATCAGGGAAGTTGGTCTTGGGTCCAGACTACAGCACGTAGGGCGCACACCCCAGACAATCCGCATGATATCCATGACTTCAGGTTGGTCGAAGGCACTACCAAGCAAACCTGATCAATTTCTTTGTCTGGGTAACAAGGGCAATTGACAAGGGCCAGTCAGTTGACATCCTTTATTTGAACTTCAGCAAGACCTTTGACTCAATGCACCACAGGAGGCTCATTAGGAAACTGGAGATTCTTGGAGTAGGGGAGAAACTCATTGGATCAGTGGCGAACTGACTGAAGCATAGGACCAGAAGGTGGTGGTGGGGAGCTCTAAGGTTCTGGGAAAGTCATCAGAAGGGTTCCACAGGCTAGATACATGGCCCAGTGTTGTTTAATATATTCATTAATGACACTGAAGATTGCAAACAGGAAGAGCTGACTGTTTGCAGAAGACAACAAGGTATGTGGAAGAGTGGATAAAGTGGAGGGGATACAGCACCTTAAGAAAGATCTTGCCTTCTGGAGAGATGGTCAAGAATATGATACTTTAGGTTCAATGCAATGAAGTACAAGGTCATGCATATAAAAGGCAAGAACCCAAGAATGGAGAACAGCCTTGGGGGTGGGAGTCCTGGTAACAAAATTGAGGAAGAAAAGGACATGGGGTGACTATAACTAGTAACTTGAAGAACTCCATACACTGCAGGAAGGTGGAGGACAGAGACATTAAAATGCTGGGCTGCATTGCTGGGGGCTCACTAGCAGATGTGTGTGTGGGGGGGGAGTCATATTGTTGATATAGAGATCACTGGTATGGCTGCACCTGGAGTATAGCACACAGTACTGGAGACCATACCTGCATACCTGAAAAAAGGATATTATCATTCTAGAGGCAGCCCACAGAGGGGTGACAAATATAATTCAGGGTCAGCAGGGCAAGACAAATAAAGAAAGGATGGAGGTCCTAAATGTGTACTTCCGGGAGGAGAGGAGGGCAAAGGGGACATGACTGAGACCTTTAAGTACTTTAAAGGCATCAGTAAGGTGAACACAGAAAGTCAGTTCTGTTAGTGGAAGCAAAATAATAAGGAGGCTCAGCCTTAAACTGGCAGAAGAAAGGTTCAGGAGAGAGAGATCAGGATATATTTCTTAATGGATAGATGGTTACAGGCTAGAACAACTCCCTGAGGAAGTGTTCTCCCAGGAGATGGTAGATGGCTTCAAAATAGGGTGGTATAGGGAAAATGGGGAAGGGGAAGGTCGGAATAAAGGGTAATATGCAAGAAGGGGGAGTTACAGTATTAGTCGAAGATGGAGGCAGAGCCTTTAGTAGCCATATTAGCAACTTCGGACTGTGCAACACAGACTGACTTGATAGACCATTCGGCCTTCTTCTGCTGGAAATATTAATATGGAAACATAGAAACACAGACTTTGATGGCAGATAAGGCCCGCTTGGCCCACCTAGTCTCCCCATATCCCTGCCTACTGGATAAGCTGCAGATCCTAGTAAATCAGCAGCCTACTTCCTCCTACCCCACTCCTATCTCCCACTATAATTGCCTTATGTCGGTCCCATGCATTCTTGAATTCCTCCTTGTTTTTGAATCCACAACCTCCACAGGAAGGCTGTTCCATGCATCCAGCACCCTCTCTTTGAAAAAATACTTCCTCACTTAGCCCTTGAGCCATCCCCCCTCTATCTTCAAATTCTTCCCCCTTGTTCTTGCACATCTCTTCTTCTGAAATATGCTACCCTATTAGACTTTGTTGATTCCCTTGAGGTACTTGAAAGTTTCTAGCATGTCCTCCCTCTTCTTCCTTTCCTCAAGGGTATACATATTAAGCTCTTTTAGTCTCTCTTCATATGGCATCTGGTGCAGACCCTGCACCATTTTGGTTGCCCTTCTCTGGACTGCCTCCATCCTGTCAATGTCCTTGCAGAGATGGGGTCTCCAGAACTGCACGCAGTACTCCAGATGTGGTCTCACCAACTGTCTGTACAGAGAGATAACAACTACTTGCTTTCTACTGGTGATGACTCTCCCTATGCATCCCAGAATCATGTTCATATTCTACAGCATTGCTGAAACCCAGTTTAGAAAATGGTTGTATACACAAAGCAAATTTATACTGGCAGAAAAACTATCCTGAATCTGCATATCAAGAGTAACTGTGCTAAATATTGTTTGGCTTTAACAGTGTTGGTTACTATAATCATTAACTATAGAAAGTATGAATGTGTTTAGTGTTGCATGACAAAATACATGCAATGTATAGGTAAAGGTGCAAATACAGTGAAACTGGATATGTGTTTGCTAGTCAATGCAAAAATTAAAATTTCCAAACTTGAAAACTTTATTTCAAAGACTGGCATCCCTTTAGCAGCTTCACCATCCTCCACAGTATTTTTGTTTAATTACATTTATAGTACGTCAGACCTTGTTACTGTGTTCCACAAAAAAGAAACACATGTTTGTCATATGGGTCACAATCCCTACTTCCACTTGAACAAATGAGATCAGCAACAAACTTGGAGAAAATGGCCACAACCATACATTTAGTAATGTTTTTCCAATTAACATTCAATCAAATTGAAGTTCAGAAATAGGCATGACTTGTGCAGCAAGGTAGTTGCCACTACTACTTGATCAATTCTTTGTGCCCACACATAGTGCCTCTCTGACTCCAGCTGAGGAGGCTACTCCATCACTTAACCCCTCACATGGCCCACAGCCCACTAATGTGTACTGAGCATCTCTGAATGGGCCAGTCCCTAACTGTACTCTTCCTACCTATGCAGGGTGTCGGCAGCTGGAGACCTGTGTTGCAGAGTTATCCCTTGCCTATGGCTGATGCCTCTCTGGCCCAAGAAATGAAAGTCTCACCTCTCCCCATCTTCAGGGCCCACCTGAAAGGAAAGTGACCCTGTTCACCTCCAATGCATGCCAGAATGCAACTACCATGCAACTTGCAATGAGTGCCCTAGCTCCTTTACAATACCATACCATGACTGCGACATCCTGCCCAACTAACTAGCAATTTTACTCATGCCCCACCAGGGAAGATGAGAAACCAGAATACTTCTTTTAGAAAAAAACCTAGAAAATTATTTTCTGACTCCTAAAATGATCCCCCTTAGTGGGATAGTGGATTTTCTATGCCCTAGCACTGCGCCCCTGCTTTTACAAGGGGAGGGATTGGGAAGGTAACTGCTGCAGTCTGGATGAAAAGAAGGCAGAGCCCCTGATGTAGTCCCTTTAATAAACTTGTCACCTCCTATAGCAAATTCAAGTTCTGCCTCCTGGGAGTTCTCTCCCCCTGTCCACCTTATCTGTCCCAGCCTGACCCTTCCCCCACCTGGTCCTCCTGGTGTCATCAAGAGTGTGCCTCATAGACAAAACTGTGCCTGCTGCCAGTCTATTGCAGGCTCTGTCATTAGATGTTTCAGTGATGTAAAACAAGGTAGTGAAGCAATTACTTGTAGAACAGAAACTGCAGATTTTTGCTTACTAGGGATTCTTACTCTATGAGTTAATTAGTAGGAAATAATGCAAATCATTTTTTTGTGAGGAACAATCTTTATTTATTTAAAAAATAGGTTGTCCACCAGGACCATAGTGCTACACTCCACTCTGTCTTTGATAGATAGTATTCTTTTTCACATTCAGCGAAAAACTTGCTCCAGTTTTGAAAGACCAAACTCACTACTATCAAAGGGAATTCATTGCATCTCTTTTATTGAAGATTGCAAAAACTGTGTAAAGACATAGCAGCCATAACCACACTCACTGGCCATTTTTGACTAATGCATTGTCTGCTTTAGGGATGAGAAAACATTCATCTCAATAAACTGCAATGAAAATCAACAGTGTATTCCATGTTGCACTGTGCCATATGAGGTCAACGGCAGCTATAGTCAATGACCGGGGTAGAGAAAGGAAGATATGAGGGATGTTTAAAAAATCAGGAAGGGGAGCTCAAGGAGATGAAGACTTTGGGTCAGAGGTTAGAGCGCTGCTGGAAGAGATCTGGCTTGGAGGCAGACAAACTGGTCCTGCATATGCATTATAGTGCATACCAGGAGGCAATCAACCATAAGAAGGCAGCGTTCCTGTCCAGGGAGATTGCCACCATGAAGAATTGACCAGCTACGCTTATACGAGCTGTAGACTGGCTACTCCATCCTGCTTGTCTGCAGCATGGGAAGGTTTTTTCTAAAACAGAGTGTGAAGCATTTGCTTGGTTCTTCTTGGACAAAGTGTCCACGATCTGGCAGGTGGCCTCTTCAGCCAGCAATGTCATAGCTGGCAGTGGTCACCTTATGTGTTCTGAGTGCACTCCGTCTAGTTGGAAGGAGTTTAGACCAGTGGAGGTTAGTGAGGTCATTGAGGTGGCAGTCAATCTGAAGCACACCTTTTGTGAGCTGGACCTGGTGCTGACACATTTCTTAATGAGATGTGTTGACTCTGTAGGTCAGGTGTTTGCCCTGATTGTTCAGTGTTCCTTATCCAAGGGAGTCTTTCTGGATGCCTTGAAGGAGGCACTAGTGAGACCTCTGTTAAAGAAACCATCTTTGGACCCGGAGGTCACAGCAAATTATCATCCAATATCCAACCTTCCCTTTTTGGCGAAGGTGGTGGAGAAGGTGGTGGTGCTTCAGTTGGAAGAGCACCTCATGACTCATGAGTTGTATGAACACTTCCAGTCGGGATTTTGGGCTCGGCATAATACAGAAACTGCACTTGTTCAGGTGCAGAATGACCTTCTCAGGGCAAGAGATCGGGGGGCTAAGACAATTCTTGTTCTCCTTGATCTCTCTTCAGCATTTGACACTGTAGACCATTGTGTGTTGCTTGACCACCTTAGGGAGCTCTACGGACTCACCGGTACTGTCATCTGCTGGTTTGAGTCCTTTTTCACCAACAGGAGGTAACGGGTTATGATGGGGAATTCATCATCTATATACAGCCTCCTTTCTAGTGGAGTTCCTCAGGGATCTGTACTGGCCCCAATGTTGTTCGCAGAGTATATGCTGCCCCTGGGGGTATCATTAGGAAGTATAGCTTGGGTTTCCATTACTATGCTGATGATACCCAGCTATATCTATCCTTTGCCCCAGGAACACTCAATGCAGTGGATGTACTAAACATCTGCCTGGTAGAGATCAATGACTGGATGGCCTCCAGCTGGTTGTGAATGAACCCTGATAAGACGGAGGTATTGGTAGTGGAGTCAAACAGAGTGCGTGATAGGATGGCCTCTGACACAGCAACTGTACTTGCTGTAGGAGCTGTGTCATTGAAGGCCTCCTCTTGGGTATGAAATCTTGGAGTGATTCTGGATAGAAATTTAACTATGGAGGCACAAATATCCTTCACGGTTCGTTCCTGTTTATTCCATCTCAGAAATATTTTTTTTATTTTTTTATTTAGTTGTTTGACCAGGTATAGCACACTAAGCTGAAAGCTTTTTTACAGGAGCAACCTGGCCAGGATTAAGTCCCTTGTTCTGCCTCTGGACCTCCCTACCTTGATACATGCCTTAGTCACATTTAGGCTTGACTACTGCAATGCGCTCTACCTCAGGGTCACAGGGGGATCTCTCCGCAGGCTGCAGCTGGTGCAAAATGCGGCTGTCCGATTACTTACTGGGCAGCATAAATTTTGCCACATAATACCAGTACTGCGTGAATTGCACTGGCTGCCAGTCAGGTGGAGAATCCTCTTTAAGGTGGGTCTCCTTACCTATAAGGCCCTACACGGGCAGGGCCCTGGTTATCTGTTGGACCTTCTGGTACCTGCTCTCTCTCTACCCACCTTC
This sequence comes from Neoceratodus forsteri, assembly GCA_016271365.2. Classification (NCBI taxonomy): domain Eukaryota; kingdom Metazoa; phylum Chordata; order Ceratodontiformes; family Ceratodontidae; genus Neoceratodus; species Neoceratodus forsteri. The sequence continues at coordinate 555,500,578 of CM028135.1, read as the reverse complement.
TCCACTCTTCTACTGGGGGCCTCCTGGCCATTGCTAGAATGAGGCTAAAATCTGCTGGTGACAGAGCTTTCAGTGTCACAGCTCCTGTTCTCTGGAATTCTTTGTCAGCTGAGGTCAGGGGAGCTCCCACTATAGATTTATTTAAGGATTGCCTGAAGGCCCTCCTATTTTCCCAAGCTTTTATGGGATAAAATCATGAACTGTAGTAAGAACCTGATATTATTTGCTGAGTTATTTATTTTATTTCTGATTTTGTTTAAAAAAATTTGTGATGTTTTATTTTATTTTGATGCTGTTTTATTTATTTTGTACGGCGCCCAAAGCCTCTGGGATTGGGCTTCTTTTAAATAAATTTTGCCTTGCCTTGCTGCATCTTGTAAAGAGGGATTATTACCTCCCTCTTATGTCTTGTGAAGCCCCTACTAATACACCCCAACATTCCCCTAGCCTAACCTACTGCTTAAGTGGTCTACTTGGATGATTTCAGGTCATCTGTGATGATGATGACCACGTCTCTTTCTTCCCTTGTGACTGCCAGCAACTCCCCTCCCAGCCTATAGATGGCTTCAGGGTTTCTCTTCCATACGTGCATGATCTTGCACTTCTTTGCATTAAACCCCAGTTGTCACTCTTCTGACCATTTTGCCAGTTCATCCAGATCTCTTCCCATTCTGCTCACCCCATCTGGATCATCTACTCTGTTGCATATCTTGGTGTCATCTGCAAATAGACAAACCTTACCCACCAGTCCATCTGCAATGTCACTGATGAAAATATTAAAGAGGACTGGCCCCAGGACTGATCCCTGAGGTACCCATTTGTGACTTGTGAATAGCACTCGCTAAGGACTCTACCACCAATATAAAATGAAGGGGAGAAAGGGGGCAACCCTGATGGGTGCCCCAAGCTAAAGGAAAGGGGTCTGACAAAAGGGAAGTTGTTAAAACTTTAACAGTAGGACAGGAAGAAATAGAGCAAACCAAAGTTTGAAAGTGGTCCCCCAAGCTTAAGTGTGCTAGAACTGTGTGTAAATATTCCCAATCAAGAGAATCAAAATCCTTGTTGAAATCCAATACTACAGAAGCAGCTGGATTATGAAGACCTTTGGTGATTATATATGAGATTAGTAAGAGATCAAATGTGGTCAGCAATGGACCTACCTTAAACAAAGCCCACCTGAGATGAATGGATAAGCTGAGATATAAAGGGGTCTAGATAATTGGCAAGGGCTTTTGCAAAAACTTTGCCATCTACATTGATTAAAGATTTAGGTCAATAATTCACTGCTGATATGGGATCTTTCTCTTTCTTAGCGAGCACTGTTATAACAGCTTCTAGTAATGTGTGCGTATGTGTGTGTGTGTGAGGGGGTAAACCAGAGGATTCAGCTTCATGGAAGACCTGTTGAAGAATGGGAGTGCTCAAGGGATCAAGCACCTACCAGATATCTGCAGAATAATCATCACTTCCAGGGATTTTGCCAGATTTATGAGCAGAAAGAGCATGTGAGTTCTCTTGTACCATTAATGGTGCATCCAGTTGTGTGGCTTGCTGTGGAGTGAGTTTGGAAGTTCTAAGGAATTTACAAATGTCTGAATAGCCACAGTATCCCCTTTTATAGGGTAAAGGATACAGGGAAACTAAGAAAGAGCACATTATTTAATTAATATTTTGAGGAGCAGTTCACACCCCACCTGTTGCATCCTTCAGACCAGCAATAACATGCTCTATCTACTGTTTCTTAACACAATAAGCTAAAAACTTTCCCCCCACATTCATTTTCCTCCCAGTATTTATGTCTAAAACAAAGAATTGCAATTTCTGTTTTATGGGACAGTGAAGTGTCAATCTCCATTCTTAGTTGAGAAATGCATTGTTGCAGTTCAGAGAGAGGTGCTTTGTGTGTGGAGGCCTTAAGGTAAGGCAAGGCAAATTTTACTTTTATGGTGCCTGATTTCAGAGGCTCTGTATGCCTAACAAAGTATTATAAATAAAACAGCTATTTAAAATCCAGAGATAACAGATAGACAAAAATCAGATTTCAAAGAAAATTCACTATATAGTACTGACTACTCTGGGAAGGCCAGACTGAAGAAGTGGGCCTTTAGCCTCTGCTTGAAAACACTGATCAAAGAGGCCTCTCAGACTACAGCTGGAAGCATGTTCCACAGGGTCGGCCCATAGACACTTAAAGCTCGATCACCAAATGTCTTGAGCCAAACCCTGGAAACATCCAGGAGGCCCCTCAAAGAGGAGTAGAGAAAGAGAGCAGAGGTTGCAGGTGTCAGGAGCTCGGACAGGTAGCCAGGACCCAGCCCATATTGGGCCTTGCAGGTGAGCAAGCCCACCTTGAAAAGGACCCTCCACCTGACCGGCAACCAGTGCAGAGCACACAGGACCAGGATCACATGACAGGACCTGGACAGGTCCGTCAGCTACTGGGCTGCTGCATTCTGTGCCAGCTGCAGCCTGCAGATGATCCCTCCCAAGACCCCAAAGTAAAGAGCATCACAGTATTCAAGCCTAGGGGTAACAAAAGCATGTACCAGAGACGGCAGATCCTCAGACAGAACGAGGGACTTAATCCCGGTGATGTTCCGCAAGTGGTAAAAAACACTGTTAATCACAGACGACACCTGATCTTCAAAGGTCAGCCTGCTCTCCAGGATCACACATAGATTATGCACCCTTAGGGAAGCAATCAGTGTAGCAGACCTCAGGAAAAGACCTCTGTCTGCTCCAGGTTGTAACCCATCATGCCAGTGACCAGGCTTAATCACTAACACCTCTGTCTTATCCAGGTTTAGTCTCAGCGAGCTGGAAGACATCCAGTCATTGATTTTAGCCAGACAGATGTTAAGCATGTTGACAGCATCAGATGTTCTGGGTGCAAATGACCAATACAGCTGGGTGTCATCTGCATAGCAGTGAAACACCACACTGTATTGTCAAATGATCTCACCCAGTGGCAGACTGTTCACCAAGAACAGCACTGGTGACAAGATCGAGCCCTGTGGAGCTCCACATGACAGGGGCATTGGGGAGAAGGAGAAATTCCCCATCACTACCCACTGCACCCTATCAGAGAAATAGGACTCAAACCATCTGATGACAACCCCGGTGATTCCATAAAACTCACAGAGCCAATCAAGAAGCACGATGTGCTCCACGGTGTCAAATGCTGATTAGAGATCAAGCAGCACAAGAACTGACCAGCGTCCTCTACGTCTAGCCCTGAACAGATCATTAAGCACTCTAACTAGATCTGTTTCTGTACTGTGTCTGGCCCAAAAACCCAACTGAAATGGCCTATAGATGTCAAAGAACATGAGGCAACCCATGAGCTGTTGTGCCACTAATTTCTCCACAACCTTGCTCTAAAAAAGGAGGCTGGAGATTGGACTGTAATTCATCAGGACGTCTGAGTTGAGAGAAAACTTCATAAGAAGGGGTCTCACCAGTGCTTCTTTCAAAGCCTCTGGGAATACCCTCTTCACCATCGAGCACCTGTCAATTCTAGTGAACACCGGGCCAACAGCCTTGGCGCATCCCATCAAGAAATGCATTGGGACTGGGTCCAGTTCACAAAATGTGTGCTTCAGCTCTAAGATCATGTCAGTCACTTCAGACATCTCCACTTGCCTAAACTCCTCCCAGACAGGTGGAGTGCCACTGCTCCTACTAGTCTGAGCATTGTGAGACAAAGGCCTTCCTAACAGAATCCCTGACTGGATAGATGACGCTCTGTCAGAGAAGAACAGACCAAACTCCTCACATAAGGTGGATGAAAAAGTCTTCTTCAGCTGTAGACAGGCAGGATGAAAAAGCTGAGAAAGTCTATTCCTCACTGCCGCAATTTCCCTGGACAGGAATTCTGCCTTTGACTCCTGGTACTCACCATAGTGATCATACAAAGCCAGTCTGTCAGCCTCCAACTGGGTCTTCCACTAGTTATGCTCCAACTTCTGACCATTGATCTTCATCACCTTGAGATCCCCATCAAACCAGGGGGGTCTCAAGTGAGAGGATCTGGTGATGCAGCAGAGTGAAGGCCATTCTCCAATTCATGTAGATGTTGCTCTTGCTTACAACGATGTGCTGAAGCATACCAAATAATTTTGCCATGTAATGTTGCTTTATCAGCTTCCCAAGTAATGGCTGCAGATGTGTCTTGTATTGGATTTTCTGCAAAAAAAAAAGGGGGGGGCAGTCTCTTTTTTAACACAGGGCAAAAATTCTGGATCCTTGAGCAGAAGAGTGTCCAGTCTTCAAGAGGGAAATGTAAAGGAGGGAGTCTCCCCCAAACAAAATGTAACAGAACTGGAGCATGATGTTAGAGAATCAAATGAAGGATATTAGAATCTGCAGCCATTTGCGTTATCTTATTGGGGGTGAACCAATAATCAATTCTGCTTAAAATCCATGAACTGTGGAATGATAAGTATAGTCTCTATCCTGTGGGGGAAGCATGTGTCAAATATCAGTCAAGCCATGATCTTGGAGAAATTGACCCAATTCAACAACACTATGTCGATGGGATTGCATGGGATTTGGAGTTTTATCTTGAAGTGTATCAATGCCATGTTAAAATCTACACCCCCCAAAAATGGTGTACCAGAAGGGGCAAGTTCCATTGACTTCTGAGCTAAACAGTGAAAAAAGGTAGGATTGTCCTTGTTGGGAGCATAGACATTACATGAGACAATAGTGCCTGAAAGGGTATCCAAGAGCCAGAAAGCAAAACCCAGTGACCCAGAGGGTCCCATTCAGACTGAACCAAGAGTCCAGTGCAGGGACTTATGAAGTAAAATTACCATTCCTCTTTTGCGAGAGTGAGCCACTGCATAAATTTCTTGACCCACCAATCCATCACCAACCAAGTATGGGCTGCATCATCAAGCACAGTTTCCTGTAAAAATGCAATCTGTGTAGAACATTTTTTAAGATGAGGCAGAATCTTCTTTATTTTAATGGGAGAATTCAAACCTGTGATGTTCCATGTATGACATATCAAGTCAGCAATATCCCAAAAGAAATTGTAAAAAATGGAAGCAAATAAGTGTCATAAGCAAAGTTACACACAAAAAGCCAGATGAATTATCTACTTATAAGTAAAATAGACAAGCACCAGTGCTTAATGATTACAAAACAGTATCTTTGAGCTGAAGAAAACATGTATAAAATTCCCCATTTAAATTTAACAGGTTCATTGTGCTGCTTAGGAGACAAAGCACCATAAACATTCTTACAGACCATAAACAGAATCAAACAAATAACAAGATCTTGGAAGAAAGCTGCAATGGGCAGGTGCAAATAAAGTATGCCAATGCCCACAAGCTTTTGACCGAGATCGTAGAATCTACTAAAAAATGAAGCCAAAAAAGGTTTGCAGGACAAAATCGCCATTCAGTGAAGTTCACAGAAAAACATTCTCTATCCTGAATTCTACTAGCAGTTGGTGGAAAAGTATTGAGTAATAGCAATATGCACAGGACACTCCGATGTAGAAATATGTTACAACAAGAAAAAAATATATATGTTTACAACAAAATCATAAATATATATGGTTGCATACATTTTGTATATGCAAACCTACATAGGCTCAAAAGAAAGATGTCCTCATATTTGTCCTAAAGGAATCATAGCCAATGTGGACTTATATTGCTAAATATCTATTAGGGATATAAATATCAAATGGCGTTTAAGCTGCACTGCATATTACTAAACCAAAATGAACCTCCAAGCAATATACAGATGAGGAGGTAAATCATGTCAGTTTATGCAGTCCAAGCAATAATCAGAAAAGTGCAGAATAACCTCAATGTGAATAGAGAGGGAAAATTGGAGGAAATACATTAAGGAAAACATAAAGTAAAAGAGAATGCAGTGCAGCGAAGGAGCTACTGTTAAATAATATTAAAAGAACCATTAGAAATTTAATGTAAGTTAACAGCAGACATTGATCTCCATAAAAGAAATATCTCATTATCATACTACATGCACTCAACACAAAATCCTTTTCTCAGTCAGTAACTAGCCACAAAGGCACCTAAACAATTAACAAACAGTATCTGGCGAAAGTCAAAAGCACCAATCGATAAATTAGCAAATGAACGGGCACCTAAACAATGAGAACTAAATTATAAATTATAATGTGCATGAAATATATGGCAAAACTTCAGTACCATTATATCTCAGTAAAGAAAAATATTATGCCATCTTTCCATTATAGTTAGACAGCATATTTCTAAGGTAAATATAATTATGTACACATCAAGAACAGTTTGCAAAAGTAAACACATTGACAGAATATAAGAGATATAAAAATAATTCCTCAAAACAGAATATATACATAAATTATTACCACAACTGTGTGTTACTCCCTAATGCTGCATAGAGGCCATTACTAGAGGTCAAATAAAACAACTACACCTTCTTTATGCGAAATCATTTATCATAAGGGGAGATCTACCAATATCAGAGAATCATTAATGAACTGTAAAACTGGAGCATAGTCAGAAACAGATAAGTAATCAAACAGATATCACATAACTATAGCAGAGAAGAAATTATTCTTTACAAAGAACAGTCGACTGACACAGGAGATGAGAAGTCTTTTGACTCTAATGTGCAGTACAGGAAGTGCAAAAGCCACCTCGTAGTCTTCCAGGATTAATGACAAGGAAGGTCAAGTGATAGTGCTCGTGGTCTCCTGAGGAGTAGCATTAGGTCCAGAAAGAGGGATTGAGGTAACAGATGGAGATGACACATCCCGAATAACAGACATCTGGAAGGCCAAGGAATCCTCTCTAAGTGGCACAGAAGGGATATGCATCAAATTAATGGATTCTTTGTCGCGGTATGCTTCTAGACTGGTAGATTGCAAAGGAGCAAAAAGGTTGGGAGAGAGTGGCAGTGGGGTTTCTTGTAAATAAGGTTACCATCTACACGGTTTTTGACTGAATGGATTCAGTTTTCTGGTCCAGATTCAGTCCTCCTGTTTTCAGCATAGCAAATTCATTTTTCATGGTGGGTCAAGCAGCATCTGTGAGATCCTTCACTAACAGTTTTATTTTCTTCTCATCAGACTGTAAGCAACATTTCAGTGTGCTTGCTTGCTTGCAGTGCATGTTAATCAGGAAGTGCCTTCAAGTGCAGGGCACTTAAAGGGAAACAGTGGATATCCTAACATCTTACTGATATAGGGCTTTCATTGGCATTTAGTATCACTACCTTGGCTTTTGTTAGCTGTCCAAGCTTTTAATTGAATTTTCATGCTGTTTCATTATCGCCCTGCACAGCGCCATTCCACGACTGAGCGTCGCTCACTGTGAGCTCTTAGTAAGCAAATTAGCTGCTCACTGTGACAGACATTCTCTCTCCACAACAGGTAGTCCAATTCAGCCACAAGGAGTGCAAACATTGGTCACAGTGCACTCCTTCGTGACGTCTTGCTTCTGCACACTGCATTTTGTTCCCCGTTTGCTCCTTTTTCTAGTTGCTAACTGAAATTCAATAAATATTTCTTACTTTTGGTGTTGGGTGCTGTGATTTCAATGGTGTCTTGCCTGGTCCCCTTTCTGTGAGTGGTGCCATTTTGTTCCCACCCCCTGACCTTTGCTGCTGGTGGGAGCACAATTCAGCGTGTTTTCCCTGCTGAGCGCACCTTAGCAACCCTGTGTTGCTAAGCTGGGTCTTAAAGTGACATAGTCCCCAAACAAACTGGTATACAGCCTTACATTGGATCCCTCTCCCACTCAAATGATTTTCCATCATGACATGATAGCACCTTCAAATAACAAACACTTGACCTTCCTTACACAAATCAATGGCCAAAACCTCAACACCCCCTTCCCCCAGAGCACTAGTACACACAGATTGTAAGTACCAGCCAGCCGACACGGACACAGGATACAGTGCTTATGTTAATCATTTACCTGGGGTACAAATGGTCCACAATGGCTGAAAGGCAGTCAGACTTGGCTTGCTTAATAAACGTTAATGTAGCACAGGGGAGGCAAGATGATGTGCTCGCTAACCAGGCAAAAAAACAGTGATAGCAGCTCTTTTTAGAAATGCTGGGGAAAGTCACAACTGCATTGTGGCCAGTGACTCCACGTTGCAGTGTAGGAATCCAAAGGTGCTTCTTGATTGCAGGCAGAGCATCTATCTGGAGACTGGTTTCAGCTCTCTCTGGGGAGATGTGGCCACAATGAGCATCCCTCTTCTGGTGATTTGTCTGCTCCCCTTCCAGCATTTCAGCAGGGCCACAATCCAACATCTTTCAGAGGCTCATCAGGTGCTAGCATCTCCACACTAAGTCTCTTCAGATGGGATGCCCAAATGCACAGCCAGTGACTCCTTATAAGGGGTAAGATCAGGCCTGAGGGGGAACTGAAGGATGTAGGTGGGGTGGGCAGAGGTACCAAAATATCATCGGACTGGCATTGTGAATATGAGTAATGTGATTGGTCTGGTGGGTAGCTGACATCAGTGGGTCTGACATAGATCTATTTCATGTGTGTCAGCAAACCAGAAACATAGGGAAACAAAAATAAGAACAGGGTGATTAGAGTGTGATGCAGAAACTCACTCATCCAGTCTGCATAGCACTTGGGCAAAAGTCGGGGATGAAAACAAAGTTCTGCAAAGTGAATATGGATGTGGGGGGTCCTAAAATAAAAAAAAGCCATGAACAAGAAATAAAAAAAGCTAGTGAGGAGTGTGCATGCGTGAGCATACCATGCGGGATCATGCATCAGGAGGTATGAACCCATGGCTACCAGAATGCACCAGGCACCATGCCGTGACCCCAAGCAGAGTGCATGAAGGGACATGGAGAGGCAAGATGGCGACCCCCAGCTCTGGCGTCTGACTGCACTGCATGGAAAGAAATGCAAAACTACACTGTGGTTGGTTGAAAGAACACATTTATTACACAGGGGGTTCATAACAGGCAGATTTAGAGAAAACAGATAATGTTTTTATGATAATATCCACAGTTTTCCTTTAAAAGAACCAAATGCGTCCCTGTCTGCTCAATTGTCACCTTCAACTTCACACCAGCAAATTGGAAGATTATTCATGGAGATGGTAAACAATACCACCTTAACACCTTCATTTTTCTGAAACCCTTAGATGTTGAGATAGGCACCACATTAGGATAGCCTCCTGTCCCAGTGTGGACTGTATAATCTGTGTTTCAGAAACCTTACATACTAATCCAGTTTTATTCAGAGGTAGTACTTTTTCAGTCATTTTGAATGCTCACATACTTGTAAAACAGATTCTGTTAAATCTTTCACCATTTTACTTGCATGTTCAGATTACAAAGAAATTCTGATGTCATGCAGACCTTTGTCTGTATACCAGTCAGTCTGAAAGGTGTAAAGTAGGGCTATTAAGACAATTAGCAGCAAATCAACCTAATCCTTTCCAGGCTGCATTGTGAGTATAGTCTTTGACTGCTATGATAGGGAATACTTTTATACCTTTATATGCTCACCGGTTTTTCTTTTAGGGTCTGACCTGTATGTTAATATTTGTTACCCCTTTTGTTGTTAAATTAATAATCTAATTTGTATTCAATTTCTAGCAATACTACACCCCTCTCTCCTCAGTAGTTATTGCTGTCAATTTTCATACTACCTGATATTCCAGGAAGACCATTCCAGGCCTTTCAGATGAACAGCACATAATGGTGAGGCTAATGTCACGCTAAGCCACAGAAATGAGAAAAGAAAGAGAGTAATAGCTGATGAGGTGAAAGGAATTCAATCTAGATTTGACGGCACTCCCAATTTAGGTAATTTATCAAACATTTCTCAAAATATTAATATTTTTTTTAACCAGCAGAGACACACTAAGCTGAGGCTAGTTTACAGGTGCAACCTGGGAGGACAAGGGAGTTTAGTGACTTGTTCAGTGTCACACAGTATGCAAGTCTGGGCTGTGGGATTCAATCCTAGGTCTTCAGGATTGTAGCTCAGAGCCTTAAACCACTGCACTACACTGCCCCCATGCTATATATCACGTATCATGCTATCTGCTACGTGTGACTGACATGGAAGTAAATAGGGTAGTTAACAGCATAGAATAGTTCCTACCACTTTTAAAAAGTTATCTGACATTACAAATAACTTTAGAGTAGGAGCAATGGGAGGGACAGTAACACATCTTAAAATGGCAGATGATATTTGTAATTATATCTCATCCACCATTACTGGTATAGTTTATTTATTTATTGAAAGAGTTTTCCCAGAAAAGACCACCTGATCCAAAATAACCAGTTGTCAGAGGTGTCATTGTAGTCACCTGATGTGTGAGCTAGGCTGTGTATAGAGGATGCAAAGTCCCCTGAACGCTCTTTCTAACCCCACCAAATGTTAACATACACTAAAATTTAAAATATTTAAATCTAAATCAAACAAACCAAAAATAATAATAATGATGTAATCTAAAGAAGTTGTACACAATGCAATACTGTTTCAGCTGCAATTCTGAATAAATCAAGCAATTCAGAGTCCAATCGATGCCCTTATTAGTCATAAAAGGGGGCAGGGTTAGAGGCGGAGTTTGGGGGTTTGTTTTAGTATTCAGTTTTTATCTCATCCAAAGGTGGCAACCCTACTTGTAAAAATTCTTGAGATGACAGCAACTCTACATTAATGGGAGTCTGTGTTTGTAAGACGGAAGGTCCTATATTTTTTTGTGACATTTAGATGCATGGATCAACTTATGGAAGCTAGGAGAATAGGTTCACGAGTCACCCCCCAACTGATATGTATTTCTGTTTGAGCCTTTTCCTTGCAGGATAATGGGGGCAACATCCATGTTCTCTGCAGATGATAGATTACTTTTAGGAATTGCATTTTTTAGACTGTCTCAACTCGTAAGGTCAATGTCTAGCAATATATTCCATAACAGCTTCAGGATTTATACATGATAACTGAGTCACATTATGTTTAATTTGCATTGTTGCTGGGTAATGCAGGGAAAACTGAAGAACAACATGGTACAGAATAGCTAGGGCATCAAAGTAGGTGCATTTATAAGTGAGATCTCAAGAATAATCCAACAATATAAAAATGTGGTGGTCATGCCAAATAAGTCGACCAAGCTCCCTAGCCCTGTGAAGAATCATCTCTTTAGTTTTAAAATTAAGGAAGTGGGCTACAATTGATGTGGGCGTTCACTTTGTCTTGGTGGGGGAGCTAGGGGACGATGAGCCCAATCAATGTCTAAAGAGCATTCTCCCTTAAGATGAAGAAATTTGGGCAAAACTTGCTGACAGAAGCCCACCGCATCCCTAGATTCAACATCTTCAGGAAAACCTACAAAACGCAAGTTATTTCAGTGAGTATGGTTATCCAGATCGTCCACTTAAGCCTGCAATTCCTGTACGATACAGTGCTGTTCTCGAACATTCGCTGTTAGCTCTTGGATAGTTACCTCTTGTGAATTAACTTTAGAATCCATGAAAAAGAGACAAGCCTCCAATTTCTGTATGGTAGCAGTAGTTTGTCAGGAAACCAGGTAACATTCTACATCTGAGTAAGCACTTATTAAACATATCTCAGATCGCCAAAACATCCTTAATATGAGAGCCATTAGATGCCATATTAAAAGGAACTGTCGGGAGGCCGAACCTCCAAATATTGGCTATTTAGGCAAAACCTTGCAATAAAAACCAACAAGTGATATAATAGATCCTTCACATATCCAAACAAATAAATAAAAATACATCCAAACTACAGCATGAAACCACCAATCTGCAAGGATAACACTGGAGTAATAACTTCAGAGTATGGAGAACACAGGTTAGGTGGCCATCTTCATGGAGGTGAAGCCGCGCCCCCTGACAAAATATTTAAGTGCTCTCGCCATTATTTCAGCCTAATAATGTCAACAATGTTGATGAAACTCAATCAAAATGTATCTACGATATTACAAAAAATGTTAAAGTTGTTTTAAAGTTGAAAAGCAGGGTAAGGAGAAAACATGAGACCAGAAAGAACCAACTTATATGTTCTTAGTAATTTGATCATTTTCATCATATAAAATGTCATTATAGCAAACATTTAGAAACTTCTATAAACCCAAGTGGCATATCACCTATGTGCAAATATAACATTAGCCTTCCCTATTCAGCAAACAGTGAGCAAACTGATACTGATCCATGCATGTAAAACTCCAAACTCTCTTCTCATAGAACATTACATTAGCAAAATCATTCTAAAAGAAAAAGAGCAAAGACATTAACAAACATGTATGAATATGGAAAACATTTTTTATTTCACAAATACAGAGCATGATCAAAAAAAAGTCAAGAAGTCCATGTCTTCATTTAATTTTATTATAGACAGTGACTGTTATTCGAAATCCATTCAATTTTTACACTAACTATTGCAGTTGTTCATCACATTCCCAGTGTTTCACAATGGAGCTGAGCAAAAGTTGTTAATTCTCCTTTTGCAGAACTTTCGAGAAATTTTCTGAACTTCTGCCATGCCCTGTTCCACAAAATCTTTTGGCTGAACTGCAGAATAATACATATGAACTGCAGAATGATAATTCTGAAGAATTTTATTCCACAGTTTAATGGAGTATACTGCAGTTCAGTGATTAGTTCTGTGGGTGTTTATTTACAGAAAACAACAAAAAAAGTAATGCTCAGAGTAGGGAATGGCACTGTAACAGGTGGTCAGCTAGGGTATCCTGTGATATGGGTGAAGCAATTTGAGAGACTCAAATATGAGCGACTCAACTTACGCACCTGTAGGAGTAGTGACAGTTATGGTAGAGAGAGAGGAGAGAGAATAACAAGGGTAGATGGATGGAATAGGGATGGCGAATGACGGGTGTGTATGGTGCTGCGGGATATACAGATGAGTGCAAACTGCTGCTGCCAAGCTGGCTGTCAGGAGTGGTGGATACCGACATCACTTACAGTGGTAGTGGTGCTGGGTTCGGGACTGCCTGTGGGTACAATTTTTGTGTAACTGTGTTGGGTGTTGTAAACTTGTTTTCTTTATTTTATGGTTCCCTGTGTTGCCCCAGCTGTGGTATCCCCCCCTGCTTTCTGCGCTCCCTTCCTATATATTGTCATGTCACCCAGTGTCCACCCTCCAAGTTGATTATGTTAATAAGTGCATATATCATCCCCATTTAGGAGTTGGTGATTGGAGTAGTGCTTATCAGAATTTTTTTTTCCATGATTTGCATGCGCTGTATAGGCAGTCGTGTTTCTTTCTTTGCTGTTATGACATAGAACCATCAGCCAGCTACACTGAAACCTGTCAAAAATAGCACTCAATGGAAACACTGAATTACAGGCAAAGTTAAACTATTAAACTGCTTTATTGTGGCAAAGTATGAGCGCCGATTAGGATGCAGAGCCCCAGTTCTTCTACCCTGTCTGGGTCTTCATCATGTGGAAGATGTAGTGGCTGTCAGGTACATCCACCTTATATACTGTGCACATGAGTAAATTCAAACTCATGAAAATTAAAAATAAGACTCCTGTCCCAAAAGTTAAAACATACAGAAGTATAATGTAAAGTTGCACAAGACTGTAAGGTTGGATGTTAACGACAAAAAAAAAACATAAATCACAGTAGATTTGTGTTAAAAATGCAGTATTAAATATGCATTTCAACTTTAGGTAAATGTGCCTATGTTCCATACATTTATTTGGAGTCCTCCAAACTGGATCAATTCTCTCCAGACTCTTGCAACAAAAAGATCCTCTTAGGCTGAAGTGCAAAACAAATGCAAGGTAGTCATTTAAAAAAATATTCTTTGTGAAATCAAAGTGAATTGGGAAATGGGGAAGGGGTTGGTGAGTGTAGGGGGGGAATATAAGAACAAAACATAGGTCCAATACTATTTTCTAGGACAACCTAAATCTAAAACCAGAAACTAGCCAATATCAGTAATCCAATTGTATACAAAATATTCCCAAAGATGGAACTGCAAAAAGTAACATGAAAATGATGATTACCATTCAATCAAACAGTGCCAAAGTTTGACGTGATGACACGCACTTCAATAGATAAATTAATTCAATTGTTTGGAATTATTTAAAAAATTAAAAAGACAGAGATGTTTTAATTAGAAACTACAAAAGATTCACCTGTTTTTTTAAAGTAAGGGAACAAGGGGTGGGGGAGAAGGAGGACTACAGGTAGAAGAATAGATAGCAAGGAAGTCAAGCAGTGTGAAACCTTAGATGCTAGGTCCAAAACAAGCATCTTCCTTTGAAAACATTCTGAGTATTCAAAATGTGAAAACACAGGAGACAGTGCTCCAGTCATGACCACTTATCTGCTTGTAAGATATATTATACTAAACAACTGAAAACATTATTCAGGATAAAATAAAATAAAAATTGGAAGAGAAGTGGGTAGGAAAGAAAAATTGGGGATGAGTTAAGATCCTCTATTAATGTCTAGCTGCTAGACTCTAGCATTTTCTAGTCAGGTGAATTAGTCCGAATACTTAAGAACTTCTTAACCATAAAGTCACGGTAGATGGAAGATGGCGACCACGCTGGGTCAGCCGCTAGGAGCCCCTTTAATGTGATTATTTGTGTACGACGATTCTGTTTAATTTGTTCAGTTTTTTCTCTTTTTTTGTCATTTATCATTATATTTGCTGGATTGCTTGGTTTATCATTATATTTGCTGGATTGCGCGGTTATTCGGTTTGCTGTACCTGTGATATTTCGGGAGGACTAGCCAAAGAATAGACTGTCCTTTTGCACCTTCTTGGTGGATCATTTGGATAATCTCCTATTCCCTTGTCAGTCTATGGACATTTTGTATAGGAGTGGTGGTGCCCTGGATCTTAAATCAACGGCGACCCTGAGGACTCTGAGGACTGGCCTATCATGGAAGAACCTTGTGTAAGATCTGGGGTTCCACATGTGAAGTGCATGAGGGCAGCCTGGATTTTAAAATCAGAAGGTGGTGTGGTTTGGGTGCTGTGTTGGGTGGGGAGTCTCCCCTTGGTGCGTCGCGTGGGTGTTTCACTTAGGTCATTTGCGACCAAGCAGGAGCTGTCCCCGTGTTCCCCGAGGAGTCGGAGTTGTGGTGGGGATGCTTTTAAAACCTCTTGGGGGATAGTCCATGTGGTCTACCTCCCGGGGGTTTGAAGCTGTGGGTCACAGGTGACTGGGTGGGGGCCTCGTTTGTTCGATACCTTGGGGGGGATCCTCTTGAGTTTTGAGCTGTATGCCCCATCCCACTGCTGTGCTGGTGCCCTCTGGAGCTGTGTCTGGAATTATAGCCTGTCATCATGAGATTATTGATTGGGGGCATCTTTGCTGGAAACAATATTTATATATGGTATTTGACCCATTTGGTTCTGGACTCGATTTGGATCTTTCACTTGGATTGTTTGCAATACTCTCTATTCTGCTCAGGACTTATGGTTGGATTGTGAACTGTGCTATTTTGAACAGAGAGAGTGTTCCTTTTGTGGTTTCCTGGTGTAGCTGGCTAAGCTGCATCCCATTTTAACCTTTGAACATCCGATGGTGCCTGGTGTTGACCATACCAGATTCTGGACCTGGATTAAAAGAGACCATGGACCTCCTCTTTTTTGTATTATTTTGTTTTCTTCAGTTGGTCGATGGGGTGGTGAGAGGACCCTACGTCCACATATTTTATTTATTAATTTCTATGTTGTTAAAAGTTGTAAAGTTTAGTACTGTCTTTTTTATTTCATTGTTCTATTATTTTAAGTTGGTTTAATTGGTTGGCAGTGAGACTGCCTTTTTATCCTCTTTCCCCAGTGGTAAGAGGACTGGGGAGGTGAATTATTTATTTATTATTTTTTGTTATATGAATGTGCTGGGCTAGGGGGTGAGAGCCCTTAAGCTTTGTTTGTTGTTTATTTGTTCTGTGGGTTATTTTGTATTGGGGGGGTTGTCAGGGCTCTGTTTCCAGTCTCTGAAATTGAGGTTGATTAACCTGGGAGTAGGCGGGGGGTTTTAAACTGTTTTTGCTTTTAGTGGGATATTATTCATTTTTAGTTTAGTTTTAGGTATTGTTTTATAGTATTGTGTAGCTTAGTTTGTAGTATGTGTTGGTCTTCAGCCCCCACAGTGGTACGCTACTTATGCTCCTCTCTTCATGCCCTTCACCCTTTTTATTCTCCCCCTCTTCAGTTTGAGATTTACAAGTATTGCAGAGCACTGGGTATTGTGTGTAGGAGGGGAGAAGGGTCTGGGGTTATGAACAGGGGAGGATGATTGAGGAAGGGTCATCGTGTTGGGATGGTTAATACCAGAAGGTGCCCTGGGGTGAAATGGAATCCTGATCATGGTTATGGTGGGCAGATGGCCTGTGCGGCCCAAGAGGTTCGTCCAACTCGGACAGTGTTGTGCAATGCCAGGTCCATTAAAAACAAGACCACAATTATTGCTGATCTTGTTGGTATGGTGGACCTGGCTTGCATTACTGAGACCTGGCTGGATGATAACTCTGGCCCCATTTTGGAGGCTATGACTCCAGCTGGGTAATCGGTGTTACACCACCCAAGATTGGATCGTGGGGGAGGGGTTGCGGTCTGTTTCAAGACCGAACTTGGCTTCACGGAGGTACTAGTGGGGAGGGTTGAGTCCTTTGAGTGTATAGTTCTAGCAGGTGAAAGCATTCAAATCTCCCTCATTTACCGTCCACTCGGTGATGAGAAGTGATTCCTTCAGGAAGTGGCGGACTTCGTCATCGATATGGCATTTGAATCACCTAGATTGATGGTTCTGGGCCATTTCAACACCTGGGTTGACAACGAACTCTCACAATTTGGTCAACACTTCCTCCAGTTAATGACAATGCTGGGCCTTACACAGGTGGTTTCCTCTGCTACACATAAATGTGGACACTCTTTGGACTTAATCTTCCTTCTAGGGGTCGAGGCATCCGATGTGGGGGTGGAACCCGTTGGGTGGTCAGATCATTGCACTGTGGGGTTTAGTTTTTGCTCCCCTTCTAGAAGGCCTAACCCTACAGAGTTGGTTAGGTACCGCCCTTTGCGGGATATAGATCCCCAAGGCCTTGTGGCAGTACTTGACCTCTCATCTCCCACATTGGCAAGCAGTGATCCAGAGACCCTCGTGTCGGCCTATAACACAGCCGTTGCTGGGGCTCTGGATCTCATTGCTCCAATTCATGTTCGCCCCATCTCCCTCCACCCCAAGTCCCCTTGGTTTGATGGGAAGTTGAGGGCGATGCCGAGACAGGGGCCAAGCTTAGAGCGTTGCTGGCGAAGGTCCACCTTTGATGCCGACCACCTTAGATTGATGGATCATTATTTGGTCTACCAATTTGCAATCACCTGTATGAAGGCAGAGTTCCTGTCCAGGGAGATTGCGGTTGCTCAGAACTGACTGGCTGAGCTGTTTCGAACTGTGGACAGACTGTGCAACCCAGCCTGTCTTCAAGTTTGGAAAGTTTTTTCGCAATTGGAGTGCATGAGCTTGCTCGGTTCTTCATAAATAAGGTGGTCGACATTAGGGCTGAGTTGTTGCCATTACACTCTATGGGGGTTGCCATGAACTGGGGTGAGGTCACGGTGCCTCGGCTTTCCTGGAGTTCCTTCAGTCAGCTGGAGTTCATTGATGTTATGAGGATCATCCTGCATATGCGCCCTACGTGCTGTAGTTTGGTCCCTGGACCAATCTGCCTAATTTTGGGTTGTATTGACATCATTGGTCCAGTCCTTTTTCAGATAGTCAGGTGCTCTCTGGAATTGGGTGAGTTTCCTAGCTCCCTGAAAGAGGCGATGGTGACACCCCTCTTGAAGAAAGCTACTGCGAACTCTGACTGTCTGGAAAACTACAGACCTATGTCTAACCTTCCCTTTATTGGGAAGGTGACTGAGAAAGTAGTGGCTGCACAATTGGAAGACCATTTGACCATCCATGATGTCTATGAACCCCTCCAGTCCGGTTTTTGTAAAATACATAGTACCGAGACAGCGCTGGTTCGAGTGCTCAATGATCTCTTAATGGCTAGAGATCAGAAGAGTCGTTCCATTTTGGTTCTCCTCAACCTTTCTTCAGCCTTTGACACCGTAGATCACATGGTGTTGATAGAAT
Source organism: Neoceratodus forsteri (assembly GCA_016271365.2). NCBI lineage: Eukaryota > Metazoa > Chordata > Ceratodontiformes > Ceratodontidae > Neoceratodus > Neoceratodus forsteri. The sequence goes on along the minus strand of CM028135.1, from coordinate 555,482,475 downwards.
GCCTGAGGCTGTTCTGTGGAATATCTGGAACCGTCTTAAGATGGTTCTCATCATTCCTCACTGGAAGTTCACAAAGAGTTGTGTCCAGGGTTTTTTCCTCAGATTCAACGGCTTTGTCTTGTGGGGTGCCCCAGGGTTCAATATTGTCACCCATGTTATTTGAGGTGTATATGCTACTCAACAGAGACATTGTAAGGAGGTATGGGCTGAGGTTTCACTGTTATGCAGATGATACCCAGCTCTACCTTTCTTTTGGCCCCGACCAGATTGGAGCTCTCTCAGTCTTTAATAGCTGTCTAACTGAAATCCAGGAGTGGATGAATTCTAGCTGGCTGAGGTTGAATTCTGATAAGACAGAGGTACTGGTTGTGGACCCGGGTCGTCGGATAGGGGGGTCAGGTGTTGATGCGCCTTCTGGAATTTTTCTTGGAGGCATTTCTCTCCCGACCTCTGAACGGGTGCGGAAACTGGGGGTGGTTCTTGATGACGGGCTGACACTGCACTCGCAGGTGTCGGCAGTCATTAAGACTTCCTTTTGCCATCTTAGGGACATCGCCAGGATCCGGCATCTTGTTCCGTCCTCGGGCTTGGATTATTGCAAATCCCTTTACCTAGGGCTTTCAGGGGTTGAAATACATCACCTGCAGCTAGTGCAGAATACTGCAGCCCGGCTTTTGACAGGTTCTAGCAGATCCTGTCACATTACTCTGGTGCTCCGCAAACCGCACTGGCTGCCAATTTGGTGGCGGATCATCTTTAAAGTCAGCTTGCTGACTTTCAAAGCTCTACACGATATGGGTCCAGGCTATCTGAAAGAACTTCTGGTTCCTTATCACCCGAATCAATCACTCCACTCAGCTGATGAAGGGTTGCTAGAGGTTTCAAGGTTGAATTTGAAATCTTCGGGTGCTCGGGCATTTCCGTATGCAGCCCCCACCCTTTGGAACGTTCTACCCCATCGGTTGCTGGAGTGCACTTCTATGTAGGGCTTTAAGAGAGGTTTGAAGACTTTTTTATGGGAAACTGCATCTTTAGAACACTAAATGCTATGATTGCTTTGTTTTAATTGTATTTTTTAATGATTTTTACTGTTTTGATTTGTTGTTTATGTACGGTGCCTTGGTAATCAAAAGGCACCTTATAAATAAAATTAGTATTATTATTATTATTATTAGACAGTGCTTCAGTAGTGACGTATTCTGTTTAAAAAGCATTGAACCAAATAAATAATGTAGGAGAAGGGAAGGGGAGACAAATGATGGTGTCAAGGGAAATCAAAACATGAAAGGTGACACAAGCTCATTTCAAGGCAGGGGAAAAAAGGAGGGGAGTCAAGGAATAGAGAGTTACACTTTAAAGATGTAACTATATACTATTAGCCCAGGAAAGTAGACTGACTGACATTTTATAAATCCACATTTAAAAACTGAAACACCATTAATCAGTATATAGAATACTTTCTGGCTTGTGAATTAAATAATCCCTATCAGCAACATAATAAAATCATTCACTGCAAAAATAAAAATAAAGCAACATGATAGTTAATCTGAAATCTGTTCTAATTAAATTTGGGAATTAACTAGGAAACATAATCACCCCTATAACCTAACATATGAAAATAAGTTAGGCTGAGAACTAGAATTCTAAATCTATGGAGAAAAATCAATTTACTTATTCAATCCATTGGATTAATCCTTATTCAAATGTTGTATCTCATTTTACTATAAATCTTGTCTCTTTTTGTAAAAGAATTTTCAATCTGCCCCCAGACATCTCAGAAGAAGGGGTAGATTGAGAACTCATACAAAAAGAGACAAGCTTTATAGTTATAACAGCCTTCCCCAATGGATTGAATGAGGAGCGTATCCATATTTGCAACCTGCACCATGGCTCCAAACAACTCCCCCTTGGTGGAAATATACTGGCTATGCCAGTTGCATAGGAGCAGACATTTTGTTTGCATGCTCAGAAGAGCTAACCATTGGTGTTCTAATGCAGTCAAGCGAGGGGACACTGAGTGAAGGACCAGGAGTGGGGGGGATGAGATCTGTTTACCAAGAGTTTGTGTGTCTTGTACCAGTGATGCAAGATTTTGTTTAGTATTAATCTACTTCTCATGTCCATGTAGTTTGTATGTTCAGTCTTCCAGCATTGTGTCCATTGAGTGTCTGTGAGTGTAAGCTTCAGGGCCTTTTCCCATCACACACTGGATGCTGCTAACTGGCTTTGTATTGTCTTGGAGATTACAGTATATACCACAAGCTAATCCCTTGAAGTTTGCTAGCCATTTGTTGAGGGGAGAAGGGTTGTATCTGTCGTGTCAGCTGGGGAAGATGACAAGATCCCTTCTTGCGGAGGTAGGCACTAGTGCAGTAGCTAGTGACACCACGCATACTGCAGATGATAATACTATTGAATGGATTCTCTGTGGAGTCTGTAACATGCATGAGCTGCAGGACAGTATAGGTCCTGGGACATGTAAATGGTGCATGTACACCAAGGAATTAAAAACTAAGCTTAAACAGTTGCAGGAAAAATTAGACATCCAGGCAGGTATAAAGGACATTGAGAAATTTATTACAAATACAAGGCAGTTGATATCTACTGCAGAGGGTGACAACCTTAGAACTAAAATTATTAAAGCCCCTATGGAGAAAAGGAAAACCAGCCCCAAGGAGAGTGATTCTGATAATTCCCTAGAAGATAACTGGTGCTTGGTTATAAGGGCCTAAGAAAAAGAAGAGATATTAATATAGAGCAGGTGTTAGCAAACCGATATTCAGGATTAGAAACAGACTAAACAGGAGATGTATTAGTACAGACATCCCAGGAATGTACTGTGTATATAGCACCTATTACAGTACCAGGGAACAAACCAGGGGAAGTTTACTCATCAGAAATGAATGAAGTAGGGCAGAAAATGTTGCAACCAGAAGCTAAGTGTGTGCCCAGGAATAAAAACTGTGTAAGTGTAGAGCAACAACCACTTAATAATAACCATAGTCTACAAACCAGGGACATACACATAACAAGAGAACATTTAGCAGAAATAGAAGATGAGGGTCACACTATACCATCCAATGTGATAAATGAACAAACAACCCAAGACTAGCCAAAAACACAGAAATGGGATGTGGTTGTCATAGGCGATTCAATGCTCAGAAACACAGGTTTATTTATAATGGAAGGAAAGATCAAGTGTCACTTTCATGCTTACCAGGGGCAGGGGTTGGTGGTATAAAAAAGTTGCTTCCAGGACTCTTAGAACACACAACAGAACTAGTAGTAGTATTATTACACATAGATACGAATGATGTAGGGAAATGGGAAACTACTGCAATCCAAAGGGATTCTGAATTATTGGGCTCAGAGTTTTTAAGGAGGAAATGTCACTGATTGTTTCAGAAATCCTCCCAGTACCTAGGACAGGCAGGCAGTGAACAACTGAATTGAAAAGACTGAATGGATGGCTGAAAAGGTGGTATGAAAGAGAAAACATAAATTTCCTAGAGAATTTGTAAAATTTTCTTAGTGCTCAAGGGTTATACGCTACCGATGGTCTCAACTTAAGCAGATTAGGTACCCAAGTCCTTGTTGAAAGATTTAACAACAAAATTAGGCAGACTTTAAACTGAATAGGGAAGGGAAGGGAGGTGGAGTTATGTCAAACAATGATGCTGAAAGTAAACATAGTAACATCCATACATATAAGTGTCTCCTAATTAATGCTAGGAGTCTAAAAAATAAAATAGAGGCCTGGAGTACATATTAAATAATGAGAACATCACTTTCTGTTCAGTAACAGAAACATGGTGGAGAAATGATAATTAGAAGACAGAAGTTAAAGGGTACCAGTTGTTTAGAAGAGACAAGAGAAGACAGAAATGGAGTGGGTGTGGCATGACATGTAAGAAACTGCATCAGAACATATGAAGTGCAAACACAATTGGAAGCAGAAATATAACAACTATGGGTACAGCTCCAGCTGCAAAATGAGGAGCAACTTATTTCAGGGATATGTTTCAGACCCCCATCTTTTTCAAACAGTGGGCTCTACAATTTATTAAACATACTGTATATGTTACCAGGATCCAGGGAAAAGACTACTGATAATGGGTGATTTTAACTTTCCTGGTATTGTTTAGAAACTTTTGGACACCATCCATATCAGCTGAGGCTGAATTTTTGGAAACATTAAACAGTTTAAATGCTGAGAATCATATACTAGAGAGGACTAGAGGTAAAAACATGCTAGATTTGATAATTAGCAACCTAGGGGATGCATTTGAAAGTTGGAATATTAGGGAACCCCTACTAGGGAGTGGCCATAATATTGTAGAATTTGCGTTCAAACCAAAACTGTTAACCAAAGGTACACCACTGATCTTAAAGGGACACTGTCAGCTTTACCCCTTAGTTTACCACCACATCTGAGCAGTGTGCCTCTTGGCACACACTTGTCAGACAGTTGCTTTAAAATGCCCCCGTGTATCCCAAAAGTAATAATTTTACCTATTTTCTTATTTTTTTCCATTTTATTCTGCTTGCGCGGTCCGCATTTAAATGAGCCGACCACTGGAAACATATCCATATCCTGAATGCATGCCTGCCACGGAGCGCAGTCTCAAAGTTCAACTTTTTAGGTGCCCAGTGTAATAAGCTGTTTTATTTTTAAGTTATGTTAAACGCAAGTGAACTTTGCATCTTTAAACAAAAAAAGAGCCCTGAGAGTGCTGAAAAATGCTTTTGAATTCTGAAGCCAGGATCTCACACATGCACAATAGCAACACACTCTTGTGCATGCGCGGGATCTTGGCGCCGGATCCTTGATGCGCATGTGCGAGATCTCTGCTTCGGATTTCAAAAGCATTTTTCAGCACTCTCAGTGCTCGTTTTTATTTAAAGATGCAAAGTTCGCTTTCATTTGATATAATCTCATAATAAAAACCTTTCATTACACTGGGCACTTAAAAGTTGAATTGGACTGCGCTGTGCATGGCAGGCTACTCTTCACGATGTGGATATGCTTCCAGTGGTCGGCTCATTTAAATGCGGACCTTGCAAGCAGAATAAAATACAAAAAAAATTTGAAAACAGGTAAAATTATTACTTTTGGGATACACAGGGGCATTTTAGAGTAACTGTCTGACAAGTGTGTGCCAAGAGGCACACTGCTCAGATGTGGTGGTAAACTAAGGGGCAAAGCTGACAGTGTCCATTTAAATGTTATGATTTAGCACACTGGGATAAAATAAGAAATTTGGTATCAAAGTGGCAATAGACCAATAAGTTTGAAGGCATTGGTGTAAATTCAGAAGTTAATTAAAGCCAAAAACAGTATAGAAGAGCCAGAAAAGCAGACAAGCCTATCTCCATGGAAAACTGTAGGAAAAAGCTTAGGATTCTTAAAAAGGCATTTAAATCATCCAAGAAAATACTGAGCTGAAATTGGTCAATAAGGTAGGAGATAAAAAGCCATTTTATAACTATGTTAGCAGCCTAAAAAAGAACAATACTAGTAATAGAGGACCACTTATGAAATGAAAAGTACAGATAAGTGCATGCCAAGAGATGCCAGAGGAGTTTAACATGTACTTCAAGAGCATATATTTAAAGGACAATACTGTTAAAAAAGATAATTCAGACATATGCGACTGTAAAATGGAAAGTACCCCAACAATGATAAAGGATAAACTAAATAACCTTGACCCAAGTAAGTCAGCAGGCCCAGATTCTCTCCATCCCAGGATGCTGAAATAATTAGCAGAAGAACTATGTCACCATATCCATGCCCTATTCCAAAAATCTTTAAGGGATGGGGAGGTGCCAGAGGACTGGACAACAGCTCATATAGTTCCGATACATAAAAAGGGACCAAAATCTGCTTGCCCAAATTACAGACCTTTTATCCTTTCAAGCATTTAAGGAAAAATACTTGAGGCATTGATCAAAGAAGAATTAGAATGCCATTTACAGAAGGAGGGTCTAATAGATAAGCAACAGCATGGTTTCAAAAGGGGGCGGTCATGCCTTACCAACATGATACACTTTTTTAACCCAGTAAGTGAAGCCCTAGATAACGATATTCCTGTGGACATACTGTAGGTTGATTTTGAAAAAGCGCTCAATAGCATTTCACTCATAGAGTTGATTAACGCCCTAAGGGAGGTCAGAGTTGATAAGGGAATTATACACTGGATTATATTGTGGCTCGCAAACAGGAAACAACGGGTGTGTGTTAAGGGTCATCTATCAGGCTTGGTAAAGGTGACTAGCGGTGTCCTCCATGGTTCGGTGCTTCGCCCTGCTCTGTTTAATATATTAATAACATCCCTAACATCTGATAAAAAGGCTTGGTTATCAAAATTTGCAGACAACATCAAAATGGGGGCATTGGTAGCAAACAGCGAGGATGCCAAAACATTTGAGATCAGTATTAAAAAATTGGCAGAAAGTGCAGCCAAAAAAAAACAAAAAACTTAAGTTTAACATGAACAAGTGCAAAATAATGCACTTGGGGGGGGGACTGCCAATTTAACTACCATATAAATGGAACAGCCCTACTAACTACCAATGCTGAGAGGGATCTTGGTGTGCAGGTCAAAAGCAATCAATGTTTTGTCTACCATTGTTCAGGGATCACAAAGAAGGCATTTGGAATACTAGCATCAATACAGAGAAACATCAGGAGCAAAGCTAGGGAGGTAGTCGTCCCACTGTATGCTTCTCTAGTGCACCCACAGTTGGAGCATTGTGGGCAGTTCTGATCACTACATCACAGGAAGGATCAGAGGAGACTTGAGGGGGTTCAGAGACAGGCTGCAAGAATGATGGAGGGGTATCAGGGCATGTCATATGAAGACAGGCTTGGGTCTCTGGGGGTATATTCTCTCCAGTATAGGAGGTATAGAGGGGGCATGTGCCTGGTACATAAGACATTCTCAGACAAAGATCTGTGGGAATATGTAGGCTTAATGTTAAGACCAAATCAAATAAAAATTACGAGGCACCATCTGCAATTCAGAGGTGAACACTCCAATGAAATACAGAGAGAGAACTGGTTTTCACAGAGAGTGGTGTCACAGGGGAATGCTCTGCCTATTGCTACAGTATCTAGTTGTACTATAAACCAATTTAAATCTGCTCTGGATGACTATAATGGTGATCGCTGTTTCCAAATATTATTTTAGTTTGGTACAGGTTACAAATGACTAACACTATAAGACCTACTTAAAGTCTTATAAATCTTAAGAATCTTATAAATTCGGTGTTTTCTGGTTTCTGATTTTATCCAGTGCATTACTGCACTCCTAACCTATAAATATCTCCAGAAGTCTCCCACTGGGAGATTCTACCTACTCTGGAGAGCCTGAAAGGTATCTTGTTTCCAAGACTCTGTGCATTCAGAGACACCACCATCCACCTAGAATCTGACTTTCCTTCTCTTCCCTCTATTCTTCAATTCACATTTATTCCCTCTGTGTGCATCCCTCCATGTACCCTTGTTAGGTGTTCCTCACTCCCTCCACCCTTTGTTAACTGTGTTCTCACCCCTTCCACCTCCTCCCTCCAGACCTGTTCCATCACTGTAGGGGGAGGTTCACTGACCTTCTCTCAGAGTCTGTGGGCCTGCATGCCCGCTGCCCCCTCCAGTAGTTTAAATTAAGTGTAGAGGTTATGTATTTCTCCAGTTTGTCCCTGAGTACCCTCAAACCCTCCCTACTGATGTGTAGCCTGTCTGGTGAAAAAAGTGCTTTGTTTGATCAGGTCTCCTCCCAGTCCTCAATAGAGATAAACATCTCCTCCCTGCACCATTTCATCAACCAGTCATTAAAATCCTCTATTCTTCTTTCCCTGGCTGTGCTGGCCCTTTGTACTGGTATCACCTTGGAGAAGGCCAGCAAACATCCTTCCTCCCTGCAGATCTTCCATAACTACCTGAATTTACTTTGCTCTACCTCAACCTTCTCCCTGATAGGTCACTGGTTCCCAAATGTATAACTAAATTAGGTTTTTCTCCAACCTCCCTTATTGTTTACATTATTCTTGGCCCACCTTCCCTGCTGTCATCCCTGGCAAACAAACCACCCTCCTGCTTGCATTTGGGTCCCCTTTCCTTCCCTTAATACCCCTAAATATGGAGTCCCCTATGATTGCTACCCTTCCATCCCCTACACCCATGCCCCCAGTCCTTCCTTTCTTACCTTCGGTACTAGCTGCTTCCCCACCTAACTGTTCCCTCTGTACCCTGGTGAACTTAACTCCACATCCACAATTTATCCCCTTAACTGTTTTTCCATTTCACTCTCTACTCCTGCCCTTCTGATTATTTGGATTTGCTTTCTGTTTTCCCTCCCCTCTACCTTTCCTTTTCTCTCCCCCCCCCCCATTCTTCACTCTGTTTTGCCTACCTCCTCTTCCCTGTCCACCTTAATTAGTTCCATCTCCCCTCCCCTGTACTCCTTCTGTCAGCCCTGGCTCAACCTGACCTCCTACCTCACCTCTTGCTGCCCCGTCCCTCCTTCCAGACAGTGGCACAAATCTATTCAATAAATACACCCCTTTAGAATTTCCCACCACTGAAGCTACTCTCACATTTCTACCCCTTCCCCTTACCACTTGCCATTCCTCCATCCTGGGCTCCCTAGTCCTCTGAGGAAGAGATACTCCTGTATTTTGGGTGCTCCTCCACACTCCTATGCCTTGCTTGATGTCCTCACTCCCCTGGGCATCACCCCTCTGCCTTTCTCTCCACTGTTGTTCTGCTCTGACTTCCCACACCATCCTCTCCAGCTCCCACCTGAGCAGCTGTATTTCAGCCCTTAGCTGCTCCATGCTCTTACACACAGGATATCCCCCTTTACTCCACAACAGCCTCAGAAAGACTGCTGTCCCACAGCTATTGCAGTTTACCACTCTTCTGCTTCCCATACATGTACCTATTCCCCACATCCTACCAGCCCAGTGTCTCCTACTCTACAGTTATACATAATTATAAAATAATTATAAAATTCAAAAATACATCAATTTCAATCCCACTTTATCATTAAAATGTAACAACAGCCTCAATAATCTAGAACTCAGTAGGTTGCTACTTCCAGTGTTCTATCAAATCTAGAACACAGTATGCCAAGGAAGCTGTTTCTTAGCAACCACCTGATTCTAGCTCAAAAAATATTTTTAATAAATATTATTCATATTCATGTTTTGGTTCCCCTTGACACCATTGTATCTCCCCCCCTTCCCTTCTCCTTTTACTTTATTATTAATTTTGTTCAGTGCATTTTTTAGCCAGAGAGTATGTCACTATTGAAGCACTGTCTTCTGTGACTTTATGACTAGGAAGTCCTTTATGTAACAGGATTAGTTCACCTGACTAGAAAATGCTAGATAATAATATAGGATCTTAACTCATTCCCGATTTTTCTTTCTTCCCCCCTTCTCTTCCCTTTTTTTATTTTATTTTATCCTGAATAATTTTTACAGTTGTTTCATACAATTTAACTTACAAGCAGATAAGTGGTCACAATTGGACCACGGTCTCTTGTGATTTCACCTTTTGAATGCTCATATGTATTCAAAGGAAGGTGCATCTTTTAGACTTAGCAACTAAGGTTTCTTGCTCAGCTTGACTTCCATGCTATCTATTCTTTTACCTGTGATCTCCTCCCCCATTGTTCCCTTCCTTTAAAAAAAATAGGGGAACCTTTAGTAATTTCTAATTAAAAATATCTTTCTTTATATATTTTTTTATAATTCCAAAGAGATGGAATAATTGATCTATTGGAGTACAAGCCATCGTGAAACTTTGGCACTGTTTGATTGAATGGCAATCAATATTTTAGTGTTGCTTTTTGCAGTTCCACATTCGGAAATATTTGTAATACAACCGGATTATTGGTATTGACTAGTTTCTAGTTTTAGATTTAGCCTCTCCCAGAAAATAGTATTGGACTTATGTTCCATTTCTATATCCCCCCAACCCCACCCCTTCCCTATTCACTTTGGTTTCATGGGGTACCGTTTTTGTGGTTTACTACCTCACATTCATTTTAAACTTCAGCTTAGGAGGATTTTTTTGCTGCAAGAAGCTGGGGACAGTTGAACCAGGTTGGAGTGCTCCTTATAAACTGATGAACATAAGACCATTTATCTAAAGTTGAAATGAATATTTAATGCTGTATTCTTAATGTAAATCTGCTGTCCTTTACATTCTTTTTGCTGTTGTTGTTAGCATCCAGCCATACAGTCCTGTAAAAGTTTGTAGTGTACTTCTGCATGTTTAATTTTTGGGAAAGAGTTCAATTGTTAATTTTCACAAGTTTGAATTTACACATGCACAGTATTTATTTATTTATTTATTTATTTATTTATTTATTCATTTATTTATTGAGATCAAGGAGTACACCTTTTAGCTGGAAGATCATTTACAAAGGTTCCATGTTAGTAGAAAATAAATTACAGACAATTCAAACAAAAACATATGACAGTACTTAAATTTCGAAAAATAGGACCGTACAAAAATATAAGTGCAGTGAAAGATCTTAAACAGTTAATAATACAGGTGAGTATTGGGTTGCTACTTGCAAGATCTCCTTCGACCCTACTGCCCTCTTGACCCACTCCGTTCCGCCGACGAGGGATTGCTAGAGATTCCCAGGGCTCATCTTCAATCTTCTGGGGCCATAGCCTTTTCTTTTGTGGCTCCAACCCTGTGGAATTCTCTACCTCGTCGGATTAGGGAATGTCCATCCACAGAATCCTTTCAGGCTTCTTTGAAGAGCTTTTTGTTTGCATCAACTTTTGATTAGTTCTGACTTTGCTGTCTTTTTAACTATGTTTATATTTTATATCTTATTTATTATCGATGTATGTTTTTTATGTATCTGTGCTTTGGCACTTGAAAAGTGCAATATAAATGAACTATGATTTGATTTGATTTGCATACAATACAAGAATGGAGCTACAGTACAAAAACTACTAAGCAGAATAACATTTCATTGTCATAGTATAGAGAGGGACAGGGAGGGACGAGAGATGTATGGATGGAGATGAGTGCATCAATGAGTGAAAAGAGGGATATGATAGGGCTCACTGGGGAGGAGGTAGGAGGGGAGAGGGAGAAGAGGGTGGGAGTAGGGTAAGGGAAAGCAAAACAGGGTAAGCAGTCGCAGCTGCTCAGGTTGGCTGGCAATCGCAGCTACTCTGATTGGTGAGGTGTTGATGGAGTTTTCTTTTAAATAAGCCCAGATTAGGCTGATTGGTTATGTCTGGGGGGAGTTCATTAAGCCAAAAAGGGGCATGGTATGCGAATGTCCTTTGTGCCTGTGAGGTGTGAAAGAAGAGGACAATAAGAGATTGTCTGGTGCTGCTTCTTGTGCAGGTAATGCTTCTTGTGCAGTGGGGGTTGGGGCCTTAATGAGGAGCTTTTGGATGACTGAGGAGGGGGAAGTCCTAGACAGGTTATTTCCCTGAGTAGACATACTTGGTATTGTTCTCTGCCTTGTAGGTGTAGCCAGTTATTTTGTGCATATAGGTCACAGGTGTGAGTTAGGCAGTTAGTACCTAGGAGCAGTCAGCAGAATTTATTTAGGGCAACAGAAACCTTTTTGAGGGTGGAGTCTGGAGCACAACCATAAAACAGTAAACCATAATTAATGATGAACAGAACAGAGCTTTTTATGGCAAGAGACAGGACATCTTGGGACAGGCAGTATTGGTTCGTGTATAGTAGGCCAATTCTGGGGTTGACTACCTTTACAATTTTTTCTGCATGCTGAGCAAATGAAAGAGAGCTGTACAGAGTGACATCAACATATTTGAATGTTTGAGCTTGTTCACTTGGGGAAAAAAGGCTATTGCAGATTGTCAGTTGAAAGTCTTTACACTTGCTGTGGGGGTTCACAAATAACATTGATTCATTTTCTTTATAGTTCATAAGGAGCTTGTATTTGGTAAACTACCCTTTTGCTGCAATGAAATCACTTTGTAGATGGGACTCAAGTTGCTGTGGTTCAGACTTTTTAGAAAAGATGACAGTGTCATCTGTGTAGAGATGGATGTGTTCTTTGCATACAGAGGGGAAGTTTGTTAATAAAAAGGCTGAACAAGAGTGGGCCAAGAATTGATCCCTTGGGAACACCCATGAGTACATCCCGACTATTGGAGAGGGTACAATCAATTTTTACTTAATGTGACCTGTTTTTAAGATAGCTCTGGGACCATCTTACAGCTTCAGTGGAGTGGCAAATAGAGAGGAGTTTGGTGAGAAGTGTTTATGGTTGACACTGTCAAATGCCTTGGTGAGGTCGATGTAAGTTGCCCTGGCAACTTGACGACTGTCTAAAGCCTCTTAGGAATCTTGACTACTCCAGCAGGGCACTGGAGGTACTATATCCCTTGCAAAAACCATGTTGCTATGGGCATTGGATTCTATGCTTATCCAAATAGTCAACCAATTGGTCAGCAACTATCCTTTCTAATGCCTTGGAGGGGGGTATAGCTATTGGCCGGTAATTCATGTATACAGATCTGTCACCACTTTTGTGGACTGTGGTGACCACTGCAGTCTTCCAAAGCAGGAGAAATTGCCCCAGCAGAAGAGATAGGTTCAGAAATTTTGTTAGTGGAAGGAGCACTTCTTCCAGGATAAGAGCCTGTAACTTAGGGTCCAGTGAGTTGCTATTGTGTCTGGTTTTGTAAGCTCATGTGAAAGGTACTTTCTAGCTTTGGTGGTGGTGACTGCTTTAAGGTACAAGGGAGGTGGATTTAAGGGAGACTCGCTGTGTGTGGTCTTAGGGCCTGGTGCCTCAACCATTTGTGAGAGGTTAATACAAGACAGGCCATCTTTGTACTGTGCGGCCTCAGGGGATAACTAGTTTATATTAAAGTCCCCTAGGACTACTACCTCCCAGTTTTGTTTAAGGCCTTTAGTGAACTCTATGATTCTGTGGAAACCAAAAGATTGATCTCAAGGAGAAATGTAAACTGAGGCTAGAGTTAATGATTTGCATTGAGAATCTAACAGTAGCCTAACTGCTAAGGCGTGTGCAGGGGTCTCGGTGTAAATTATAAGGAGGGTATGGCACCTAATGCGATCTTTGATGTAGATAGCACGCCCACTGCTCCTTTTCCCAGTTCTGTTGAGCCTGAAGAGGATATACCCATTTAACGCTATGGAAGCATCCAAGACCTTGGGAGAGAGCCAGGTTTCCACTAAGGAAAGGACTTCAGGGTCGTGCTGGCTTTCCCAAACCTGGAGCTGGTCAAATTTTGCCAGCAGACTACAGATTGCAATAGATGCAATTTTTATTGATTGATGGTTGTTACCACACCTGTGAGGCTGTTGGGGAAAGGAGGGAAGGGTGAATATTACCAGTGATAAGCAGTAGTATCAAGGCAAGGTGAAGCAGGAAGTTTTTTAATATTATCAATTTGCTTTTTCTCTTACAGTTTCTATCAGTAACTTCCTTTATCGGGCATGGTATGGTGGCAGGGCAAGGTATTAGGTGTATGATCATGATCTAACAGTGGTGGGGGATATGTAGGGTCATCCAGGCTGCAGCATTCGAGGGGGCAGCAAATGGTGACTGGGGTCTTATGGTGGTGGCTCTTTGCCAGCCCAGAGGAGTGATGGACCAGGAGGGCTGGGGGAAAAAAGTGCTTTATTGTGGCAAAGTATGGGAACCAACTACGATCAAATCCCTGGATGTACTTGATGGCCTCTAGATTCACCATCTGATAAAGACCCAGACAGGGCTGAAGTGCTGGGGCTCTGGTTCATAGTTGGCTCCCATATTTTGCCACAATAAAGCATTTTTTTCCCTGCCCTCCTGATCCACCATTCCTTCATGCTAGCCAAGGGCCTCCACCACCAGACCCCCCCAATCACCATCCAGTGCCCCCCCCTCAGATGCAGCAGCCTGGTAGACCCAACATATCCCTTTGGAGGGGTCCCCTCATGTTCACCACTGGGAAAGGAGACTGACCCAGTGGGCACTGCCTTCCACGCCAGTCTTGGCAGGGGGCAGCTCAGACACGTCTTGGTTTTGTGGCAGACAGGGAATTGGCAGCAGTTATCCAGCTTGCCAGGCAGCCCATTTTCTGATTTTTGCCCACCTCGTCCACCCACCACCCATTGTGCAGCTGCACGTCAAAGTTGTCCTGGATAACACGCACAAGTGGTGCATGGTCACCCATGCTTTATTTATTTATTTTATTTATTTAGTTTTTGTTGACCGGGTAAGTGCACTAGACAAATCCCGCCTATTTTCAGGCATGACCCAGGTGAGGGGGATACAGATGAATGCAACTGACCTTGAATCAGATTATGCTATTGGTGGTATTTTTTTAGTGAATGAGGGAAATTTGGCCAAGGCACCGGGGAAATTCCCCTACTCAATGGTACGCGGATCCTTTGGCCATCAGAAGATGGCCGAGTCAGTTGCTGTGCTGATGGACGCAGAGATGGATGTGCAGCAGGTTGGGAAGGCTGTCTCCTCCTCGGCTCATGAGCTGACTGAGACAGATTTCTTTTTTGATGCTACTACGACTGCTGTGGTTATGGAAGCTGAACATTCGGCTGTTTTGAGTTCTACAGATCGTTCTGGTCTCTGACAATTCTACTGTTCCTACTTTGCCAGTTTTATCTGTTGGTGTTTCAGATGATAACACTTTGCAGCAGCTGCTATTGCTTGAAGAACAAAACTATTTGAAAAAGAAACAGGAACTTGTAGATCAGTTTCAGTCCAAATGCTTGGAGAATATGGCAGAGACACAGGGAGCCAGTAAGGTCAATGAACCAGGTGTTACTTTGGTTACAGACCAAAAGGAGGTATGGAGCAAGTGGCGCATGGTATTCTGCCGCTCGGGACAAGACCAAACTGCTGCTACAGTTTTTTCTTTCTCTGCTGCTTTGGACAAACAGTCCTCGGAGCTGGTATTTCATTAAGGGTCTCCCAGCAAATTGAGCTGGGCTGATGTTCCTGCTATGGATGGGCATCCTTGGTCAGTAGAAGACTCTTTGAAGGCAGCAGGATGGGTTCACTCCCCTGATATCCAGAACTGGATTTTGGGCTCTACGCTTATTAAAATATCAGGGGTCAAGATGTCCGCTTCTGCTACTGTAAGTATGGAGTCTGGGACTGCAGAGGCTCCTTTGGTCGATTCTTTACCATCTACTGCTTTGCCCTTAGACGCATCTGTTGTGGATTCTATTGCTGCAGCAGGGGGACCTCAGGCTTCCCCTCTTCAATTGCCTCCGGATCTTGAGCTCACACAAAATCCCATTTTACTGATCAATCCTGAACCTGGGGTCAGTGCTCCTACTCAAGAAGTTGTGGAGGATGGTTTCAGTGACCTTTCTGACTTTTCTGACATTCCAAAAATATTCCTGCAGCTCTACAGAATCATCCAAATGAACTGCATGAGGTGGTTGAGCAACCTCCCCCTCCTCAGACCTCTAGGCCTTATGCTTCCTTTTTTCATAATACTATTTATCCAGCTAAACGTCACAATGCTGTGCGACTTGTTTATGAGGGGGGTTTGGATAACTTTCCAGATAGAGTTTATGTGGGTTGTACTTTGCTGAAAAACAGTTTGCAGTTTAATGTTTCTCAATTATACACTTTGATTCATGTTTCAGGGAGAATGTGTTTGACGTCAGTTTTAAACTAGGTAGTGGCCTTGAAGAAAACACCTTTGTGGACCCCTTTTGAGGTGGTTCCACTTACCAGACCTGTTCACAAAACTATCGCTGTTCTCTTCAGAAATGAGGGTGTAAGTGTTACTGACTTGCTGTTTTGGCTTAAACAACACTGTACTGTGACTGGCCATCCAGAGGCCATCTTTGATTCTGAAGGGATTTGGACTGGTGGGTGGAGAATTAAGGTAATTCTCCATACAGAGGAGGAGGGTTTTCTAACATTTATCTAATTGTTTTTTTCTAGGCAGAGATAGAGGTGTCCTGTTTTACCCAGGTCAGCCAAAGACCTGTTATAAGTGTGGGCTTCCTGGTCTTATTAGCAGTGCTTGTGATCAGCTTAAATGTACCCTTTGTCACAAGACAGGTCATCTCAGCAGTCAGTGTAACAGTACTGTTCGCTGTAATCTCTGTGGGAAGGAAGGTCATGTCTATGTAGCATGCCCTGAGACTGCCCATAAGAAATCCTTTTCTGCTGATGGTGAGGAGCAGCATATCCTGGTCACCTTAGCCCAGAGGGAACATACTAAAGTTTCCACACCACAGTTAGAAGAGGATCTTTCCATTTCTGAACTGCCTATTACAAGTGATTTGGACCCTTTGCACCCTGTCATGTCTGTGACCCTACCAAAAATATATCCAAAGGAGACTTCTTCTCCTCCTCTTCTTGTGGTGTCTACGGAGCAACCTACTGCTTTGCCAGGTAGTTCTGTGCTTACTAGTCAGGACCAGGACCAATCTAGCTCCATGCCCCCGGTAGAAGGAATTGCTGAGCGGAGAATGACTACTAGAAAGAGGCCTACTTGGGCTCAACTAACCCCTAAAATACCCCAAACTACGGTGCAGGATTCTTTCAATAGATTTCATGTACTTTTGGATGGTGATCACTCTGATACTGACTCAGTGTGTTCCTCTGTAGATTCTGCCCTGCCTGAGGATTCTCATGAGCTGTTATTCAATAAAGTGGGTGAGTCCCCTTCTCAACCTCCACCTCGTAAAGGGAAACCCAGGGAAAAAAAAAAGATGAGTCGAACCCTCTGAGTCTTACTGATGTCTTTTTTCCCTCCTTTCTTAATTTTGATATCAAACATCAATAGTATTAAGAATAATCTTAAATGGAGAGTGGTGTTTAATATTCTACAATCTTATCCTCCTGGAGTTTTTATTTTACAGGATACCAGGCTTCACACCACCCTGAAATTGACCATTTCTACTAAGGAATGGCTCTCGGAGACTTCCTTTTGGTCCATAGGCCTAGATTGTTGTATGGGGTGGGGATCCTTTTTCATAAACTTCAGTCCTGTATTGTCAGGGTTTTGGACCTTGTACCTGGAAGAGTCTTCTTACTTGACTTCCTTTTAGATAATGTCCTTTTTCAGGTTATTAACACATATGCACCTCAAACCAAAGCTGAATGTATATCCCTTTTCCAGCAAATTAGCCCATTTTTGCACACTGCTTACTATGTCATTGTGGGGGGGGGGAATTTAAATGTGGATTGAGTAAACAGGATAGAGGTTCAGCTGCAATGACACATAAGATATTTGGGGACATAGCTGCACTGAACACAGCTATTCATGTTGTTCATCTGAAGGATGCAGTCTTGACTCAGTCCGGTATTAGAGAGAAAACTTTCTTTAAAGGGGTGCTATCTACTCGTATTGATTTTCTTTTTCTTTCTACTTCTTTGCTTACCTAAACTGTTTCAGTGGATCCTACTGCGTATTCTTATCATAGGCTTCTGATGATTTAATTAGGTAGGGCAGTTGCCCCTGTGGGACCTGGATACTGGAAATTGAATTCCAGCCTTTTGGAGCAAACAGGATTTCTGCAGCATGTCACATATTTTCTGCACTGCTGAAAATCATTGTTTGCTTTGTATGAAGATCTGGTTACTTGGTGGCTAGAGATGAAATCGGAGCTTCAGATGTTGCTCATTTCCAACAGCAGACACCTTAGGAATGGAGCTTATTTTTTGTATTTACAGGATAGGAAGCAGCTTCAACGCTTATATTCTCTCTCACAAGATATCAGACATGATTTTTCGGATTAGATTGCACATTTTCAGAACAAGATGATGCAATTTCATCTGACATTAACTGAAGGTCTTAAACTGCTGCAGCAGTATGGTGTACATGGGCCTTTTGTGACTACTTGTCCCTTACTTAGAAGCCAAGAGAGGATTCAGACTAAAGCTATTACTGCTCTTTATGACCAACAGGGAGTGGTCCAAACCGAACAGGGTTGTATTCTTCACATCACATCTGACTATGCTGCTTCTTTAATTAACAAACAGACTTTTGAGATCCAAGATTTTTTTCCATTTTTTGACAGGCTTCAGGTTCCCCAGGCACCTCAGGATCTTCTCCTTGTGTTGACTTCCCCTTTCCAGGCTCTGGAAGTTGCAACTGCTATACTAGCTCTGTCAAAAGGTAAAGCCCCTGGTCTGGATGGCCTTACATTTGACCTTTATCACATTCTACATGGTGAAATCTTGGAGGAGCTTACCTTGGTTTATAATTCTATTTTGCTTACCAGAAATGTGCCTTTTGCTATGACTACTGGAATCCATATCTTTCTCTTCAAAAAAGGTGATAGATTGGATCTAACTAATTGGAGGCCTCTTGGTCTTTTGAATAATGATTTTAAGGTCCTTTCCAAATTGTTAAATACCAGGTTGTTGTCTATGGCAAAATTTTTGATTTCCCCTGCATAATCTTATACTGTGCCAGGGAACTCTATAATGGACCAATTGATTTTATTATGGGAACTTTTTGATTGAAATTCTACTTCTCCATTGGAAGGATATGTCTTTTCTTTGGACCAGAGGCAGGCCTTTGATAATGTGGCACATATCTTTCTGTGGCAGGTGCTACGTCATTATAGTATCCCTCAAACTTTTATTGAATGGTTACAAGCCCTTTATCACACAGCCACTGTTTGACCTTATATTAATGGTTTTCTTGGTCCTTATGTTCCTATTCAGAAAGGTGTTCGACAAGGTTGTCTGATTAGCCCCCTTTTATATGTATTTAGTATAGATCCCCTTTTAAGACTTCTAAATTCTGCAGCAGGTATTGCCCCAATTCGGTTGTTGCATTCTACGGTCCCTACACTGCCCTGGCCTATGCAGATGACGTGATCCTCTTGGTCGGAAACACCCAGTCTGCTGAAACTGCTACGACAATCTGCAAGGAATATGGAACATTCTCAGGTATATGATTGAAAATGCTTAAAAGTATTGGAAAACCTTTGGGCAGTCAAGTTGTTTCCACAGACCGAATAGCAGGTCTTTCTCTCACATCTGGTTCTTTGAAAATTTTAGGTATTGAACATGGGGCATCTCAGATGGATATTGTGAACTGGTACAGAAAATTATTACTTGGCACACAAATGGTTCAGCATTGGAATAAGACTAAAATGAGCTACTTAAAACATGTTTATTTAATTAAAACTTACCTTATGCCTATTTTTTTATTTCTTAGTTCAGTTTTTCCAGTTTCCAAGACGAGGGTGGTTAAACTTTATAGTCTTTTTTTTTCAGTCCTTTTGGGGGAGCAGGCTTAATCCCAACAAACAAAATATTGTATATTTACCCCGAAGTTTAGGTGGGCAACAAATGATGAGCCCAGTGTTGTTTTTTTTCTGCCAGTTTTTGCATGCCAATCTAAAGTCTTTGTTTATATCTCCTGAAAAATACTGGTGTGACATTTTTAATCACACAGTGTCACCTTGGTTTGTAGCTTGGGATATGGGGCATTTGCACCAAATTAAAAATGTTGTTAATTCTCCGACGTATTTACGTGAAGTATTTGCTAAACTTCAGTCCTGGGGGATAAATAATAGGATGGTGATTGCTAAAAATAAGAAACAGCAATATGCTTTTGTAATAGAAACCCACTTTCCTGAATTAAATCCCTTCCCCAAGTGTTCGGGGAACTGTAAGACAGCTTTACTTACCTTTTTGACTGAAGAGAGGGTTCCAGTTAAATTCAAGGATCATCATTGGCTTAACTGCCATGAGAAATTTAATGTGGAGGCTAATCAAAAGCAAAAACAGGTGGAGGAATGAATCTGCTCTAGACCTCTGTGTATTAATCAACTGGAAACTCCTATGCATTTGTATTTTACTTGTTCGTATATTGCTGATTTTTGGAAATTTCTTTACGCTGCATCTCATGTTTCCTTTTTTTTACAAATGTCATTTCCTGTGCTTATGTATGGAAGTTATCCTCGCGCATGAGTTAAATGGGAAGCGAGTACTCTGACTGTAATTTTTGTAGTAATTAAATGGTATGTATGGCATTCAAGATGTTTATTTACTCTTCAACAAAAATAACTTGCTTATTATTAATTGTATGGAAATATTTTTAAGGCTCTGCAAGACATTTATCTTCAAGAATCCAGATGTATGGACAGGTTACGATTGCAAACTGTTTGGAGGAATTTACCCTGGATTATTGATAATGATTTTTCAGTAACATAGGGATTTTCAGTTCTGTATGGAATGCTTTTTTCTGGTTTTGTTTAAATTTTTCTTTATTGTTCTTTTTTCTGTTGTTTCTGTTCCTTTAATTGTTGCTATTGGATGGTTTTTGTTTTCTTTTGGTATATTTTATGTGTTGCATTGTATGATTTCTTTAATAAAATATTCACCTACTCTTTTCGAGAAGTGCCATGGGATCTTTAACATCCACCTGAACTACCAACAATCCAGGCAGATGGGATCATGCGTTGCCCCAATGGATTGCCAGGAGCTGCTCCGGGAAGTGCAGACTCATGGAATCACCCCTGGGAGGAGCGCATCCAGCCAGATGCTCTGAGCTCTCCGTGTTGGCCTCCATTCCTGTTGTTCTGGGCTTGGGTGTGAACTTGGGTCGTCAGAGTACAAGGCAACCTCCCATTGCCTGGCACCAAAAAGACAGCATAAAGCATTTTAATAGTTTAACTTTGCCTGTAATTCAGTGTTTGCATTGAGTGCTTTATCTTTTTTACATATTTCTGCTTGTGTTTATTACTGGTTACTTGCTCAGCTTCATGCTTTCACCTTTCTTATTATACGTGGGCATTCATCTGAATATATAGTGTACACAGTGGTGTTATCGAGAACAACACAGTAATTTTGCGTAGGCACTGTCAGTGAATTTTAAAATGCCACAATGTTTTCCATTAGTTGACTTCTCTATTCGTGATATGCACTTTTCGCAATAGTGTGTGCTGGCTGTTTTTAGACAACTTTAAATCAACAACAGTCCATTTGTAATGCACTTATTGAATTGAGTTGTAGTACTTTGCCATTTATTCTGTTGTGGTTAACATTCAGGGAATTGAAAAGTAAACATTACTTATTTATTTATTCATTTGTCTTATGGATTGTATTGGTTACATAGCTATCTATGATGAGTGACTAAGATATACACAAAACTTTAGAAAAAATGTTTATGAGACGTGAATGTTTATTACTGTTGTGCACTTTCAGTGCTGGAGATTTTTTTTAAGAGGGAGACTGTATTGTTAATATTTTTAAGTTTTATTAGATGGTAGGATTTCAGTTTGTCTGCTTGTTCTACAGTTTGTAATACTCATAACACCAGTACAGAACCAATACAAAACATTAAAAAAATCCATTACTTCAATCAACACATCAGCATTGACATACAGTATATCCCACATGCATTCAAGTATTTCTGTCTGAAAGCATAAGACAAAATCAACGAGTCCTCAGATATATAAACATAGTTGCATCACAGAAATAGTAGGCTGTCTGAAAAGTGTAGTGGAAAAGCAATAATTGTGCCTAGTTGCCACTGCAGCAGTTAACACATGCATTATTGAAAACAGGAGAGGAATAATGTTGTCTTCCAGTATCGAATGTTTTAATCTAGAGACTTATTCTAGTGCATATAACAGGGAAAGTAGGTCATATAAAGTAGCTCCACATTAAACAAAGCTGTTCTATCTACACCCAGATTCAAATGGAGAATTCACCATTTCATATCCTTTGCAGTCAAGAATTTGGTTTATTTATTTATTTATTCTGGCAAAAACAACCCAAAACCACAACAACTCTAAATAGTGTTTATTCAGCTAAAGGTATAGTAGTTTTTGCAGGCAGTCTGAAAAAGGCAATCACTAGATAGCTTCTCTGCTTTCAAATAGTTTATATGGAGCAACTTATGATTTGAACTCTTAAGTGTAGGCAGTTAGAAAAAATTAATCACTTTACCACTTCACAGTATATTGAACTTGTATCTTCATGGTTCAGTTGCCTATTTCAATAAGTGTTGCATGGCTGCTGTTTCTTCAGTATATCTAGTTCCACACACACCAAATGGACTGTTTCATGTATATTCCATATTTGACCTGGCTATAAGCACACATTTTCTTTCAAAGTTATTGAAGCCCATTCTGGCATTTGAGCAGGGAATCTGTCGGTTGGAGACTACTTGGTGAAATGGTGCTCATAGTTCCTGGCTGTAGCTCATCCTCCCCAAGCTAATGACAGTGACCTGAACAGTCCAGGATGAGCTTTAGCCATGAGCCATGAATACCATTGCACCCCATAGTCTCCAACCAGCGGGTTCACTGCTAGAATACCAGAATGGGCATCAATAACTTCAAGAAAAAAGATGTGTTGACAGCCAAGTCAAATATGAAATATGCATAAAACTGTTTGTTTGGTGACTGTGGACACTGGATATATGGAAGTAACAGTGGTCACAGGACACTTATTGAACACTTTCTGGACTAACCAATCTCTTGCAAAAGCCAGTTGCTTGAAATACTGGCTTTGTTTCTGTGACTGAAAAAGTCCCCAACCACCCTCCTCCCGAGAGGATTGATTCTATCATGCAGTTTCCCCAGAAGCAGAAACATGTGTGAGGCAGCATGTGAAGGCTACCATAGTCATTTTCTGTAACTGACATCACAAAGGCAAGAGTTTCACTGCACATCAAGGACTGAAGAAATAAACAAAGGCAAGTCTTCACCTTCATCTTGGGAGTTCAGTGTACTGGGGGAACAAACCACACAGACAAGAAAGAATAAAGGACATTTTAGCACTTTAATCAGTGGGAAAATTTCCAATTAAAATACTAGTAACATTTTATGGATACCTGCTGCTTAATCTCTAATTCATATATTCATTCCACAGTTCAGTGACTCACTGAACTGCAGAACAAATGTATGAATTGCAGATTAATGTATTAAACTGCAGAAAGAAATTCCACTGGACTGACCACTGACAATGATCAGTTCTGCAGACTTTTTCCCCACAGTTTTTATACAATTATCTGCAGTTCTTACATTTATTCTGCCATTCTAAGTTGGAATTTCCTTCAAAGTTGTTAATTTGAGTTCTGAACTTCCATGGAAGAGAAAATCCTCCTTTAGCAGAAATTCCATATGCAGACATTTTTTTCACACTGCTGTTTCCCAACAAGTTACATTCCTACAGATTTCAGGTGTAATGGACACCTATGATCACCTTTAAAGTGAATACCCAGAGATGTTCAGATGAGCATAAGCAATCTGTGACATGCTCTTGGATTTGCCTGATAGTATATCCATTGTGTAACATAGGGCAACAAGTAAGCAATATTATAAAATGGGCATCAGAAATAGAGAAATCTGATTGGCTAGTAAACCTTCAGAGCCATGTCCTTATCGGAAGATATATTAGTCAACTGGCACTAACCTTCTCTGGCCAACCCAATAACAGTGGTTATCACTGTGCCACCCAACCTCACTCAGCAAAATCAGGCCATGATCTTGATAGTGCACAGCACTATCCAAAGCCGAATACAAAACTGGAAGTTGATCCTCAACAATCAACTCACTTAGCTGTCAACTTTACATTTTAAAAAAGTGTCACGTTTCCCATTTCCCTCAAAAAAACACAGTAGGCACTATAGAAAAAGTAATCAAGTTTGCAAATCTGAACACAGTGCCGACTGTGATCTCAACAGCTCACCAAAGAACCAGAAGTAACTGTTCAGTGGTTGGCTCACTTACTCAACTGTGGTCAATAAATCTTCAAAGCAAAAGTATAATCTCTCCTCTTTTTAAACCACACAAAACATGAAAAAGAAACCACACACACACATACACACACACACACACAAAAAAACATAAATAAAATCTCAATGGTTGGGTCGAAACTCTCGTCAGTCAACATTGTTAGAAAATGTTATTCACAGACTATCGTCTCTGTCAAACCAGCCAGTCATTGTGCAAGTGGGTATGTCGAGAGAGAGAGAGAGAGAGAGAGAGAGAGAGAGTGCTGCTTTACCAGTATATGAACATTTGTAAGACAACCTGACCAGTATCTGTGTGTGTGTGTTTGGGGGGGATGCCATGCAGAGGACATCACACACACCACAGAAAGTACAGAAATAGAGGGACTCTTTTACTAATTCACTTATTGAAAGCTCAATTTTGAAATATGTTACCATTTTTTTACTCTTTTTTCTTAAATAGTTACTTAGGGGCCAATTTTATAAGTGCAATAGCACACTCTGAGGTGTGAGTTATCTTCTGATAAGAGCACACCCAGGTACATAAGGCACTCGGTGCAAATGCCTTATAACACACCTCAGCATGCTCTTCTCAGGAGATAGCCCACACCTCATTGTTTGTTATTGCTTGCATACCCAACAGGGTGGGTGCTATTGGGCTGTACCAGACTGTCCCAGGGATGTAATGAGGCCAACACCACAGGCATACATTATGTTGCTTATATTTGTAGTGCTTCTCAAAATGTGGCTACTGCTTAGCGTGTCCCTTTCATTTTGTGCATTACTAAAAGTATCTCTGGGAGCATGCCTTAAAGAGTCAATTAAAGCTTGATCTTGGAAAAGAACATACCAGTGTTTCCTTTCCTTTGCAATACTTTTTTTTTTTCACTTTTCTCAGTAAGCTTTTTGTATTCTACTACAAGCATTACTGGCTGTTCTGCTGAAACTTTTTTTTTTGGTGTAAGAAACAGTAGTGCTTTCTATAGCCCTAGCACTACATAATGCCTCATTTAACAGTTTTGCTGTAACAACTTGCCATAAAGCAAGATTTAAGCTTTGTAGGTTGTGCTTCAAAATCTTTAATATGAGAGTAGTTACATCTAATATGTAGAACTAACTATACAAAATATAAGACACCAGGTTAGGCGTGACTGCACTGTTGACCCTTCAACAGCTCAAAGCTATTATTATGTCACTACTGCCAATTGACATATCATTAACAAATAACATAGATCAAGGCAACTGTTTGCTGTGAATTTGGGATTAAAGTTGTTATCCAATTTAGAAATAAATTCTTCACATCAACTTCTATTCTATCCCAAATGCAAAGAACACCATCAATAAATCTGCACCAGTGTACCACCTTTTTGAAAAATCTATTATGAGTTTTACTGTAAAGGGTAACCTCCATCCAGCACCCCATATAAGGTTCATGTAGGTGGATTTCATTTTTGACCCGGATATGGTCCCACAGTTTTGAAGAAGAAACTTCAGAATCAAATAAAACATAGTCATCTGCAAGTATGAGCATGATTACATAGCATAAAAAGCTAGAAGGTGGTACACTGGCAGTAATCAATTTATCAGAGAAATGTCTGACTGATTTGATCCCTAAGACATGTTGAATACAAATGTAAGGTGAACTGACATCAATTGTAATCACAAATATAAATTATTCTATACAGTGATATTTAAATCTTGTGAGATGTGTACTGAATCACTCACTAGTGAATTTAGGCAACTAATGGAATACTAAAAAAATACTCAACAAATTGAGACAGATGTTCAGTCAGGGACTTTACCACTTAAATATTAAGCATTCGAGATAGTTTAAAAAAAATATTTATGTACTTTTGGATGGTATTATCAAGTGGGGATTATGAGGTTTGACACTTAATATAAAACACTTTCCTTCTCCTTCACCCAACCTTTCTCAAAATGCTTCATCAACAATATTGAATAGTTCAAACTGGAAACTGTTAGGATTATTTCTCAGCTTGCAATTTGTGTGTGTGTGTAAGTGTGTGTATATATTTTTTAAAGATATATATATATACTGTATGTCATAGGGCTGCAGTTGTGCCCCAATAGATAAAGTTGAGTAGCCACTTTAATCTTAAACCCCACATTTTGCACTTCAATAACTTTGCAATCATTGAAATAAATTTACATGCAATTTTGCATGTGAGGTCTCATGACATGCCAATTGTTGTTCCAGGTAGCTGTGCAGATTTCACAATCCAGATAGTGGAAAAAAGTGAATTTTGGGGATTTTGTCCAGTTCTGTTTGTAGGTCAGTAGCACCCACACAGTGTGAAATTTGAGTCTGAACTTTTCAGGATAGAAAGGGCCTTCCACTCAATAGTGCCTTTCTCTGGTTTGGCAAAATAGTATTGTTCTGTTCCAAAGTTTTTTAATTTAGAAATTTTGAGTTCTGAGCATGACAGTAAGCACTTCAAAATAGCTATATGAAAATGAAAATAATGAAAAAAGAATCATTTTTCATATGGGGCCAATGCTTTTTGTGAGGGAGAAATCCTTTTTCATTTGCCGTCATCTTGTTCTTTTTTTTTTTTTCTAAAAAAAAAATTCAAAACCCACATAAATAACATCCTGGAGAGAAACTAAAACCTGTATCTTGCACATAGGGACTCTGTTAGGTGGATTCTGCACTTAAGTGTTAGAAAAATGACCCCAAAATGTTTTTTTTTTTTTTTTTACTTTTTAAATCCATTTTTTGTGACTCGCTTCTGCTTTTTTTGTATGGCCTTACACAAAAAGTTTCATATGAGATTTTTGTTCTTATGAAAATTTTCTTATGAGATTTGTGTTCATGTAAACATTTTCATATTATGTTTCATTCATATGGAATTTTTCATATGACGTTTTTATTCAAATGAAAATTTTAGTACTCCTGGTGCCTAGTGGCACACCCCACCCTCCGATCACTGTCCCCATAATGATATACTGTTTCCTTGGTGTCTAGTGGTACCTGTCTTCTGATCACTAACCAGCCTCTGATTGCTGTCCCTGTAATTGTTTTGTTTTCCTCTAGTGGCACCCCCTCATCCTCCAATCACCATCCCCATAATTATTATAAGTTTCCCTAGTGTCTAGTGGTAACCCACAGAATAACCATCCCCATAATTGTTTTGTTTTCCTTGGTGTCTAGTGGCACCTCCCCAACCCTCTGATCACCATCCCCATAATGATTAAATGTTTCTCTGGATCTAGTAGCACCCTACATCCCTCTGATCACTGTCCCCATAATATGTTCAGTTTTCCTGTTGTCTAGTGGCTCCAGCAAACCCCTTTAATTGCAGTCTCCATAATATTTTAAGTTTCCTTGGTGACTAGTTCATCCCACCTTCTGTCCTCCATTCCCATAGTACATTCAGTTTTCCTGATGTCTAGTGACAATCTCACACCTCCAATGGCCATCCCTGTAATATGTTCAGTTTCCCTAGAGTCTAATGGCACTCCCCACCCTCAGATCACCATCCCCTTAATATGTTCATTTTCCCTAGTGTCTAGTGGCACCCCCATCAACCCTCCGATAGGCTTCCCCATAATATGTACAATTTTCCTGCTGTGTAGTGGTACCCTCCAATCCCTATCATCACTGTCCATGTAATATGTTCAGTTCTTCTGGTGTCTAGTGACACCCCCAACCCTCTTATCACCATCCCAGTAACATGTTCAGTTTCCCTGGTGTCTAGTGGAACCTCCACCCTTCCAGTCACCATCCTCATAATATGTTTGGTTTCCCTGGTGTCGGGTGGTCCCACCCCCCATTGTATTCTCCATATTTGAATACCCTGTAATAGAGAAAAAACATTCCTAGATGTCTTTTTTTAAACATGTAATTAAAAAGGTCCCTTGCTGATCTGACCTCACCCAGCCTGACCTCTCACTGAGCAACCACCACCCCACTGCCCCACCCCCCCACTCACCTGAACAGGTCCCAGGGTCAAGATCCACACTCCAATTGAAGATACATCTTGCTGCTGGAACCGCCAACTGCAATATGAGAAACTAAGGTAAATGCAGTTCAATGTATTTTAATGGGATTTTCAACATAGATGCATAATGTTGCCATTTTTGCTTATTTTGACACAAAATTTTCAACATGCCCTTTTTGACACCCCACTTTATGACCAGTGGTGGTAGAATTATGCTAATCCAGCCCAAAAGACGATTTTGTGGTTGCTTGGCAAAATTACCTTTTTTGCAGGATTTGAAAACTTTCACCACTCTCGTTCATGAAGTGGGGTCATAGGAAGGATATGTTGAAAATTTGGGTTAAAACATGTAAATATGGCAATGTTATGCACATCTGTTGAATGTTCACTATGCTTGCTCATAACATTGGTAATGTTATATATTTTAACCCCAAATTTTTAACAAAGCCATTTTTTATACCACCTCAAGAACATAACAGCTTTTAGTTTTCAAATCCCAGCCAAACTGACTTTTCACACCTGTGGTGTGGAATAACATTGCGGTGATGTAAAATGATGCTTCATTGAGGATTTGAAAATGTTCAGTACTGGGTTCATGAGGTGGGGTAATACGAGGGCTATGTTGACAAGGTGGTTACTTATTTGCTACAAATACAAGCACAGAGCCTAAGGGCCCAGTGCTTCCACAGTAACATACATGTAAGCATCTATGAATCCTCTGAGGATATTGAGGGTGGCTGCTAGACCATTAACTAAACCAATTACTTATCTGTACAGTCTTTCATTATGTACTAATAAGATTCCAGACATATGGAAAACTGCTACAATTTCTCCTATTTTTAAATCGGGTGACAAGTGCCAGATTACTAAATACAGACCTATTTCTGTGTTGCCTGCATTAGCAAAATTGCTTGAAAAATAGTAACCAAACAACTTACAGAATATTTGAAGTTAAATCATATACTAAATGAAAATCAGTATGGGTTCAGAAGTGATACAGCACGTTGATGGCCTTGGTCAGGTTAACTAGTGATATTCATAACAACATGGATAGAGGCCTACTAACAGGAGGGATTTTTGTTGACCAGACCAAGGCCTTCAGCCTGCTGGACCACCCTATTCTAATATCTAAGTTAAAGCACTTAGGAGTAGGGGAGTATGTTATCCCATGGTTTGAGCAGTAACTTCTGGATAGAAAGCAGCAAGTAAAGATTGGTTCAGAAACATCTACCTTGTGGTTTGTTCATACCAGGGTCCCACAAGGATTGGTTCTGGGCTCACTTCTGTTCTCTGTCTTCATAAATGATTTGTCTGACATTTTTACTGATGCATCAGTCATTATGTATGCAGAAGACACGATAATTTATTGTGAAGCAAGAACAGGAGTGGACCTGGAAGCAAAACTACAACCTCTATATTCTGGTCTACAAAAATGGTTTGCAAAAAACAAAATTCTATTGAATGAGAAAAAAAAAACAGTTACAATGCCATTTGGTCTTATGCGTAGATTAGAAGGTATCACCTTGAGTATAATAGGAGAGAATGCTGTTAAGTTGGATCAAGTGAGGATATTCAACTACTTAGGTGTAAACCTAGACAGTGGATTAACCCTGAATGAACATGTATCAAAAGTAACACAAAATGTAAACAATAAATTGGGATTCTTATATAGAAATAGTAACTGTTTAACTGTACAGGCAAAACATACAATAGCGCGCCTCAAGTTCTGTTACCAGCATCAGAATATAATATCTTATTATTAAATGCTTCTGAGACTTTGTTTCACAAATACATAGTAACTAATATGAGGTTTGCAATTGGCTGCTTTAACAAAAGAGATCATCATTGTAACTTATATCTCACTTTTGGGATGTTACCACCAAAAGAGAGAATTATTAAAACTGGCTTATTTATTTTTACTTAAACTACTTCAAACACAGACTCCCTTTGCTCTGTCAAAACATTTCCAGTGGACAAATTCTAAAAGAGTGCTCAGGGAGTCTTCAACCAAATTATTTATAGAACAAAGAATAAGCAGAGTAACAGCTGAGTGTTCTATAACTATTTATGGATCAAAAAATGATTAATGAATTACCTCTAATGAAATTGGATATAAACAACAAAATAGGTGTTTCTAAGAGAGAACTAACTGGAAACAGTTAAAGTAAGCCTACCTCTGGTGAGAGGCATCCATTTGATGAACCATATTATTGTTTTAACCCTGTTTTAACTCTGTTAATCATATTGTTCATTAGTGTAGTAGCAGGTGGTGGGCTGCACTGATCCTCAGTGGCCTTGCTGTGCATTGTGGGATACAGGAGGACAGCCTGTGCCAGCAACCTGTGGCTGTTTTTATTGTGTCTCTTTAGAACACAATTTAGCACTGAATAAGGCACAAGGTATTAACTACAGTAGCAGCCACAGACACTGCCAGCTATTTCCCCAAATTTCTGATATTTCCAGATATATCTAATGCTTTCTCCACTTCTACAGTAGGGGCAGCAGAGCGAAACTCCTTAGAAGTTTCGAAAAATATCTGGAAATAGCTGGCAATGTCTGTGGCTACTACTGTACAGCCAAAATCTTGCTGTTTAAAAGGTGTTTAGTGTTTAGAAACACTAAACCAACTGGCTGCACTGTTCGCTGAGTAACTGGAAGTTTGAAGTACTGCCACTTCCAGTCCTGGCACTATTTCTACCCCACACTAGTGAGCCAGGTGAGCGTGCATGGGGCAGCATGCAGAGATGCACTCAGAGACATTGTGTGTGTCAACTGTGTCCACTGCGGACGTCTGGGACCCTTGTCAAAAATTATACCTCAGCTAGGTGAGAGTATTCATTTACATATTTCCTGTAGAATGGAGATTAATGAGGATATAGTTAGATTCAGTATGACAGAGATAGCTATGGCATGTATCCATTGAAATAATGTTTGCTTAGAGTGTAACACAGGCTTTGAGAGATTAAAATGCCTACAGTGTAAAACAAATTAACTTTTAAAATGAAGGTACATGAGTTACAAAACACAATCCTGAAACTACAGCAGGATAATATGCTGCTAAAACAAAATGTTAACAAACTCAGCCTTTGTAGCATTAATCCCGGAAAAAACAATGACTCATTGAAAAGGGTTAGGGAGGAAGAGGAGGATCATGAAGAAGAACAGGATTGGAAAACAGTGATGAACAAGAGCAAAAATAAAAAAGTTAGAAGAGTCATGGATTTCACTCTTCCCGTACAGAACTCATTTACTCCCCCAGTAAACTTAGAAGCTGCTACTGAGGAATGTACTATGACAGATAATAATAACCATAGCAAGATTGTCAATCCCCACAATGAGATGATAACTGCCCCTGCTGTAAAGAAAAATGTCCATGTGACATCTGCTCAGATACATGTAAATCCATATTCCAGTAATAAATATAGAATCCCATCCAACATGGGAGAAAACAGTACACCAAGCCAATCCTTACCATTAGTATCTACCCATAATACTCCCCCTCCTACCACACATTGCCCATAACTGAGAAGTATATAATAACTATTCAGCCTATGGAATCCAATTTACCTGAAATAGAAGAAACTCCTTCTAACATTAGACAGGTAATTGTGCAGGGGGACAGCATCATTAAATATATAGATGGTTATATATGTAAAAATGACAAAAAAAAAGGACTTGTTCCATCTTCAGAGGGGCCTGGATAAGGGACATTGAAAGGATGATGCCCAATATATTAGCAAATGCAGGGGACAACCCTCTAGTTGTGATTCATGCAGGCACAAATGATGTCAACAAATTCACAACTGGAAGTATCCAAACTAGCTATATTTCCCTTGTGAAGACTTTAGAAAAAAGGGGATATGATATTCTAATTTCTGAGATTCTCCTAGTACCAAGGTAAAATATCAGGAATCAAGATAAAATCAAAAAGATAAACGATTGGTTGAGAAAATGGACCATAAAGAAAAAAATCACTGTCTTACTCATTGGGAAAGATTCATTAATGATAACAGTCTGTTTAGCTAGGACGGACTGCATTTGAATAAAAGGGGTAGTTTGTACTTGGTAAAAGCATTGCTGCATCCATTGACAAACATTTAAATTAGGTGGGATGAGGTAAAAAGGGTATCCGCAAACAAATGTAGATCCTAAGCCTATTCTCAGAAAGAAAAATGACTTTTCATGTTATAAAACTAAATATCTCAAAATTAAGTGAACTTACAGCCATTTGCATTAATAAAAAGATAGACATTGCTGCTGTCTCTGAAACCTGGTGGGACGATACATTATCCTGATTAATATCCTGGGTTATAATCGTGTACATAAAAATAGGAGTTTAAAAAGAGGTGGGGCATTTGTCGCTATGTAAAAAATGTTATTATGATTGAAGAGATTAACATCAATGATTATGATATTGAGTGGTGTTTTGTCCAAACCAAAGTATAGAAAAAAATTAATAATTGATGATCTATATAGACTGCCATAAGCAGATTCAAATTATAATGTGAATCTAGTTACTTTAATTACTGATTTAACCAACAAATCAGATGTACTGCTCCTGGGGGACTTAAATTTGTCTGATATTAATTGAAATTCCTTGACCTCCTACAACAAAGTGGAATCAATGTTCCTTGATTCATTTATTACACTTGGCTTGCACCAATTGGTACCACAACCCACTAGAGAGAAAAATATCCTAGATGCAGTCCTTACAAATATTGAAACAGACATTAATAACTTACTGTAACAAATCCCCTTAGTAACAGTGACCACAATATGATATCTTTTTATCTAATTACATCAAGAAATTGTACACAACTGATCAAATTTAGCTATAACTACCCTAAAGGAGACTACTAATCCATTAAATCATCCCTATATAGATTTAATTGGGATGATTTATTATCAGGGCTAAACACAAATGACTTGGAATTTATTGATAATCATTCTTCTTTAACTAGAATCATTATATATTCCATTAAAGAAAATAAATAACAACAATGGGAAAATCCCACAATGGCTTACTCTCAGAATTCTTAAACAAATTAAAATAAAAGAGGTAGCATATATAAAATGAAAAATAATTCAGACTCTTGGTATCCAAAGGGAATAACAAAGTATTTTATGCTTATATAAATTCGGATCTATTTGATAATGGAAATCTCCGATGGGCAATCACTGTTAGGGCGATGGCACATCACCCAAAAAATATTTTGACGATATACTTCCCAGCACACAGCAAAATGGTGCTGGGGAGTTGGGATTTTATGTTTTGTGCAGGAGGCTGCACCCATGCAGCCCCCTACTTAAGGATTCTCAACTCCAGGGTGGTGCATGTCGGGGGGTGCAAATGCGGCAAAAATAAAATTTTGGGCTGGTCACAACAAAAAGTACCTGCACCATGACCCGAATCCAGCACCATTCCACCTTCAGCCATGAACTCACCCACCATGCCATGGAAGCACCTTGGTAGCTTGCCGTGTCGCCATCCCTACAACCCCTCTGTCCCCTCCCACCCCACGCTCGATGTGCTCACCCCCCTCCACGTGTAGGCATGTAGCAGCAGGATGTTGCTATTTTGCACACACCTCCATCTGGTCACCCTCCTTCCCAGTCACCCCAATGACAGGCATCACAATTGAGTTGCCCTTTCAGTAGGCACCGAATCACTGTTGCCAAAGTCACCGGATACCTATAAATTCAAATAAAAAACCTACAAACCCTATTTCAACAGTCATAAAAGATGGAAAGGAGATCAACAACAAAGCCAAAGTAGCTGACATTTTTAATGAATACTTTGGATTAGTCTTTGCTGCTAAAGAACCCAATACTTTGCAAATCCTTACCTCAGATGAGTTAATTAAAATGACCCCTGGGGAAATAAAATCAGCTATTTTAACCTTAAAAAAAAATTCTTCACCAGGACCAGATAATTTAAATACTTATCTGATTAAACAAACCTTGGATCAACTTTTGCACCCTTTAACAATTAATTTTAACAAATCCTTTAAAACTGGGGAAGTACCAAATAACTGGCGTAAGGCTGTACTGGTCCCTATATTTAAAAAGGGAAACAAAAAATTAACTGAAAATTATCGACCCATTAGCATTACGTTCATTGGCTGTAAGTTACTGGAGAACGTTTAAAAGAAAATAATTAGACATTGAAATTGAAATCTTGGGACTTACAGATATGTCACAGCATAGTTTTCTCAGGGGTAGATCCTGCACCACTAATTTGATTACCATTTACAAATCCATTAATAATAGCTTGGATAGAAGTATACCAGTTGACATTATCTATTTAGATTTCTGGAAAGCTTTTGACCTTGTTCCCCATAATCTATTAATAAACAAAATGGTTCAACTAGGCTTCAACTATTATCTATCCACTTGAATTTGTAACTGGCTGTCAAACAGATCACAAGAGGTTAAAATAGGCAACACAGTATCCTCAGAGATAGAAGTAACCAGAAAAGTGCCTCAGGGAACTGAGCTGGGGCCTACCCAGTTTAGGATTTATATTAGGACCTTCAAATAGGGGTGACAAACAATATCTAAGTCTGCAGAAGATAAAAATATATCTGCAGAGATGGATATAGCAAATACAATTTTACAGTTACAACACGATTTGTCAACTATTGAAACTTAGACATCTAAAAACACAATGTTCTTTAATACAGATAAATGTGCAGTAATCCATTTAGGAACCACACATTTAAACTCTAAGTATAATCTAAATGAGATGTCCATTAAACAGGTCACTAATGAAAGGGATCTGGGTATTATTATTAGCAGCTCATTTTCAGTAACTGACCATTGTAGAAAAGTTGCACAGACTGAAGATCACATTTTAACATCAATCAAAAGGGCATTCATCTGTAGGAATGAACATTGTCTAATACCCCTTTACAAATCCTTAATTTGCCCATACTGATTATGTAGCTTCCTTTTGGGATCCTTATCTCAAAAAGGATGAAAAATTAATTGAAATTATGCAAAGAAAAACTACAAAACTTATACCCAGAGTAAGACATTTAACATATGAGGAAAGATTGAGGACTCTAGACTTATATGACCTAAAACTAAGAAGAGACCTGGGTAACCTGTTGCTTTTGTGCAGTATATTAGGAGCAAGTCACTTATGAAGGAGATGAATATCATTATGGCTGCAAAACTAAATAAGTTGAGGTATTATAATAGACAAATCAGGACCCCAAATGTTTTAACTAACAAGCGCCAGCATTATTGCACAATAAGAGCAGCCACACTGTGGAATTCTTTACCCCATAATATTGTAAATATAGCCAATGTCAAGTCCTTTAAAACTGAATTAGATATATTTCTTTTGGGTTAGTATAATAATTCACCCTACATTGTGTAGGGAAAGTGGTCTTGATGGGCCTACAGCCTCCTTCCACCTTAACAAATACTGAGTAATCCTGAGTAATGACTGGGTAGGGAGAGTCATGGGGCTGAGATGGGTGGGGGAGTCTCTTAAAGATGGAGCAGAACAAAAACTGGAAGTGCTTATTTGGGAGGTTGCTTTCACTATAAGGATGCAAGGAAGGAGGAATAAAACTTCTGGCTTCACCCTGCAAGTCCAGCCATGCCACACTCCTTAGTGTCACAAAGCTGCAATTGGCATAGAAAGCACTAGCCAACAGGTCAATTTTAAATACAATGTTTTAGCAAAATGATTGCAGCATAGCCAAATCACTTGATGACTTACAGCTGACAGTGACTGTCTTCATCCAAAGTTGTACCAAGGGCTTGTCCCTACCCTCTCCCTACACCCACAACCCAACTCTCTCCTCCAAATCCTTAAAGCTTAGATGCCAAATTTAGGACCAGTTCTCCAACCTGCCCAGATCCTCCCTTAGTTCCCTTCTTCTGTCCTCCATGTCTACCCTTGCAAACCCTGAGTTTCCCAGCTAGTCACTTCCTTCCCTTTAAATATTCCATATTGACTACTGTCCTCTCTGTTCTACCCTCCAGTTATCTTTCTACCCAATTTTCCATGTTTGCCTAAACTCCAAGGTCCATAATCTTTTTGACCAGCCTCTTGTGGGGGTACTGAGTCAAACGCCTTGCTGAATTCAAGGTATACTATATTAGTTGCCTGCTCCTTGTCTGCTTCTGTGGTAACCCCATTGAAGAACTTGACCAGATTTATTGAAATATAGAAACATAGACAATGTCAGCAGAAAAAGAATATTGGTCCATCCAGTCTTCCTAATTTTACCCTACTCTATCCTATCACCTATTGCCCAAACAGGGTTTGAGCCCTCTTCACCCTGTCTGCCCCTCTCTCCCCCTGCCTTACTTCTACTGCCCTGAGAAACTACTAAGCCTTTTACTGTGTCCCAACTGTGCTTGAACCCATTAATGGTTTTTGTGCCTACCAGCTCTGCTGATAGGCTGTTTTCATGGCTCAGCCACTCTCTCAGTAAATTCTTCTAGCATCACTCTTGAGCTCCCCCCCACCAGCTTACCTTCAAGTCCCCTTGATTTTGACTCATCACTCACTGTTTAACTTGTTGCTTTCAGGAACTTGAAGGGGTCTCATGCCCCCCTTCTGGCCTCCTGCAAGTAGATGTTCACGGCCTAAGCCAATCCTCATCAGCCCTGTTCATTCATTCATTCATAAAATTTTATTCATAATTTTGAATAGGATAGTTGTAACAATACTCCATTAAGCAGAGCTAATTTCTAAGGAGGTCCTCCAATTTGTGCACTCATGTATCAACAGGTCACTTATACAATAACAGTTAATAAATATATACATACAATAACAAGACATTTTCTTAGAAAGACCAACAATCCATTAAATACAAATCAGAGAATGGTTATACTCAAATGCAGGCTAACAGGGAATTGCAACAAATCGGTGGTTTTGAGGCTTTATAAAAAAAAAAATATCTTATTAAGCAGATTTGTAAAATGATTAATCAGCCTGTGACATGAAATGTTTAGCCATATAGAACATTCCCAGTTTCCTGCCTAAGTTAAGCAATAAGTTTCCCCAAATGTGGGACCAAACTATGTCTATCATCCGATATCATCTCTAAGTGTGTATATTGTTCTACCTCTTTAATTTGGATGCCCTGTATTGACTGAATTTCTATACTACTTCCAGCACATCCTGATTGGGAAAATAGCATCCACTAATCTTTTTTAAATTTACACAAAGTCTATGTGCCCTAAAGAATTATTGGAGGCACAAAAAAGCATCTTGGCACATTGTAAATTTTTTTGGATATCAGATAGGCATTTCCCTTGCATATAAATAAAAATATCATCTGCATAGATATGGTATTTTATAGAGGAACAAGCAAATTTCAGGCAATTAATGTAGACATCATAAAACAAGGGGCCATGTATTGACTCCTGAGGGACACCTGTACTAATCTGTATTGAGGAGCACCTAAAAGGTCCAACTTCAACTACTTGTTTTCTGTCAGTTAGGTATGATCAGAGCTATTCAATTCACTATCTCTCACTCCCATAGAGTAGAGTCTGGACAGAAGAATGTCATGGTGCAGAGTGTCAAAAGCTTTAGATAAATCTATGAATAAGGCACTCACTGACATTCTCCTGTCCATACTGCCCAGTATGTCTACCACTACCTTCAGCAATGCTGTATTTGTGCTATGTGTTGAACTAAAATCTGACTGATAGGTGTTCATCAGTCTATTGTATTCTAAATATTCCTGCAGTTGTGAGGCCACCAATCTCTCAAAAACCTTTGAAATGAGTGGCAATAGTAAAATGGGATAATAATTATTTATATCATGTCTGGTACCCCCTTTAAAAATAGGAACAACTTTAGACAGTTTCCAGCCCTCTGGGAACTCACCAGATGTTAGGAAGAAATTGAACAAGTAAGTTAAAGGACAAGTAATACAAGGGGCAGCATATTTAAACAACTTGGTTTGAATGTTATCCAGACCTATTTTTGGTGTCCAGCGAAAGCAAAGCCTCCATTACCTCCTGCACTTCTAACTTCATACATTTAAATCTTAGATGGGTATCTGGATCAGATGATACCTGGGTAACATGCTCTTTGGATCAATATTTTGATCAGATTGCATTAACGTTTTGCCAATTTCAGAAAAAAACTTATTAAATGTGTTTACCACGTGGTTATTTAATGGGACCAAGTGTCCATCCAACTCAATCCTTTTCACTTCACTATTTTTATTGCCCATTAAATCTGTCATTTTCCTCCAGAATAACCTAGAATGTTGTGTAATATGATTGTCTAATTCTGATCTGTAAAAAGCTTGTTTAGTTTGTGTAACTTGGCACATATATTTATTTCTAGCTTGTCTATAGTAATTCCAGTTCTCAATAGTACCACTTAATTTAGCTATATGCCATTTTTTTATCCCCATTTCTTTTTTAATTTATGAAGTGTGGCATTATACCAGCTTTGATAGTTAGATTTCACCTTTCTTTTACATATTGGAGCATGTGGGTTACATATCCTTAAAAATTCACCCTGAAAGTATGGCCATG
Organism: Neoceratodus forsteri; assembly: GCA_016271365.2. Taxonomy (NCBI): domain Eukaryota; kingdom Metazoa; phylum Chordata; order Ceratodontiformes; family Ceratodontidae; genus Neoceratodus; species Neoceratodus forsteri. The sequence continues at coordinate 555,444,277 of CM028135.1, read as the reverse complement.
CAGTAGAAACATTAGGTATTAGTTCAAGTCTATACCAAGCTATATTCTCTAAATCTAACATAAAATGAACATAATTAAAGTTCTTAAAATTCATCTGAGTAACTAATTGAACTTGCTTTCTTATCTTTAAACCCTTTCTTAGCACAACTGTAACTTGATGCTCTGAGAATACGCCAGAGATCGACTGGTAAAAATTAAATCCAATAATGCAGAGTTCTGGGCATTTTTTGGATTTATCCTAGTTGAGTCTTTCACCAATTGAGTAACCTGCAGGCAATCCTGATAATCTATCAAGCTATTCATAGGATCAGCCTGTATCCAGTTTATGTTAAAATCACCTAAAATAATAGTTTGTGCATAGATTTATATTTCACCATGAAATCTTATAAACTATAAAAGGTGATGTTTTCCACTTTTGGAGGTTTATACAACCCTGTGACTAATATAGGTATAATAAAAGGGATCTTTAATTCAATCATTTTAGCCTCTAGTCTCTGTTCTGTTGATTTGATTTTAATTTCTATTGCTTCCAAGTCTTCATCAAAGTATATCAGGTTACCCCCTCTCTTTTTGTTTCCATTCTTTCTAAAATGTTGGTACCCTTCTACTGAAATAGAAGCATCTGAAATTTCTTTATACAACCAGGTTTCTGTAATAATAATAATAATAATAATAACACATTTATTTTTAAGGTGCCTTATCAATTACCAAGGCGCCTAACTGTATAAAAACAAATCAACAACATACAAACATCAGGGCATCATCTCAATTAAAAACACATTAATAATAAATCAGAAAAAACAGAATAACAGAACAAAAATATTCAATTGGCTGGAAAGGCTTGGTACCACAGAAAGGTTTTTAAGCCCTGCTTAAATCCCTCCACAGTTGCACACTCCTGTAACAGACAGAGAATTTCAAATGGTTGGGGCTGCATACACAAAGGATCTTGCACTGGATGATATCAAATTCACAATTGAAATCTCTAACAACCCCTCATCAGCCAAGCTGAGTGATCAACCAGGGCAGTAAGGAACCATGAGCTCTTTCAGAGAGTCCAGGCTCTGTCCATGTAGGGCTTTGAAAGTCAACAAACTTACTTTAATGGTGATCCTCCACTGTACTGGCAGCCAGTGCAATTCACGTAACACTGGAGTAATATGACAGGATCAAACAGATCCTGTCAAAAGCTGGGCCACCACGTTCTGCACCAGCTGTAAGTGACAGATTTCTAACCCAGAAAGCCCTAGGTAGAGGGAGTTTCAATAATCCAAGTGTGAGGACACAAAGGTGTGGACCAGAGTAGGAAGGTTGTGAGATGGAACCAGATGCCTAATCCTGGTGATATTCTTAAGATGATAAAAGGATGTTTTGATGACAGATGACACCTGAGAGTGCAGTGTCAGTCCATCATCAAAAACTATCCCAGGTTATGCAACCTTTCAGAGGTCAGGAGTGAGATGCCACCAAGAAAAATTCCAGATGGTGCACCAATATCCGATCCCCTCATCCGACGACCTGGGTCCACAACCAGTACCTCATTTTTTTCCTAGTTCAACTTCAGCCAGCTGGAATCCATCTCCTCCTGGATTTCCTTGAGACAGTCATTAAAGACTGAGACAGCTCCATCCTGGTTGGGTGCAGAAGAAAGGTAGAGCTGGGTATCATCTGCATAGCAGTGAAACCTCTGCCCATACCTTCTTACAATGTCTCCGAGGGGTAGCATATGCACCATGAACAACATGGGTGACAGCACTGAATCCTGAGGCACCCCACATGACAGAGAAATTGGGCCTGAAGAATGAACCCCAGACACAACTCTCTGTGTTCTACCCATGAGAAAAGATGTAAACCATCTGAGGACTGTTCCCGACAGTTCACAGATATGCCTCAGGCATCCTATCAACACCACATGGTCCACGGTGTCAAAAGCTGAAGAGAGGTCAAGAAGGACCAAGATGGTATGGTTCTTCTGATCTATTGCCATCAGGAGATCATTGAGCACCCGAACCAGTGCTGTCTCGGTACTATGTCTCTTACAAAAACCGGACTGGAGCAGTTCATAAAAATATCATGGATGGTCAAATGGTTCTTCAGTTGAGCTGCCACTACTTTCTCAATCACCTTCCCTATAAAGTGGAGGTTAGAGATAGGTCTGTAGTTTGCGAGACAGTCGGGGTCCAAGGTAGCTTTCTTCAAGAGTGGCATCACCACTGCCTCTTTCAGGGAGCTAGGATACTCTCCCAATTCCAGGGAGCACCAGACTATCCACACAAGGACTTGACCGATGACATCAATACAACCCAAAATTAGGGAAGTTGGTCCAGGGTCCAAACTACAGCAAATAGGGTGCACACTCTGTATAATCTGAATGACATCCATAAACTCCAGTTGGCTGAAGGTACTCCAGGAAAGCTGATGTACAGTGACCCTGTGCTGATCCAAAGAGACACCCATAGAGTGTGCTGGTTGAAGTACCACCCTGATGTTGGCCACCTTATTTATAAAAAGTTGAGAAAGCTCATCACACTCTAACTGCAAAAAGGCTTTTCGAACATGTAGACAGTCTGGGTTGCACAGTCTGTCCACAGTTCTAAGAAGCTGAGCTGGTAGATTCTGAGCAGCTGCAATCTCCCCAGACAGGAATTCTGCCTTTTTATGGGTGATTGCAGATTGATAGACTTGATAATGGTCCATCAATCTAAGGCGGTTGGCATCCAGGTGGACTTGTGCCTGCAATGCTCTAACCTTCTTCCTAGTCTCCACATCTCCCTCAAAGTCCCATCAAACCATGGGGACCTGGGGTGAAGGGAGAGAGAATGAACATGGACTAGAGCAATGGAATCCAGAGCCACCAAGATGGCTAAATTATAAGCTGTCACAAGGGTCTCTGGGTCATTGCTTGTGAATGAGAGGGATGAGACATCAAGTGCTGCTGCTAGGCCATGAGAACGTATATCCCGTAAAGGGTGATACCTAACCATCTCCACAGGGGTAGGCCTATGGGGGGGGGTTAAAAATAACCCCACAGTGTAATGATCAGACCCCCCAACTGGTTCCACCCCCAAGTCAGATGTTTTGATCCCCAGGAGAAAGATTAAGTCAAGAGAGTGTCCATGTTTATGAGTAGCCATGGAAACCACCTGTGTAAGGCACAGAGATGTCATTAACTGGAGGAAGTGTTGACCAAATTGAAAGAGTTTGTCATCAACCCAGGCATTGAAGTCACTCAGAACCATCAGGCTGGGTGACTCAAAAGCCATGTCAATGATGAAGTCCACCACTTTACTGAAGGAATCACTTCTCATCACCGGGTGGATGGTAGATGAGGGGTATTCAATAGCCTACTCTTGCTACAATGGCACACTCAAGTGATTCAACTTCATCAACTAATACTCTCGTGAGGTTAAGTTTGGTCTTGAAACAGATCGCAACCCCCTTCCCTGCGATTCAATTTTGGGCGGTGTATCACCAAGTACCCGGCTGGAGTCACAGCCTCCAAAATGGAGCCATAATTTTCATCCAGCCAGGTCTCAGTAATGCATGCCAGGTCCACTGTTTCAACAAGCTCTGCAATAATTGCAGCCTTGTTCTTAATGCACCTGGCATTGCATACCACCGCCCGAGTTGCATGAACCTCCCAGGCCGCCCAAGCCATCTGCCTACCACAATCAGTAGTGCCATTGCATATGGGCACCAGACATGGTGAACCACGATCTGGATTCCACTTTGCCTCAGGGCATCTTCTGGATCCTACCACCCCAATACGATGACCCCCCCTTGTTCATCCTCCACTGTTCGTAGCCCCCCAACCCCTCTCCTTCTTCTATGGATAATAACCAGGGCTCTACACCACTTTTAGGTAACAACCTGGAGAGGGGTAGTGAAAAAAGGGTGGAGGGCATGAAGAGCAGAGGATGAATAGTGCACAACTTTGGGGGCAGGCATCCAACACATTCTACACCACTAATAAACAAACAAAACTAAATAAAAACTAATAACTTCCCCTCTAATCCAACCCCAACAAAAATAATTATCCCAAAACTTAAACTATAAATCACAATAACAAAAAATAAATGAACTAAAAACAGATCCCAAAATACCCAAATAACCACCCTAACACAATAAAAAAAATCCCACATAAACAGAATTATAATAACTACTAAAATTAAAATATAACAGCTAAGATTCAGCCTAAGTCCCAATTCAAAGACAAACCTTTCAATCCCTAATAACTTTCTTACTACAGAAGGAGATTAACAACAGAATTTCAGTCTCAACATTCCAAAATAAGATGATCATGAAGCTAATAAATTAAGAAGGATAAGGACTACGACTGTATACTCTTATAGTATTTTCAAAACCCACCCCGCATACTAAAAATAAAATAATTTCATTAAAATACACAATACAACATAAAATAAAACTATCTAGAGATGTTTAGAGGTAAAAAAAAAAACATAGAAGAGCCAGCTAGAAAGTGCATAATACATTCATAATAATTGAAACAGTTGTTAATGTCCGAAGAATAAGTCAGCCAACAGTATGCAACAGAATGCAATTTTCAGTCTTCAGCCCGCCAAGGCCCTCTCACAGCCTGAGGGGCCAAATAAAGTAAGGGACTGTCACTCCCACTGACAAAATGTGTCCCAAATATTTATTTTCCAGCCACCGTGCACTCTCACTGCCAGGAAGGCCAGATAAATAACAGGCACTCTCACTGCCTTTGCAAGTCATGATGATAACAGATAAATGATTTTCTTCGGCCCCAAATGCTCTCACTAACAGGGAAGCTGAACAAATTACAGGGCACTCTCACTGCCTTCTCACAACACAGAAAAGTAAAATGAAATGATCTGACCATGAAAATTGGCAGCAGAAAAGTTGAAGTTGAAGATCCTCTTCTTAGTAATCTTACTCATGCAGAGGAGGATCCCACAAATCCCAAACATGGACCGAACCCACCGACACCCACGGCCCACACTATGGGTCCCCACCAGGGCACACCTACTGGTATACCCCCTCCCGGAGAACCTAGAGGCCTAATGACCTGGTCCACCAGCTACCCAGCCAGACCAGAGCCCAGCCCTCTGTGTAGCTGCACACCCCAGAAGATAAGCGCCCAGCAGGGTCAGGACCAGGAACTCACTGTACCAATCCTTCCGCACCTTTGTCTTCCACCAGTCACTTTAAAATCCACTAATCTTCATAACTTTAAATGAATGCCAGGAAATACACTTTCTCTCCAAATCCACTTCATAGTCACAAACTAGCAGCATCCAGAAACACAAAGCACAATCCAATCGTGTCAGAATGTAAGGCTAGGACACAAGGCCCAACACTAAGCACACCTATTGATCGGTAGCAGTGAAAAGCAAAATGACTTCAACACTCCCGTAAAACTGATTACAGTTGCCCCGAAATCACTCCAAATGCACCTTCACTCTCCAAAATATGGTCCCACCGACCAACTCCAATTCAGCAGTGCCGGCGCAAACACAACGGTTTAAAATTTTACCAGAGCAGGTAAAACAACTGAAAAGAAATAATCAGGAATGCGAAATATAAGAAAAAAAGCACAAACTAACTGCTTAAGCAGCCAACCGCACACCCAGCCTAGTGGTCATCTTAGGAGGTTATCCTAAAAATGATAACTTCTGGTCTATAGTGACCTATCCAGTCCTTAATTGTTCCCAGTTTATTCCTTATGCATTGTGCATTAAATTGTACAACACTAAACTCTGTCCCTCTCAAAACCTCTGCATTTACATAATGGGAGGGCCCTGGGTTTGGGTGAACAACCCCACATATCATTAAAAATAGAAGCAAAACATATTTAAGTAAATCACCATAACAACTTTGGCCACTTCTAGTGTGTAACTTCCCTGAAAGGTGTAACATATTTATTAGGTATGGTAAAAAATAAGGGTTTATTCACCCTCAGTGAGTCCCTATACACGCAGACCAATTTTATAAAGTCTGTGTACAAAGAAGTTGTTAATAGCTCAGGACTGACTTCACCAAAACCTGGCAAAAATAAACTTATATCCCAAGTCACAGTACCTCCTAGTGGCTTAAACTCATTTTCAATGTAGTTCACAGTAGACATGGCTCTACCTGGGCCCCCTGCTTGGAGGAAGCATAAAAGGAACTAGAACAACCAGGACTGATACATTTTAAAACCAAAGGATACCAGTGTGCAGACTCTGTTAGCAAGGACCCAATGGCCTGCAAATCTCATACTGTAGTAGGCTATCAAGGAAAAGCAAAACAATGAATAGGCACAGACTATATCTATCCCTCAGAGTAATAAATATCAGTAGTATAGAGATTCTAAATCTCGTACAGCAAAATTCAAGATAGCCTAATATAGATACCTTAAATCCTTAAATTACTCACATATGTTTCAATCTGCTTATCCAAATAGAGGGCCTAAGTTAAAGTGTAAAATCTTTACTGAGTGGCACAGCCACTCATTCTCACACCTGAGGTCTCACGTCTCACTCGGACATGGGCCTTTTATGATACTCAGCTCCTCCCCTTCTTGACCCAGCCCCAATCAGATCGCCACCAAGTTCCCTCACCAACCGTTTTAAGGCAGCTGTTATTTGGACACGGGGGAGAGCGTGACACCCAAATAGCTCCCAGTTCATGAATGAAAGTCAGTATAAATGTCCAGGTTACACAATTTAAACTGTTGTATACTTGCACAAGAGTGGCAGAAAGCTAAGATGAATTATGTTCCATCTCGCAACAGCAGCTCCAGTCAGTGTGATGAAAAAACAATGGCAGTTCAGTCAGTGTACCAAGATTATTCAGGGAGCAGATTGAAAAATGAAGCAGAGCAGGAAAAATGGCAGTCTGGCAGCGGCATACTCTTAAAACACTTGCCCATGAATCCATTTTGGTTACACTGTGTTGTACTGTCTCCAGCCTGTCTCTGTCTTTTCTCAGACAAGGACTCCAGAACTGGAACAGTACTCCATATGGGGGCCCACCAGTGACGTATACAGAGGTAGTATTACCACTTTCCTCCTGCTACTGAAAACCCTTTCAATACACCCCAACATCCTGGTTGACTTGTGTAAGCCTTGTTACATTGGCTAGTTTGTTTTAGGGAGTCACTTAAAATGACCTCCACATCGCTTTCCTTTGAAGCAGTGGCCAGCTTAACTCCTCCCATCCAATATTCCTTCCCAGTGTTCTTTTTCCCTATGTTCATCACCTTGTTTTAGGTATTAAATTTCAACAGCCTGCCCTTGGACCACCTCTCTAACCACTGTAGGCCTCTCTGTAACTCATTTACACCCTTCTTACTGTCTACCCTGCCACAGAGCTTAGTGCATTCTGCGAAGAGACACACCTTCACCTGTATTCCTTCTACTGTGTTGCTGATAAACATTGAAAAGGGTTGGTCCCTGAGCCAGCACTGGGCCTAGTAAGCACCGACAATAATAGAGCCAGCATAGTACATGTGGTAAAAAAGGTGGTACTTTTTTTTTTTTTGAGGGGGGCTATGCCCTCCCACACTCCCCAAACTTAAAGACTCTCACTCAGGAGGGAGCAGACCACAGAGGAAGTTGACATTTGTGGGGCTGTGGAATAGTGTTTCCATGGCCCCTTGTAAATAAAACATAAGTCTCAATGGAGCAAAAGTTGGGAGACCAGAATTAGAATCCTGGTCTCCATTGCCACTGGCTGAGCTGCTCCATGCCCCAACCCTCCACAACATGGGAGCAGCTTGGCCAGCCTCCTGTTCCTTCCTGCCCTTGTCCTTTTACAGGACCATGGACAGTGACCAGGGGAGTGCTTACAGCAAGTGCTGTAAAACCCCACTTGCTGTCTGTGTGAGTGCTTACCAGACTAGTGCCATATAGTGCAACACTATTCTGGTAGTGCTCACTTGATGGGGTACTGAACTGACCCCTGTGATACCCCACTCATTATCCCCTGTCCCTCAATTTGACCCCATTTACCACCACCCTCTACTTTTTTCTCCCCAACTAACTTCCCAGCAATTTAACTAGGTCCTTTGTTTCTCCCAGGTACTGTAATTTCTTCAGCACCCTTTTGTGTGACATGGAGTCAAATGCCTTGCTGAAGTCAAAATATAGTAACTCTACTGATGTCCCTTAATCAACACTGTCATTGCCCAGTCAAAGAATACTATCATTTTGGTCTGACAAGAGCTCCCTGCCACAAACCCATGCTACTTAATGTCCTTTAGCCCATTTTCTCAAGGTAGTCCATTAGGTCCTCCCATCCAATAACTCCTCCCATCCAATATTCCTTCCCTATGTTCTTTTTCCCTATGTTCATCACCTTGTTTTTGGTATTGAATTTCAACAGCCTGCCCTTGGACCACCTCTCTAACCACTGTAGGCCTCTCTGCAACTCATTTACACCCTTCTTACTGTCTACCCCGCCACAGAGCTTAGTGTATTCTGCAAAGAGGCACACCTTCACCTGTATTCCTTCTACCGTGTTGCTGATAAACATACTAAAAGGGATGGTCCCTGAATCAGCAAACTTTTAAACTAGCCAAGGAGGGAGGTGCTGATAGGAAACAGGAAAGTTCAAGCCTCCCCCCTACCAGGGTACACAATCTACAGAAGGGACAGGGAGGGTAAAAGAGGGGGTGGAGTAGCTCTCTACATAAGGGAAGGGATTAAAGCTACAGAACTAAAAAGTAAAGGGGGAGGACAAGAGGCACTCTGGGTCACCTTGGAGACAGGGAATGACATCACAATCCGCACAGGGGTTGTATACAGACCCTGTCTCAAGGGGAGGAAATGGACAAGAAAATGATAGAGGGCATTCTCAAAATGGCTGAAAAAGAGGAGATACTGTTGATGGGGGACCTGAATATGCCAGATGTTAACTGGACTACATGGACTGCAGCCACATCCAAGAGCAGGATCATTCTCGTTGCCCTACAGAGGGCATGCCTTAGACAGCTAGTGGTGGAACCCACTCGGGAGGGAGCAATATTAGACCTGGTACTCTCAAATGGAGAGAGGATCACACATTTAGAAGTCAGTAGACATCTGGGAACAAGTGACCACTGAACAGTGTGCTTCACAATAAACACAATAAACACAACCATGGAGACAAGCCATACAAAGACAATGTTGTTATGCTGACTGAACTAAGCTGCTTTACTCTACCCACTGTTATCGTAATCTGTTACATGTCTTCACTGACCTATACAACAGGGCTGTTTGTGATTAGATAGGTACTGGTACAACTAGGGTCCTTGACTCCTGACTCTTTCCTGCCCCCCTAGCATATTACTCCCTGGATCCCCATGGACTGGGACTGTTCACCACTCTCATGCCCGGTGACGGAACCATGAGCCCGGCTGCATGTCCCTACTTTCAACTGCTAAAGCCGAAAAGTTGCAGAATCTCCCATAAAACCCCGACCGCACGTTGCTCTCACCCCCTCTAACAGTTCCATGAGCCCGGTTACTTACCCCCATGCCTAGCCGCTGAAGCCATAAGTTTCCTGACTTTCACACGTAATCCCCGGCTGTACACCGCTCTCATGCCCATCAACGGTACCATGAGCCCGGTTACTTGTCCCTACGCTTAGTCGCTAAAGCCGTAAGACAGCCTTATTTCCCGCTAAACCTGACCAAATGCCGCTCTCATGACCGCCTACGGTTCCATGAGCCCAGCTACTTATCCCTACGCTTAACCGCTTAAACCGCAAGATTGCCGAACTTCCCTTAAAACCCCAACTGCACATTGCTCTCCTGCCTGCCATTGGTACCATGATCCCGACTACATGTCCCCTCGCCTAGCCGCCATAGCCATAAGACTGCCTTTACACCCTCCAAACCCCAGCTGTTCACTGCTCTCATGCCCGGCTACAGATACATGGGTTCGACTGACCGTCCCGACTTACAGCCACTAAAGCTGAAAATGTTTTAATTCCAGCCAAATTCTTTCCTAATCTCTCCTGAGTAGATTTTGCTTCACTCCTTCCATGCACCAGATCTGCCGAGGCTCCACCGCACCCTCAAGGACCTGAATCTCATATTGTTTTTGCCCATATGTCCAACAGAAATGGTTCTCGCCTTATGCCCCAGGCTAGTCTGCTCTCAGGGGATGCTGCCATATTCGTTTCCATGGAGCAGTTCCATGAGCTCGGCCACTTGGTAGTACCCCGAGCCGCCAATGTCGTATATGTACAACTGAGTGGCGTAGCTGCTTCAAGCTGTGATCCTCCCCCTTTTTTCATCCAAACCTCCTCCACTTCTTCTACCCTCCATCTCCCACATCCTGATCTATGCCTACCAGGTAATCAAAGAATTACTATATCCTTGTACCAGTACCCGCTCTACCTGTATATGCTATACAAAACAATTTTTTGCTTAGATTAGTGGACACTATGTTATTTTAGCCAAATTAGCTTCTCTGTTTTTACATTGTACTGCCTGTATTGTCTATGTTATGCATCCTCATTGTGTATCTTGTCTTGTACTCTCCCGGGTCGTGCCTGAAAATAGTCACCTGCTGGCTAGTGCACTTACCCGGTTAACAAAAACTAAATAAATAAGGATATTGGACTTTAAAAGGGCTGACTTTGGCATAATGGGTGAATACCTGAGGAATGCATTAGCAAATGGCCAGAAAGGAGAGGTGGAAGAACAATGGAGAAAAATCAAAACTGCCATCATGGAGGCAACACACCTTTGTGTGAAACAAAGAAAACAAAGCGGAATAAAAAAACACTATGGTTCTCAAAAGAGGTGTCAGGGAAGGTTAAGGAGAAAAAGGTTGCATTCAAAAAGTATAAGGAATCACAGAAGGAGCATGACAGGGAACTGTATCAATTAAAGCAGAAAGAAGTGGGAAGGCAGTCAGAAAAGCAAAAGCCCAAACCGAGGAAAAGATAGCCAACTCAGTTAAGAAGGGATAAAACCTTTATAGGTACATTAGGAGCATAGAAAGGTTAAGGAGGGATAGTGAAGATTAATAAAGGAAAGGGAGGTGGGCAGAGGAGACAGTGAAAGGCAGAGATACTGAATGAATACTTTTGCTCAGTATTCACAAAAGAAGAAGAGGAGGAGTTACCTAAACCAAACAACAGAAGCACTCTGGTAGTGGGGTTGATGCCAGTCCATTTATAGAAGAAAGAGTCCTGAAAGAACTCCTAAAACTCAAGGTGGACAAAGCAATGGGGCCTGATGGGATTCACCCTAGAATCCTAAAAGAGCTAAGGGAGAACCTAGTGACACCACTAACCACACTTTTTAACAAATCATGGGAAGATGGTGTGGTACCTGAGGACTGGAGGAGGGCAGATGTGATTCCCCTTCACAAAAGTGGGAGCAAGGCAGAAGCAGCAAACTGGTTGCACAACAGGACACAGAAGGTAATAGTAAATGGAACACATTCTGAAGAAAGGGGGGCTACTAGTGGAGTATCTCAGGGCTCAGTACTGGGTCCAGTTCTCTTTAAAATCTTTATAGGTGACATTGCAGAGGGTATGGAAGGAAAGGTATGCCTCTTTGCAGATAACACAAAGATCTGTAACAGAGTTAATACACAAGGGGGGGGTAGAAAGGATGAGAAGGGACTTGCAAGGTTGGAGGAATGGTCAGACATATGGCAACTTAGATTCAATGCAAAGAAGTGCAAAGTAATGCACCTGGGAAATAAAAATCCAGGAGAAGAGTACACAATAGCAGAGGAGGTACTAACAACAACAATAATGGAAAGGGATCTGGGTGTAGTCATATCAGATGACCTAAAGGTGGGTAAGCAATGTAAAAAGTCAGTAAGGAGAGCCAGGGGGATACTGGGATGCATAGGGAGGGGCATCACAAGTAGAAAAAGGGAAGTGGTTATCCCTCTGCACAGACAGTTGGGGAGACCCCATCTGGAGTACTGCGTGCAGTTTTGGAGACCTCATCTACTCAAGGACATAGACAGGACAGAAGCAGTCCAGAGGAGGGCAACTAAAATGGTGCAGGGTCTACATCAGAAACCTTATGAAGAGAGACTGAGAGAGCTTAATATGTATACCTTGATGAAAGGAGGGACATGGGGACATGATAGAAACTTTAAGTACCTCAAGGGAATCAACAAAGTCCAGGAGGGTAGCATCTTTCAGAAAAGAGATGTGTAAGAACAAGGGGGAACAATTTAAAGTTAGAGGGGGGACGGCTCAGGGGTAATGTAAGGAAATTTTTTCATGGAGAGAGTGGTGGATGCATGGAACCGCCTTCCGGGAGAGGTTGTGGGTCTAATACAGTGGGGGAATTCAAACATGCATGGGACAGACATAAGGCAATTATAGTGGGGGGTTGCAGGAAGTAGGCTGTTGGTTAACTAGAATCTGCAGTTTATCCAACAGGTAGGGAAATGGGCAGACTGGGTGGGCCAAGTGGTCCTTATCTGCCATCAAAGTCTATGTTTCTATGTTTCTAGGTCCTTTTTGACTAGTGTCTCCATCGGTTTACCTACAATGGAGGTAAGACTGAATGGCCTGTAATTTCCTGGTTCCTCATTGACTGTAATAGGGTTAATTTATCTTCTGAGTCCTTGCTGAGGAGGGCATGACTAGCTGAGATGATGCATCACTATAATCCAACACCCTTTCTTTTCAGGAATCACATGGAAGTGAAATTTATATTTTCAGAAACAATTTGAAAGTTTCTTAAAATGTTACTATTAACAAGATCTTTCCGTGTTATGTGCATATCTGTTTGTGCATCCGTAGTGTGTACAATGTTGGGTGTCTGACTATTTTTATGGTCAGCTGATTTTATGTAAATGGCATTACATGGTTAAAAGGCCACTCCAACATCAGTTTGTTTTGCAATGGTAAGGTCATGCTGATCTCTGGAGGAGGCATGGACATTCATTGAACCCTCAAAATCTGTTGAAAGCTTCTCAAAAACACAAATCAAGCATTAATTCCTATAGTATAAATTAATTCATTAATTCCTATAGCATAAATTGCGTACACTTAATATATTATTTTGGTGAGTGGGCTCTATCATTAGCAATCTGTTGTTTTGTCTAGATTCATACTGCTCCCTCAAAAACAAATTTGCTGTGTTAGATGGCTTTTTCACAGTTCACCAGAGGAGAGGGTATGTATAATGCTACAATTGTTATCAACATTGGTGTGACTCAACATGTAAATAATACGCTCATAAAAACAATACTATGAAACACAATTAGAAGTAGGAGACATGGTATTAATCAGAATCTCATGTAAATCAGTTGAAGTTGTTCACTAACCTACCAGAGAGTGAGGAGATGCCCTCCTCTCTGTTTTTGTGTTTTCTTTTGTTTTTCAGACGTCAAGTAATATGTGGCTGGCAGCCACAACTGGGAGGGCAGCAGATGCCAGTCTCCGAAAATACCAACTATATTGAACACCACCACCACAAGCACATGTACTTATGTAAAAATAATGCATCATTATTTTAAAGTCAACACTAGAGTACTAAAGAGGGAAGGGCCTGAAACCTTTCTCTTTGTTTTTATTTTGACTTTCAGAAATATGATGGTACCTATCAGTGATTGTGTTGATCCTAACTGCTCTGGGGCATGTTGCCACAGAACTTCAGGACTTCAAACTACCATGCTATCTACCATAATTTGACCATTTTCTCTCATGTGATCTGCTGGCATAGACTTTTTAATAATTATGACATCATCATGCAGTTCACACCGTGCCCTCATGTACCTTTGCAGAGACTCACTAAGAGACATTTTAGACTTTAAATACAATCCAAGCCATGAAGGCACACATTTTGACATTGTTTCTGCTTCATATTTTGTTTCTGGACAATTCATCCTTGGCGGTTGACACAGAACAACATTCAGATACAGAAACTTACAAACTGACAAAAACATATCCATAGGCAACTCAAATACTGTGGTGGTACAAAGCATACCTTTACAATAAACTGTGACATTTTCCAAAGACATATTACCACCTGTGTCACAAGTGCCTGAATACCTGTACCTATAGTGGGACAGGGCCCGTGTAGTTGGACTAACGCTACTTTCCCAGATAACTTTATTAAACAATGTACTGTTATGTGCATAAATACATTGTTCTTCATATAAAAATTTGCTGATACATTGAGATATGATGTAATATGGGCCCTGTGAGGAAACACATATATCATTGTTTAAAGCTACTATACCTTTAAATGTAATTAACATTCATCAACACTGTGTGGCATCAAATATATATATATATATATATATATATATATATATATTATAGGGCGTAGTCGCACCCCCATATTCAGGGTTGAGTAGGCACTTCTATGTTAAACTCAAAATTTTGTTCATTAATAACTTTGGACCCATTCAATGGATTTGTATGAAATTGGTATGCACAGTGGGGCATGGTAGATCTCTTGATTTGCCAAATTTTATTTCAGTCGGACATGTGGTATTTGTGCACCAAAATGCTGAAAAATGCTCTTTTCACCAGTTAAGTGGGAATTTTTTTTGATTTTGTCCATGGTGCTGCGTGGCTGTCATGTGGTGTGCCACTCTGTGACTTGGCTCATCTGAAAGAGCTTGGGCCAAAGAACATGCCACTTTTTGTTTGGTGAAAAATTATTAATCCATTCAAAAGTCCTTAAAGATTTATGTTCCCATTTTAAGTCAATGGAAAAATTGATATGGTTATTTTGCAAAAGAAGAATGGGGTTTTGGCCATCTGGTCCCTCCTCACAATCAAAGAATTTGCAGGCTCACGATCAAAGAATCTTTGATCATGAGGAATTCTTTGATTGTGACAGCCTACGTCTTGTTTTCATTTTGCAGTCAGAAAAAAACAAATATCTCAGCACAGGGGTGACTTCTGAAGTAAAACTATGATGGGTTTTGCTCAGGGGTCTTCCCTGTATTGAGCCATGGTTGTGGTTTTTTGTAATTATGTGAAAAAATAGAGTTTTAAAGTTCTAAATTCCTTGATCATGGCTCACTAATGATCTTTGATCACGAGCCTCCAAATTCTTTGATCGAGAGATTCTTTGATTGTGATCTTTGATTGTGAGGGAGGGACTAGATGGCCAGATTTAAAAATCAAATATCTCAGCCCAGGGTTGACTTATGAAGTTATACTAGGATGGGTTTTACTCAGGAGACTTCGTTCTATCGAGTCATAATGTGGTTTAATATATTTCTCTGAAAAAATTGAGTTTTAACATTTTTTATTCTTTGATCATGAGCCTGTAAATTCTTTGGTCACAAGCCTGCAAATTCTTTGATCGCAAGATTCTTTGATTGTGATCTTTGTTCGCGAGGGAGGGACTAGATGGCCAGATTTGGAGAGAGCAGATAGCCCAATTTTCACAACTTTTAAAATTAAATATCTTGGAAATGGTTTGGTCTTTTAAAGTGAAATTTGGAGGGTGGTGAGGGGATGTCCTGTAGATGTGAATTATGGTGTTTAGATGTATGAAAATACATTTCTTGTGGATATATTGCATGGGACACTTTACATTTTGCAGACAGCGCTTTGTATTGTGGTACTGGTTTGAAATTTGTAGGGTAGCTATCCTTACTGCCATGGACATACTTTTCAGTGGTTAGTTGTGTAAACTGTAAACAGGTGTGGAATTGTGCCATTCCAATGAATGAAAATCTCAAATTTTCAAATGTAATATCTCAGAAATGGTTTAATATTTTAATTTGAAACTTTGAGGGTGTTGAGGGAATGTCATGTACATGTGAATTATGGTATTTAGGTGTTGGAAAATTAATTTGCTGTAGAGATATTGTGTGACACACTTTACAGTTTGCATTTTGCATTTTGCATTGTGGTAGTGGCTTGATATTTACAGGGTAGCTAGCCTTTCTGCAATGGAAGTAATTTTCAGTGGTCAGGTGTCTGAAATATAAACATGTATGGAATTATGCCACTCTGATGAATGAAACTGTGTTTTGTTTCAAGCTGGTGGGGCCCCACACTCCAACCAATATGTGCTCCCACCAATAGATATGATATTCAGTACTTGTACTGTTATGTTAGGCAGAAATTTGCAAGTTGGTGGGGCCCTTTGGGCCCCATGCTCCTGCCAACTTGCATGAGTTTGTATTTTTCTATGCTTTCTCAAAAAGTAAGGACATTCTATGCAAAAAACTGCATTAATGCATCATTTAGGGTTAAAACACAAAAAGTCAGGAAAAGAGACCTTTAGGGTTACCCCCTCCCTCCTTTATGTACCCACCATCCTCCTGAGATTGACAGATGCTGGGGTGTGCCATTAGGGTTGTGAGGCCTATTATATTATCTCAAAAAGTAAGGATGTAAATTTCTAAAAAAAATTTGTTAAGGCATCAATTAGGGTCAAAGCAACAAAAGTAGAGAAATGTGACATTAGGGTTTCCAACCCCAACAACCCATTCCCCACCCTGCATAGACACTCAGGCAGGGGGGAGGATCTGTCCTGGGGCCTGTGAACCCTAATGCTCACCCCATTCCAGTACATAATTAGGTGACATGGGTACAACATAGGTAAATGTGGTGACACTCCCCCCACCTGTGGGTCTGTGCATGGTGGGGAATGGGGTGTTACAGTTGGAAACCCTAATGCCACATTTCTCTACTTTTGTCGCTTTGACCCTAACTTATTCATTAACAAAGTTTTTTTTACAATTTATATATATATATATACCCGTATATATGCTGAAGCTGCCGTAACAGGCATGATGGAACTGTTGGGTCTGTGGCAGGTATATTTGGGTTAGCAATGTCAGTTTAGAACAGGACCAAATTTAGAGGCCATAAGATGACATATTGGGTACTTCATGACCCAAGCAAAACACACGTAGCCTGTGCTACACAATCTTGATGGTTTATTCATGAACCAAAGGTTTATTTTTCCTTTGTATATATAGTTTCTAATCATGCTAGAGCCCAAGATCCCATACTTACAAACAAAGGAGACCCCAAGATGGAGTTTTCCGTAACAGACAGGATCCAAATCTGAAAGGCCCTACTGGTACCATCTCAGGCCTATTTGCATTGGGCTTGGCCATATGAAATAGGGCTGACATGGAGACCACACCACATTTATGATATATGGGATCCAAGGCCTAACACAAAAAGGAAAGAAGGTCTACTTTCTATATGTATGATATTGCATGTTTGTCTACTGAAATAGAAACTGAGATTCATGCATTAGTTATAAACAATCTTTAAAGGCTGAACAGTACCAGATAGGCAGGGGAATTATCTGTGCTGTCTATAGTGGCTATGTTTTAATCACTGTCACTAACCTCTTCCCAGACCTGGAAGCAGGGTGTATCCCTGACATTGTCAAAGACTCATGGATGTCCAAATGGTATTGCACTCATTGTCGGATCTTGGCCTATACTTCCAAATGCATGGCTGACTCCCACACTTTTTTCTCTCACAACAGCCAGAAACTTAGGATAAGTTACACCACATCTGAATCAATGACTTTGCTACGCATCTCATTGCTGTTTCATCTATAAGACTATGTACATTTCATTTACTGTATCACTACAAGCTTTTGATAAGGACTACTCAGTCTTCAACAACATGGCACGTGTCCACTCTGTGGGATTCTCAGAAGAAAACATCTACAAGGAATGATCTATCCTACACCACTGGTGGTGTTCCACCCTCAAATGCAGTCCTGGCTGGCACTTCATACAGACTATTGGTTAATAAAAGGTTACAGATTCCTGTGCAGGTGTGGCTATGCCTGTGTGTGGTTATTCCATAGACTGGTTTAATGCACACAATTTCACTGCACAGAATGCTACAGCTCCTGAAAATGCCACTGAGTCAATAAATGTTACAGAAAACAAAATTCAGCCAATCAGCAGCCCACACCATGGATACCTCCAGATCTTCACCTC
Organism: Neoceratodus forsteri; assembly: GCA_016271365.2. Lineage (NCBI taxonomy): Eukaryota > Metazoa > Chordata > Ceratodontiformes > Ceratodontidae > Neoceratodus > Neoceratodus forsteri. The sequence continues at coordinate 555,426,398 of CM028135.1, read as the reverse complement.
TGTCACATGCCCTGTGAAACCCGTTGCATGGCATCTTCCTCAAGTGAAAGTTATGTACACTATGAATGGACATGGATAATATTAGGTTGTGACAAACCTTAAGAACTTTTTTTATGAACATATAATTTGTGGTGTTGATAAGCCTAATCTCTGCTTTGTGTCTCATAAACAAACCATTCTTGGTCACTCTGTGATAACCCCTGTACCCACTCCTGAAGAGGACTACTTAGACAGTGGCCCTGACTATCTGGATACTATAGACCAGTATTTACCAGTTTTTAATGTGCATATCGACCTCTTCATCCTGACTCTCAAATCCTTATTAGGTAGAAAGGATATACATCTTATTGATATTAGTATTAATATTACTAATGAAGGTCATTCGCTTACTGAACTGTTTCATGATGATGATTTAAGTACTGCATTGTCTAACACTTGGTTAGAAATTACATTTAAAGGATTTGTTTTTATTCAAGCCTTTTTCATTATTTTCCTTGTTTTTATCATATGCTTATTATGCTGCACTGTCTAACAACATTGTGTGCAGCTATGTTTTCTTTATGCTACCCAATCCACCAAACTTTAACCCATAATGCTACCTCTTTGGTGTTGCCCCTTTATCAGGCAATTTGGGGGGGGGGGATTTGTAGTACAGGGCACACCACAAATCCATATACCCTCATGCATGCTTCAGCAATCATTATTGTGGCATAAGGTATAATCCATATTTCTTTATTATGTGCTCAGTAACCTTGTTATCCAGCATTATTATTTGGTAGTGCTTTTGCACCTCCTATAGCTTTCTGCACTGTTGTAATAGTCAACACCTTTTATAAGTTTTTGTTTTGTTACCTAAAACTAGCCTTAGTCAGCTATTTGTCCTTAACAGTGTGTATGTGCAAAATCAAGTATGATCTAACTGTCCTACAGTAGGTACTAGCAGCCAACCAATAGAATAGCTGTATTTTGCTTCTCTGCCTTTTGGAAGAGACCATCTCCTAGTAACATACTTTGTTATCTCTAGTATAAGATTGTGTGTAAGACTATTCTTCTGTGGGTTTGCATGATAACACTATAGTTCTCGGAGGCTTCCAAACTCCCAGCAGGTATGCTGTTTTTCTATGTTTTCTGGAATAAAATTTCCTTTGCTGAATATGGGCTTCTGTGTCGTGCTTTGCCAACAGGTCTAGAATCCTGCCAGATAACACTATTTGTAATGATTGTTTTAGTTTTTTGCTATGTTTTAACTTTTCTTTCATTGCAACCTCACTATCTGGTCAATTGCTCTATTTGTTATTTCCAGATTCTGTGTGGAAATAACCTGTCCTAAGTGAAAGAAACTGTGCCATCTGTGAAGTAACGTGTTCTTAATGAAAATAAATAGTTATCCCAAAACAACAGGTTTTATTTACTAATTTCATTCACATTTGGTGTGGTATATACTGTATCAGTACAATTTAAAGTATATTTCCAGCATATCAATACGTTGAAGTTATAGCTGTTGCAGATTTTAACTTTGTCAGTGAAGCTGGTCCAAGGTCAGAAACTTCAGGAATGCAAAGCTATGTGTATGCATTTCTTGACTTTACTTAAGTCTTCATGGGGCATGGTTGCTTTTCTTTAAAACAACTTTTATTTTAAATTCATGCCATCTAATGCACTGAGCAAACATGTTGCACCCCTTACCACCACATCAGTAACACACACACACACACACACACACACAGATGATCAGTGGTGTAAGTGTAAGACCAGACCCTGCATCATTACGAGCAAACACAATAGACCAGGTGGTCTTCTACTTCTACTTCTGGCTCTGTTCACATGTTCATATGACCTGTAAAAAAAATTCACCTAGCCATGCCATATTCTAGCACCTACCTCCCTTCTCCCCCATCCTAGCAAAGCTCATGGTAATGTATCATAGTCTAGTAATGTAATAAATCCCTTTTCCACCCATGCCAAATCACCTAGCCACCTGCATTCCCCCATCAATCATCCTGACTCCCTAAATCATGTGTCCAACAATACATTTTAACCTTACTATTATTTAGTTTAAATAAGTCGGAAACTTAACATCTGTAAAAAAGGTATGTGTCCAACTGCTCCATGAAGAAGACAATACTTGATACAGGAGTGTCCATGGTCAGGTTCTTTCTTTCTGAGTCATGTCAATCAGGATCTTCAGTTAAAAAAAAAAAAGCTGGCAAAAATAGACAAAGGAATAACTTGCTAATTGTTTGGTTTTCTAGTGTTTCCAAGTATTATGACTAGTCATCACTGGCACAGTATAACTGCAGAGTCACAAGATCTTGCAACATTTGGGAATATGACACAGGACACTGCTATATACGCCATGCTGCTGCATCAGACGAAACTGCTGAAATTCCATTTAATAGAATCATTTTCATGTTTTCTAATTATGTTAAGAGTTCCAGCAACTGGGTTAATACTATAAAGTTAGCAGATGTCTTCAAGAAACTGTAGAAAATAATTCTTATTCTTAACCTTTTGTTTCGTCAGCAGTATTTTCCAGTCTCTTCAGTACCTACTCTCTTCTGTTCACACATACAGTGGAGTCCATTAGCATGCGAAGCAGTTTCACAGACTTCTGCATAACAGAACAGATTAACATCAGTAAAATGTGCTTGCTTCCTGCATTGACTATGCTACTACATTCTGTATATTGTGTTACATACTGGTGGGCTCCACTGTACCTCTGCCAGTTCTAGACATTCTGATGTATGTGACCCAGTCCACACCCCAGCCTTTCAGGCTGCCAGTGAATCTATTTGTTGACTGCTGCCCTCTCCATGGTGGGGTATAAAGGGCCTGTCCCATAATACCCAAAAGAGTGATATATTTACTCAGCTCAGGCAGGATTAGGGAGGGAGATGCTGAAGCAAGTGGCATGAGGGATTTGTTATGGCCCTTATGGGTCTGGCATTGGAAGGAAATGTTTTTTAATGTATTCAATACCTCCCCCATGTCACAACTCAGCCTCCTCCAATGCTCCCCAGTCAGCCCCTCCAGGTCTAGCCTATGGAATTATCTTCTGTCTGTCTCCATATAGCCCCAGTTGCCCCAAGGCAGGGAAGTGGTAGAAAGACATTCGATACTAAGCCCCCTCATGGCTGGCCCCTGACTAGTTGGGCTCACATTTGAACTCAGGTCACCAGCACTGCAAGCTGTAGTGCTGCTGCTGCACAAATGTATCAGTTTCAAGGAGAGGATTTTCTAATCCCACTCCTCCAATGCAGTTTTGCACCTTTAGAATAATCCTTGTGGCATTCCACAGATAACCTGGGTATGCCCATTTACATCTCCTGAATGATCCTGTGTCAAGGGGCTTAGGCATAGATACATCTTACTGTGATGTCAGGGGAAAATGTCCTAATTGATGTAAGGATTGGTATTGACGGATCCCAGCTTTCCTGCCCAAAAGTAATCATGCATTAGCAGAAGGTCGCCTTCTTCACCCGGAGGCAGGAAGTATCCAAAACTTGACTTCTGTTATCCAATGTGCAATGACTAGAGATGCAGCGAATTTAAAATTCCCTGGTGAAGTACTCGCAAAGTGGGCACTTCGCCTTGCCATTACCACTTCATGTTGGCATAATGAGAACGTGAAGTAAGGTGAAGTCATTGTTTTTAATGGACTTCACGTTCCTCATTATGATTCTAAGTGATCCACTTGGTGTTTCAGACTTGGCAGCCCCCCCACAGATCACATGGCTTACAGTACTGTAAGTCACATGCTCCTAGCCAGGCATGAAGAAGTGAGTCACACAGACAGTTTCACTTTCTCCTGTGCAGACTAAGAGAGGGTGTGTGTGACTAGAGAGGTGTTTTTGATTGCAGAGAGTTAAAATTTAATACTTAAACCAACAGCTTTTTAAAAGCTAATTTTTTGTCTTTCTGTACTGTTTTGACTTAATTTGTTCTTTCTGTAAATTTTATTTTCTTACCTACTTAGTTGTTTGTGTGTGTGTGACTGTGTGTGTGTTGTGCTTGTGTCATGAGATGGAGCAGGGTGAGGGAGTGTCTGGGGCGGGGGGAAGCTCTGGGAGAGCGTGGCAGTACACATCGTCGTACCGTGTGCATGTGTGGAGGGCATGGGCGCCCATTTGTGTTGGACTGCTCTAAACTTCTGAATGTCCAACCCCCAGAAGCAGGACCAGCACCGCCTCCTGGCTCTGAGGCAGTTCAACCACCACCACCACCAAGTCCAGCACAAGGTCCTTTGGAGCAGGATGTGCCTGTTCCCCCAGGCCCAGGTGTGGATCCCACCATCAGAACTGTTGAGCAGTGTGAGCAGCCTACTGCCAGTTCATCTGTCCCTCCCCTGCCTGTGGCTGGTCCTCCCCGCACCTCCGTTGTTTGGCAGTTTTTTGACTTTGTCGGGGGGACAGCAGTGTGGTTAAGTGTCACCTATGTGCGGTGGAGGTGCGCCGTGGCCCCCGGGGGAGTCACCTGGGGACTGGGGGCCAGCGCACCCATATGCTTAATCACTACCTGTTGGAGTGGCAGGCTGCCACTGAACGGACAATGTCTGCACCTGCTGGACATTCCGTAGCAGAGGGTGCCGCTGTGCATAGCGGGCTTGGCATCCCTAAGAAGAGGAGGGCCACAGCAGCACCTGTTGCTCCACCAGCACCCCCCTCACCACCACCACCACCAGCAGGTTAGCCTGTCAAAGGAGTGGACACCAGAGAAGTGCGTGTAACACTGTCTGCCTTGGCAATTCTCTGGAGTGCTGTTGAGGAGAACAGTGAGAGGATGAGTGCTGTGGAGCAGTGGCAGGATGACATAGAGGGACATCAGCTTCAAATTATGTCCATGCTAGAACTGCTGCTGGATCACCATGGGATCCCACATTAGTTTTGTTTCCTCACACCATGTTCTCCCCCACCTTCCTTGATGTGCCATAAAATGTATTCCTCCACCATCCCTGACCTTTGTATGTAATTATGCCCTTTTTTTGTTGTCTTCAGTATGCGTTACACTTTGTATTCTGAGGCCCCTTCCTTCTGTTAAGTGTCTGTGTGTTTTGTGTATGTGCGCTGTTTTGGTGCCTCATTTTTCTGCATCCGCAAAAGGCATCTGTCTTCTGTCCAGAAAATTGACAAGTGGTAACACAGTGAAATGAGACTGTTTCAGGACATACAAAGTCCCCCAGATTTATGGCACACTCAGTCATGTGCACAACAGTGGCACAGAGTACCCATATTTTTTTCTGCAGGCCCAGAATGCATCCTCCATGTGTCCAGAAAATTGACAAGTGGTAACACAGTGAAATGAGACTATTTCAGCACATACAAAGTCCCCCAGATTTTATGGCGCACTCAGTGTCATGCACACAACAGTGGCACAGAGTCCCCAGATTTTTTCTGCAGGCCCAGAATGCATCCTCCTTGTGTGCAGAGAAGTGAAAAGTGATAATCGCAACTGGATTGAAAGGTTCTCTTTGTATGTACAGTAATAGTAGCCTTGGTGAGTATATATATATATATATATATATATATATATATATATAGATACAAAGCTATATATATATATATATATATATAGATAAACGGTTGTGTATTTTGTAGGTGATGATGCGGGGGGTTGAACTTGACATGGACATGTATTCATGCTATTGTTCTGCATCACACACAGGTGACTCTGTCTCAGAACTGTTGCTGTGCACTGTCCAGTGCTCACTGAGAATTTTCGCACTTAAATGGAACTGGATAATTCTCAAGCACATGAAGGTAAGTATTTCTTTTTTCTTGAGAGGGGATCATATTTTCAGTTTTGTCTGTAATGGTTTGTTATGTTTTTATTTCTTCACAGATTTCATCAGCATTCTTCTGGAGTCCAGTTCTTAATGATGGTCATGGTCATGGAAAGAAACAACTTCTGTGTGTTGCATGTGTGCCCAGGCTTGGGTCGGGGAGGGGTGTGCCTGATCATGTTGATAATCTTTTTTGGATCGGTCCCAGTGGTGGTGGTCCGGGGTGGGCAGACAGACTCATGGTGGCAGCAGACTTGGATAACATCAGTCCCGGTGGTGGTGGTCTGGGGTGGGCAGACAGGCTCATGGTGGCAGAAGACTTGGATAACATCAGTCCCAGTGGTGGTGGTGGTCCATGGGGGCAGACAGACTCATGGTGGCAGCAGACTTGGATAACATCAGTCCCGGTGGTGGTGGTGGTCCATGGGGGGCAGACAGACTCATAGTGGCAGCAGACTTGGATAACATCAGTCCCGGTGGTGGTGGTCTGGGGTGGGGGGCACACCACCTTTTAAATACTGCAGTTAATACCTGCCAACATTAACCACATCATCATCCTCATAAAGAAAACTGCCCTCACAGTCATCGATGTCTGAAGTCTGACCACTGGGAAATTCTTTCTCCATTGTGTCATCATCTACATCAGTGGTGGGCCATTTCAGGCAGCCACTGCCAGTGCCACCAGGATGCTCCATTTCCACATCAGCAAGATCACCATGACTAGGCTGGGGTACAAATACCAAGGTTGCAGTCTCTGCTGGTATGTGCCTCTCATTCATTTTAACGAATGTTATCAAACTAACATTTGCAGGAGACAGGTCTGTCCGACGATCCCTGACTATTGCACCTGCTGAGCTGAATACCCTCTCAACACTTACACCGGAGAGTGGGCATGTGAGGTACTTCAGTGCCACTGCAGTCAGCTCTGGCCATTCACTGACCTTTCCACTCCAGTACAAAAGAGGATCTTCACTTATTGTCCCAGATTTCCCCCTTTTCCCTTACAAAAAGACAGAGACCATTGTTTGTTGTGTTCAGACTGGCAATTAATTTATTTATATCTCATAATTCCATGTTTCATTTCAACATCTTTACTATTATATCTCTCAGAATTTCATTTATTTTCATCCATATATCAATCTCTGATCATCCCTCTTTCTTCCTCTTTTTCTCCCCCTAGGTGAAAACCTGGGTGCCTTCTTCTTCTCCTTTTCTTTTAGGAAACGGTGAAAACCGAGACTGCTTTCTCCTTCATCTTCTTCCCCTTTTGGTGTTATTCCTTTTCCTTCCCCCTCCTATCCTCCCCCTTCCCATTTTCTCCTGCCATCCACCTTTGGCAGTCCATAACCATATTATTATCTGCCATCCACCTTTGGCAGTCCAAACTGTCCAACCGACACATCTGTCATCCACCTTGACAGACCCACCATACAGTCCCTTCTTGACTGTCTTCTCCTCTGTTCTGCCTTGTAGGGTGGGTGGGAGGATCAAAACTCCAGCAAAAAGTGGCTGAAATCCCTCTGTGCTGTCCATTATGTACCTCCACTTGCCTCTCCCCTTTCAATTGCCTGGCCATTGTTCTATCCCTTGTCCCCTCCCCTTCCTTCCCCCCTCCCCTTCTGAGCACAACCATCCTAATGAAAGGGAAGGGGTGCACCAGGACAACCTGGTCTGCCCTTTAAAGGGCAAACTCCATTGTCCCGGATTTCCTCCTTTTCCCTCACAAAAAGACAGAGACCATTGTTTGTTGTTGTGCTCAGATTGGCAATTCATTTATTTATATATCATAATTCCATGTTCCATTTCATCATCTTTATTATTATATCTCTCAGAATTTCACTTATTTTCATCCATATATCAATCTCTGATCATCCCTCTTTCTTCCTCTTTTTCTCCCCCCAGGTGAAAACCTGGGTACCTTCTTTTTCTCCTTTTCTGTTAGGTAATGGTGAAAACTGAGACCGCTTTCTCCTTCATCTTCTTCCTCTTTTGGTGTTATTCCTTTTTCTTTCCCCCTCCCCTCCTCCCCCCCCCTTTTTTCCCACTAGCCAGTCTCCAGCTTGCATTGGATGATTGGCTTTCCCCTCACTTAGAGTATTATTTTCCCTTACCTCAGGGAAAATCCTTCTTAACCCTTCTCTTTGGCCTTTTTTTTTTTATATTCCGTTTTTTGCATGTCTCGGCCATGCTTCTATAAAGCCCATCGTTTCTGTGTTAAACATGTCTATGGATAGATCCAACAGGTGCACCCCATCTGATCTGTAGAAATCTTCTACCCATTCCTCTGAACCCCACAGTATTACCTATCCTTCCATATTCCTTACCAATGTCCCTACCCTTCTGTTCATCTTTTTCCTGGCCCTATCCACAGCTCTATGGCTGTGCTCCTGCCTCCCAAACCCTCCTTGGTATCATATCCGACCAAGCAAGGCTTATCTGAGGCCACCACTGCTGTATTGTTTCTAGGTCTCTTTTTATCTGCAAGTATGTGTCTGCCCACGGCTTGTCCGCGAGGTCATTGCCCCCCAAATGTATAATAATTAAGTTTGGACTGGGTCGCCATTCCTTAATTTCCTTCAAGGTGGGAAGCAGTTGTGCCCATCTCATCCTCCGGATGCCACGTCAAACCAACCTACACTGTTTCACATCTTGGTACAGCAGCTTTCCCCCCAGCCTTCTTCTCTGCTCTCCTTTCTGCCCAATAAAATATAGGAGTGGCCACAGATCCAGACTTCTGTGGTCCTCCCTCTTCCTATGGGGTTTAAGCAAAATTAATTATCTCATATAGTGTCTTAATTTCATCACCACAGTATCCCTCTCCCTGTCCTCCCCCCCGGCCCATTCGTCTCCACATTTGTAACCAAACATAGGCAATACGGTACTTTCCTCACTTCAGTGCTCGGATATATCTCTTATAACTGGCAGACCACCATACTATCCACAGTTTCGCCTGCTGCTGCCACTGTGAAGCAGCCCCAATCCGAAAGAAGTGGGACGAGTAATTAACCGGGTCCTCCCCCAGGAACTGCATGCCTTTCTTGAGCAATTCTGTGACTTGATAACCGGTGACCCCTCTTCCATCACCATGAACAAATAATCTCTCTGTCCTGGTTTCATGCTCTGCGATGAAAGCCCACAAAGTCTGCACTGGTCATACTTTGCCCTCTACCTGTCTCTTTAGTGTCAACATGCAACCCTGCCCCCCTTTGATCTGTCTTTGACCTCTTAATCTTGATCTGTATCTCTTTCATCCCCCAACTTATATCTTCCCATTCTAATCCCCCTTTCTTGTCTTTTTGCCATGGCCTACCACCTCACTCACTCTCATGGCCTCTGCAAACATTACAACATAAATCGTGTGAAATAGCTGGGCCTCGGTATTTGATCTGCATATTGCTGGTAGCACATCCTTTAGTTTTGCTAGCCACTGTTTCCCTATTGGTCTTCTATTGTCTACTGGCCCTTGCTTCAACCTAACCCCATCCCTGCATCATCCTTCTAATAAACCATGATTTTGTTGGGTCCTTCCATCCCTTTAGGCTGTAGATAACACTAATCCCTGCTAAATAGACCCCCATTGTGGTGTGGGCTGTTCCTTTTTGCCATTGATCCACTGTGAACTTTCCCAATTGTTCCTCTGTGAGTGGCCTACTTACCTGAATATGGTTTGTTGCCCTGAATGTTTGAAACACTCACCAGGCCCCACTGTAGGCCCTCAGAGTCCAAGATGCCCATGAGCTGTGAAACAACAGTTCTGCTCCTTCTTGCCAACGTCCCTCATGATCGTTGGTATGGGCGTTTTTTTGCTCCTCCACTGCTGGTGCCAGCCTCTGGAAACAGTCCAGCTGCAGACAGGAAAGGCTGTCAGCCAGGGTGTTGTGTACCCCTTCTATGTGTTTTGCTCTGAATGACATGTTCAGCTGCAAAGCCCTTAACACTAAACGTTGTAAGACTTGCATGACCGTTTCTGACCTGGCCCCCCTGTTGTTTAGGACCTCCACCACTGTTCTATTGTCACACCAGAACTCTTCCCCCCACACCAGGGTACATGTCCAGATGGGCATGATCTCCAGCAATGTTATATCTTTTACCTTGCCATCCCTTACCCAGTCAGAAGGCCATGGTTCTGCAAACCACCTGCCCTTCAGGTAGCCCTCCATGCCTAGGCCCCTGGCTGCATCTGTATAAAACTCAAGGTCTGTGTTATACACCCACTCTTCCTGCAAGAAAGAGTAGCCATTATATTCCCTGAGAAATTCCTCCCATACGTTAAAGTCCTCCCTGACACCTCTCATCAGGTCTACCCAATGGTGTGGTTTGGTCACCCCGGCTGTAGCCCTTGCTAACCTTTTTGTGAATGCCCTTCCTGGTTCAATAGCCCTGCAGATGAAGTTCAAGTGCCCCAGTACCTGCTGTATTTGTTTTAGTTGTACCCTTCTCCTGCTGGTATGTACTAGGATCAATTCTTTCAGTTTCTCTACTTTCTGGGCCAGCAGCCAGAATATTTCCCTTGGGGTATCTATTTCAATACCCAGGAATTCTAGCACCCTGCAGGGCCCCTCTGTTTTTTCTGGTGTCAGTGGAACCCCTAATTCCTTGCACAGCTCTTGAAATTTGACAAGCATTTTTTGCGTCTCCTTTTTTCCACTACCGATGAAACAGAAATCATCCAAATAGTGAATAACTGTTCTATGACCAGTTTCCTCTTGATATATCCACTGCAAATTGGTGCTGAATGCCTCAAATCTTGCACATGCTATAGAACATCCCATGGGCATGGCTTTGTCAAAATAGTACTGACCCCCAAATTTAAAACCCAAGAGGTCCCAGTCTTATCTCCTGACTGGCAGCAACCTAAATGCGGATTCGATATCCGTCTTTGCCATCCATGCATCCTTAGTAGCCTGGATTATCCGGACTGCATCTTCCAATGTTGAATATGTTACCCTACTATATTCCTCCCCGATAAAATCATTCACCAAATCCCCTTCTGGAAAGGATAGGTGGTGAATCACCCTATATTCTCCTTCCTGTTTCTTGGGTACCAAACCTAATGGCAAGATCCTCATGTTCTACAATGGGGGTATCAAATGGGCCTTCTACTCTCCCCGCTACCTTTTCCTTCTCTATCTTTTGTTTTAACATCTCTTCCTTCCCTTTTACCGACCCCAGGTTGCTTCCCTCTCTCGCTTGTCTGGGCCCATCACACTGCAATGAAAAACCTGTGCAAAAACCTTTTTTGATCATCCCTGCCACTTTTTTGTTCAGATATCTCTCCAACCAACCTCTCCATGCCTCTATCCTGATGGGGGTTCTGGCTATCCCAAAATGCTCCCTGTCTTCTCTCCCTTTTTCCCTCCCATGTCCCTGCTTCTCGCTCAGTGTTCAGCTTTCCGATCAGTGATTCTGACCTCCTCTGCTCGAGTTCCCCTCCCTCCCCTGTTCCATGCCTGCCCTTTAAATCCCTGTCCTTCATGAAAAACTGTTGACCTGAACTCTGACCCCCGGATCCTCGTGCTCCGTGGGCCCATGTCGTTCTGCATCTGTTTGCTGGGTGCGTTCCCCCGCATTTCGAACATGCGTGCTGAAAGCGACATTGAGGCCATAAACAAAAGGCCCTATTTTAAGCCCAACAGTACCTCTGGGGCACCACACCTTTCCTCCCCCACTCCACTTCAGGTGTGGACTGATCCGTTATGAAGTCTGTCCATAAGTCTAGCTGCTTCGTATCCCATCTCACATCCCCGTATGTTGCCATTCTCTGCTGAAAAAATTCATCATAGTATATCCATCCCACCCCCCCTTTTGCTTTTGCCTGCCTTATTATTAGGGAGTATGTGATGAGTCGGATGCCCAGTTCTGGCCTTTTTTTCTAACACAATGGCTAAGAAAGTGGCAAAACCTACATACCACCCATCCCAAGTCTTCCCTTTTGTGAATTTGTCTTCCTCCTTCTTCCCATTCTACCGCTGCTGCCATTTCACTCTTCCCTATGTTCTCCATTTCCTCATACTTCACTGCCACTTCCTGTCTCACCATCGCAAATATATCCTCATACTCTCCTTTCCATATCTTTTCCTTTGTGGCCAAAGGAACATGTTCGCCTACCCTCATCCCCGGGGGCACCTATCTTCCTTGTTCCTTTTCCTTCTTTCTCTATACCTCCCTCCTTCCCTTTCAGTACCTCTTTCTCCATCCTGATCTCTGCCAGGGCTGACTCCATTTGCCCTAGGCCTCCTGTCCCAAGTGCCGACACAATTTGACTAATATACTCTTTTATACTGTCACCCACTGCACTGGGTGCATTACCTGGGTTCTTATCCGAGCTTTTTTGCCTGCCATCCTCCTGGTGCCCCGTTATGGCATCCTGTAGTTGAGGGGGTGGGTGCACCACTAGCGGCTGTGGGGGAACCACCATGTTTGGGAGATCTGGTCTGGGTTCCCCTTGGGGGATCCCAACTTGGTCTTGGGGAGGTACTGGCAGTACCAGGTCGCTAGAGTACAGAGGTACTGGATCGGCTACCTTGCTGGGTCCCACTACCATTGGTTGTACCCTGGTGGGACTGTGTGGCCCTTCAGCCGGCCACTTCCCTCTGCCCTCTTTTTCTCTTCCCACTTTCCTCTTCTCCCTGGGTCTCCCTGGTTCCTCCCCTTCCACCAGCTCCCACATTCTGTTGGCTTTTTCCGCCAATTCGACTAAAGCCCTGTAAGCATCTTCCTTTGAGGGCCTGCTCTTCTTTGGTGCCATGTCTTTCATCCTCTCACACTGCAAAGACAACTGAAGAGAAGAAAACAAGATTCTGTTGTTAACATATGTTTACATCATGCCCTCGTGTGGCCATCCTACATTGCACTCGTACCACAGGCACCTTCCAGCTGACCGACCTCGGTCCCCCACTCGCCCCCACCTTCACTCCCTTTCTCTCCCCCCATTACCTGACAGACTCCTTGTCTCATCACCTGTCCCACTCCTGCAGACCTCAGGATGATCACGCCCTCCACGTGTCTCCGGTGTCCTTTCCTGTGGACTCCCGGTCCACATCCTCCCTTTTTATATGCTTCTTTTTTTGGTTGAGACCCCTTCAGGCCTGTTCATTCCCCTTGTCATGCCCAGCCCCACGGGCCTCCGCTGGCTACTAGCCAGCAATGGTTCAAAATCCCCTCTTGTTCGCCTTTTTGGGCCTGAAAAGGCTCTCCCCTGTTTCATGCTGTCACATGCCTCCTCATGATCCCCTTCCAGGCCTGTCTTTTTGGCCTTGTTCCCTTCGGGCCACACTCCTCTGGCTCGTGGGCTGATCCTGATCCCCCCAATTTGCGGGCCCTGCCCCCTTTAGGCCTCCTGCCACTTGCTGCTGTCATCACCGCCATCCCTCTTTGTGCCCCTTTTCTTCCACTGCAGCTCTGGTCTTTGGCTGCTCCCTCCCCCTAGTCTGCATTGTCCTCTTGTTTAGGCATCGTCACCTGCCTCCCTTTTCCCCCAAGCAAACCTGTGTCCGGACCGCATGGTCCTGTGGCATGTGACATCATTCCATACGCCTCATGGCCTTCTCCTTGCAGGCCCCCCTTTCTCCACACTCTCCTGGCCTCCCCCTACCATGCCTTCCTCTGCTTGCCATCTTCTGGGACCCCACCCTCTCCCATAGCTCTCTCCCATTCCTTTGTGGCCTTCGTGTGGAGTGTGATGTCACGCCCACGTGGCCGCCCACATCCGTCCTTGCTCCATGTCCGCGTTAGGCCTCACTGCTCAGGCCTTCTACTCATGCCTTCTCCATGCGGTGCTCCAAGCCCCCATCGAGCAACCAGCTGCATGCACAGGATCCTTGCTTTCAGCGATCCCCCCCGCTGATTACCTCCCGGTTTCCTTTTTCCAACCCCCCTTTCCTTCTGGGCCGTCCCGCCAGGCCCCTTACTATGTTTCCCTTTGTTCCCTGCTACAAATCGTCACCACTGTGCAAACCAACCACAAACCCTTCTGCATTTCAGTGCCCTGCCCCCTCCTTTTCACCACAGAGCACTCACAACCCCCCATTTACGCTCACCCTCTCCTGCCTTTCCTTACACTTCTCTACATACTCCTTTACTGCTGCCATATGCATCGCTCTACGAAATAACAACTGCTGCCTGTGCCGCCAACATCAAGTTCCTTCTGTTAAAAGTCTGCTTTGTCACCACTGCCGCCTGTACATCACGCTCAAAAGGACAACACAAATGCTCACTATCCTGGACTATGCAGTCATTTTACCATGGTTTAAAAACTTTTTTTTTACATCCCTCTGACTCCACCACTGTCTTTGTACCTCTGTACTGCCCTTCAGATGCTATGTACTTAACATTCTGCTATAGGCTTCAATCCCAAAAACCTTACATCACAGTCAAACCAAAGGCCCCTACCCTTCTGCCTTCTTATCCTTCAAGTTTTACATTTTCCTCTCTCTCATTCCTTTCTTTTCTCATGTCTTTTTTTAAACTCAACACCTTTCTTCCATACTGTTTATTTTTACTTTACCTCTTTCCTTGTTGCACAAACCTTCCAATTTATCTGCCAATCTGATGTGCTGCAGTTCCAAAAGATCAAAACTCCAGCAAAAAGTGGCTGAAACCACTCTGTGCTGTCCATTATGTACCTCTACTTGCCCCTCCCCTTCCTGTTGCCTGGCCATTGTTCTATGCCCTGTCCCCTTCCCTTCCTTCCCCCTTCTCCTTCTGAGCACAACAATCCTAATGAAAGGGAAGGGGTGCACCAGGACAACCTGGACTGCCCCTTAAAGGGCAAATTCCATTGTCAGATGCCTGTTTTCAGACAAATATGACTCAACCATTCTCTGTGCCACACTAAGTCCGATTGTTGATGCATCAGCTTGTTCCCCGGAATCATTGATGTCACAAATACCCACTTGGGACAAAGCCTCCCAAAGCAGGTTGACGCCAACCACTTTGAATGACAGACCACCAGGAACTACAGTCCCCTTACCCTTGCATGATATGCTTGCTGGTCCTCCAGCTACACCTTCAGCTGGATTATGCTGCTGAGGTTTGCAAACCTTGGCACATGACTTCTGTGCCCCATGAACCAAGCAAACCAGTTGACCACTGATATTTTTTACCTGTTCAGGCCCTCCCTCCAGTACTGATGCAATTCCACGTTTGTATCGTGTGTCCAGCATTGTTGCCATGGCAAAGTTGTCACTACGCTGAATGCTCACAATGTGATGATTCTGGTCGAATACTGTCAGCATGTGTTGCAGCAACATATTGCTACCACCGTCTCTGGCAACATCAAGGCTATGCTGTACATTCACCAATGTCTGCCTCAGCACCCGCAGCAGTGGAATTGATTGGCTAATGGAGGCAGACTCGCCACTCAATGCCTGTGTGGCATGTTCAAAAGGGCTGCAAAATTGTTATTACAGAGTCCATAAGGCACTACTGTTCAGTCGTCATAGACATGGAGGCCCCAGAACTGTCACGGCTAGTGTGCATAGCAAGATATTCTGTGATGGCTTTGTATTGTTCATACAACCTCTCTGCCATGTATAAAGTGGAGTTCCATCGGGTGACAACTTCCAGCTTCAAGCTGTGCTGAGGCAGGCTGTTTTGTATCTGCAACTGCCGCAGTTGGTCACAAGCCTTTCCAGATCTTGAAAAGTGAGAGCAGATATGTTGTGCAATGGTCAGCATTTCCTTTATGTCAAGGTGCTGCAGAAATTCCTGAACCACAAGATTTAAACAGTGGGCCATGCATGGAACATGAAAACAACCACCATTTGTGAAGCATTTCACTACATTTGACCGATTGTCACTTGCTATGAACCCACCTCTCAGGGACAGAGGGGTTTAGCCATCTGTCAATTTCAGTCAGTACCATGTACAACATGTTCTCACCAGTGTGTGAACAGGTCATACTGCACATAGCAATTGTTGCATGCTGGGCATTCCAGGAAGATTGCTACTGTGACAATCCACCTTCCTGCACTGATTATTCACACTACTAGCATCACAAGCAACCCCCGGCACCTGGCGCCCAGTGTGCAGTTATACACAGATATGAACTCCCTGCTGTTTTCCCACTTGTCCACATAGCCATACTTAAATGGATGAATGGAGAGGAGGAATGTTGAAGGGCATGTCTTACTGAGTCTGAGACAGTGCTGAACAACTCAGGAACAGCACGGGTAGAAAAGTATATCCTGGATGGGACTTTCCATTTTGGACAGGCACAGGCAGCAAACTGCTGGAACCCAGAATTTTCCACAAAGGAGAAGGGCAAAAGATTGATTGCCAGCATTTCCGCTACAGCAGCATTAAGTTCACATGACACTGTATGATTGGGGGGTACTTCAGCTTATGTGCAAAAACACTCTGTAACGTGAGCTGACTTAGATGTTTTACAGGGTGTGTGTTGGTCACAAATGGTTGTGCTCTGTGATGAAAGGCATTGGCAGGGAGTGGAGTGTGGACATTTGATGAAGATGGTTGCACAGGTGATGATGACAAACCCAGAAATGATGTTATTTTTCCGGATTTGCCAACCGGGGTTGATGTACCACTTGCACTAGACATACTGCATTTACCACCACCACCACAAAAACTGCTACTCTCACCAGCACTGGACAACATTTCAAAGTCATTATGGTCCTCCACCTCATCATCATCATGCCTGTAGTAATCCTCTGCTCTTATTGCCGCACTACTGCACACGTTTAATTTCCTACTGGGTTTAACAGCCAAAAAAGGGATAACATGCTGGCTATGGTTGCTGCCGGTGATACGGGTGAGTGCCCAAGTCTGGTATTAGCTGCCAGCTTGTGCTGGGTCCACAGAGTCAAGTGCCTATTCTTAAGATGCGTATGCTGTCCTCCTGTCCCAAGATGGCTCCCCTTTTTACCTCGACTCACACACACACGGCAAACCTGGCAGATTGCAACTGAATCATCATTTGCAACTTGAACAAAAAAAAGCCCAAACGAGGGACTGTGATGCTCTGCTTTTAACATGTCCATTATGATGTGGCTTATTTAAGTCCTTTTTTTAAGCACTGAAGTGGGGGGGCAAGTGATGTTTCTGGCACTGCACACCTGGACTGCAACTGACCACCACGACTACCTATCGTATTGAGTACTGGGTCGTCAACATCATCATCATCATCATCATCATCCACTAAAACCAGTATATCACAAGTTTTTATGGGGGGGTATTCCTGCAAACAGATTCAGAAATTTCAGACACAGCCACTTTTAATTTCTTTTTCTCCGGTTCCCAACTGGGGTCAATTAAATCATCATCGTATTCATCAACATCACTGTCACACACATCCACATCTTCTGCTTGGATGCTAACATGTGAACTGCATGTTGCAACAACAGCAACATCATCATCACCAGCATCTTCACATTCATCATCAGCATCTACACCACCATCACGTAATAGTTTTTTACCACACTGTGAATGACTGTTGCATGGAAAATGAGTGACGTTAAGTGCCACGGTGGATGGAATATCACATTGTATGCTATCGTTGACATGATCATCAGAATCAGGTTCAGTTAATGGGATGTTACTGGGAAGTATGACATCATCTACGCTGTCACTCACTTGCACTGCTTCACACTCAATATGTTTGGATATGGCACACTGGTCAGAATTAGAACTTGATGCAACAATGCTAAAACTACCTCCACCACCACTTACACCAGAAACACTAACACCACCAGCTGGGAAAACATCATCTCCTCCAACTCTTAGTGAAGCTACTGATTAGGTTGTAAAAAACATTGCAGGAGAAATACCTTTCCTCACATCACCAATGCACTTCTCCATCCGCGTACTACTACCACGCCCACAGACCCTCTTACTGCCAACATTGCCATGGCCAGAAACAGCTTTACTTGCACATCTCTTTGCAGGCATTTTGGGGGATCAAGCACAATATTATTACCAAATTCATATTTTGATACATTCACTTTCTGACTGGAGGGTCGCTACTCGCTACTATCGCTAGCTGGATGTAAAGCAAAATAAATAACTGTGGCTTCAGCAACAGATAAGGGGACTACCGTGTTGTGACACTGTCACAGAATTAAAACAACTTCAGTAAACAGTGGTGCTGATGGGGTCACAAAAACAATCCAGTCTGGTAAAAAATATCTTTTCAACATGGGGGGGCACTGAATACAGACAGTGCTGATTTTTACAGCACTACAAGCAGCAAAACTAAGAACAGAGAACACGATCATAGTACAAAATCAGGCAGCTGCAGTGGATAGCAGGTTCACACTGCTGGGCTTAGGTGCACTTACACTGATCTGTGTCACAAATTTTAAAAGGTGTATTATATCTGATGCATGCAACACTGCACACACACAACACAGAACACTTTGGCCCTGATATTCAAATTGCGCCAGGCTGTGGCACAAGTCTGGGCACAGCTCAATTTGGTTGCGCAGGGGTGTGGCCTGGGCGATATTCAACGGAGCTGCGCTATGGCTCAGCAGCTTTGAATATCACACCCTGGCCACCCCCACTGTGCATGGCACAGTGGCACTGCATCAGTGCAAGTGGCCAGAGTGGAGCATGGAGATGCGCTAGTGCAAGTGCCATTGTGCCATTCACAGCACCTGCGATACTCAGAAGGGGACATGCAAATGGAGCCATAATTTATGCAAGGTGCACATGGGGCCATTTGCATGTCATTATGGCCCCATTTGCATCCCATTAGCATGCAGGTGTGCCAATCCCCGACGACTTATGCCTGGCACCCTGCTAGGCAGCAGCCGTCGGGGACCGATGCCCCCTGCAGCCCAATTGCAGGCATTTGTCTAAAACAAAAATCCTTGTCTAATATCCCTGGTGGTCCAGTGGACTGAGTGCTGCCCAATTGCGGGCATCTGGTTAAATAAACCCCCCCATCCTATATCCTTGGTGGTCCAGTGGACCGCTATGTGCTTGATTGTGGGCATTTGTCTACAAAAAAAATCCTCGTCTAATATCCTGTGGTCCAGTGGACGCACTCTGCCAATTACGGGCATCTGTAAAACATAAAAAGGACCTATTACCCTGGTAGTCTAGTGTACCCCTCCCCACCTGCCCACTGAGCCCCTACCCTGCTCCCCCAGGTCAGCAGGTGGGTGCACACCACCACCTGCTGCCCTGCCCCACCGACTCACAGCTCAGTAGGCTGCATGCCCATTGGTTCACAGTGTGAGCCAATGGGCAGCACCATACTATTACACATTCAGATATGTGAATGATTCATTCACATATCTGGACTGTGTCAGCTATAGGCTGCATGCCCTTGGTTCACGCGTGGCCAACTAATCGTGCACACCCAGCTGATCGGTCGATGGGCGGCAGGTAGCAAGCAGGTGGGGTGCTCCTCCCGCCGGCTGACTGGGGAGTGGGGTGGTGGGGCTCAGTGGGCAGGTGGGGAGGGTACACTAGACCACCAGGGTAATAGGTCCTTTTTTTATGTTTTACAGATGCCCGCAATCAGGCAGAGTGCGGTCCAAAATCCTCAGTTGTTTGATTGAAAACTAGTCTGAATGAAAGTATGTTCACAAAGAAGAAACTGCCTTACTACTTATGGAAAGACTTCACAGTTAGCACCCCATTTAGGTGAATTGGATCATTTATACCTTTTCTCCCATCAGTCTCTGTGACAACAAAAAGTTTTCTGATAGACTGCTTCAACAAAAAGCAAATGTTAAGTATTTAAGTGTACTTATGTTTTGCCAGTGGATTTTGAAAGCACAGTCAATGACGTACAGAAGAAAAGACCACAGGGGCTGTATGATGCTTGTGGGCAGAGTAGTGCTCAATTCACATCTGAACAAAGACATGAAGACTGGGAGACACCCTTTTCATGGACACCAAGTTAAAAAAAAGCATCCACATGTTTGGGAGATGCATGAATCCATTTTTTTATTTATTTGCATTTGTTAACCAGGTAAGCACACTAGACATCCAAGTGCATATTTTCAGGTGCAACCCAGGAGGATACAGGGTACATAACAAAGCATCAAGCATAGTCAAGGTAACATACAGGATTATCCAGCATAACAAGTAGCTAGGTAGATAACAGCATGTGGGAGCAAGATACATAACATATTGCCAGGTAGAGCAAACAACAAAAATACAGACAATGTCAACAAGGCTAACGATATGGGGTAAGCCACAGGTTACCACACTCAGGAACAGGTAGACAGGGATAAGTGCCCAGGGCAAGATTCAGCATATTTGAAGGTCCTCCACTAATCACTTCTGGATTTTTTAGGTGAAGACATTTTATTTCAAAGAAGCAAATTCAAGCAGTTTTTTTTTTCCTGCTCCTCCTGCCCCCTGGCCATCCACTCCTTCAGGCCTGCCAAGGCCCCCTACCACCACAGCTGAGTCCCAACCACCATCCACTGCCCCTTACTGCTACCAGGTAATCCAAAGTAACCCTTCATTGAGTGGGAGGCTACCAGGAGAGGAGAATTGCCCCAAAGAGCTTCCTGTGTATCCTGGGCATGGCAGTGGTCAGAACGGACACATGTCTGGGGCTTCTGGCTTATGGATGGACCAACAGCTATCCTTCAGTTGGTCAGCGGGTATTTTCCCATTTTCTTGGGAGTGTGACAGGCCACATGATGTCAAGGCACAAGCTGACATCAGCCATGCTCACTCTTGCAGTGAGGCCTGACTTGTCATGCCTCTGGCCTCCACCAGGAGCTAGCAAATGCTGAGCCATGAACCCACCCTCCCTCCCAGGAGAAGGTGAGTGGTCGTTGGACACTCAAACCTTCACCCACCAGCTGTCCCTCCAATACCCAAGTCTGTTCCCTAACCCTGGTCAGCAGTGACACAGGCAGAAATCCAATTCAGACAGTTAAATTATAGAAAGGAAAAAACAAAGGTAGTCCACCTTAGCAGTGATGGTTCAGATTAATTCACATCCGAGTTCTAACAAGCAAAGAGACCAAGTCATTTGTAACTTGTGCACATGGGGTATGGGTGTTGAAGAAAGAGGATCATATTGATGTCACTACTGCCATCACCCCAGAGAGATGTGGACTGCATTGTTGCTACTGCCATCACACTGAAGGGGTGTGGGCTGTAGTGCTTCTGCCATTACCACTGGTGGATGGGGAATGTAATACTGCTGCCATCCCACCTGAGGGATGGGGACCATAGTGCTGATACTGCCATCACACCTGAGGAATGGTGAATGTAGTACTGCTGCCATCACACCTAAGGGATGGGGGCCACAGTGCTGCTGCTTTTGTCACACCAGAGGGAGGGAGGGAGGTCATAGTGATGTTGGTGCTACCATCACACCTAAGGGATGGGGCCGTAGTGCTGCTTCCATCACACCTTAGGGATGGATCATGGGGGCTGTAGTGTTGCTGCTGCCATCACATCTTGTACCTAAAATAACTTTAAATTGGTACAAGGATGGAAGGATGTGTAATAGTGGAGGTCAAAATTGCTAAAATGCATGTTAGCAGAGTTAAAAATTTGTTAAATAAAGTACACAAAACCAAACACCGGTAAAACCAGATTTTGGTTTAGTAGACACCGGTGACAATACCATTTTTTACAATGTGCAAAATGGAATATGCCCTTTCTCAATCCCGGTAAACCAGTGTCCCTGGTAATAGGTCCTTTTTTATGTTTTACAGATGCCTGCGATCATGCAGTGTGGTCCACTGGACCACCAGGGATATTAGATGAGGATTTTTTTTGTAGACAAATGCCCGCGATCAGAAACATAGCGGTCCACTGAACCACCAGGGATATAGGATGGGGGGGATTTATTTAACCAGATGCCTGTGATTGGGCAGCACTCGGTCCACTGGACCACCAGGGATATTGGAGGGGGGTTTATTTACACAGATGCCCTTGATGGGGCATGGAGGGGTTCAGCCAGGTGCAGCAGGAACTTGGGTGGCCACCCACAGGTGGCAGCTGCCATGTTGTGCCCTGCAATGTGGCAGCTCACCTGTGGGTGGCCATCGTTTGTTCCTTTTTTCTTTTGCTTAACTTTGTGCAGGCACAAGTAGGGGTTGCATATGCATGGCTCTGCACATCCCGGGCTGAATATCAGGCTGTGCAGGTTATGCATGGGCACCCCACCTATGCCTGCGCGCATACATTACTGATGCGCTCAGCACATCAGGATTTGTCTGGCCTTACTTTTCCCTTTGAATATCGCACCGGGTGCATCAGTGGGTTGCATGGCACAACACTGTTGCGCCATGCGCAACCCTTTTGAATATCTGGGCCTTTGTGTACAATGCTGAACAAGGAATGCGATGCAAATGCTAAAGTTCAGTGTACTCAGTACCACGTAATGTAAATTTGTGATTTAAACAACCTGACTTTATGAAATGCTGCACCACATTCACACAACAAGCAGCAAGAAAATTTGTACTATCACTGACAATTTTACTATGTGTACAGTAACACAGTCAGTTATATAACAAAAATATTGCCAAAACACAAAGAAATCACTAGTTCTCCAATTTAAATCTACCTACACACAGATACGCCCCTCCCCCACACAGCACACTTCACTGTCTTTCACCACACACACTCAATGTTGTAAATTTACATTCAAAATCCATACATAAACAAAAACACTCAATGATGTGAGCACAGGATGGTTTTCTACAATCGATGAACTACAGTTGGATCCACAAAAAAAAGAAAAATGCTTTTTGAACAGCTTTCAAAAGATTCCTACAGACAGCTATCAGAGCACACTTTCTCCTACTCCTTCCTACTCATACTACCTCGAACTGAGGCTGTGCAGATCAATATTAAGCCCATGTGACCTGAACTCCCATGAATCACTGCAAAATCCTCCTTCAGAGCTCAAAAACAAGGCGAAGTGAGGTGAAGTGAACTGCCACCAATGTACTTCGCCTTAAAAATTGAAAGATAAGTGACCAGTGGAGGCGGAGTAACGCAAAGTAGCTGTTTTCAATGCACTTTGCGTTCCTCATTATAACGCAAAGTACTCTGCTTCGCATTGCGGAGCACTCCGCTAATCCACCTTTGCTCCATGAATCACTTCACCTAGCGGATTGAGCCCACTTTGCCCACCACTAGTAATGCCCCGTGCTCAGAGCAGAGATCTTGTTTTTTCTGCATGGTAAATGAGCATGCTTAACATTGGATTATTGGTGAAACCAATAAAGCTGCATTTTAAATTAATATATGGTGCCCTCCACTTTGTGTAGATGTAGTTGTGACAATGTAATTGTTTTACCAGCCCCATCAGTGTGCAGTAAAGCAGGTGAAAACAAAGTAATCTGATGATCCTAATAGACAGTGAGGGAAAGCAAATGATTAACTAGTAAAACTGCAAAAAATAACATTCAGTGATTTATTTAAAGTTTAATTGGTACCCTGACAACACAAGCAATCTGTTTTGATCTGTTTCTTCTTAGACTGTTAAAATTGGTGACACAGTGAATCATCAAGACACCCTCACTGTCTAACAAAGTATATGCCTCCATATCCCAATTTACAGTATTTTTTCAATATTTCACTGAAAACATTTGCTACCTATAGCCTGCCAACATAATTTCTACACACACACATTTTTAAAATAATTATATAGAGAATCATGCACAGAACCTTTAATTCTTCTTTATAGCATTATAATTTCTAAACACAAAGACACTTTTAAAATAATTATATAGAGAATGATGCACATAACATTTATTTCTTTTTTATAGCATTAAAGTAACTGAATTACCATTAAATTATTATGCCAGTTAATTTAAAAATTAGAGCAATATTAACAGGAACATACACTCTAACAGCAGAAGACTGATGGCCTATCAAGTCTGTCAACTTTCTTACCTCCCAACATAGTGCTACAGGGGGTTATTTACTCCCTCACCCCTTCCTGCTTCATCCCCCTCCCTTGTTTCCTCAAGTGGGACAGTGAGTCTATTGATATTGTCCTATCCATGTTTGAACACATTGAGGATCCTTCACCCACAACCTCTGCCAGTTATCTGTTACAAGGTTCTGTCACCCTTTCAGTGAAGTAGAACTTCCTCACATCCTTCTTGTTGAGAACATACTTATTTGTACTATGTACACTGTACACCTTTTTATTAGGTAGTATGTATGTGTATGTAATTTTTCCCTGTGATCTCCATGTTGCTTCCCTACCCCTAGTTGGGAGCTGGGAAGGAGCCTCCTGGGTTCTGTCTGTTTACCTGGCAAAACATGTTTTAAAAAATAAAATAAATAAATTTCCTTTACTCTAATCTCCTGTCATGACCCTTGTGACTGCATTTCTATTTCTGACAAACTGGCCCTCAAAGTCTCCCCTAATTATACCCATTAGGACCTTATAAGCCCCTTTCATGTCTCCCACTCCCATCTGTCCTCCAGCAAGTTTATGCAAAGGCATTCAGATGTTTTTCATAGGGTATGCTTTGCTGGTCGTGAATCATTTTTGTGACCCTCCACTGCACTGACCCCAGCCTATCAGTGTTGTTTCTCAGATAAAGACTCCAGAAATGGGCACTGTACTCCAGGTGAGATCTCATCAGTGATCTGTACAGGGGAATTATCAACTCCTCCCTTCTGCTGTCAAAATCTCTCCTTATATAACCTAGTATCCAAGATGCCTTGCTATAGGCCTTATTGCACTGGAAGGTTTGATTGAGTGAGTCATGATGAGAACTCCCAGACCCATCTCCTCTGCTGAAGTGGCCAGCTTAACTCCTTCTATCTATTACTCTGTGAGTAGGTTCTAATTACCTAAGTGCATTATGTTGCAACTCTTGGCACTGAATGTGAACTGCCCACTCTTTAACCACTTCTGGAGCCTTTCTAGATTCTTACAATGTTTCCTCAATGCTTCCTTACTGTCCACCATCCCACACAGTTTTATGTAATTGGCAAAGAGACATATTTCTCTTCAATGCCTACTCCTATGACACTAATGGTTACATTAATTAGGACAGGAAACAAGACCAATACCTGCAGCAACCCACTCATGATCCTCTGTCCCCAGATTTGACCCTATATAGTGCCACCCTCTGCTTCTTCCCTTAACACATTTCCCCCACACTTGATGAATGCTTTCTCTACTCCCAAGTCTTCCAGCATCTTAGTAGCCTATTATGTGTCATGGAATCAAAGGCTTTGCTGAAGTCAAAGTAGAGCAAATCCACTGCTTCACCTCTGTCCATCACCCTAGTGACTGATTTGATAATCACAATCAGGTTGTTCTGACAATAAGAATAACAGCAATATTTTGGCAATGAGAAAACAGCAGTTGATGAAAACATGCCTCTTACATCCATATTAAATATGGTAAAGTGATTTTTAAATCCAAGTCTAAGGCATTGATGATTTAACTTGTAGATTCATTTTTGCAGTTAGCCAGTTGCTGCAGCATGTTACACTCCCATGTGGGTGACTTGACCACCAGCTTTGGACTTGTGGAGCTCTGATTGTGCTACAGAAGCAGACATTTTGTGCTCTGGATGAGGAAGTCATAGCTCACCTCCTGATAAATGCTTCCTGTAGTAGAAGATGGGATTGATGCCATGTGTAAAAATCATCTCAGTTCCATTGACATCTGTGCCTGTTTGTAAGACCAGTAACATGTATGCCCTGTCTGCAAGGCCAGTGCATGATCAGGCAAATCACACAGTCTAATTAGTGAGGTAAAATGTTGAGAATTTGAGAAGAAACATCACCAAGACTGTTGATGAAGGCTGACCTTCCTCCCCAAATCCAGGTCTTTCTCTACCTCAGGCCTCTCCTTGTGATGCCAGCATTATACAGGTATATATTTTTGGGCCCAGTTTCCACCATCTGGATCATTTCCAACCAGAGAAGGAACACTATGGGACTTGTTATATGTTGGGGTGAGTTAAAGTTGCAGGTCTAAGTGCCGACAGTGTACAGATGGGAATAATGTTGACAGGAATGGCTGACTCAAGCTGTGGCCAGTGTCTGTGGCTGGCAAGGAAATACATAGATTACAAAATTACAGAGAGGACTAATAGCAAAAAAAAATCCAAATCTTATTTCTAGATCTTCAAAAACTAAATATATTTTTAAATTCATTGAATCACAATAACATAACAATAACATCATTTTTCATATTAAATTTAATGATTCATATTCAAATGCACCTTCTGAAGATTAGGTTAAAATGTAATATTGTAATCCAGAGGTCTGGATGTGCCATATTGCTTCTAGGTCTAGTTTATAGAGTAATGTACGACGCACTATTGTTTGTCTTGAATTGCGTGTCTCTTAAAGCATGATGCCAATTATTTTCACTGCTAAGCTGTCATCTGGCAGGTTGATTAGATTTGTGTTATTTTCCCTAAAGGATGCAGACAAAATGATACATAAGCAAGGAAGGACATGTTTTATTGAGAAGAATATTTTAGGCATTTTAAGTTATGTGTTGAAAAAGTGATACTTTTAGGTGACATTTCCAGTGACTGAGTGCCTCTTAAAACTTATGAGCCTTTTACAAAGTGTGAAATATCTCTCTGTACAGCTCACTAAATTAATTAAGTAAAATGCATCTCAGCTGCCAGGCATAACTTTTTTTTCCTTTACTTTCTTTGCTGTAGTAAGAATTAAACTACATTTCAACAGTAATGTCACAATAAATCCTTTAGTGACTACATTAAAACAGTTATCACATAAGCAGTCCACCATTTGAAATGCTTTAAAAGCCAACAGTGTGCATAATAATTCACAAAAATGTATTACTGCACTATAAAATGATACCAGTATAAAGAATTGTAACTTACTATAAAGGGTGTTCTACATTTTTAGTGCCAACACTGACACATACTGTTTAGTGTGTATACAGCAAAAAAAAAAAGCCTACATATCCTATTGTATGCATAATTAATGTGATTTGAGCAGAAAACATAATTTGGAATGAATTGACATTGAACAAGTAGTTACAATTATTTGTTTGGCTACTAAAAACCTGAAGTATAATTCTCCATTACTTCTTGGTTTAATTTGGCAAAGTGCTCCATGAAAGTCAATGTGGTTTCAGAATGATCCATCTGCACTATTTGTTTGTTTCAAAATGCATAGGCATCTCTATTGGTCTACATATTTGATTATACATAATTTACTTAGCCAGAGTAGGCCAGCTGAGATGCAAAGTCTCATTTCCATTGGGAGCCTGCTTCTCTTCATCTCCTGACATACTGACCTAAGGAGTACTGTTTGACCTGTTTCTGAGGCTACATATTAGTCAAAACTGAGGAGGACTTCAGTGGAATTGGTAAAAAGCATCATTTTCTACCCTGGGAGGGAAAGTAAAAGTTTCAGGTATCCCTTTGATGCTTGTGCAGAATGATACACCACTTTCTTTAAAGGGATAAAATTAACTAAGCTCTGCAACTAGTATGACCTGAAACAGCCAATCAGCAACATAGAAGAATGTGATCTCCTCAAGTTGTACATATTTTGGGACTACTTATGGATTGAACTTGGCAAAGGAGAGCATGTGTGAGAGATATTTTGCAATTCATTCAAATAAATGTGTTTTTCTTCAGAAACACTTGGAATCATTTATTGTTTTTTATAACCAACTACTGTGGACCTGTGGATCTGAGCAGAGTGATCTGTGCAATCCAGTTATCTATAAAGTGAGCCTGCATGCTGCACTTGCTGCAGCAAGGCTTGTGGGGGCAGGAGGGATTTTTCAAGCATTGATTTTGCAGTAAACTTGTATTTTACCGACTGATGGCTGTAAGTGGTCAAAGATCACATTTCTTCTTGCTTACAAACTGAATTTCCATGTTGTGCTTTACAATACAGTCAGCTAACTATGCTTGTAACATGGTTATGGAAAAGCCTAACCTTCCATTGCTCGAAACATATCAGCTGACCATGGATTAATTCTGAAGTAATTCACTCTTGTGAGAATTAATCCATGGTTGCTCGGGGGAGGGGTAGATAGAACACACCCATAGAACAGTGCAAAGTGCTGCTCCTGAGTGTTGTGAGTGACACCTGATGAATAGAAGGCAACATCGCTGTCACTGACTGGACTGTCCCAGTCTGTCTGTGTTTCTCTCTCTCTGTCCATTCTGTCAGTGAATTTCTGTGTTGGCCATAAACAGGGTGGGCAGGCAAGACATTGCCAGCAGTGAGCAGGACAGAGTGGAAACCCAAGAGACAGTCCCACATTCACCTAGCAACAGCAACAAAAGAGAGTGAGAGTCCAAGAGAGACACAATGTTTGGAAGTGAAACTTTTCTGTGACAGTATTGCCATCTGAACAGATTCCCTAGGGAAGCCGAGCAAGGGAGAGGGAGAGAGACAGCGAGCAGCACAGGCTGCTGTTGACAGCAACAGGGAAACACTGACAGAAATGAGTTGCAAGATCAGGAGAACAAGACAGTATTTTGTTTCTGCACCTTTTTTCATACTCATACTATCGATGTTCACTGTGTCACACAGTCCCCCACTCAGGTCAGCCATTGCGAGCAGGAGAGACAGAGACCAAGACAAAAAGAGAGCAGCGTGACTGGACAGTAAGAATAAGATGTGTTTATGGAGAAGATTACTGCTTCTGGCCTGCCCTTCAGGGGACATGCATGTTGTAGCGTTCATGTGAGTGGAGGTGCTTGAGCAGTCCAAACTCTCCCATGGTTTCTTGTTTGTATTCTGTTTCCAGCATCCAGGGATTAACTTAATGTTTCACCATTGATGAGCTTTGTTTGCACTGTAATAGACAAGAGAAGTAGCTGTTGAAAGTTTCAGAACCGGCA
The DNA here is from genome assembly GCA_016271365.2 of Neoceratodus forsteri. Lineage (NCBI taxonomy): Eukaryota > Metazoa > Chordata > Ceratodontiformes > Ceratodontidae > Neoceratodus > Neoceratodus forsteri. Next base: position 555,397,847 of record CM028135.1, on the reverse strand, counting down.
GTAATGGTAATAGCAGTTTGGATATTCGACGGTCTGATATACGGGGTCACAAAACTTTTCCTTGGAGACACCGAACAACTGTTGGCAAGGGTCAGTAGCTAAACTGAAGCAATTTCAAAGAATACAAGTGAATAGTGGCTTAGATGGTTAATTTACTTCCCAGTAAACCTGAACTGGTAATTGTTCTAAAAACCTTTCAGCAACTGCATCAGTGACTTGTTGTTATTTTAGTGATTTCAATGCAGGGCCTCACAAACACACTTTGAGAATGCTGAACAGCAAGCTGATAAGGGTTTGGAGTAACAAGAAAGAAGCACTAATTAAGACATGGTATGTACAAGGAAAATCCCTCTAAAACAAAAGCTGGAGGAAAGCTGCAGTATTTTTTTAACCCTGCTCTATAAGTTTAGTATATTTGAGAAGCAAAGTCTGGAATGTACATGAGACTTGCAGAACAAAGCTGAAGATCAAAGCAATCTTAATGAAGGTACAGTTGGTTACTGTGGCATAATTTACACATGTTCAGAAAGACCAAGTTGCCTGAATAAAAGTTGTGGGGTTACCAAAAATAGAAGAAACTTTGAGCTCTTAATACATTTCAGTAATTATCTGGGGACTTTTTTTAAACTGAAATTTTAAAGCAAAGACAAATATTACCTGCTTCTGTATTATCAAAAATATTTGGGGTTAATAACAGTGCAACAAGGGATTCATTCAAATGATTTTTTTTATTTGATATTAGAGTATGTCTTCTAGAAGGGAAAAAGAGAAAAAAACATGGCATGCAGAAATTACTGAATGCAAACAAGACAGATCACAAAGAGAAACTAAACTAAAAGATAAATTACAGCAGAAAACCCAATCTGAACAAGATTTACTAAATTTCTTTGGGGAAGTGCCCACATTAGCAGTTACAGCTCCTTTAAGCCCAGTTGCCTCTCTTTTTCTTTTATAACCGAAAGAAAAAATGGGAGAAAAAGAAGGCAATTTGCACGAAGAAGGGAAAACATATAATTTGGAGAAAGAAAATGCACAGGTGAATACAATAGCATGAAATACAATGGAACCTGCATATGCCCCACAACAAATAATTACTTCTATATCAACTAAAGGTCTTAACACAATTAACATGGAAGCAGAATACATCTCTGCTGAATCAGATATTGAAGCACAAGCAGAAGAAAATAAACGTACCTCACAAGTTTTCATAAAAAGAAAAAGTATAAACTGAAATTATTCAAGAAAATGAACAAAATAATGTTAAATGACCTGTGCTTTTAAAAAAAGGGGGGGGCATGGTGACTTGCATATTGATCCTGAAGTTGCCCCCTTATGGGCCCCAAAGCTATTAGAAGATATAAATGTAATAAAGGGAGACCTGAACATTGTTAAAGCCAAAACAGAAAAAATGGATAAGATGATGTCTGAAATAAAAAGTATTAACCTAACCATTCAGCAACTTGAGTCATCAGTTAAAGAAATAAAACAAAAAAATGCCACAAATGGAGAATAAAATAACTAAAGTATAAGAAAAAATGTTGCAAAGTGAAAGGAAATCAAACCATTATGATAGAGCTATTTCAGATTTTACTGCCAAACTAACTGACAATGAACCAAGAGCCACAAGGAAAAAATAGCATTTAATAGGTATTCCTGAGACCTGGGAACAATCACAAAGTTTAAAAGATAAAATGTTAAAAGTATTCAGAGTTTATTTGGACACTAAAGTGGAAGAATTGAAAATTGAAATAGATCATGTACACCGTGCTTTAAATGCCAGGCCAGAGGATGGACTGCCCCCTAGATCTGTAATAGTCAACCTTTTTAAAACAGAAGATAAATTGAGTATCATGAATGGGGGTTACCAGAAAAAAGAATAATGTTGGATGGGGCTAACATCACAATTTACCAAGATCTGCCATATGAGGCTATAGAGGAGAAGAAAAAAAAATACTTTTTAAGGTGGACATTGTGGCAGAAAGGCTACAAATCTTCATTATTGATTCCTACCAAACTTCAAGTCATCATTAACTTGAAATCTTACTTTTCCCCCACTGTAGATCAAGCTGATAGCCAACTGCAGCATTTAATTCCTGATCTATTTACATGAGAAAGTTATACATAAAATGAGTTACTTTGAGGAGTGGGTACAGCACTGCACCATGAGACAGGAAGAATGCTAGGTATCCATAAGGTACAGGATACCAAATACTGTAGTGGAAACTTAGTAAATAGAAATATGTTATTTGTCATTTGTAAAAATGTTTTGAGATGTGTGTGGGGTTGCACTATTTTTTTGTACTATTCTCTGGTCAAAGAGTGTACTTAAAATAATTAGCCAAGGTGTCACAAGATCTTGTATCTTAAAGTTAAATGGTGTTAATTGATAAATATTTGGATATGGGGGTTGCCTTATTAAATGTAAATGGATTAAATAACTTTAAAAAAATTAACAAAATTCTACACTATGCTAAGCTTAGTCATGATTTTGTGTCTACAGGAACCACATCTTGTAGAGAAAAATGTAAAAAAATTAAAAAAAAGCTTGGGTGGGTCAGATTTTCCATTCATCTGGCTCAACCAATAGTAGGGGAGTGGCAATCCTTATATCCAAAGATATCAATTTCAAAGACACACAAGTTATTAAGGATGCAGAAGGTCATTATGTACTGGTTAAAGGCCTGTTATACGAATCTGGAATTACTTTAGGATCTATATATGAGCCCTTTGTGATGTATGATAAGTTTTCAAATACTTTAGAAATAGACCTAATTTCCTTGGCTGTCAGGAATCTATCCTGTTTGGTGACTGGAATGTTTTGGTATACCCAAGAATTGACATGATATCTAAATGTACTAATAATGAGCTACACAACTCGGGAAAGCTAAAGGAATTTATGAAGAGGATTTTTTTTGGTGACTATTTGGCATGAAAGAAACCAGTTTAAAAAGGAATTCACATATGAATCCACACACTTGAAAATACATAGTAGACTGGATTTTCTTCTTGTAAATAAAAGTTGTTTAACAAGATTAAATTCCCATACATACATAGTATACTGGTTTTGGATCATGCTATGGTATCTTTACAACTTACACCTACATGTGATAGGTCACTTATTAACCAATGGCATTTTGATAATTCTTTGTTAAATGATGTGAAGTTCACTGCTATAATAAAACGTGAACTTCAGGCATATTGGAAGGTTAACCTTCCCATGACCGTGAATTGGGATGCATGGAAAGTGACTATTAGGAGTCATATTATATCATATCAAATTAAACAAAAACAACAGTTTAAAAGACAATTTCAAAAACTTGAAGAAATTATACACTTGGAAAAAGGTAACAGAAACTACAGTAAATCTGACAAAAATGAGATGGAGAAGTTAACATTGGATAAAAATAACAAAAATCAATTAATTTTACTAGCATTTGAGAAAGATGTATGGAAAGTAAAAAACAAACTTTACATTCAAGGTGATAAAACTGGGAAGATATTGGCCTCTGCACTTAAAAAACAAAAAAGAAAGAAACATTATAGCAGTTATAGATAATGGTCAGCACAAGGTTTATACAGGCAAATTAATCACAAAAGAATTTGTTAAGTACTTTCAAACAATCTATAATAAGGAGTATATGTATAATCTTAATAAAATGCAATGATATATGAGACGCTATTCAAGCTCAGTTAGATATTAAACAAGGTCCTTTTTCAGCTACAGAAATTAGTGAAGCTATTGTACAACAAAAAAGGGTACTGCACCTGGACCAGATGGTTACACATGTGAATTTTATCAGATGTTTAAGGAGGAACTTTTTCCTTGAATAAATTTACTTATTGAAGAAATTATAAATACAGATCATATGTCTCAGTCCATTAAAGATTGTACTATTATTTTATTATTAAAAGAAAACAAAGACCCATATAAAGTAGAAAATTACCGGTCAATCTCTTAGTTAAATCTTGATTACAAAATAATTATGAAATTAATTGTTAATCGTATTCTTGACCAGATCACTAATGTTATAGGAAGAGAACAAAGAGGATTTAAAAAAGGTAGAAATATATATCAGGGTTTAGAACAAATTCAAGGACTAATTAGTAAATACACAAAATCAAAGGTGGATTTGATGGAAGAAGAAATAACTTTTGCTGCTTTGGATGCCACAAAAACATTCAGTCTATTATCAAGGAATTGTATGTATATGGTCTTAGAAATGTGGGGTTTTCCACCTTTAATTATGCATCTACTGTGTAAATTATACCCTTAGCTTCTGTTAGAATAAGGGTTAATTTGTTTCTTTCAGATCCAATAAAGATTTCAGATGGGGTCAGGCAAGGATGCCCCCTTTCACAGTTATTGTTTATTCTATGACTAGATCCTCTATTGTTGAAAATTCAGAACAATGAGGGCATAAGAGGGATTACCATTCAAAATGAAATTGTTAAAATGAATGCAAATGCAGATTATATGCTGTTAATTTTAACAAACCCTAATAAATCATAGCCCAGTACACTAAAGAAAGTAGACTATTATGCATCCTTTTCAGGTTATGAACTAAACCAAAGTAAATCTTTAGTGCTACTTAATACAGACTTAAGTTTAGAGGCAAAAGACACTTTGGGGCCTATAAAATCATAAATAATATGAAATATTTAGGTATATGGCTATTTAATAATATGGAGGATACATTAAAATAAACTCTATTAATACATTAACTAAAGTCAGCAAACTGTTAGAAGACTGGGAAAATTATGCTTTTTCTTTAAAGGGAAAAATTAAAATGTTAAAAATGGCTGTTATGCCACATATTATGTTCCTGTTTCAGTCAGTACAAGGTGTATTAGAACAAGGATGATTTTCTAAAGTGAAGCATGCTTTTGTAATTTTTTTATGGTGAGGGGCATCACGTAGAAGAGCATGGGGTAAACTGGTTATTCCTAGGAGTAAAGGGGGTATGGGATGCCCTAACCCATTTTCTTACTATGTTGCCACAAACATTAAAATTGCTGTTACATGGGCCAACAAATCTAAGCAAGAAATTGACATTAAAGGTAAATATGTAATTTATGCAAGAATTGCTAGATGACTATGATCTTATGCTATGTATTCAAGATATTGTAGCCGATTATAAGACATTCTCTAAAGAAGATATAAACCCTATTATAAGGTGTATAGCTTTGTTTTGTAAAGAATGGATAAAGAAAAGTATAGATAAAAATTATTATCTTCATTCTAACCTGTTATATTATAAAGAAATTAAATTGAAAAGAACATGGAAAATGCCTTAAGACAATTAAATATGATAAATTGGTTAGACTTCATTGATAATGCAGATATTATCAGATATGATAAATTTAAGGAAAACTCATATTATTGGGAATAAAAGATAATTGGTCATTATATGTTATGTTGAGAGACCAATTTATAGTTTTAAAAAAGACAATAGGGAAAAGTAGGGAATACTGCAATTCAGATATATACTTGAATAATGGCTTGAATAAGAAGCTTAACATAATATCACAGATCTATAAAATATTGACTTGTTTGGAGAATAACAATATAGTTAATAAAAAAAAAATCTGTCGACTCAACAAAAGTGGCATCAAGAGCTAAATTTACATGTTTCTAGGGACAGAGCCAGAAACAAATGATTTGATACCTTTTATTGGATCAACATGGATGTTACAGAAAAGAACAAAGTGCCCTAGCTTTTGAACCTACCTGGTCCTTCTTCAGAAGCTTTATGGCACTTATTTTGAAAATCCTATACTATTAACAAAAGATTATGTTGAAAAAACAGAAATAATTCTCATTGGTTTAACATATACATTTAAAACATAACAGAAGATTACGTCAGAGAAGCTAATTAACTCCAGTATGCTTTTAACTGAGGAGCCTCAAAAGGGCAAAGCTTATCAAGAATTCTCAACCAGAGAGTTCTTCTCACATAAATTTTAAAATGTCTCAGTGAGATTCTTAATAAGCAGAAAAAGGCCCTTTACAACTTCTCTCCATTGGAACGGAGGGCTATACAAACATTAAAATCGAACCATAACATTGTCATAAAAAAAGCTGATAAATTCTCTGCAGTGGTGATATTGAATTGGGAAGATTACATTAAGGAAGCCAACAGACAGTTAAGTGACCTTACTTACTACAAAGTATTGGGAAGTGACCTAACTACAGAATATAAAAGAGAACTACAGGAGTTAACTGGAACATTTCCAAACCATGTCCAAGACAAACTAGAGGCTCTCATCCCCAGTGAACCTAAGCCAGGGACATTCCACATGCTTCCTAAAATACATAAGCCTGGTAATCCTGGTAGACCCATAGTCTCTGGTAATGGTACCCTGACAGAGGGGATATCAGGGTTTGTAGAAGCTATTTTCAAACCGCTGGTTATACAAAGGGATAGTTACATCAAGGACACTACTCACTTCCTGTATAAACTTTCTGGTTTTAAGGACTTACCACCTGATACCCTTTGAGCCACGATGGATGTAACCTCCCTCTACACTAATATTCTACACACAGATGGCATTTCAGCCTGCCTCAAATACCTGCATGACAAAGAAATGGACCCCAACATTGACCCTGGAGTTGTGGGTAAACTCACTGAATTCATTCTGACACATATCAACTTCAGCTTCAATGGTAAACATTATGTTCAAACTATGGGAACAGCAATGGGAACCAGGATGGCTCCACAGTATGCTAATCTTTTTATGGTGAATTTGGAGGAGGATTTTATAAGGCACTGTACAAATAAACCACTCACTTATTTCTGTTACATTGATGATTTGTTTATAATTTGGACAGAGGGCACTGACACACTCAAAGATTTTCATCATGAACTTTATAACCTCCACCAAACTATAAAGCTTTCCCTGGAATATTCTGCCACCAGTGTACATTTTCTGGATACCAGTGTCACTATTAAGGATGGAACCCTACATACCTGTCTTTACAGGAAACCAACAGACAGACAGAAAGACTTACACAAGAAAAGTAATCACCTGAGCCACACAAAGAAATCTGTCATACATAATCAAGCACTTCTGTATCACCACCTCTGTTCAAATGAGGAAGACAGAGACACACATCTGGCGATGTTGAAAAACACCTTTATTGAGCAGGGACACTCATCCAGGGAAATTGACAGAGCAGTGGAATGTGCAACACAGGGCCCAAGAGAACAACTACTGCAATATAAGGAACGGATGACTACCAACAGAATACCCTTAGTAGTCACATACCATCCTGACCTTGAACTTCTATGTAAGATTATTAAGGATCTCCATCCAGTAAAAGTGAGGATGAAACTCTTATTTGTATTTTTCAAGAACTACCACTACTATCTTTTAAACAACCACCTAATTTAGCCAACCTGATTATTAGGAGTCAACTTGAACTGGAACAGAATACCATGACATCATATGGTACACGACCCTATTATCAATGCACATGTAAGATATGTACCCTCATTTCCACTTCAGACTGTGTGGTTACATCACAAAACAGACTATTCAGGATATGGGGGAATTATACATGTACATCAAGTAATGTGGCCTATGTTATCCAATGCAAGAAATGTCCTCACACAGGTTATGTGGGGGAGACAAGCCAACAACTCTGCACTAGAATGAATTCACACAGACATTCTATTAATCACAAGAAGACTGAGAAACCAGTAGCCCAGCACTTCTCACAGGATGGCCATTCAATCTCAGATATGTCTGTGATGGTCTTAAAAGGACATTTCAACAGTACACAACAGAGACGGGCTTCTGAAATTAGACTTATTTTACTTCTCAATATGGTGGGGGATGGATTGAACATTGATGTTGGTTATATGACACATTATTCCACTTAAACTTACACAGACCTTTACTTTAAAAGATGGACATAAATACTTTAGTTCTTCAGTGGGCCTTTGATTTTGTAAGTGTATGGTTATCTACATGTTGACTTCTCATCTTAACACTGTGGTGAGTGTGTGTGAGTGTGTGTGTGTATTGTTGTATGTATGTATGTGTGTGTTTGTGTGTGTTTGCATGTGTTGTTTTTTTTGTGTTGTGGGTATGGTGTGTGTGTGTTTTGTTTGTGTGTGCCCTATGTGGTGTGGTATGTGTGGGTTGTGTTTGTTATATTTGTTGTGTGTTGTGGTTGTGTGGGGTGTGCAGGGGTGTGTGTGTGGTGTGGTGTGGTGTATGTACACATGTCTGTGTGGGGGAGCGTGGCATGGGACAATTGTTATGTGGCTAGGACACTTAGTTTTCACATATAGTGTACATTTACTTCCTTCTACTAGTTGTCAGTGGTTGGATTACACACTGTCACATTTTTAAATCTGCTCATATTAAGATGCATATCTCATTTACTTGGTGGTTCATAAAAGGTGTAATTCCTTTGGGTAACGATTAATATTGGTGTGAATGATGCTGTATTATGACTCTTGTACATACAGTATATCTCATTCCTACTAGTTACAGTATCTTTCCCAAGGAGAGAGAGAGAGAGAGGGAGAGAAAAGAAAAAAAAGGAGGGGCCCTGGAGGATTTCATCCTTGGAAGTTTTCATTTAGGTTCCTTAGACTGATTCTGTGCATTTTTGTTATACACTGACTCTATGTTGAAATCTGCACTTATCAGGCTCATGGTCTCATTTTCTTCGGGGTCCTTGACAAGTATTTTTATTTGGCACTTACACTTACAAGTGATACTATCATGCATCATGTATATATGTGTATGTTTAATTTGGGGCTCTTTTTCAACTTGCAGTTATACCTAATTTCAGGATTTTGTCTCTCATTATCTATTCTTTAAAACACCAGGACACTTGGAATGTAAGTTGTAACCTCATCTTACATGTATTAGAGAGAATGCTACCCCAAGGTTTTTTTTGTATCACTAGACTGCTTTCTTAGCATACTGAGACATTTTAAAATGTATGTGGGAAGAACTCTCTGGTTGTTGAGAATTCTTGATAACCTTTGCCCTTCTGAGTCTCCTCAGTTAAAAGCATACTGGTGTTAATTAGCTTCTCTGATGCAATCTTCTGTTATGTTTTAAATGTACATGTTAAGCCAATGAGAATTATTTCTATTTTTTCAACATACTCTGGTGTTAGTAGTGTGGGATTTTCAAAATAACTGCCATAAAGCTTCTGAAGAAGGACTGGGTAGGTTTGAAAGCTAGAGCACTTTGTTCTTTTCTGTAACATCCATGTTGGTCCAATAAAAAATATCAAATCATTTGTTTCTGGATCTGTTCTTAAAAGGACCAATACAGCACCTACAGCATTTTTTTGCATCATGTTTCTAGGGGTAATTGGAGTAATATAAGGATGGAGGCAAATAAACTATATTCATATGCAAAGAATAAAAACATTCAATTTAAAATAGTAGAAAGAGCATATTTGACGCCATTCATTATGGCACATTATGGAGACTCAAAAGGGAAAATGTGTTGGCATCTTTGTGGCAACATGGGTAATCATGGGCATATATTATGGAGTTGTCCCAAGAATATAAATTGGTGGTGAAAAATGCACCTTGAAATACAATGTACTGTATATTGAATAAGCACATCACTTTTGAACCCATTTTTTTTTTGTTTAATGATTATGGGAAGAATATGTTTTCCAAAGGAGGAAAGCAGAGTTGTGCATTAGCATCCATGATTGTGAAAAGACACATTCTAGCAATATGGAATTGTCCAGAAGTAGATGAGTGGAACCATAATGAGTGCCTACATAAACTTAAATAAAATTTGATTTTAGAAAGAATTTCAGACGTTATTGACTGTGCAGGAAAAATCTGATGGAAAAATGTGTAAATTGGAATTACATTTTTCATATTCTCCCATCTATATTATAACTAAGTTGAATATCTGTTATAATAGCTGATTATTTATATGCAGTATTCATTGACCAGAGTTTTGTATTCACTTGGTGTAATAAGTGTGTTATTTATAAAATGGTATATATACTATGTATTAAGTATGAAAATAAAAAAAAAAATACTTATTTAAAAAAAAATTTAAAAAAGAAAAGGAGACGTCTTTACAGTCATCTTCTGCTACTTGTAACATGGCCAGCATGTTAGTGATACCAGTGTTAGCCATGTTACAAGCACATTAACCTACTCGGGAGCATGGGTCTACTCGAGAATTAATCCATGCGAGGGCGGTTTGAGGCATTCAGCCTGCAGTCTTGTGCCCAACCCCCGGCAGGCATGGATTAATTCCCAAGTAGACCCTCACTCTCTCGTAGGGTAATGTTCACTTGAATAGCACATACTTCTCCACTAAATATTCATAGGCAGGCAGCTCCCAATTAGATCCACCATCTTGGGTGTGAGCAGTGTGTCAAAAACTTGCATCTTTTTTATGCATGCCATAATACTGTCATGCATTTTTTGATTAGTATTTCAGTCATCTGGTAAAGTTATATAATTTGAGTTTGAGTAGACATCCAGTTACCAGTCACTCACTACTCAGTCCAAAGTCATGGATCACCTACAATCACTCCATTTAGCTTGCTGCCTATGTCTTTTGAACAGTCCTTATAGTAGTCAGGAAGCACCCAATAAGCTTACAGTCAATGGTGTGTGCATGTATTGTGTGCTAATCTCCTCAAATCACTTAGCATGATGTTTTGCATCCATATGTAGCACAGGTAGTGTAATCTGTTATGTAGAAGACATGAAGAAATGAACTGGAGGTACAGGGGAAAGGAACAATGCAGTAACGGTTGTATTCCAATTTCAGTTCAAAGCCAAGTTTTCAACTGGTGATGCAGATGGTGTGTTTTGGTAGAGTATGACTGGTGGCATTAATCAGGGAAGCCTTGGTTCTATCCAAAGAAGTCCACAAATAGTCTTCTCCCCACTCCAGTTCTTCCCAGCTCTGTCAGTGCATGTATCATTGATGACATCCTTATGCTGAAGACCGATCCACAACCAGAATCTATCAATGCTGTCAGTTTTCCAATATTGAATACAAATGATCCTCCCAGAAATGTAAAACAAAGTGCTCCCCCTGTCCAGCTTTTGTGAAAATGACAACTACTGTAGCCTCTGTTGCTTGTGGGATGACAATTGCTTGTCTGCGCTGAACCACTTTATGATACTCTAGTGACAAAGTACCATACTGCTTCTTAAACCATAGTATCCAGTTGTTTGAGATATTTGCCTCTATATTGTCATATATACCTTAAACTTGTCTGTATTACCCTGACTGATACGTAACCCATAGAATGCTTGTATTTCCCTGTAGTTCTCTGTTGAAATGTTACTCATGCTGTTGTTCTTATTTTGACTGTCTCACACAGTAATCTCCTTGCTATTCATGCTGATGTGGAACCTTTGTAAAGGAGCTTTAAGCTCAAAGTTTTTTTTTCTGAGATACAAATCAATAAATGAAGAAAACACTGCCCACAGTTGCTCCATTAGTTATTGCAGAAGAACCCCTCACACACACACACACACATACACACTCTATAGAAATAGTCTTTAAAAAGTCAAAGAGATCATCTGTTGTTTGGCAATATTTTATGGTTGACTCCACAAATCCATTGAAAGAGTATCTCTCAGAAGTTTGCAATCAACTGTTTTGCCTAATCATTTAAAATGTGACTGTGGCATCTTTCTAAAAACAGTCATGGCTAACCCAAGTCAGGAGCAGTTGGTAATGGGAATGAGGGAATATGACAATTTATTCAATTCCATCCACCAAACAAAACAAATTTATAATATATAGTGAGTTTTTTTTCTGTATAGATTTCTATGCCAGTTGAAACCTTGTTGTAGCACAGTTCAAAGATCATGGACCAAAGCTGTACACTTCTGTAGTACAACAAAGTTCCAGCTGATTTGAAATAATTGAGCCAGATGGTATTTTTTGTAGAGCTGTCATGCGCACAGCAATCAGTTCATGTTCCGAACTGAAATCACTGGTGTGTTCACTGCTGCTGAGGAGCATGCTGTGACAACACTTTTGTTTAAAAAAGTAAATGAATAAAAAGCTATTACAGAAAACTTATAGTCTGTAAAAAATATTTTGCCCAACAAGCCTGTGATGCCACCTTGGGGTTCTGATGACCATCTTCAGTCTCAAGGTCTTTTGTAACCAGAACCTGTCAAAGAAATTGGCTGGAATCACTTAATATGGGAACTTGGCTAAGCCATCAGCCCCATGTCATAAAACATATATATATATATATATATATATATATATATATATATATATTAGGGCAAAACTCCGTTTAATGCGTGATTAGGGTTGTTCCTGGCGACAAAGTGAGAAGTCGCTGTTGGGTTGAAACCCCTGGATCTCGCCACACCCCCCAACCGGCATTGGGGTGCGATTGGGATCGTGGGTCCTAACTCTCCCCATTCTCCTATACTTCTGCTGCTTACACATGTCATGGGGAGAGTTAGGCTGACGATCCTCAAAGCACCCCACGCAATGCCGGGCTAGGGGTGGGCGGGGTCCAAGGGGTTTTAACCCTAACAGCTTAATTTCCTCACTTTTGTCGCCAGTGGAACAACTAACTAACCAATGCATTAAACGGAGTTTTTGCCTCTAATTTCCTTCTTTTGAGAATGATAATGAGAAATAGTGAATGTAATGCAGCGGGGGACTCGGGGCCCTGTTGTGGCATACTAACAGGGACAGCAATGCAAACAGAAATGCTAACAGTGGTGCACATGGTAACACAAGCACGAATGAGAACAGAAAGGGTAACGCACATGGTGGCGTAAACGGGAATGGTCTGCCACGTGATGTGTTGTCACATAGTAACATGGTGCCTGCAAACAGAAATGTCAATGGGCATGGTGATGTAAAGTGAAACAGTAAGATAAACAGTACTGTAGACAGAAATGGCAAAAAATAACAGAAACGCATAGCGCAAATGAAAAGCAAAGAATAACGCACATGGTGGCGCAGACGTCAATGGTAAGTGAAACGGGTATGGATCCGAAAGCGGAAAGGGCAACAGTAACAGTAATGTAAGCGCACAGGCTGGTTTTCCCCAAAACCTGCATTGAGAAAGACAGTGAGTACAAATAATGTATGCAAAATAATGAGTATCGGCGCAGAAAATGAGATCTTGGAATACTAAATACATTATATCTCAGGAACCGTCCGACGTAGAAAAAAAATGTAAAAGTTATATTATTTACAACTGTTCCAGCTAATTTGGAGCTTAGCCCCATCATGGGGCTAAGAAATTTTCTGATGAAAAGTCCGTATCTCGCACCGTTTCCGAGATACGGGCCCTGAAATGCTTGGCGAACGCCGTAATGTTATCCTATGGGGAAAAAAGAAAAGTTCGGAGCACCATAACTTTGCCTCCCTGTAATGTTTTTTCACCAAACTACTGAAAGGCACATCTGTGGGCTGTTGGCTGTCTTCCCTCCAAATTTCAGGAAAAAAGACCAACCGTTATTTTGCAGCAGGGCTCCAAATGATTTCTGTTAAGTGTCGGGCGCCGTAATGTTATCCTATGGGAAAAACTGTCAATTTTGGAGTGCCGTAACTTTGCCGCCATGTGATATTTTTTCACCAAACTACTGAAAGGCACATCCGTGTACTGTTGGCTGTCTTCCCTTCAAATTTCAGGAAAAAAGACCAAACCGTTATTTTGCAGCAGGGTGCCAAAGGATTCCTGTAATGCTTTGGGCGCCGTAATGTTATCCTATGGGAAAAACTGTCAAATTTGGAGTGCCATAACTTTGCCGCCATGTAATATTTTTTCAATACAACACTGAAAGGCACATCTGTGATATGTCGGCTGTGTTTCCTCCAAATTTCAGCCCAAAACTCCCAACGGTTATTTTGCAGTGCAGTGCCAAAGAATTGCTGTCATTTTCCCACAGACTAGAAAATTACTGTCGTAATTTGCGAAAGCTGTCACAAAAATTTGTGACACTTTCATGAGCACGAAAGTAATTTGCTAAAGTACTTTTTCCAGAAATTTGAAAAACATATTTCTGGGGTGTTTTACCACAAAATAAAGACATGGCAAGCATCCTCAGGGCCCGACTAGGTGAATACAAAAAAAATTAGGTTGCTAGAGGGTCCCAAATTTAAATGCCAACCATTTTCTGATCACCAACTGAAAACAAAATGGCCGATTTGCGAAAGTAACAGGCCCATTTGCGAAGTAAAAATGCATTTGCGAAAGTGTTGAACTTTTTGTTAACTTTTCCCATTGACTTATAATGGGAAACTGTTTTTTGAATAACTTTTGAACCGTTTAATATTTTTTCACGAAATCTTCGAAAGGCACATCAGGGACCCTGGCTGCACATTCCTTGAAGATTTCAGGCTGGTCTCGCAAACCGTACGACCTGTAGGCGCGACCACAGAATTCCAGAAAAGCGTAAATGCGCGCACAGATCACACTTAATAACTCCACAGCTGTATATCCAACCAGTACAAAACTTGGCAGATCCCAAGGCCTATGGTTCTTGATCATAAATTCCAAATTTCAGGCAAATCCATCAAACGGTTGCAAAGTTATTAAAGTGCAAAGTTGTGGGGTTTAACATAGAAATGGCTCCTCTACCATAATATATATATATATATATATATATATATATATATATATATATATACCATAGAAAACAATGTAAGACTGGTTCAGATTCTTACTTCATAGCCTACTGTATAAAAAGTTCTAGATAATTATGAATAATGTTTCTGTCACACCCTTGGAGTTATATAAAAATATTTTATTTTTCCCTGTACAATATAACTAATTGTTACTAACTGTTGCATAAAGTATCATAAACACTGTGAACAGCAGCTTAAACATAAAACAGTTTTCAGAAAATAAACAAGAACAACAGAAATTTTAAAGCGATGAGTAAAAGTAACTAGACACAACATACTATTTTAGCATGCCTCTATGAACAATACCATTATTTATGTATGAGCAATTATAAGTTTCCTTGCATTAGTATCTTAGATTATTTCTTTGTGTAAAATGTCTTCAAATATTTTTCCCATGCAAAATGCTTTTATATCTTTGTATAGATTTGAGCTTCTTTGTATACCACAAGTTCCAAATATTAAGACTATTTTTCCCCTACAGCCCCAGCTAAGTCCAATTAGAATATTATGAAAATATCAAAAAAATACTCAAGACATCTAGTTAGTGGCAAGGTTTGGGTTTTCCTCTTAATTTCAGAATGTTGGTGAAAATCCTTCTTCCCCTGGATGGCAAAAGTCCTAGTTGACTCTGCTACAGTCTTTGCCTCACCTCCACATGGTCATTGCAAATCTTGCCTGGTATCACTGCATAAGGATAAAACAATCTCTTTTGTTGCAGACACAGAAAGAAACACTTGGCTCCTCTTAGCAAACTCAGAAAGTCTGTCCAAAGTTTTGGTTAGAACACTGCTTTCAATCATTAGACACAGGCTCAAGTGACACAGATTTTCACAGCTTCACAGTTAGTAGGAAACTAACTGATTCCCATGGAGGTTAGCTTTATCTCCTCTGGGGAAGAGCATCATCCTGACATAATTTCCAGCAAATGTTATCAACCTTGATTTGATCATGCAAATGATTAAGGCATGGCTAGCCCCTGGCTGTTAGGGCCACCTCTCTTTACAAAGTCGTTCAGTTTGAAACTTTGTCTTTTTAAAACCATTGTTCTCTCCTGCATCCAACTGCACCCAGATACAGAATTGAAATAATTCTTTTTCAGATTCAGAGTAAAATGTTGTGCAGTTTGATACCAAACATCATGCCAAATGGATATACAGATCCACAGTTTGATACCAAAATCATATCTTTACCGAGAGGGTGGTGGATGCATTGAACAGCCTTTCTCAGGTAGTGGTTGGGGCAAAAACAGTGGTAAGTTTCAAGAACCCTTAGTACAGGTACAGTACAAAGATACCACCACACTGATTAGCAGTTAAGAGGGGGGTAGGCCTATGAGCAGACTAGATGGATTGTATGGTCTCCTTCTGCCATCACTTTCTGTGTTTCTATGTTTCTATATGGGTGTCTTTACTATGAAGTCCATAATTCAAAATGTACTTCATAGACACTGTTCCCTTGGGTGTATTGTCAGCGCAGTGAAACCCCGATGGCAAACACCACCACAGTGGCAGAAATCAGACAAAATCCATCCATCATTGTGGTGGACAGTGTGCTGATCAGGACTGCCTCACTGGGTGATTGCCCCCCCAGTCCAACTCCGTCTTGGAGTTAGAATCCTACATACTGGGGGGTTGGGGGCAGAGCCCCCCACAAGGGAGGGTTCAGGGTGCAGCCCCCCCAATTTTGACTGCCGACATCCCATAGCTACAACGCCGATGGTCAGCATTGTAGCTGTCACTGTAGGGGATGTCGGCACTAGCGCTGCCGAAGTGCTATAAGTAAACCGTTTCCTTGCTTGTTTTCTTAAAAATGCTTACATTTCCTTAAGCTACATTTCTTGCAGTTCAAAATTGGGTATTTTCCTTTAAAATCCACCTTTAGTAAAGTCCATTTAGTCCAAAATGTCATTTAGGAAAAGTAATGCCTTTGTTCTCACTTTCCTGGGCTAAGAGTACATCCATCAAAGCTGTCAAAGTTGTTTACAACAGACTTTTTAAGACCGTATATTTAGACTCGGCACCAACTGACACACATAAAAATTGCATCTTTGGACTTCTCATGAGCTGACTTCTCCAAAGATATTAAACACAGATATTCCAATTCTTATCCTTTTAGCACAGACTCCTTTAGCAAATCATATTGTTTCTGTGGTTGCTGCAATCATAAGACTTGATCAGTTGATACTTTAAAATGTCCTTTATCAGCGGATGTAATTTTTTGCTGGCAGAATCAGAAATAGATTTGCAGCAAATCTGTCTTTTGTTCAATAATAAAAATGCATAGAAGTTTTTTTCCTTTTTAACTTTTTTTTTTAAGCAGCCATTTGGTGCTTGGTAGTGCCAGTCCATAAAACTTGGTATGTGGTTGCTATGGTTGCCTTGTTATATTTTCTCTAGTCCTCCAAGCAGAAATTCAAGAAGACCCTTAATATTACTCTCTTGAGGGGCTCAGTTAAGGAAACCATTATTTTTAAACCGATAGTCTGAGATACCATTTTTATCTTATGTTCTATGCAGGCAGTTCATGAAGGCAGATTTTAAATGAGTTGTCTTTGTATTACATCCCAGTTACATTCCCAGTCTAATAGTATAATTAAATATTAATGATTGGGCATAAAAAAGAATATAAAATAATAACTATAAAATAATAATGCAGAATAATAAAGTTATTATAAAATAGTTTAGCAATCTAGGATTTGTCCCTATAAACCCCTCTATCGCAGCACAGGCTG
Organism: Neoceratodus forsteri; assembly: GCA_016271365.2. Classification (NCBI taxonomy): domain Eukaryota; kingdom Metazoa; phylum Chordata; order Ceratodontiformes; family Ceratodontidae; genus Neoceratodus; species Neoceratodus forsteri. Next base: position 555,380,485 of record CM028135.1, on the reverse strand, counting down.
GTTGTGCATGGTTACCCAACCAGTATTCTATATATCCACAGATACTGGTGTTGATAAGAAAGGGGCTATTGATCACTAGCCAGGCCCAGCAGTGGTAATGTAACAAAACAAACAAGAAACATAGACAAGTATGGCAGAAAAAGACCGTTGGTCCTTCCATTATGCCCATAAAACCCTAGCAAAATCAAGACCTATAATCAGAACCCTATGGTGGCATCACAGGCCTACAGCTACCACCCTGAGCAACCACTAAGCCCTTTGTACAGCAGTATAGTGCAGTGGGTTAAGGCTCTGAGCTACAGATCTGGAGACCTGGATTTGAATCCCATAGCCACCTAGGTGTATAATGTGTGATCCTAAGCAAGCCACTTTACTTCCTTGTACTCCCAGGTCACATCTGGAAACAAGCTTCAGTTTAGTGTGCTACTCCTGGTTAAACAATGTTCCCTTTCTTTCCCCTTCCTTTCCAGTGCCAAATGAGTTTGAAACCATTGATAGTTTTAGTGTCCATCACATCACCTGGCAGATTGTTCCATGGATCTACCACACTTTCTGTAAAATAAACTTTCTCACTTCCCTCTTGAACCTCCTCCCATCAGTTTCACTCATGCCCCATAGTACTTGTTCTGCAGCTTATGCTAAACAGTTCCTTACAGTTCACCTTGTTCATTCTTTTCAGGAACGTGAAGGTCTGTATCATATCTCCTCTGTGTCATCTAGACTGTAGTGAGTACATGTTTGGTGCGTTGAACCTATTCTCATAAAATCTGCTCTGCTGGCCCTGAATCATTCTGGTCACCTTATGTTGCACTTTCTCCAGACTGTCTTCATCTTTCTCTAGGTGAGGACTCCAGAACTGGGAACAGCTCTCCAGGTGGGGCCTCACCAGTGATCTATAGAGAGGTAGTAATAGCTCAATCCTTCTAGTGTCAGTATCTCTTCCCATAAACCCCAACACACTGTTTGCCTTACAGTTTGCCCTATTATACTGGCTTGATTGTTTTAGGGAGTCACTGATGATGACACCTAGATCTCTGTCCTCAGAGGTCATGCCCAGCATTACCATCCCATCCAATATCCGTTACTGGTGTTCTTATTCCTTATATGCATTACCTTGCAATTTTTGGAATTGAATTTCAACTGCTAAATCCTTGACTGCCTCTCTAGTCTTTGCATGTCTGTTTGTATCTTCCTGACCCACTCTTTGCTGTCTATCCTGCCACAGAGATCAGTGACATCTGGGAAGTGACACATCCTGCCCTAGATTCCTTCTCCCATATCATTGATGAACATATTGAAAAAGACTAGACCCAGGATCGATCTTTGTGGAACCTCACTGGTGACTTCTCTCTTTCTTCTGATTTGACTCTGTTAACCACAACCCTCTGCTATCTCCCTTCCAACCCATTTCTCACCCATCTAAATGTGTACTTCCCTCCACCCAGACCATTTAGCTTCTTCAACGACCTTCTGTGAAGCACCAAATTGAAAGTCTTATTGATATCAAATTAGAGTAAATTCACAGCATTACCCTATCCAGTGTCTTAACTGCCATGTCAAAGAATACTATTAGGTTGGTCTGACAAGACCTCCCAGCCACAGACCCATGCTGTTTACATCTTGGTGTTCATTGCTCTCCAGGTAGTCCACATGGTCCTCTTTGAAAAATGTCTCCATCAGCTTATCCACAATAGAGTTAAGACTGACAGGTCTGCAGTTAGCAGGTTGTTCCTAGCCACCCACCCCACCCTTATGGAGCAGGACTACATCCATTCCCCTCCAGTCTTTAGAAACTATTGCATGTCTGTCTGAATTAAGCTACTGAATAGCCTTACTAAGGGTTCAGTTAGTTCCATTGCTAATTCCGTGAGCACCCTCAGGTGCATCTCATCTGGCCACAGGGCTTTTTCCAACTTTAGATTCTGCTATCCCTTTCTGAACCCATTCTCTGGTAAATACTTGCTGTCTTATCTGAGGTATCCCCTTTACAGCCACCTTAATACCACTGTCTTGCAGAGGCCCTCTTCCTTCACTTGTGAATACAGAGCAGAAGTAGTTATTAAGAACAGCTGGTTTCTGACCATCCTCCTGAATTATCCTACCTCCTTCTGTTAGCTTTACAATTCCTCCTCCCTTTATTTTCCTCTAATACAGATAAATAACTATACTTCCTCTCCTTGAGCCCCTCCACAATATACATTCTGTGTCAGCTTCTGCTTCTCTGACTGTCTTCTCGTTTTTTCTTGTTATCATTTGGTACTCTCCCCATTCTTCCTGAACTTGTTTTGCCTTGTACATGACAAAATCTGTCTCTTTGGCTCTCACTGCTTTCCTGACATTTCCAGAGAACCATATTGGTCTCTTGTAGCTGTTTCTTTTGGTTACCATTGTCATGCAAGCCATTGTTGTCTTGAATATACCCCCCCAAAACTGCCCAGTCTTTTCTCTACATTCCTGATGCCCTACTCTCCAAATATCTTGTTCTGGACAAGCCCACTCATCCAGTTGAGGTCAGCTTTTCTGAATTGTAGGACTTCATGCTTTAATGAGGGCTTACTTGTCCCAAGGGCAGGTCCAACCATACAGAGTTATGATCACTGGACCTTAGTATCTCCCCTACTCTCACTCCAACTTCCAATTCTGAGTTGGTGAGCACCACTGCAAGAATGGTACCCTGCTTAGTGGGTTCCTCAACAAGCTGCACCACTAGTAGTCCTGCAATGTATTGAACAGGGACTGACGTATGAAGCTCCTGATCACTGAAATGATCCAATCAATATCAGGCAGGTTTAGATCTCACATCCTTACCACTCCACCCTTTGCAACCCCCTTTCCAAGTCCTGCCCCTAGCTCCTTATCTCTCTCATCCCCCTTTCCTGGAGGTCTATAGGACACCCCATTCAGTAGTTTCTTGGCAGAGGATGCTATGAGCTGAACCCACAGCCATTCTCTTTCCCCACTACCTCCCCTGATCATTTCATCTTCCACTGCATTTATGCCTTCCATAACATCTGCAGTAAGGCTATGCCTCCTCCTTCATCTTTTCCTCTAACACATCTAATTGTGGGGTAGAGAGAAAACACAAAAATAAGCAGCAAACTTGTGGCTGCAAAGAAAAAATTCCAACTCAAATAAACTGCATAAATGCAAATGAGCCCACGACCACTTTCCCATGTGCTTCAGGTCTAAATCATGACCCTTTCTCAAGGGGTTGTTGCCTAGGTGCTACCAGTGCTCTTTTTATTCAATCATCAATTTAATTGAGAGTGCACACGTTACTTATTTAATTAAAGTGAAAAACATTTATATCAATCCAAAAAGACATGCACATAATAGTACAGGCACAAATCTTTAAAGCCATACATTGCAATGCTCCATTACTATTATAGAATTCATTTCTACAAGATAATGTCCATTTCTGATAAACCAAAAAAACAAAAAATAATATATCATAAAAATGGGAGGGGGTAAAAAGTGTAAATAGTGAAAAAACAGATACCTTCGGGAGTTTATTATGGCATACTGATTCCAACTGCATCACTATTGAAAATGAAAAAGAGGGGGATCCCATAGCTATACAGAATTTTAGACCCAACTATGTGCACATAAAAAGAAAATTGAAAGCAAAAACTTCATGAGAATCATAAGTGTAAAAAAAACTAATTCTATAAATGAAGCTTTATTTATGATGAGTTTACTTCAGGACTTTCTAGCCTCCTTTTATTTATTTTCATTTTCAAGATTGCATATTGCAAAAATAAAGCCAATTAAATATATTCCCGAGGGAAATTAAATATTATAATGGTTGGGGGGGAGACAAAAAATGATAAATAAATAATTTTTTAGAAATGTTGTTTATATCTGACTTAAAAGAATTTTACAAAAACACAGTAACATCCAGACTATCATTTAAACCATTGGGGTGTAGAGCCTTCATTGTGTAGATCCATCTTCGCTCACATTGGGCCAATTTCACCACTCTATCTCCCCCTCTATTATTGCCCAGATTGTGATCTACCCCCATAAATTTAAAATGCTTAGTGTCTTTTTGATGATATTGTTCAAAATGAATCCCAATTGGTGTAATGGCTTCTTGTTTTTGAATTGCTCAAACATGTTCCTGCATCCTCTCTTTTAAGCTTCTTTTGGTGCTACCAACATAAATATGTGGACAGGTACACTCAATAATGCAAATTACACATGCTGTAGAGCAATTAATAAAATGATTAATTACAATATTTTTATTATCCATAACAGGATGTTGAAAATTAACTCCCTGTTGACAATATTTACAGACATTGCAATGACCTCATTTATAACACCCTATGGGTTTCGGGGGTAGCCATGTTCTAATCCCTTCTGTGATCTTAGTGCACATACTTTGTGTTAAGAGATCTGCTAGATTGTTACCTCTTTTATAGGAAACAATCACTTTGTTTCCTATAATTCCTCTCAGGTTTCTGTCTGCTTCCAGCATATTCCAGTGTTTGTTGATGTTTTATGAAATAACATTAGTAACTCTATTATGTTGTGTAACAAAAATTACAGACTGTGTATACAACTGCACATTTGTCTTGGGTTTTAAAAGAGTATCTCTATTTCTTGATTGTGCCTTTAAATAGGCTTTATCAATTTGTGTTGTTGAATAACCCCTTGCAAGAAATCTACATTTTAGATCCACACTCTCCCTTTCAAATTCTTGTAAATTACTAAAATGACATCTAAGATGGACAAACTATCCATAGGGGATCCCCTTTTAACATGTGCTGGATGTGCACTGGTGGCATGTAATAACATGTTGCCTGCAGTAGGCTTTTTGTAAGTACAGCTTGAAACTGTACTGCCATCAGTGCCATCCAATTCTAGATCCAAATATGAAATTACTGAACTATGTGCATATGATGTAAATTTAAATCCTAGTTCATTTGTATTTAAAAAAAATCAACAAATAGAGAAGCTGACGTTATGTCCCCTTTCCAAATTACCAGTAAATTGTTGATGAATCAACCCCAGAATTTGATATTGTCATTATATGGATTTCTAGAGCTACTAAAGGCAAAAGTTTCCTTCCACCATGCCATAAAAAGATTTGCATGGGATGGAGCCATAGTAGTTCCCATCACTGTGTCAGTTGTTTGTAAATAATATTTCTGATCAAAAATGAAATAATTATTATGTAAAATAAAGTGTACAGCTTCAATCAAAAAATCAGAAGGAAAATCAGATGCCATCTTATTACTATATAAATGGTACTCCAGTACCTGTATTCCCAAATGGTGCCAAGTTGAGGTATAGAGACTAACCACATCAATTGTAAGCCACACATATTCAGACGACCAGGTCAGCCCCACTATCTTAGAAAGAACATCCATGGAGTCCCTAATATAAGATTTTTGTAATATCACCAATTGTTTTAGATAGAAATCAACAAAAGTATACACTTTCTCTGTTAGGGAACATACTCCTGAAATTATTGGACATCCCGGGGGGCTGGTCTGTTCCTTATGAATCTTTGGCAATACATAAATTGTTGGTGTTATGGGAAAATCAACTTTCATAAATCCTTTTTCTTTTTCAGTTATTAAACCAATCCTAACAGATTCATTTAAGAATCTGTCCAACTTGATCTTAATAGTTTGTGTTGGATTCTCCATGAGTCATCTGTAACTATCCACATTGTCCAACTGTCTGTAGATTTCAGACTCATACATAGTTTTATTCATAATGACAACTTTTCCTCCTTTATCTACCTCTTTAATTTTGACATTTTACATTTCTCTTAGTTGTTTTAAAGCCATTTGTTCTTCTGAAATCATGTTGTTATATATAGGAGGTCACTAAATGAAAAAAGGTTTTCAAAGTGCTTTATGACCAGTGATTCAAATGTATGAATAGCAGGACATATAGAAGTAGTGGGGCTGAAAGTGGATTTAGGTCTAAACACAGTTTTATTTCTGATATCTGATGTAGATGGTGTTATTTCTAATGGTTCATATGAAGTTTCATTAAACAATTCTTCCAGGACATCTAGAGTCTCATCTGGATTGGATGTTGAATTTACTGAGTCATTAAGTCACTCTAGAGTATGTTGTTTCTGTGCAAAAAACCTTTTCAAACATAATTTTCTAATCAACTTTTTGATATCCATATACTGTATATCTTGAATTCATTCACACCGGGTTGAGGGACAATTAACAAACCTTTTTGAAGAACACTGATTTGTGCTGGAGTTAGATATATGTCAGAAAGGTTAACTACTTCAAGATCTTGCTTCTCAGGTGTTTTGATATTCTGTTTTGTACCCCTTCCCCTTCTGCCACGTCTGGTTTTCCTCCCTCTTTTTTGGAATTTTGTTTGATATTAGAATCAAAAGTGACTTGTTTCTGATGTACTGGATCGGAGGATTCATTTTGTGTTGTACTTGAGCCAACTGATATATCAGGGTCTTTTGGGAATCTATTAGCTTTTTGTTTATTATTCCTTCTCTGTACAGATCTTCCACGTGATTGTGAACATTCCCTTGAATTACTTCTATTTATTTTTTCTGGTCTTTCCCATGAGAAAATTTGATTTAGTTCATAATCAGATTTATCCCTGATAGTTTTTATCTCCTTTCTTTTTATAACCTTTTTCTCGTGTTCCAGTAATTTTTTGCTTAAATTCCCCTCGTAGTTATGGAACAAATGATCTTTAGGTTTAAAATTTCCACAGTTGTGTTGTCAATATCTGTTGAAATTATGTGATGTAATTCAGTATCCATATCAACTAAAATGTCTACTAAGATACTGGAGCATGTTGAGAAGGCTGATTCCCAACGTGTCTGATATATTTCATTAAAAAAAAATTTAGGTAGTTTTTCAGAACGTAACCCTTGTGGTGTCCATCCTTTATCTTTATAGTCACTCAAATAACATTTATTGTAATAAGTATTGATTTCTTTAAACTTTCATTTTCAAGCTGTTGAAAAGTCATTTTAAGAGTAGCATTAGTATCAGAACTAGGAACAGTCTGACCTTCATTAGTAGAGCATTGCAATCGACGGCATTGTACTGATGTGGCTGCTGACTCTAAGCAGGAAAATAATGTTTGTTCCATGATATCATGTGTGTCCTCCATTTGAAATGAAAGCAGGATCTCAATTCTTCAAATGTTATCCTGGAGAATAGCACTACTATGTAACACTCACAAAAATGCGGTCAGAATTTCATAAATCCCGCTGCAAAGTCGATATGCTTCTCACAAGAAGATGAGATCAGGTACTGCTTACCTGCACAAACGCAGTCGAGAGAGAATGAAAAAATAACACCGAACTCCTGCTGTGAGTCACTTAAAAGGTGGTAAAACAAACAGAAGGACTGAACACCAGCTAAGCTGCCACACTCCATTTACTCAACATAAATGAGCTGTGGCTGCTTCCCAATAACTCAAGATAGTGTTAATGAATCTCATAAGAACACAAAAGAGAAGCACATGGCTAACAATGGGTGCCAGCTCAAAAAATATAAGAGAAAACACAAAAATAAGCAGCAAACTGGTGGCAGCAAAGAAAAAATTCCAACTCAAACTGCATAAATGCAAAGGAGCCTGTGCCACTTTCCCCGGCACTTCGGGTCTAAATCGTGACCCTTTCTCAAGGGGTTGTTGCCTAGGTGCTACCAGTGCTCTTTTTATTCAGTCATCAATTTAATTGAGAGTGCACACGTTACTTATTTAATTAAAGTGAAAAACATTTATATAAATCCAAAAAGATATGCACATAATAGTACAGGCACACATCTTTAAAGCCATACATTACAATGCTCCATTACTATTATAGAATTCATTTCTACAAGATAATGTCCATTTCTGATAAACAAACAAAAAAAAAGAATATATCATAAAAATGTGGGGATTAAAAAAGTGTAAATAGTGAAAAAACAGATACCTTCTGGAGTTTATTATGGCATACTGATAGCAATTGCATCACTATTGAAAACGAAAAAGAGAGGGATCCCATAGCTATATGGAATTTTAGACCCAACTATGTGCATATAAAAAGAAAATTGAAAGCAAAAACGTCATGAAAATCATAAGTGTAAAAAAAAACTAATTCTATAAATGCAGCTTTATTTATGATGAGTTTACTTCAGGACTTTCTAGTCTCCTTTTATTTATTTTCATTTTCAAGACTGCATATTGCAAAAATAAAGCTAATTAAATGTAATCCAAAGAGAAATTAAATATTATAATGGCTGGAGGGAGACAAAAAATGATAAATAAAGAAGCGTGGGACTGTATAGATCCAATCATTATTCACTGTGGCACAAGGTTCTGTGATTCATGCAAACAACACATACAATTACATATTTTGCATAAAATATCACAAATTATAAAATGGCAAGTAAATATCCTACATTCTAATTGGTGCCAGCCATGTGTTAGAAGTGTCTAATGCATGGCTAACAACAAGGTCAGGTGCCTACAGACCCCACCAGAGTATGGTGATATCCTTAAACCAAATGGAATGCTGACATTTGAAAATCCAACATTTTTTATCAGTAGCCACACGATAGCCCAAAAATGTGCAACCTCCATTTGTATGCAACTGAGGTGCCTACCTTGAATTCTGAAGCCAGTGTTTGAAGAAACGACCCCCACCCACCACCATGCTACAGCTTCCATCTCTCTCTCTCATTCTCATTCCCTCACATACTATATCTTTCAGCATCCTCCCCTGCTACAATAGCATGCCACCTACTTGCTCGTTGGTTATGTCTCCAGCCTGCCTCACACTCAGCTGACTTCCAAACCCTCTCAAATGTACTAAATAAATAGCTTACTTTAGGGTTGTCAAGGTCTGATTTTACCTCTCACACTGCAATCACCAGTTTTTCTCTGCAGCTGCTGTCATAATGGGAAACAAAGTCCACACTGCTAGTGCTCCAGTTCTACCCTACACATTCTCTGAACTCCATGAAATTTGGAAACAAAGTGCTGCAATACTTTTTCTAATGCTGTCTGCTCCTTGAATATTGCTGCAGACTAACAGAAAATCCACTTGCTCTCCAAGCAACATGATATAATAACTATTAGAATGGGGAAAAACTACAACTAGGGAAGCTTACTTAGGAAAAGTCTTATAACAAAGCAGTAAGCTCATGGTGGTGTAGGAACTATTTTATGTAAAAATAACTCAATAATTTTACTTTTTTAAACATTTAGATCTCATAATTTTAATTTTGCCATGCATCTTAAAATCTTTGCCCATTTTATAAGTGCAATAAGACACACTGTGGGTGTGCATTAGACACTTCTAATGCACAGCCAGAGGCTGACAGCACTTAGCCTGTGGCCTTATCCATCACTACATCCCAGGCCATGTGTTATAAGTGTCTAATGCACATGCCTTCTTGTCTAATTGCTTACTTATAATGGTGTGGTAGTGACACTATAGTTAGGGATGAGTAGGCTGATTAATGTTGAACCTCTAACTTTGTACTTTAATAGCACCACCTGTGTTCAATGGATTTGCAAGAGAATTTGTCTTCACAGGCTTGTGGACATGTTGTCTTGATGTGCCAAGTTTCGTTCTGGTCAGATGTGCGGATTCCAAGATCTGGATTGTGAAATAAGTAAAAATAAAATCAGGGTTTTTTGCATTTTTTTTGTTGGTTTGTAATCACCAGCACCCAGATGATTTGGAACTTTTGTCTGAAATTTTCAGGGTGGAAAGGGATTTGCCTAGCATGATGGCTTGCATGAGTTTGATGAAAAATTAGTAATCCCTCCTCAAGTTATAAGGATTTGAAATTTCAGTTCAGAGCTCACTACAATCTTTTGGATAGCTGTTTCATACAAAAAAAAAAAAATGGGCCATAAGAAAAAGGATTCTTTTTTTGTTAAGGGGTAATCCTTTTTCATCTGAGAAAATGTTTTTTTTTTCATATGGCATCCATCTTGATTCCATTTAAAATAAAAACTTTTTTGAAAACCCATAAAAATCATATATGGAAAGACACCAACATGTGTATTGTGCTAATCTGGACTCCATCAGCTAAATTCTGCAATTAGGTTTTGGAAAAATTACCCAGAAATGTTTTTTAACACATTTTAAAAATCTATTTTTGTGATACAATTTTCTTTTTTCACATGGCCGTATGAAACAAGAATAGGGCCATATGAAACATGATTACCTTCATACGAAATATTATTTGGACTTATTTTTTTCACACTCTTTTTTCATATGAAGGAATCCTGTTTCATGAGAATTAAACAATCTCACAAAAAAGGATTCCTTCATATTAAAAAATCATTTTTCTTAGGATTTTTTCATATTTCTTTTTTGTATGATCCAATCCTATTTTGTGAGAACAGCACAATCTCATGAAAAAAAAAGGGTTCCTTCATACAAAAAAAGAATTCGGACTTAGTTTTTTTTTTCTCCCACATTTCAAATTTAACAAGGAAAAATCTATATCAAAAGAAAGGTCTTAATGAGTTCTACAACACTAACTCTACAAAAGTATTCAGGGTCCATATAAAAACATAAACATTTTAAAATTACAATTCCCATAGGATAACAATTCAAATTTAACCAACTGTAACTCTGTCAGTGTTTGGAGAAAAGGGACAATCTATATATGAAAAATGGGTGGGTAATACAAAACTACCACATAATACCCCAAAAAACTTTATGGGGGTAAATAAATGAACATTAAAAAATTACAATTTCCATAGGATAACAATGCAACTTTAACAAGCCATAACTGCATCACTCTGTGGAGTTATGGACAATCTATGTATAAAAACAAAGGTTTCAATGAGTACTACAACATGAATACATAATAACCCCAAAAAGTTTAGGGGCTGTATAAAAAACAATAAAAAAAAAATGAAAATTCCCATAGGAAAAGATTGCAACTTTAATAATGCATAAGTCCACCAATAATTAGAGTTATGGGGCAATTTATGTATAAAAAAGTTGTCAATGAGTACTACAACATTAATACATAATCCCCCTAAACAGTCATGGGGTATGTACTGCACTCCACAATTTCCTCCAGTCTTCAACATGGTGCCAAACAGTCTTCAACATGGTGCCAAATCCACAATGAAAGCCCAATCATCATCAAAAATGCACCAGAGATGTATCTTGTATTTCACTACAACCACAGGAAATTTCAAGGTAAACGTACAAAAAAAGCACTGACTTACTGGTCAAAAAAAAACAACTCATTTTTGCCAATATACAATCAACTGCTGGAATTTAAGAGGGGCATTTAATATTTTTTTTTCCTTTGAAGTGCACGCCACAGAATACAATTACAACCAAGCACATACTGTAAATTGATTTTTTTGGAGGCATAAATCACAGGGCCTGGAGGCACTGCACTTCCACAGATTGATGTGTGCATCTACTGTATGGCGGGATGGAAGTGCAGGACCCAGAGGGCCCTGCAGTTCCCTATCCAGATGGATGTGTTCATGTAGGTCCTGATGGGACCTGTGTAAATAAGGATATGATACTACACTCTGAAAAAGTGAATAAATTATTTGCAAAAAGTGTGTTAATGCACCAGTTAGGGTTCATATTAAAGTGACTAAAGTAGGGAAACTAAGCTTCCACTGGAAGGCAGGCCAGGGTGGCAGTGGTCCACTGGGGTGAGCTGCTCAGTATCTGGGAGTCTGACCATACTGGTTGCACTCACATCAGTAAGAGACCATGCTTGGAGCAGACAGCGTGGCATGGACCGGGCACCAGAATGTGGGGGCTGGTGGCAGAATGGCTTGGGGTGGTGCCAAGTGTTGTTGTCAGCACTGCAGTGGCATTGTGGTTGGGTAGGCCTGCCAGATGGGTGGGCACAGTATGAAGAGCATTGCGCTATGTGGGGGGGCAGTGCAGGCTATGGCTGACACCTCATGGTGCATTTTTTTGCTCTCAGGAGGAAGCATGATTGGGGCTAGGAGATGATCCAGCAGGACCTGATGGAGTGAGGTGACTGTGTGGAAGCCAGGAGGCAGCAATAAGCTGGTGTTTGGGCCAGGAAGCCTAGAGGCAGATTGGGGGGCTGTTTTTGAGGCCCAACCATGTGGTGCAGGTGTCATCTTGGGCATGAATGTTTGGGCCAGGATGCCTAGAGGCAGATCGGTGGCTTGCTGAGGACCAACCATGTTGCATGTGTGCCATCTTGGGAGCATGGCATATTGGACCAGGAGGCCTAAAAACAGAAAGGGGGCCTTTAGATGCCCGACTGTGTGACATGGGTGCCATCTTGGCGGACAGGGAACATTTGGGCCAGGAGGCCTGGAGGGGGATCAGGTCCACTTGATGCTCAACTGCATAGCATGGATTCCAGCTTGGGGGCATGCAATTACCTGAGGGGTGGCGGGTAGCCTGGGCACCCTCTGTGGTTCAAAAGTGATGCAACAGAAAGAAAATATATAAATAAAATGGATATTGTGTGGCAATTTATATCTGAAGGGCAAGTGGGGGCAAGCCACAATAGGAGGTTGGGGGGACAGAACACTGCCCTGAGGAGGGCAAGGAGGCCTGCAGCATGGGGGGGGCTACTCCACTGGTTCAGCAGGAAAGGGAACAACATTGGATCTCAATGCAGCACTGATTCGGGTGAAGGTGGCTACAAGGGGCAGATGCTGCTCTGTCTGGGAAGGAAAGGGATGGTTGCTGAATAAGAAACCACTAGGTATGGTGGAGAGTGCTTTTGAAATCCAGGGTGGGTCAGGGCTCCTTCTGGCAATGCAGAACTTGGGCCAGGAGGCCAGAAAGTGCCTGGGGCTACAGGGGCCAGGCCACGTGGCACATATGCCATTTTTGCCACGAGGGCTGAGTGGAGGCATGGGGGAGGGCTGTTAGGCAAGCTGGCTTATAGGATTTAAAAAAAGGGCAAGAGATAATATATGTAGTGAAGAGATTCATCAGAGCATGCTGGGGGTTTGCCATGCCATATCCATCCATGGTCAATCATGGGTTCGAGTGGTGGCATTTCCAAGGATACATGCCTGGAAAGGAGGATCCAATGCTTGAAAGGGATATGGAGGGACCGCAGCACATGCAGTTGGAGTATCTGGGGCTGAGAGGGGTCTACAGGTGACATGTTGGGGGTCTTCTAGGGTGCATCGGGAGAAGCTGTGATGATATGTTTCCGAGCGGGAGGAGCATGTTAGGTGGGTGGGGGGCAAATGGCAGGTGTACAGGTGATCAGGTGATCTTTTGGTGTGTTTTTTTTATGCAGCCTAGGCACGCAGAAACAAAGATGGCACCCAAGAGAACTCCTGTGTCAAGCACTACCATGCTGGCAGAGGCATCAAAACTGATGACCCAAATGTCAGAGTTGGTGGAGGTGGCAAAGAAAAGGGAAGCGGAGGAGGAGGCCCAGAAGAAATAGAAGGAGTGGAATGAGAGGGCCGGCACTGGGAAGACTAACAAGAAAGCAAAGAGGGTGGGATCTAGCCCACCAGTGGTGCCCGGGTGGGGGGTTGAGTCCATTCTGGTCCAGGAAGGGCCACAGTCGGATTGTAGTAAGGACGATGTGGATATGATTGATGAAATAAGTTTGAAGGAGTATATTGAAGGTCTGTTGGACGTGGGGGTGGACGGGGTCTCTAAGATGGAGAGGGCCTTACAGGCCATCAAAGGAGGGGGCAGGCTAAACAAAGATGTGGTGGGCACCACGGGGGAGATGCAGAAACTGTACAATTGACTGCCAGGTTTCACACTGGGTGACCATGTGCAGTCCTCAATAATGGACAAGATATGGAAAGGGGAGTATGTTGACATGTTTGGGTTGGTGGATGAGAAGACAGCAAAGAAGTATGAGCAGAGGGAGTCAGTGGGCAAGTCAGAGATGGCAGTGGCATTGGCGGTAGTAGGGCACAAGGCAGAGGTGGCCAGGTTCAAAAGGGAAGAGCCTCGATACATGGCAGGCTCATTCCCTGATTTATAGTGCGTTGGTATTGGAAAGCAACCAGACGTGGCAATCCCGCTACTGACTTATATGGCAATCATCCTGGACATATATAAGGTGAAGCTTGGTTTCAGTTGGCTTAAATATGGTGAGGCTTTCTGTAGAAGAATGGCAATGAAAGGTGACCTGAGGTGGGATTGCACCCATGCAGAGTTGTGGGTTAGGACTCTTTCGGGGCCGGTGGCAGGCCAGGTGGAGGAACAAGGGAAGAGAGAGAGGAACCGGCCCAGGGCACCAAGATTTGCTGGACTTTTAACAGGGCATTGTGTACGTGGACTAGCTGCAGGTTTAGGAACATCTGCTTGTGGTGCAGGGGATCACACCCAGCAATGACCTGCAGACAGAGGGTGACAAAGCCAGGCATGTAAGGGGGCAGCTTCAGGAGCAGTCCTTTTGGGGTTGGGGAGCAGGGAGGGGCCAGTGAGGCCCAGACAGAGGGGGATACAATTCCAGCTATGGCTGGAATTAGCATGGGACCAAGTGAGGGGAGGTGGGGCTATACCCTGGCCCACACCCCCATCAATCATTGGGTGGTGGAGGCCTGGACAAAAAGACTATCCTGACAAGAGATGAGCTGAGCTGCTAAGATCGGGTTTTTGGAAAGGCTTTCCACTAGGTTTTGAGGGCACATTGGTTGGGATGCAGGCTAAGAACTTGAGCTTGGTGAAAGAAAAACAGGACATAGTCTGGGGAAAGATTTAGAAAGAGTTTAGGGCAGGGAGGGTGGAGGGACTGCTGAGTGAGCCCCCCTTCGATCAGTTCCAGGTGTCCCCTTGGGGTGGTGCCTAAGAAGCAAGCAGAGGAGTTCCACTCACACACCACCTGTCCTATCAGGATGTGGGGTTGGTGAATGGAGGGATCCTGAAGTTGTTAAGCACGGTCTCTTATGCCTCATTGGACCAGGTGGTGGAGTTGATCCAGGCAGCGGAGGGGGCCTGGCTGGCAAAGATGGACATTGAGTCTACATTCTGGCTGTTACCAGTCCACCTGCTAGACTGGGACCTGCTCGGTTTCCAGGTCGAGGGCAGGCATTATTTCGATAAAGCTATGCCCATGGGTTACTCAGTGGCATGCTCCACATTTGAAGCATTCTGTTCCTGGGTGCAATGGGTGTTTGGGTACTGTTATGGGCACAGGGAGGGTAGTCCACTACCTGGATGATTTCCTGTTGATTGGGGTCAGCCAGGTGGAGACCCAAGGGATGTTGGTGGACTTTAGGGACATGTGCAGCACCATAGGGATCCCCCTGGCAGTGGGAAAGACCGAGGGCCCAGCCTGCAAGCTTGAGTTCCTGGGGATCAAGGTGGACACTGAGCGGGAGTGTTTTCAACTGCCAGGGGACAAGGTATCATGGTTAAAAGGGTTCCTAGCACTAGTGTGCAGGAGGAAGAGGGTGCCACTGGTACAGGTACAACAGCTGCTGGGGCACATTAATTTTGTCTGCAAGGCCATCAGTCTGGGCAGGGCCTTTATGAGAAGGTTGGGGAAGGTCACAGGCAGAGCAAAACAACCCCATCACTGGGTGGATATCAGTAAAGGTGTGAGGGTGGACCTTCAGGTCTGGGAGTTTTTTCTGGAATTATACAATGGGATGATGTTCTGGCAGGAGGAGTGGGCCTGCAATATGGACATGGAGCTGTACACGGGTGTGGCTGGAGGGCTCAGGATGGGGGCCTACTTTCACGGGGAGTGGATTTCAGAGGCATGGCCAGCCCAATGGCAGGTATGGGGTGGACCAAGGATATCACGTTTCTTGAGATCTTCCCAATATGGGTTGCTTTGGAGATTTGGGGTGACTGGATGACAGGGCAGTGCATTTTATTTGGGTGCAATAACAAAGGGATGATAGAGGTGATCAACAGGCAGAGTGGCTATACGGAGTCAGTGGGACAGGTATTAAGGTGCGTGGTGTTATCAGGTCGGAGTTTGAACCTGTCCTTTAAGGCACAGCACATTGAGGGTACACGGAATGAGATGGCTGACTGTCTTCCTCATTTTCAGATGGAACGGTTCCAGGAGTTAGCACCACATGCCGCACCTAACCGGACCACAGTCCTGGACTGGCTGTGGGAGATTGAAGGGAGAAAGCCAGGGCTTTGTACAGAGGGTCATGGTCAACCAACACCCTGAAGGCCTATGAAGGGGCTTGGGGAAGTTTCTAGGCATTTCGATCCTGAATAGGCTGGGGGACAGAGGACCCAGTGCAGGAAGAGCAAGTCATGCGGTATGTAGTAGGTAAATGGGAGGAAGGGGTGGCCCACACTACCATGGTGGTCTAGTTGGTAGGGTCAGCTGGATATGCAGAGATTGGAGTTGGTTGGATGCTGCGGGCAGCTGGGCCATCAGGTGGATGGTCATGGGTTGGCAGAGGGGGCAATGCAGGAGGCAGGATGGGAGAAAACCCAATAATGGGGCCCCCTACTCACGAAGGTGGTAGGGGTGTTGGACCACATCTGCCATTCAATGAATAAAGCCTGTCTGTTCTGTGCCATATTTGCTGTCATGGCAAGGGGGGGCTTTCAGGGTTGGACAAGTGGTGGCACCCAGGAAGGAGGTGCCCACGGCAGGCTTGCAGGAGGAGAATATGAAAGTGGAAGCAGATACAGTGGTCATCTGGCTTCAGAGGTCCAAAATGGACCAGTGGGGTAAGAGCAGCATGGTGGAGATATGCAGACAGGCAGGTGCAGGAGTCTGCGCAGTCCAGGCCATGATGGAATATAGTAGGGTGCGTGGCTGTCTGACAGGGGCCTGGTTCATGCATGGAGACAGGTCATCAGTGATGGGGTTCCAGGTGAGGGAGGTACTAAAAAAGGTGGTGGCATTTGTGGGGGAGAACCCCAGAAATGTCACCCCACATGCCTTCAGGATTGGGGCGGCATCAGAGGCAGCTGCTGTAGGAGCGGGGGAGAGTGAGATCAAGCAGGTGGGGAGATGGACATCAAACTGCTATAAGAGATATATGAGGTACTGACATTGCCTAATGGGTGTTCCTTTTTCTTTTCCAGCAGCAGATTCCAAGAGACAGGTGTGGATCATAGAGCACTCATTCTTCTACTGGTCAGAGAGGTTTGCAGCCGCCATAAGGATAGGGACACAGTTGCTCCCAGGAGCAGAGCACACCAGAGTGCGATGGAGGGGCCTGAGAGGCATGAGGTGGTCACAGCTGCTTCCCCTGCTGGAGAAGCGTGAAGTGTGCTGGGCCAGACCAGACTGTATCATCATGCATTTGGGGGAAATGACTTGGGGACATTGCCTTGGGGGTCCTAGATGAGGGACATAATTGCAGATCTGGAGAAGATGAAGAGCTGGTGGCCTAGGGTGGGGATTGGATGGTCTGAGATCACCCCCGGAGAGTATGGAGGGGAGCGAAAGTGCTGAAAGTGATACAGGTAGCATGGAAATGCCTGAACAGGAAAGTGGTCAGGGCAGTGATTGAGGTGGGGGGGATTCACATTCAGCATAGGGACATTTCATTCAAGCATGAGGCAGTGTACCGGTCAGATGGGGTTCACCTGATAAAGTTTGGCATGGGCCTGTTCCTCCATCCCTGTAGGGAGCTAGTCTGGGAAACCAATAAAAAAGGCCTGAGGGGTTGACCCGAAAGGGGGGAGGAACCATCTTCCATCACAAGCTGGAGATGGGTCAGTGGAATGGGCAGAAAGAGGAAAAAGGGGGCAGGCAGGGGGGAGGAGGAAGGTACCACGGGCTGGGGACAAAGAACCCAGGCATGGGAGTAATGGGGAGATATAGAACTAGGGGGTGGATCGCTATGTTCACACCTAGTGGAGGGGAGTGGTCGGGGTAAGTATGGTACCAGGTTATGGTGATGAAAAGGGGGGGCCAGATCACGGTGTCCAGACCCTGAGAAGCAATGTTGAAAGAGGAGGAGAACTTGAGGAAGAACCATGAGAGGGAAAACAGGACTGTTATGTCCTTGAAGTAATATGGGACTGTCATGTCTGAGTTGTAAATACTGATTGTTAGAAATGAAGATGCATGGGAGACCACGTGATGCAGGGTACTGGGTAGAAGCTCCTCTGCATAGCTCTAGCCTCCCGACTCGGTAAAAGTGCTTTTTGGAGCATTTAACTAGCCTAAAACCCTACAATTTTATGGTTTACTGCCTTCCTAGCATTGAGTGTTCTTGCTGGGGGAATTTGAGAGATAATCGAGGTTTATATGAAACGGGCGCCGCAAAAACATACCACGCCAGTTTCTCCGGAGGAGGGCCAAAGAAATCACGGGCCTCGAGTGGAACTGATAAGCCAGAGGTCACAAATCAGGGCATGGAGCAGGAACCGCTTACGCTAAGCAGATTTCTAGAGCAATTTAAACCCTTTCGGGAAGAAATAAAAGAAATGACATCAGAGATGAAATCTTTAACTAGAAAGCTCGAAGAGATCTCAGTCTTAACTACGGATAACACTGCCAGGATTTCCTCATTGGAGAAACAAGCAGAAAGGTTTGAGCCTGGGATGGTGGCTATGCAGCAGAAACTTGCATGTTTTGAAGCAAAGCTTGAAGACCTTGAAGGTCGTAGTCATAGAAATAATATTGTGATCCTTGGGCTGCCGGAGGGAGAACAGGGCCAGAATATCATAGCATTTCTCCAGAAGTTGGTGGAGAAGATCGCTGGACCCTCGCCCTTTGGGGCTAAATACATAATCGAGAGAGCCCACAGATCCCTGAGGCCAAAGCCCCCCACCCGGAGCTACACTCGCCCCTATAATATGCCGATTTTTAAATTACTTGGAGTGGCAGCACTTGTTGTACAAAGTTAGAGAAATCCAGGAAGTGAGATGGGAGCAAGTCAAACTCAGGCTAGCGTAGGACTTGCCTGACTCTGTCCATTTGAAACACAAAGCATTTCATCCAGTTGCTTCTAAGATCATTGCAGCTGGTCTGAAGTTTCGTATGGTGTACCCGGCCAGGTTACAGGTGCAAGTAGCCGGTACCTGGGTTTCTTATGAGGATCCCGAGGCTGCGATTTCTGGCCTAAAGCTGTCCCTACCTGATCTTTTTAGGGATACTTGAGAGGCCCTTCGTCATTTAAAGGGAAGAGCTCTGGATCAAAGATATCTGGCTGTCATTTGAAGGACTCTTCGGGGATGAATATAAATAATTGCTGGATTCCTACCCAAGCCTGTTTAGTGGTCCTAAGGGACACATTTCTTTAATATTATCCTGACTTTGTATGGTTGTTTACGCCTTAGTTTTATCTGGAACTGTGATTTCTTCTAAAATGACTGTTCAACTTTACCATTTACAGATGTTGGGGAGAGTAATTTTGCAATGTTTTGGTTTAGTACCTCCTCTGCAAGTATGCGAGGGGGATTTGGCCCTGTTAAGGCCCATGGTGTGCACCTCGCAGGGTATCAATACCCATCGTTTGGTGGGTTGCCTGGAGAGGGTCTCTGGACATTCTCTCTACAGCGCCCTATTACACGCTTTTGCTCCCGCATCACCAGAAGGAGCCCGTGCCTCAATGTAATAGGGGCCAGTGACTTCAACAGCCCGGGATGGGGGGTTTCCTCTGGCATAAGGGCGTTACAATGGATGGGGTGTGGTGGGACCCATTTGGTGGGGTCAAGTGTGTCCTGCTGCGGGCGTGTCCCGCTTGGAGACCGGAAACATTGCCTTTGGTCTAGCCCTATTAGCACCTATTGAGGTGCCTTCCTGTCAGCAGGCAAGGTGTGAGGGTTGGTAACTCTTACTATTCCTAGGACCTATGTCCTATTATCACAGTGTTACTCCCACTGGTTATCTGGAGTGGATCAACAGAGGACCTTACATATTGCTACTGTTACTCAGGTCATTTACCTCCTGTTGTTTTCATATAGGAGGGCTCACAGATCTTTTTTCTTTTTTTTTCTTTGGGTTTAGGGGCGAATGTCGGGGGCTGGGGGAGAAGGAAACAGTATGTTGTTGAACGTTATTGGTGACAGTTGAGTAGGGAGGGCGGGAAGAAGGCAAAATTTTGAGTTTATTAATGTTATGTTGTGATTGGGCATTACTTGAGGGGGATGGATGGGGTAGTTTGGTCAGGACTGGGGAGGCTTGGGGGCGGGAGGATGGCACAGCAGTTTTAGTGGAACAGGGGTATGTGGATCACAGTGGTAGTAGCTGCCAAAGGTTAACCTCGGGCTGGTTTTGTTAATAAAGATGGCTAGCAATATTAACCTAGCTACGTGGAATGTGAAGGGGTTAGGAGAAAACCTAAGCTATATCAGGTGCTTAAACACCTGAGCTTGCTGCGTGTGCAGATTACGTTCTTACCAGAATCTCACCTGCTAGATACTGAGGCATTAGAACTCAGGAGACAACAGTGGGGCAGGTCTTTAATGCCTCAGGCTCTACCAGCAGCTGCGGGGTCATGATGCTGGTTAATAGAGACGTTCCATTTATCCCCACTCAGGTCTTTAGGGATTCAGAGGGAAGTGCATTTCTAGTTCAGGATACTCTTTGGGCCATGCCAATATTGCTTGGCAGCATCTACAGACCAAAACGTGGATGATCCCACCTTTTTTGCGAAGTTGACTACCACAATTCTCCCCTTACTCCCTATTCCCATTATTATGGGAGGAGACTTTAATCTGGTTTTGGACCCTAATATAGACTGGTCCAGAAACATGTCGAGAGGACTGTCCCCAGGACAAAGGGCCTTCAGGGAATTGTTGGATCAATGCGGACTGTGTGACATATGGCGAGTCTTGCATCCCAAATCCAGGGAATTTACTTTTAGTTTGCCGGTACACGGCTCGCAGTCTCGCATTGATTACCTTCTGGTCTCTCATGAGCTCTTGCCCGGTGTGTTATCCACCTCGATTCAGCCAGGTCCTGTATCTGATCATTCTCTGGTGTTATGTAATCTGGCTTTCTCTAATATTCCCAAGAAAGAGACCCGATGGAGATTAAATGAGCAGCTACTGAAGGAGAAGAAATACTGTTGACTAGTGAAGGATCAGATTGATTTCTTTTTCTCTACCAACCCAATAGAAAGTGCTACACCGGACATTTTATGGGGAGCTTTTAAGGCTTACATTAGGGGTATTCTCATTAGTTTAGCTACAAAGAGGAAAAGGGCTCAGGAAGCAGAGCTATTATCATTATTGTCTCAAATATGGGAATTAGAATCTAGGCAACCAAATAACACTTCCAAGGAGGAGAGGCAGAAATTATTAGCAGTTAAGGACAGATATTTAGAATTATTAAGAGAGAAAGTGGAGTTGGCTATCATTCGTACCAAAGCAAGTTTCACGGATCAAGGAGAAAAAGTGGGGAACCTGTTGGCCTTACGTTTAAAACAGCAAGAGTCTGCAAGATTTATACCTCCTATTAGGGCACAAGCAGATGGATCCCTGAGGGTATCCCCCTTAGAGATAGTGCAGGAATTTGCTACATACTATGAGCAGCTATATAGGGATATGGATAGCCCTCCTTCCACAGAAGAGTTGGAAGTGTACCTTAGGGATTCTCTCCTGCCTTCCTTGGCAAATTCCTCCCCAAAATTCTTATCCTCTCCCTTATCGCAGGAGGAAATTTCGGCCGTTATAAAGGCCCTGCCCTCGGATAAAGCTCCGGGACTGGATGGGTTTTCCGCTTTATTTTATAAAGTTTTCAGGAAACAATTATTGCCTGTACCCCACCGGCTCTACCTTCATATTTTCTCCGGGGCTGCAGTAGACACTCACTTGTTTGAAGCCCTAACAGTTCTATTACCCAAACCTGACAAAGACCCCGAATTGGTTCAGAGTTACAGGCCAATATCCCTATTGAATCAGGATGTCAAAATTCTTTTGAAGATATTGGCGGATAGGCTAACTCTGGTTCTCCCAAACCTGATTGGCATGTCTCAAGTTGGGTTTATGAGGGGACATTCATCCTCAGACCATTTACGTACCCTCTCTCATGTCTTCTCGGAGTCCAGGGATGCCACCTTTCCCACAGGGTTGGTCTCCCTGGACACCGAGAAGGCATTTGACAGCGTGAACTGGAATTTCTTATTCCAAGTTCTCAGAGCATTTGGGTTTCCTGACATGTTCATAGGCTGGATCAGGGTGCTATATTGGTCTCTCTCTGAGAGGATTTCAGTTAATGGGGCTTTTTCAAAATGTTTCTTGCTACATTCAGGTACAAGACAGGGATGTCCCCTTTCCCCCTTATTATTTAATCTTTATTTAGAACTCCTTATTCAAAATATTCTTAACAACATGGGAATACAAGGTATTCTGATCCGGAACAATGTGGTGAAGATAACAGCATATGCTGATGATCTCCTCCTCCATTTGGCCCACCCGGTAACATCTATCCCGAATATGCTAAGTGAGATTGGCAAATTTAGTCATTTTTTGAATTACAAGTTGAATGCAAACAAGACATCCTTTTTTCCCCTCAATCACAATGTTTTTAAGACAAACATTATCCCCCTGGGATTGTGTTGGTCTCCCCGAGTTATCAAATACCTGGGTATCAAGTTAACATGTAATACTTCCTTATGGTTTAAAGAAAATTTAGAACCTCTTTCTCAGATGATTGTGCAGGATCTAGAGAGATGGGATAAGCTTCCGATTTCACTATGCTGCAGCATTAACATAATTAAGATGAACGTATTTCCCCGCATTTTTACCCCCTGTCACATCTCAACTCATTTGTCCCCATATCCTGGTTTCAGAAAATGCATAAACTTTTCACTAATTTTATCTGGTCTAATAAACATTCCAGGTTGGCCTATCACAAACTAGCTGCTTCTAAAAATGAAAAGGGGTTGGGGATTCCTCATTTGGCAATTTATTACTGGGCTAGTCATCTTGCTAAGTACCCGAAATGGGTAAGGCCAGGTCCGGAAAATCTGAGACCAGCCTGGCTCAACATTGAATTAGACTATATCCAAGCTATGAACATGGACCCCTCGACCATGCTCTTTGTTAAAGTCTCCCTTTTATAGAATGCTAGTAAATGCCCCACTCTCTTGACCTCATTAAAGGTTCACTCTCAGCTGTGTTTGTTTCTAAGATATAACCTGAGTACAGACCTGTCTCAGTCCATCTGGAATTCTCCGGCTTTTACCATAAATAAGCATGCAATTTCTCGTACATGGCTACCTCAGTTAGGTGAGGGGATAGCCTCCTCATTCTTGGAAGACTCGGGGGCTTGGCTCCCGGTAACCGAGATTCTCAGAAGGTACAATATTCCAGACTCTCAGTCATTCAGGGTTTGTCAATTGAAACATTTGTTAATCACGGTTTTTGGTAAAGTCCCTCCCCACCCAACAGATTTTGCTTTGGTACCTGAACTTTCTTCTCTTCTCAAATCCCCAGGGGTTATCTCTAAGATATATTAGGTATTGTATCAATGGTGGTTTAGGAGTGGCAATGGTCCCACTTGTTTTTGGAACCCATTTTTCTCTCAGTCCACTTTCAGTTGGTTGGCTCTCTGGATGTTCTGTCATAAATATGTGTCCCAAGATAGATTACGCCTCATGCAATTTCATATTTTGCATAATATGTACTACACGCCAGTCAAACTGGCAAAATTGGGCCTTCTTGATACTGATAGGTGCACTATATGCTCCCAGGAAGCTGGGACACTTTTTCATATATTCTGGTCGTGCCCCAAGATAGCTTCATTATGGGATTTAATTAAAACCCACTTGAATTCCTTATTGGGATTACAGGACTGCTTTACACCGGATATTTGCCTTTTGGGAGATTTGTCTTCGATTAAGGTTAAAATTCAGAGATTTCATATATCTATGATAGCACTCTCGGTTAAAAACATTATTCTCAGGCATTGGAAAGATGGGATTTGTCCAACATATCAGGAATGGGTACATGAAATCCTTGTTAATCTCCACACAGAGAAGGCTATAGCAAGCCTTCAAAATAGGCTACGAAAGTATAAGTATATATGGGATCCCCTTCACACTTTAATTATCACCGCTAGGATTTAAAGTGTAACTGGTGTACCTGTTATCTTATCAAGTATTCAATTATCACGGATAGCTAGCTACTACAACACTTGAAGGAACTGCTGTGCCAGGGGGAGTGGGGGTGGGGGCAGTGTTGGATTGTACTACTTGCTGGCTGTTCATACTTGTATCACTACCTCCTGTATTGTGAAAATTTTGTGAATAAAGTGTGAATTGAAAAAAGAAATGAAGATGGATGTAATTGATGAATATAAGTTGTGCCTTTAACTAAATATTGCCAGTGAGCATCCAAAAATTGACAAAGCAGTGGCCTGAGATATTTCTAGGTTGGGATCCAGGGACAATTAAGCTTTCCACGAAAGGCAGGCCAGGTTGTCCTGGGACCCAGCCAGGAATGAATACAGAAGGGGGGAAGGGGAGTGGACTGGAGGAAAAGGGGGGGTGCTATGACCTCACAGAAGTGCCATACAACCATGCTCAGAGCTTGCTGGCCATTGGCCAAGGGGAGGGGCCAGATGGGGTCCAGATATGGGGTTCTTAGGGGCTATTTAAGGGCATGCAATCCTCAGTAAGCCCTCTTTTGTGCTGTAAAATTCCCCACCCACCCTTCCTGCAAGAAAGAGGAGGGGAACATGAGATAGGCACTGGTGTGGTAGAGGCACAAGGTGGAAGTGACCTCTAATGTGGGGCCGCAGATAGGCGGCCAGGGTCCGGTGGGGCTAGGTTGGGTCCCACCGAAAGTATCAGGAAAATGGGGAGAGCAGTTGAAGGGAGGAGAAGGGGGAGCAAGAGGAAAGGGGGGCAGGTAGAGGGGTAGGTACCATGGGCTGGGGACAAAAGAACCCAGGCATGGGAGAACAGGGAGGGTGGAGGGATATAGAACTAGGGGGTGGATCGCCGTGACCACACCTAGTGGGGGGGAGTGGTCTGGGTAAGTGTGGTACCCGGTTATGGTGATGAAAGGGGGGGCTGGATCATGGTGTCTGGACTCCAAGAAACAATGGCATAAGAGGAGGAGAACATGAGGAAGAACCATAAAAGAGAAGACAGGACTGTTATGTCCTAGAAGTGATATGGACTGTTATGTCTAAGTTGTAAATACTGATTGTTAGAAATGAAGTGTGATGTAATTAATGAATATAAATTGTGCCTTTAAATAAATATTGCCAGTGAGCATCCAAAATTGACAAAGCATTTGCCTGAGTTATTTCTGGGTGGGGATCCAGGGACAATGCAGCATTAGGCTTTCCAACCCTAAATCCCCACCCTACCTCCCAAGCTGGAAAAAAAAAACATGGTTTTTACTTCTCTGACTCTTGGCAAATCAGGGGTGGGGTCTTCCTTGGGGTTGTCAACCCTAATGCTCAACACATTCCATGGCCAAATAAGGTGACATGTGATATATTTTCTTCAGGCAGGGCCTGCAGTACATGTTGTTGTTGGCAATATGTGAGGATACACTGTTCTGTACATTTAAAGAGTATATTAGAAAGGGTGAGTGTTTTATTGAAAATCCAAAGGAAAACCATGCCCTTGATTTGCCAACAGTCAGGATAGCAAACACCATAATGTTTTTTTTTTCCTTTTCCTGCTTGGGGAGTGGGGAGTTAGAGTTGGAAACCTTAATGCCACAATTCTCTACTTTTGTCACTTTAATTTAAACTCCAGCTGGTGCATTAACACAGGTATTTTTCACAAAGAATTAAATATAACTTACATTTTGCATGTAACATGCAAAATTATCTGTTGGCATATGCAAGCTACAAGTTACATGACCATTTTAATAAAATAATTATATGCAAGGAATCCATAAGCACTGTGGCATTTTCCATGCCTGAAAAATGAATGCAAGAAAAGTTCCTTACCAATATCATGAGATGCAAGAACCGTTGTTTGTGTGTTACTGCACTACAGTATTGGTTTTGGATTATGATGTGGGACTAGAACTTACACACTTCTGTTTTTAGAAGTGGGTGTGCAACCTACTGAGCCACTGAAACTGTGCTGTTCAAATGTCTTGCAAAATGTATATAAACAGATACACAAACAATAATTTTGATAAATTCTTACATATTTCTTGCACTTCTAAAAGTATATCTTCATTCTGCTCTCAGTATTTTCATTTGAATGTACAAGACTCCTCTTACAACTTTTCATAGGTCTTACTTGTGACATTGCAGTCATTGTCATAACTAACTGTAACATAGCTATAGAGAAGTAAGAATTCATATGGGGAATACTGTAGGAAACAAGGGTAAATAAGCTGTTAAGGATTAAGACCCAATTTTCATGAAACTGTCAACAGAAATGACGGGAAGAAGAAACCTAAGAAATACTGTATATGTGTAATATTAACTGATTAGTAGCTAAAATAGTACCTTTTTGAAAATGTTGTTACTGAGATACATGCAGCTTTTTACAGTTTAGAATGTACCTAAAGATTTGTACCAGTACTATGAAGAGATGCAATCCTACCTGTTCTGTATTTGTACATAATAAGCAATCTTCCTTGTACAATTCTTACAAGGTGTCATTCTTCCCAAAACACTATATTTTATTCTTGCACATTTCTTGACTAGTGCAACACAGGGTTTTTTCTTGCACTAGTCTTACAAACATATGCATGTTTGTAAGAGTAGAGCAATAAATAAATCATTAGCTTATGTTGTTCAAGAAACATTGAATTATTTTGTACCACACTACATTTTAAATTTGTACATTTCTTGACTAGTGTTAAAATTTATGTTGTGATCTTGCATATACCTTTTGTGTACTTGAAATGCACTTGCATTTATTTATGCAAGAAAATGCTTGCACTGTCATGCAAAGAACTTGCATTAATTCTGACACTAAGTACATTTTGTTATAATATCCTCACAAATCATGCAATATCAGTCACAAACCTTACATTTATTCAGTAAGCGTGGTGACCGCAGAGATAGTGGTGAAGATAGCACACGTCATTTGTCTGAGTCTCAGCAGAAGCAGTAAGATTCTACAGTCATGAAGGAAGTGACACAGATGCTTCATGCGCAGCTTGCACAAAGGTTTGAAATAGAAGTGTTGCAAATTTAAACTTCACCAACAAAGTTGCTGCAAATTGGCCAACATTCATTTTTGGAAAACTTGACAAACTTTTTTCATATCTTAGGAACTTTGACTTCACCAAAATTGAGATGTCTGGTCACAAAGTGGCCATTTTTGTGATGAAATGTCTACTTTGTGAGCAAATTTTAGTAATTTCTCCAAAACAATTGCAACTTCACCGAGTAAAACTTTGCAAATTAAAACAAAATCCTACTTCATAAATTCAGTGGAAGTCATGAATTAATTCACAAAGTGAATTTCAGCCATTTTGTCCATTCCTAGTTTGAAACCATTAAATGTGAAACATGAAAAAACATGTTTTGCTCTAGAATACTATTGGATCTCAAGAATAAATAATAATAGTCATATTTTATTGTATCATGTATCCTTTCTAGACTCAGTGTGCTAAAACAAAGTACAAACATTCACAGACAGAGCTATATGGCTTGTGGAATCCCAATAAAGCAATTCATACAGAATGACAATTACTTTTCTAAATATTTTTCTAGAATTCTTTTCGAATTTCACACAATTTTGATAATCATTTTTATGTAAACATAATTCTGTGTAGATTATGTAAATCAAGAAATAATGGACTGCAGAAAAGGAACTTTGGTATCTCTAAACTGCAGATTACTAATCCATATAAAAAAATTCACTTTCACAATTTTGGATTTCTGCTACCAATGTAGTTTTGAGAATTTGGTAGATTTGGTTGTTATTTTCAAAATTCCATTCTGTCGCAATTGTAAAATTCCTTGCAACACTAATAGGCAGAAGCAAGACATTTTTTGGTGTTGAGGTTATAGCAGCTTAAGAAATATAAACATACCAGAATTAGGGACACTTAGTTGACTTCTCCAGCAGCCTGACAAAACAGGTAAAGAGTACTGGAGAGATGGCTATCACTAGGAATTACATTCCAAAGGTGGAGACTGAGACCCTCCATTTGTCAACTGATTTAACTCTGGATGGAGGAATAATGTCTAGAGATGCAGCAAAGTTTCATTTTGCCTGTGAAATTGATGTGAAGTTTGTAATTTGCATCTGTGTATCATTTCTTGAAACTGTCTTACTGAACCAGAAATTCGCCATGTCGATTTCAGTTCAGATTTTTCCATATATCTATCCCACTAACTTTGTGTTGTGTATTATCGGTGAAATTAGCAAAATCAAGGTCTTATCACATGTCTGCCTTCCATCAGGTCACATAATGGACAGGAAGTAACTGAGTGACATAGAACATGAGTGACATGCTTTCAGTTTTACAGCAGCAGGGATAGCATTGTGTGTCTTTGTCTCTGTGAGGGTTTAAGGGATTATAAAACACACACCTTTATCCTTACATATTTTCTAAACTTACTTGCTTTACCCTTAATTCTATGCTTTTTATAAACCAGTAAGCTATATTTTGTCAACCTAATTTCTTTGTAAGTTTTTTTTATTCCCACTTGTTCAGTTTGTAACTATAGTTACACTTTTTTTCTTCATACTTTTACTTTTCATTCTTATCCCTTTTGTTTGATTTTCTAGTTAAAACTAAGTTGTAATGGATAGTAACAGAGGTTGCAGAGGTGAAACTAGTGGGCAACGAGATTCAAGGATGCTGGGTGGGAGAGCTTTATGGCTTGACCATCATCCTTTTTTTTTCTGGTCACACACCTGATGTGGCAGCAGCAGTACATGCTCCAGCAGCTGCAGCAGTAAAAGCAGTAGATCCAACAGCAGCAGTAGATGCCCCAGCAGTAGATTCTCCATCTGGTAGTGGTGCCAAGGCAGTTACTGAACAGTGCTAGCAGCAGGGGCAGCTAGAACAGCAGCAGCAGCCTGTTGTACATACCCCACCTCCTATTTGTACTGCCACCACATCTAGTACCCAGGCCTCACCCGTAGATTAGCCCACAGCATCTGGGCCCCAACCTTCAGAGTCCACCAAGGAGCTCTCTTGTGTTGGAATTTTTCAGCGTACCCAGGAAGGATCCAAGTGTGGTGCAATGTAAACTGTGTGGGATGAATGTCTGGCATGGAAAAATGGGAAGCCACTTGGGCATGGGTGAGCAAAGAAGCAACCTTATTTTGCACCACCATGCAGAGTGGAAGGTCTGGCTGCAGGAGGGGAACAAGAATGCCTGTTCCTGCAGAAAGGACAGAAGCAGAACATGACAGTGCCAACCGGCAAAAGCATGCCAGGAAGAGGAGGAGGACTGAGAGTAGACCTACAAGTGTGAGGGTGGACAAATCTGCTGTACCTTCTGCTCCATCCACCTCATCTCCCTTACCACCATCCACAGCAGGATGAGCTGACACTCAGGTTGACCTCACCATTCTTTGGGCTGAAGTAGAGGATCTTCACAAGGAGGTGACTGAAGGATGGAGAGACACCCAAAGGGTTCTTGAAAATCAAGAGACAATAATTTGTCTCCTGAGAGAGATACATGACCATCTGTAGTTTGTAAATATATATGTTATATGATGCTCTTATTATTGTTATTGGTGTAATTTCCCCAGCTAGCCACACAATTCAAGTGGTTGCCCAAGTACAAAAATACTTTCCTTCTGGTAGGGGCCTCCTGCTGCTGTGCTGTGCAACTGTCCAGAGGAGTCGAGAAGACACACATGAGAAACTGTCTGAATAACTGACCATTATTCTGAATTTTGTGCACAAGATTTTCCCTGCTAGCGACCAAAGTCAAGTGGTTGCCCAAGTACAAAAATTATTTCCTGCTGCTGCGTCCCTCTTGCAGCTGTGCTGTACAAATGTCCAGAAAAGTCAAGAAGACCCACATGAGAAACTGTCTGAATAACTGAACATCATTTTGGATTTTGTGTGCAAGATTTAACCTGATAGCCACACAAGTCAAGTGTATGCCCAAGTACAGAAATTATTTCCTGCTGCTGCTTACTTCCTGCTGCTGTGCTGTGCATTTGTCCAGAGAAGACAAGAAAACCCACATCAGAAACTGTCTCAATAACTGAAACATAATTCAGAATTTTGCCTGCAAGAGGGTGCCACAAAACGTTCCACAGTGGAAAACTGATGACTAAATGTTAAGTTGTGCTGTTTCTGCAGCTGCTGTTGTGCACTGCTGTGCAAGTTTGAAGTCAGCATATTGTCAAACCTCAGGAAGGTAAGAAATGATTTATTTGCAAAGGGTAGGTGGTTGTTATTAATACCCATATCTTCCTACTATTTTCCTTTTTCAGATATGGTTCATGAATGATAATGACATAATATTCGTGACTCCGTTCTGCATCTTTATACCCTGGAAGTTGGAATTAACCACATCTCACATGGTAAGGTAAGTAGGGTTATTTATTTGTTTATGGTTTGGGGGGGGGTTCTCTTGGTTGTTGTTGTAATAACCACATCTTTTTACTGTTTTCCATGCCCAGGTATGGTTGATGATGATAATGATATGTGCCAGTCTGCATCTTGTAGCTGTGTGAATTTAGCAGCAACAACAACATAAAAGTAAGTTTTTTTTTTTTGGGGGGGGGTTGTATTGGTGGTTTAAGTATGAAAAGTTTGGCATATGTCATACTCATAGTGCAGTACAAGCCACCTAATCGGGACGCGGATAATCGGGATGTCCGCTTTATTGGGACGGCCCACCAGGCACCGATTAAGTGGCCATGTTATCCTATGGGGGACACTTCTGTTTAAAGGGGACGCCAACTCCGCCTAATGGGGATGATTACTGCAAGACCTGCCCTCACATGGATGCAGTAATCCTCTTTTAGCACCTATTGTAACACCTGATTAGGTATGAATCACAACCATTAGTTGAAAGGAGGGACATTACTGGAGCTCTTAGCTGCTGTTCTAAGCTCCCTGCCCCCATTCAGTCATGCTGTGCAGCAGAAAAAGACAGATGATAGGAGAGATGAACAGGATTTTTTTTTACAAAAAACTTTTAGCATGTGTTTGCCTCTTTATTCACATGCAGCCACAGGTCTACCTGATGTCTGAACACTGAACACTAACAAAAGAGAGAGGCATGAATTATAGGCAGGGATCACAGGAGCATTCCTCCCGTACTTTTCCACACCAACACCAGCATTCTTTCCAGTCTCTGACTTTAGCATAGCATACTGAACCATACTGTAATTTATTGTGCCATACTTCTCCACACCAACACCAGCATTCCTCCCGATCTCTGAATTTAGCATACCTCCTAATGCTACCTGATCTCTGAACACTGAACACAAAGCATGCTGCCTGATCTCTGAAATTCGCTGTGTGAGGTAACTTCTTTTTACAGCATGATATTATTTTTTCATTTGAAAAAGCCCTCAAAAGGGCTAGGGCAGAAGTTATCCAAAGTACTTATTTCTGTACTAACAGCACCGGGTAGCAGTTCCAAGAAGGAATAAAAAAACAGTAATTTCACCGTATACTTCTCCACACCAACAACAGCATGCAGATAGACCAACAGGAGGCACAGTAAGCTGTGTAACATTGTGAGGGAATATTAAAAATTGTATGTGGGCTGTTTAAGCATGCACTTCTGATATATAGGACAGCTGCTTAAATGGGATGAAAGAGCCGCCACCAGGCCATCCCAATTTTGCGGCTTCTACTGTACATGTTTCCTGTTTCTGTTGTTTTTTCGGGTACTTTCCAGCATCTGTCTGTGTCATGTTGTCTGGCTGGAAGAAGATGATGGCATGTCAAATGCAGATAGGAACAATCCTGATGAAACAAAAGCACAGATGCGTTGACCAGTGAATGCAAGAAAATATTATTGTAGTACATTCAAAGAAATGAGGAAAAAAGGAATACTTACCATTAAATGAGTAATAGTGATGCTGGCTGTGCTATTGTATGCCCTCCTTGTGTGCTGCTGTATGACTAGCTTAAGCTTTGCAAC
The DNA here is from genome assembly GCA_016271365.2 of Neoceratodus forsteri. Classification (NCBI taxonomy): domain Eukaryota; kingdom Metazoa; phylum Chordata; order Ceratodontiformes; family Ceratodontidae; genus Neoceratodus; species Neoceratodus forsteri. Next base: position 555,348,635 of record CM028135.1, on the reverse strand, counting down.
TCTGTTGGGTGACACAAGGAAAGAAGGAAAAACATGTGAATGTGTTTCTGAGCAACTTGAAGGCCTTTAGTCCTTGAGAGGTACACTACCATCTACTACAAACCAGAGCAGTCACTGGTGTAATATCTGCTGGTCACAATACCAGCATTTATAATACAGACTATAGTAAACAGTGAAAGTGTCTTACCCTCACAGCTAACAAGGACAGGCCTGTTGGAAATGATGTCTCGCTGGCCAGCTGTGATGGTGTCATTCTGGCTGGAACTGCAGCACTTCATGATGGTGCATGAGAATGTCACTCTATTCGTCGCAGCAGCAGCAACACAACCTTTTTTATTGTGATACTGGAACTTGCATTTTTTTTGTTGCATCAGAGTGGATGCAGTGTTCAAGCCATCATGTTTGCGCTTGAGAAGGAAGGACCCACACAGGTAGGCCAGAGTATAGGAGGAAAAGAGGAGGATGAAATAGTGCTATGTCCCTCTGAATGGAGCAGGTACATTATGCAGACATCGCATTCAGGTGGTGGTGGACAGTACTCAATCAGGAGCAATAGTAGCAGCACAACAGACATGGAAGGATGGAGACTGATGGTGAGGAGCCATTGTATGAAACATAGAAACATAGACTTTGATGGCAGATAAGGACAGCATGGCCCACCTAGTCTGCCCATTTCCCTACCTACTGGATAAGCTGCAGATCCTAGTTAACCAACAGCCTACTTCCTCCTACCCCCCAGTAGAATTGCCTTATGTCTGTCCCATGCATTCTTGAATTCCCCCACTGTTTTTGACTCTATGACCTCCTCAGGAAAGCCGTTCCATGCATCTACAACCCTCTCTGTGAAGAAATGCTTCCTCACATTACCTCTGAGCCATCCCCCCATCTTCAAATGGTGCTCCCTTGTTCTTGCACATCTCCTTTTCTGCCATGTTGCATCCCTGTAGAAGGGCCAATGATATTTGTCACTGTTTATGAACCACACAGCCCACAGGAGGAGGAAGAGGAACAAGTGCTGTATCTTGACGGGTAGAGCTGCAAGAAATCTCAATGGTGGTGGAGATACATTAGACACTGAATTTGGCGGTAGCAAATGCAGCAGAACATTTTGCATGGGAAGTGGATTGACATTAATGAAAGTAAAAAATTACTTATCAAGTCATGAATGAAAATAACAGAATTATTATTCAGTTATACATTTATTTATTTATTTAGTTTTTGTTACCCGGGTAGGTGCATTAGCCATAAAATAACTATTTTTAAGCACAACCCGTGGGAATACAACAATAAAGAGAATTGTTGAACAACAGCAAAATTGGTACAATAATACAAATAGAGGAACAGTACAGCAGTGCTACAAAAATAGAATGGGTAGAAACAACAAAAAATAATGGCAAGCACTATACAGATAATGGCAGTAAGATATATAATAAGTGCAGGAAACCACAGACCCGACCTGTGGAGTGAAAGAGTTAATAAGATAGTAAGGTTATATAGAGAGAAATGTGAGGAATGTTCAAACATAACAAGAAAGACTGACAGAAGGAAGGTCAGGGATGGTAATTGATAAAACAACAGTGGATGGTCAGCAACAAGGTTCGAGAAGGAAGAGAGCTAGTAGTCAATAAGTTATTTACAAAGAGAAGGGAAAAATATGGGGAGGGGAAGAGAAGACAGTCTTGGAGCTGGATTAGAGCAGGGGTGACATTACTGGTAAGTCTCAGGAACTTCAGGTTGAGTCAAAGCATGTACAAGCATCAGCTAAGGAAAAATAATGACGATATTCACTTTTAAATCCAAAGTGAGACTAAGACAGCTGGAGGTTGAGTGGAAGAGCATTCCATAGCCAGGGAGCAGAGAACTGGAAGACCCCTGTGCCTTTAGTCATCCGACATCTCGGAACATAGAGCAAGGATTTGTCAGCTGATCGCAGGCCATGGGAGGATGGTTGAGGGACCAACAATGCCGCCAGCTGGGATGTTTTTTTTTCCCAGATGATTGATTCCATTATTGATCCAAGGTAGTATTGTCTGCTGGCAGAGGGTGAGAGCCAATTCAGATCCTTATAAAGAAGGCAGTGATGTTTGAGTCGAGGCGACAAAGAGGCAAATAGGCATATATTGTTATAAGTTACGTCCCATTTTAGTAGGGAGGTTTTATGGGCAGAGGTAAGAATAGAGGCACCATAAGTAAAGATTGGGAGCAGAATACTTTGTGCAATTGCTAATTTGGCCTAGGGTGTAATCATGTAGCTCGTTTTGTAAGCTACTCCCAGTTTCAAGTTTATAGCTTTGCATGAGGACTGAATGTGAAGATGAAGATCCAGGGACTGGTCCAGCAGAATCCCAAGGTACTTAAAGGAAGTAAAATGTTCAAGTGGAAATCCTCCTGGGTGAAGAACCTCCAGCAAACTAGAACAGGCATTAATTTTCGGTGCGGAACCTAGGAGCATGGCTTTCATTTTCCTTTCATTTAGTACAAGCCTATGGTCTAGTAGCCCATCTAAGACCTTATTGAAGTCTGAAGTAAGTGATGTGTTTATGCAGGCAATACTAGAAGAACTAGTATAGATGATCAGGTCATCAGCATGGAGAATAGCTGAGCAGGATTCCAGGACCTCAGCTGCATTGTTGATAAAATTGAGACCAGAAGGGGCCCAAGGATAAAGTCCTGGGGGACCCCAAGGTTGACAGTAGATGTGTTGGACAGGGAGGAGTTAAATTTGACAGCTTGCGACCTGTTTGACAGGTAGCTACAGAACCAGTCCACAACAGGGGTAGAGAAATGGAATTTCTGGAGAGTGGAGAGAAGCATGGGATGGTCTACAAGGTCGAAAGCCTTAGTGAGGTCAATGAAGATGGCACCTGTGAGTTTTCCAGAATTCATGTTGGACAGAATATCAGTAGTTATTTGAGGAAGAGCCGTGGTGGTGCTATGGCATTTTCTGAAACCATGCTGGGTGTCTGAGAGGAGATTGTAGCGTGTAAGGTAGTCAATGGTCTGTGATGCAACTATTTTCTCTAGGATCTTGCATTAAGGACAGAGAGAATTGCTATAGGTCTGTAATTGACCATGTCCTTTGGGTCATCTTTTTAAAGACAGGCGTACTTTTGCAGATTTCCATAGGTCCGCACAATGCTATGGATAAGGGATAAAGTGTAGATTCTGCAATCGGAGAGGCAATGAGTGAGCAGCCAGCTTAAGAAGACAAGGTTCCAATGAGTCAAGAACCAGAGCTGGTATTGGCAGATATGGATCTCAGTAATTTCAGAACTTCCGTCTTGATATAGCCTTGAAATAGAACGGTGGCACTGGAGGAGTATATCAGCATAGGGCAGTATGGTTGTCTGATGGTAGTGTGGTAGGTAGATTGGTGTGTGATCCACTAGGTTGAAAAGCCAAGGTATAGTGTGACAGATCAGAGAAAAGATTGTTAAAACTGTTTGAGATGGTTCTAGGGTCATTACAATGTGCCCCATTTATGATCATTTCATCAGGAGTGACCGACTGCGAGGTACCCAGAAATGTTTTGACGTGAGCCTAGAATTTCCTCTGGTCACAGGCTGAGCTTTGTAGAAGATCCTTGCAGTATTTGCTTTTAGCAGCTCTAACTTGTCTCTTACATCTGTTCCTTAGTTCACAATAGACAATAAGATCTGACTGTAGACCCGTTTGTTTGTAGAGAATCCAGAGCTTCTCCCTGTGACGTAGATTAGCAAGGAGGTCTTTATGCAGCCACCTCATCTGTTTTCCTCTGACCCTCCTAGTAGTCTTGGGGCATGTTTATATTGAATGGTAAGAAATTAATTTATGAATATCTGTACAGCAACTTCCACATCCTTTGTTTGATAGATACCTGCCCCGTCGATATTGAAGACATCATAGAGAAATGCATCCTGGTCAATATGAGCTAGATTTGTAAACGTGATTAGTCTTGATGGAGGAGATGGAGGTGCAACCATAGATAGGATACAAAAAGTGGGTGAGTGGTCTGTCAGTGCATCTGCAAGGATTCCTGCTTTTGACACGTATTCCATATGGTTAACTATCACCCAGTCTAGGAGTGTACCCGTTTGATGGGATGACGTGGCTCTAGTTGCTTCAGAGATCAACTGGTGAAAATTATAACTAAGCATGAGTGATTGCAAGGATATTTGAGCTGGCCCTAACCAATTGAGGTTAAGGTCACCTAGGATGACATGTAATGATTATATGGCAGAGGGGCACTGAGGGAAAAAAACATGCCTTTTTAAATCAACATCCACAAGGAAGCAGCCCTCACAGTCCTCCAAACTGGAGCTGCAACCAGATGGAAACATCATCTCCAATACTGCTCCTCCCACCTTACTTTTGCTCCTACTACTGAGTGTGTCAATAGTATCTTCCTCTTCCTCTTTACTGCTGTCCTGTGGCTTAAACACAGACATTATTGATTTTGTTGGACTGTGACCATGATTCATTTTAATAAATGTCAGCAAGCTAACATTTTTGGGGGACAGATTGGTGCACTTGTCCCTCACTGACACCAGCTGAAATAAAACTTGTTCTACACTTACACTCAATGTCGTACAGCTGAGATACTTCATGGCCACTGATGTCAGTGCTGGCCAATCAGACACCTTGGTGCTCCAGTATATCAGGGGCTCATCTCCAATGCTTAGGTGTCTTGTGTCCACCACATAAGCATCAATCATGTGTTGAGCTGCTTGCATACCTGTTGATTCATCATCAGCCTCCTCTTCATTGTCTTGCATGTCTGCCACACCCACCTGGCTTAAGACATACCAAATGGTATTTGTCATTTCTTCATTTAAGGGACATGTTATTTCAGCCACGTTAAAATGTGAGGCCTATGAGGTGAAAGCAACACCCAGTCTATGAGCTGTGTCATGTTGTGCCTTCTTATGTACCCTTCTGTTTATTAGCATATGTACACCACGTACCCTTCTTATCAGAATGCCTATCAACTTCTTAACCTGCTGGTGCCCACCTTCAATTATTGATGCCAGATCACATTTATATTGTGGGTCAAACATTGTGGTGATGCCAAACTTATCAGAGTGCAGCATTCCATTAATATGTGTGTTGGACTGCAACATGTGGAGCATGTGATCCATCAAGTCACAACTACCAGTGTCAACACCTGCTTCCAGCTGTTGCTGGACATTTAACAGTGTTTGTTTCAGCACAAGCAGAAGTGGAATTGCCTGACTCATACTGTCACTGTTGGTGTTCAGGCTTGAATGGCATGTTCAGCTGGCCTGAGAATCATGATCAGTCCATCAATCTGCTGCCACTGATCCATTGGATGCTCCAGCACTGTCACGGCTGGTATGTATCAGCATATATTCAGAAATTGCCTTGTACTGCTCATATAAGCGATCAAGCATGTACGTGGTGAGTTCCATCTGGTCACCACATCCATTTTCATGTGGTGCTGAGGCAAGTTGTTGCAAATCTGCAACTGATGGAACAGGTCACGGACCTTTCCTGACCAAGCAAAGTACACAAAGATGTGATACACCACAGCCAAAATCTCCCCGACGTCAGATGGGTGCGAAACTGCTATACAATGAGATTCAGACAGTGTGCCAGGCATGGCACCCTGAAAAAAAACACCATCACTAATGCATTTGATGACATTCAATCTATTATCACTGGCAATAAAACCTGCCTTTAGTGAATGGGGGTGGAGCCAGTCATTGATTTCAGAAAGCAGCACTTCAAGCATTTAATCACCCATATGTGACTATTTTATGCTTTTCATCAGTGTGGCATGCTGATGAAGACCCAGAATATTGCTACCACCACAATTGGCCTTGCTGCAGCTTTTCCCACTCCTCAAATCAAACAGTACCCCAGGTACCTTTGCTTAGTGAGCTGTAATACACAAACATGAATTGCCAGCTGTTTTCCCAGTTGTCCACATATCCATACTCAGATGTAATGTTGCATCACTGTAAGTCATTGATGAATGAATAACGGCATGATTTAACATGTCTGATACTCTCCCATACAGTTCTGGAATAGCACATTTTGCAAAGCAAGTTCAAGATGGTATCTGCCATTTGGTACATGCATAGGCCCATGAACCGCTGGAAACCTGCATTCTCAACAAAGAAGTATGGGAAGAGATCAATGGCCAACACTTCCACAGCTGCTGCATTGAGCTCATGTGCAGTCATGTGATTCAGTGGAAAGTTTGAATGCCTGTCAAACATAGCATGCAGTGTGGGCTGGACCTTTCTTTGAGCTGTTGTATTAAACAACTTTACTCGATCCAGTGGCATTGCTGGGGTGCTATGGGCTTCTGCTTCACTACTAACTTTAGCTGCATTCTTCAATAGAGTGAGTGTGCTTCTCTGACTTAAAGGGATGGTACTAGTAGCACTGCTGCTATGCTCCATACTACTAGACAGAATAGAATACTGATCCTCCTCTATGTAGTCCACCACACTTGACATGGTGGACCCTCCAACCACTGTCTCTACTGTACTGACACTGGGACCTCCTCCATTGGCTTTCTATTTGTGCTGACACCAGCATGCAGGGTGTCTAATCTTGAGGTGGGGGACTTGCCCACCAGTGCCTAGATGACTTCCCTTTTACCCCTGCTTACCCATATTTGACACAGCTGATAGATTGCAACTGACTCATTAGCAGGGTCAAGAACATAGGAATACCAGTCAGGGGATTTCATTCCCCTTCTTTTTCCATGGTGCCAGGAATGGGACATCTGAGGGGAAAGTATGGAGACATTTGTTTTTCGAGCTGATTTCAACATATGAAAAATATTATGGGTGTGGACTTTGCTGGCTTTAACACTACTGGACACAACATCCTCCTCAACAACAGCTGTATCATATGACTTATGTTTCTTACTGCCAGGCTCCAATAGGGGATCCGGCACATCATCATCATAACCATCAACAATGCTATCCTTCTCGTCAAGATGTATGTCCTCCTCAACATCCTTGGCCTCAATGCGTGCAGTCTCAACCACATTCTCTGCATCTCCCATGTTTACCACTGTCTAAACACTGTCTGCCTCAGAAGCATGACCATCAACACCACTCACATGTACCCAGACTATCTCCTACTCTTCCACTGTTTCCTGCCTGATGGAACATGCACTGCAGCATCTTTCTTGTCAGGTGTCACCTCACCTACCAGCATGGCTGCCACAGATGTAGCTTTGAAAGATTTGGAAACAGATATGCCACTGCTGCTAACAACTCTAGTACTCTCACTCCCAGAAGCCCCTGAGCCCACAGGAATTGATGATTGATGACATGGCCGCAGATATTGATTTTTGAAGTGTAGTATTAACTGATGCCTTTGATTTACAAACCTTATTCCCTGGTGCATGGGCACCCCTTCCTTTACTGGCACTTTTTTTTGGCCAGTCATGATTCCTGTTTGTGTATTAATGGTAAGGATTTTTTTTATGGGTCACAACACTGATTATAACAAAGGATTTTTTTCGTAGGTCACAACATGGATTACACCAAAGTCAATTTTTATGCATCAAAAGCACTGGGCTTTTCTCAGCAGAGGGAAATCTGACAAGTGAAACAGAACACTCAGTCAGTATTTTATATGCCAGAAGTGCAGGGCTTTTTTCAGCAGAGAGAAATCTGGCAATGGAAACAGAACTGTAAGTCAGCATTTTTTAAACCAAAAGTTCAGGGTTTTTTTTTCCAGCAGAGTGATATCTGGCAAAAGAAACAGAACACTCAATCACAATTTTAAGATCTAAGACTGTACAGTGACAAATATTTTGTTGACCAACACACCAAGAAACCTTTATGTCACTGCATTTGTGGTCAGCATAAAGGTAGTCACTGCCTACCATGTTTTCTATGGTGGGGCTTTGCCCCCGAACCCCCCCCAGGTGGGGGCCTGCACCCCTGCACCCCCAATTAATACTATCAACTCCAAGTAGGAGCTGACTTGGGGAAGGGGTGCAAGACCCCCAGAAAACAGTGCTGGGATCCAGCACTGACATTATAGTGACCTGGCGCTGTTGTTGCTGTAGTGTTGGTCACTGTAGGGATGGTATACAGAATTTTATGTGTCAAAAGTGCAGGGCTTTTTTTTCATTCATGGGAAATCTGGCAAGTGAAATAGAACACTCAGTCACTATATTATATGCCAAAAGCGCAGGGCTTTTTTTCAGCAGAGGGAAATCTGGCATGTGAAACAGAGCATTCAATCACTATTTTATGTGCCAAAAGTGCAAGGCTTTTTTCCAGCAGAGGGGTATCTTGCAAGTGAAACAGAACACTCAATCAATATTTTATACACCAACAGTGCAGGTTTTTTTTTTAAACAGAAGGAAATCTGCAAAGTGAAACAGAACACTCACTGTTTTATATGCCAAAATAGTAGGGCTTTTCTTCAGCAGAGGGAAATCTGGCAAGTGAAACATAGCACTCAATCAGTATTTCATAAACCAAAAGCGCAGAGCTTTTTTTTCAGCAGTGTGCTATCTGGCAAGTGAATCAGAACACTCAATCACAATTTTATACACCAAAAGCACAGGGATTTACTTCAGTAGGGGGAAATATGGCAAGAAAAGAAACAGAAATAAAATGTAACATAAATCCATTGTTTAACTAAACAAAACAGGTAGAAAACCACATATCTTTAAACCTTACCTTCTTCACTGCTTCTGCTGCTGTCTTCCCCCACAAAATCCACAGAAACCTACACCTAAATTCATAAACTGAAACACGTACATTACACTATCTAATTAATGAGTGAATTCCCCCCCCCCCCAAAAAAAACAATACTGTGTACGCACAAGGCAATCCCAAACAATTTGGAAGTGAACTGTAATACAAAGTGAATGTTTTGTTAATCTTTTAACAGGTACTTAATACTCAGTCAGATTAACATAATGTGATCTCTGAGAGACTCTCAACAACACTGCACTCAGACATGACCTACTTGGCTCTTCAGCAACATGTGACCCCATAGAGCATCATATGACATCCTATCCTATAGTGCAGTGAGAATTTCGTATTAAGAGTTAATTTCACTGACAAAGTTAGCATTTCATGGACTGATAATGATCCCTGACACTGGTAAAATACTCAGTGAAGTTTACAATTTCACAATTATGCAGTCACTGGTAAATGTGAAATTTGGGTTTTGCCATGCGAAAAATTGGATTTATGTGATAACAGTGAAAGCCTAAAGGTGATCAACGTTATCTCAAAGCCAGATGCTGAAAATCATTTTGGCACTCTGACTCCCCTGCACACAGCAAAACAGTGCCAGGGACTTATAAATGTTTTATGTAGGTGGCTGTGCCCTCCCTAGCACCCCTCTACTTAAGGATTCTCAACTCCGGGGGGGGGTGCATGTTGATGGGGGTGCAAAAACATTTAAAAAAAATAATTCGGGACGGGTGCAACAAAAATGCACTAGCTCACAGACCTGAACCCAGCACCCTGCCCACTGAAGCCGCCAGCCCACTCAACATTCCACAGGGCCAGCTCGGCAACCTACCATGGCACCACCCCTCACAATCCCTTCTACCTCTCGCTGTACATGCTCACTCCCCCCCCGCACGTGTATGTATAGCTATATCCTGGTGCTATATTCTCTGACCCCTCCATCCAGTCACCCTACCCTGTCAGTAGCCTCAATGACATGCGCCCAGATTGAGTCACCATAATTGCAGGTGCTCACTCGCTGACGCCCATGTCATGGGCTACCCAAAAAATTTCATGGATATGCAAAATTTCACAAAATATTTCACAGAGTGAATTTCCTTGACTTCGCACAAGTTTCTCTCCCCAGAACACTGGGGTCATAATCCTGAAGAGGTAAAGGGGACCAAGCCATTCAAGGCTTTGCATATTATGTTTAGCATCTTATAGGCAATCAATTGACATGCTGGACACCATCATGTGGCAACAACATATTCTTACTCCCTGGACAGATGGAGTTAGGCAAGGCAGGGCAAGGCAAATTTTATTTATATCGCACCCTATCCAGGGGCTCAGAGCACTTTACAATAAAAGCAATAACCCCAAGAATTAGAACCAAAGTTTAAATAAAACTAAAAGCTTTTTCCAAAAGAAAAGGTTTTAAGGAGGCTTTAAAGGTCTCCGCCATGCTAGCTGCATGTATATACAGTGGAAGTGAGTTCCACAGCACTGGTGCAGCAACACAAAAAGCTCTATTGCCTGATCTAGTAAGATGAGAAGTGGGTACAACAAGCAAGCCAGCCTCAGTGGAGCGTAAAGGGCAGATATGTTGATATGGCACCAGGAGTGCTTTGAGGTAGTCAGGTCCTGAACCATTTGGGCTTTGTATGTCAATAAGCAGATCTTGAATGTGATGTGCAAACTCGCAGGTGGGCAGACAGTGCAGAGCGTGCAGAACAGGAGTGACATGATCCCTCAGAAAGACACCCATTAACATTCTGGCAACAGCATTCTGCACTAGCTGCAGATGGTTTATGGTCAAAATAGCATGACTGTAATAGCAGAAGTCATTATATCACATTCTTTTTAGCATGTTGAAATAATAGTACATTACATTAAAGCACAATACTGAAATAGCACTGCTAACTCTGCCATCTAGTGGCGACATTCAGATATTGCTGAACTGTAAATACATATATGGCAGATAGGTTTTGTTGCCCCCTCAGGTTGTAACTATGTCTGCCTGTGGATCTGATTCAGAGAGTGTTCAGTTTGTGAGAAGCCAAAGTGGTGGAGAGCTCACTCTCTTACATGGCTTTCTATATCATTGAGAACAAGCAACAGCTAATAAGCCATATTATAAATGCCTCAACTATGACAAGGCCCATTCCAACTTCAGGCCTGAAAAGTTGTGAACACTGCTCAAAAATGACAACCTAAAAAGCACTACTTGAATTGACACTGGAGTGATAGATATGCTGCAAATTTATGTAGATTTAATTAATTTCATTAATTTATCACTTTTAAATGCACTGATTTAATACAAAATAATGTCTTTGCATTACCTTTTGCTTCCTTGATTCATTTGTGCTGCAATCAGGGCTGCAACCCAGATGGGTATCAGCTAACTAACAGTTGGGATTGCGTTTCTAGGGGAAGACTTGGGTAGTAGGACAAAATGGTCACAATATCATTAGAAGCCCCCAAAACACCGAGGAAAACCTGCTCAGTAGACCCAGCTGACCCAGATTTAAAGAAGAATCAAAAGTAAGTGTTTAAAACTGCAGTTATGGTTAACGCTATCATGACACCATTCTATTTTTGCAAGCGCTAATATGTATGTGCTTAAATGATCGCGCTATTAATGTTGTGCGATATTGACATCAAACCACTGCAGTCAATGCATCAAACTTCCAGAAAGCCCTAGATATAGAGCTTTGCAGTAATCAAGACTGCTGGTGACAAAGGCATGGATGACCAAAGACAGGTTATCAGATATCAAGAATGGCTGGATCTTGGAGACATTCCAGAGATGGAAAAAAATGGATAGAATAACCAATGACACCTGTTGTTTAAGGGTTAGTCAGTCATTTAGAAAAATGCCAAGATCTAGGGACACAATTCATTTTGTGTTCACCTAGTCGGACCCTGAGGATGCTAGCCATGTCTTTATGTTGGGGTTAAACACCCCAAAAATATGTTTTTCAAATTTCTGGGAAAAGTAGTGTCACAAAGTAGGGTCGCACTTGTGACACTTTTGCAAAGTTTTGTGAAAGCTTTCACAAATCACAACACTACTTTTTCAGGCTATGGCAAAATGGCAGGAACTTTTTGCCACCCTGCTGCAAAAGAACGGTTTGGTCTTTTGGGCTGAAATTTGGAGGAAAGGCAGCCAACATCTCACAGATGTGCCTTTTAGTAGTTTGGTGAAAATATATTGCACAGATGCAAAGTTACGATACTCCAAAATTGACATTTTTTCCCATAGACTAACAGGGTGGCATCTACCATGCCTTTCCGGGCTCGTATCTCGGAAACGGTGCGAGATACGGAATTTTCGGCTGAGAAAGCCTAGCCAGAAAAGTTGTGAATCATGTGAAATTGTTATTTTTTTTCTACTTCGTTCGTTTACTGACATATTAGCAATTTAGTATTATAACTGCTCGTTTTCTGGTCCGATGCCCATTATTATGCATACATTGTTTGTTTTCACAGTGTTTCTAAATGGAGCTTTTGAGGAAAAATAGTTTGCATGCTCCAGCGGCCGCCCTTCCATTTCCATTTGTGTTTGTCTTTCGTTTTGCGTCATTGTTGTTCTTACCATTACCATCTGCATTTCCAATTGCGTTCCCATGCCCATGTGCATTATGGCTTGCACTACCATACATGCTTGTGTTTGCATTTGCATTTCTGTTTCCTTTGGCATTATTGTTGCTGTTACCATTACCATTTCTGTTTAGGAATGCGGTACCGTGACCGTGCGCATTATGGTTTGAATTTCCGTACTCGCTTGCGTATGCGTTTCTGTTTACTTTCCCATTCTTGTTGCTGTCACAGTTATCATTTGCATTTACAACAGTGGCTCCATGACCGTTTGCATTACCAGTGGCATTCCTGTATGTGTGTGCATCTCCGTTTCCATCACTTCTCACTTTGGTGTCACTTTGCCCCCTGTTTCTATTAACGTTTACTTTACAATTTACATTTGTGTCACCATGTGCGTAACCACTACTGCTTGTGTTTGCATTGCTGTTACTGTTACTATGTCACGGAAAATCATGTGGTGGGCCTCATGCTCCCACCACCAGATTCTATTCATTATTTATAGTCCTCATTCTCAAAAAGAAGGGAAATTAGAGGCAAAAAACTCCATTTACTGAATCAATTAGGGTTGTTCCACAGGGACAAAAGTGAGAAAATTTGGTGTTATGGTTGAAAGCCCCCCTTGCACCCCCATCCAGCCCCCCCAACTGGCATCAGGTTGTGCATTGGGGGTTATCGGTCCTAACTCTCACCCCATTCTCCTATATCTCAGCTTGTTTACACATGTGATGGGGTGAAAGTTAGAACCGATGACCCCAATGCACACCCCGATGCCGGGTGGGGGAGTGGGATTGGGGGGTGCAAGGGGTTTCAACCCTAGCACTGAATTTCCTTGCTTTTGTCACTGTGAAACAACCCTAACTGATGCATTAAAAAGAGTTTTTTTGCCTCTAATACATGTATATCTATATCTATATATATATATATATATATATATACATTCTTTGCAAAAAAAACTTTGTTTAATGCATCAGTTAAGGTTAAAGTGAAAAGAGTGGGAAAATGAGATGTTAGTGTTGAACCCCCCCTCCCCCCATCCTCCACAGACCGACAAACCCCAGTGCATGCCATGGGGTTGTGAAGCCTAACTCTCACCCCATTCTCCTTTACTGTAGCATGTCAACCTGTTTATACATGGAATGGGGAGATAGTTGGGCCTCACGACCCCATGGCACACCCCGGTATCTGTCAGTCTGCAGCAGATGGGGTGATGGGGTTAGGGGCTCAACCCTAACATCTAAACCCTAACATCTCATTTCCCCACTTTTGTCGCTTTAACCCTAACTGATGCCTTAAACAAAGTTTTTTGCAAGAAATTTTTATATATATATATTAGAGGCAAGAACTCCATTTAATGCAGTCAGTTAGGGTTGTTCTAGACAAAGTGAGGACATTTGAGTAAGAGCCCCTTGCACTCCCAAACCTTCCCAACCGTATCGGGGTGCATTGATCATCAGCCCCAACTCTCACACCATGACTTGTGTAAACAAGCTGAGGCATAGGAGAATGGGGTGAGAGTTAGGACCGACGACCCCAATGCACACCCTGTTGGCGGTTGGGGTGATGGGCGGGGGGGGTGCAAGGGGGGCTTTCAACCCTAACACTGAATTTCCTCACTTTTGTTGCTGTGGAACAACCCTAAATGATGCATTAAACAGAGTTTTTGCCTCTAATTTCCCTTCTTTTTGAGAATGTGCAGTAGAAATAGTGAATGGAATGTGGTGATGGGAGCACGGGGCCCAACAACATGATTTTTTGTGACATAGTAACGGTAAGTGCAAAGGAAAAGCAACCACTAATGGTTGTGCACATGGTGACTGAAAAGTAAATGGAAACGCAAACGTTAGTAGAAATGCAAGCGCAAAGTGACGTCACAGCGAACAGTGATGCAAAAGGAGGTGCAAGCGCATATGGAAATGCAAACCGTGATGCGTACAGTGATGGTACCACAATTGGAAATGCAAATGGCAACGTTAACAGCAGAAATAATGCCAAAGGAAACAGAAATGGAAACATGAACGCAAGCACGAATGCAAGTGGGAATGCAAACAGTAACGCACACGGTGGTGTACACGGGAATGGTAATGCAAACGGTCATGGAAACACAAGTGAAAATGCTAACTGTAACAGTAATAGAAGGGCACCTCCTGTTTTTGCCCAACAGCTGCATAAAGAAACACAGTGTGTACAAAGAATGTATGCATAATAATGAGTCTCGTCGCAGAAAATGATCTGATGGAAAACTAAATTGCTTATATCTCATGAACTGTGCAACGTAGAAAAACAATTTACATTTCACATGATTCATCAGTTTCCTGGCTAGATTTTCCCTGAACTACATATTGTCTCAATGAAAATTCTGTATCTTGCACCATTTCTGAGATACAAGCCCCGAAAGGCGCGGCGGATGCCACCATATTAGTCTATGGGAAAAAATGGCACTTTGGAGTACCTTAATATGGCATTCATGCAATATTTTGTGACCAAACCACCAAAAGGCACATCTGTGAGATGTTGGCTGCCTTCCCTCCAAATTTGAGCCCAAAAGACCAAACCGTTCTTTTGCAGCAGGGTGGCAAATAACTCCTGTCATTTTGGCCATAGTCTGGAAAAGTAGTGTCGCAATTTGTGACACCTTTCACAAAAATTTGCAAAAGTGTCACAAGTGCGACACTACTTTGCGACACTACTTTTCCCAGAAATTTTAAAAACATATTTCTGGGGTGTTTAACCCCAAAATAAAGACATGGATAGCATCAGCTCGAATAGGTAAACACAAAAATGATTATGTCCCTAGATGGTCCCAATTTTAAATGCCAAGCATTTCTGTGATCAGTTACTGAAAACAAAATGGTGGATTTGCGACACTACCAGGGCAGTTTGCCACACTAAAAAGTACATTTCTGACACTTTTGAACTTTTTGTTAACTTTTCCCATTGACTTATAATGGGAACTTGTTTTTTGAATAACTTTTGAACCATTTAATATTTTTTTCATGAAATCTTCAAAAGGCATATCGGGGACCCCGGCCACACATTCCCTGAAGTTTTTGGACCAGTCATGCAAACCATTTGACCTGTAGGCACAAGCAAAGAATTTGCAAAAAAATTTAATTGCGCACAAGAATGTCACTTAATAACTCCACAGCCGTATATCTGACCAATATGAAAGCTGGCAGATCCCAAGATCTGTGCTGCCAGTCTGTGCCTGCCAAATTTCAGGCAAATCTGTTGAACGGTGGCAAAGGTATTAAGGTGCAAAGTTTCATCCTTTAATCTTAAAAGGACTACACAACCCTAACTATGGTACCACTACCGTGCTACCATAATATAGATATATATATAGATATAGATAGATAGACAGATAGACAGACAGATATATATATATATATATATATATATATATAAATGTATATGAAGTGAAACTGGTGCGTTCTTATATTTTCTGGAACATTAACGACAGTAGGAAAATAACAAGAATGTGCATATACAGTACAGTACAGCATTCATTTTCTGTCTTTTCGTGGTAACAGAGCCAGGCTTGAATCCTGTGAAACACAAGAGTATTAGTACTGATCTTCCTGATATCATTATGGAGGAACTGGTATTGCTTAGACATTTCTGGAGGAAAATTCTTATGATTTGTCACCTGGGTACATGACAAAAGCTTATCTTGTAAAATAATGGAGCTGGATATTCAAAGCTTGGATGCAAGCTGCAACATTGGTAACTTGTGTCAAGTGCTACTGCATCTGGAACCCTGTGCCTGAATTTCCATTGGACAGGGTCCGGTGCCTAAGTCCCACAGTGAGTGGCAAGGGTGGCTGTGTGCCCAACAGATGGTGTGCCCATGAGGTGTGCCACAACAGTTTTGGTGCAGTGGGGTGGTAGCTGCACCCATGGCCACAAAAGTGCAGTAGTGGTTATCACCACACCACCTCCTCCACCACTGAATCTTTAACCGGCAGAGCTCTGGTGACCTAGAGGACCATACAATACCCAATATACCACTAATATACATTAGTACGGATAACATGTTATTCCACAGTAAGCTAGTCACCCCCAACATAGAAACACAGAAACATAGAATTTGCTGACAGATAAGGACCGCTTTGCCCACCTAGTCTGCCCATTTCCCTACCTAACGGATAAGCTGCAGATCCTAGTTAACCAACAGCCTACTCCCTCCTATCCCCCCACTAGAATTGACTTATGTCTGTCCCATGCATTCTTGAATTCCTCCACTGTTTTTGACTCTACGACCTCCTCAGGTAGGCTGTTCCATGTATCCACAACACTCTCTGTGAAGAAATACTTCCTCACATTACCTCTGAGCCATCCCCCCTCTATCTTTAAATTGTGCCCCCTTGTTTTGCACATCTCTTTTTCTGAAAGACGCTAACCTCTTGGACTTCTTTTGATTCCCTAGAGGCATTTGAAAGTTTCTATCATGTCCCCTCTCCCTCCTTTCCTCGAGGCTATGCATCATTAGTTCCTTTAGTCTTTCTTCATATGTCTTCTGATGCAGACCCTGCATCATTCTGTTTGCCCTCCTCTGGACAGCCTCCACCCTGTCTATGTCTTTGCGTAGATGGGGTCTCCAGAACTGTGCACAGTACTCCAGATGTGGTCTTACCAACTGTCTGTACAGAGGGCCAACAACTTCCTGTTTTATACTGGTGATGCCTCTCCCTATGCATCCCAGTATCCCCCAGCCCTCCTTACTGCCTTCTCACATTGCTGGCCACCTTTAGGTCATCTTATATGACTACCCTCAGGTCTCTTTCCATTTTTATTGTTGTCAGTATCACACCTCCCATTGTGTACTCTTCCCCTTGGTTTTTGTTTCCCAGATGCATTACTTTGCACTTCTTTGCATTGAATCTAAGCTGCCATACATTTGACCATTCCTCCAACCTTGCCAAGTCCCTGTTCATCCTTTCCACCCCACCTTTTGTATCAACCCTGTTGCAGATCTTTGTGTCATCTGCAAAAAGACATACCTTCCCTTCCAGTCCCTCTGCAATGTCACTTACAAAGACATTAAAAGGACCGGCCCCAGTACTGAACCCTACGGTACCCCACTAGTAACCCTCTTTTCTTCACTGTGGACTCCATTTACTATTACCCGCTGTGTCCTGTTGTCCAACCAGTGTTTTACCCAGGCTACCACCCTGGGACCCACTCCAAGGCTGGCTAATTTGTTTATTAATCTTTTGTGTGGGACTGTGTCAAATGCCTTGCTAAAGTCTAGGTAGTCCATGTCCACAGCACTGGTCTACTGCTTTGGTCACCCAGTCAAAGAAATCAATTAGATTTGTCTGACATGACCTTCCCGCTGTGAATCCATGCTGCCTTGGGTCCTGTGCCCCACTGGCCTCTAGGTACTCAACAATTCTTTCCTTCAGAAGTGATTCTATCATTTTCCCTACAATTGAGGTCAAACTGACAAGTCTGTAGTTTCCTGCCTCTGTCTTGCTCCCACTTTTGTGAAGGGGAATCACATCTGCCCTCCTCCAGTCCTCAGGTACCACACCATCCTTCCCTGATTTATTAAAAAGTGTAGTCAGTAGTGTTACTAGTTCTTCCCTTAGTTCTTTTAGAATTCTGGGGTGAATCCCATCAGGCCCCATTGCTTTATCCACCTTCAGTTTTAAGAGTTCTTTCAGAACCCTTTCTTGTGTGAAAGGACTAATATCAACCCCCTATCCAGAGTGCTTCTATTGACCTGATTAGGCATCTCCCCCTGCTTTTCCATTGTGAATATTGAGCAGAAGTATTCATTCAGTATCCCTTTTTCACTGTCACTCTCTGCCCAACCACCTTCCTCTTTGTTCAGCCTCAGTATCCCCGCCTTAGTCTTTCTTTGCTCCCTAATTTACCTATAAAAGGTTTTATCCCCCTTCTTAACTGAGTTGGCTATCTTTTCCTCGGTTGGGGCCTTTGCTATTCTGACTGCCTTACCCACTTCCTTCTGTTTTAACTGGTACAATTCTTTGTCCTGCTCCTTCTGTGTTTCCTTATACTTCCAGAATGCTATCTTTTTCTCCCTTACCTTCCCCGTCACTTCTTTATAAAACCATAGTGTTTTTTTCTTTCATTTTGATTTATTTGCTTCACGCAAAGGCTTGTTGCCTCTGTGATGGTGGTTTTGATGTTTCCCCATTGTTGCTTCACCCCACCTTCTTGCCTGTTTACTAATGCTTTTCTGAGGCACTCTCCCATTTTGACAGAAATAGCCCTCCAGAAGTCCAGTACCTTCACTTCTGTGTGGCTTGACTCTACAGCTAAGTTTATTGTGAGCCACACTGTTTGGTGATCGCTTGTTCCCAAATGGCCACCCACTTCAATATTAGAGATCCTATCTCCTTCCCCATTTGAAAGTACCAGGTCTAAGATTGCTCTCTCCTGAGTGGGTTCCAAAACCAGCTGTCTGAGGCATGCCCCTGTAGGGCATCGAGAATGGCCCTGCTCTTGGATGTGGCTGCAGCAAAGGTGCTCCATTCAACATCTGACATATTCAGGTCCCCCATCAGCAATATCTCCCCTTTCTCTGCCATCCCAAGGATGCCTTCTATTATTTCCTTGTCCATTTCCTCCTCCTGAGATGGAGGTCTGTATACAACCCCTGTGTGGATTGTGGAGCCATTTCCAGGTTCCAGGGTGACCCACAGTGCCTCCTCTCCTCCCTGTTTACCCTTTAGTTCTGTTGCTTTGATCCCTACCCTTACATAGAGAGCTACTCTTCCTCCTCTTCTTCCCTCCCTGTCCCTCCTGTAGATTGTGTACCCTGGTATGTTGACATCCCAGTCATGGTTCTCTGTGTACCATGTTTCTGTGACTGCCACAATATCCAGGCATTTATCTTCCATCAAGGCCATCATTTCAGGGAGCTTTTTACCTAGACTACGGGCACTGGTACTCATTACCCTCCATTTTTTATGGCTTTATTTCTTTTTGCCCCATCCCTGTCCCTACTACCTTTGTCTTTTTCTCCATTTACCCCTGCCCTTCTCCCTATTGACTGCTCTATCTTGGAGTTTACCTAACTAATTACCCTGATTTTTGGTGGGGGGTTGGATTTCCCTTCTCCTTTTCAGTGCCTACCCTCCTATGCTAGTTTAAATGCTTGCCACTGAAGCATTTAAACATATCACCTCATATCCTGGTTCCCTCCAGGACAGATGCAGACCATTGCACCTATATAGGCCTGCATCCCTCTAGGTGGAGCCCCAGTCCCCAGTGAAGCCAAATTCCTTAGCTCTGCACCAGCTTTTCAACCAGTCATTGAATCCCATGGTGTGGAGTACCCTAGCCTCATCCATGCCATAGACAGGTAGCACTTCCATGAAAGATACCATGTGTGCTACTTGTCTATGGTCCCTCCCCAACTCCACAAACTCATGTTGCACTGCTCTGATCCCATTCTTAGCCAGGTCATTCATCCCTAGGTGGATAATGACATCCAGCTCCCTCACCCTTGCCGCTGCTCCCACGATCCTGTGGATTTGTTTCCTGTCCCTCCAAGCCTTGGCATTGGGCAGGCACCTTACCTCCCTTTCCCCTTCCTACTCCAGTTCTACCCCTCTAACAACTGAATCCCCCACCAGGAGTTGTTTCCTTCCCCTGTGGGGTTCTTGGCCACCCTCCTGTATGTCTCCATTGTGGAGGTTCCCAGTATCCTCCTTGGTCTCCACTGCAGGTGCCTCCATAGAGGAACCATGCTTCACCAGAGTGGTGAATGAACTGTGGAGAGGCACAACTGGAGGGATGCACCTCTGTTCCACCACCCTCACCCTCCCTGAGTCCACTGTGGTCCAACCACTCCTGTTTCTTGGCAACCTCTGAGGTAGTGACAGTGGCCTGGGTGGTCCCTGGGTGGGGGAGCAGGTTTCCTGAATCCTTGCCAGGTCAGCATGGAGATGAACAACCTCCTCCCTCAGACCAGAGAGGTGCCTGCAAATAGGGCAGCAATGCAGTCTCTAGAATGTCTCCCAAACTCTGTATGCTGATAATACAAGATATGCTACTGTTTGTGCCCCTTGCCCAATATGCCCAACATGCCCGATTATGGACATGCCTACAGTATTTCTTTCTGGTGGTCTAGTGGCCCCCACCCTGAAAGGTAGTGCCCTCCACTCTACTCCCCCCCTTCCAGAACCTTATCGGGTGACCGACACAGCCCTCCTCACACCACCATGGCCAGCCGCCAAATAAACCATCAGAGCACGTAATGTATACAATATGTGCTCTGACAGTTCATTTAGTGGCCGGCCATGGTGGTCTGATGAGGTCTGTGTTGGTTGCCCAATCAGGGTCTGGGAGGGGGGAAGGGGTGTAGGGCACTACCTGCCAGGGTGGGAGGTGGGAGAAACTAGACCACCAGGAGGGGATATTGTACTGTAGGCATGTCCATAATTGGGCATAATGGGCTGGGGGCACAGACAGTAACATATCCTACATTACCAGCATACAAAGAAATGGGGACTAGCTCACCTGGGAATAATGTGTTATCCATACTAATGTGCATTTTGGGCATATCGGGTATTAGGGCAGGGGGTCCACTAGATCACCAGAGACTGTCTGTCCATTTGAATTAATTTCCATTACAGGCGGTGGGGACAGGACACAGTGGCATATGATGCACAACCCTCCCAGAGGATGTAAAAGTACCATTAGACCAGTCATTGGCTAGTCTAACGGTACTTAGAACTTTGTCCTTGGGGAAGGGGTTAAAAATCCAACTGTAGAGGCTATAGCAGCCTGTGTCTGCTGCAAGCCCAATAGTACCATGCCACAGCCACTTTTGTGGTGCAAGGCTGGTGCAAGCCTTCTTTGGTGCATGCTACCTGCAGTTTGATGCTGGTGGCATTGGAAAATAGCTTGGGGTACATCCACAGCAGCAAGGTGCCTATTGTGTCAGACATATTTGATGCAAGCACCTTGAATCATTCTTAGGGCTTTGAAAATCCTGCCCTTTGTTTCTTAGAAATTCTGATCCAGTCCAATTCTGGTTAAGATAAGGTAATTAGGCCTACATTAGCTAAAGTGACTTTTTGTTTTCTGGAATGCTCTTTGACTTCTTTCGATTCAGAATGTTTTCAGTGCAGGTTGTGGTATTGCCTCAGCAGATCACTCAAGTCTGGATCCAAATATTTTGAATAGATTTCTCAAAATCAAATTACCTCACATCAGTTCTGGCTATGTACTTGACTATTCAGTTCTGCAAATGTCTTCTAACACTCATGCAACACCTGTAACTCCCTCTGTCATTGAAACTGGCACCTATGACACATTTCACCAAGGTCTTTCCAGAAGCAGCAGCACAAGGATCAAACACACAAAGCCACAAGATAACATGATAGAAGGGGCACCACTGAAAGTGACAATATATGCAAACACAACTCAGCATACTGCAACAGTTGGAAAAATATGGGGAAGTAAAGTAAGTACAAGTAAAAATGTTTAATCAAAGAAACAAATGAATCATCATATAAAACAAAAAGCACAATACATACAGTACCCCAGTGTTTTGCATCATTACTTGGTCTCAAATTGAACACAACATTGTGTCAAACTGAACACAACATACTTTCACATGTGTTGTTTGGAGTTTTCAAATACTGAATGAATGAATGAATATTTGTCAATGTTATGTGTATACCATTTGCATCAAATTGTTTCTATGATTTTAAATTCTATTTCAATGTTTTGTTCAGTTTGAGATCCTGATCCCTGACAAAGTGACTGTGAAATAATCTTTTGGGCCAGATTTGAAACATTTTACCTGACTTGTTCATGAGGTGGGGTCCCAAAAAGGCCATGCTTAAAGTTTGGTGGAATAATATTGAAAATTAGTGAAGTTATGCATAAGCATTGAAATATTCAATGTTCACTCATCACTTAGTCATTTTAAAATATTTTTCCACCAAATATTCAATGTAGTCTTCTTATGACCCCACCTCATGAACCTGGTAGGTGAAAATATTCAAATCTGGCTTGAAATGTGATTTCACAGAGCACCTGTGAAATCACCCTTCAGCACATATTTGAAAACTTTGACCTGTATTGTTCATGAGGTGGGGTCCCTAAAAAGCCATGTTGAAAGTTATTGGAAAAATATTGAAAATCAGCAAAGTTATTAGTGAACATTGAACTATATCGATGTTCAGTCATTACTTGGTCATATTACCATATTTTTCCACCACATTTTCAAAATAGTCTTCTTAGGACCAACCTCATGAATCTAGTAAGTGAACATTTTCAAATCCCACCAGAAAGATGATTTTGTGGAACAGGTGCAAAAATCACCTTTCTGGACAGATTTGGAAAGAATAATCATCTACCGTGTTAATGAGGTGGGGTTCCAAAAGTGCAATGTTGTCATTTTGTTTGTGCTCAAAATTGAAAATGACAATTGAAAATGAATAAATGTTCAAAAGGCATTGAAATGCATTAGAGGGACTTTCCTTGTTTGATCATATCACAGTTGTCAGTTTAAAAATCAAGACATCTTTTCTATTGGAGAGTGGATTTACACAGTGAGACACTTCTAGGTGAATGAGAATGTGTGGTTGGGGTGCAGAGTAGTGGGAGTTGAGTGGAGGAATGGGGTGGTGGGGGTGTAGAGGGACGGATTGGTGAGGGACTGTTATCCTCTTTGCAGGGTTCTTTAAAATAAAAACAAAAGATCAGCAAGAGATTTTTTTTTTTTACAGGGGTACTTAGACAATACTAGAGATTGGTCACCACAGTATCATAAAACTATTTGGTGGCACTGGTGGAGGGCACTCTAATGCCACTGCATACTGTATATGAAGCAGAGGTGGGTGACATGGACTGGAGGGGAGTAGAAACAAGTGGTACTTGGGGTGAGCACCCCAGTCCACTTCACTATTACCTTTTTAAATAATTTATATATTGTGAAGGGAGCAGGTGACCTGGAGGGGAAGAGGGTAGAAATAAGTGGTAATGTAGCTGAGCACACCAGTCTACTTTAGATAGCAGAGATAGACAGACAGATATGATAGACAGGCATAGGTAGATAGATAGATAGATAGATAGATAGATAGATAGATAGATAGATAGATAGATAGATAGATAGATACAGACAGAGAGGGCAATCTTGGCTTGGACAGAGAGCAGGTTCATTAGACTGCTGGCAAACTGCTCCCACCGAAGCCTGTAGCATGACTCCAGCTGCAGCTGAACAAATCAAGAATGTCCCACTGTTCTTATACAGAGAACACGTGTGAAAGACTCCTCTGGCTTAGCTGGACACCCAGGATATTCAGGTGACCAGAAACCTTATTTCCATGCTCATTTTGAAAAACCAAAATCTAACACCAAAATCTAGCTAAATGGGTCCCATGTACCTAAATTCACATCTTTTTAAATATGTCATTTTTATTTCTTTACAATGATTTTTAGTTTAAAAAAGATGACACCGATCACAATCAATATATTTTTTTCATGATCAGTAATTTGAGATAGACAAACTCGAACACACACATTTTTTGTTTATCATTTGTATCAGAGATTTCTCCAAAAACCCTACAAAGAATGCTCAGAATAAAAATAAAAACTTTAACTCCTTATAACTCAGGAAACATTTAATATTTTTTCATTAAACTTTCGAAAATTACTACATCAGTCAGGCTGCTTCAACACTGAATGTTTTGTGAAAATATAGTGTACAGTCTAGGCTGTGCATGAGAATAAATAAAATGTGTGTTAATTATAGGGGAAAAACAAACTTTTAAAAATCAATGTTCTGTATCTCAGAAACTACATAAGATGCAATCACAAAATGTTTCACTTCTTGAGATCTTGCCAGCCAGACCATGCATGCCAATGTTTGTGTATTTTGTCACATGCCACCAAAGTTATTAAGGTGAGAAAAATTGGGGTTTAGCAATGAATATCATACTTAACCATATCTATAACGTTGCTACTGTGCCAATATAAGATATATTATAGGGCAATGTAGCACCCCTATAGTTAGAGTTGAGTATGGTGTTTAATGTTAACCCCCTAACTTTGTACCTTACTAGTTTTGCCCGTGTTTAACTGAATTGCATGTACTTTTGCACGCACAGTCTGGTGGAAAGATCTCTTTATTTTGCAAGTTTCATTTTAGTGAGCTGTACAGATTCTGAAATATTGATAGTGCAAAAAGAAGAAGAATCAGGGTATTTTATTTTTATTTTTTTTTTGCTTTCACCTATAGCTCAAACGGTTTGGAATTTTGTTCTGATTTTGTCAGGGTAGGAAAGGGCTTCCCCTAGAATGGTACCCTTGTTGGTTTGGTGAAAAAATATTAATCCATTCCCAAGTAATAAGGATTTGAAATTTCAGTTCTGAGCATACTTAGTAGAGTCTTTCAGACAGATGTTTGTTATAAAAGAAGAATTTCTGCTTATGAAAGAAGATTCTCATTTCATGACCCAAAATTCTTCTTTCAAGAGAAAAAAATCTTCTTTCGCATGGCAGTCATTTTGTTTTTCTTGAGTTGTTTTGTCACTCATGAAAGATGATGGCAGGCTCATGAAACGAGATTGAAAAATAAACTAAATTCCTAATCTTGTTTTGTGAGATGGGCTTCTTGTTTCATGAGTTTTGAAAGAACTCCCAAAACAAGAAGGTCAGCTCATGAAACAAGACTGTAAAATATGTAAGCTCACATTCTTGTTCTGAGAGCTGAGAATCATGTTTTGTGAGGCTGTATTCTTGTTTCTTGAGCCTCATGAAACAAAAAATTGTCCCATGAAACAAAAATGAAAAAACCCTAATCCAAAGTCTTGTTTAGTGAGCTGACATTCTTCTTTCATCACCTACATGAAACAAGATTGCTGGCTCATGAAACAGAAATTTGGGCTTATGAAAGATGAATTTCTTTACAATGAATGAAAGAAGACTTACTTATAACTTTGACCCTTTTGAAGATTCTGATGCAAAATTTTTAACATGCTTTTTAAGACCCTACCTCATGAACCATTGTGGACACATACTTGAGACATGATGCAAGTGTGCTTCAGTAGCTGCATCAAAGTGCAGGGCTCCTTCCGTACCAAGACAAACTCCTGCACATCTGCATCTGTAGCAACATGGAAGTGCAAGGCCAGAGGACCCTGTGCTTCTGCATCAACACACACTCCTCAATTGGTGCATGGCTTGGAAGGACCTGAATGTCTGCATCTGTACCCATATGAAATGCAGGGCCCAGAGGGTTCTTCACTTTTGCAGCCTGATGGACTTCAGTTTTGATGCAAGGCCCATAAGGCCCTGCAAATCTACATCTATAGACACAGGGGAGCACTGGGCCCAGAGGTCTCTGTGCTTTTATAACCAGATGGATGTGTTCACCTAGGTCCCAAAGGGATTGAGTGAATGAGAATACAATTCTTCTATCTCAAGAAGAAAAGAAATTCATTGCAACAAACTGAGTTAATGCACCAGTAAGGATTCAGCTCAAAGCAATGAAAGTAGGGACATGTGGTATTAGGGTTTTCAGCCCTAACTCTTCATTCCACTCTCCAAGCATCAAAAGGAAAACATCATTAGGGCTTTGGCTATCCTGAGTGGTGGTGAATCAGTGGTGGGGTCTTCCTTGGGGTTGTCAACCCTAATGCTCCCTCCCCCCCATCACATAACCTACTGTTTGAAGCACAAGGTATAGCTCCAGGCCAGTCCCTCATTCTGATACACTCTTTAAAGGTACAGAAGTATGTTTTGCCACTTGTTGTCAACAACATCTGTTGTAGTTTTGTTCTCATATAGGACCTGGTGTGCCCTGCCTAAGAAAAAGGCAACACATCTGACCTTGTTTCTCAGGGGAGGGAGTGAGCATTGTGGTTGAAAAGCCTAAGGTGGACCCCACCATTGATTTGCCAAAACTAGGGATACCCTAATCCTAAATGTGTTCAGCCTTTTCCTGCTTGGGCAGTGGGGATGAGGAGTTAGGATTTGAAATACTAATGCCACATTTCCCTACTTTTAGTGATTTAAATTAAACACTAACTGGTGCATTAATACAGGTTTTTTTTGCAATGAATTATAGTGGTGCAATAGCATCACTATAGTTAGGGTTGAGTAGGCTGTTTAATGTTAAATGCCAATTTTAGCACTTAATTTCACAACATGGATTTGCTTGAAATTTTGAAACTGGAATCTTGTGTGGTAGATATGTGGACATGCTAAGCTGTATTCTGGTTAGATGTGCAAATTCCAAATTCTGGTTAGTACAAAAAGTGAATTTGTGGGTATGTTTCCCCATTATTTTTGCTGTTGTTTTCTGGTGACACCTGTTGTGCCCAGATAGTTTAGAATTTTGTGCTGAAATTTTCAGGGTAGAAAGGGGATGGCCTACAAATGTGCCTTTTGCTTGTTTGGTGAAAAATATTAATCTCTTCCTAAGTTAATTAATTTTGAAGTTTTGCAAAATTGGTTCTGAACATTTATTTATTTATTTATTGATTGATTGAATTTTGATGACCGGGTTGGCCCACTGGGCCCCGAAGGTCCCTTTTTCAGGGGTGACCCAGGAACCCGGGGAACATGCTCAGTAAGCACTTCAAGATTGAGGTTTGAAACTAAAAAGGATTCCTTTTTTGTATAGGACAAATAAAGATGTTGTGAAATTGTATTTTGTCTGTGAAATTGCTGTGAAATTGGCAATTTTGACCAGTGAAATATTTTGCAAAATTTTAGCAAAATTGCAAAATTTCACCCACAGTTTTGCTCGCATATGCCCCATCATTTATATTTTATTTTTTCCCCTTCCCGGTGTCTAGAGTTCCCCCTGGCCAATCACCAGCCAAATTACACCCTCCAGTCACCCTGAGTTATCCCCGGGCCCCCTAGCACCCAATCTTTTAAAAAAACACAATTATCTCCCCTTTCCCTGGTGTCTAGGGGAACCCCTAATTCAATCACCTGCCAAACTGAAGTAAAGAACACTGTCCGCCAGTCAACCCATTATTTTTCCCTCCCACCAGCCATGACCCTGGCCTCCAATCTTTAAAATACAAAAACAATCCCCTCCACTGGCCCTGGAGTCCAATGGACCCCCCAGCCAATTACCTGCCAAACAGAAGTAAAGAACCCTCCCTTCCAGTCAACCCCAGTTATTTTTCCATCCTACCAGCCATGACCCTGGCCCCCAATCTTGAAAATAAAAAAAAAAATTCCCTCTCCTCTCCCTAGGGTCTAGTGTACCTCCATCCCCCTACCCTATGTCAGAGCCCACTGTGTGCCCCAATACCCTGATCAGGCCAGTGGCACAACCCTCCACTCACCTCCACAACTGTGCAGCCTGTCTGAGTGCTCAATGAATAAATATGTGTTTCACTGATTGCTCAGATGGCTTGCCAGCCATGGAGGTGAGCAGAGGGCTGCACCAGTGGCCTTATCAGAATACTTGGGGGAGTGGGGTGGGCTCTGACTTAAGACAAGGTAGGGGGTCCACTAGACACCAGGGACAGGGGAAGGTTTTTTTATTTTGAAGATTGGGGGCTGGGGTCATGGCTGGGGAATGGAAAACTGGGTTGACTGTGAGTTCTTTACTCAATTTAGCAATCTGGATCCACTAGACACCAGGGACAGGGGAGTGGATTGTTTTTCTTTCCAAGATTGGGGGCCAGGGCCTGGGGATATCTCGGGGTGACTGGGGAGGAGGATTCTTGAATTCAGATGGTGATTGACCGGGGGGGTTGACCACTAGACACCAGGGATGTGGAGGGGAAGGGATCATTTTTTTTTTAAAGATTAGGGGCTGGTGGCGAAATTGAAAAATTTCACCTGCAGGTGGTGAAATTTCACCTGTGAGCGGCAACTATTGCTGGGTCAAGCGTAAAATTTCACCCGCCGCCCAGGCAAAATTTCGTATTTCGCTCCAGTGAAATATTTCACAAAATGAAAAAATTCCACAAATTATTTCACCATGCCAAATCTTCCAACTTAACACAACGCTAGGGGCTAATTCTTTTTTGTTAGGAAAAATCCTTTTTTGTTTGCCATCTTGTTTTCATTTTTTTCTATACAAAAAATTTCAAAAGCCACAAAAATGATATCCTGGAGTGAGACTAACACATCTTTCTGACTCATCGTCACCCCATTAGATGGATTCTGTGCTTAATTGTTGACAAAATGACCCCCAAATGTTTTTTTTTCTTTTATATCCTTAGACAATGACCCACTTCCTAGCTGTGTGAAACAAAAAAGGAATACTTTTTCATTTGAGGCAATTCTTTTCCTGAGGGGAAAATTCCTATATTTTGTCCCTGGTGTCTAGTGGTGACCTTCCACCCACTGATCACCATCCCTGTATTGTGTATTATTTCCCTGGTGTCTTGTGGCACCCACCACCCTCAATTGCCATCACTGCAATTTTTTTTAATTTTTTCCCTGGTGTCTAGTGGTGTCCCCCACCCACTGATTGCTGACCCCTTTAAAGTTTTCTTTCCCTGGTGTCTAGTGGCCTCCCACCCCTCCGATTTTCTTTCTGCCTGTAAGGAAGGAAAACTGTCCCTCAATGTCTTTTTTTTACAACCTGAAAAAAATAAAGGTCCCTCAGCAATCTGATCCCCCACCCCAATCTCCCTCTCAGCACCACTACCCTGCACCTCCAACACCCCATACACACTCTCACTCACCTGAACAAGTCCCAGTCTGAAGATCCAGTCTCTGATTGAAGACATAGCTTGCTGCTGGAAACGTCGACTGCTAAATGTGAAAGCAAGGTCAATGCAGTTCAATGTATTTCAATAGAGTTTTCAACTTTGTGGCATAACTTTGCCATTTTTACATATTTTTAGCCCAATTTTCAGCATTTCCTTTTTGGGGCCCCACTTCATGAACAATGTTGGTGGAATTATGCAAATCCAGCCTAAAAGGCAATTTCTCAGTGGCTTGACAAAATCACCTTTCAGATGGGATTAAAAAATGTTCACCACCATTGTTCATGAAGAGGGGTCATAAGGATGCTATGTAGAAATTTGCTGTCCAGATATTTAACAATGGCAAAGTTATGCGCATCTGTTGATATTTTACTATGCTTACTCGTAACTTTGGCAACTGTAAATATTTTAACCCCAAATTGTCAACATAGCAATTTTTTTACAACATATCATGAAAGTTATAGCTGTCATTTTTCAAATGCTCCCCAAACTGTGTTTTTGCACCTGTGATGCAGAATAATCATTTCAGTGGGGATCAGAACATTTTCTGTACCAGTTCATGAGGTGGAGGTAATAAGAAGGCTATGCTGACAATGTGTTTGCTGTTCTGCTACAAATGCAAGTGCAGGGCTCATACATGTCCACATGAAGATATGATTATCCTATCTCAAAAAGTAAGGTTATTTGCAAAAATCTTCATTAATGCACTAGTTAGGGTTAAAGCAATAAAAGTGGGGAAATATGGCATTAGGATTTTCAACCCTAACACTCCACCCCAGCCAGCCACAAGGCAGCAACAGGAAAAACCATTACAATTTCACCTCTCTTGCATCTTCGCTAATCAGGTATAGGGACTGACTTGGGGTTGTCATCCCTAATGCTCACTCCATTCAATCATGAGAGAAGCTGCGATGTCTATAATATATAAGAATGGGGAGAGCATAAGGGCTGACAACCCAAAGGCACTTCCCATGCTTGATTAACAAAGACCAAGGAGAGGTGAAACTAATGTTTTTTTTCCTGACACTGCCTGGTGGGTGTGGGTGGGGTGTTAGGGTTGGAAACCCTAATGCCATATTTCCCTATTTTTGTCACCCTAACCTTAACTAGTGCATTAACAAAGTTTTTTTTGCAAAGAATATACATATATATGTAGAGACACACACAATATATTGACACGGATACAGAAAGTTGCCTGCAGAAGGAGGGCATCCAGTTTATCAGTTCAGCCAGATGTTGAGCTACATCACCTTAGGATTATATCCACAGCTGGAAATATAGGCTAGAGGTGGAGTAATGAGAAGTGAAAGGCACTTGGTACATCCAGCAGACCTCGGTTTTATTCCCACAATGCTCCACTTGAAAACTGTGTGACAGGAGCAAGTCACTTAACCTCCACAGTGCTCCTGGGTCACCCTTCAAAACAGTCCTTGTGCCTAGTGGGCCTTACCCATTTACAAAAGAATTTTAAAAAATGTTCCACCTTCTCCCCAGTTATGTTGCCAGCCATTTCTCTTTGTCCCATCACTTCATAAGCTTTCCATGGATTTTGTACTAACATTCTCCTCCAGCAGCTTGCTCCACTAGTCACCCTGTGTCTCCTAACACCCCTGTTGAATGTGTCCCTTGCCAGTTTGCAGCAATTCACCTCTGTTTAGATATATTTCTTTGCAAAAATAACTTTGTTAAGTAAATAAAGCTTTATTTTTAAGTGCTTTTCAAAACCAAAGTGCTGTACAAAAATTAAAATAACAGTTAAAAGACAACAAACAATTAAATCAACATTTATAAAATCATTTACTGTGAACTTTAAGAAACAGAAATGTTTTGAGCTCCGATTTAAAACTCTCGATGGTTAGGCATTCTCTTATCTGAGGCACCAGTCAGGGTTCAGATTAAACCAACAAAAGTAGTAAAATGTGAAGTTAGGGTTACCCAACTCTAATACCGCACCACCACCCTGCGGGCAGGAAAAGGAAACCAAAATCACAGTTTCGCCTCTCCTGAGTCTTCACAAATCAGGCCCGGGGTGTTCTTTGGGGTTGTCTACCCTAATGCTCACCTCATTCCATAGACTCATACAGTCATGGAAAATTGGCAGCAGAATAGAACCCACCGGTCCATTTAGTCGTCCCCTTACTCATACCTCCCTCTTCTGAAAGCCCCTCTCCCCCTGCTCTACAGCCCCATATGACTGCGTGATGCTCTCTTGAATCCCTCCACCATTTCAGCCCCCACTACTTCCACTGGAATCCTGTTCCATGCCTCCACCACTCTCTCCATGAAGAATTGTCCCCACACATTGCCTCTGTATCTTTCTCCCTGAAGTCTTAGGCTATGCCCCTTCCTTCCTTTTAAACACCCTTCATTTACTTTGTTGATCCCCTTGACATATTTAAATGTTCCCTCTCTCCCTTTTAGTTTCCAATGTGTACAGATTCAATTCCTTACATCTCTGTTTGTATGTCTTCCCCTCCCCTTCCCTACGTACCCAGCACTATCCTGGATGCCCTTCTCTGAACTGTCTCAATCCCATCTATGTCTTTTCATAGATTTGGCCTCCAGAATTTGACTCCATACTTCAAGTGTGGTCTTACAAAATTACAAGAGTAACAGAATTATGCATTAAGCAGTTTAGCATGGGGAAAAGGAAGAGGAGGCCATTATGTTTTTCCAATGAGGTAGCAGAGAAAGTGATACCCAAAAAGATCACATTCAGGCAATACAAAATGACTCAGGTAGAGGGGGATAGGGAGAAGTACCAGGAGAAGTAAAGGGAGGCAAGGAGGTCAGTAAGGGAAGCCAAAACTCAGACAGAAAAGTGCATTGCAAAATCAGTGGGTAGAGGGGACAAAACCTTTTACAGGTACATAAGTGAAAAAAGAAGGGCAAAGGGAGGGAGTGTGAGACTGAAGGGGGAGGATGGGGGCCACATGGAGGATGACAACAGTAAAGCTGACATACAGAATAGATATGTCTGCTCAGTCTTTACTGAGGAAGAGGAGGGTAATGGGCCTGAAGGGAGTACGGGGGTGGGAATGGTGCAGAAATGGACACAAGTTCATTTACTCAGGAAAGGGTTTTAAAAGAACTGGAAGGAATAAGAATTGATAAAGCAATATGGCCAGATGGGGGTGCACCCCAGTGTCCTAAAGGAACTAAGAGATGTCTGAACCTCTGGCAATCCTGTTTAGCCAATCACTGGAAACAGGGAAGGTACCCAAAGACTGGAGGACAGCAGATGAAGTCCCCTTGTACAAAAGCAGGAAGAAAGAGGAAGGGAGGAACTACAGACCAGTCAGCCTGATCTCAGTAGTGGGGAAGATCATGGAAGCACTACTGAAGGAGAGATTAGTGAAACATTTGAGATTGCCAATGGACTACAAGTTCCAAGGCGGCATTGTTTCACCAATGGGAGGTCTTGCCAGACCAACCTCACTGAATTTTTTGACTGGGTGACAAACAAAGAAGATCAGGGGAGGGAAGTGGATGTGGCCTATCTGGACTTCAGCAAGGCCTTTGGCACTGTGCCACATAGAAGGCTATTAAACAAACTGAGTTATATGAGAGTGGGCAGAACATTAATGTGGTGGGTAGGTAATTGGCTGGGTGGCAGGACACAGAGGGTGGTGGTAAATGGCTGTCACTCCTCAGAGGGAAGAGTGACCAGAGGGGTACCACAGTGATCAGTGCTTGAACTGATCCTATTCAGTGTCTTCATCAGTGACATTGCACAGGACCTAGATGGCAGAATTTCCCTGTTCGCTGATGACACAAAGCTCTGTAATAGAGTAGACATGCCAGAGGGTGTAGACAGAATGAGGATGGACCTGAAAAGCTTGAAGAATGGTCAAGGGTTTGGCAGTTGAAAGTCAATGCAAAGAAGTGCAAGATAATCCATATAGGGCACAAAGACCCTGAAACAACATATCTGTTGGAGGGTGATAATATAGCATGCATCAAGCAGGAAAGGGACCTTGGAATTGTGATCTCTAATAACTTCAAGGTAGTGAAACAGTACGACATGGCAGCAGGTAAAGCAAATAGGATGCTGGGATGCATAGGAAGGGGCATCAACAGCAGGAAAAGGGAGGTCATAATTCCACTACACAAGAGATTAGTGAAGCCCCACCTGGAGTACAGTGTACAGTTCTGGAGACCCTATCTATGTAATGACAGAGGCAGGGTAGAGAAGGTTCAGAAGAGGGCAACACAGATGATACAGGGATTGCATCACAAGTTCTAAGAGGACAGGCTGAAGGAACTAAATATGTACTCCCTGGAGGAGAGGAGGGAGATAGGGGATAAGATAGAGACATACAAAAACCTTACAGGGAGGAACAGGGTGCAGGAATACAATATTTTGCAGTGAAAAAGATGTTTCAGTACTAGAGGGCATGGGATGAAATTGGAGAGAGGACGATTCAGAGGAAACGTGAGGAAGAATTTCTTCACAGAAAGGGCAGTGGACAAGTGGAACACCCTGCCAGAGAAAGTGGTGGGGGATGAAAATCACAGGATTTAAGAATGCATGGGATAGACATAAGGGAATTCTAGAGGTCAGAGGTAAGGGGCAACAGACTTCTAGAAAAATATAAAGTGAACTTACAAGCTCAAATGGGCAGACTGGGTGGGCCATAGGCTCTTATCTGTCGACAGTGTCTATGTGTCTCTTGCTTTGTAGAAGAGCATCAGTACTTCCCCCTTTCTGCTAGTGATGCCCCTGCTAATGCATGCCAACATCCCATTTGCCTTCCCAGCTGCCCTGCTACATTGGTTTCCCACCTTAAATATTAATTGTAGTGTTTTTAAAATGATTTTCAGGTATTTTATTTGCTCACCATAGGCACTATGCACAGACACTGTGCATGGCATGCAAGGCCACACAGAGCACGATACGATGCAAGGCCACGCATGCCTACACAGGGCAGGATGCATGAAGGGCATGCAGTGGACACACATGCATCCATGTGAGGCATACAAGTGGATCCACAACATGGGGATGTGGCTGCGTAACCAGACATGTAGTGGAACAAGCCGGCATGCACCAACACAGGTACATCAAACAGGCGCACAGGCCCAGAGGTGTACAGATACACGAGAGCAGAGGCATATGTAGGGAGCCATGCATAGCTACACATGAGAACAAGTCTGGGCCACCGTGCTTAGGCGGCCCATGCCCAACCCAGCAAGACACAAGCATGCCCAAGAGGCGGCACCTCACAGAGAGGGAGCATGAACCAGCCCCACCACCAGATGGCTGTGGATGTGGCCAACATGGCAGTCAGACATGCTACCATGCCATACATTGGTGTACTGCCCGGCAGTCTGCCATACAGGGATGTGCCGCCTGGCAGTCTGCCATACAGGGACATGCTGTCTGGCATGCTGTGTATGCCACCACAGCCCATGTTACACACTGCATGCCATGGCCATGATACGGGCACTGTGGGATGGACACATGCACCACGTGAGGACATGCACCACAGCAGGCACAGTGAGTCTGCACGGGGACCCACCCCCACTGGGCCAATGACTGTGGTGGGCCATGTCCACCCCCAAGACACAGCCACCTCCCCCATAGACAAGGAACACACAGGTGATAGGAGTAATACTTTATTGCAGTACACACAGCAGTAAAGTAACACCACCTCAATACCATACAGGACAACAGCCCCCCCCCATCCTGCCAGCAGCCAAACATGGCACCCAAAGCCGAGTTCAAAGGCACAGTCCTAAGGCCCCACCGCAACATGGTGGGATGGCCCGAGCATCACTGCTGCCACCCATCACAGGGATGCGGCCTGGGCACTACCCATGTCCCCTTTGCTGTCCGTTGAGACCTCATCAGTATCCGGCTCCTGTGGTGGCCTTCCATTGTTCCGGAGCATCATTCACCACACAGGGTCCCTGTATCACTGAAAGACAAAATGGTACAGGTCAGGGCCTCGGACAAAACTGACACCCCCCCCAGATGCCACTCACCTCAATACCCACTGGTGATGGGCCATACACCTCCCAATGCCTGTACCCCACATCCTCATAGAACAGGAGGCTGCCATCCCCCTTCAGGTTTAGGTAGTTTGGGAGCCTCTGTCAGTACGTCTGCCACCGCTGTCCGTGTGCCATGACATAGCACAGAGCCCCTGTCCAGCTGAACCTGAAGGCACAGCTCCATCCTTTTTGGCCAGCCATTGGAATCCTGCATGTGAAAGATGGGAGCATAGATTAGACACACAGCCACACAGCAGTGATATGGCACAGCGAATGCAGCCACCATGGTACCCACTTGCCTAAAGGCACAGGCCTGCCCGCAGGTCCCCTGTGCCCCAGTTCGGCATATAAAGATCCTCCGACACCATAAATAGGTGAAGGGGGTAGCGGGCCATCCTGTCCACCACAGTGCCTGTCCTGACTGCACAATGCCACAGGCACTGTGTGGATGCAGACATGTGCCGTGGGACACGTGGCAGTGGGAGGGTGTTCCAGCGCAGATGGCAGCCAGGCCCATGTTGCCGCACGGATATAAGGGTAGGAACACACCAGCATGCTGGTGTTGGCAGTGTACAACACAGTGATGAAGGATGTGTCCAAGTGTGAATCTACATATGTTACTGTTGGAGGCGCAGGAACGGGGATGCTGGAACTGGCTGCCATGGCCACGGGTATTCTGGGACAGGGTTGATGCTACACAGTGGTGGGATATGCACTGCTTGGAGCAGTTCCACTTCATGTGGCCGATCATTGCACAGCTGTACGACCTGGTTCACACAGCCACGGAACCCAGGACCTGGCGCTCCAGGGCAATGTCGGTGAAAACTAAGGTGATGTGTGCCCTGTCCTATTATGCCACGGGGTCATTCCAGCGCATGACCAGGGACACAGTCAGCATCAGCCAGTCCATGTGTCCCGTGCCATGACACAGGTGATGGATGCACAACTGTCACACCTGAGGGACCACGTATACCTGCCCCATGATGCACAGGAGCTACGTGCTATGTAGCAGGCATTCTATGCAATGCATGGGATGCCCAATGTGTGTGAGGCCATTGATTGCATGCATGTTGCGTTCATGACACCGGCAGTGGATTAGGAGGCATACCACAACAGGAAGGGGTTGCACAGTGTGAACTGCCAGGTTGTGTGTGATGCAGCTGGCCTATTCATGAATGTGTGCACCAGATTCACGGGGTCGACACACGACACCTACATCCTGGATGCATCCGGGATTGGTGCACTGCTACAGGATGGCCACCTCGATTGCTGGCTACTGGGTACATATACACGGAGTGGCAGGGACAACATCAACAGTTGTCTTGGTGCCACACTCTGATGTCATGCCTGTTCTCCCTGCAGGTGACAGGGCTACCCCCTGTGTGCCTACCTCATGACACTATTCCTGGAACCAGAGACACTGGCAGAGGAGGCATACAACAATGCGCACTGGAGGACACACAATATCGAGGAATGGACCATCGGACAGCTGAAGATGCACTTCAGGTGCCTCAACCACAAAGGGGGCACGGTTATGCTCAGCCCAGCGAGGGCCTGCAGGGTGTTCACAGTGTGCTGTATGCTGCACAAACTGGCCAAACAGGAGGCCATGCTGATGTCCCCGGGGCCACCACAGGACCCCAAGCTACAGGACTGTGTGGATGACAATGACCATGGCATGCCACACAGGGACTGAGACATTGTGAGTGGCCATGCAGCGTGGCATGTGCTTGAGGCAGGCACGTTCGCATGGTGATGACAGTGAGCCATAGTGCACCCCCCACACCCTCGGCAGTACACACAAGGCAGTGGCCAGGCCATGGCCCTTCGGCTGCATGTGCCTCATACTGCCATTGGTGGGGGCATGGCCATGATGATGCCAACACATGCTGAATGGCCTCCATGGGTGGGTGGGCCTACACCGTGCATCACACCATGCCCTGTCCCGCATGGAACGCCATGGCCAGGCAGCTCACACAGCAGGGGTGCTGGACCACAGAGAGGTGGCCAGCGCAGTTGGCTGATGCACGACCCCACTTGAAGTTGTGCTGGGGCATTCCGTGCCATGTAGAACCATGTAAGCATCTCCTCCCTGCACATAGCAGTGGCAGGCCCTGCACTGCCTTGGGTCCGTTGTACACTATCAGGGCCTCAGTCGTGCCGGGCACCAGGGTCCACGTACACCATGCAGCATGGTGCACCGATCATCCCCCCTGTTGCCCACTGCACACTGTTTTTACCAGCCAGGCATAGGCCAGGGACAGGGGCCCTGGATGACAGTGGCAGACTTGTCAAGTGCACGTGATGATGTGTGTGGGACTGGGGCAGTGCAGGCTGGCACCTGGCCCCAGGGCTGCTGTGTGGCACAGTGCTGTACATGCATGGGCCTGTACAGGGTGGGCATGTCATGCTGAGTGCTGGCATGTGGCACTGCCATGCACGGTGCCACTGTGGTCATGGCAATGGGCCCGGTCATGGGCTGAGTTGGGATGGACCCAGGAATGCCACTGTATAGGACACTTTGTGGGTGCTCATTGCCAGTGGGTTGTATTTAAACTGTGACCAGGTTCCCTGGTACCCCCTTGGTGCAAGCTACCTTCAACATCTTGAGGGTGTTTCTGTCACCTTTATGTGTGCTAGAGCTCCCAGACACCCATGGATTCAGCTCCAATGGGTGAACTATTTACAGCGGGGTCAGCTGGCAGGGATTGCACCATGGGGGCCTTCATGGGCATGTGTCATCTCTCTGAGACTGGGACCATGTGCCCACATATTTGCCTCAGCAGCCAGCCATTACCTGGGCATGTCCCATGCCCCATCCCCATTGCCCACTGCTGTTCTGAGTCTCCACGCCACTGGCTTGTGAGCTGTCCCCCTGAGTGTCACCATCATCCTCTCCTGTGGCATTGCTGGTGCCATCCGTGGTGGTCCCATGCTTCATCAACCCCGGTGCACCATGTTCAGGGGCACCTGCACCCTGTGTAGGTGGGGGCTCCATGTGTGAAACCTGCACAGTGCCATGACCTATGGCAGTGGCCTGTGTGGTGACCGTCCCTGTCTACACTGCTGGCCCTGGTGCTGTGCCCTCCAAGGGTGCTGGGGAGGTGTCATGGAGGTGTTGGGCTATCCGTTCCATGGCCACAGTGGCCCGTGTAATCCCGACGCCAATGTTACTTGTGATGTCGTTCAGTGTCATGATGGCAGCCGTGGTATGTCACTGTTTCTCGAGCCAGTCCCACTCCAGCTGCTGCAGCATGCAGTACTGCTCCCTCAGGTAGGGTTCATGCCTGGGGTGCCGGACGCATCTCTGGGGACCAGTGGATGTGCCCTCATCCCAGCTGTCTGCACTGACCGCAATCCTGTAGGGTGCTGTAGATGCTGCCCATGGCCCGGTTGGGGTGGCCAGAGCTGCCCCCACCTGGTGGTGGTGTGTTTGGGCCCAGTGCTGGGACTTGGCCATGCTCCCCACTGTCCACTGTGCCATGTAGTTCCTCACCCCAGGTGCTGCTCTCCTTCACCTCTGTGTGGGTGTTGGGTGGTTCGGCAACACTGTCGGTGTCCATCTGTGTCTCTGTGTCCATCTCCATTCCTGTGATGACATAATAGCATGCATCACTGTACCTGCGTGCCTCACAGCCCTGATGTGTGGTCGTGCTATGCTACCAACTGTTACTGACCCTATGGTGCCTCCCATTGTGTGCCACTGTGTTTTGCTGCTTCTGCCACCATGCCTTGTGGTGTCTGCCTCCTGCCCGCTTCTGTGTCCCGAGGCGTATGGGCCATGTCTGTGGGGAGATGTGGGAGATGTTACTGTGGCACCTTCACCAGCCGTTCACCCGCATTCACCCTGTACCTGCTCTGCACATACCTGCCTGTGTGTCCACTCCTCCTTCCACACTGTGGATTGCCACCCATGTCAGTGTCTTGGCCACCAGTCTCTCCAGGGGTATCAGCTGTGTATCCTGTGTGGGTTCCCCGCCTCCTGTGCCTTGCAGCTCATGTGCCACTGAAGTGAGCTTTTTCTTCATGGCCACACAAAGGTCCTGCCACTTGTGCTTGATGGTGGTCAGTCTCCTCGTCTCTGCCCTGATGGCATTGATGCTGGCCTGTATGTCCAGCCACATCCATGCCTTCACCTCCGGGGGGGGTGGGTGCAAGGGCACCATACAGTCAATTGTACTGCTGCCTGATCTTGGCTAACATCACAGCCACCTGTCTGCTGCTGAAGTTCTGGGACCGTGTGTGTATTCCATGTCCACGCCCTCCCCAACACCCTCCTCTGTGTCCTGCGCTGTTGCCTTCCACAGTGACATCCTTGTCTCCTCGCTGTTCCATCGTGCCTCTTGCACACTGCTGCTGCTGCACTGCATTCATGGCTGGCCAGCTGCGCAGTGTGGTACACTCTGCCTTTTATGGTGGGGTCAAGGGGCAGTTCCATCCATTCAGGCTATGCCCTCATCCTGTCCACGCATCCCTCTGAGCGATGCTTACTCATGCCCACTCAGTGTATGCACTTTGTGCAGATATTAGTGAATGCTGCGTACGTGCAAGGCACTGTGCGCTGCATAGGGGTGCACATGGTTTGCTACTGCACGGTGAGTATTTTGTGGACCTTCATGCATAGTGCCCCATGAGAATAATCACTCCATATATATTGCAAGTAATGTTCAGGAACTATCATTTCTCATGTTCAGATGCTATTTTAGTGCCTGTCTTTTTTGAAGCTTTCACAGAAAATCCTTCAATCATTTTCAGACTAGCTGGTGGAAGTTTTGGTGAGTGCTGATTCCATTCAAACAACAATGACAGCAGTTTCCACAAGTTCCTGGTGCTGAGCTGCCAGGACATTAAGGAAAATGATGTCATTGTTGCTTGAATGGAATAAGCACTTCCCCAAGGTTCCACTAGCTGGTCAAAAAATGAGAGATTTTCTGCGAAACCATCAAACAGGAGAGCATTAAAATAATATCTGAACTTGATAAATGGCAATTTCTTCATTTCACATGTAATAAATAAGGCCTGGTTGTTCTTATGTTAGGGAAAAGGAGTAAAGCTTGTAATATGTTTATAATATCGCTGCAGTTGATCTTTAAGGTTACATGATACTATAATCCCCAGATCTCTCTTCTGTTCTGTATTCTTGATGTCCTGCCCACCAAGGGTGTAACTTGCTTTCAGGTTCTTGCCTCCCAAGTGCATCACAGCATGCTTTTTGGCATTGAATTTCTGTTGCCAAGTCTCAGCCCATCCCTCCAGAATCTTCAGGTCCTACCTTATGTCCACCATCCACCCTGCAGTGTCTACCTTATGGCGGATTTTTGTATTATCAGCAAACAGGCACACCCTTCCCCTCAGCCCCTTCACTATATCACTGTTGTAGATATTAAAAAAGGGGAGATCCCAGCAGTGACCTTTATGGCACCCTGATCATCACCCCCCCCCATCCTGGAGTACGCCCAATTTATCACCACTCTCTGGTTTCTCCCTATTAATCAGTTTTCCAGCCACCTGGTTATTTTCCCACCTACCCCAACACTTTCCACCTTGCTCACCAACTGACTGTGGGGGACGGTGTCGAAGGCCTTACTGAAGTCCAGACAGACTACATCCACTCCCCCCCAGCTGACTACCCACATCACCTTATCAAAGAACTCAATCAAATTCATCTGACAAGACTTCCCTTTTGGGAAGCCATGCTGCCTGTCATCCTGCAAGCCAGCATCCTCCAGGTAGTCCACCACCCTCTCCTTTATGAGTGCCTCCATGACCTTCCCCACCACTGAGGTGAGGCTGACTGGGTGATAGTTCTCTGACACCTCCCTACTACCCCCTTTGTGCAGCAGCACCATGTGCCCCCTTTTTCCAATCCTCCAGCACCCTCCCTGAATCCAGAGAAAAGTTGAAAATCTTCATCAGTGGAAGAGCCAGCTCCTCCCCCAGCTCCCAGATCACCCTCAAGTACAGCCCATCTTGCCCCATTGCCTTATCCACCTTCAACCTGCCTAGTTCCTCCCTAACTTTTTCTTTGCTGAATGGGCTCAGAGCCACCCTTTTGTCCTCCCTTCCCCTTCCCCTATGCTCAGGCCTCCTGACCTCCTCCTCCTCTGTAAATACTGAGCAAAAGTACTTGTTCAGCTCCTCTGCTTTTTCTCAGTCCCATTCAAGTTTTATCCTCCCTCCTCCCTCAGCACTGCAATTCCCTGCCTTGCTTTCCTCTTCCCCCACATATCTAAAACATGTTTCCTCCCTCCTTTTGGCCTGCTTAGCTATTCTTTCCTCAGTGTCCGCCTTTACCCTCCTTATCTTCTGCCCTGCTAGCCTCCTCTTCTTCCTATAAGCTTCTCTGTCCTCCTCACTTTGTGTTCTCTTATATTTTCTGAAAGCCTTCTTCCTGTCCCTGACTGCTCTTGATACCTCCCTTGTAAACCAAAGTGGTCTCCTCCTCTTTCTGCTCTTCCTTACCTTCTTTATGCACATTTGTATTCATAGATCATAGGATATTTGTGAGTTCAGTGGGCAAGATTGCCCTTTATGGACTTGACATCAAAAATTATTAATGGAAATTAAATTTAGTATCTCCCATGTATAAATCCAAGTTGATTTTGAAAGTATTATTAGAGCTGCTAGCTACAATGTCCTTTGGCAGTGTATTCCATGAATAGAGATGCGCCAGCACAAGTACAAAATTGCACCATTCTGTGATATTCAGTGGGAGGCAACTGTGCCACACAAGTCTCAATGCGCAGGAGCGCAATGGTAATGAATGCACTCACAACCGTAGGGGGAGGAACCATGAATAAATGGTGCAATGTGATATTCAACAGCATGCGCCATGCACAATAGGGGAGCAAGCAGAAGTTGCGTGATAGTGGAAATGATCCAAAATAAAAAGGAACAAGAGAGAGGGACAAGAATGCTACAGGGAAGCTAGAGGTGGGAGCAAGGTGACAGCAACAGGAAAGAAGGTAGCAGTGAGTGGGACTGGGCAGGAGCAGGACAGGGCACACCTGGGAACAAACAGGAACAGGACAGGAGTGGGGAGCCTGTGCCACTGTGCAGGAGAGACAGGGAGGTGCCACAGTGGACTGAGGGCAGTGGCAGTAGGCAGAACAGCCAAACATTGAGGTGTACCCGGTGCAGGGGGAGCATCACAAAGGACAGTGGGGGGAACGGGATAACAGCTGCCGGGGGGGGGAAACACCAGCCAGGGACATGGCCAGTGCCACCTTCCAGATGGAGGAGGTAATGAGGGGTGTGAGAAGGCAGGCAGCAGGGGGGTGCAGCCATGGAAGGGCCCATCGGTGGTATGCCCCCAACAGGCGGTACTGAGCCTGCACCACCTTCGAGCACTACAGTGACACAGAGATTGTGGGCCGGTACTGCTTGAACTGGGTGATCCTGAGGTGGCTCTGTGAGCTGTGCAGTGATGAGATGCAGGCACCCACACGACGGAGCCATGCTCTGTCAGTGGAGACAAAGGTGACAGCTGTCATGTGCCTGCTCACCACGGGCACTTTCCAGAGACCAACAGGGGACACAACAGGCATAACCTAGTCAGCCATGTCATGCCTACTCACACAATTCCTCAGTGCACTGCTGCCACATGCTGCAGAGTACATCCATTTCCCCAGCACACAGGCGGAGCGCACAGCACACATACAAGAGTTCCACAGGGTAGCACGTATGCCTGGCATGCTCAGGGCCATTGACTTCACCCATGTGGCCATCCGCACACCACCTGGCCCAGATGGTGTAGCATACATTAACAGAAAGGGTTATGTTAGCATCAACTGCCAGGTGGTATGCGATGCCAGGGAGTGCATAACCAATATCTGTGCC
Organism: Neoceratodus forsteri; assembly: GCA_016271365.2. Classification (NCBI taxonomy): domain Eukaryota; kingdom Metazoa; phylum Chordata; order Ceratodontiformes; family Ceratodontidae; genus Neoceratodus; species Neoceratodus forsteri. The sequence goes on along the minus strand of CM028135.1, from coordinate 555,305,863 downwards.
ACGTACCCTAGGGGAGCACATGATGCCTTCATCTGGCACCAGTCTGCACTGTGCCACAGGTTCGAGAGTGGGGACATCCCCACAGGCCACCTAGTGGGTGAGTATGCGCATCACGCAGGATGACATGGGCATCTGGGGTGCGGGGGGAAATCAGATGTGCCATGGGTACCGGCCTTGACGGCCCAAGGCAGAGCGATGTTGACCACCATACTAATGTCCACCCCTACACACAGGTGACAGTGGCTACCCAGTCTGTCCCTGGCTGCTCACACCATACCAGTGCCCCACGACCCCATCGCAGCAGTGGTACAATGAGGCACATGCCACCACATGTAATGTCATAGAGCGGGTGTTTGGGATGCTGAAGGCATGTTTCTGTTGCCTGGTCACATCTGGAAGTGCCCTACAATACAGCCCCTCGAAGGCCTGTGGGCTATTCCTGACCTGTTGCATCCTGCACAACATGGCCAACGACTGTGGGATAGCAGTAGAGGTCGAAGAGGGGGACAGCGATGGAAACAATGAGGACACTGGTCCAGACATTGATGGGCAGCCACCCCTTGGGCAAAGGGACCCCCGCCTGATCTGGATGTCATAGCTGCACCGGGACACCATCACAGAGTAACACTTCAACCAACACAGGTAGGTCATGGGGCCATGTGCGACCACCAATGGCAAGGGCACAACCCAGAAACATGCATGGACGAACACCAGGGGCACATGGCGGCAAGGGAATTGGCTGAGCGTGGAACCGCACACGCCGTCAGGGATGGACAAGGCCTAACATGACATGCAGTCACACACACCTTCACCCAAACACCCCACAAGACATGCACAAGGGGTAGAAGGCACGTCGACCACGACTGCTACCCCTAGCCACACACAGGTCCACAGATGACCATGCCCAGTGCCCATCATTGTGCGTGTCTCAGACACTTTGCACCATTGCACAATGGTGGACAGCGCAATGCAGGCATCATCATGCACACTCCAGAGCAGCCAGCAGCCATGAGGGTGTGCATATGGACCGTGTGTGTGTGCAGGGGTGTGTACCCCAACCGTGCATCGCATGTTGCACAACACACTGCACACAGGGCAGCGTCAGACAGTAGCCATGGTGAGAGACAGGTCAGTCATGTGGCATAGTGCCACGGCCACCATGGATGCATGGGCCACCCTGCCGAGACCAGCCAGCCATGACAGGCTGACCAATGACCTCATGTGGTGGCATCGACGGTCCCCCAGGGGTGATGCTGTGGGAACGCGACTGTGTTTGAGCAGGGGTCTGCAGCCCACCAAACATGCCAGTGCCAGGCATGATCGGGATGCCCACAGCTGAACCCGGTGTTGACATGGAGGGTGTCGCACAACACCAGGAATGGGGGGTGGACATGACACTGCGTAGTATCTGCGGCACATGTGCAACAAACTGTGTGCCCAATGTGGCCGTGACAGCTGTGAATGCACATGTCTGCCTGTCAATGGCAGCGGTCACATCCTCCCAGCAGGAGCAGAGCATGGTCTGTGCTGTGCCGCTCCTCTGCCTGGCGCAGAACTGCACTGAGTACATCCACCGCCCTAACAAGCCATGACTGCTGAGCCACGGAAGCCTGGAGTAGTCAGCTGTGCTCATCAAAGAGGTCATCCGCCAGATCAGCACAATGTCCCTCATGGTGTTCCTGGCCATGCTGGGCATCACCCCTTAATGATGGGCACTGCACACCAGAGCCATGCCGGGGCATGTCCACACGAGGTGCACCGACACCACCCCCTGACAGTGTCCCTCCATCGCCATTGGCTGACTGCTGACACTACCCCTCTGGCCGCCACTTGCCAGAGCTCACCAGTGCCACTGCAGCAGTTGCAACAGCCCCACTGGCCTGGACGCACACCAGTGCTGCCCCACTGGTGCATACAGGCACAGGCTGGGACTGTGATGTCATGCAGGCCTCCATGGTGGCACCAACCACAGCTATGCCTGTGTTGTTACCTGCTGTGGGGCCATCCTACAGCCCACACGTATCACTGTCCATGATGTGTGCTCCATCATCATCATCGGTGACAGATCCAGCACCAGTCCATGTCACAACATGCTGGCATCCATGGACGCTGTCACGCTCAGACACGGGCAGGGCCTCCTCCGCACCAGCACCACCAACTTCAGTACAGACAGACAGGAGGGTATACTGTTGTTCTGACCCTTGGACACCTGTGGAGGTGAATGGGCTCACCTCTGTGTCCAGGGTATCGCCCTCAGTGGACACACCCTCCACCGCTGACTCATGGAGACACTCAGGAGCTGTAAGGGAACACAGTAGCATTAATGTCTCTGCCCTACTCTGTGGCATTCCTCCTACCCCCCACACAGTAACAGAACAGGACCTACCATGCAGTGACGGGCTGCTACCCATCTGGAAGCCACCATCTGGAATGCCCACTAGGGCACAACACCACATGCTGCCAGTCACCCGCTCCTCCTGTGGTGCCAGGCATGGTACATCTGGCTGTCCACCACCAGTTGCAGCAAGTACTGCCCTGATGGCAGCCACCTTATCTTTTATCCTCCTCTTGTCCATGCCCACCTTCTTCTTGCACTCCTGCATGGACTGCTGGTGGCTGCCATGCTGGTTGACGGCACGCGCTACCTCATCCCATGCCATAGCACAGGCCTGTGATGTTCCCCTCTGTCCGCTGAGCAGTGGTTCCCTGTCGAGGTAGGCCTCAAACAGGGCATCTGATTCTGCCCGGGTGAAGTTGGGCCTCCTCCGTCTCCCACGTCTCTGTTCCTCCTCCTCCTGATGTTCAGTCATTATTGATCCTGTGGGAATGACAGGCGTTACCTCTGAATGTGCAGTCCCATGCATCTCCCACACACACCACAGTCCACACTTCCAAACAGCATGTAACCCACCACAATAGACTGCAATACCAAACAATGACCTCTGAAGCCCCATGTCACATTTATATAGTGCAAGGCATGCAAGTGAGACAAGGCGCAACTTTAAGTGGACTCTAATGCAGTGGCTGCACCTTGGAATTGCTGATGAGCTGATTTGCATATGCTGGCTGAATATCATGCTGTTGCGTCTTGTGCAATTGTGTTGAGCGTGCTCAGGCAAAGGTGCAGCTCTGTGACATGCGCAGTAGACACCACACGGCACATGCCCAATGGGTGCTGACACTGACGCCTGCTGCGCTGATGGTGTGCTGAATGCAGGAGGCAGTGCAGGGCATGGCCACCACTGTGCCAGCAGTGCTAGTGTGCTGTTCACATGTATAGTACTTGTGCCCTGGAGCACTGTAGGTGCCATGGTGCCATAGCACGGTAGGTCACTGCAGGGCATTACACACAGGCACCCAACCATGCTACATGCAGGGAGTCTCAATCATGCTGTGGCGGTCCATGTGTGACAGACCCTTGACCCTCTATTTGACCTTTGCCCCTAGGCACCATGTGTCTGCTTGGGTGCACCCCTATAGCTCTGTTCGGTGACAGCGTGATGGGGAATGGCAGCGCTGTACCGTGCAGCATCTGCACGTAGCAGACGTGTGCTACAGAGTCCCATTTTGTAATCCTAACTGCTTTAGCAATGGCATGCAGGAGAGCAGTGCTGTGGAGCCCTCTTGAGCTGGCCAATTTGGTGGCCATTGTTGAGCCCCATGCTGGGGCCCTATTTGGGGATGTGACCTTAGATAGGGCTAGGAGTGCAGTGTGGGAGGAGGTGGCAGTATCACTTGAGGAGGCCACTGGCATCTACAGGACTCCAGATCAGTGTCACCACCACTATGGGGACCTCAGGTGGAGGGACCCAGACAGGTTTGCCCATCTACGGGCATGCACCAGTCGAGGCGCAGTGCCACATCCAGGTAGGTGCTCCATCCATACACTGGTAGCGTACGTCCGGGTTTCGAGGTGGGCATGGGTCCACCCTGGGAGGGAACTGTCCAGTGTGGGCAGTTTTGGTCATGGTGGGGTTGCGGCATGCCTGGGCTGTGCAGGATCACACACACTGGGGGGCGGGCCTTTGCTACTGTTTTGTACTGATGTTCCCCTCTCCATGTTTGTACCCTAGGCCCTGAGGAGAGGCGATGAGCCCAAGAGGCACAGGTGGATCAGGAGGCTGCCCGGCAACAGCCACATGATGGCGGGCAACATGTCCATCAGAGCCAAGATGTTGCAGATGCAGGTGAGTACCTTACTTCATGGATATTCATGGATATGGCATGGCCACCATCCAATGATGCCACTGACGTGCATGCCACACAGTACACTCAGCACTGTCCTGTGGCACTGCATGTGTGGGTGTGCATCGCTGGTGGTCCATGCATGCACCAGGTACATGGCTGTGCCACTGCCTTTGCACCGCATAGCCATGTCACTATACAGCCATGGTGGTGCTGTGCTGGACTTGGGCGGTGGCTGTGTGCAGCGGTCCACATGGCTGTGTGCACCTGGGTGGGCAGGTCTTGTGGACACGATCACTGTGGGTGGTCGCACACCATCACAGGGGCATGGCCCATGGCTGTATGCCATGCACAATGGGTGAGCTGCAGGGAAAGGACATTCACACCTATTGACTCTGCTCCTTTGTCCTAGGTGGTTGGCATTGGAACGCTATGGAGAGGGCATTGCAGGAGCTGCTGCAGCTGTCGAGGACATCCCTTCAGATTCTATAGCAGCTAGAGAGGCATGGTGTGCATAGGAGGAGGTTGCACAGATGCCACAGGACAGAAGAGTGGGACAGACGTTAGGCCCTCAATGCCCTCAGATGCTTTTTACCTCCCTGGACCCACTCTCACACCCCTTCTTCCCTCTCCCAGTTGTTCACCCCTGCCCCTTACCTGCCTCCACCTTGTTTGTGGCCCTATCCCCTCCCACTTTTGTATATATATATATATAATACATTTGTTTTGTTATGACAACTGTGGTGGTCTATAATTTTCAGCAAGCTACAGGTGCTCAGCTGCAGTGGTGTGCATGGCATCAGGGTTGTTGCAGGCATGGGCGTGTGTGTCCAGAGGGGAACCACCTATGATGTGGGTGGGGGAATCAGTCACTGTCTGTGGTTTGTGTGTTATTCTCTGCACACTGGTTGCCTGTGCAGTGGTCCACGGTGCATGCTCTGTGTCCAAGGTGCCCCTGTCAGACTGTCCATGGGCTGTGCAGCTGACACCCTTGCATGTCTGTGATATGCATCATCTGCTGGCATGTCAGTTGTGGCTGTCCATGCTGTACAGCCACTGTACCCAGCATAATGCCAGGTTGCCTCCTGTCACCAGTGTGGTGCACATCTGCCTCGGGTGGTACTGTGGTCTCTGCTGTTTTTGTTCCTCCCATGCTGTTGTTTGTGTCTTCTGCAGGGGATGTGCTCCACTGTCTGTCACTTGTGCTCCAGCCGCGTGCTGGTGGCATATGGCTTCATGGTGCATGCGCAGGGTGGCTGGTACACCTGTGCCATGGAGGGGTGCTAGCCTTAGGTACACAGCTGCTGTGGCCACACACCAACAGGTTTGTTGACCCACTACTGTGTCCCTGTGTTGGTGTGCACTTGGGTATGGGTTGGTGTTTGTCCATGCACTGTGCTGCATCCTGTGTGGTGCATGCTTCCATGCACCACTGTGGGCTTCTTTGCTGGCTGTTGAGGCCAGTGCTGGGATGGGGTGTGTCCTTGGGAGGGTGTTCAGGGTGCTGTACCACTGGTGGTGGTGTCTGGGGCATGCCCTGTCGCAAGTGTGGTACCTCATGTGCCGACACATGGTCAGTCTCTCAGCTGTACATTGGGGGGGCCATGCAGGGTGGCACTGTGTCTGCAGTTGTTGCATCGGTGTCTGCTGCTGCATGCTTCAGGGTACTCACGGTGGGGCTGCTTTGCATGTCTCAATGGTGCACAGGGTTGCATTGTCACAGCGTGGGTGGTGGCATGCATGGGGTGTCCTGCAGTGTTGGGCACTGCTCCTGGGCAGGGTGTCTGTGGAATGCTGTGCAGGGTGAGCTCTGCATTGGTGGGATGGTGTAGCATGTTGTGGACAGATCTCCTTGTTTGCTGGTCACAGCTTGCCAGGGGGTGTGCTGGGGCACCATGCCCCAGCTGTGGGATTGTGGTTGGTTTCCATGGGCCGGTGGTTCTTCCAGCTCTCCTCTGGTTGGGCGGTTCATGGGGTGTGGGATGCTCTGTCTGTTCTGCTTTGTACTCCTCAGCACATATCTTCCATGTGTGGGGACCCTGTATCCTGTTCCTGAGCATCCCTGGTTATGCTGATGCACTGCTACCCTGCTCCACTGCGCATCCCTGGTTTTGTTGTTGTGCACCAGACCTGCACCACTGTGCATCCCTGGTTGCGCCATGGCACAGTAGCCATGATATTCAGTTGTGTGGTGCAAGCGCATCTAGCCCTGAGCAGTGTTTGAATATCATGCATGTTGCACATAGGCACACTGTACTTGTGCCTGCTCCTGCTATTGTGATACTTTGTGGCGTAGTTTGAATATATGGGCCACTGTGTATATCACTGATTTCTCTTTTGTGAATTATTTTGACTACCTTTTAATTTCATGGTGTGTGATCTGGTATTAACTTGTGAAAAATTGCTAGATAGACCTATGGTTTCTAGTATTGAGTCATTATTAAAAACTTTATATGTTAGACATAAATCTCCTTACATTCTTCTGTAATCCATTGAGTAGAGACCCAGAGTTTTTAATCTTGTTTTGTAATCTAATATCTTAACACAGCTGACTTTTTTGGTTGCTTTGCACTGTACCTTTTCTATTAGTGTTTTTTTTTCTCAAATTAAATGAGGTGCTATAACTGAGGAACAATATTCCATATGAGTCTAACTAGATTTGAATAAAGAGGGACGATCACCTTTCTGTCTCTGCTTTTAATGTTTCTGAGAATACAATTAAGTATTTTATTCCCTTTTTGACAGCATTTTTTGTATATACCTTAAATGTAAAGTCTCTTGAAATAGTTACCCCAAGGTCTTTTTCATATTCTGTTGTCTGTAGAATAATATTATTCATTTTATATGTGTTGCTTGGGTTGTCCTTCCCTAGATACATCATCTTACATTGAGTTTTGTTAAAGAATAAATCATGTTTTTTTTACCAATTTTCAAGGTGTGTTAAATTATTTTGTAATTCTGGAGCAGATGTTGCATCTGTGATAATGCTGCCCAGTTTGTAGTCATCTGCAAATTTTGTCAACCAGCAATTGTTATTCAATGGTCCCATGGAAGTTATTAATATATTAAAGAGAACTGATGCCAGGACAGAGCCCCGTGGAACTCCACTGGTAACATGTCCCCATGGCAAAAGATAACCTTTTATTGAAACCTGCTGGGCACTGTCTGATAACTAGGCATTTCTCCAATTTATGATTAATGTGTGAATTTTTAGAAGCTCCAGTTGATTGATATGTATTTGATGTGACACTGAATCAAACGCTTTAGAAAAGTCCAGGAAAATCACATCGACAGATAAACCCTTATCCAAAGCTTAACTCACAGGTTCATGAAAGTTCAAGAGGTTAGTCTGCCATGATCTACCATTGAGAAAACCATGCTGATAGACGAAAACATCTCCTATCTCTTGCAAATTTTTAGTTATTCTGTCCTTAAGAATTCTTTCAATCAATTTTCAAAATACCGCTGTCAGACTTACAGGTCTGTAGTTTTGTGATACATTTTTACTTCCACTTTTATGTAAGGGGATTACAGTTGCCTTATTCCAAATTGGAATAGTACAACTAGTATTTAATGAAGCGTTAAATAATATGGTTAACGATCCAATCAAATGGTTGGCTATATTTTTTATGAAAATCGGTGGTATAACATCAGGCCCAGCTGAACCATTTGGTTTTGTCAAATTAATAGCTTCCATAACTTCATGTTCCATTATTTGATCAAAAGGGCTTGTACTATTTGTATTTGGTGAAGCTACTGATTTAGGTTTAAATACACTAATGAAGTAGTTATTTAAATCTGATGCTATTTCAACCTCATCAGTATTAATACCTTTTGGAGTGTGTAGAGGACCTATAGTTGGATTATTTGTTCAGCATTCCACCTTTAATAGTTTCCCATAACTCCTCCACATCCCTTATATTCTCCATACCTGTCATCTCTTCCCTCACTATCCTCACCATCCTGTGGAAGTCTGTGCTCCTGAAGTCCATAACTGTTGTGCTGGTTCAGTTTGCTTCCCTCCCTGTTCTTACCCTGAATCTTACTGTCCTGTGGTCTCTGGTGCCCAGTATGTCTCCCACCTCCACCTTTTCCACACTCTCCCCATTCATCAGGACCACATCCAACAGGTTTTTGACCCTTGTTGGCTCCCTGACCAGCTGCTGAAAGAATGCTTCCTGCAGCATCTCTTGTTTTTTCTTGCTTCTAGCCAATACTACATCCAGGATGGCCCAGTCCATGTCTGGTAAGTTTAGATCCCACGCCAGAACTAATTCCCCTTAGTAAAGAAGCTGAGATGTGTAGATTATATGAGAATGGGGTGAGCACTAGGACTGACAACCCCAAGGTGCACCCAGGCCTGTTTTGCAAAGACTCAGGAGAGTTGAAACATAGTGGTTTTTCCATTTCCTGCCTTCAGGATGGGGTGATGTGTTAGGTTAGAAACCCTAACAACACATTCCCCTACTTTTGTCACTTTAATTTGAACCCTAACTGGTGCATTAACAAAGATTTTGCAAATAATTTCCTTACATTTTGAAACAGTATAATCGCATCCACATTTATGCTGGTCCATTTTGGACCTGCATGACTATATCCATGTGGCTGAGGAAGCACAGGTCCCTCAAGGCCTTGCACTTCCATCCCTCCATAGATCCATACATTCATGTTTCTTCTGAAGTGCAGGACCCTCTGGACCCTGCACTTCTATTCTCTAAAAAGCAATGTATTTGCTTCATTGTATGGCTTGCAAAACTTCCAATGTTATCCTATCTGAATTTTGATGTTTTAATTTTTATGTTTTTTTAATATGGCTCCTAAATTACTTGTGGGTGTTATATGTTATTCTTGTATTACTTATTATGACCTTTGTTTTGATATACAGATTGACCCTTAAGTGCAAATATTGTGGGAGTTATGGCTTGTTGAAGTTGAAATGTGGAAAAAAAGCAAAGTCCAAGTTCTTTTTTCATATGAACAGATACTTTTCATATAAATGAGACAAACTCACAAAATAGGATCCCTTCATATAAAAAAGAATCTAAAAAAACTAAAGTCCGTATTCTTTTTTCATGTGAACGGATCTTTTTTCATGAGGCTGTGTTGTTTATATGATAAAGGATCCCTTAATATGAAAAAATAATTTAGTGTTTTTTTTTTTCAGATTCTTATTTCAGGAAGTTGATTCATTCATATGAAGAAGGATGCCTTCATATTAAAAAAATCTGAAAAAAAGTCCAAATTCCTTTTTCATATGAAACAATTCTTTTTTGCATGACATGGAGTCACAAAAAAGATTTAAATATGTAAAAAAACACATTTCTGGGACATTTTTTCCCAAAAAGTAACTCCAGAATCCACCTAATGGGGTCCCAGTTAACAGGATACATATATTGGTGTTTCTGCAGGATCTGATTTTTGGGGAGTTTAAAAAACAATTTTTTTTAATAAAATGGAAACAAGATGATGGTCATATGAAAAAATATTTTTTTTCTCATGAAAAAGAATTACCTCATAGGAAAAAGGATATATTCTGTATGGCCCCAATTATTTTTTTTTTCCAAGCAGATATCCAAAAAACTGTATTGAGTATGCTCAGAATTGACATTTCAAAGTCTTATAACTTTGGAAATGATTAATGTTTTTTTCACCAAACAAGTGAAAGGTACTGGCCCAGTGGCGCTGAGGGCTGAGGTGCTGGACACCACACCTCATGCCATGCTGGTGACCTGGGTTCGGATGCAAGCCTGGGCCATCAGGGGTCAGCGGGGGGCATATGGATTGGGCATCTGGTGGACTGCTCTCCTAGCCACAGGGAGGGATCCAGGGAGCCATCGCTTTACAGTGGCCCCTGGTGATGAATAGGGGCACTGTTAGAGCTGGCATAGCAGTACAGAATGCAGCAGATGTCAGCACGTACGTGTCCTGGGGTTAGGAAAACCAGAAAATGGAGCAGCACAAACCACGGCAGCTTGATGGCTGCACTCCACCAGCCGATGGTGCCCAGACGGCATGTGCCAGTAATGGTTCCTTGCCTGTCATGATGGCACTAGAGGTGGGTGTCCCTTTTGAGGGCTGAGCTGCATCTGCCAGCTGGGCATGCAGAACTTCAGGGTCGGAGGTGGAGCTGGAGTGGTGGCTGGAATAAAAGGCAGGTCAGTGGCTGCTAGGAGAGAAAATACGATATGCTAAAAAAAAAAAGTGAAAAGCACCACTGTGGCCCTAGCCCTTTCTATCCTGAAAATTTACAACCAAATGTACAAACCACCTGGGTGCTAGGTGGTGACAAAAAAACTGCAAAAATGTTTTTTTTATATTTTTTCCCTCTCAGGATCTTGGAATTTGCACATCTGACTGAAACAAAACATGACACATCAATACATTTCGCCCTTAGACTGAGTATGCAAATCCATTGCATGGTTGTAAAGCTATTAAAGAGAACATTTTGAGATTTAACATAGAAATGACTAATCAACCCTCACTATAATGGTGCTACTGTGCCACTACTATATGGTCACAGTAGTGTCCCTATAGTTAGGGATGAGTAGGCTGTTTAAAGTTAAACCCCGATTTCTGCACCTTAATAACTTTGGTGTCATTGGACAAAATAGCCCAACATTTGGCATGTGCCGTCAGGCTTCAAAGTCCCAAGATGTGAAAAGTTTGGTGATGCCATCTTGTTCGGTTTTTGAGATACAAAGCACCAAAAAACAGAAAAATAGCCACATTTGGTTTCCTTATACTTAACTATTGAGTATTTTTGTGCTCTCACCTACAGCCTAGATGGTGTCATATTTTTTCATGAAATTTGTAGGTTTTAAGGGGCACATGCCAAGAGTGTGTCTTTCGAAGGTATAGCCCTGAAGTTATAATAATTTTAAAATTAACATCCTGACACAAACAGTAAAAACAAAAAAAAGATCACGACTGCTTATTTTCATGATTTACCTCTAGTACTGAAAAAAAGCAATCATGATGGCTGCCATCTTTTTTACAGTTTAAAAGTGGTATTCAAAAGCTAATATTGACATAAAATTAAAATCCAAAATCTGTAACTTGCTAAAGGACAGTTCTTTAGTTTGTCTCTGGAAGTTAATTTTAAAAACGACCCCACCAAACCTACCTTTACCCACCCTGATTACCTTCACTCAATCCATGGATATTTAATGGTCGCTACATGTAATTTTACAGTTCTAGCAGAAATTTATCAGTGGCGACATGTAATGTTACTGTGTGCAGAAATGTACCGGTTCAGCATATAACTTTCCTGTCCTTGCAGGAATTCAGCAGTTGCAATATACAATTTTACCATCCATGTAGAAATTCACCAGTCATGACATATAATTTTACAGCTTGTGTGGTAGTTTAACAGTGGAGACATATAATTTTACCATTCATGTAGTTATTTGCAATAGGTTTTCCTTATTTACCATTCAAACAATTTTATTTGGCAACCACATTGTAAAATGGCATAATTAGCAGATATTGAGTTACAGTCAGACCCCAAAACCTGTATCTTGGTAAAGGACAGTTCTTTAGCTCAATTCTGTAATTTAATTTTAACAACTACTTCCCCAAACCTATCTTTACCATTGTGATTACCTTTAGTCATTCCTCAGATTGCAACATATAATTTTACAGTTCATGCAGAAATTTACCAGTTGCAACGTATAACTTTATCATTTGTGCTGTGATTTATGACATGTTTCTCTTATTCATCATTCGAGCATTACTATTTACCAACTGCATTATGAAATGGCATAATAAGCAAATATTGGGGTACAATCAGACACCAAAACCTGTATCTTGGTCGAGGACAGTTGTTTAGCTTGATTCTGTTTTTTAATGTAAAACAAATACCTCCACAAACCTATATCTATGCTTTGGGATTGCCTTCAGCCATTCCTTGGATATTCATCATTCATGACAAGTATTTTTTTCCTGTCGTGCACTAACTTGTAACATCTACAGTATTTTTAATTACCACTCAAGGATACTATTTAGGAACTGCATTTAAAATGGTATAAGAAGCAAACATTTAGTTAAAATCAGACCCCCAAGCCTGTATTTTGCTAAACAGCAGCCGTTTAGCTCGATTGTGGTATTTGAAAAAAATACCTGCCCAAACCTATCTTTATGCATCGGGTTTACCTTCAACATTCCTTGCATATTAACCACTTATGACATGTAATTTTTACCTGTTGGACAGTAATTTGAGACATGGAGGAATAGAAGCACAGGACTCTCTGGGTCCTGTGGTTCCATAGCCAAGTGGATAAGGATATAGTTTCTACTGTCTCAGAAAGAAATTAAATTTTGTGCAAAAAACTGTGTCATTGCAACAATTAGGATCAGGGACACTGGTTTACTGGTATTGAGAAAGGGTATATTCCATTTTTCACATTGTAAAAAATGGCATTGTCACTGGTGTCTGCCAAGACAAAATCCGGTTTTACCGGTATTTGGTTCTGTGTACTTTATTTAACAATTTTTAACTCTGCTAACATGCATTTTAGCAATTTTGACCTCCACTATTGCACATCCTTCCATCCTTGTACCAATTTAAAGTTATTTTAGGTACAAGATGTGATGGCAGCAGCAGCACTACAGCCCCCGTCCCTATGGTGTGATGGAAGCAGCACTACCTCCCCATCCCTCAGGTGCAATGGCAGCACCAACAGTACTACAGCCCCCATCCCTCTGGTGTGATGGCAGCAGCAACAGCACTACAACCTCCCTCCCTCAAGTGTGACAGAAGCAGCAGCACTTCAGCCCCCATCCTTTAGATGAGATGACAGCTGTACTACATTCCCCATCCACCAGTGGTGATGGCAGAAGCACTACAACCCCCACCCCTTTGGTGTGATGGCAGTGGCAACAATGCAGTCCACATCCATCTGGGGTGATGGCAGTAGTGACAGCATTATGATCCCCTTTCTTCAACACCCACACCCCACATACACAAGCTACAAATAACTTGGTCTCTTTGCTTGTTAGAACTCAGATGTGAATTAATCTGAACCATCACCGCTAAGGCAGACTGCCTTTGTTTTTTCCTATCTGTAATTTAACTGCATGAATTGGATTTCTGCCTGTGACACTGCTGACTAGGATTAGGGAACAGACTTGGGTGTTGGGGGACCAGCTGGTGGGTGAAGGCTTGAGAGTCCAACAACCACTCACCTTCTCCTAGGAGGGAGGGTGGGTTCATGACTCAGCATTTTCTGTCCCCTGGTGGAGGCCAGAGGCACGATAACACATCGTCCCTCACTGCAGGAGGGAGCAGGATGAACGTCGGCTTGTGCCTTGACATCATGCGGCCTGTCATGCTCCCAAGAAAATGGGAAAACACCCGCTGGCCAACCGAAGAATGGCTTCTGGTCCCCCCATAAGCTGGAAGCCCCAGACATGTGTCCGTTCTGACCCCTGCCATGCCTAGGATACACAGGAAGCTCTTTGGGCAATTCTCCTCCCCTGGTAGCCTCCCACAGGGGTAGGGGCCCACTCAATAAAGGGTTACTTTGGATTACCTGGTAGCACAGCAGTAAGGGACAGTGGATGGTGGTCAGGACTCAACAGCGGTAGTAGGGGGCCTTGGCAGCCCTGAAGGAGTGGATGGCCAGGGGGTAGGAGGAGCAAACAAAATGCTTGAATTTGCTTCTTTGAAATAAAGTGTCTTCACCTAAAAAATCCACAAGTGATTAGTGGAGGACCTTCAAATGGATTCATGCATCTCCCAGACATGTGGATGCTTTTTTTGTTTACTTGGTGTCCATGTAAAGGGTGTCTTCCAGTTTTCATGTCTGAGCTCGGATGTGAATTGAGCACCACTCTGCCCACCAGCATCATACAGCCCCTGGGGTCCTACCTTCTGTATGTCATTGAATGTGCTTTCAAAATCCACTGGCCAAACATAAGTACACTTAAATACTTCACATTGCCTTTTGTTGAAGCAGTCTATCAGAAAACTTTTTGTTGTCACAGAGACTGAAACAGCAGGTGGGAGAAAAATTGCAAATGATCTAACTCACCTAAATGGGGTGCTGACTGTGAAGTCTTTTCATAAGTAGTAAGGCAGCTTTTTCCTTGTGAACATACTTTCATTCAGACTAGTTTTCATTCAAACAAGTGAGGATTTTGGATGGCCCTGCTGATTATAAACGTCAATAAGCTAGTTGGTAACAGTGATCCTGCATTTAGCAATCTACAACCTAGATTCTCATATGCAAAGAATACAATAAAAACCTGACTAAAATCTAAAAGCAAGCTTATAAAATACATAAAATGTAGTTTAACATTTATCTTTACCTATACAAAATCATTGCAGCACAAGTAAAACTCAAGTAAATTACATGGTACCCTGACTACTAATTCTATGATGTAGTACTAAACATATATTGGTATTTTTTTTGTATATTCTTTGTAAACCAGGTAAGGCCCACTAGGCAGAACTGCCTGTTTTCAGGAGTGACCTAGAAGCACTGGGGAGGTTGAGTGACTTGTTTGGAGTCTCACAGTATGCAGGTGGAGGTTGTGGGAATCAAACCCAAGTCTGCTGGATGTACCCAGTTCAATCATTGTTTCTTATTCTAACCACTAGGCTATACTGCCAGCCAAAATAACACCCATATACAATGTTTTAATACAGAATGTTAATAATAGTGCACAGTACCTACAGTGCAAATTATGAACATTAAACACTTTACAACATTTTAGTAAAACTAAGTTATTCACTGCTCCATCTGCTTATTTTTTCTTACACCAAAGTGGGTGAATAGTTGACAGAGCACTGTAAATAGCTTTTGATCAGGCTTCATTATTGTACAGCGAGAAACAGATAACATTTGTTTATTCTGGATTTATTTAATATTGATTTTCTGTGGCTCACTAAATAGAATCTAGCACTGCATGAGGCAGATGTTTTTACATTTTGGAAGAGGCAACACATCTTATCCGTTTAGGATTCATGTTAGAAACAGAAGTCTTTTTTCATATTTAAAACATATTCAAGTGTCAGTGTATTCATTTAGTAGTTAATGCTGACTAATATATGCTGTAAAAAACAGTGAAGGATTTATTGTGAAGCACTCAGGATCTGTAGTAGAACTCCTGCAATTTTCCAGCAAGTTTTGCAAAAAAAACTCTGCAATTTCAGGTTACTTTTCCTGCAATTTTCCAGTGGCCCTGCCCATGTGTGCTGATAGTTGTAGACTCTTGGGCACATACTACAAGAAAACTGTGGTTTCAGGAAGGAAAGCAGTCCTCAGGTGATGGAGATGTAGGTGGGAAGCATGGGTGGTTAAACTGAATGGCTGATTACAACAAAGCAGTGCGGGTGATTTCCTTACTGACGCTATATGCAGCAAAGCAGAAAGAATGAGAAGCACAGCAGCATTCATTTTAAGATGCTGAAATCTGGGTCGGCCTGCTGGCAATGCGGTAGCACTACTGCTTGCAATGCCAGCGACCCAGGGTCAGAAGCAAACTTGGGTTGCTAGAGGTCTGGCCAGGGGAGTAGGATAGAGCACCTGGGGGACTGCTCTCCTCTTCCGGGGAGGGTGGGCTGCAGGTCCTGCTGCTTTATTACTACCTGTGTGACCACGGGTGGTGGTGCAATGGTGCTGCAGAGTGATCAGGAGGGGAGGGGAGGACGCTAGCCAGGATCTGGAGCAGTGGCATGTCTCTATGTGACCTACCTCCTTGGATCTCCTCTAGTGCTGGTGCCCTCAGGGACAGAGACCCGAAAACCAGGAATAATCACCCCACGTCAGCCACTGGCAGAAGGGACTCAAGTGCCCCAGACTTTATAACCAGGCTCCATGAGGGACCCACTGGGCTACCTGACACATACTAAGGGAGTGTGGATGGGTGATCTGGGGTCACCTCCCTTCCCACCTGCGGGGGTACAACCCAGGCAGGATAGGGGCAGGTCCACAGGAGCTCCTGAGCATTAACTGGGGGTGAAGCTAGGGGATACCCAGCCTAGGGATCTCTGAAAATTGGAGACTGATGCTGTGAGAAGGGGACATAAAAAGAGAAAATAAAAACATTTTAAAAAGATGCTGAAATCTTAGAGATTCTGTGCAGTGACATGCAATTTCTGTGAGGCACTGGTACAAGAATTCAAAATCCTCATACCAAGCAGGATTCCATGATTGCTACTGGTGTTACTGGTAAAAATGGAAAACCAGGGTCCCTGATTAGGATTCAGATTAAAGCAAGAAAAGTAGGGAAATGTGATGTTTGGGTTTCCAGCACCGACTCCCTACTCCCACTCCACAAGTAGCAAACGCAAAAAAAAAAAAAAAAACATTATCGTAAATCACTGCTCAGGTCTTCATTGGGGTTCTCAACCCTAATTCTCACCCCACTGTCATATAAAACATAGAAACATAAACTTTGAAAATAGTCTTCCCTGCCTGAAGAACAAACAGCATATCTGACCTTGTTAGCTCAGGGAATGGGGTGAGCATTAAGGTTGAAAACCCCAAGGAAGACCCCAGCAGTGATTCACCGTAATGTTTTTTTGCTTTTGCTGCTTGGGGGGTAAGGGTTGGTAGTCAGCAATGGAAACCCTAACATCACACTTCCCTACTTTTCTCAATTTATTCTGAACCCCAACTGGTGCAATAATGCAGTTATTTTGCAAAGAATAATATATATGGGTTGAAAAAGCACTTTAATGTTAAGCCCCAATTTTTTACAGTTTAATAACTTTGCCCCTTTTAGCTGAGTTACTTAAAGTTTGGAAAACACAGAGCTGGTGCTAGAATCTCTGGGTCCTGAAAGATTTGTGGCAATTTGGTCATGGGGGAAGTTACAGAGAGGCAAAAACATGAAAACCACACAACTAAAGACCTTTTATGCTCACCTGTAACTAAAACGAAACTAGGGAGAATTTGAAACCAGAAATTTACAGGTTTCCTAGAGTTTGGCCCAAGGTGATTGCTATTATTGTTATTTTTTTTGTTTCCCAAAATTAAGTAGTTCTAAAATATTTTAGAAAAACAGTTCAATTTCTGAGAGCTGCCAGGTTAAAAAAAAATCAGCATTCTAAGGATAACTGAATTTTTGCAACAACATGAAGTCATGTGGTTGTATTACAAAAAATGCCTTTATCAGCTTGTAGGGCCTCTCCCAAGTCTATGTATGCCATTGCATTGTTTTCATTTAGCAAGGATGGTGCTACATATCAATGCATAGCCCTGTCCCTACTGAATATGCTGTACATGTGAGTTTGTTTTTGTTCAGCAGAGCACTGCCATTAGCCACTTGAGTGGCCTCCTAGACTTGAACTGGACACCATGATGCCAATACCAGGAGGCACACACACACTCCTTGATCTCATCCTGACAAACTCCCCCAAACACCTATCTAACATCAAAGTCCTCCCAGATGTCCCTTAGTGACCACTCTCCTCTCTCCTGCACCTGGTCCAATAAGATCCCTCATAAGCGCCCTAAACTATCCTGCCAAAGACACCTCAAACAGGGAGCAATATCCAAGATTATCCACAGCCTCTCCACCAGTGACTGGTCCCCGTTCCACACCGCCATATCCATTGATGGAGCCCTCACTTCCTTTATAAATATCTTCAATGCAGCCCGTGACAAACATGCCCCCCTTGCCAAAAAGTTTATAAAATCAAGGGACACACTGTGGATAACACAACCCCTACTAGACCAGATGTTACATAGAGACAATCTCTGGTATAAAGCTCTCAATTCCAAAGTCCCCCATGACAGACAACTCTACAGGGAGGCCAGAAATAAGTGCACCAAGGCCATTCGGCTAGCTAAGGCAAACCACTACAAACAAGCCCTAACAGAGTGCTGGGGCTCAGGGAACAAATTTTGGAGCAACATCAAAGAACTATGTGGCAAATCAGTTAACCAACCGCCAACCCAAATAACCTATAATGGCACACCCTCACAAGACCCCACCTTAATAGCCAATACTCTGAATAATTCCTCGTCAGACCTTAGCCACATACTCCCTCCAAACTTCTTTGACCCACCCACCTCATCACCACACACCCCCTCCCCCAAGCTCAGCATCCCACCTTTCCGGTTTAATTCTATCTTGTGCAATAATCCCAAACACTATCTCACACAAGCCTTACAAAAACAAAAGACACAGCAGTGATAGCTTAGACCTAAAGATTCTGCGGCTAACACTAAATGTGACTATCCCTCACCTAACTAAAATATTCAACCTATCACTTCACCTAAGGCAATTCCCAACTCTCTGGAAAAGGGGAATCATCACTCCTTTACTAAAAAAGGGTGATCCAACTGACCCTGGTAACTATAGGCCAATCACGATTCTTCCCCTTCTCTCAAAAGCCATCGAAAGAATAGTGTCAGACCAACTCAGTGAGTACCTGACAAAGCACTCCCTACTCTGCCAAGAACAACATGGTTTCAGAACAGGTCATAGCACCACCACGGCACTCCTCATGCTTACGTCTTATATCCATGAAGCTCTCGATGCGGGTGACCTAGCAGAAGCAATTTTCATAGATCTAATTAAAGCTTTCGACACTGTAAATCACGATTTACTATTACACCAACTTCCATCACTCAACCTAGGTCCAAACACCACAATCTGGTTCAAGAACTACCTCACAGACCGGACACAAGAAGTAAAAATAAACACCACTCTATCCTCAAAACTCACAGTTAAGTCGGGCGTACCACAAGGATCAATTCTAGGCCCGCTCCTTTTCACCCTATTCCTGAATGCCATCCCTAGCGCCTACAACGGCAAGCTTCTACTTTATGCAGATGATGCAGTAATCTATTGGAAAGATTCCACCCTGAATGCTCTTCAGCACAATCTCCAAACTAATTTCCAGGAAATAGAACACTGGTGCATGAATCAACGGTTAGTACTAAACCTCAGCAAAACAAAATCCATGATCTTTGCGCACAGACAAAGCCCTTACTATAGCTCCCAACTAAACATAATCAACCACCAGGGCACCATAACTGACCAAATATCACACTTCAAATATCTGGGCATCACACTAGACACATCACTGACCTATCACATGCACATTGACCAACTCTCTGCCTCAGTAAACGCCAGACTACTGACCCTCTTTAGGCACAGACTATGCCTCCCACCCCTCGCCCTTTGTCTGGCAGTAAGTAGCTTGGTTCTATCATTGGTATACTATGGAATAACAATATATGGAGCAGCTGACCCCATGACACTAAAATGAATCAATCTGGCCCTTAACAAAGCCAGCCATCTGGTTACGGATAGCGATAAGCTAACCCATACCTGCAAGCTCTACAAAAAAGCTAACTGGCTGACTTTCACAGGCAGGTTAAAATACCACACCTGCCTCCAGGCCAAGAAAATCCAATTGGGGATGGCACCCATTGGACTCCACCCCCTAATAAAACTCAACACTCACAGGATTACCCCAAAACACCCAGCTAAAACACATACCTTAGTCCCCCTTAGAAGGACCACTCTAGGCCAAAGATCATTTGGTTATCGGGCATCCACCTGGCTCAATGAACTCCCCCCCATCCATATCACAGGCCCCAAGCATTAGCCTGTTCAAAGCCAGCATCAAGATGCACCTACTGGACTCAGAGACATGTAGCTGCACCTAAACACAATACGCCACATAGACACAGGGTTGATTATCCAACCTGAGACAAGGTCCATTGAATGCAAAGTTGTTCTACACTTCTGGAAAGTACTCACAAGTTTTCTTAAATGATGCATTTTCTATCTGACTTGGGCTGCAATAGCAACCCCAAATGTAACTACCCAATCCATGGAATTATGTCTTCTGTCTTATTGTAATCACCTCTGTACATTAATATTTATTAATTATTGTTGCTATATCTTGCATAACTTGTCTGTTTGGCCTGATGTGGAGCCTTTGCAAAGGAGTCACTGACTCAAAGGTTGTAATTCTGAAACTTTAAATAAATAAATAAATAAATAAATAATCCCTGGTGCTACCTAAATGCCTATATTTTTTATGCATGCTGACATTTAGGTTTCCCTTTTCTTTTCAACACCACTTCACCAGTTAATCTGCCAATGCCAGGATGCCCAATCCCCTATGTTTATTTATTTACTTATCTATTTATTTATTTGCTTTTGATAACTGGAAAATGTACTAGACAAAAACCTTCCTATTTTCAGGCACGACCTAGGAGAGCACATTACAGGCAACTAGAACATTACAGTAATGTAGTGTTGGCATACAAAAAAACACTCTAAACCGTTTAAGTAATCTAGGACACCATGGTGCCCAACCCTGGTGGCCCCAAGTATCTTGCCCTCACTGGAGTGCCCATGTCCCAGTATTAGCGGAACATTAGCTAAAACAAAGAAATCCATACCAAAACACCATTTTCTTAAAAAAAAAAAATCCCTGAAATAAAGAAAACAGTCCCTCATTGTCTGCCACCATCCAGATCAGCAACTTCCAGCCAACACTCCCACTCAGCACCCACCACTCCACACACAACCTTATCCTATATTTACCTAGCAGAGCTCCAATGCATAACCCTTTATGGACTGGAGACACATCTTCAGTCTTCAACCCTATATCGGGAACTGAGCAAAACAGGTATATGCAGTATGATGTATTTCAGTGCATTTTGAACTTTTCTTATAACTTAGTCTTTTTTTAATTTGTATGACAAATATTCAATATGGTCTTTTTAGGACCCCAACTCATGAACTATGGAGATGGAATTTTTCAAATCTGTCCCAAAATGTGATTTTGCAGGTTCATGGGTGGGGTCATAAGAAGGCTATGTTGAAAATTTGGGGTCAAAATATTAGAAAACAAAAACAGTAAGGAAATATGTTGACATTTTTTAATGTACGCTCATAACTTTGACAATTTTTAATATATTGCCCCCAGTTTTTCAACATAGCTATTTTTTCACACCACCTCATGAACATGACAGTTGTCATTTTTTAAATCCTGGGCAAAATGTGTTTTCCCACCTGTGGTGCAAAATTACATTTTGGTGCAGATTTTAATATTTTCACTTGTGGGCCTGTTAGAGGAGTGCAAAAAAAAAAAAATTCCAGTGGTGGAATTTCCATGAAAGACAGATTTTCACTTCCTCGAAAGTGCAGCAATCAAATTAGCAACTTTCACAGAAACTCTGACTAAGAATGGTGGAATAAATATATAGTGTGGATTATTCTATTAAACTGTGGAGAAAAATGTCCACAGAACTGGTTACTGAACTGCAGAATAATTACATGAGTTGCAGAATCATTTTTTTTAGTTGTTTAACCAGGAGTAGCACACTAAGCTGAAAGCTTTTTTACAGGTGCGACCTGGGAGCACAGGGAAGTTAAGTGACTTGCTCAGGGTCACACAGTATGCAAGTGGAAGCTGTGGGATTCAAACCCCAGGCATGGTCTGCTGGATATCACCAGATTTGCAGCTCAGAGCCTTAAACCACTGTGCTATACTGCCTCCCATATAATAATTCAACAAACTGTTGAACCCAGATTCCTCAGAACTGTTATTCTGAAGTTCAAGTGTATTTTTACCATAGTTCCACCAAAATATTCTGCACAAAATGGCAAAAATCCATCAAACACATTCGGAAGATTCCAATCTTGACAATAGTGGAAATTCAGAAAATTCCACAAAATATCAGAATTTTGATGGAAATTCCACAAAAGTGGAATTTGCAACTTTCGCCCACTCCTTGGGCCTGTGTTTCTGCAGCCACAGATGCAAATCTACAAACGTAACACATCAGTGCTACTGAATTTGTGTCATCTGGAAAAAGCTGTGTGTTGTTTGTCTTACCTGATGATAGCTGTCTTTGGTTGTTTGTGTGTTTATGTCATTTTGCTGCTTGTGGGGGGTGAGGAGTTTGGGTTGGGAACTGTAATGCCACATTTTCCTATTTTTGTGGTGGTTCTTTGAACCCTAACCGGTGCATTGTCACAGTCTTTTTTGAAATGAGTTTCCTATCTTTTTGGAGATGGTCCCTTTCAAAAGTCAAGGGGTCTCCAGGCCCTGCACGTCTGTGTGATAATGGAGGTCAAGAATGTCAGGGGCTGTCTGTCAGGTTGCAGAAGTGGAGGGACCTCTGGACCCTGCACTTCCATGTGGCTACAGGTACAGACATGCAAGGCAAAAATTCTGTCAGGTGAAATGCAGGGTCCTCTGGCAGCAATGGGTGCAGTGGTGCAGGGCCCTATGCTAAGAGAAGATTTTGTTTCACTGTATGGTACTTTGGCCAATGCACCAAAGCTACATCTTATGTCCCCAGGTTGGGGGATGGTGCTACATTGTAACATTTTACCCTCAACCTTAGCTTATCCTGCAAGTTCATTGTGCTCACCCCTGAACTCAGCTCACCAGCATGGGATCACAGAGCCCTACTTGCTGGGTTAAAGGATGGCACTATACACATTACTAACTACCTGTATTGTATATATAGCCACCCAGTTCCTGGTGTTACTAGAATCCCATCAGTTTTAGAGCAGACAGCTAGGCTAGGCAGTAGTCAGGGGGATTAAATGCTTTATGAGAAAACATTACATAATCATTTGCCTGGTTATGGTAGACAGAGGATGAGGTTAGCAAGCAATAATACCTTCCATGGTGGGTGGTATTGGGCAATACCAGACCTCCCAGGGGCATAATGAGGCCTGATGCCACAGGCAGAGAGCCTTATAGCCCCTAGAAGGTCCGATATTGCCCATACCGCTCACCCTGGAAGGTATTATTGCACTTAGAAAATGGACCAGTGTATTATATGTGCTTGAAATCAAGTAAACTTTGTGATAACATGTTAAAATTGTTAGCTATTTGATTCATTTTGTGAGCAAATAGTTCCTTCTCCTGCATTAAAATACTGTGTTCTTTTACATAGGGACATTTGTCATACAAGGGCCTCTGTAGATGGTTGCAGCTGGTTGTCAAGGTTACCCCCATCCACACAGACACTTCCCGTTTTCTCTTACACTCTGTTTATTTGATGCTGAGATCGCTCCATTACCTCCCCGTCTGTTTCTATGGGATTGAATCGAGAAGGTGGCTGTGCATGCACATTATGCTTCCATTACAATTATTATTTATTTATTTATTTTTTTAACTCAGCAGCTCTTTGCTAGCATCGGGAGCTGAGCCAGCATATCTGTGTGTCAGTCAGGGAGTGCTGCTCTCTAAAAAGGTACAATTGAAATTAACAAAAACTGCTGTGATATTTTTTTTTAAGGGCTTTTAGGGGAGCGCTCAACCAGGTGCATAATGTGTGCTGTTTGGGCAGTTTTTTTTACCTTTTTTCTGCAGCGAACATGGAGGAGGTAGAGCATGTCTGGGAGAAAGTTATGGGAAGCGGTATAAGTAAACAATAAGACATGACAGGGTGTGCGTTAGACACTTTAACACATGGCTAGGAGGTGTAGTGAGGCACAAGGCCACCAGCCGAGTGCGTCCAGCCTCCTAGCCATGTGTTAAAGTGTCTAACACACACCCTGGAGTGTCTTATTGTGCTTATGAAATGGTTATCTAAAATACAGATGCATGTCATGAGTAAAATGAACAGTATTTCATAGTGAAAAGCTTAAATATTTGTGTTACTTTTTAACAAAATAGTTCCTCCGCCTGTTTGTTTCTTTAAGTTGCAGACTTTTGACCTGCTAGTACTTGTATTTTTTTTACCTGTAGTTGTCATGGCAGCCCCCCCAAACTAGCAGCATGCCTACTTCATTGGCTTTAGAAAGTCTGCAACAAGAAATTATGCTGTCCTTTTTTTAAAATTCCTGTATCTTATGGCACCGGGCAGCACTATGGAGAACAGACCATTTTTGTAAGCCGTTATGACGATGCAGGAGTGAGCAGGTGGCAGGTTGGGAGACAGTTGTTCGGCAGTTGAGAGGTACAGTGAGTACAAGAAAGAAATTATGCCGTCTCAACTTTTTTTTTTTTACATTCCTCTACCTTATGGCACCAGGCAGCGCTAGGGAGAACACGCCATTATGCTGATGCGGAAATGAGTGAGAGGGTGGCAGGCTGGGAGACAGCTGCTTGGCAGTTTACAGTTAATGTGACTGGGCAGGCTGGTGGCAGCTTGTATTTTTTTTAAATCATGCAGTGAGCATAAACATGAGCATAAACATTTATGAAATGGGCATCTGAATATTTGCAGATATGTTGACAGATCAAAAATACAGCCTGGTGTTTCACAGTTGGTGACAACAAGATGGCAGATTTTCAATTTGCCAACATTCTAACTGGTATCTTTACCAGAATCAGTGCCCACAAGGCATGGCTGGTCCTTTCTCCTGTGCATAAGAAGGAATATCACATAGGTATGGACCAATCAGGATTCCTAAATTCTGATGCCCATTTCGAACAGTGCCGAGCATGGGATTATGCTGGTGCTATTTTAAAAGGAAACCTTTCTTTTCTAGTTATCACGGGGATAAAGTGCGTTAGCAGATACTTTACTTTTTGTGGGGAGTTTACTCTTGTTACAGTGGGATCTGGGAATCAGTTGGGTAGTTGAGTTTTTTCTATGAAATAAAGTCCTTATTTTGTTTCAGTTTTATTCCTAGTGGCAAGGGGGGGTAGTCAAGTGTTAGCAATCAAGTAACAGGAAAGACGTTGATTCCACTGGTCACACTAGGCAGGTTAAATCAAGCAGCAGTACAGTGCCACAGGACCTCACTTTGAGCTTTTTTTTTACTACCTGCATGTGCTCCTTTTTCTAAAAACCCTGCACATGAAAAGCTTCATGTTTGACTGCAACAGTAAGTTTGGCTTATTCTTTTTACTCTTCTAAATCACAGTGTGGTCTGGATAGAAGTGCTGTCTGGAGGCTGGGGGAGCTTTCTCTTGCTAACTGAGATTTAAAAGATGGCAGTATTTTGAAATTGAAAGTTCTATTGGCACAAACATTTGGAATGTAATCAGACAGCAGAGACTGGAACTCATTATTTTCCAGTCTCTGCTGCCTGATACCGGAACGGGTAGCTGGTGGCCTTAGCCAACTAGCTTTAGGGAGTTCCCCAACCCATTTTCTAATGCTGCTCAGGACTTTCACAGCATCATAAGCCACACTTGACTCAGCTGTGAGCAAGAGCTGTCAGAACCTGGTAGTTCTGAGTTTGAATTTGAAGGTGTAGGAGCTCTCTGTGAGTTCTGAGGGCAAGAGTGGGCCTGCAGCCTCTCTTTTAATGAGGGAAGGACCCCCATTCCTTATTTTCTCACCCTAATCTGGTAATCAACAAGTGTTTGCCTGGAAGAGGTGGAGACCTGATCCAATGGATCTTCTGTGTGGTCGAGTTTTCACTCAGAGAAATGGAAATGTACTGATAATTCAGTGTTTCCTAGGGGCAATCCCCTGAAAGACTGAAAGATTGTGATAGCTGCCCAGAGTAAAGGGACTGTGCGAGTTTTCTTCAAAAGCTATGGATTTGTGAGAGAACTGTTGATTTAAGTGTTCTTTCAAATGCCTGTAATAAGGGAATACCAAAGCATGAGTACAAGGTTCATT
Source organism: Neoceratodus forsteri (assembly GCA_016271365.2). NCBI lineage: Eukaryota > Metazoa > Chordata > Ceratodontiformes > Ceratodontidae > Neoceratodus > Neoceratodus forsteri. The sequence goes on along the minus strand of CM028135.1, from coordinate 555,280,160 downwards.
GTAAAATAGACTGAGGGTGGTCTGGTGCTGTACAGGTATATGCCCTTCACTGGCTAGATTACAGGCACTCAGAAATCTTTTCACCACAAAAATGTCCTGATAATGTGCTGAATGTAAGAATGTCTTCAGCAGCCCAGTGGGGCTGGAGAATCCAGTTTGTTTCCTGAGCTAATGGTAGAGTCTGACTTTGTCCAGAGTGAGCAGAACTTCATTCATGGTTGCAGAGTAGATCTAACAGGTTACAAGATAGGGACAGTTTTCCTGCAGTTGCTAAGAATTATCCATCATGTCAGGTGTCTTCAAGTTTAAGTGAGTGGCAACCCCCACAATATATGCACTGGGTACAGATCAATAGATCCTTCAGCACAGGGATGGATGAGTTTCTTGGGAAAAGTGTTCATGTGGACTTTACAGTACTGCCAGATTTTAAAGTATTTATGCCTGCAAAAAGTTGTTGTCATCTATCCACAACAGTACAAACTTGGCGGACCACCCTTTTTGTTTATCATCTTGTCAGAAATAAAGCCATACAATAGAATCCCAAAGTTTATGGTCACAGACAATACATTTTTGTGTCTCTGAGTGAAATGTTTTGGGACCTCTCAGATAGGAGACAGAGCATAGCCCTGGCACCTCTCTCCCAGACTTGGGTTAAACAGAAATGTTAATTTTGTGCACTACCCCTAAACTCTGAGATGCCCGAGCTGAGTATTTACCATACTGTTAATTGTGATACTTATTGTCTGCTAACTTGTGGTTTGTTGACTTGCCTTTGTAACAAGTAGGGGGTCCTGGGTGCAAGATGCTATTCTTGGCTGGGGTAAGTGTTACAAAATGTGGGGGCTCGTACAAAGATTTGAGGGAGAGAAAAAAGTTATCGTGCCAATGCAGAGGATATTTTCATGGTCTTTCTGTCTGGTGGTGGTGCACCATACCAGGGATCTTTGTGAAGAAAAGTCAAATTGTGTCAAGTAAAATTCCACTTGAAAATGTGCTGCTTGTGGTGCTTTGTGAGGAAAAAAGAAACAAAAAAAAACTGTGATGCCAAAGACTGTTTTTCTGAAACTGTGGACCTTACCAAAAGTACTTTAAAAGACTGTTTAAATGTCAAGATTGCAAGCTCTCAGTGTGATTTTGGGCAAGACAACATTTGTTTACTGTGGATTACAAATTGTCCAGTGTTTGTGGATTACAGTGTTGGAGCTGCTAAAGGAACTGTGCAAAAATGTGCTTAAATTGCCTAGAAAGCCCTCTGGGAGTTGTGAAAAGTAAGACAAGGAAAAATGTTGTTTTATAGTTTACATTTTGGGTCTACCAGCTCATGGATCACTGTGAAGGAAAGAGAGAGAGAGAGCTTCAATTTAATTTGCATGGTGTCGAGTGATTAGCCTTGATGTGTAAGCCCAGCCCCATGGCTAGGACTTTGAGGACCTGCTCAGTTGTTCTAGGAGGAGAGAGAGGAGAGTGCCAGGCATCAGGCTGAGTGGAGTAGTGGCATTATTAGACTTTGGATTCTTTTGCAAGAGAGAAATTGCTAAAAGTGTTAAAAGCTTTTTAATTGTGCTTCTCCTGTGTAGTAATCACTCCAGTAGCTACCTCTAGTTTGTGTATTGCATGTACCATCAAGCCAGTGAGGCCACAGCATTAGAAGGGAACTAGCTACTCTTATATGTAAACCAACAATCTTTTGCAATAAAGGAAATGTTTCTGTGCAAAATTTCTGGGCAGCATTGAGCAAAGTCGCTGAGTTTAGTGTGAGTAATCAAGTTGTGCAAGTGAACTAACTACTGAGTAAGGTCGCTAAGTGGTTAAGCACATAATCTAAGTGTGTAAGCAAAGAATTCAAGTACTGAGCAAAGTAAACAAGATGTTGAACAAAGTAACCAAGGTCTGAGCAAGCAAACAAAGTGCCGTGCAAAAGAAAGCTGAGAGAGCAAAACAGAGCAAGCGTGGTTGTGATGCAGAAGGAAATTTAGCAGCCATGCTGGGGTGGGGGGCCTAGAAGCAAAGTAAATGTAAACAAACACACAGTAGGCAAACAGTAAAAGGTTTTTTGAGAATAAAAATAACTGAAATTGTGCACATAGTAATGGTGTTTTTCTGGAACTATCTTTTTCAGAAAGCAAGCCTGGCAAGTAGAAGACAGCAGTATCATCTGTATGCAAAGACTTGGGTAGCAGAAAAGAACAAGATTGAGAATGTATGAGGAGGAATATGGATGTGTGAGAGCACCATGCAACATAGCGCTCCCTGGCTATCCAGTGACTGTGTGTACAGTATGGTTAAAGGTTGGAAGTGATGCAATAGCCATCCCCCATAGCCAGAACTGCAGACTAAAGTTTGGGATGAGTATGGCTAGTGGTCCACTCAGAGATAGAGTCTGCTATATCTGGTTGGCTCCCACATGGACCCTCAGTGAAAGACATGACTGTGGAAGGCAGATAGATGAAAAAGAAAAACAGGAGGAAGCAGAGGATTTCTTGTGAGAATTCTTTGTAAATGTGGCTGAATGCAATGAGCAAGAGGTTCAAGTACAATGTAGCCCCTCATCTGAGAAAGAGGCTGAGAAGGGTCTGGCAGTGGCAGACTGTGAATCTGTGGTCCTATGGGCAGGTGGTCTATGTCTGAGTGTGCTTGGAGAAGGTGAGGAGCTGGAAAACCTCATCATCTTGGAAGCCCATGTCTCTGGCAGTAGTTAGGAGTGTATGTTCTCAGGGATTGAACCAGTAACTGGTTCTTGGGCAGAACATATGGAGTCTTTGGAGGAGGTGGAGGTGTCTGGTGAAGAGACTGAGTTACCAGATGTCATCGACACAAAAGTTTTGGAGCCCTCAGCAGAAGGAAAGGGATCAGATGTGCAAGCAGAGGCACAGAATGACACATGTATGAACTGTCCTTATCTTGTGTGGGACAGAGAGGCATGGTTACAGCAGACATGGTCACCCCCAAGTCAGACTGTGGGCCTACTTTTGCCAAAGAGCAGCAAGGATGAAAGAATAATTAGAAGGAGAGCTGAGAAAGAACTTGGTACAAAATATCCTTTTATGCCTAGATGGTTGTGGGAGCAGATTGAGGACAAGCATGAGGAATGGTTGCTGGAGGAAGTCAGAGCTTCTGTGAATAAGCTTTGGTACTGCATGAAAGGCCTTGGTCCAGCAGGAAGAGAAAAGTTTGCCAAGACAAGATAATTTCTTGGAAGGTGGGCCACACCCTCCACCTTGAATCAGTAATAATGACTGATCATGAGGGCAAAGAGACAATGCACTCAGTGAAAATGATTTGCCCTGATGAAACAATCATCTATGGTCCACATCCTAAGTGGTGCTACTCCTTAAAGTACCTAGAAGATCCAACAAGTGCAAGTGCCAGATTTGAGAAGAAAGACGATGCCTTGGTTTATGGGCCACACCTTCAGCAGGCAATTGGGTGAAGAAGAAGATTCGAAGGTCAGAGTGCAGCGTCCCTTCGGGAGCAACGAGGAATGTTGTGACTGCAGTTTTCTTCCCTGATCAGCAGTAACCTGGCCCAGAAGTGGCATGGAAGACCTTGTTTTGAAGACTTGTCTTCAACCAAAGGAGAGAAGAGATCCAGACCAGATCCAGAGAGGTGATGCCGAACAGTCAGCCTGCACTTTGGAAACGGTAGGGACGTTTTTCCCTTACTTTTTATGTTTAAAGTACTGTCTACTAAAGCAGAGATGTCCCTACTCTTTTTGGTCCATTGGACATCTGGATCTTGACTAAAGTTTCCAGTAGGTCTCATGCTGGTTGCAAGAACAGTTCTGGACTGGCTTTGGCCTACAGTGACTTTCTTGAATGTGAGTACCTTGTGCACTTGGGAAATTTCCTCCTTTGATGAACAATTGAGGGTAATCCCCACCCCCAAAATGTTTTGAATGTATTATTTTTGGTCCTTTTATACTGCTTTTTGTAGAAAACCCATTAAAAATGTTTTTGGGATTGGATTGTATCTGCTGGTGGGAGGTTTATTTGCTATTTTTTCTTGCAGGTATGTTTTTTCTTGCATGTTGTCTCCTTTTTGCAGGATGTTTTCTTTTATAGGTGTGCCTGGGAGAAGAAAAGAAGATGGTGTTGGAACTCAGTGGAGTCCTCCTTTTTGGGCGGGTGTTTTGAAATGTTTTAACTGGGAAATGTTTGATATTCTGCTTTTCAGGTGTAAAACTGTGAGGTACTGGGGGTTGAGAAATGCATAGCAATGTCATATGTATGTTTCTAAAACAGTATACAGATTAAAATGTGAAGTGTATGATGATATAGGCTGCTCCTTGGGTATTGTAGGGGTTGATAGTTTTTCCCTAGGGGCTAGAGTTTGGATGGGCTGATGGTTCTGACCTAGTTTGGGAACATCAGTTCTATCCTGTCAGGGTATGCTTGAGGGGAGTCACTGAAGAAAAGTCCCCAGCTAGTCTGTCAGGTAGAGCTGAATTTGCTTCAGCATGCCTCCTTTTCTCTGGGTAATCTGTTTATGTTAAGACATGGATGGGGGGACCCTGGCCACCACTCCCTGTAGGGAGCCCAGAGGTTGGATGGTCTCTGTTGCAGTCCAAAGCCCTTGCTGCAGACAGCAAGGTTTGTCTGTTGGCAGTGAGTGTAACCACCCAATCCCTGGAGTTACTAGAATCCCATCAGTTTCAGAGCAGGCAGCTAGGCTGGGCAGTAATCAGAGGGATTAAATGTTCTCTGAGAAAACATTACATCATCATTTGCCTGGTTAGGCTGGACAGAGGATGAGGTAATGCTGCTCAGAACTCTCGCAGTATCAAAAGCCACACTTGGCTCAGCTGTCTAGGAGTGCTGTCAGAATCTGGTATTGCTGAGTAGGGATGGGTGAAGTGAGCAAAATTTGCTCTGAAGAGTAATCCACAAAATCATGCCCATTTTGTGGAGTGAAATGTGAAATTTCACCTGGCAGAGTGGTGAAATTATGCCTGGTGAAATGGTGAAATTTCACCTTCTGCAGCAAAATTCTGCCTTCAGTGGTGAAAGTTCACCCACAGGAGGTGTAATTTCACCCAAAGAAGGTGAAATTTCATTGCAGAAGGAGGAATGTCACCACGGAAGGCATAATTTCACCCAAGGAAAGGCAAAATGTTGCCTAGGTGAAATTCATCCTTAGGCGGCAAAATTTCATGAATTGCACCTCCAGGTGAATTTGGCCACTTCGATGGCCCTTTACCAGTGGAATTTAACTTCACTGCATCTCTAGTTGTGAGTTGGAATTTAAAGAAGCAGGAGTTCCCTGTGAGTTCTGAGGGCAAGAGTGGGCCTGTAGCCTCTCTTGTTTGGGGAAGAACCCCTGTTCCTTATTTTCTCTCCCTAGTCTGGTAATCATCAAGTGTTTGCCTGGAAGTAGTGGAGACCTGATCCAGTGGATCTTCTGTGGGGTAGGGTTTCCACTCAGAGAAGTGGAAAGGTACTGAGAATTCAGTGATTCCTGGGGGCAATCACCTGAAAGACTGAAAGGTTGTGATAGCTGCGCAGAGTAAAAGGACTGTGTGAGTTTTCTTCAAAAGCTATGAATTTGTGAGAGAACTGTGGACTTAAGTGTTCCCTCACATGCTTGCAACAAGGGAATACTAAACCTTCAATACAAGGTTTATTTGAAAACAGACTGTAGGTTGGCTGGTACTCTATGCGTCCTATGCTGGGTAGATTACATGCTCTCAAAACCCTTTTCACCACAAAAATGTGCTGATAATGTGCTGAATGTAAGGATGTCTTTAGGAAACCAAAGGGTCTGGAGAATCCAGTTTGCTTTCTAAGGTAATGGCAGAGTCTGACTTTGGCCAGAGTAAACAGAACCTCATTCATGGTGCAGAGTAGATCTAACTGGTTACAAGATAAGGGCAGTTTTACAGCAGATGTTAACAATGGTCCATCTCATCAAGTGTGTTCAAGTTTAAGTGTGTGGCAACCCCCACAATATATTCACTAGGTACAGATCAGGAGATTCTTCAGCACAGGGATGGATAAGTTTTTTGGGAAAGTGTTCATGTGGTATTTACAGTACTGCCAGAATGTAAAGTGTTGCTGCCTGCAAAAACTTATTGTCATCTGTCCAGAACAGTACAAACTTGAGGGCCACCCTTTTCATTTACCATCTTGTCAGAAATAAAGCCATACAATAGAATCCCAAAGTTTATGGTTGTGGACAATCTATCTTTGAATCTCTAAGAGAAATGTTTTGGGGACCCTCAGATAGGAGACACAGCATAGCCCTGGCACCTCCCTTGCTTGACTCAGATTAAACTGAAATGTTAATTTTGTGCCCCACCTCTGGGCCTCTGAGATACCCAAGCCAAGTATTTACCCTAATGCCAGGGGTGATACTTATTGTCTGCCAACTGTAGTTTGTTACCTTGCCTGTCTAACAAGTAGGGAGGTCCTGGTTGCAAGATGCCACTCTTGGCTGAGGTAAGTGCACCTTTGGTAAGTCAAGGGGCCCCCCAGGCCCTGTACTTCTGTGTGACAATGGAGATCAAGAATTTCCGGGACTGTCAGGCAGGCTGCAGAAGTGTAGTGCACTTCCATGTGGCTACAGCTACAGACATGCAAGACAAAGATTCCATCTGTAATGTGAAATGCAGGATCCTCTGGCTGCAATGGGTTCAGTGGTGCAGGGTCCTATGCCAAAAGAAGGTTTTGTTTCACTGTATGGTACTTGGGCCAATACACCAAACCTGCATCTTATGTTCCCAGGCTTGGGGGTGGTGCTACACATGGAAGTGCTTCCCCTCAGCCTCGGCTTATACTGCAGGTTCATTGTGCTAACCCCTGAACTCAGCTCACAAGCATGGGATCACAGAGCCCTACCCACTGAGTTAAAGGTTGGCACTAAACACATTACTATCTATCTATCTATCTATCTAGTTGTTGTTTTTTAAATCTTACCATAAATTTTCAACATAGTTGGTTTATGACTGCATCTTATAAACATGACATGTGGCATTTATAGTACTGGCTGAAATATAATTCCATGGCACAAGTGCAAAAATACATTTTGGCCAGAATTTCAAAGATGACACTTGTCACGTTCATAGAGGTGGTGTGAGAAAATGCCTATGCTGAAAATTTGAAGTCAAAAATATTAAAAATTAGCACAATTATGGGTGAGCTTGGGAAAATGTAAATGTTAATTTAAAACTTTGTTGGTTTTTCTTTTTTCAATATTTTGACATGAAATTTTGAGCATAGTCTTCTTATGACCACATCTCATGAACCTGGTAGGTGAAAATGTTCAAATCCTGCCCAAAGGGTGATTTTCAACAGTGACTGTGAAATCACCTTTTAGCCCTAGTACACCAAAGTACTACTTGTTCATGAGGTGGGGTCTCAAAAAGGCCATGTTGAACGTTTGGTGGAAAAATATTGAAAAATAGTGAAGTTATGAGTGAGCACTGACATATTTCAATTTTCACTCATAACTTAATCTTTGTACCATATTTGTTTCACCAAATGTTCAACATAGTCTTCTTGAGACCCCAACTCATGAACCCTGTAGGTGAAAATTTTCAAATACCACTGGGAAAGGTGATTTCACAGAGCAACTGTGAAATCACATTTCTTGCTGGATTTGAACAGTGCACTTACCTTGTTAGTGAGGTGGGGTCCCAAAACGTCAATCACCTTTCAGCTTCAGATCTGATAAAGTACACCCACCTTGTTCGTGTTGTGGGGTCTCAAATAGGCCGTGTTGAATGTTTTGTGGAAATATATTTAAAAGTGTCAATGTTATAAGAAAAAGTTCAATATGCATTGAAATACATTAACCACATTTACCTTATTTCTTCATTTCATGGTCATGGTTCCTTGAAGAGGACATCTTTCTGCTCAGTGACAGGATCTATGAGAGGGACCATCTTTAGGTGACTGAGGCTTTGGGAAAGTGTAGTGTGGTGGGTGCTGAGTTGGGGCTGGGGTGGGTGGGTGGGAGTTGGTGTTGGGTGGGAAGTTAGTGATCACAAGGGACTGTTTTCTTCTTTTCAGGCCTTATAAAAAGATCTGCCAGGGGCAGTTTTCTTTTTCTCAGTTGGAATGTACTACACTATGCATTAACATTGTTATGTTTTCAGTGCTCTACACTTGCATTGATTTGTTTCTCGCCATCCATAGTGTTGTTTTAACTTTAAATCAGTGGATGGTTCATACATTAATGAGTGGGTAGTAGGTGACTGCAAAGTGCTGAGCTTTGGAAAATAATAATGTTTGCATGTCAGATGTGCATTACTGACACATGCACATCTGAGTTCCTGGTCAGTAGATGAATACAAAGTTCCAAGCCTCTGGGCCATGTTTGTCAGACTTGTAGAGAATTATGTATTTATATCACCTTTGTATACATGTAATGCATGCATTTCAAACATCCCTACCATGTGCTACAGATGGGAATTTTTGTTTTACTATCAGTCACTCTCACTCAGAGAACTTCACTGATCATTTACCAGATTCCACCTTCCCTTATTTTGCTTTCCTGTACTAGTAACTCTGATGTTCCTATGTACTGTAAGTAATGTACATCTGACATACAGACATCTTTTTACAGCTTTGTATAGAACCATGGACAAATATTTCATATTTAAAAATTGCATGTGGTCTAAGCTGACAACTTCTGCTACAGCACACTTGTTCAGTGCAGTCTTGTGTCTTTTAAATCCCATGATTCAACTGCTACAGGCAATCTGCATTTTCCCAGTTTTCATCTGATCGGCAGTTTTTCACATGGCTCCAGGGTTATGAAGATACTCTATGGGGATAAATCATGGAGTTAGAAACTTCACATCCTAAATCAAAAACATTGACAATTTCTACAAGAGTAATAACAAGTAATATAATAAACTGACAGTGTTTTTTCTTTCAAAGCTTGGCGCTTTGTAGTTATCTGCTGTCCACTCTACAAGCTCAGTCCTCACACATGTCAATGTCTGAACAAACAGCTTATTTTAAAAAAATAACATACAAAAAAATTAATTGATAGGGAATCATCAGCAGCACAAGTATGTTCTAATAACCCATTTTTTTTGGGGGTCTGGTCTATAAAAGGATACAGCTCCGCATCAGAATATGAGTCACAAAGCACTAAGAGCCTGGATGGCTGTGTTTAATTTAAAAACAATATTAATCATTTCCAAAGTTATAAGATTTTGAAATTTGGCTTCAGAGCATGCTCAGTAGAGTTTTTGAGACAATTCTTTGATAATACTCAAAAATTCTGCTTTCATGAGTGTTTTTAGGTCACGACAAATGTGTTTTAGGGTCACAAGAAAAATTGTTTAGGACTTGATGGCCATGATCTTCATAACGAAAAGTTATTTGAAAACAAGCAAGCACACAAATCTTTTTAAATGTGATCCATTAAGCTCAATTCTGGAGTTTTTTTTTTTTCCAAAACATCGGCCAGAAATATTTTTTGGACTTTGTTAAGATCTCTAGTTGTCAACTCCCTGAGATGGTTGATTTATAAGCTCTGAGCCACAAATTACTGGGTCACAAATTTAAGTGCAACTCCAGAATTTTTTGAGTGCCCCAAAAATGTAATTCTTGGGTTGCTCTTAAATCTGCATCCCCAGACAGCCCCACAAATTCTCTGCATCCATAGCTGCATGGAAGCACAGGATCTGGAAGGCCTGCAAGTCCACAGACAGATGGACTTCTCCTTTGTTGCAGGGCAGAGGGCCCTACTCATGTGCACCTGTTCAAGCAGGTCCAAAAGGGACATGAGCAAATGGGGATACAATTCAAGTAGCTCGCAAAGAAAGTAATTCATTGGGAAAAGAAACTGTGTTAAAGCACTTGCTAGGGCTCAACATTACCACTCAAAAGTAGGGAAATGTGAAGTTAGAGTTTCCAACCATAATTCCCCAACCCCCAAGAAACAAAAAGGACACGATCACACAAGTAATCACAGACAGTCATTATCAGGTAAAACAAACAGCTTGCAACGTTTTCCAGGAGACACAACTGCAGTAGCATGGATTTACTACCTTTGTAGATTTTTATCTGTGATAGAAGAAATGTGCATATGTCTTGCAGTGTGAACAACTACTTGTGGCTGCAGAAATGCAGGCCCCACTGAGACCTGTACTTCTGCAGACATAAGTAGTGTTGCTATTTGGATATCAGGGATTTCTAGCTACAGGCAGAAGTCAGTGTGTTTGTCTTATACTTGCAGCTGCAGAATCACTGCCCTGGAATGGTCTGCACTTCTGGTGCCAGAAATCAGTATATGTCTTACAGTGTGCATGAGTACCTGTGACTACAAAACACAAGGCCTACAGGGTCTGCACTTCTGCTGGCAGAAATAGTGTTGCAATTTGGGTATCATAGATTTCTATCTGTGGCTCCAGAAGTGCACACAGAACTTGGGTGTATGTCTTAAACCTGCAGCAGAAAAAGTGCAGAAACTTCAATGGCCTGCAGTTCTGATGCCAGAAGTGTGTGAACATCTTACATCATGCATGAGTACCTGTTGTTACAGATGTGCCAGCCCCATAGATGGCTACACCTCCATAGACAGAAGAACAGCTGTATTTTGAGTATTGTGGATTTGTATCTGTGACTGCAGGGGCCTGTGCGTCTGCCCACAGTAGGAGTGTTATTATTTGAGTATGATAGATTTCTATCTGTAGCAAGTAGGGAGAGTGTATATCTTGCAGTGAGCATTCCACAGACACAACTCTATCAAGGTAACACATCAGTGCTACTGTATTTGTGTCATCTGGATTGGAAACAGTTATTTGTTGTTTGATTTGATGATAGCTGTCTGTGGTTCCTTGTGTGGTCTTGTCCTTTTGCTGCTTGGGGGGTAGTTAGGGATGGAATTCCTAACATCACATTTCCCTACTTAAGTGGGGTTAAGATGAAACCTAACTGGTGAATTAACACAGTATCCCCTCACACACATATCTTTCCCAATCTGCTAAATTCCATCTACCCTGTTCCCACAGCAGACCTGCAGCTACAGTGCAGGCTTACACTGCGAACAAAAACAAAAAGAAAAACAGAAATATAGAGCCTAGAAGTAGATATAAAGCATAATTATGCTATTTGACTGTGCATCTTGCAATCAGTACTGGGTGCACCGAATGACAGGCAGGGAAGGCTGCTTGCGCTGCAGTGTGAGTAGAGCTGGTGGATCTGTGAAGGACTAATGTACCATGTTTTCTTTATTGTACAACCATGCACCTAGCTCTTGCCCTCACAGCTCTACAGCCATGGCTCCCAGTCCCTCTTCTACAATGACCAGCTCCAGTTCCCACCACAACCACTTGCAGAATTTGTACATGGTGAAAATGGCATGATGGAACATTTATCTGCTCCTTTCTTTTTTTATTTAGTTGTTTAACCAGGTACAGCACACTAAGCTGATAGCTTTTTTACAGGAGTGACCTGGGAGCACAAGGAGATTAAGTGACTTGCTCAGGGTCACACAGTATGCAAGTGGAAGCTGTGGGATTCAAACCCAGGTCTGGTCTGCTGGATGTCACCAGATTTGCAGCTCAGAGCCTTAGACCACTGCGCTATACTGCCTCCTTTCTTGCACCTTACCTCCTTTCTCTTCCACTTCTTTTCTTAATGCTTTCTACATGCATCAAGAAAACAGACATGAAAGATGGTGAAATGATGCATCAGTCTCCAGAAGTTAACAATGCTGACCCACAATAGTGACTGATGATTTATGTATGTATATCTATATCTGTATCTGTAGCTATAGATTTGTGCATACTCTACGCATCCAGCAGTACTCAGTAAACAGTATTTGTCAAATAAATCTTTCAACCCCTTCCCCAGCAATTTGATAGGGGAAACTAACTATTTTTAACAAAAAACATGAAGAAAGTAGCATTTGTCCCTAAAGTACTGTACTAAAAACCCTCTCCAATGTATACACACAGCAACTGGTGATGGTGACAGTAAATTTAATTGCATCTTTTGTCCCCTTTTGAGAATTACCAGAAAAGGATGGCCTCTATCTCCTCCTCCCTCTTATTTGCACTCTGTCTGCAGTATTTGGCAGCTGCAGTAAGGCAGGACATGCACATCAGGTGGGTGATAGTAGGGTGATAGAACAGATACTTTTCCTCTATGTAGATTAACTTTTTCCTGAGCCAGCCCCAAGAATCCTTTCCACACTTCTCACTTATGTTGGAGGCCTTTGGACATGGATAAACAGGAAGGTAGACAGACATGTGGGGAGCAGTGCAATGTACTGGCTATGGGGCAGCAGTCTTCCGGGAGTCTTTCTGGAGGTGGAGATGCTTCCCTGTTTGCAGGCAACTCTGTACCCTGAGGGAGGATGTTGCCCATCTTCAGGCCTCACTGGACAGTAGTAAGGGAGCATCCCCCACCCAGGGAGCACCAGGGCCACCAGCACTACCTCAGAGACTGCAAAGAAAGTGCAGCAGTTGGACCACAGTAGGCTCAGGGAGGGGGAAGGGAGGGTGGTGGAACTGAGGCACACCCAGTCAGTTTTACCCCTCCACAATACATACACCATTCTGATGGAGCATAGTTCTCCTATGGATGCACCCACTGAGGAGACTAAAGAGGTTGCGGACAACTGTCACAAGGGAGCCCCACAGGAAGGAGACAGAGGACACCACAGAAAAAAGAAGCAGCTCCTGGTGGGGGACCCATTATTAGGGGGATAGAACTGGGGGGAGCAAAGAAAACTGAAGTCAAGTGCCTGCCTGGCAACATGGCTTGGAGGGACAGGAAGTGCATCCTCAGGATTATGAGAACAGCTGCACGGGAGACTGAGCTGGATGTCATTGTCCACCTAGGGATGAATGACTTGGCTCAACATGAGATTAGAGCAGTGCAGGAAGGGTTTGTGGAATTGGGAGGGGCCTAAGGCAAGTAGCACACACAGCATCCTTCTCAGAGGTGCTGCCTGTCTATGGCAATGGTGAGGTGAGGGTACTTTGCACCATGCAGTTCAATTAATGGTTGAAAAACTGGTGCAGAGCAAAGGGGTTTGGCTTCACTGGGGACTGGGGTTTCACCTGGAGGGATACCAGCTTATACTGGCAGGATGGTCTGCATCTGTCCAGGAAGGGAACAAATCTATTGGGCGATCGGTTTAAATGCTTCATTGGCAAGCTTTTAAACTAGTCAAAGGGGGAGGCACTGATATACAGCATGGGATTCCCAGACTCCCCCTACAAAACCAGGCACTACATGAGGTAAAGACCAAGGTAAAAAGGCCAGTAGGGAGAAGGACAGGGGTAAATGGAGAAAGCAAAGTCAATGATGACAGGGATGGTGCTACAAGAGGTAAAGCCATCAAAAAATGGACAGCAATGAGTGCCAATGCCCGCAGTCTGGGTAACAAGCTTCCTGAATTAGTGGCCTTGTTGGACGAGGAACATCTGGATATTGTGGCAGTCACAGAAACATGGTACACACAGAACCATGACTGGGACATAAACATACCAGGATACACCATCTACAGAAGGGAGAGGGAGGGTAAAAGAGGAGGTGGAGTAGCTCTCCACATAAAAGATGACATCAAAGCAACAAAACAAAAGGGTAAGCATGGAGGAGAGGAAACACTGTGGGTCAGTTTGGAGACAGGCAATGGCACCACAATCTGCACAGTAGTTGTATACAGATCCCCATCTCAGGGGGAAGAAATAGAAAAAGGAGAGATATTGCTAATGGGGGATCTGAATATGCCAGATGTTAACTGGAGTGCATTTGCAGCAGCCACTTCTAAGAGTGGGGTCATTTTAGATACCCTACAGGGGGGCATGTCTTAGACAACTAGTATAGGAACCCACTCAAGAGGGAGCAATCTTAGACCTGGTACTTTCAAATGGAGATGGCAAGAGGATCACAGATTTAGAAGTGGGTAGCCATCTGGGAACTAGTAATCATCGAACAGTATGGTTCATGATAAACACAGCAGTAGAGTCAAGCCATACAAAGGCAAAGGTACTGGACTTCAGGAGGGCGGACTTTGCCAAAATGGGTGAGTGCCTAAGGAATGCACTAGCAAATGGGCAGGAAGGAGGGGTGGAAGAACAATGGGGAATAATCAAAACTGCTATCACAGAGGCAACAAGCCTTTGTGTGAAGCAAATAAACAAAACAAAATGATGTAAGAAACCACTATGGCTCTCAAAGGAGGTGGTGGGGAAGGTTAGGGAGAAAAAGAGAGCATTCAGGAAGTACAAGGAATCACAGAAGGAGCAGGACAGAGAATTGTATCAGTTAAAGCAAAAGGCAGCAGGAAAGGCAGTCAGAACAGCAAAGGCCCAAACTGAGGGAATGATTGCCAACTCAGTTAAGAAGGGGGATAAAACCTTTTATATGTACATCAGGGAGTGAAGGAAGACCAAGGGAAGGATAGTGAGGCTTAATAATGGGGAGGGGGGTGGACAGAGGGTGACTGTGAAAAGCAGAGATGCTAAACAAATACTTTTGCTCAGTAATAACAAATGAAGAGAGAGAGGTACCTAAACCAAACAATAGAAACACACTGGATACATGGGTTGATACTAGCCCTTTCACAGAAGAAAGGGTTCTGAAGGAACTCTTAAAACTTAAGGTGGACAATGCAATGGGGCCTGATGGGATTCATCCAAGAATTCTAAAAGAACTAAGGGTAGAACTAGTGACACCACTGACTACCCTCTTTAGTAGATCATGGGAGGATGGGTGGTAACTGAAGACTGGAGGAGGGCAGATGTGACTCTACTTCACAAAAGTGGGAGCAGGGCGGAAGCAGGAAACTATAGACCTGTTAGTTTAACCTCAGTGATTGGGAAAATGATGGCATCACTTCTGAAGGAATGAATTGTTGAGTACCTAGAGGTCAGAGGAGTGCAGGACCCAAGGCAGCATGGATTCACAGCGGGAAGGTCATGTCAGACAAATCTAATAGATTTCTTTGACTGGGTGACCAAAGTAGTAGATCCGGGAGGGGTTGTAGACATGGCCTACCTAGACTTTAGCAAGGCATTTGACACTGGGAGTGGGTCCCAAGATGGTAGCCCAAGTGAAAAATTGACTGGAGAACAGGACATAGAGGGTAATAGTAAACAGAGTCCACTCTGAAGAAAGGGGGGTTACTAGTGGGGTACCGCAGGGTTTTCAGTACTAGGACTGGACCTCTTTAATGTCTTTACAAGCGACATTGCAGAGGGACTGGAAGGAAAAGCATGTCTCTTTGCAGACGACACAAAGATCTGCAACAGAGTTGATACACAAGTTGGGGTGGAAAGGATGAGAAGGGACTTGGCAAGGTTGGAGGAATGGTCAAATGTATGGCAGCTTAGATTCAATGCTAAGAAGTGCAAAGTAATGCTCCTAGGAAGCAGAATCCCAGGGGAAGAGTACACAATGGGGGGTGAGATACTAACAACAACAAAAATGGAAAGGGACCTGGGGGTAGTCATATCAGATGACCTAAAGGTGTGCAAACAATGTGAGAGGGCAGTAAGTAGGGCTGGTGGGATACTGGGATGCATAGGGAGAGGCATCACCAGTAGAAAACAAGAAGTTGTTATACCTCTGTACAGACAGCTGGTGAGAACCCATCTGGAGTACTGCATGCAGTTCTGGAGACCCAGTCTCCACAAAGACATAGACAGGATCGAGGCTGTCCAGAGGAGGGCAACTAAAATGGTGCAGGGTCTGCACCAGAAGACATTTAAAGAGAGACTTAAAGATCTTAATATGTATAGCCTTGAAGAGAGGAGGGAGAGGGGGGACATGATAGAAATTTTCAAATACCTCAAGGGAATCAACAAAGTCCAAGAGGGTAGCATCTTTCTGAAAAAGAGGTGTGCAAGAACAAGGGGGCACAATTTGAAGCTAGAGGGGAGATGGCTCAGAGGTAATGTGAGGAAGTATTTTTTCATGGAGAGGGTTGTGGATGCATGGAACAGCCTTCCTGAGGAGGTTGTGGAGTCAAAAACAGTGGTGGAATTCAAGAATGCATGGGACAGACATAAGGCAATTCTAGGGGGTGGAGGTTGGAAGAAGCAGGCTGTTGGTTAGCTCGGATCTTCAGCTTATCCATTAGGTAGGGAAATGGGCAGACTGGGTGGGCCAAGCGTTCCTTATCTGCCGTCAAATTCTATATTTGTGTGTTTCTATGTCATATTTTAAAATTAAAATTTAAAGAAAAGGTGAGACCCCTGTACTAAGTGAGCAGTGCCTGGTGGGATTCAAAGAGATCTTCCCTTTTGCCTGGCCAAAATATGGTCAAAGTTGGTATGCTGGAATACAAATACAAGCTAACCTCTTTAAATTATTTCCACTCAGTTATCTGAAATTATAGGGGAAGTTGAACAAGACTTGGCTAGATGGGTATTGTTACTTTTAACTCTGGCAGGCAGAGTGTATACTGTAAAATTGAATATCTTCCCTAGGTTCTTGTTTTTATTTGGTACCCTACCTCTGACCATACACATAGTGTTCTGGCCCCCTCTCAAAAAGGGCATTTAAAAATTCATATGGGGGAACAAAAAAGCCAAGATCAATTCAAAATATCTAATGTTGCCCAGGGATGGGTGGAGGGTGTCCCTCCTGGATCTCAAACAGTCATGTGCCAAGGAATGTCAGGCTTCAGGCTGGTATGGCATTGAGAGCACTGAGGCAGTTGTCAGGCACTGTTTACATTGGCCTTCGCCCCGGTCTCTCCTGAGTATGTCCATATAATTCTGAATATTTGGGTCAAGCATACCTTAAGCTTGTCAAATGAGCTGGGAAGAATCTGCAATTGAAGCCGGCTCTCTGCTATAGTGTGGTGTGTGCTCACATGGAGATAGAAAGGTACTGGGTTCTGGGCTGACTAGGGGTGGTAAGTGTTTTTTTTTTTCATTTGTACTTAGCTGTTATTTTTTGTTTTGATTTCTGGTTCTGTGTCCCCATCCCCCAAGTAGCCCCCTGTGGAGTGAGTCCACTACCCCAGTGTCAGGCCCAACCTGGAGTTGGTTATAAGGAGATCATGGGGTGTGGGAGGTGTAGCCCCCAGAATAAAAATATACTATTAGTTGTGGAACCTCGTTAATTCAGGGTCCACTGTTGTGTACATTTGCCAACTCTGTTTTCGGTGATGTTCCCTCACAGATTACAGAGTTGCCGTTACTTGTTCACCATTATCCAACACCAGCAGCTTAATCTGGTTCAAGGTCAGTTGGCATTCATCTGTATCCCCCCTTCCCCAGGTCGTGCCTGAAAATAAGCAGGATTTGTCTAGTGCACTTACTCGGTCAACAAAAACTAAATAAAATAAAAAATAAATTATAACATGGAACATCAGCCCATACATTTGTACCTATGAATAAAATATAATAGCTATGTGACAAGTGATGGTACAATTTTGTATGCTGAATGTGATAATGTTTTCTCACAACTGACCATGCTTTTATTGTATGTGTCTGATGTAGTATGTCTTGTCACCTATTGTGAATAAAGCTGAATTTAAAAGAAAATCCCCTTGTGCCTATCCCAATCTGCTGAATTTACTCTATCCTGCTCCTGCAGTAAGGCTTGCAGCTGCAAGTGCTGACTCACACTGAAAAAAAAAATACAGCCCAGATGTGGATATAAAGTTGAATTGTGCTGTTTGATACTGCATCTCACAGTCAAACAAATCCCTTGGTGCCCAATGGCACTCTGCCACTTCTTCACCTGCATTTGATGTCCAATTTGGTGCTCTGATGTTTTGTTCTTTGTGATTTTGCATTCCTATGTTGCCATTGAGCACTGCTGTACTTAAAGCATACTCCTTTGTGCTTACTTCAGGCTCACACTGCACTCCCTCCTCTCTCTCTTCAGCATGATTTCCATAGTCTTCTATCCTGAAGCTACAGGTAAATACAGTGAATGTTGACTAACTGAAATGATAGTGTATGATTCTATTAGGATTTCTAAACTTTTTTGATCAAAGGCACTTTTTTTCACATAAAGGATACTCCCCCTACAATGAGCCCTTTGTCTGCTAGATAGGGGACAGCTGGAAATGGCACTGAGATGTGATCAGCACATGGAGTTCTAAAATCTCCAATGCAGCCGATTGGCTGCTGTAGTTCATGTGGCATGCCAACAAGTTGGAGATCCTCAATTTATACTGTCGGTAAAAGTGCTGCACCATAATACTGACGTGACAAAGTGCTTAAGGAAAACTAAGCTTTATTAGACCTGCTTCCCCAATGTTGGATCTGTTGGATTTCAGCGAATTCACTGAATACAAATTTGATATTGACTAATTCCTTTAATTCATTGTAATTCAGTGCCCCTGCTGATTAGTGTGTGCCTGTTTCCTTTAAAATAGTGTTGCCTGCTCTACAGTGGATTGTAAGCAAAATGGATACTGATTCCGAAAATAAATCATAGACTGACATTTACAATATGGGGGTAGACTGTTGCAAACATAGAAATCTATGCACACAATGCTAGCCATTAATACAACATTATTATGAGGTAGCACTTCAGTCATATGAAAGTCTAACCTTGGATTCAGACAGGACTTGTCAAGGTAAAGTGGAAGGACATGTCCTGGTACCTGGTATATCTAAAAGGAAACTTGCTAATGTAATGCTACTTAAGTTTGAAATTGACACTGATTAGGGATTTTGATAGGAACTGCCTACTGAGGGTGGCATTTTTATATGCAAAATAAAAACCTTTTCTCCTAATACCCCAATGGTAGATTATTTAGTTATGAAGAAGGCACCCTCTATACCTTAGGAATAAGGGGATTGAAATGAAGGGGCAGTTTTCTGTTTTGTGTCATGTTAAATGAAGGATAAGTCTGAAAGATCAGTACTCTTTATTTTTTTATTGTCAATAAACTGATTCCATTTATCAAGCATTATATCAAGATAAACAGCTCTGTAACTATGAAAACAAACTGCCTGACTTATCCACAGAGGAATAACAGGAACAAGGTGATTCCATACATCTAGCATCCTAAAGAGACGGTAACTCCAATGGGATCTCTTGGTTAAATAGAGTATAGCTAGATAAATAAAGTTTGCCCGTTAACCATAAAATAAATCTCACAATCTGTTGACTCAGTGTTTACATTTAAAGATTAAACTTCCAGCTTAATGAGCTGCTGATATAAATTGCTATGAAATATTAAAGCTGCTGTCTCATGGTTGGGGAGGGCAGAATTTTATCTCTTAAACATGTGGTATATGAGAAACGCTTACTGTTGAATATATTATACAGATTTAATAAATCTTTATTTCTGCTTAAGAGCACAGTGTGAGGCATAACTAGTTATAATTCACATGGCATTCTTTACTACCGCATGTAGACTAAATGAGTGACATTCTAATTGCTTCTGTCTGTTTGTTTGCTCTTTTCAAATAAACTGGGGAACATTTTTATTGAAAACGGCATTGTACCTTAGATTCTGTCTTGCCAAACAAACTGTAGTGAATTCAAAAATTGACACCAACACCTGAATAGAGGATGTGCAGTACACTTGCCTTTGGTTTGGACCAAAGTACTGTACTGACTCTAAAAATTAGTGAAGCCTTCTGCCCATTTGCTGAACATTAAGGAAATGGAACAATAGTCTTGTTAAGCTTGTGAGCGAGAGGGTCTTGACTGAACCATGGTCTTCTTCCTTCTTAATCCTTGTTAAAGCTTTATGTATGTACTGTATACATGCATTAAGTTAATTGAATGCCACCTTGGATTTCCTCTCACTTGCTGTCTGTTTTCTTTTTCTCTTTGTATATCTAGTTTTCAACAGATGTATACCAGAGCTTTATTGACTTTATTTTGCTAGAGTGATATGAAAGTGTAACTGTTTTGTGTTTTTTTATGTACAAAGCATAAAACCTAAGGGGCTTGATTTTCAAAATGAGAAATTTGACACAAGGTGCCTGTGCCAAACAGGTATGACGCAAGTGGCACCTTGCAGTAAAATTTGTGGCTATCATGAATTTCGAATGCTGACTGCATCAAAATTGGGATGCCATGTACCATGGCTACCTTATGCCACCCTTGCAGCAGAATGGCCTGTGTGTCAGGTCAGAAGGGTGGTTGCACCATGGCAGGGGTGCACCATCCCCTTTTCTTGCTATTCCAGAAGCCCTGCCATGGTACCAATAGGGGGGCTGACGTTAGACCACCCAGAAGGTGGTCTAATGGTCATGCGCCATAGTCAGGCAGCATGGCAAATGTGGAGGGGGAACTGCAAGAATGAGAGAGTGAGAATAAGGAGCACAGAGGTGTCCTAGGATGCAGGGGGGCACGGCAGCAATGTCAGGTTGCCATGCGTGGGTCCAGTGAGCTGATTGGCCAGGGTATAGGGGGGTTTGCAGGGATGGACCATGACCCAGCCCCAGCTGCACACAACCCTGGCACCTACCCCATAGGTACACCAGTACAAACCTCCTATGTGTGTGGCTTTTGAGTGAAACCACCAGCTGAGCGTGTGCTGCAGTAAAAGATATTGTGAAGTTGAGGTTAAGGTGAAAACTTGCAGTTTGGGTTGTGGGCGGCTGGGATTTCTAAAATATGTGCAGGACCTTGTGAAACGTGATTTAATGGTGTGAACTACTCAAGGTAGATTAGAATCATCTGGTGCTCATGGTGGGGTAGAATCTTGCTAGTGTTTGAAAGCGGCTGGGTGACAGCATTGAATGGGCAGCAGGCAGTGATTTTTTTTTAATGTTATTTAGTCATATGTGTGCTGGGACCACACCCTTGATGTTGTACTGGAATAACATCACTGTTGCAGCCCCAGACTGACCAATCAGATTTTGGGATTCTTCCTTGCCATTGTATAATAGAGGATGATATGAATCAAATCTGGGGCTGCATTATAAAAATACAAGCCCAAACAAATGGATTCAATTCTTCTGCTTTATGGGGCAGTGACTGGGCCACACTTGGAGTACTGCATGCCATTATGTTCACTACAGCATAAAAAGAATATAGAGAATACTGGCTGGGCAACAAAGCACAACCGGCTTGGGCTGACATGGAGTGGTTCTGATTACATTAGACATCGAACGCAAAGCTCAAGATGTCCAGTGTAATCAGAAGCCCAAGGTGGCAGTTCAAGCTGGTTGGGCATGCAATTGCCCAGACAATGTTTTTCATAGTGTATAGGTTTTTTTTTTAAGATTTTACTCTTTTTATAAAAAATTTAAGCTTTTTTGCAACTCTCCACAGCAGCAGAAAACGTGCTGGCAGTTTCAGTTCAAAGCTTAAACTGATTGCTTAGTGTGCAGCAGTGCTGTGAAAAACACCAGCTGCCTCAAAGATTTCTGGTCAGCTGGAACATTGTTCTACAACATAAGGAAACAACAGCATTCCATGACCTCTGAATCTTCAATTTGCATGGAAATCCATGCAGAAAAAACCCTCACTATACACTATATTGTGGTAATGCAGAGAGTGTTGCAGAAAGCATTAAAAACAGAGTAAGGTAAGGGAGAGGATTGGCTATATGAAGTATTTAGACATGCTGACAAGTTTTACCCAGAAAAAGAAAGCTCAACTTAGATGTTTGTTCAACTTTAATAATTTTAAAGGCATTCAATAAAGCAGATCAGCCTAAACATTTTCAGTATGTTCAGTAAAGACAAACCTGGGGGCATACCCTATACATAAAGGGGATAAAAATGAGGGAAATATTAGAATGCACACTTTCACCAAAAGGGCGGTAAAGTAATGGAGTCAGCTCTTTAAAGCAAGTGATGGAAATGGAGACTGGCTAATCTTTTCAAGTCAGGAGGATCACTTTTTCATGGAGAATAACATTATTTGGTACAATGTTTAACACACTGGGGAATGGAGGCTCACAAGAAGTTTAACACACAAAAAAAGAATTAGTACACATATATTCAGTTATTTGGACACAGCTTCCCAGAGGTCTCTCTCTGGTAGTTTACCTCTCTATGGTGCCTAAGGCCCCAATCCTCCTAAGGTTCCCAGCTCCTCTGCACATTTGGAGGGTCAGGAAATGCCACAGAGTGCCCCCTATGTGCAGGATGCATATCATAAAGGCAACCTGAGATATCCTCAAAGGGTAATGCACACCCACTTCTCACCCAATCCCATGAATGTACCTTGCTACCTGGGATGGATTGGTGTGGACCAGGGGGTTGGAGGAGTGCATATTCCAACATTCCCTGCATCCCTATGCACAGGCAAGGATCCACTTTCAGACTATTACAAGCATTCAATTTGATGCCCATGGTCTGAACCCGATCCCCATAACCTTGAATCACAACTCCAACACACCTTTGCAGCTTTTGAGGATTGATTCACTAAGCACAAACTCCTTAAGAATTACAAGAAGACAAAAACCATACTATTCACAGATCCACACAACAAACACGAAACACACTGATTAACCATTCTGAACAGCCATGACACCCCACTAGAGCAGGTTCAGTCTCTCAAATATCTAGGCATTACCCACAACTGCTCTCTGTCCTACACAATCCATGTGGATGATACCACAAAGGTGGTTAATACCAGGATTGGTCTCCTGTATAGACACAGACACTGTTTGACACCAGACGCACTCTGACTTGCTGTCAGTAACTCTATAATATCCATTATTGACTACTGGTTAATCATCTACAGTACAGCTACAGTCACTACTTTCAAAAGGATCAGCATAGCTCTATACAAGTCTTGTAGGTTGATCACTGGAGCCCACAGACTCACCCATTCATGCGAACTGTACATGCAGACCAACTGGCTGCACCTGGTAGAATAAAGTATCAGACCTGTCTCTTAGTGAAAAAACAAGTCTTGGCCAACACCCCACCCCTGTCATCCAGAAACTCTTTAAGCCTGGCGACGAACCCACTTCGGACTCATGGCATGGCAAGACAGACTTATCAAGTCCGGTTTTGTGGTACGTCCAAGGCACAGAGATCATTTGCATATGGGGCAGCCAGTTGGTTAAATGACCTGCTCTCTGCAATCCTAGGTGAGACTAAGGTCAGCCCTTTAAGTGCAAACTCCACAAACACCACTCTGCACTTAGTAGCTGCTACTGCCATTCCTAAGTTGTCTCACCCCTGAGCCCTGTAATGCCCTCCCCCTGTTCGCTCCTCCCTAGAGATGTGTGAAATTAGCAAATTACATTGAGCAAAATATTTAATGAAATTTGCCTGTTTTGTGAAATTTTTCAAGGCAGTAGAATTCAGAATTTTGCCTGCAGAATGTGAAATTCCACCTGCAGAACGTGAACTTTTGCCAGCAAAATGGCAACATTCGCCTTTCACTGGTGAAATTTTGCCACTTTTATGGCGAAATTTCACGTTTCGCAGATGAAATTCTGCATTTCACACCCCACAAAATATTTTGCATAATGGGCAGATTTCACAAAATATTTCATGTGGCGAAATTGCAGATTTCATCGGAAATTTACAACATCTCTTCCGCTCCCTCCTTCTCCTTCCCCCTACACCTCTCACTCCATATCAAAGCAGTTCTTGGCTGCCATCTGTAGCAACCTCCCCTTACAACTCTGACCATGCACCCCCTCCTCCGCTCATAGCAGCCGGAATGTATCTACTTAACCCCTTGCCTCACCATCACCCACCATAGCCCACCTTCTACCCACCCCTTCATCCCCCAAGTACTCACCCCCCACCCATCACTAAAACAGCCAGCTTCTGGCTGCTTCATGACTGCCTACTATCCTGCAAATTACTACCTCATCAGTATTTTATGCTCCAGTGTACTTAACCTGTTATTGAATGTCTCTGTTCTGTTTGATTTGTGAATTGTTATGTGTATTTGATGTGTAAACTGTTATGTCTACCTTCTGAAGTGGAACCTCTGTAAAAGAGCCTCTGGCTCAAAGGTATTGTAATCCAAGACATACATACATAAATAAACAAATAAATATACTGGTGTCATATCTTATTAAAAAGTGCTATAACAAACAGAATAATGTGTAGATGTTTTAAAAGTTTTTCTTTTATAGCCAGAGAGGTGTGATTTTACAGAAATCCCAAGAATGAGGCTCCAGTGGTTAATAAAAGCATCACACACTGAGGAGTGTAAAACATCAATGGCAACAAGAAGAATCCATTGCTTTAATTGTTTTAGAAATACTGATCTGAGAAGGATACATTTCAGTAAATGTGTTAGAGTGCCTCACAAGGCTGAGCTCCACGATACATGTATGTGACACCACAAACATATATTATGGAGTTTGACAGCAACAGGTATGAGGTTGGCAACCGGTAGTAATTTTGCCATATTTAATATTACAGCTGTCTTGATTGCAGGAGATAAACCCACACACCCAGTTATCCAACTGAGATACCTTGGGGCTTCCTGGTACTGGTAAGCTACTCTATCTCTTCCCAGGGCAGCATTCTTTTTCAGATTTTTAGTAGTTCTGTTGGACTTAACTTTCCATCCTGGACTATCTGCAGTGGGGTCCTGATGGGTGCAGGCACCGAAGAAGAGTCCCCTTCCCTTCCAACACAGTCACTATCTAACTTTATATCATTTGCTGCCCTGGAGGGTCAAGTGATCAGTCTACACTCTCCAGGCATTTCATGCTGATAATCTTAGAACTGTAATGTTCTGCTCCAAAGTCTTTTAGGAATTATTTTATGAACTGTACTAACTTTCTGCCCCTAGAGACTTCCTCACCCACAAAAGTGAATGTTTGCTACCTTGCTAACTCAGGTATCCTAGATGATCCCTATCCAGCTGTAACCTTATTTCTGATTTTTGCTACAATAATATTGCAGTGCACATCTTATTCAGTTGCCTTCACCATTTGTACACTTGTTTGCTTTTGCTTGTAGTTTACTTGAACACCTTGTTAAACTCAGGTAAATGCAATTGTTACACCACTCTGGGGTTCAGTCTTATTGTTATCTCTACTGATCCTGCACAGCATAGTTTTAAGACTATTCAGCTGCTACTTTTAATTGCATGATAGTCGACAGTTTCCTATGTGCTGGTGTTTTCATTAGTTTCTGAACAAGTTGCTCATTTCAGTGCTTAGTCTGCCTGCTTTCCATGCTCCCTGCTCCACTCGTCTGCTTTCTCCTACTCCCCTTGCTGCCCTAGTCCCCCTCCTTCCACCCTCTTTCAACCCTGTTCCTTCATCTTTACTTCCCCTTCATCCTTCTTCTCTCTCCCTTGCTACCCTCACCCCTCCTTCCCCATCCATCCTAGTTTTCTTCCTTCCTCCTCCCCTTAATGTGGAGTTCCTCCACCATTCCATCCATTCCCTTCCCCTCTCTTCCCCACCTCTTCCCTTCTCCAACCAAGGGGATGCAAGTCCTAGCCCATGCTTTGTCTCCTTATCCTGCATCTCCTTCTTGCTGCCAACGTGGACCTCAATCCTGGTTCCCTCCTCCCATTCATCCAGGCTTTAGTGTTTTCCACTTCAATGGCAGAAGACTCCTCCCTAAACTGGATCTGCTCACTGCATGGGTTCTTTGTCATTCTCCAGACCTCCTCTACACCATGGAATCCTGGTTCTCTTCCAGGGTTCCTATTCCTGCTTGGCCATTCCTGACTACAACCTCTTTAGGCAGGACAGGGGGGAAATTAGAGGGTTGGGTTGCCCCCTATCTCCACCAGAACCTTTCCTACAGCATTGCTGTCAGGGATGCTGCACCCTCCTGCCACAAGTTTCTGATAGCAAAACTCTCCTTTCCCTCCTTACTACCCATTTTTACTGGTGTTACCTATGCTTCACCAAGAATTTCCCCACTCATCTCTGATGGACTAACACTCCAGTCTCACCTCATACTCCTCTGCTGGTGAACTCATCCTCCTGGGTGACTTAACATTAATTGGGTTTCCCTGACCTCCAGGCCAACCACCCACAGTAATGGGTCCCTTAACCTTTCACAGCTCATCACAGAACCCACCTGACTTAATCCCCACTTATCAAACCATACCTTCCTGGACTGGGTTCTTACCTCACACTCCCACCACACTGTTGCAGCAGGTATAATGCCAGACACCTTCAGCAACCACTGCATGATATTTTGTGTCAGGAAAGTACAGCTCCATCCCTCTCTCCCTCCTTCCTCCCCAAAGTACACCTGGTACAGGTCCCTGCAGTCACTGAACAAAAAAGCTACTGTATATTAGGTGACCTGACTGCAACTGACTTGTCCACCATGCTCATTACCACAGATATTGACATGGCCCTCTCCCTCTTCCACTCAGTATTTACTTCTGTTTGGGACAAGCATACTCCCATCAGGAAATCCAGAGTTAAATCCTCTCACCTCCACTGGATCAACTTTGATCTCATCTACTTGTGCAAGACCTATGACCAAGCATGGGCCAGGTATAAATTATCCCTCTCCCTATCAGACCTCCTCTTCCACAGGTTGCTTAGGAACTCTTGCACTAAGGCCATTCATACTGCCAAGTCCCTCTACTTCAAGGCCAATGACCATATAATGTTCATTCCCCAGACAAATTCTGGAATGTGATTAACTCCCTTTCTGACCACCCCACCAGCCCAGTTTTCTCTTCTCCTCCTCTGTCCTCATGGTTAATGGCTCACAAGTGTCTGACCCTCCCTCTGCTGCTGCTAACTTCCATAAGTCTTTTTGCCACTTGTGCTCTCCCATCTCTGCCACCTCATGGCTCCACTCCTCTCCACCATCATTCTCCTTCATCCTTACCTCATCCCCCCCAAGGATTTTGTTTCCCCTCGTCACTCCCCAGTAGCCCCTTTTCTCCCTCTTCTCAATCACCCCTTCCAAATCTAGCCTGGATTGCTTAGACCCTAAACTTCTTCATCTGTCAGCTCCTGTCTTTGTTTCCCCCTTATTTTCCTCCTAAATCTCTTGTTCACCCTTTGCACTATCCCTCAAACTTGGAAGATTGCCAAAGTTCTACCCTTCCACAAAAGGGATGATTCCTCCAGTCCTGACAAATTCCACCCTATCTCCCTCCTTCCTTATCTTGTGAAGCTGCGGGAGACACTAGTCTACTCATGGCTTGCAGACTTCCTCCAGTCCTCCAGCTTCATCTCCCCCTTCAGATTTGGCTTTAGGAAGGATCATTCCACCATTTCCTCCCTACTTGGGGTCACTTACTCCATCTTCTCAGCAATGGATCAGGGGAACACCATTGCAGCCATTTTTATTCATCTGGCCAAAGCCTCTGATTTGGTGTTCCACTCACTCCTTCTACATAACCTGAACTCTGCTGGCCTCTCAGCCCCCATTGTAGACTTATTTTGCTCCTTCCTCTTGGACTATCAACAGTCTGTACATATAGGAGGTGCCATCTCCCCATCACTCGCAATCCAGACCGGGGTCCCACAGGTCATCATTCTGGGTCCAATCCTCCTCTCCATCTTCCTAAAAGACCTCAACTTCACCTGTGCCAACTCACATATTTGCATGTATGCAGAATACAAAGTTCTCTACACCTCCACTTCCTCAGCTACATCTCTGGAACTCTCACTTCAGGAAGACTTTCACAATGTTCTGCAGGGGTTCCAGTCCAATAAACTTTGGGTACAGACAAAAAGAATACCAGCCAGAAGCTGGCCTGGCTCACCCTCCTTCCCATTTTCCTTATGCTGGATGGCACACTCCTTGAAGTAGTCCTAACTTTTATGTACTTCAGTGTTTTGTTAGATGCAGTCTTGACTTTTCTGCCACATTGATGCCATTCATGCCAAACTCTATCCAAAACTTGGTGCCTGAAAACACAAAAAGACTGCCTTTCTCTGTACATCTGCTGGGAGTTGTTCACCAAAATAGTTCAACCAGTTTTCAAATATATGCATGTGGTTTATGGCACTGCCCGATCACTTCCCTTGCCAGAATGGACACCCTCTGCAACACCTTTTGCCACGTTGCTACCAACACACCCTCTCATATTCACTACTGCTCCCTTTTTACCTCACTATCCATCCCCCATCTCCCCTCACCTACCTTTCCCACTGTGCTTCCCTCATAACTAAATACTGGTTTGGATCACTCCCCTCATACCCATCCCATCTCCTCTCCCCATTCCTCCTCTTCCTACTAACTGCACCCAAGAGACCCTTGCATATTTTTCCTTCCCCAGCCACACGCTTCAGTAAGAAAATCTGCTTTCTCATACTGTCTCTCCTCCCTCTGAAACCAGCTACCCTTCTTCATCCATCTCTCACTTTCCCTTCCTTACATTAGTCACCAGCTAAAACTCTTCCCACTCGTCTTGCTCCTGCCAACCATCTTCCTGAACCCTTCCTTATTACTGCCTGGTGTTTGACTACCCTTTTCTTCTAAATCCCCACTAACCTCATAGTTCTGGATAGTTTGTTGAAGTTTATCAACTTGTTTTGATGCCTACTTTCAGCACCAACTCAGGCTCCCTTTACTCTGACACTATGCACTTTGAGTTTGCCCAATTTGCACAGATGATTTGCATGCTAATTCATTTGTCCTCCATATGCAATTTTTAGCCATTTTGTCTGTAATGCTCTCAACCTATGCTGTTTATGTCACCCTCATTGTAACTATATCACCTGACTGGCTTTACTTAGTTTGTAATTGTGTTTCTCCCTTTCCCAGGGTCATACCTGGAAACAAACCTTTGCTTAGTGTGCCTCTTCCAGTTACCAATATTCAAATAAATAAATAAAATAAAACAATAGACCTCTGCTCTTTTTCTTATCTAGCATTTTCTTTGTTCATATGTACTACTCAAGGCAGTCATAAATCTCACTGATGATATGAACATCCCATTGTGTATAATTGCTCACTTAGAGAACAGGATTTCAAAAAAATGAAAAATACTTGAAAAATGATTTTTGACAGTAAAGTCTTTCCCAGTCTAATATAATTCCTTATAGTTTTCATAAAGGAACTGAATGTAAAACACCAGCAATATAAATAACTGTCAGCACTTAAGACCTCATATTGGATCATACTTTTGCTAGGTTAAAAGCACTTTTGTATCATATCTGATTTACCATTTGTGAAGAAATTCTGATGCTGCTGGCTGTATTTTTCATCTGATTTCTTTATCTTTGTAAAGCTAAAACTAAAGCAGGCTGTTGTAGTCTGAATAAAACTAGTTTTGTTTCCAGTCCTTGTCTTATCTCAATGTATCCTTCTTCAGCTATAGGATTGTTGTCAAACAGTTTAGCCACTCATTTTTAAATTCCCATGCATCATGAGTGAGAAGACTGTACTAGGGCATTCTCAGTGTTCAACAGGGATGCAGTGGGAATAGATTAAACCAAGTGTTTGTGGGATGACACCAAAGCAATAGATACAGTAGTTTGTTTTTCTCTATTATTGCTCATCCAACTCCTCAATGTCTGTCCATCAGCCATGACAGCACCCTGACTTATATGGAAGTGTATTCTCCCCAACCACCTCTTCTCCTGATCCTCTATTTGCCTAGTGGCCCCATATGCAGTATATCTCTAATGAAGGCCTTCTCACTTACACAAAGGACTTCACATTCTGGAAATGAGCAAAGGTCTGTATTAGAGTGTGTGTGTCTGGGGGCGGGGGGCAGTGGAACTATGTGGCCTGGAATGTCATTGGAGAAATTGAAACACATTCCCAGTGGTTACAGTTCTTCAAGACATCCATCATTAGACAATTTCTCAGTGCCCACAATCCTTTTTCTCAAATACACCCAAGCTACTGTAGATAATGCTTGGAAGCAAACATGTACCTTAGAGGACACATGCCCATAGTACAGTAGGAGAGCATCTGATTGAATGGTCATCCTCCCCTGGCAGAGAAGAGCTAATCACACCACTGTGAGTTGTTCCTTATTCTGCCAAGTGAACTGAACTTGATGAGACTAATTACTTAAACCCTGATTTTCAGAGTATCTTTTCCATCACTACAGCATTAAGTTTGAATTTTGTCAGGGTAGTAGCTAATGTAAGTTATTACAAACTCTAATTAGTTTACAGCAACTGAACACTAATATCATACCATAACTACAAAGTTTATAATGTATTTAATTTATAATAAAAATATCCTTTATTTTTCAACATTGATATGAGTTGCCAGAACAATGAGGCTGAAATGTGACAGAAAAACTGCATATGTCCTTTAGAAACGCAATTTCCCTTTAAGGGAAAATTAATCAACTCCAAATAATGTGGGAAGGTAGCAAAACTTAAATAATTGATTTTATTTACATTTTAGAAACATATTTTCTTATTCTTAATAGCTCCACCATCTTTAGGACAATCAATCTAAAATTACATAGAATAGGGGCAAATTTAAGTGTTTCAAACTATGCCAGCTGCACTGAAGTTGAATAGTCTTACCATACCACACATACCCAAACGCACTGGGTTTGATTTGCTTAGTAAACACTATAAAACTTTAAAAACTGAATTTCAAAATTGATATATTTTTAACAGTCCACTCTGCCTTTTTTCACTGCCTGTCTCTTACAGATTTCCTTTTGGATTTGTAATAACTTATACCAAATTAATGTTTCTAAAACAGATTCTTCTTAGCAAAGAAGTGTCTTTGATCGCAGCTTCATTTCTTCCATCTCCCTTCTCAACTTCAACCTGACCCCTGCCTCTTAAATTGGATCCTTGGTGCCTTCCATAATCTAAAGTTTATTTTGCTGTACACAAATCTGTGGCTTTATAATCTGCTTAATGCCACCTCAGGAACATTTCCCACATTTGGCACTATATGGCTATCTATCAATTGGGACGCTCAGTTATGCCATCATCTGCTCCAGTCATGATAACCGCTCTCTCTTCTATATGGGCTCAGCATATCTCTACTCACAAAGCTACAGCTCTTGTCACCTGCTTAAAAAGATGTGACCACATTGCCTCCTCAAATGTGAATGTGAAGATGTCTTCCTGGATTGTACTGAAAATCTTGCACTCTTGTTGATAGTTTTCAATACTGCTGTACTTGTATGATAATATTCTGTGTTCTTATTGAGGGCTATTCTAAAAAGTGTGAAGTGGCTATGTGCTGCATACCTGCTGCACTTAGACACTCTGTGGCCACTGCACCCCCTGTGCCTGATTCACCAAAGAAGCATGGGGCTGTCAGTTTCCCTATCCCCTGCCCACCTGTGATATCCATGTGGGGGTGGTCTGGGGTGATGCAGGGGGCATGCCTGCACTCTGCGCTGTTCTTGGATGTGTGGAGTGCCGGGTGAGTGGGGTGCAGGCTGCATGTTCCCAAGGCAGTTGTTACTGTTGCTCACTCCCCCAACAGGATGCTGCCAGCGGCAGTACACACCATACAGACCTTCACCTTGCTGCCCCAGCCCAACAGGATCACTGTCAGGGTGAGTAGCCCCCTTCCCCCCCAACAGAACCCACACACCCATCCCCAATGGCTAACCAGTGCCACATACCCCAGCATGCAGCTGTAAGCCATCACTGTTTATGCAGTCACCCCCCCACCCCGACACACCTATGCCCTATGCCCATATCAGTGCACACACACCACAGTACAGCACCACTAGCCAATCTCTTGACCCCAGGTGTGGCCCCCACTGTACTTTGGCATAAGTGGACCCCACCCAAGGCACTATCAACACCCTCTGCCCCATTACCTGCCCATTGGTGACACAGCATGCGGATGGCCAGTGGCACAGCCCTCCTCACTCCTCCACAGCCACCATCCATCCATGTGATGATGGGAGTGTGCTGCTTCTCCCTGCATCACTAGGATGGCCTGTGACTGAGGAGGTGTGAGGAGGGCTGTGCCCTGGCTGTCCTGTGCTGGGGCACTGACAGACAGCTATGGGGGTTGGGACAGTGTTGTCAGTGCCATGAGGGAGGCATCAAACACCAATGGGAGCTGGGGGTTAGATGGAGAAAGGGAGGTGGGGGGGTCAGGACATTCTGGATGGTGCCTGTTCATTCATATTGGGGTTGTTATGGGGGTCCCCTACATTGGTGATGGGGCTTGGCTGTGTGTGGGGGGTACCACTGCCTCAGGGACAGGAAGCAGCTGTGTGTGGGGGGTGGCTTACAAGACAGGGATCCTACTGCAGGGAGTCATCCATGGACCACATGGGTGCTCATGATCATGGCTAGGGTGGCACCCTGGGTGAAGGGGTCTAGTCATGTGGGTCCAGCCACCTGTGGTTGTTATTCACACTCCTGGACCCACACCCTGCAGTGCAAGTGATCACCTGTGGGACCCTGGATGGGCATTCCATTGGATGCCTGCCTGGGTCAACTATGCTGCCCCCTGCTGCCCTGCACTGTCCTGTGCACTGGGGTGTGGGGCCATGGACAGGTGCCTTGTGGGTGCATGTTGTAGAGAATACCTTGCACCCTGCACCTGTCTGGGGCAATGGAAATACACAGGCTGGATATGCACTTCTGGTGCGTTTTTACCACACCTTGCAGAATCATCCCATTGTGCTGTATTTGAATTCCTGTCTTGTAAAGCATTGTTTGATACATTGTATAACAGACACAACACACAGCATATTTATTTTTATTCACATAAATATAAAAATACAATAAATTTGATAGTTCTGCATTCCTAGGGAAGGGCAACAGAGCAGAGTAGCATCTAATGAAGAAACCCTCAAGGGGAGTGAAAAAACATAGAAGAGCAAATATTCTCATTTGCATACAGGTCAGTGTGAGGAGTTTACACAGAAAAATGGGTGTGCTAGAGAGGATCTGATGCATTTTGCTGGCCATGAGTTAATGGCAATAAGAGAGACTAGATTGGAAGTACAGCCTTTCTTATACCCACCCTCCCGCAGGGCAGAGATCTGTAACTCCAACAGTTTATCAGCCATGTCTGAACTTAAAGGAGCTCAAAAAAGGAGATTGATAGCATAAACCCACAATACCACCAGCAGGAGGAATAAGGTCCAAAAGTAAGTCATGTTACTTAGAAAACTCCTACTTTAGCAAGGATTCACAGGGAATGTATTATGAAAGGTAACAGAAAAAATATATATTTTACACCATTTTTATTGCCCTTTCACATGTCTGTTTTAGATAGGTGAAGAAAAGGAGCCCCCAAACAAAAATGTGTGCACAAAGAGTTTCCATTTTTAGCCTTCAGAGGAATGAACTTCTTAAACTAGGCTCTTCTCCTTTAAATGAAATATCAAATTGAAACAACATTTTCATAAAACCACTATTTCTTTCCCTAGGATTTATTTTATTGAAGAATGATTTCCATCCCCTAACCTGGCCAAAACTTTTAAACACTACAGTATCCTCCAGACTCCAACTTCATGAGTGGAGGCACAAAATGGCTTTGCTGCATTTAACTGACTTTATGACATTATTTTGTAAATTTTATTGACATGGAGAGGCACTCTGAGTGGGAGCTCACTTCCAGGTATGACCCAGGAGATTTTAGCCCCAGCAACTTGGCATAGCCACATAAAGACCTCCTAGACATGGCAGAACCCAAGCCTTTTATTTTAGGCCCTAGACTGCTCATGACCTTTCCTGACTACATATGGGGGGATATGGAAAGACAGAGAGAGAGCTGAAGGGGTACAAAGAAGGATCTCATGGTTGATCAGTCCAGGAGAGAAAGACAGAATATCAAAAAAGAAAACAAAAGGAGAGAATGCTGCAGCAAAACAGATCACTTGTGCAAAAGAGCTACGCAGTTCATCTTACTATCCAGTAAAGAAAATAAAAATTAAAGGTAAATGAAACAGGAAAGAAGAACAAAGATGAGTTAGGAATTGACTTCTTAAATTTGTTTTTGTTTCTGTCAATCTAGGTCTCTAGAACCTGTTCTGATTTTCACTATTTAGTACCTACAGAGCAGCCTTACAGTAAATACACTGCTGTTAGTAACAGCTGTCCCAGGACCTCCTTTATGTAGTCCTTCAGAAACTAGTCTGAAGATCTCACTCTGCCACAATGTGTCACCTTGGAGTATAACAGTTGAGGGGCATAGATATAGTTTATTTGTATTTCTTCAAGCCCTTTAACACTGTGGTGCAAGATAAACTTCAGATTATTGTACACCAGTAGAGAATAAACAAGACATGTAGTGCAAAGGTAAGCAATCACAACAAACAAAGTGGGCAGTATTGAGCTATATAATGGCCCAGGAGCATGAGGCACAACACTGTGGGAGGAGGGCCTTATAACCCCTGAAGTTTTGTATAGCCCATCCCACTCACCCTGGAGAGTATTATTGAGCTAGAAAATGGGTCATATGTGATTCTGAAAGATTTATATAAACAAATCAAAAATAAGAATCAACTGAAAGTTATTTTTTCTTGTACAGCAGTCCCTCTACTAGTAGAAATACTAGAGGAGGGTGTTTCCATTTTTGTTAATGATTTACTGCATGTTATGGCCACCTTACCACCTCCAGTACTGTTTGGTTGTGTGTTGTACCCCCCCAAAAAAAATAAACAAAGAAGTAGATTAGCATGTTTTTTTCATTATTAATTTGGGTATTATTAATTGAGCTCTGGCAGTGTCAGAATGTTGAAGAGTTTTTGTGGTTGGTGACTCAGGAATATTGAGTCAGGATAAAAAGTACCACTGAGCACTGTTAGAAAGACTGACTGTGACTTAAAACAGCTTTTATTTATGTGTGTGTGTGTGTGTGTGTGTGTGTGTGTGTGTGTGTGTGTACTAGTTCACATTTGTGAGAGCCAAGGCAGAACTGCAGTTTGACAGCATGGGTGATAGAGCAATAACTGGAGAAGTGTGAGCATGAGACATATTACTGAGAGGAGCAGTACTTTTATTGATTGGTCTTCCACAGATGGAGATGTGCTGCCAGCTTGTTGTACCAAGGAAGTAGGCTGGAAGCTGGAGTAGTGGTGAATGGCTAAGGTGGGTGTGGGACTGATGATGGTTTGTGACAGAGCTATGTTCAACTGAGATCTTTTTTTTATTTTTAAAAATGCAAGGGGGAGCAGTGTAAATGGGAAAGTGGGGGGACCTTAGTCAGTAGGTTACTGTCACTAAACAAGACAAAGAAATAGTAGCAACATTATTTATTTTATTTTTTTTATTTCATTTTGCTGCTCGGATATGTGCACTAGACAAATTCTGCCTATTTTCAGGCATGACCCGGGGGAAGGGGATACAGATGAATGCCAACTGACCTTGAACCAGAGTAAGCTGTTGGTGGTATTTTTAGTGAATGAGGGAAATTTGGCCAGGACACCAGGGAAAATTCCCCTACTCTTTTCGATAAGTGCCATGGGTTCTTTAACATCCACCTGAACTATTACCATTCCAGGCAGATGGGACCTCGATTTAACTTCTCATCCAAAAGACGGCACCTCAGAAGTGCAGCACCCCTCTCATGCTGCACTACAGCATCAGTATTGGGATATTAACCCAAGTGCCAGATGTGGGAACTGAACCCACAGCCCTCTGATCTTCTGGCCTCAGAGGCGAGTGTGCTACCTACTGAGCCACTGACCCTTTGTGAAAATTCAATGTCATAGACATATTTCAAGTAAAATGTCAGACAAAGACTGGGACTCATTATTTCCTGGTCTCTGTTGCCTAATACCAGACAAGGTGCTTGGTTGGCTCTCTGAAACAATCAGGTTGTAGGATTTTGCTCATGCACTTAGTAAGGTGGATTGCTAACTGGTTTATGTACAGGAAGCACAGGGTTGTGATACTAGTTATACTTCCAACACAGAGGCATAGTTAGTGGTGTCCCTTAAGGATCAATAATGGGGCTACTGCTGCTTGTCATTTTCATCTACAATCTGGAAGAAGGAGTCTCTAACAGGTGCCTATATTCCCTAATGATGCCAAGATGGCCAGGTTAACTAACTCTCTTGAGGGTGAGTTAAATGTTCAGAAGGAATAGAACAATTTGGGTACCAGATCAGTCATAAATTCAATGTAGCTAAATTCAAGGTGCTACATTTGGGGCCTGAAAACTAAGGTAGGAGTCATACACTGTGTTTGGCTCCTCTTACTGCAGTTAAGGGAAAAAGTCAAGGGGCCCAAACAATTGCTTAATGTGCAACAATCAGGTGCTGTCAAAAAAAAGGGCTAAAGAAAACTGAGGAGCATTCAAAGGGGGAAAACCAGCAGATCAGGGAAGTAATCCAGCCTTTTTGCAAGGCCTTAATGAGGCCCCACTTGGCGTACTGTGTTTGGTTCTTAACTCACTATTACAAACAAAATCTAGCAAGAGCCAATACAGCTGCAAAATATTAGTATTGTGGGTAATGAGAACTGTGTAAAAAAGATGAGATGAAAAGTTAGTGATAATGAAGCAATACAGGTTTATTATGGAAAAGGAGAGTAATTCTAGAGTGGCAGAGGTGTAGATAGAAGTTTCCATTTTGTAGATACAGGCCTGGATATTCAGACTGTGCCAGGCTGTGGCGCAAGCCTGGGCACAGCGCAACTTGGCTGCGCAGGGGCATTAACAGGGTGATAGTCAACAGAGCAGCACCATGGCACAGCAGCATTGAATATTGCACCCTGGCCAGCCCTGTGACTAGATGGGTAGGGAAGGTACTGTCCCTGTACACCAGGAACAGGGGTTGAAGGCTAGCCCATGGTGTCTGACCAAATGGGGAGGACACGTTTTATTTTAAAGTGAGGGTGTTTGTAACTCCAGTTTGGCTCTGCCCAACCTGTAGGTTTATAGATCTCAAAAGGCTAACACTTGTCATCAAGGAGACTCTGTGTCGACTGGGATGTCTATGAGTTTTCAGGGGGTGTGGCCTGCTCCTAGTGACTGGTGAGTTATTGGTTGTAGTTGTTTACTCAGTTCTGTTCCAGCAGAGGAGCTGTGAAGAGCTGCTATTTGCAGCTGAAGAAGCTGAAGGCCTTGCTGGAAGTAGAACCTCCCCCAAACCTTGGGATCTTGTTAGCAGCCATCTACCATGGAGCCCATTATAAAACGTGTATCCCACAGTATGCAGATTCTCAAGGGAAGCTATTTCTTTAGACAAAGCTAGCTGTGTAGCCTTTGTGGTAGAAATGTAATTTTTCTGGACTGTCTGTACTATGTAACAATAATTACACACTCTGTGGGTAATGGCAAAATTAAATACACCAATTTCCAGTTTCTTCAGCTAACTCCCTATGGATCATGCAAACACATCACAAACTTGGGGGTGAGGGTAAAGCCCTATAAAGTCCTTTACAAAGGTGCAATACACTTGTAGGTGGATTCCAAGTTCTTTTTATTCATCCCCCTACATTTTGCTTACTGGTGTATTTCAGGGAGAGCTCGAGAGGGAAGGAGCTCTCAGCATTCCGCCATTATAGCCAGATGCCACACCAAAGGGGCAAGTATTGTGCATAGCCAATCTCTGCTTAAAAGGTAAATTAACAACTCAGCAAGTAAAGGAAGTTTAAAAGCTATTAGAAACTAACTGTTTCAAATTGGGCATTTGTGAAATGAAAACGCTGGCATTAATTGTATCTTGCAGAGGGGGTTTCAGTCTCCATAGACAGAATTCAAAACTTTACATTAAGCGAGAAGCAGTTGCATTTGCAAACCCTGCCAAAATGTAAAACAGCTACAACTGTAGAGAAAGTGTAGGCTGTTTGAGCAAGTCATTTTTCAGTTGGACACTAGCTAAATCAAAACATTGTTTCTTACATCCTCTGACTTTTCCATGCTAATACCTTATACTTTACCCTCATCCTTTGCTATCCATTTATAACAGATGGAACACAAGCTCTATTTCCGCTTTAGCAGGTAGATCAGAATAGACAGGGATCCTATCTGTAACTTTCTGTATGACGATTGTAGGTAACCTACTGATACCACTCCCTTTCCCTACTCTCCCCTACAGAGTTAATTTTTACCCTTCCCCCCTTTTTTCCTACTCCTTCCTCATAAGATAGGTGTGTCTAATGTTTATGTACACGTATCCAGCTTACTGTCATAGGCTACAGCCACTTGGATGTATGTCTGTGTATTTCCTGGTCTAAAACTAATAAAAAAGTTACAAAAAAATATTGTTTCTTTTTAATTTTTCAGAGGGAGCGTTATTCTCCACTGATAGAATTTAAAAGTTTGGGCTTGAGCTAAACTTGTTACAGTGGTGCTGAAGCAGCTAAGATATAAAGTGGTTGATACCTGGTTGGGGACATGAAAACATTCAGTGTTGCATGACAAATGAAAGGCTCATTATGTTTATGTTTATGTTTAGGTATGGCATAAGGCCTGTAAATTACTCATCAAGAAATGAAGTTTATGAGGCAAGAAGATTAGGTAGGCTGATATTATACTTTAAGTGAATAAGAACAATTTGTCCTTATTGTAAAAGGATAGAAAAAGGATTATATATAAGAAATGTTATATCACTGAAATGTTTGTATCATTTACAGATTAAAAAAAAAACAAGTATCTTTGAAACAAGCACCCCATGAGTAAGCTCTACGAACAGAGCAAAACATAGATGGATGAATAAAAAGAACTTGGAATCCACCAGCAAGTGTATTGCATCTTTCTAAAGGACTTTATAGGGTTTTACCCCCCCCCAGTTTGTCTTTTGTCTGTACTATGTGTCAGGTATATACCCCCAATCTGCTGGGTAGTAGGAGGAACTCTGGGTGTTCTGCATTTTGTCATAGATCCTTTGCCCTATGAGGAATGACACAGAAGAGGATGTGGTTGCAAGTCTTGTGGTAGCTGCAGTTCTCCAGTGAGAAGTGCTCCTCTGTGATACTTCAAAATTGGGTGGTGAATCACACTGGTCATTGCTATCTGGGACAAAAGCCAAACATTGGTACAGTACTGTAAGCCTAAGGACCCTTCTGTTGGTTGTATAATTCCACAGGTAACAGACATACTGTATGGGAACCTAATACTGGCTACATTGACTTTCCTCATGTCAATGGTGAGGTGGGAACCAAGTAGGCACTTATGGAAGGAAGCCTCAGGCTGTGCTGTGTATGCTATAAGCTCCTATGCCCCATCCATTTGTCTGTCTTGTTGCATAACTAAAAACCCACAGATATATAGCTTCTGTGCAGATCTACCACATGCTGGGTCCTCTCAAGTAATCTGAGTATGAAATCCATGGATATAATTAACATTTTAGTACCTCATAGTTGTGCACAGCCACAGACGAAAGGCAGCTGCTAATTAGAAGGTCTGTGCCCTGTCGACAAGCCTCCTGGTGTAGGACCTTAAAGTTGCTAAAGCATAGTCATATCTGTAAGACATGAGGTAGCCGAAACTCTCCTAGCAGGGGCTTATGATTTTTCACCTGTAATAATATGTTCTTTCGCATTTACTTTTATTAAAATAGATTCTGTTGGAATTTGGCAGTGATTTGGACTTTCAGTTAATACAAATAAAGTCTTTACCTGCTAACTAGTTGATTGCAACACTCAGCAGGCATGAACATGTCCCTGCACCCAAGAGGTCACCTCTGGCCCAAGCGGTCAAGTAAGCCATTCTATTATTTTCATGTGCCCCCTTCCTGTGGAAAGAGTCAGGAAGGATACCCTTAGGAGGGGGTTACATCTATAATTTCTTTTGTTTTACATGATAATGGAGCATAAGAATTAGGACCTTAACATTTCAAAAATTTAAGTAAATGGATGAGTCATATGGTATATTGCAGAGCATTTGTATACTAGGGCAATCATTCTAATTGCCATTTTCCATTTCAGTTCACTATCTAGCCCTGCCCACTGGCTTGGAGGACTATATAAGCAGGTATAGATAAGGTTAAGTAAGGTAACATTCCTATGTTTGTTTGTTTGAATAAACATAGGTCCCTTTCTCATAGAAATGTTTTTGCTTGCTTTATTCTTTTTATGTTCCTCTGCAGTTACACCTTTTAACAGGTAGGACAAAATAAAATATTTTATACCAATTCTGTGTGTGTGTGTGTGTGTATGTGTGTGTGTATGTGTCTGAACAAGGGAAGGGAGGCTGGTTGGAGGTGCATAGTGCTATATAATATAGAGAATACTGGATGGGCAAGTATGCAAACCATTGTGTCCTGCCACACATAGGTTCTGATTCCCTCTGGCATTGAGACTGAAGGTCAAGAGGTCCATGCGAATCAGAACTCCAAGGTGGCAGAACACACTGAATGTGCATATTGTTGTTCATCCTGTATTTTTATAGTGTATAGTATTGAGTTAAAAGTGTGCACATCACTAAGCGGTGCCACCATGTTTACTTGATTTTTTTTCTGAGAGCACTGTTTCCTTCAATCAGGTGGCAGAACTAGGCTAAAAAGATGTACCATTGATGCAACGTCAGAACGATGGTACAACAACTTTTTTGATCTTTAAACTGTTCTACAACAAGATTTAGAAAGCCACTAATTTTTGGCTACAATAAGCCCTAACCATATACTATATAAGAGTATATACTGATATATGTCAGTTATAGTCTGACTTCAAAAGAAGAAACGCTTTTGTTAGTTAACTTTTGTGTCTGCATAGGGGTTCATCCAGCAGCTGACCTAATGTGAATGCTAGAAAGCAGCACATCTCTCTCTCTCTCTCTCTCTCTCTTTTCTATCTCTCTCTCTCTCTCTCTCCCTCCATTCCTTCCATGACACATTGACTGTGTTGTCTAAGACCCTGTCCACACTACGCCTCTGTAATGTTACAGAGTGCCCAAACCATTACCACAACGGTTTGTGTTTACACCTGTAACGTTACAGGTGTTTTTGTAACTGTTGTTGAAACCACATACGCCTCGGTAACATTACCGGGCAAAGTGTGGACGCATGGTAACGGTCCCCTGCAGTGCCCATAGCGCAGCACGAGCTGCATCCTGGGAACGGGTTCTGCCGTAATGGTCGCTTGGCACCCCTAGTGTGGACCAGTGGTACTGGTCCCATAACGGACACCGCCACAATGTGAACACACTGCAGCTCCCCAGCCGTGTAGGATTGCATCCATTGCGGGCGAACGGCGTAGTGTGTACAGGGTCTAAGTCCCTGCCCACACTACTGCCTCAGTAACATTACAGAGGGCTAAAGTGGGCTTGAACCATTACCAAAACAGTTTGCGTCCACACTGGTCATGTTACAGCAGGCGTTTTCTGAGCCGTTACAGAAACCACTTATGAGGTGGTTTCAACAAAGGTTCTTAAAATGGTATAGCTGCTGTAACATTACTGGTGGCAGTGTGGATGCATGAGTGTGC
The DNA here is from genome assembly GCA_016271365.2 of Neoceratodus forsteri. Taxonomy (NCBI): domain Eukaryota; kingdom Metazoa; phylum Chordata; order Ceratodontiformes; family Ceratodontidae; genus Neoceratodus; species Neoceratodus forsteri. The sequence continues at coordinate 555,239,123 of CM028135.1, read as the reverse complement.
AGCTCCAGCATTGCCCATAGTGCAGCATGAACTGCATTGTGGGATAGGAAGCCAACCGTTATGGTCACATTTTGCTGGGTGTGCGGACAGGCTGTAGTGGTTTCCAAAATGGTTCACTGGTAATGCAGATGCACTGTAACGTTACCTGTTTGAACCATTTTGGAAACATAATGGATTTTTGGGTGGTAGTGTGGACAGGGCCTAAGAGTGGAGAAAATATTTTCTTAATTGTAATCACTCATTTTAAAATATTGCTTAGCTTTCAATATGGCTCCCTGTGGAGTTCAATACAAAATTAGGGCATGGCAGCTGCAGCAACAAGGCAACAGTCCTGAAGCAGCTCTATCACAATCCCTAATTCTGTACGTGCAGAGTAACTCAGGACATACCACTATTTTCTTACAGCCACAGTGCTCTGATGAACACAGCTCAAAGCAGTAGGTAAGGCTAGGGGGATGTTGGGGTGTATTAGTAAGGGTATCACAAGTTGGAAGAGGGAGGTAATAATCCCTCTTTACAAGACACTGGTTAGGCCACATCTGGAGTACTGAGTGCAGTACTGGAGGTCACACCGTCACAAGGGCATTAACCAAACTGAGGCAGTCCAGAGAAGGGCAACCAAAATGGTGTAAGGATTGCATCAGAAAACATATGAGGACAGATTGATGGAGCTCAGTATGTATATCCTAGAGCAAAGGAAGGAGAGAGGTGATATGATCGAAACATTCAAACACCTTAAAGGCATTAACAAGGTGAAAGAGTTTAACATGTTCCAATATAAGAAAAATAGCAGGACAAGAGGACACAGCATGAGATTAGAGGGAGACAAATTAAGGGGTAATGTGAGGAAGTTCTTTTTCACAGAAAGCATGGTGGATGCATGGGATGGCCTACCTCTGGAAATGGTGGATATGAATACAGTGCAAGGCTTCAAACAGGCATGGGATAGGCATAAGGGAGCAATACAGATGGGTATGAATAGAAAGGCCATTGAAAGAGCAAAGGCCGATGGCACATTTATGAGGCAGAAAAAGAAATGGGCAGACTGGATGGGCCTTGCGGTCCTTATCTGCTGCCAGCTTCTATGTTTCTATGTACAATATAGAATATTATTTTACTGTTTAAAGATCAGCTATGTATTTCAGCATATGCTTTCATGAATAAGATGCTTCAGCTGTTACAGTTTACTACAGAATAGATTTTTTTTCACTTTCAATGTTCATTTCCAATATTAACAGCACATAGAAACATAGAATCTGACAGCAGATAAGAACTGATTGGCCCATTCAGTCTGCCTGTTTCTTCCTACCTAAAATATTATCACAGACTGTGCTCAATCTACAGCTCTTACTCCCTCCCCCTTTCCTTTCCACTATGATTCCCTCTTACTTATCCCATGCATTCTTTTTTTTTAATTCAATATGCTTTATTAAAGATTTTTCACCCAGAACAAGGCATACCTGGTTACATTCAATGAATTGCGAAGGATACAGCAGTATACAGTGTGCCAAAGAAGCATTGGTTCACTTATAACAAAATACCCCTGCTACCTACTCCCCCATCCACTCAAACCCCCCTCATGACTTCCAACTCACCCATCCCAAAACCCAACTCCTGTACAGTCTAGTAGGAATACACAGTTAAAAAGTTTGGGGATGTCATAACCATTGTCTTATCAAACTAGGGGTACTTGTCAAAGCCTCTGTTTAGGAGTTGTTGTACTGATAAGGTGAAAATTTCACCAACTGGGAATAAAAAAAGGTGGTGTATTGAGATTCACCAGGTCATAATACCAATTACTGACAAATGGCATACAGAGTGTGAAGTTTGCCCCAATTTCTATTAAAACTGGATAGCGGGTGCCTGAATATCCCATGCATTCTTGAACCCCACCACAGTTTTCTCTTCCACCATCTCCTCTGGAAGGCTGTACTAGGGATCCACCACTCATTCTGTGAAGAAGTACTTCCTCACATCCCATTGCTTTGTCCAACATCAGATTAAGAAATCCCATCTGGACTCTCACCTACAAAAATGGACTAGTGTCCACCTTCCTCCCCCCAAACCACATCAGTTTCATAGCATGTCTCCTGGTTCTCGAGCACCCTTTCTTTTGAGAAATACTCCCCTTCAGTTGTGTAACCCACTGGATTCATGATATTACACAATCCTTTCTTGTGGCAGTGATTCCACTAACTTTACCACCACTGATGACAGGCTGGCTGCCTATAATTGGCAGCCTCCTCCCTGCTACCACTTTCATGTAATGGGACTGCATCTGCCTTCATCCAGTCCTCTGGAACCACACCTGTTACCAGTGAGGTGGTAAATAGAACTGCTAGAGGTGCAGCCAGTATTTCAGACAGCTCTCACAATACCCTTGGATGTACCGTCTTTGGCCCCATTGCTTTGTCCACCATCAGATTAGCAAGTCCCTTCAGGGATCTCACCTCCAAAAAAGAAATAGTGACCACCTTCCTTCCTCCAAGGCTTTTGTTAATTTTTTGTGCCCCTCACCTTCTTCTTCCTCTGTGAACATTGAACAAAAGAATTTGTTTAAGATGTCTGCCTTTTCCTGGTCCTCATCTGCACAGTCTGCCCACTCTCCCTTTAATCCTTACAATACACTCGCCTCTGAGGCTGGGAGATCAGAGGGCTATGGGTTCAGTTCCCACATCTGGCACTTGGGTTAATATCCCAGTACTGACACTGTAGTGCAGTATGAGAGGAGTGCTGCACTTCTGAGGTGCCGTCTTTTGGATGAGACATTACACCGAGGTCCCATCTGCCTGGATTGGTGGTAGTTCAGGTGGATATTAAAGATCCCATGGCACTTATTGAAAAGAGTAGGGGAATTTTTATTAAAACTTCAAACAAAAATCATACAGAACAGTGTTAAAGCACACGAAAGTAAAATACAAATCATAAAAAAAATAAGTATTACAATCATACATGTTCAATTTTACCTTCTAATAACAGATATAGAAACCAAAAACAACACAATACAGAAAGAAACCCCCCCTTCCCCCACTGTAAGAGTAGGGGAAAATTTTATCAGAACTACAAAAAAGGAAATATACATAACAGTGATATATTCCACTGATAGACAATACAGGAGAAAAAAAAAAGAAAATATCTTCATAGTAAGATTTAATGCACCTCCCTCCTGCTTAAACTAGCCCACATCCAAAAACCAGTCCATATGACACCACCTGTCATGAAAAAGGGAGAGTGAACAGGTCAAAAAATCCAAATCCCTAAACCTTTTAAAAGAATTATGTATTGTCCAGAACAATTGTTCAGCTGTAACCCGCCTTTTATACAAAGTCAGTTGACATCTCGTATGCCATATATGGTACTTAAGCACTAACAAGAATAAATAAACAGTCTCTAAGTCATACTTATTCCACATTCGAGGTAACAAACCCAGTAACAAAATGTCCCTAGTCATAAATGAAAAAGGAAAAGAGGACAATTGTAAATACAGAAAAGACCAAAAGGACAAACTAAAAGGACATTCAAAAAATAAATGATCAACAGTTTCCAATCCCCATGGCAAGTGTCATCTCTAGGACACCCTCTATCTGCAACTTCTTTATGCTTCAAGTTATTCCGTACATTTAATTTGTCGTGATTACTGATCTGAAACCCAGGGATTCCAAACCTTAGAGCAATGTTGCAACACAGGCTTTAAATTCCCATATAAAAATAAAGAAAAGAAAAAAACAATAGGATGAACCATCTGCAGTCCACCATCTTTGATAGGATGATACAAAACATCTCGCTTTATTGGGTTAAGTTGACTACCCCAAATACATTGAAAAAATAAGCCATAAAGTACAGTCTCCAATCATACAGTTTGTGGGAAAACCACACATAAATGTAAAAACATTGGCAATAAAAAGGTTTTTACCATATCTATTCTTTTCAATTTGGACATATGCCAGGAATTCTACTTCCCAATTTTCACCTTAGCTTCTGACATAACAAGAGACCAATTATAGGTACACATGTCCCCTATACCAAAATAAAACTCCCAGCAACTTCTGTGTTTGAGTCTGATATGGTATGTCCAGACAAACTGGAATTTTTTGAACCAGATTTCCTATAGGAAGGCATGTACTTTTGGCAATATTAATGGTGGTACTAGTTAACAGGGAAAAATACTGAATTTCCTGAGCAGCTGTACTTCCTGATGCCTGGTCCCCCAAGGCCAAGCACATATCATCCACATAGGTTATACTTTTTATTTCCAAATCCCCACCATGTACTGAAAGTCCTCTAATATTGTCATACAGCTGTAATTTCCTTAAAAGCGGATTCAAAGGCAAAATATACAATGCCGGACTCAGGGGGCAACCTTGCCTAACTCCCCTCTGAACTGGACAACTAGCCCCCACCCAGCCATTCACATAAGGTTTAACCATAGCTTTCTGATGATACAATTTAAGCCAATCCAAGAAAGTATCTGGAAAACCATGACCACGAAGCACGATCCATAAGTAGTCATGACAAACAGTATCAAAGGCTTTAGTTTGATCCAACCCTACTAAATAACCACTCACTTCCCTGCCAGATCCCTTTTCCATAATTTCCCCAAGCAAAATAAGTGCATCTGCTACTTTCCTCCCAGAAATAGCATAAAAATGTGTAGGGTGAACTATATCCTCTAAAACCAAAGCTAAGCAATGATACAGCAATTTTGCTAAGATTTTACCATCTGTATTTAAAAGAGTAATAGGCCGGCAATTATCCAGAAAGGCCCTATCACTAGCTTTAAACAGAAAAAAAATAAGACCATCATACATACTACCTGGTAAAGTGTAGGAACTTAAAAAAAAATTGAAAGCAGCAACAATCTCTGATTTGAGCAATGAAAAAAGTAATTTATAAAATTCATTTGGAAGACCATCTGGTCCTGGGGCTACACCTTGTTTTAAACCAGAGATAATGGAACCCAACTCATTTTCAGTAACTGGGGCTATCAAAGAAGATTTCAGAGAATCAGGTATTTGTGGCAGATCACAAGAGACCACCCAATCATGAACTTCCCTTTCAGGTATAGCTACAGAGGAAAATTTGTACTGTACATAACTTTAAACTTCCTTCATAATGTCCAAGTTCCCAAACTTTTCAGACCCGTCTTTAGACTTAAGAGAGTACATGACTTTATTTTATCACTGGACCTAACAAGAATCAAAAGGATTTACACTTCCTTGCTTCCCAGTACATCCCCTTTTCTGTTCAGCTTCTAAGGATTTCATCCTATCATATTGCAAACCTATCAATTTATACTTAAGTTTTTCTATTTGGTCAACATAGGAAATCCTGGTAGAACCCTGTAAAGACTGCAATAGAGTTAGTTGATCCTGTAAAACCTTACAGTCCTCTTTCTTCTGTGAACCATTAAATTTACCCATCAGCTGAAAATATCATTGAAAATAGTCCTTACTATCTGACCACCTTTCTTCTAAAGAATCATGTAAGAAAGCTACAGATTGCCTGGCTTGTACCAGGGCATGAAAACCCACCCGTATCTCTTCATTATCCATCAAACTTAAATTAAGTTTCCAATACCCCTCCCCCCTTGTGGTACAGCAAGGTCTGAGAAAGAGACTACAAGAAGACCAGGGTCAGAAGTAGCAACTGGTGTCACAATTTTATGTCTAATAGTTAAATTAGGAGATAATAAACAAAAATAAATCCATGTAGATAGGAGTCCTTCAAAAAAGGTATGGGGGGGGTGATTGGAAATATCAGGAAAAGCAAAGGCATCAACAAGATTGGTCAATTGTAAAACATGATTAAGGGACTGTGAGTCACAATAAAGCTTGGAGATCCGTGGGCCCCTATCTGCAAATAACCTACTCATATTGAAGTCTCCACCAAAAAGTATATATTTAGATGTACAGTATAAAGATATGGCAAAATAAGTTTAAACAAGTCTATCCAAGCTGATTTAGTCTGAGGGGCATATACATTAATTAGATGAAAATCCATCTCCTGAAGTTGAACATCCAATAAAACGGCCCTACCTGGCAAAATGTCCACAAGATGAAGAATTTTAACATAACGAGTAGAAAAATAAACCCCTACCCCACTACAAAGATCAGCCCCTCCTGACCAAATACTAGCTCCCAAAACCCAAGCATCCCTCCCAACCTTAATTTCATTTTGGGTCTGCAACCTGGTGTCCTGAAAAAACACAATATCAAAACATAAATCAGAAAACAAAGAGAAAGTTGCTAGTCTCTTCCGCTCTGACAACATACTATTCATGTTGAGAGAGGCTATAGTTAAATCATAGTGGCTCAGTCCCAGAACGTATACCAAAAGGAGCTTCAAGGTACTTTACTAGAGGAGGCCCTAACACCCATTCGCCTCCTCCTAGTTTGGCTGGCAACAGTACCTTCTAGATCTTCAGTATTCGAGGGGGCTTCAGCCTGTGAAGAAGCCCAAGACACTGTATTTGAGTCCAAATCATCCTCAGACATGCCCTCCTGAAGTGGATGAAAAGGATTATCATGAACAACCACCTCCACAGAAATTCCAGGGTTGACCTTACTCTTTCTTTCTTCCCTTCACCCCCTTATTTTTCTTAACTTCCTGAAAACCATCTCCCACAGGAGGAGGGGGCATAGGGGGGCCATAGAATCAGAGGACTGAGGGGTTTCTTCAGAGATCAGGGTAACATCCCTAGACAAAACTTAAGAGTCCATCACAACATCAGTAACCGAACTAACCACAGTTGGAACCACCAAATCTGAAGTGGTTTGAGGGGATGGAGAAAAACCCCGGAAGCCAGAGGCTGATTTGGATTTCTGAATATAAAAATCCTGGCTAGTATAATCCACATCAGCATATTATGAGATGCCCAGGGGCAAGTCAGAAAGGAATGCCCCTCTTCTTCACACAAGGTACACTTCAAAGGATTCGTACAATGAAAACTTGTGTGGCCTAATTCTCCACAGAGCATGCAATTAAGCATCTCACAGTTGGTGCTAATATGCCTAGCAGACCCACATTTAAAACACCTATGGGGCTGTCCTGGATAAAAGAGAAACCCTTATCCCGCCCTATATATAGGCAATTTGGTAAGTGCCGTAAATCAGTGCCCTCGTACTGTAATTTATTTTTTATCTTCAAACCCCCATTCCAAAACCCATCCCCATCCAATATAGGCTCAAGGGTACCTTGCACTTCAAATTTTGTATCCAGCCAATAGAGTATATCCTGAATATTGACACCTTCATTCCAAAATAGAACAGTAATCACCCAAAAGGATTTTTTAGTTAAGGGAATGATTTGGAAAGGGGTCCAAAGGGGATTGGTCTTGAGATTCATATACATGGCCCAAAACTTTTCTAACAAGTCTGGGGTTCGAAAACTGATGTCAGAAGTGGATTACCCCACTGCATGGATAAGAGCATAGGCATCAGCTCAGATAAAATGCAAGGATTGCTTTAATATAACTTTCCCCACAAAAAAAACGATCAGGAGGCGTCTCCATACTCCCTAAATACCGAAACCGCACGGCATTCCGTCTTTTTTGCAAGTTCCACAGGCTTTCTGAAAAGACTGGCAAAAGTCGGGGAGGAATCATTCTTCTCACCCAGGGAGGATCTGAGACAGAGTCCAAAGTAGGAACCTGCACAACAGGCAGCTGGGCCTCATCCACAGAGGGAGCCTGTGGGCCTTGAGGAGATACAGTCAAAACGGGAGAAAGAGCAACAGTACCTGAGAGCTCCGCCATCTTCAAGTGCTCTAAATCAGTCACAACTATAAGTGAACCTGTACCTGGATCCATAGTGGCTTCTTGAGCAGCACCCTCCAGTATCGGAGCAACTGCAGCTGTCCACACACCATTGGTATCCTGCGACTAACCTGCCCCCTTTAGGGCTCGTTCCGGGGACCAAGCTTCTCCCACGTCACCACAATATGATGTAGCCACCTGGGAAGGACCTGAATTGCCATCTGATGAAGCCTTCTGAACAGAGGAAGAAATAAAAACTTTAGAAGTGTCACCATTTACCTTACCCGGGGAATCTTCAACCAACCGCTTGTGTTTTTTTTCATCTTCACAAAGCAATTTCTCTGCATTCAGCTGGGCCTCAATAGCAGACAACTCAGCCTGCAAAATTTGCTGATTTTTTCAAGAGAAAGATTAAATACTTCTTTCTGGTCCAAAGTCTGGGAAGAGATGAAATCCTCAAGCTGCATACTGGGTTCCAAAGTCACCGGCTGAGGTAAGACTTCAGAAGCAATTTTGGTGTCTACAGCACCAGACAAAGTGTCCAAAACAGGTCCTATCCCCTGCTCCTCCTCACCCAAAATGGAGGACTCCATGCTAGCAGACAGCGGTTCCCCCTACTGACAGAGTAGAGGAATTTCCTCAGTGTCCTGGTCAAATTCCCTCATTCACTCAAAATACCACCAACAGCTTAATCTGGTTCAAGATCAGTTGGCATTCATCTGTATCCCTCTTCCCCAGGTTCTGCCTGAAAATAGGCAGGATTTGTCTAGTGCACTTACCCGGTCAACAAAAAATAAATAAAAAATAAAATAAAATCCCACCCTCGGTCTTCCTCTCTTCATACCTAAAAATGTATTTTCCCCTTTCATTACCTCCTGGGCTATTCTCTTTTCAGTTTGTTCCTTTTCACTCGTTACTGCTTTCCCTACTTCCCTCTGTTTCCCCTATACATCTCCCTATTCTTCTCCCCCTGCATCTCCATATAACTTCTAAATGTTATCCTTTTAGCTTTTACCTTTTCAGCCACCTCTTTCAAGAACCACAGCAGTCTCTTTTTCCTCAGGCTTTTCCTCACGTGTGTTAGACAAAGAGTTTTATTGTCTTTACTATGCTCTCTTTTATCTTCACCCACTTATGCTCCACCCCCACCCAGGTCACCTACCCATATTAGGTCATCACTGAAGCTTTCACCCATCTTTTTTAAAACTGCCCTCCTGAAGTCCAGGACCCTCGCTTTTGTGTGGTTGGATTTCACAGCTGTCCTTATATTAAACCACACTGTATGGTGATCACTGGTCCCACGTGGTCTCCCACCGCAACATCTGCAACTCTATCCCTGCTAGTGAGTACCAAGTCCAATATTACCTCATCATGAATGGGTTCACTGACTAGTTTCCTGTAGAATGCCTGCTGCAGAGACCCCAGGATGTCCCTGCTTCTAGCTGAAGCTGCTGCTGGGAAGCTTCAATCTACATCAGGCAAGTTGAAGTCCCACACCAGCTTCACATCTTGGTAGTCCATCTAAAATGTCTGTATAGAAAACATTTGAAAACACTTGCCTCTCCCTGTTAAACTCACATCACCCTTGTTTATGGCATTATATTGCTCACAATGACAACTGACTGTGATGTCACAAGCAGCAATTGTGTGATTAGCAGGGGAGAGTCAGATACACTTTGAAAGACTCAGTGAAATAATTGCAACATTTTCTACAATATTTAGTAGAACAACAGCAGGGGAAGGTAAAAAAATAACAGCGAACCAGAAAACAATCAAGTTAAAACATCACTGGTGTAAATCTAGTGTTTTGAAGCTTTTTATTATAAAAGAAAGCTGCTCTTTAGGGGGGAGGGTGTCTGTGCTGTCTCGGGAGTGATCAGTTCCCAGACTGAGAATGGGTAGGAAGATATTCCGATCTCTGATTTCCTGAGACCCCAGCAAGGAGTACATTTATGTGCTAATAGAGACCAGGAAATAACAAGACCCCACTGCCAGTTGCCACTTTTTTTAAGAAAAACAACTTATTTATGTAGTTTATGTTTTACAGCAAAAGCCATATCACATTTTAAACACAGGTACACTGACCTGCATAATAGATATATAGGCAAAAAAAGATACAGGCACTTATTATTTGTATTATGTATGTCCATACAATTATACAGATAAGCCAGGACAATTAAAAAGTCAGGAGGCAAGTTCTGCATAATAACAGTGTAGAAAATGGCACTTTCACCACAGTGGTAGGGACAACAGGTATTGTGCCATCATTCCACGCCCCTCATAGGTTGGAAAGGGTTGAAGGGCTGGGTGGTTTAGTAAATAGGAACAGGTAGATTTTTAAGATGACCTGGGTCCAGCGGTTGGAATTTTTGAAACTTAAAAGTCACAATGTTTTTTTCTTGCTTAGTGAGTGAAAGCCCCCCCCCCACACACAAACACACAGTGGTACCCTCCATTTGAGCTGGCACACACTCTGTCAGTTTTGTCACAGTCTTCCAATAATAGAAAAAAAAGTTTTCCTTTTTGATTAGTAGAACTAGCACACCACTTACTCAGCACTACTCACAGGCAACTTTCCTTACATTTTTCTCCCTGACTCACCCAGGCTGCCTGCCAGCCTGCACAAAACATTTAGAAATGTGTTTGTTTTTATTTGCGTTATGAGAACTCAACTTCCTTAACTTTGCTAGTGCCACTGAGCACACATACCTCATGCCCGTTATTCCTAATCATGCTGCACCTCCCAGTTCCCATGCTGTATACACTCTGAGTCTGTTCCCCATCACACTGCTTCCCTCAGCCATCAGTCTTCCAAAGGAAAAAAACAACGGGACACAAATTGGGGGTGAGACCATGGTCTCCCAAAGGAAAATAAGTTGAACACAAGTGAGTATGTGGGGTGGTGATGGTTCAAGAAGTGAGGGAGGGAAGCTGGTGTTCACAGCAGTAAATGAAACACAAACAGTAAAACAACTGTGAAATGCTGCACAGCCCTCTACTGGCAACTATACCAGTAGATGGACTATTTTAGTAACAAAAAACAATTTAATCTTAATTTTAGTAATTTTTTTATATTTTTATTTCATAAATATTTCACAAGAAATTTACATATAACCCATTTTCTAAACACAGTAATACCCAACAGGGTAGGCAGTGTAGGCTATACTAGACTGCACAGGAGTAGAGATGCAGCAAAGTTTTACTTTGCTTGAAAATTTCCAGTGAAGATGCCGAATTATCCTCTGCTGAGCAGTTTGCGAAGTCACAGCTGTAACCTGGAAATTTGCCATTTGTAACTTCTGCTTGGTTTGTGTTTTCTTTAAGTGCAAATTGCCTTTAAATAATCCCAAATCAAGGCGAAATTTCAAGTCATGAATATGCCCCCCACCCCACTGATTGCTGGCCCCAAAAATACAAAAACAAAATACTTGAAATCCCTGGTGTTTAGCAGACCCCCACCCCACCAATCACCAGCCGCAATAATAAAAAAAAAAGACTCCAAATCCCTGGTGTCTGGAGCACCACCCACCCCACAAATCACTGGCCCCAATAATAAAAACAAATACTCCAAATCTTTGTTGTCTAGTGCCCCCCCAACCCGCTGATCACCAGACACAATAATAATACAAAAAATACTCCAAATCCCTTGTGTCTAGTGGACCTTCCACCCCACCGATCGCCGGCCCCAATAATAAAAAAATAAATACTTAAAATCCCTGGTGTCTAGTGGGTGGTTGGGGGTGCAGTGTTAGGGCTGGAAACCCTAATGCCACATTTCCTACTTTTGTTGGTTCAACCCTAACTAGTGCATTAACAAAGTTTTTTGCAATGAATTTCCTGACTTTTTGAGACAGTATAATCGTATCCACATTTTCCCCTCCATAGAAGTGGACATATATTTGCAAAAACAGCAAACAAATTATCAGCATAGCCTTGTTATTACTCCATCTCATGAACCTGTACTGAAAATGTTCAAATTCCCACTGAAACGTAATTCTGAGGTGTGGAAATGTCATTCCATTCCTGTCATTGAGGCATAGGTCAGGAAGCATAGGAAAGGTGATTCACGTGATGGACTCAACCTGAGAAGTAGCTTTCCTCAGAGCTCTGTGGTCAGAATCAAAAACCTGGCTTTTATACACTTTTAAACAAACTTTTAAAATAATGTTTCAAGGGATTCCATTTCACCAGTGGATCATTTAATGACTTCAGTGCCTACATTAACAAATGGATCAAGACAACGTTCAAAAATGGAAACTTCTATGGCAGCTTCACAGCAAACTGTAAGCCAGCCATCCAGACAGCAGATATCTGACTCACCAGCAGATCACCACACAGATATCAACCCTATGGATTTACTCACAGACAAATCAGACTGCTTCTTCAGTGAAATAACATTGATCAAATTAACCCTAAGCAATATGGCTTCTGACATAAAGACTATTAAAAGCATGACGGAAACACTGTCTATGAGGATCTCAGATGCTGAATCCAGAATAAGTGCAGTGGAAGAGAAGCAAGTCAAAGATGATAGAAACATCACAGAGCTCCAAAAAAAGATGGGGAAATTAGAAGACAGGATAGAGGAACAGGAGAGTAGACTCAGGCAAAATAACCTGGTTTTGTTCGAGTTAGCAGAATGTGCAGAGGGAACCAACTTACTGTCCTTCATCCAAAACTTTTTTGTTGAAGTCTCTAGACCCTGACCTCTGGGGCTGCATACAACCTGAAATACATACACTGATCCTTCTGTGCCCCTCCCAAAGAGTGGGGAGAAGCCAAGAGTGATAATATTCCAATGCACCTCAGTCAAAGACAAACTGTACATCCAAACTCAAGCTAGACTAAAAGGATCTCTGCCCTGGAACAGGCAGCACTTCCACATCTACGGGGATGTGACTCCAGTGGTAATGACAAACAAAGGGCTTATAATCACATCAAAAAGGTGCTGCATGCAGCCAAAATCCCTTTCAAAATGCTTCACCCTGCCTGCTTGACAAGCACCACCTCAACCAGCACACAAGAATTCGCAAATGCAGAACTTGCCAGAAAAGAGCTACCAAAGCACTTTATCTGCCACAGATCTTCCCTGACACACTGAATAACCCAGGATATTGACATGACAAGCAACAAATTTAGTGACAGGAGACTGGCATGTACATCAGTTCATAACTGATCCTAATAACTATTAATTCATCTGACTAAACTATTACTTCATCTGACAACAAGATCTGGCTCCTCTACTTCACATAAAATCATCATTAAATAACCCCATTGAATAAAATTGCTGGAAGCTGTGTTGCTATAGTGAGTGACATTTAGAGAAAACAAGGAATAAGTAAGCACACATGAGTCTAATCTTAACCTAATAAACCTTTACTATGTTCAGGTGCTTGGGAAACATAGTAATTGAGGGGGTGATACTGACAACAACAGCCACCACCTACAGCCTTCTTCTTGATTTGATTTCCCACCAGTCAATTTACTGTATTTGCCCACAGGACAAGAATAAATTAGAACAGTGCTAGACCACAGGACATCAGCACATAATCACAACATGACTCCCTATCCCACTCTTGTCTACATGGGCACCACTCTGAAACCTGCACTTCAGCTACCACATGTCATCCTTTATATGCACCTAACAGCTGTGCAGACAGCCTGAACTTAGATTGCCCTTAATCAGAACTGGACTCGTTACTGCCAAGCAGGAAAAATGGAGAGTTTCACACCAGCAGAAGAACAATCCCTGTGCACGTAACCAGTACTGTACCACTGATCAAACACGAACACACAAACAGTATGAAAAGCCAACACAAAGCCCAAGCTACACCTCCACAAACTCAAGGCAGCCTTATCATAACCCAACAGACAGTGGCAGCGATAGGATGGCCAGCAACAGCAAGACCCATCAACAAGCATTACACTCACAGGACTGTCCACCACAGCCGTCTTGTCTGGTGGAAAGGATATAACCATACTACTGTTGTTTCAAAAGTACAACCATGTTCCATATATAACATACAGGGTAAGGGGAATCGCTTGTTGTCTTACTTGATATAACAACCATATAGTTGGCTTCTTGATATTCAGTGGGGGAGGGGGCAGGGAATGGGCATGAGATATTAAGTCTTTCAACCCCGTAAAGTGTCAGCTAAAGGAGGGCAGTTCACCGGACAGCTCTACCTCAACAAGGTGGTCGGATATACAAAATATGAAAGCTCACCAAATGTTAACCCACACAGGTGAGAAGCGCACCGCAGTTTAAGGGCTCACATAAGCATCCTAAATGGCAGTAGCTGGCCATACAGTACAAAGCCCACACCCTCATTCAAACAGAGCCTGGTCCCAAGCAATGCCCTCTGAGAAAGGACACCTTGTACCCGAGGATAGATAAGAAGTCCAAAACCCCAGATTGCCCTCCTCTCATCTAAACAAAACAGTGTGGCAAACTCTAGCTGATCAGTCACTGCTCCAGAAAGGGGAAGGGAGCTGATGATTCCACTACCCCAAGGGGTGCCTGGGCGGGGATGCTGGATGACAAGGCAGATCAAGGTCTTAACAACTGTATCATGCAACTGCCCACCCCAATGACTCCAGCATAGCAGGAATGTGTGGAGGGGCAGAGAGAGAGTGCTAACTCAACCTCTCAGAACAATAAAAGAAAGCACTCACAAGACCACAACTGGTAGCTGCAATCCCGATACCTGGTTCTGGAGGTGCAACACTGCATAACAAACCAAACACTTGGCTAAGTAGCTTATGCATAGCTGATAAAATTGTCAGTACTGTAGCACCCCACCCCAACCCTCCACATTAGCAATGGGGACTAGAGTCAGGCTACACCTATGGAAGGGAGAATTCCACCCATAAGGCACCCACAAACTCCACCCAGCCTACCCAGCAGTGCTGATGTCCCCTTCAATGGGGAAGAAAGGAATGACTACTGACACCTTTCCACCCAGCCAACGACTCCAAAGGGAAGGACATAGCAATCACCACAGCAGTTACCATAGGCTGAGCATAAGATAAATGATGGGGGTTTATCAACTCTTCATAAGCCCAACTGTTTGAAATGTTTGTACTGCTAATAGAGTCAATAACCTGTTGCAGTTCTCCAACTGCTACATCAGGTAACATAAGTTATGTGCTATGCCTTGTTTGGGAGTGAACCTCACCTTTCAGCCCCCTGCATTCCACTGATGGAGTGCCCAACACACACACACCTGTCACTACCACCAGCCATGCTCATTCCCCTAGCTAAGACAGACAGTACCACTATGGTGTTGGCATCCACCAATGGGTGCTTGTAATGATGTATGCTGGTACAGAGTGCACAATAGGGCAGGAACCAACCGAGAACTAACTCTGATATGCAGAGGTACACATTAAGTTCAAACTAAAGGGCAAGACAACCCCAAACCAGGAGGGTGGAACCCCACCCCCCAATGTAAAATACAGAAACCCACCCAAGCCCGGAGCAGGAAGGGTGGGCTGGAAGGCTAGGGGAACTTCCAAGCCAGATGCTGGTAAAGTGGGGAGAAAGGCTCACTAACAGAATTTATTATAGATCAATGCATCATTGGAGACACCAGCTCATTAACCTCGCTATTGAATGAGTATAACTAGAAGGGATGGATCTGCTTGAAAATTAAGTTAGAAAATTGATTCATACCTATTTTGTTAGACAATCCTTGACCTGGGGCATATGATGGATGCACTCACGGAGGCCTGTCATGGTCCAAGTGAACACGGAGCTCATTGCAGCCCATGGTAATGACAATGCTGAGCTCCTCCTCATGCCTAAGTCAATGTATATAGTAGCTAGTCAAGTAGTTTTTAGTTTTATGTGCGTTTTCTTAGTTTTAGCTTATGTTTTGCATGCTCAACCAGAAATCACTGTTTTGAATACTGAAATGCTGACACTACATTTTGATCTCAAGCCCCCTCAATGTTACTGTAAGACAGGAGACAAAGCCAATTGCCTGTCATCCTAAATGAATTAGAGAATTCCTAAGTTAACAAAGGATTATCCATGAATTATGATCAATCATGGACGTACACACATCTCGTCGACATAAGAAATGACAACTGCCCAATATACCTGCACCACATGGAATATTAAAGGGGTGCAAACCAAACAATAAAGACACTCGATCTTGAGGCACCTTAAAACCATAAAAACTCAGATCGCCTTCTTCCAAGAAACACACACGCTGACACACCAAGCTCTACTCTTGAGGAGAGAATTGGTGGGTCAGTTATTTGCAGCCAGGGTCAGCAATAGAAAAGCAGGAGTTGCCATCCTCAAACACAGCAGCACACCATTCCAACGCATAGAACAATATGCAGACCTACAGGTAAATACTTGACATTGAGGGGTAAGCTAGATGGGCAGGAGGTACTAATAGCTGCAATCTATGGGGCAAACAAGGATGAACCAAATTTCTTTTTAAACTTCCTCTCAATTGCATCCTCCATGCCAAGCCACCCAATTATTATGGTGGGTGAGTGGAATCTAGTCCAGGACAACACACTGGACAAATCCAAAACAAGAAGAGTGGGGCTTTCCCCAGCTCAAAGGGCACTTGGAGAATTCATGGACTCCCTGGGTCTCGTGGATGTATGATGGACTCTACAACCCAACTCCAAGGAATACACCTTCCTATCAGCCCCCCATGCATCATCCTCCAGACTCGACTACTTCCTGACAAATCAACCCATTCTCAAAATTACTTTCACTTGTGAAATATGCCCATGCCTCATATCAGACCATGCCCCTGTGACACTAACCTTCCTACTACCAGAGCAAAAGGAATGTGACAGAATTTGGAGACTGAACAACAGCCTGTTAAAAGACCCACAGTGCTTGCCCAAAATAAAGGAATGTGTCAAACAATACTTTGATATAAACACCAGTTCAGTGTCTTCTCAAGCTCCACTGTGGGATGCCTTTAAATGCACCATAAGAGGTGAGCTTATCTGTCTGGCATCCACAAGAAAGAAGAAAAGAAAACCAAAATGTGCACAACTTCTAAGTACCATCCAGGACATGGAAAGGACGTCATCTGCCCTCTCCCCTCAGTACCACTACTGATCTCTAGCTTAATGTTGCCAGAACCAAGTATGAGGAACTCATTAGACAGCAAGTGAAGTCTGCTATATTCAGAGCAAACACATGCTATGTGGAGCAAGGGGAGATGGCAGGGAAGCTCCTTGCACTCAGAATCAAACAGCAAGAGGCACATCGAGCAATCACCTCAATCCAGTCCCCATCGGGTACCCTCACATCCCAACCCAAAGACATTGCAACAGCCTTCAGCAAGTTCTTCACAGAACTATATGCGATAGGGTGTCCTGGGCCTTTCTTTTTGAAACCCTACAGGAGTTTGGATTCCCACAAGATTTTATAAGTTGGGTCAAACTACTCTACTCCCATCCAAAATCCAGGGTTTTGTGCAATTGGATCCTCTCACCAGGACTGGAGCTAAAATGTGGCACTAGACAGGGCTGACCCCTATCCCCATACCTCTTCAACCTATACATAGAACCCCTAACAAGGAGGATCCTGGCAGAGGATGCCATCAGATGCATCAACATTGGAGATTTCAGCTACAAAGTCTCCACATATGCAGATATGTGCTTCCACATGGGAGATATTACCTTTTATTACCAACACTCCTAAAATGAGAGGAGTGTGCTGCTTTAATTATATGCATATGCTGACTGCTATCTACTCAGGACACTTTGTACATTGCTCCATTGTGTCTGGTGTTCAAACACAGTTTACTGGGAGTTGTAGTCCAGCCCTGAATTTGGGGACTACAGTTCCAGGTGACCATTCTGTGCGCTTGAGGTGGGCAGATTTTTAAATTTGTGCATGTGCACTTCGGGGAATTTGTACCCTGGTTGGAGGAACTGAAGTACCACTTTTAAAACTTTTTATCAAATAATTTACTGGAGTGGCCAAACGTGGGTGTGGGTCACATGATCTGCTCACTTCTGATTTGGGCAGGCATAAAAACTCACCCCAGAGTGAACGGGATGAGCTCGAGTGGGGTGAGGACACATCTCTGTGCACAGAGACATGCACTAAGACACACACACGGTGTGTCGGGTGTGTCAGGCAGGGAAGATGGGAGGGCAGCAAGGAGTTCATGTCACACAGGTCAGAACATATAATAACTATGCATTAACTGCTGGAAGCTCAGTGAATAGGACAAAGTTCTTGTGTGTTTCAAGGGAGCGTTGCTGACAAGTATAGGTGTGTGGTGCACAACAAAGCGTGCACTACAGTAAATCCCTGTCTATAATCCACTGTATAAGCTAGAAGGTTCTTCCACATAAATAAAGAATCCAGATCTAATTTTAAGTGAAGGACGCCAATATTGGTGGGCATAACAAGCAATCTTCTATAGATTCCAACTTAGTCCAATTTTTGAATGCAAGGTGCAAGGTGCAACATTTGTGAAAAAATAAGCACAAAGGTTATCAACGATGTATTGCTCTACACATGTGATGAATGCAAACTTATTAAAGAATTAAAAAACACCATATTACAAATGGAAATGAAGATAGTTAAACTAGAGCAACAGAAACTGCTGGGTGAGGCTGAAAATAGTCAAACAACTTGTACAGGTCATATAGCCCTGAGAAAGTCTAGTGGTGATACCAGAAAAAGAAATAGGTAAGCAAATGAAGAAAGAATTGGACTGTGGAAAACAGAAGACACAAAAAAGGTAAGTCAGCCCAGTGGTGATGAGGGTTGAGGTGCTGGATGCCGCACTTGTGCCATGCCGGCAACCCAATTTGGGAGTGGACTCAGATCACCAGGGGTTGGCAGGGGAGGAAAGGATCAAGCATCCTGAGGATAGCTCTCCTTTCCTGGAAGGGAAGGGGGGGATAAGGTCTCACCATCTGGAGTCTTCTAGTGGTGACTAGGGGTAATTCAGCAGTCGGGTCCTGAAAATTGGTGGGATGGCTACAGCAGCACTCCTGTGGGTGTAAGCAGGAGTTCTCATGTGCCACACTGGAGTGCATTACACTACTGGGCCAATGGGGGGAGTACAGATAAAAAATGCCCCCTTCTCACTGGTAGGCGAAGGTGGGTCTAGGGGCATGGCACCACATCAACTCCAGGTCATCGACCTCCTTTGGATTCTCCTCTCATCCTTCCCCACCAGACACTATGAGCAGGAGCTCCAGGAAGGACTGGTGGACCTTGCTCCTGGGAGGCTTAGATCCAGTGGGGTTTTGGGGGTGGTGGTGAGAGAGAAGAGCATGGTCCCAAAGAGATGCCAGGACTTCAGGAAGACAGGAACAGCTGGCTAGCTGAGAGACACAGCTGGAGAGAGTCCAGTGAGGTAGGGTGAAGAAACAGAGTTGACAAAAAAAAGATACAAGAAAGGGTGATGGGCAATGGGCATTGCTCTAAGTCTCTCAAATAGATTTGAACCACAGGTGACTTCTGAGAATCATGAGATGCAGGAAGAGGGTATACAGGGAAAGTGTACACCTCAAGTGAGTGAATATTTACCTAATGAACCCCATTGCCCACAGACAGCACATACTTTATCAGAATTACATACAGGGTATGCAGTAGCAGAAAAAAATATTAAGTAGTCAGCAAGGTGTTGCTGAAAATAGAGTGGATAATGATATGCTGCTAAATGTTGCCACAAAACACCAAACACGAGACATAACTTCAAAAAGTGAAGCAGCGACTATGGCTTCTGGTCTTATAACTGCACCATTGTGTGATAACAACAGTAGCAGTATAGCTGAGAATACTAATACAGATCTGATAGATATAAAGGCTAGGAGCATCCCTATTGATGGGGGGATAGAATCTATAGGTAGAAGCAATATAAAGGAGGTGTATGTCCTAGGGGATTCAATCCTAAAGTACATGGATAGGTATACTGCTAGGGGATGCAAAGAATAAGTAATAACTAGCTATTTTTATGGGGCACAACTAAAGGACAGCCAATCACTATTAAAAAACATAGGAATAAAAATTAACTCATCAGCTATTACTTTACATCTTGGGACAAACAATGTCCAACATCAGAGCATCTTAGAGATCATGGATGAGTTTAGGGCCATAAAGCAACAAGTCCTACAGCTGCAGTGAAAACTGTTTTTCTCTCAGTTCCATGTGCAAGCACTTCTAGAACTACTAAAATCAAAATTCTAAATAACTGGTTATGGCAATGGACTCTACAGGAGGGGATAGGGTACATCACACATTGGGAACAGTTTGCGGATAACCCCTATTATTTCAGCTCAGACAGGTTACATATAAATAAAATGGGATAGCAGAAAACTGGGAACAAAACTCAGAGAGATGGTGGAAAACTATTTAAACTGTATTCTAAGGGGAGATGGGATAACATCAGAAACCATCTTTCTGCCCTAAGAACTGTACATATGGAGGATAATAGTAAAACTAAATAAGCCTCTGAACTTAGAATATGGTCCTTAAATGCAAGAAGTTTAAACAGTGATAGGATAACTGAGCTAGAAGTAATGCTAAAACAGGATAATGTGGATATCTGTATGGTAACCGACACATGGTGGGACAGTTGCACCCTATGGAACAAGAGCATTGAAGGGTATACACTTTACTTGAGAGAACAACCAGATAGAAAAGGAGGGGAAATGTCAATCTATATTAGAAGCAACATAAATAGTTCCTTGTATGATTTACATGTCCCTACTCTGAGAGTGGAATCTCTGTGGGTGACAGTGGACAGAATCCATGCCAGAAAGTGGTACATTGGGGGCTACTACAGACCACCAAGCTCTAGTAGTACAGTAGATAATGATATCCTACACCAATTTGAACTGATGTCATTAGAGGGGGATGTGATCACTGGTGGTGATTTTAACTACCCAAATATAAACTGGATCATGCAATCATCAAAGGTGGCAGTAGAAAACAAATTTATGTAGACTCTGGTGATGGCAGAGTTACAGCAGATAATGTATAAACCTACTAGAGGGGAGAACGTTCTTGATCTATTGATAACCAACATCAGTGAATCAATAAAAAACATCAGCATCTGGGATAATTTATATAACTGCAATCATAACATGGTGGAATGTACAGTTAAAGCAGCTGCAGCAACTATACTGGGGTCAGCCACCATAAAAAATTACCACAGGGCACATTTCAAAAAAATAACATGGGAATTCTCACTGGAATTGGAAATAGTGTCTGGATAATAAGACTTTGGAAGAAATGTGGGAAATCATAAAGAATAAACTATTACAGGTAGAAAATAAATATGTACCAAATAAAAAAATGGACAATGGAAAGGGTAAGTAACCCATGTGGTGCACTAATAAGATCCTTCAGTGCAATAAAAAGAAAAAAGCATTTAAACTCATGAAATAATATCAGACTGAAGAAGCAATAGCATCTTATAAAAATGAACAGTGTACACTAAAAAAAAAGATCAGATTTGAAAGAAACAAACTGGAATTCAACATTATTCACATGAAGGACAGTGAAAAAAGTCTCTATGCTTATGTAAATAAGCAAAATAGGATTAACACACAGGTGGGACCCATTAAACATGAGGAGAAAACATTAAACATGTCTCTAGACAAATGTCTTTAATATAGGTGCCCGTGAACAAGGTGACCGCAATTGGGCACCTACTGTACATAAACGGCAACTCAGTTATGGTGCCTGTGTTAAGGGCTACCTGGCAGGGGGTGACCAGATACTGTGGTAGGTGACATACAGCGATGGGATGTACGTGCATATAAGCACACACATACAGGGGGAGAGGCAGGGGAGGGATGGTATGTGGGAGGGGGTGTGGTGGGCAGTTGCTGAGCTGATCCACTAGCATGGTGGGGAGGATGGGGAGGGTGGTCAGTTGGGAGGTGAAGGGTGCAGGGTTCAGGTCTGGTGTGGCGTGTTTTTTTTTGTTTTTTTTGGCGATAAGTGGCATTCAATTTTTTAAAGAAAAAAATTCATAGGTCTCGGGTACCCTCTTTCTCCTCACCGTGAGTGTGCATCACCGAAATCCATTTCCAGCGATGTAAACTTGCCATAATGGCAACCACTATTCTGCAATTGCCAATATGATGTAGAACCGTTTAATACATATTTATGTTCTGTTTTAGAAACAAATAATAATTATGGCAGTAACAATTCATCTGGGATCAAGTATCCAACTCTGATATTAGAAATTGCAGATAAGGAAATAGAGGATCTTTTGGGGAAATTAAAAGAAAACAAATCATCTGGACCTGATCTTCTACCTTCTAAACTATTAAGAGACACATGACAACAAATCTCAAAACTGTTAGCAGCTTTGTTTAATGCCTCATTCACTATAGGTGATGTACATTCAGACTGGAGGAATGTCACAGTGGTGCCACTATAAAAAAAAAGGTGACAGAGCATTACAAGCTAATTATAGACCAATCAGCTTAACGTCAGTTTTGTACAAAATTAAAGAACGCTTTTTAAAACTGAAACTCGAGAAGAACCTGGATATCAGTAAGTACAGGGACACCAGGCAGCATAGCTTTAGGCAAAACAGGGCATGCATTACAAATCAGTTAAGTTTTTATGAGTCTGTGAATAAAAACATAAATGACAATATCCCAGTAGATGTGATATTCTTGGATTTCCAGAGGGCTTTTGATAAAATCCCTCATAACGTATTCATTAATAAAATGATAAAAATAGCCATTGACAGTAGGTTAGTCCGATGGATAGGTAATTGGCTGAGTATGAGGAGACAGAGGGTGAGAGTGAGAGGGAGCTATTCTGTAGATGGTGATGTGACCAGTGGGGTTCCCCAGGGGTCTGTCCTAGGGCCCACATTATTTGCCCTGTTTATAAGTGACCTACACCATGATATTTCTAGCTGGTTAGTCAAATTTGATGATGACGTGAAATTGGGCAGCCCTGTGGACACCAAAAAGAATTGCCTAAACTAAAAGGAGATTTACATAAAATAGAAAATTGGGCATCGGATAATGGTATGTTTTTCAGTGTAGAGAAATGTACTGTCCTACACTTGGGTAAGAACAACAAAAGGCAAGACTACCATCTAAATTCGACTTCACTAAATAAAGTGGAACTAGAGAAGGATTTTTGTGTTTATGTGAACCAAAATTTAAACTTTAAGATACATCGCACTAAATTATTACTAAAATTTAACTTCATGATTATAAATATTAAGAAAAGTTTTCAAAAAAGGTAAGCAGCTTGTGTGTTATCATTGTACAGGTCTTTTGTGAGACCAGATTTGGATTATGGTCCCCCTCTATGGAGCCCATATCAAAGGGAAGAGATAGACATGGTGGAAAGAGTTCAATGCAGGTTAAGAAAGATGATTGTGGGCTTAAGAGAGTTATCATACGAGGATTGGTTGCAGCAACTAGGTCCTCACAGTTTGGAGCAAAGAAGGAATTGAGGCGATCTGCTAGTCCTGTACAAAATTATGCAGGATTTGGAACTGATGGATGAAATGGGATTAATAATACAGGTCAAGCCACTAGGTCTGAGAGCCCATAAACTCCAGAATAAACTTAATATGGTAAAACAAAATGAGAGATATAACTTCTTCTTCTTCCAGTGTACTGTTAGGCTGTGGAACAGCTTGCTTGAAGAAGTGGTTGACAGTCCCAGTCTTGAAACTTTCAAGAAAAATTTGGATACATAAGTCTCTAATGGGAAGATAAATTGACCCACTTATGCAGGTGGACAGCAATAATGGGCTAATCATCTTCCTCCATCCAGTCCCCAGTATGAATACATGTAGAGGATCCCACCGAGTTGATTCCACAAACCCTTGCCCTTCTCCAAGAATTTGGACACATAATGTCCGATAAGCTCAGTCTTCCAAAAAACTCCATTGTGCTGCTCAAATACTGTACATTTCATTTGAAAGAAATTAGCTGGGGGGATCATGGTGTCCTGACTCAATGAAATACCTAGGTATTGCTATCTTGCAGAGCCATGGTGCCTGTAGTACACTGAACCTGTATGCTGTCAGGACCTGAGTCAAACAGGACCTAAATAGATGGTCCAGGCTTTCTCTAACATTCTGGTCCCGCAAAAAAACATTATCAAAATGAATATCCTCCCTTGCATCCTATACCCGATCACTATGGTGGGCTGCTTCCTACCCATCAGTTGGTTCACTGAGCTGAAGTCCATGCTATCTTCCTTTCACTTGTTGAACAAACCACCCCAGAGGGCATACCACAAACTTACACCAGTCAAGGGGGAAGGCGGTCTTCAGCTGCCTGATTTCCAGCTATACTACCTCACAACAAATGCCACACACTTCCTTTGGTGGAGAACATTTGCAGGTGTTACCGAAACCCAAGAATACATCCAACAATGGAAGCTGATGGAATTGAACCTGTGCAAGATAGCTGAAATTAAAATTGAGGCACTGACTATCAAACCTCACAAATCCCTGCCTACATTATTGAAAAACTCCCCAGTTGGAGTCTCAGTTCAAGTCAGCAAGCAATTCCATGGCATGTTAGGTACACACCCCCAGACTGGATCCTGCCCAACCTCTGGCAGTAAACCCAAACTTCAAAATACAAAATATTACAATCCCTGTGAAATTTATGGGAATGGCATACCTCCAAAACCTTGCCAACCTCCCTAATGGCAACTCCTTACTCACATATCACAAATTTCAACAACACTTCGCAGCAGCCAGAGTACCAGTCTTTCCCTACATAAAGCTGCTACGTATGCTCAACTCAGCCCTAGGTCCTAAATCCTGGGAGATGGGGACATTTAATAAATGGGATGAACTGTGTTCCTTAACAAGCCAAAGACACAGTGTCCCTGGTCTACAAGCACCTATTATCCTTGACAGTCACTCAAAGCAGTGCCCAGTGCACATAATGGCAAAAATAATTTCCAGAACTAAGATCCCATGTAATACTGGCTGACTTATGCACACACAAGCTTCTAAAGTTTGATGGTCTCAAACTCATGCAATACCGAATAAACCATAACATGTACTGCACACCAGTCAAATTCTTCAAGATGGACAAACTCAACTTGAACCTCTGCTCCCAATGCAAATGAGACAAAGGTTCCCTAAAACACATCCTATGGGATTGCCCAAAAGCTAAACCACTTCAGGAAGAGATCCAAATGAGCCTAAATCCCATGCTTGGCCTGGAAAATGCTTTCTCCTCTCAAGCATGCCTCTTGGGGCTCAATCTAAAGGGGATTCTAGGGGCAAGGAAATACCACATCTCTATAATTGCAGCCATAGCCAAGAAAATGATCCTTAAATACTGGATGGATTAAACAATCCCATTTCATCGGGCATGCAATAATTCCATGCTAGAAGCACTCCTCATGGAAAAGATGATCAGCAATATCTGACACACCCCAAACCTTTATCTTACAAGATGGGGAATGCTTAAAGCTATTTTATCAACTACTCATTAAGATTTGAACCTACCTAGCCCTTCTTTCTGCTATACAGATGTTAATGCCAATAATATTTAAATCTACAAGCAATGTTTTCTCCATGGAGTTTAGTACCACTCTGTATCTACACAATCGTTAGCAAAATCGATGTTGTCAAGCCCCTGAATATTGATCGGGTCATCAGCACTCCTCCTATATGAATGCAACTGTAGTTTTAGATGTCACTCTGTTCTGTCTGTATCTCTCACAGACCTGTAATAAAGCTTACTATTTTGAAAAAAAGGAGGCATAGGAAAATTAGGAGCAGTTCTAACATTTGCAAGTAGCATTTTATTATTATCAATAACAACAGAATAACAAAAATAATTATTCAAGATAGCAAAATACAAAGGCAGTACAAACAAGGAAAACAAAAGTCCTTAATCGCAGCGATTTCTTTTCAGTTTCCAAGAAGTATCTCTAACAAAAATATTGCCGCTCTTTTTATAACCAGTCTGCCTGACAATTAACTTCTTCATCCTGAGCTCATTAAGAAGACATCCTGTTTCTCACAAAATGTATCAGAGTTCTTGCCGGTTTCTTTGCAGAGCAAGCATGCAACTAGAACAGTATCCCAAATATGGCCTCCTGCTGACAGCTCTGCAAGAGTTTGAAAACAAGCCTGAGAGGAGCTCAAACTGCATCTCGGGTTAACCCTCTAAATTTTGAACAGCTCTTTGCAATCATTTCAACAGTATGGGATCCCAGTTTTTCATAAAGAGTCACTTATATTTTTATAACTGCAGATATGCAAGGGG
Organism: Neoceratodus forsteri; assembly: GCA_016271365.2. Classification (NCBI taxonomy): domain Eukaryota; kingdom Metazoa; phylum Chordata; order Ceratodontiformes; family Ceratodontidae; genus Neoceratodus; species Neoceratodus forsteri. Next base: position 555,213,133 of record CM028135.1, on the reverse strand, counting down.
GAAGAAAAGACAGAGACAGCATGTGAAGACAGGGAGATAGTGAGCTGCAGAGACTCATAAGACCATGAGGGTGATCAGTTCCTAGGTCTTATGGGAACATTTGGTTGTGTAACCATACAGAAAATAGACAAAAAAGGAGAAAATAGGAATGTCTGGTGATGTCAGGAACTCGAATGGCAGCCTGAAGACAGAGCATTACTGAGAAACCTACAAACAACCCTCTTTAAAACAATTTTGATATTGACTAACTTGCAAAAACTCAGCAGGAAGGGGAACAGAGAACAGATGGCTTAAATATTGAAAGGCAAACCACAACTTTCACAACCACCATAGATTCCAGAGGATTAGAGTTCTCTTCAGAGACAGACACTACATCAGCCCCAATGAGGTCTCAAACATGACTGGAAGGCCCATCAGGAATGAACAGAATGAAAGAAAAATAATGGGCAATATTAAACTAGAAACAATCCTAAGTGAAATACAGGCATTCCAGCATGAACTTAAGAACTCTTTTAAAGAAGTGAGAGTGAACATAGTAAATCTGTAGTCAAGGGTGACAGAGACAGATCAACAGCTTTCCGTCCAGGCAGAAAAAATTTAGCACTAAGAAATGACCCTATAATGTCTAGCAAACTCAGGCCAGTAAAATCTGTACAGCAATCTGGCAAGGGTGTGATCCCTCCCTGAGTGGCCAGTCATAGGACTATCATGTGCTATCTGTAACAACTCAGATCAATAATTTCGTGGTATAACAAATTGTTCTATCTGTTCCTGTGTCTGAGGTTTAACCCAAACTCTGTACAGTAACCCATTACATTTTTTTTAAACATTGGTTCACCCTGTTTTGGTTTCACCCTCAACTGCTTAAAATAACCCTGGAGAGAAACATTGTTAGCTTGCTCCAAAACAAAATCAGAATCAGTTATCAGATTAGTTTCAGTATTTTCCTATATTAACCCCTTATGTCTATTAGTTTCCACTGTTCATTCAGGCATCTTCAGGCATCTTCTTTCTTTCTTGGACTTCCAGATCTTGGAGCTATGCTCCAACAAGTCTGAAACAAAATTAGCAAGAGGAAAAGAATCACCACCACCTGAGATTTTTTTTCTTTGATTGTAATATTGTCATCACAGCTGCTGAAACATCAGAATTTTCTCCCACTGCGATTAACTCAGTAAATCCTGGAAAGTCATTTAAAATAATCACAGGTACAGGTAACTTAGGTACTACCCCCACTTTCATTTGGTGTGACACCCCATTAATATTCAGAGTCACTTGGGTGGTGGGATAATATTGAGTGTCCCCACGGATGCAGATGACACCGGTACCTGGTCCTTTTGCACAGTGTTTTCCCAGCACTTCAAAATGCACCAGTGTCTGTCATGAATCTGTAAGTCCTTTCACTGTCTTATCTCCCACCTTGACATCTATTAAGTATTTGTCCCAATTTGCAAAGGACACATCTGCTCCAGTATTATTCTCCTTATTATGGCAGTTTCTTGCAATATGGCATAGCTTAGTACAGTTAGGTCAAACACAGTCTTTGGGTGCAGATTTGTTTCCTCCACTAGAGTTCTTGTCAAACTTGGAGTTAAACTGGGAAGAAGAGGGTGATATCAGTACTTAATTGTTACCTCAAAATGGTGGCATCTGTCTGGCCATCTGGTGGTCTTCAGCCAAAGAAATGGCCCTTTCCCCAATTTCTGGTCAGTGTTCTTTTACCCAAAGATGCATGTCTATTGCTAGGATGTTGATGAACTGCTCCACTGCAAGTGTGTCGATGATCTGTGGGACTGTTTTGCCCTCTGGTTGTAGCCATTGAATAAGGAGTTTTCTAAGTTGGGTAAAGTCTTCTTGATGATTGTCAGCAAAGTAGTACTTCAGTGACCAGAATCGTTTCCTGTAGGTCTCTCCTGAGATGTCATATCTTTTCAGGATTTCTCTTTTCTCCAGGTTATACAGTAGTTTTCTGACTGTGCAGTGTCCATATTACTGTACTTAAATTGGGCATTACCTGTCAGGTAATGTACCAGCCTGATTGCCCAATGCTGTTTTGGCTATTGGCAAGCTGTGGCAACCCTTTCAAAAGTTGTCAGGTATGCTTCAGTATTATCTGAGGGACACAGCTATGTAAGTTTAATGTCTTTTAAGTTGTTTGTGTCTTGTTGCTTTGCTAGACCTGTGCCAGATCCTCCAGTTTTGATAACTTGCAAGGCATCCAGCCATCACTGCATCTCTTCTCTTCTTTGATGCTCTTGTTGCTGCATCTCTTCTCTTCTGTGCTGCTCCATCTCTTTTTGTTGTATAGTGCACCATTTGAAAAAGGTAGTCAGGATTTCAGGTTCTGTCATTGCCTATTATTGTTTTTCTATAACTTGTGCTGGCTGTACAGTCTCAGTTTAGACTTCTGTCTCTGCTAGTTTGGCTGCCATTCTTTTGGTAATCACTCCTGGGCTTGTTGCTTCAGAATCCATACCTTACTTCTATACTTTCCTGGTACCAGATCTAGTACTCATGCACAAAACTCCTGACATAGAATAAGCACGGCATAAATCCCACTTAGGTTGACACCCTCCATCATCAAGGCATAAGTCAAGAAGCATAGGAAAACTAGGAGCAGTTATAAAATTCTCAAGTAGCATTTTATTATCAATAATAATAGAATAAATATAAAAAATATGTTCATGATAATTAAACACAAAGACAGTACAAACAGAGGAAAGAAAAGTTATTCACCTCAAGGGTTTCTTTCCAGTTTCCAAGAAGTATCTCTAGCAAAAATATTGCTGTTCTTTTTATAACCAGTCTTTGCCTGACAATTAGTTTCTTCCTCCTGAGGAGACATCCTCTTTCTCACAAAATGTATCCAAGTTCTTGTCAGTTTCTTTGCAGAGCAGGCTTTCAACTAGAACAGTGTCCCAAAACTGGCATCCTGCTGACAGCTCTGAAAAAGTTTGCAAACAAGCCTGAGAGGAGCTCAAACTGCATCTCAGGTTAACCCTCTAAATTCCAAACAGGTCTTTGCAATCATTTCAACAGTATAACTATATACATTTCAAACCAAGGGATCCCAGTTTCACATCAAGAGTCACATATAGTGTTATAACTGCAGATATGCAAGGAAGAAAAGACAGAAACAGCAATTGAAGGCAGAGAGATAGTGAGAGGAGGAGAATCATGAGATCAAGAAAGTAATCAGTTCCTAGGTCTCATGAGAATATTTGGTTGTGCAACCACACAGAAAAGGAGAGGATGGAACAGATCCTTGCGTTTAACCCCTTCTGCATAACAGATGGGACAGGGCCTTATACAATGCTGTCACAGTGCCACAGGTGGAAAAACACACTTTGGCAAGGATTTGAAAAGTGACAGCTATCTCATTCATGAAGTAGTGTTAAAATATGTCTATGCTGAAAATCTGGGGTCAAAATATTTAAAATTACCAATGTTACAAGCAAGGATAGAAAAATTTCAATGTGTGTGCATACCTTTGCCATTTTTACATATAGTGACCCCAAATTCTTCACATAGCCATCTTATGACTCCACCTCATGAATGAGGGTATTGAAATTTTTTAAATCTCACCTGAAAGGTGATTTTTCCAAGCAACCATATCTGCATAATTCCACCACCATTGTTCATGATGTGGGGTCCCAAAAAAGGCCATGTTAAAAATGTGGCTCAAAATATGCAAAAATGGCAAAGTTATGCAGCAATGTTGAAACCCCCTTTGAAATACATTGATCCACACTTACCTTAGTTTCTCATACTTCAATCAGCGGTTCCAATAGCAAGACGTGTCTTCAGTCAGAGACTGGATCTTCACCCTGTGTTCTGTTCAGGTGAGTGAGGGTGTACGGGGTGTACTGGGGGTGTGGGGTAGTGGGTGCTGAGTGGGAGGTGGGTGGGATAAGATTGGTGAGGGACATTTTTCTTTTTTGCAGGTTGAAAAAAATACATAGAGGGACAGATTTCTTTATTTCAGCCTGGGGCAGTGATCAGAGGGCGTGGGTTACTACTAGACACCAGGGAAAGTCATACCATTATTGGGACAGCAATCAGAGAGTGGGGTGCCACTAGACACCATGGAAAATGAAAGCAGTACATGGACAGTGATCGGACGTTGAGAGGCACCACTAGACACCAGGGAAAGTGAAAGCATTATGGGGATAATGATCAGAGGATGGGTGGTACCACTATACACCAGGGAAAGTGAAAATCATTACAGGGATGAGATCAGATGGTGAGGGATGCCACTAGACATCAGGGGCCAGATATTCAAAAAACTGCAAGGCTTAATGGAATCATTTGCACTCTGTTTTGTAAAAGCACCGGTGGGCAAAAATGCTATATTTCAGAGGAATAGTGCAGGGCACTATTGCCCTAAATATAGGCCCATTTTAGCCCAATGCAAAGCCACTTAGCCCTGCCTGTTAGTGCCCCAGAAATATGGTCCTAGCAACAGCTAGTGCCAAAGCAATATTTGCAATATTCAAAACTCTCCATGTAAATTAGCCTGTTGGGAATGCAAGGCACTAAGAGGCCATTTGCATGCCTATAATGGGCTCATTTGCATGGGGTTGGAGGCCCTTTTGTGCCAAAGATTGCCCTTCCCTTGTGCTGTCCTTGGTGCTAGTGGCTTCCTCCCTCCTTCCTTCTGATTCCTGTTCCCAGTAACAAAGTAAAAATTCCCTGGTGTCCAATGGTCTCTCCCCCCCCCAACACCCATTTCTGTACAGTATTAATAATTCCCTGGTGTCCAGTGGTCCCTCTGTCTTCCTGACACCTCTTCCCATACAGTATTAATAATTCCCTGGTGTCCAGTGGTCCCACTACCTCCTGACACCTGTTCTTCTACAATATTAACAATTCCCTGGTGCCCAGTAGCCCGTCCCCCTCCCAGTCACCATCCCTGTGCATACAAAAGCTTCCTCAAGTCAATGTGTCACAACCCCATCACACACGGCCATGGCTGGCCCACCACAGTCATTCAACTCCTGTGTTTCATCAGCCCCCCAACAATGCCCCAGCCCTGTTTCAGACATAACCACACCCATAGCCCCAGACAACCACCATTGATGGTAGTGGTCCCCTCACATAGCCATGGAACCAGTGACCCACACCTCAGTCCCCCTTACCATACAGTCGGTTCACGATCCAAATTTCAGAATTTGCACATCTGATCTACCCCACAAGGCCACACATGCAAAATTTCATTCAAATCTGTTGAATGGTTCTAAAGTTATTAAACTACAAAATTTGTGTTTAACATCAAACAGCCTACTCAACCCTAACTATAGTGGTGCAACTGTGCCACTAGTATACAGGCACAATAGTGCCTTTATATTAGGGTTGAGTAAGCACTTTCATGTTAAACCTCAATTTTACACCTTAATAACTTTGCCCCTGTTCAACTGATTTACATAAAATTTGGAAAGCACTGCCTCTGTGCCACACTTCCTGATTCTGAAAATTTCATGCAGATCAGTTCAGTGGTGGCAAAGTTACATAGGTGCAAATGATGTAAAACTAACTGGTTTTGAAACTGTTAATACCTCTTTTGCCATCTAATAACTAAAAAAAATATGAGGCTTTCAAACTTGAAACTTTCAGGTTTGATAGAGGTTGGTCCAAGGTGTGTGCTTTTGATGTTTTAGGTCAAAATGTTAAGTATTTTTTAAATTATTTATGAAAAATTTCCATTTGTGAGTATGTACAGTTGAAAACATCTGTGTTCTATAGATAACTGAATTTTTGTGAAAGCGTTATGTCCAGTTGCTGTGTTTCATGTGTGACGTATCATATACTGTGATGTGTCATATTGCACAACACCACAGTATATGATATGACACACATAATGGAAAAAACAACCCTCAGATATAAGAACCTTTTCCCTGGTGGCTAGTGGTCCCTCTCCTCACTCAGTCACCTTCCCAATATGTAATAGTTTTCCCTAGTGGCCAGTGGTTCCTCCCCCCAACCCATCATCCTCCCCTTATGTCCTGTTCTTGTATTTTGTTAGGTGTGTCATATCATATAATGTGGTGTTTCATATAGTAGAACACCACAGTATATGATATGACACTTTTTTATGTTTTCCCTTGTGTCTAGTGCCCCCTCACCTTCTGCTTGCTGTCCCCAGTTTTATTCCCTTTTCCCCTGGTGTCTGGTGGTACCCCCACCGTCCAATTGCTGTGCCCATTTTATTTCTCATTCCCCTGGTGTCTAGTGGCACCCTCACCCTCTGATTGCTGTCCTCATTTTATTTCTCTTTTCCCTGGTGTTTAGTGGCACCCCCCAAACTCCAAATGCTGGCCTGGTTTTCCCTTTTCATTGCCCTGGTGTCTAGTGGCAACCACCACCCTCTGATTGCTGTCCCCCTTTATCCCTCTGTTTCCCTAGTGGCTGATGGCACCCCCCACCCTCTGACTGCTGGCCCCATTTATCCTTTCATTTCCCTGGTGTCTAGTGGTGCCCCCACTCTCCGATTGTTGTCCCTATTAATCATTTTGTTTCCCTGGTGTCTAGTGGTACCCCCCACCTTCCACTGTCATATTTATTCCTGTAAAAAAAGAAAACAGTCCCACAACATCTTTTTGTTTACCTGAAAAAAAGAAAATGATCCCTCTTCATAGCCACCGCCCCCCTCTCTCCATCCTGACCCTCCCACTGAGCACCCACTATGCCCTTCCCCCTTTACCCTATACTTGCCTACTGAGGTTGTACATTGTCATCCTCTGCTGACTGAGACACATCTGCACTCTTCAAAGACAGACCGTGAACTGAGTAATAAAGGTAAGTGCTGTATAATGCATTTCATTGGTGTTTTGAATTTATGTTTATAACTTTGCCATCTTTAGGAATTTTTTCACCAAATTTTCAACATAACCTTTTTGGGATGCCATCCCATGAACACTGGCAGTGTCATTTTGTTAATCAGGCCTAGAAGATGATTTTGTGGTCACCACGAGAAATCACCTTTTGGGACTGAATAACAAACTTTCACCACTTGTGTTCATGAGGTGGGATCCCAAAAAGGCTGTGTTGAAAACTTGGTGAAAAAATTCCTAAAAATTGACAAGTTATGAGAGTTCATTGAAATGTTTCTTCGCATGCACATAACTTAGGTAATTTTCAATATTTTGACTCCAAATTTTCAACATAGCCATTTTTCACACCACCTTATGAACAGTACAGCTGCCATTTTTCACAGCCTGGCAGAAATGTGATTTCACACCTGGGGCACAGCATGGCATTTCAGCAGGGATTTGAAAATTTTCAGAACAACCAAAAGCCAACCCACCAGCTGTGTGTGTAGAGAAAATAAATGACCATAAAACAAATGGAATCTCTGCATCATCCACCAACTTCAGAAAGCAGTATAATGCTTTTAATATGCTTGTGAAGACACAAACCTCTCACTGAGGATACCAGCAGGAGCCTTTTGCACCAAACTTCCAACTGTTTTTTCTCAAAGCATCATCAGGGATTTGATCATGATGCACTGAGTGAAACCTGCTGGAGGTTTGGTGTAAAGGGCTCCTGCTGGCATTCTCGGTGACAGGTTTGTGGCTTCACTAGCATATTAAAAGCATCATGCTGAAATACAGTGTATGACTGCTTTTTGAAGGTTGGTGGATGGTGCAAAGATTCAGCTTGCTTTGTGGTCATTTAAAAATGTTCACCTACTGGGTTTATGAGGTGGGGCCATAAGAAGACTATGTCGAAAGTTTAGGGTCAAAATATTAAAAAACAGTGAATTTGTTAGGTAACATTGTTTGCAGGGATGTCAGTTGCACCACTGGGGAACAATCTGTCTTACCATGCCAGTGAGCTGAGTTCAGATGTGAATTCAGTTAGCCAGTTTAATGGGACAAGGCTGATGGGAAAGATGCTGCAGCATGCAGCACCTGCCCAGCCTGGGTAAGGATGGAGCAGTGTTTTGGCACAGATGCCACACCATGTGGTGGGCCAGGAAACCTCACCCACAAGGTATTGACATGCATGGCAGTACCAACTGGGCCCATGCACTGGTGCAGGACTGTCTTCAATATTGTACTTATAGAAACATAGAATTTAATGGCAGATAAGGACCGCTTGGCCCACCCAGTCTGCCCATTTCCCTACCTGATGGATAAGCTGCAGATCCTAGTTAACCAGCAGCCTACTTCTTCCTACCCCCAACCCCTAGAATTGCCTTATGACTGTCCCATGCATGCTTGAATTCCACCACTGTTTTTGACTCCACAAACTCCTCTGGAAGGCTGTTCCATACATCCACAACCCTCTCTGTGAAAAAATACTTCCTTAAATTACCTCTGAGCGCCCCCTTCTATCTTCAAATTGTGCCCCCTTGTTCTTGTACACCTCTTTTTTTGAAAGATGCTACCCTCTTGGACTTTGTTGATTCCCTTGAGGTACTTGAAAGTTTCTATCATGTCCCCCCTCTCCCTCCTTTGCTTGAGGTTATACATATTAAGCTCCTTAAGTCTCTCTTCATATGTCTTCCGGTGCAGACCCTGCACCATTTTAGTTGCCCTCCTCTGGACAGATTCCATCCTGTTTATGTCTTTGCGGAGATTGGGTCTCCAGAACTGCACGCAGTACTCCAGATGGGGTCTCACCAGCTGTCTGTACAGAGGGATAATAACTTCTTGTTTTCTACTGGTGATGCCTTTCCCTATGCATCCCAGTATCCCCCCAGCCCTCCTTGCTGCCCTCTCACATTGCTTGCCCACCTTTATGTCATCTGATATGACTACCCGCAGGTCCCTTTCCATTTTTGTTGTTGTTAGTATCTCACCCCCCATCGTGTATGCTTGTCTCATTTTTGCACAAGTTCCAAAGGGGACCTGCATAAATGAGGATACAATTCCACTATCAGAAAAAGACGGGAAATTCATTGCAAAAAAGTACATTAATACAGTCATTAGGGTTATAGAACTAAAAGTTATCAAAGAAAGGAAATGAAAAACATTAGGGATTTGGGTCTCTGGAGTATTGGCAAATCAGTGGTGAGGTCTTACTTGGGGCTGTCAACCATAATGCCCACCCCATCCCCTGATCAAATGAGGCCAAATGTGAGGCCCTGTGTGAAGAAACCTCAGACAGATTATGTTGTTCATACTGTATCACTATGAGACACAAGGTTGGCACTATATCTTGTGCTTATGACAGAAGGCTATGGACTGGGGGGAAGGGATGGGCATTAGGGTTGACAAGCCCAAGTAAGATCCCACCACTGATTTGTCAATATTCTGGAGACCCAAATCCCTAATGTTTAATAATATGCCAGGAAAGATGGAATATAATGATGTGTAGACCTACTGAAAGAACAGACCTGTTAAATGAATAATTGTACTAGACAGATTTTTGCCAGGGTTACTTGATTACATGTTATGGGTTGATAGAATTACCTAAAAGTTATGAAGAATAGTTGTGTGCAGGGCCAGCTGTTAGACTAGCATGCAGCATGTCATGTTTCTGTGCCCGCAACTCAAGGACAGGGACAAACTTGGAGTTCTGGCTGGGCAGCACAAAGATGGGTGGCTCATTGCTGATGCACACCACCACTCCAAGCCTAGGAAAGTATGATGCAGTGTTCAGTCACACTGATGACACCTTGTGATGGACCCTACAGCCTTACCTCACAAGTGGTTCATGTGTGCATCATGGCCTAACAGGGTGATGTAGTGCATCAGAAGAAGTGGGTTGGTATGAAAAATGAGTCTTCACCTATCTACACTGTTCTGTTTCCAAATGGACCTGTGTGAATGAGGATACCATTTCACAATCACAAAAGGGGAATTTTTTTTTTTTAATTACGGTACAGACTGCGTATAAATATGTAAGTGATATGCAGAGGGAACTTCAAAAGTGGCATAAACATCATGAGTATTGATAATTTATCACACAAGGTCCTCTTTGCCTATTTCATTCATGCAATAAAGATAGGATCTGAAGTGATAGTTTGTTTTGTTTTTTTAGCTTTTTTAAAAAAACATATTATTACTAAAAAGTATGGGGGGGTATTTTTTAAACTAGTGGTATTATGTGTTCCCCCATTCCATTTGCCAGAGCTGTTGCTGTGGGCATGGTATCAGGATGATAAGCTGACACTGTGATGTGTCAGTTCATTGGTGCAACAAAACTTTGTAGAAAGCACAAACTACCAATAGAGAAGATCGGTGGCAAATGAAAATCCTGCTGCAGAACTTGGTCCTAAAGTGCTGCAGAAAAATCAGGGCCTTGTTTATTATTCATGTTCCGGTGGAGGGAAAAGTTAAAAATGGCCTCCCACCCTCCTCCCAAACCCAACTCTTAAAACCTACACACACCCCATCCCTCCATCCAGCACACACAATTAAAGTTAAAAATCAATCCCATAATGGGCAACTGGCACAAGCCGCCTGCCTCCATGGCTGGTCACCATCTCTTTTAACGCTAATGACTAGGTCTTCTTTCAAAGTAAAAGTAATCCACCCATCCCACCACCCAGGCAGCAGCATCCAGCTCCCAATCTTCTCCCTCCAAGCATCCACATTTCCTTATTGAGGAGGCTCCCCTCCCAGTGCAGGATGGTGACTGGAACAACCCACTCTCCACCTCAGCCAACTGCCTTTTTGTAAATGAAAGCACTCTTGTGCTTGTTCACATAGCAAAACAGCTAATTCTCTAATGAATGGCTTATGATACAGAACATGAACTCACTGGAAGTCAGAAGTGAGAAGTGGGACATGGCCTTCAAGTTCCTAAAAGGAATAAATAAGGTAAACTGTAAGGAGCTATTCAACTGGAGTGGCAAGTCAAAACTATGGTGACAAGAGTGGAAGCTGTTTGGGGGGGTGCAAAGATTCAGGAGGGATGTGAGAAAGATTTACTCTGCAGAGAGGGTGGTTGTGCCATTTAACAACTACCAGTGGAAGTGATGGGTACAAAAACCATAATGGGACTGAGATGAGAGATATGAAAACTACAAACTCATCATAATTGCTGATGTTCCAGAATATCATCATCATTGATTCAAACATGTGGGTCTAGGGGCCAGAGGCACTAGGACCCCTCAGGAGCTTTTTCTTCTAGAAAGCGAGCCAACATCAGCTACTGATGCCACTTTTGTGCAGCATATACCCACGTGGTGATGTGTGCTGGCCAATAACTGTTGTCAACTCTCTCCTGCACCTCAGTTCTTTTTGCCAGGAGAGAAACAAAATGGGCAGAAAATAAAAGAGAGGGTGGAACACTTACTAGCTGAAAGGGATAGTAAAAAGATGCTCGACTACCAACTTAGAGACTAAGAAGTGGGCCTACTAGTTGGCACCTTAAACTATTGTAGGTGGAATAAGGAAAGTGGGTCTAAAATGGAGCTAGAGAGTCTTAGTAGTAGCCAGATAGAGAAGCTCAAGTGTGATTTATTCCCATAGCGTGGTTCTCAGGGCAGCACTGCCCCAGGGCAGAACCCTTTCCCTCCTCTTCCAGCTTACTCTTATTGGTGGATTTTCCCACTGGCAGGACTGCCCCCTGGGCAGCACCCTCACACTCTACCTCCCACCTATCACTATTGGCGGATTTCATCCCCTACCCCCAGCACAGCAACCTGTAGCTGCTTCTTCCCACAAATATGATTGTTGCAAGTCTGAGGAACTGAGGGTTTTAAGTGTAAATGAGGAAGTTTTGAAAATGTTCCCCCCAGCAATGTGCACTGCTTGTCTTTGAATTTTGATGGCTCAAGGTGTATATCTGTCTGCATCCGAAAGAGCAAGACTTCAAGAGTTCAAATCTTAACCAGGGGCATTTTTTGTGTGCTTTGTGTCAAACTGAGTTGTGAGCATTTAATCATATAAGTATCGCAAATCATTATTTTTTTTTAATATTGCTAAATAAAGAGAGACGTGAGAGAATATATTTTATTTATAAACTGTAATAAATGGGGACGTGCCATGATGACTGGTTACTGGCATGGAACTTTGAGCAGTGCCATGATGGTTGGTTTCTGTTGGCTGCCCCTGGGGCAGTGTCTGTGTAATTGGTTCCCATGGGCTGCACCTGGGTTAGTGTCCTCACTGCCCCTGGGGCAGTGCCTGTGTAATTGGTTCCCATGGGCTGCACCTGGGGAAGGGTCCTCACTGCCTCTGGGGCAGTGTCTGTGATATTGGCTCCCATGGGCTATCCCTTGGGCAGTGTACTTGCTGCCCCTGGTGCAGTGCCTGTGTAATTGGTTCCCCTAGGCTGCCCTTGGGGCAGTGCCTGTGTGATTGGTTCCTGTGGGCTGCCTCTGGGGCAGTGTTCTCATTGCCCCTGGGGCAGTGCATGTGTAATTGGTTCCCTTGGGGTACCCCTGGGGCAGTGCCTGTGTAGTTGGTGCCTGCTACCTGCCCCTGGGGCAGTGCACAGAAACAAATACCCAAACACTGGCCTAGGGGCAGCCAGTAGGAATCAACTTCACGTCTGCTGCCCCAGGTGCAGCCCATGGTAACCAGTGCACAGGCACTGCCCCAGGGGAACACAGGCCTGCCCTAAGGGGCAGCTCATGGGAATCAATTAAAAAGGTGCTGCCCCAGGGGCAGTGAGGACACTGACCCAGGGCAGCTTATGGGAACCAGTTACATAGGCACTGCCCTGGGGCAGCAAGAACACTGCATCAGGAGCAGCCCATGTGAACCAATTACACAGGCACTGCCCCAGCAGCAACCCATGGGAACTAATTACACTGGCACTACTCCAGGGGCAGTGGGGACACTGCCCCAGGTGCAGCCCACAGGAACCAATTACACAGGTACTGCCCGAGGGTCTGCCAAGAGAAACCAACCATCATTGCACTGCCCCAGGGCAGTGCAAGTGACCAGTCATCATGGCACTGCCCCATTTATTACAATTTATAAATAAAATATATTCTCGCATTTACGTCTGTCTTAATTTAGCAATATTAAAAAAAAGGTAATGATTTGTGACACTCATATGATTAAATGCTCACAACTGAGTTTGAAACAAAGCACAAAAAAATGTCCCTGGTTAAGATTTGAACCTTTGAAGTCTTGCTCTTTTGGATGCAGACAGACATACACCTTGAGCCACCAAAATTCAAAGACAAGCAGTGCACATTGCTGGGGAGAGCATTTCCATAACATTCTCAAGTACACTTAAAACCTTCAACTCCTCAGTCTTGCAACAATCATATTTGTGGGAAGTAACAGCTACAGTTTGCTGCCCTGGGGGCAGGGGACAAACTCCACCAATAGGGATAGGTGTGAGGTAGATCACAAGGGTATTGCCCAGGGGGCAGTGATGCCAGTGGATGAAATCCACCAATATGAGAAAGCTAGAGGAGGTGCTAAGGGGTGTTGCCCCGAGAACTGCGCGATGGGAACAAATCACACTTGAGCGATAGAGAATGGATAGTGGCTGGTAAAAGACAATGCAGTAGCCCTGAGCAAATGACTCTTGCAGAATTAGCAAAGGGGGAAGTCCACCTTAGGACTCTGTTGCAAATGAGATGGCAAAACTGACATAAAATGGAAAAAAGACATCTAGGGTCTGATACTGAAAACTTTGCCCATGTACTAAAAGGTGTTTGTCCACTCTATGCAGATTTTGTGCCCAATTTTTAGATGGAGTCTAAATACAGACACCTCCCCAGCACAAACAAAACTTGTTAGTGCAAGATCACTATTTTATCGCTGCGTCCATGCAAATAACAGGGTCATCCCCTCCATATGGGTGCAGCGGCATATACAGAGGATTGCACAGGTGGTGACTGCCACCAGAATAGGCACAAATTACTGGCTTTGCAAACCCTGACTTAATGGTGCAAAAGGCCCTGGTGGCAGGCAAAGGTACTGTAATTTCCTGATTCTTGAACCAGTGATGTCTCTGGTGTCTGGTGGCAACCTCCCATCTGATACCCATCCCCATAAAGAGTAAATCATTCTCTACTGCTCAGTGGCATCTCCTCCTCCTCCAATCCCCATCCCTGTAAAGAATAAATCATTCCCTGGTGTCCAGTGGCATTTCTCATCCTCCAGTCACCATTCTGTAAATGATGAATCATTCCCTGGTGTCCAGTGGACCCCCCCAGTCACTGACCCCCTAGATTTTACGATAGTTACTGATGTCTAGTGGCATCCCTCCACCCTTCAATCACCATCCCCATAGTCTGAATGATAGTGCCTGGTGTCTGGTGCTCCCCCTCAAATCACCATCCCTGTAGTTTCAGTGATAGTCCCTGGTGTCATGTGGCACCCCCATCCTCTGATCACTCACCATTGTTTATTAAAAAAAGTCCCTGGCATCTAGCAGCCCCTGCACTGCTCGCACAGCCACCACCCTGCCACACCCCCTTATCATTGTCGTGGGCGCCATGGGGAGCCCATACAGTGACTGGCACAGACCTCTACTCACTACACTGCCTGGCCACTGTATGCAATGACAGGGAGCTCACATCCATTGTACTATAAAGGGAGCAGGTGTACTGTCTACAGTATGCACACATCCTTTACAGTACACATGGCACAGCTCCCTGTTATTGCATATGGTGGCCATTCGACCCAGCGTCACCACCAACTATGGTAAGAGGTGTGGCAGAGTAATGTACACAGGGCAGAAAGTGCAGGGAGGCTGCTTGACACCAGAAACATTTTTTAATAAACAGCACTGAGTGATCGGAGTATGGGCAGTGCCACTAGACACCAGGGACTATAATTTAATTTATAGGGACAGTGATAGGAATGTGAGGTGTGCCACTGGACACCAGAGAATGTTTTATAACTGATGGGGTGAGGAACAGAGGATGGGGAGTGCCACTGGACAGCAGGGAAGTTTTCATCATTCATTGGATGGGGATCAGAGGTTGGGTGTGCCACTAGACACAAGGAATATTTAAAGTTTTAAGGGGATGGAGATCAGGGTGGGGGCCAGTCACAGGAGGAGCAAAATGTGCTACTACTTCCCATACAAATGAGCTATAATAGGCATGTATATGTCCCCCTAGTGCCTTGCATGCTCAATGGGCTCATTTGCTTGGAGTCAGCTGGGGATTCCTAGTGCTATCAGGTCTGGGTGTGCTGTTCCCTTCACTACCCATAGCCATGTCGGGGCAGTGCTACTCAACTTAGTGCTGCATGACATGGCACTATATCCAGTCAGATAGTGCTGGTGCACTAACCAACTGAATATAGCATTCTCAGAGTTGTGGTCAAGGGTAAGTGCAGCACAAACCTTTGTGCTCCACTTTTGCCCATATTCCATTAACAAGCCTCTGGACTCCAAAATTAATAACTGCATGCTACCAGTTAAGCTTGAGTAAACTCACAACCCCATTTTCTCTAAGAAGATTTATGAGAAAAGAGATGAACAGCATAGCAGTCCTAGGGAGTCAAGTTATGGCTATCTCCTTTGGCATGCTCTAGGCAGAGTGGGCAAAATCCAAAGCACAGAAAGCAGTGCTAAGTGATGCTAAAGAACAACACAGCATGAAAGAAAGATCATGCTCTGCTTCTTCTTGAGATCACAGGGATGTATCCTTTG
Source organism: Neoceratodus forsteri (assembly GCA_016271365.2). Classification (NCBI taxonomy): domain Eukaryota; kingdom Metazoa; phylum Chordata; order Ceratodontiformes; family Ceratodontidae; genus Neoceratodus; species Neoceratodus forsteri. Next base: position 555,197,611 of record CM028135.1, on the reverse strand, counting down.
TGAAGCTAGTACAGTAATACAAGCAAGTGTATTGTATGATTCCACAGACAGAACATCAGTGCAGTGGAATAGATTGTATGGTGCTAAGGGCACATGCTGCATATAGCAAATAGAAGGGATATACCCTATAGGAGATATATCCCAGCCAAGGAGAAAGAGGAAAAAAATGTGGGGAAGGTGGCAACCTACCCATGCCAAGAGAAAAAACAAACTCTGGCCAGAGCCAATGGGGCTGCATGGGGGGAATTTGGGGTAAAAATATTGAAAATTAACAAAGTTTTGAGCCTGCATTAAGAAAAATGTAAGGTAGGCTCATTCATTTGTTGTTGTGTAATATTTGTACATCAAATTTTCAAAATAGCCTTGTTATGAACCTGCCTCATGAAAAAGGGCAGAGCAAATGTTCAATTCCCACCAGAAAGGTGATTTAATTTCATGCAGGCACTGTGAAATCAACTTTTGAGACACAAAAACACATTTTTGGCCAGAGCTGGAAAATGGCAGTTGTCACATTCATGAGGTGCTGTAAAGAAATTGCTATGTTGTAAATTTGGGGTCAAAATATTGAAAATTACCAAAGTTATAAACCTGCATTTGCAAACTTTAATGTAGGTTCATAACTTTGTTGTTTAATATTTTTACACCAAATTTTCAACATAGCCTTATGACACCACCTCATGAACAAGGGTAGAGAACATTTTCAACTCCTGCCTGAATGGTGATTTTGTGCATGGTTCACAAAATCACCTTTTGGGATGTAAAAAAAACATTTTGGCCAGTATTTGAAAAATGACAGCTGCCTTATGCATGAGGTGCTGTAAAGATATGAGTGTGTTGTAAATGTGGAATAAAATAAATGAAAATTACCTAAATTATGAGCCTGTGTTTGCAAAATTCAAGAAAGGCTCATACCTTTGTTGTTTTGTGATATTTGCACACCAGATTTTCAACATAGTCTTCTCAGGGTCCCATCTCTTGAACAAAGGCAGAGAACATTTTCAAGTCCTGCCCAAAAGGTGATTTTGTGCTGGGACTGTGAAATAACCTTCCGGGACAGATTTGCTTTATGACATCTTAATTGTTCATGAGGTGGGGTCCCAAGAAAGGCATGTTGAAAATCTGGGCCAAAAATATGAAAACTTGGCAAAGTTATGCCAGTAAGTTCAAAACTCTATTGAAATACATCGTATTGCATATCTGTTTGTTCAGTTCATGGTTTGGCATTGAACAGTGAAGACACGTCTGTGATCCAAAGCGGATTACGGCATTGGACACTGATGGGTAAGTAAGGGCTTAGGGGGGTGCGGGGGTTGGGTGAGCGGAAGGGTCAGGTGGGGTAGTGCAATTGTCGCTAAAGACGTCAATGGACTTTTTTTTTAAGGATTAAAAAAAAAGGAGGATTTCTGCACTGGGAGATTGGCACCCCCCTATTACCACTGTTACATTTCTGGGGGTGGGGTGCTGAGAGGGGTTGTGTGGGGAGGAAAGTTAAATAAAAATAAAATAACATGGCCAAGTTATGCCAGTAAGTTCAAAACACCATTGTAATTCATTGAATCACACACCTGTTTGTTCAGTTTGTGGGCCAGCTTTGAAGACTTAAAAAAATGGAGGATTCCTGCACTGGGGGAATGGGCACCCCACTGTGCTACTGTTACATTTTTGGGGGGAGTGAGGTGCTGGGTGCTAAGAGAAAAGGTCAGATGGGGGGAGGAAAGTTAAAAAGAAAAAACATGGCCAGGTTACAGGGGTGTAACCAGGGATTTTAAACTTGTACTCAAAACTGATGGCACTATTGCCCCCCATTACTGTGAATATAAACCAAAATATGCTGAGCCACGCCACACAAACAATAAGCCCACCTCCCATTTCAGTCAAATATGCATTATGCCAGTAATTCCAATAGATTCATGTTTTATCGATTTACATTTTATGTTATCCTAACACACACAGAAGTTGGCTGGCTTTTAGTTACACTGCTTCAGAAACATTGTGATAAGCCATCTTATATAATAGGGGTTTTCTGATAACAGATTTGATAAAATCAGAGATCGGCACCTCACAGAAAGAATGCAAGAATGACATGCACACAGTGGAAAAAGGCAGCAGTTATCATAACTCTTCTCTACACAACTCCCAATATCACCACTGTGTACATGTCAACATGCTGCTAATATTTCCACTGTATACACATTAACACGCAACAAGAAAAAAATGCTGCATTACATTCCGACGGCCCTCTCGTACTACCACCGAAACAAAAAGGAACACCGGAAAAAAGGTAACATACATACCACATAAGTAAGTAAGTAATTAAGTTTTATTTATATAAGGCACCCTTCCAAAGCTCAGGGTGCCTTTACACTTATAACATTAAAAATTCACCATGCATCATAAACCTTATAAAACATATTAAAAAACATCCATATAAATTAAAACTCATTATGTTCCTGAGAAGGCCTGGTTAAACAAATATGTCTTCAAACAATTTTTAAAACCTTCGACAGTCTTGCTATCTCGTATCTGTCGAGGTAGAGAATTCCACAGGGCAGGAGTCATAAAGTAAAAAGATCTTCCTCCTGATGTTTTAAGGGATACCCTGGGAATCTCTGGCAATCCCTCGCCAGAGGAACAGAGCGGGACAGTAAGGATGCAGGAGCTCTTTTAGGTAGTAGGGACCCTGCTTGTGTAGGGCCTTATAGGTCAGCAAAGTAACCTTGAAGGTAATCCGCCACTGTATTGGCAACCAGTGCAAGTCTTGCAGCACAGGTGTAATATGACTAGACCTAGAGGCTCCAGTCAGCATCCTGGCTGTCGCGTTCTGCACTAGTTGCAAGTGGCGGATATCTACCTCTGGCAGCCCTTGGTAGAGGGCATTGCAATAATCAAGATGACTGGTGACAAAGGCGTGGACCAAGGTTGGAAGATCTTCGGGTGGAACCAGGTGCTTCACCCAGACTATGTTCCTAAGATGGTAATAGGAAGATTTGACTACAGTTGAAACCTGCACTCTCAGGGTCAAACCTTAGTCAAAAACAATGCCCAGGTTCCGCACCTGGCCAGAGGCAATAAGCAGGATCCCACCAAGACTTAATCCTGATGGTTTTCCCGCCCATGTCCCTATCATCCTATCACCAGGGTCCACAACAAATACCTCATTTTTTTCCGAGTTCAACCAAAGCCAACTGGCACTCATCCAGCTCTGAATCTCCAGTAGGCAGTTATTAAACATCGTAATGGAATCTAATTCGTGATCTAATTCCTGATCAGGTACAAAGGACATGTACAGTTGAGAATCATCAGCATAGTAATGAAAATTCAATCTATACCACCTTATAATGTCCCCTGATGGAAGCAAATACACTGCAAATAACATGGGGCACAGCACTGAGTCTTGTGTAACCCCACAGGATAGTCCATGAGGGGCCGAGGAATAAATTCCTGACACCACTCTCTGAGACCTACCCTTGATGAAGGACTTAAACCAGTTGTGGACTGCCCCCCCAGTCCACAGAAAAACCACAGGCACTCAAGCAGCACTCCATGATCCGCAGTGTCAAATGCTGCTGAGAGATCAAGGAGGACCAAGATTGATTGGGCTGTCCAATCTCTCACTGTCAGGAGATCATTAAGTACCCTCACCAGGACTGTTTCAGTGCTATGCCTTTTTCTGAAGCCAGACTGGAGAGGGCCGTAGATATTGTGGTTAGTCAAATGATCCTCCAGCTGCAGTGCAACCACCTTCTCGATAACTTTCCCAACAAAACGCAAGTTTGAGATTGGTCTGTAGTTAGCTGAGCAGTAGGGGTCAAGGGAGGGTTTTTTAAAAGGGGGAGAACAACTGCCTCCTTTAATGGATCTGGAATGATCCCTGTCTCATAAAAATACAGCCAAATTACAAATCCATTGTCAGCAAACTCCAAGTATATAAAATGATTACGTGATGGTTACATTTGTGATAGCTGATTATATCAACACTCGTAGCAAGTGAGCTTGGGGTTCAATCACTCATGGCTCCGCTATGCGGAGTCACTCATGATAACCCTGAGCTCACTTGCCACTTGTGCTGATGTATCAGATATCACATAAGTAACCATCATGTATCCCATTAGTACCATAGATACATAGATACATAGACAGTGTCGGCAGATAAGGGCCTATGGCCCACCCAGTCTGCCCATTTGAGCTTGTAAGTTCAGTTTGTTTTCCTAGAAGTCTGTTGCCCCTTACCCCTGACCTCCAGAATTCCTTTATGTCTATCCCATGCATTCTTAAATCCCGTGATTGTTTCAGCCCCCACCACTTCCTCTGGCAGGGTGTTCCACTTGTCCACCACCGTTCTGTGAAGAATTCTTTCTCATGTTTCCTCTGAATCGTCCTCCCTCCAACTTCATCCTATGCCCTCTAGTCCTGGAACATCTTTTCACTTAAAATAATGTTTTCCTGCACCCTGTTCCTCCCTGTAAGATACTTGTATGTCTCTATCATATCCCCTATCTCCCTCCTCTCCTCCAGGGAGTACATGTTCAGTTCCTTCAACCTGTCTTCATAGGACTTGTGATGCAATCCATGCACCATCTTTGTTGCCCTCTTCTGAACCTTCTCTACCCTGTCTATGTCCTTACGTAGGTATGAGAGATCAAGGAGGACCAAGATTGATTGGGCTGTTACCACCTCAAGGTAGCCAGTCTGACAGGTCCATTCACACCAGCACTTATGCATGCATATTAATTGGGTTACACCGCCTCTAAAGCACACACACACACACACATACACAACTTGGAGAAAAAGTGTGGGGGGGCACTACACTTTTGGGAAACTATCCTCCTTAATTCCAGTGTTTACTTTCATTTACAAAAGTTAGATGTCTTCTGCTTCTCTTCTCTCACTTGCCCATGTCATTTATCTCCTTGCCCAGCTGTGCTCCAGTTCCACCTCTACTTCTGATCTGACCAGGCAGGTGCCTGTTGTAAACAATGGGCTTTTTTTATGAAGTAGAACTATAACGCCTTAGGAATTCATTTGTTACTGCTTTCCTGAAACAAATCAAGCTCAGAGCAACTTGTCTTTGTACACTGCTGCATAGGACTGTGCAAGTCACGGTAGCACACATTTTTTTTCTTTGTCTTAATATACCTTGCTTTATGCCTTCAAAAGCATTTCCTGATCACACCCTAATTAAATAACTAAGAGAACAAATTTGCCATCCACATTGTAATTCAGTCCTGATAGAAGACAGTGTAGTGCTGTGCTTTAGGGCTCTGTGCTGCAAACCTGGAGACCCAAGTTTGAATCCCACAGCCCCCACTTGCACACAATATGACCTTGAGCAACTCACTTTACTTCCTTGTGCTCCCAGGCTGCACCTGGAAATAAACTTCAGCTTAGTATGCCTTTCCAATTCCCCCTCCACCCATCATCCAAATTACTGATTTCAAAGTAATGTAGTTTTCACACAGTTTTGGGGAAGGAAGCCAATTATACTGAGTTCCCCGCTCCCCCAACCAACTCAATGAGTTGCACATAAATTTCTCACTGTCTCAGCTTCCCCTCCTCAACCTCTCATCCCCCCCCACACACACACCCCAGCACTCACTTTCCTACTCAAGCTATGGCATATTCTATGTGGCCCATCCAACTCAGCATAGCTGTCATCAGGTCAGTCACTATTGCCCTGTTCTTTGAAGCATTATACTGTAAGTAATGTTCACTCAGCTGAATCCCAAAGCCAATTCAGATCTTCTTCATTTCACTGGAGTGTCAAACAGATGAGGCATACTGATGAATCCTGATAGGACGAAACACGTGTCTATGTCTTCTGTTGGCACCCTTTGCAAACTGTGTGAGAGGCCTTTTGGCACCATGGATTTCTGCTTAAAGTTGAGCCAGCATAATATTCTGTGGTGATTTGCATATGCAGGCCATGATGCTTTGCATTTTGTGGGGCATGTATGATTTTGTATTTCTTTGAAACTTGGCTTCCCGGCCAAATGCCCTTTGGGGTAACTATTGCCTCAGTGCTTGCGCACAGAGGTTCTTTGTCTTTCAGATCTCCATTACTCATATTGTGGTTCCCCGTCCAATCCACGTGTCTTGATCATCTTATTAATATTGCTTTACTGATCTTGTATGATTATTTACTGATTTTGTTTTAGACTTCTCGTTAAATACTAGAAGCTATATAAAAATAAATTGCATTGCAATATTATAGATAATGAGTAAGAATAAGAGAACTACAGATCTGGACCTCTACCTTAGTTTACATACAGTGATTATATAATGCTGCAGTGTTCCCTTAAAACAGTGAGTTTTGGTGGCTATAGTGCAGAACTGTGGACAAGAAGATCCCAGATTTGAATCCCATCACAGACAATGATTCAATGGATGACCTTGAGCAAGGCATTTCACCTCCACGTACTAATTTTCTCTGGCATCAGCAATTCAAGTGGATAGAAGCTGGAACCCACAGAAAATGAGAACTAGTTTAATTTAGTATCCTGTTTAAATAAAGTGAAACACTATAAATACCCCAATATTTAGTGTGTTTCTTGTTCCTTGAACTTCTGACCTCAAATATGTATTTACTCAATTGTACTTAGCATGTCTAGAGTCCTAATTTCTTAAGCCTCCCTTCTTTTCTGCCGCAAACCCCAGCGTCTCACCCAGTGACTTTATTATTATACAATGGGTCTAGCACCAATGGGAGGAAAAGCCAACCAACTGTACCACCTAGCCACCTGGCTCGTAGCAATGCAACACAGCCCTCTTGTCACACTTGTACAAGGAACGCTATACTGCTACTTTCAAGTCACCAACCAAAGATATACAAAACCACAGATACATACAAAAAATAAAATCCTCGTTCTGTCTAATTGACTTACATGAACTCAAGCAAGTAATCTCTGTGCCGTCTGACAGCTCCAATATGAAAAACAATGATATAAATAACATTCCTATAACAATAAACATAAAAAAAGTTTAAAAATGTTACATTTTTTAAAATACTAAGAAATATCTATTGCTAATTAAAAAGAACAAAGAGATACTAATAAAAGTGTCCATCAACATTACTTCTCCCTACACTGAAAAGCACCAGGTAACTACTTTTTCTTGTGGACCAGCACTACCACAAAAAGCATATAACATCATATTTAAACACATATAAATCCCCCCCAAAAAACTACAAAAAAAAAGGAAAAATCATATAATAGCAATTTACTACAGCAGGGATGTGGGTCATGCTAGGATTTACAATAGCCTAGTGTGTTTTGCTCACTCGTCCAAGCAGCCTTGTGACCAAACAACACACCAGGCATTGTAAATCCTAACGTAACCCACACCCTTGCTGTGGTAAATTGCTTAATTCTAGTTCAAAGTTACCTTCAGACAGAGATTATGCCATTGATTCGCCAAGTAAATGGCACTGCAGAGGCAATCTACCTCCACTTCCAAGTGCTACAGCTACTCAGCAGAGCTGCAGAGGAAATTATACACAGTCTCCCATGATTCTTGGTGACCACAACTTGCTACTAATAAATACAATTTTCAACACTTCTGAATCCCCCTCAATCATAGTTTAAATTTACTGCCCTATCATGCTGGCCTTGTCTTCTTTTACCTCTGTAGCATACTTATTACTTTGTACTTGATTTCACTCGATCACTTCCTTCTCTTCTCACTTACTTTACTACCATCATTACCACCACCACCAGGAGTCCGACGGGAACTGAACAAGCAGCCAACCATGGCCGCTGGGCTACACACACACCAGCTGATCTGACACCCTACTACAGTAGTTGAGTGGTGTGGTGTGGTGCTGCACGTGTGTGCTGTAGAAGGATTGGCAGGGGTGGCGATCTGACCACCAACGCACTATACTACTTGACTTCCCCTAATGTTTTGCCAGATTAGCAGTTGCGCTCTGCTGCAGCCTACCATAAACTATTAGGCAGAAACTGAAACACTAACTGCTTCTGTTACTGTCCCACACTCATCGCAGTGCTGCCAAATTCAGAGATGTAGTGGAAATATTTTTGACATTGACATCACATTGTGACCTAGCAACAGTATCACAAAACAAACAAACAAAAAAAATGAATAAGATGCTGCAGTTTTACTCTTGTGCCATTACTGAAGAGATTTAAGGTTTAGAAGACTGTTGAACTGAACTCGGAAAGAATGGTATTGCTGCCATGCACAAATGGGGGAGGGAATGGGACGAGGGTAAAAGTAGTGTGAACGCACACTTGACCGTGGTGCAGTCATGGAGGTGATGTTTGGGTAACCCCATTGGTGGGGTTCATTCACATGTTGCTTTTTTCCTGGTCCTTGCAAGAGGACTGAAGGGCTGTGTCCATGCAGCCCTAATAAAAAAGTCTGTCTGTCTTTTGTTTTGTTAGTAGGCTGGCCAGAGATGCACACACCCTCCTTTTTTGTGTTGTTTGCATGCTTGTGAAAGAAACACATTACTTTCAGCAGTTAGGGAGAATGACTAAATTCGTCTGGAAAGTCGAGCCATGTTACCACGCAATCAGCTGTTTTGGTGCGCTACAAGCTACAAAACAGCTGATTGAAATGATCTATAGCAACGGCTTCTCTGTCGGCCTCTCATAGTCCCCAGGAAGCTGATGGAAAGCCGCCCCCCACCGTTCAGTGTGTCTTCCTGGTGAAACATTTCAATAAATAAACAGAAAGCTGACCGGCGGTGCCCAATCCCCCTGTCAGCATGCACCATACCTGGTTCACCAATGGGGTTACCCAATCCCTGTCTGTTTGATGCTGCCCTATTTGTTGTGTGCCTAGGGGGTGCCCAATCCCCCTCGGCTAATGCACACTCTCCCCCAAGAACAAGCACAGTGTATGGCTGACAGGGTACCCAATCCCCGTCAGCTCCAGCACCCCCCCCAAAAAGAAGCACCCAGGTGTGCCAGCACACTGGGAACCCACCCTGGCATGCAAAAAAGCATCACACATCATCTATTTATTTGTAAAACCTGTAAAAACAGAAAATGTTCCCTCGCAGTCTTTTGTGGCCCCTCTCCCCCAACCCGCATCCACACACTGCACACCCACCTCCCCACACCCCTCTCACCCCATACTTACCTCCGGAGCCCAGTGTGATGATCCTCAGTGGACCGGGAATATAAAATTCTCCAGAATGACTGTTTTATGAGCATGTGTTGCACAGTTCACACGCACGCTCGTAACTTCGAGCATTTTTAATATTTTCACTCCAGATTTTCAACATTGCCATTTTACCATACCTTCTTATGAATGGTACAGCTGTCATTTTTCTCATCTCTCCTGAAATGTGTTTTTGCACATGTAGCACACGATGGCGCGGTCGGTGTGTGAAATCAATGTTCAGGACAGATTAAGAATATCACAGTGACACTGTTCATGAGCAGAAGTCTTAAACTGACTGTGTTAAAAATTTGGTGACAAAAGTCCATAAAATGACTTTGTTACGGGCATGCATTGTGCAATTTCCATGCACCCTCGTAACTTCACGAATTCGTAATCTTTTCAGTCCAGATTTTCAACATTGCCATTTTTTCACACCTCCTTATGAACAGTACAGCTGTCATTTTTCACAACCTGGCCAAAATGTGTTTTTGCACTTCTGGTGCAGAATAGCATGGTCGCTATTGGAAATCAGTGTTTGGGATAGATTAAGAAAATCACTGTGACACTGTTCATGAGCAGACGTCCCAAAATGCCTGATGAAAATCTGCTGTAAAAAAATCCCAAAACTAATTACATTATGGGTGTGCATTGCAGAGTTTCTATGCCCACTTGTGACTTCACCAGTTTTTTTATATTTTCACTCCAGGTTTTCAACATTGCCATTTTTTACACCTCATGGACAGTACAGCTGTAATTTTTCACACCCTGTTTGAAATGTGTTTTTTCACACCTGTGGTGCCAAATAGCGCAGTCGCTGTGCAAAATCACCTTTCAGCTAACAAACTGATAGTGCCACTGTTCATGCAGTGGGATCACAAAAAGCCCATGTTGAAAACCTGGAGTAAAAATACCAAGAAACGCCCAGGATGTTAGGGTTTTTGACCATAATGCCCTACCCTGTAGGGGCTGACAGGCATCGGGGTGTGACTTGGGATTGTCAGCAGTAATGCTCATGCCATTCTATCTCCACCCTGCAGCCAGTGGCAGGCATTGAGGTGTACCTTGGACCCTTTGGCCCCAGAGTTCACCACATTCTCTTATACTGCACCCATTTCAGTGTATTTCCTTATAGAATGAGGTGAGTGTAAAGCCTGAACACTTCAAAGCACACCTCAACACTTGTAACTGCAGGTTAGGGTGAGGTGAAATGTCATGACCATTATGGGTGACTACCCAAAGGCACACCCCAATGCCTGTCCATCTTTGCAGAGTGGGGGTGGAGTTGGCAGAAGTTCAATACTTCACTGCCATTCCTATACTGCATCTGTCTAACTCTTGCACTTCCACTGCTAATGACAGCAAGCAACACTCGGCATTGACAAATGTGTGTTATGTTTTTGGTGATGGTTGACATCTAAATGTCAATCCTCTTTCTTTAACAACAAAAAACCCACAAGAAAAGTACTGCCACTACCCACATGGTGAGTTACCAAAGGCCTTGGCTCATAGTTGAGTGGGGATGGTGAGTATGAGTCAATAGTGAAGATATTCTGGATGAACAACAGTTATGGTGAGTACCAAATGTTCATATCTTCCATGAATCAATCTTCACCATTGATTCATTCGTACAGTATGGGTCTGACAGCCAAGTATCCCAGTTAGGGAGGAGATGGCTCACCCTGATGGTAATGACAACACTCATCACTCTGTTAGGGGAGAACACCTGAGGGCAGGGACTCCTCACAGGCCTGTCAAGGCCCAAAAACACTCAGAGTCAGTCATGATGTGAAAACACCCACTAAGTTCTCATATGGCTCTATGGGAATTGAGTACCCTGGAAATGGGAGTTTAGCACCTGGCTATGAGTCTCCTGGAAGTGGGAGTTGAGCAACTTTTGGTGCCAGTTGCAAGAGGCAAAGCCATGCTGCTGCTAAATGCAGACTCTGGTTCCCACCAGTCTTAAGCCACCTCATTGGCATTATAGGATGCCCTTGTCTGGTGCCTCATCAACTCCAGGACCTTGGCAGGAAGGCAGATAGCTTGCTTGACTGTGTGTGGCATGGCATGTGATCAGCTGTTTCACTAGGTGAAGAATCACAGGTGAACTTTCATTCATGAGAAGATGGATGACCACGGTGGAGGGTGGGTTGTGTCAGTCACCTTTTCTCACTTGAGTGATCACTTCAATAAGGAAATGTGGGTGATGGGGGAAGAGGTTGGAAGTAGGGTTCTGCTGCCTGGGTGGTAGGATGGGGGGATTATTCAGTACTTTGAAAGAAGACCTAAACTTTAGCGCTTCAAGAGATGGAGGGAAGCCATTGAAGTGGGTGGGTGGCTTGTGCTCATTGTCCACTGTGGAATTGTTTTTTAAGCATAAATTTTGGGTGCTAAGTGGACAAGTGGATGAGTGTGGGGACAGGATATTGTGTAGGTTTTGAAGGGATGGGGAGTAGAGATGCAGTGAAGTTTAATTTTGCTGGCAAAAATCTGGTGAATCTTCGAGAAATTAACACATTAGCTAGAATTTCGTAGTGTGAAATGTTTCATTTAAAAAAAATAATACAAAAAGTCCTCTCGCCCATGTTTTACAGTCACCAGCCAAGACCCATCCCTGTGTCTAATGACCCACCCCTGGCCGATTGCTGGCCCACAAGAATCCCCCAGATTCATCCCCTGTATCCTCATCCTTGAAAATTAAAATTAATTTCCCTGATGTCTAATGGCCCCACTCCCTAGCCAATCGCCGGCAAAGAATGACTCCCCCCCCAAGATTCACACCCACCCACATTGTCCATAAGTGCCACCTGGTACAGTGCCATAAGTGCTGCTTGGATCAGTAATCATACTAAGAATAAAAAAAAAAACCCCAGACTCTCTTGCAGACATAGAAAATGCTTTTAGGCCCCTGGACTCGAAGAGCAGATTGGTGGAAGAGGGGCACCAGACAGGGGCACTTCATCCTCTCCCCATGCCTTGATGCTAGCGCCAGGGTTCCTCTGGCCCTTAAGTGTGTGGAGGTGGTTTATCCTGTCAACCAGTCTGACTTTCTCAGACCACGATGGCCTGGCTTTATCTCTTGGGGGTAACATGCTGGGGGAGATGGCACCCCACAACACTGCCACATCCCTGCTGTCTCCCAGGGGTTTATCAGTGCCCATCCAGTCGGGCTCTGCCATGCCCCCCGATTGGGCTGGATAACCTGATTGTCTGCCAAGGTGCCAAAGCGTCCTTCACTGGCAAGGTGGGCAGCAGCGAGCAAGGGTCATTCTCTGTCACCACTGGTGAGGGCAGCAGCAGATGTGAGGTGTTGAGGAAGTCCAGATACTTGCCTCAGAGGGCTAGCAGGTGGTGGCACTACATGAAGACAGTGAGTGAGCAGCTTGCCTTGGGAGTGTGTTGGGTTCATCCACTGCTTCAGTCCCCTCAGCCAGCAGTCACAGGTCCAGCTGTTCCCACCCAGGCCGACTGTAGAAGCTACCATTGGACATGAAGATCTCCCAGAGAGGGAGGGAGGTGAATGCATTGCCCTGCAACTTCTGCACCTGCAGGCTCACCAGCTCCTGGAAGGTGAATGGGTGCACCATGGAGATGGCATTGTGGCTCAGGTCCAGGTCCTCCAGCTTCTCCAAAGGGCCATCCAAGATCTCCATCAACAGGATTCAATCTAGCAGCAGCTCCTTTAAGCTGATCAACCCATGGAACAACTTGTTACCCAGGAGGGAGGTGTGGTTGCCATTCAGGGTGAGTTTGGCAAGACTCCAGAGGGTCTGGAAGATGCGGTGGCTGACTTGCTGGATTTTGTTCCTTGAGCTGATCAGGGTGGACAGAGATCAGAGGTGCCCAAAAGTGGCTACATTGCTGATGGCACTCTGACTGTTGCCGGACAGATTAAATAACCGGGGCTTGCCCAGGTTGGCGAATGCATTCCTGGGGGCAGTCCTTATCCTATGCAACTCCAGGTGCTGGTACAGTATAGCAGGTTTGCTAGAGATGAGAAAAGAGCTGGGGGGGAGACCACTAGACACCAGGGATGGGATCTTGCCTGGTGGCTGTAAATGCATGGACAGGAGGGGAAAACACTTTTTTTTTAAAATATCATCCCCCCAGTTCCTCTGAAATGCAAAATTTCAACCATGGTTGGCAAAATTAGCCTTTCGCAGGTGAAATTCTGCATTTTGTCAGAGGGGATTTTGCATTTTGCACTCACAAAATATTTCACGTAATGCGGGGATTACATTTCGCTTGGCAAAATTTTTCTATTTTGCACAACTCTACTGGGAAGAATGGTGGGGGCTGGTTTACAGATTTGTTTAAATGATTTCCTAAATATAAATAATAGTGTCACTATTCATTATTTGTATCCACATAACTAATAGTGCATTATTCATGGTATTTGGGAAATATTATTCATCATTCACCCACACCTGTACAGCAGTCTACAGGGATTAAGTTTTCATATACTTGCATTGGTTACAGAGTATTTTATATTCCATAGTAAATAATGCAATTTACAGGAAATGCAGGGTATGTGTTTTGGAGTTACAGGGAATATCTCAAACTGTTCTGGAGCCCCTTCAGTCCTACTTCACTTGTGTCTCATATGGAGTAAACTCTCTGTGATAATGCAGCTTCTGTGTACACACAGAGTTGCAAACCCATGCTGGTATTATAGTGCCACCACCAGGATCATGAACTCTATGTGAGATTGCAGTTTACTGTGTGACAAAGTTGAAATTGCCATTGTATTCTACAAGATATTACAGCAGAAACTGTGATCAAAACACTTTTTTCCTGGGGAGTGACACTGTACATATGGAAAAAATGACAGCCAACTGAAAACTGAATATATCTAATAGAGGGATTTTGAAGACATAAACCTTGATAATACAGCTTGTGTGGATTCCTAGTCCTCAGGAACCCCAATATTCAATAATACCATTGAAAGTTACAGTGTTTTAATTATTTATATTATAAAGACTTGTCGGCCCAGTTGAGTAGATGGTTGAGGCACTGGTGCCTTATCTGGACCCACGCCAGTGACCCTGGTTTGGGAACGAGACAAGGCCATCGGTGGTTGGCACAGGGGGGAGGGCGGAGCTGGATAGAGCTGCCGCCAGGCAAGCTTTCCTATCCAGGGAGGGAGTATGGCATCGTTCGGCTGATGGTCACCCCCAGTGGAGGTTAGGGGTGGTACAGGCTCAAGGGCGCCTAGGCATTAAGCCATGGGGTGAGGGAAAGGGGTTGGAATGGGGGCTGTCAGTGCATGTGCACCTCCACGTGCATGCATACTCCCGGGGCCCCTAAGAGAAAATTGGAGGGGAAAAATATGCTTGTCAGCAGGATGAAGACTGACTCCACACAGGTGCCGCTCCCAGGTTGGGTAAGGTAAGCGCCGGTAATTCCAGGGGACAGGGCTAGGTGGGTCAGTTGGATGGGGGATGACCAGCAAGGTGACTAAATACAAATGTAGATATATATTATAAAGGCTTTGTAACACTTGTGTAGTTAGTGTTGACCAAGTGTTTCTGTGTTAAACTCCTAACTTTCCAATTTAACAGCTTTTGCAGCATTCAATGGTATTGCCCCAAATTTGTCATACCTTGTCTAGGAGGCAAGATCTCAATACGTGGAATGTTTTGTGATGACAATCTTTGCAGTTTCTGACATCTGCAAATGTCATTTTCACATCGGACATGGATTGCAGCTCAGGATTTGTGCCCGTAGGCACGCTGGTGAAAACGCGGCTAGCAACAGCCGCTCCTATGGCTGCCACCACCACCGACTCTTCTCAGCAGCCCTAGCCTACCACAGGGCTCCGGGGCATGGATCGCAGCTCAGGATTCGCGCCCGTAGGTGCACTGGTGAAAAAGCGGCTATCAACAGCAGGTCCTACAGCCGCCGCCACCACCGACTCTCCTCAGCAGCCCTAGCTGACTGCAGGGCTCTGGGGCATGGATTGCAGCTCAGGTAGATACCGCTAGAATCCTCTGCAGAGAGCCAGCATGCCTGGGCACCTTTGATTGGTGGCGGCGCTGCCCTAGGGAGGATCATGTTTGTCCGCCCGCTTGCCTGCTTTGCTCCGATTGGAGCGCCTTCTCTATAGCATTTTACACTGTTCCCTTCCTATTTCTGACTTCTCAGCTCAGCTCTGACCTGAAATGTGTGTAAAATATGTAACAGTGTTAGCGAATGTACAGTATACTGGTTTAAAAAAAAAAAAGAAAAGACTGTTAGATATTACTGTGTTCTGCCTTGTTTAGACTGCTTTAAATTGTAACAGTAGCCTGCATATGGTTAGTGTGTTAAGCTGCACTCTCCCCTTCAGCCTCTAAAGTATAAGCTGCTGCTATCTTTCTCTGTGATTTGATTTCTGCCACTTTTGCTGTGCTAAACCCTTGCCCTGTGCACTGTTGTGTCCTTTTCTTCCCTTCTCTATCTTTGCCCCACTACCTAGCGTGACCTGCCGTATCTCCCCCCTCCCCCTTCTCTAAAGTAATTTGCTGTGATTTCAGCAGTTGCCTTGCTCTGCTTGAGACAGCATACCCCACCCCCCCAGCTTCCTTAGCTATCAGGTAGCCATTTACTCCTACTGTCTACCCAGTCCTGTAACCGTTTTCTCCTTTGTTCCCACTTTCACACCTACCCCCTGCTGACGAACTGCCGCCAGCTATCCTGCCTTTCCACCCCTTAAAATTGTATTGCCATAGCATATAAGTGACCCAGCTCTCTTTCTGTTCATAGGATTCGCGCCCGTAGGCACGCTGGTGAAAAAGCAGCTAGCAACAGCCACTCCTACGGCTGCCGCCGTCACCGACTCTCCTCAGCAGCCCTAGCCAACCGCAGGGCACTGATCGCAGCTCAGGTAGATACCACTAGAATCCTCTGCAGAGAGCCAGCATGCCTGGACTCCTTTGATTGGTGTGGCGCTGCCCTAGGGGGGATCGTGATTGGTCCGCCTGCTTGCCTGCTTTGTTCCAATTGGAGCGCCTTCTCTATAGCATTTTACACTGTTCCCTTCCTATTTCTGACTTCTCAGCTCTCACTCTGACCTGCAATTTTCTCCCACCCCCACCACCCCCTCCCAGGCCTCCTTTAAATACACTCTTGCTCCACCTCCTATATCACATCACTGCTTCATTGGCCTAGTTTAGTCTGCTGCCAACCTATGATTGGTAGCTGAGTGTGGCCAATAAGCCTGATCAGTGTGAATATCTCTTGAGCCCCTGCCACTAACTAAGCTGCTCCTGCACTCCCTGTTACCCTTTCTGCTGTATCTGATCATCTAGGTTTTAAGTGAGTACCTAGGGGGGGGCAAATTAATTGCCTAGAAAATATTGCACTAATACAAATCGCATGATCACCCAACCTGGGACCATGGCTATCTTTATTGTGCTTTTATTACTCCTAAGGTGCAGAGCTCCCAGCAATACAGGGCAACTTGAAGAATCTCAATGCAATTCAGTTCTCCAATGTACCTTATCAATACCCAATGTTATAACGGTCTGCCGTGCGGACACTATGTCATTCTCCTCTCCCTTTTTGGCCTATTCCCCCCGGTTAGCCCTCACCCCCTTGCTACTGTCCTCACCTATGTATATTCAAGCACTTACACTGATCACGATAAACTGTCATTACAGTGGTGCCGCCTCCTATGCAGAACGATATGGGTCACCTTGAAGAAATAAAAAAACAGTCTCCATTCTTATAAGAGCCTTAAAGAAAGTTACACTTCTGCTTCTTCTCTTCTCAGGAAATGTGGAGCTCAACCCTGGCCCCCTCCCCTTCAACTTAGCTCGCATATCGATTTTGCTGAGGCCACAGGTCTCAAAATGATGATGGTCAACATTTTAAGCCTGCCAAAAAAACTTGTACAGCTGCAAGGCTGGGTAGCACACGTTAAGCCTGACCTTATCATAATTACTGAGTCGTGGTTAAAAAAGACAAATACTGATCATCAAATATCACTGCACGCCTACAAATTATTTAGAGCTGATAGAGAGTCTAGAGGCGGGGGAGTAGTTATTTACACGAAATCTAAGTACTCGGTTGCTAATATTAGTTGTAAATCTCTAGCCAAGGAATTTGAGTTAGTTTCGCTGAGCCTTCATCTCCCCTCCTCGGAATGCATCACCATCATAGGTGGCTATAGACCCCCGTCTGGTGGTGATAAAGTCCTTAATATTTTGAAATCCATGCTTGCAGATGCAAAAACTGAAACAATATTTCTAGGTGATTTAAATATGGACTGGCTGTCACCTGAATCACGTGGCCTCAAATCCCTTTGTGATGAGCTAGGTATTGTGCAAGTAGTCAGTGAACCTACTAGGAACAACAATCTAAATTCTGCCAACAGCTCCATATTAGATGTGGTACTAACCACCCATCCACATAAAATATCTCATTCGGCAGTGTTTCACAATGATTTGAGTGTTCATGGAACTGTTGCTTGCATAAGATCCCAAATTAAGGCCTGTCCGCAGCCCATCTTTATAACAAAATGATCCTTTCGCAAATTCAGTGCAGTAAACTTCCTATCTGACCTGAGTATGATCAGGTGGCAAGACCTCTACCTAGCTAAAGATGTCAACGAGGCAGCTTACACCTTTAATGACAAACTCACTACAGTAATAAATAAGCATGCCCCTTTTATCAAAGTAAGGGTACGGAACAATTCCAAACCCTGGTTCACTTCGGATCTCAAGGCAGCCCTTATAGCTCGAGATAAGCTTTGGGCTAAAGCTAGACATTCCAAAGAATCTTTGGATTGGCAGGACTTTAGAACAGCCAGGAATACCTGCACGAAAATAATTCGCTCTGCCAAAGCTAACTACTATATTTCTACTCTCGAACAAGCTAACGGTAACCCGCATAAGATATGGAAGACTATCAAATCTATAGAAGGATGGCCCATGGCCCCCTCTGTCCCAACAAAGATAGTTGCAAGTGGCAAGATTGTGGAAAACAAGTCCCTAATCCTGGAGGAACTTAACTCCCACTTTGCCACAGCTGGACTAGCTCTTGACTCATCACCTTATGCTGGTTCTACGGTGAGTCAGCATACTCCTTCCCCTATATCTAGCCCTGCACCCAGCCCCTTCCAACTGCATGAGATAACTTATAAAGAAGTAGAAGATTCACTTCTTAACTTAGACACCAAAAAAAGTGCAGGGGATGATGGCTTGGAACCCTTTTTCCTAAGGTCAGGCTATGCCCATCTCACTGCCCCAATTCTCCACATCTTCAACCTCTCCATTACATCTGCTACTGTGCCGTCCTGCTGGAATTCAGCACACATCCTCCCTTTATTTAAATCTAGTGACCCGTGCAATGTAAACAGCTATAGGCCTATCTCCAGCTTACCTATCCTTTCTAAAGTTCTAGAAAAACTGATCCATTCTCAGTTAAAATCTCATTTGGAAACCTTCTCTCTCATTAACCCAGTGCAATCCGGCTTCCGGGCTAATCATAGCACAATCACTGCCCTAGCAAAAGTAACCAATGATTGGATCTCTGCTGTAGATGCTAAGATGGTAACTGGTGCTGTCTTTTTGGACTTAAGCAAAGGTTTTGATACTGTTGATCACAAACTATTAGTCAATTGCCTTGCAAAGTTGGGTTCCACATACCATACCACCCAATGGTTCTCTAACTACTTAACTGGGAGATCCCAAAAAGTAAAGGTGGAAGGCTTATTCTCTGCTGCCTTGCCAGTTGCAAGAGGAGTCCCTCAAGGATCCATCTTAGGCCCTATTATGTTTTTCATATATATTAATGACTTAGACGCTAACATATCTACATCCAGTCTGCACTTTTTTGTGGATGAAACTGTGTTGTATACTTCTGGTTCATCATTATCTGAAGTTAAGGGAGTGCTTCAAGCAGACTTCGCACAACTTGAGCATAATCTAATAAAGGCAAAGCTTCTGCTCAATGTGAAGAAGACTAAAGTGATGATATTCTCCCACAGTGCTGTCACAGGCCCTCCCAATACGCTAGCCCAAGACTTCATTGTCACCACGCTAAATGAGCCCTTGTAAATTGTAACCAAATTTAAATATCTGGGTATCTGGATTGACAATACATTATCTTTCAATGACCACGTCGAAGATGTCTCTAGAAGGTTAAAAGCCAGGTTAGGTTTCTTCTACAGAAATAGGCCCCTTTTCCCTCTTGAAACTCGAAACAAGTTTGTCCAGGCCACCTTTCTCCCCCTGCTCGACTATGGAGATATAATCTATTCCTCCACCACTCTTTCAAATCTAAGCAAACTGGACATCCTCTATCACCATGCGTTACAGTTCATTACCAACTCCCCTTACCATTCGTATCACTGTGACTTATATGCAGCTGTTGGTTGGACATCCCTTACTACTAGATGCCTGCTCCATGCTGGGCTATGGACTCTTAAACTGCTCCTGCAGAAACTGCCAAGCTATCTCTCATCCCTCATTAGTATCTCATATAGTGCATACTCGTTAAGAAAATCTGACTTTATTATGCTTGATATACCAAGGACGTGGACCTCCTTTGGTAAACGTGCTATTGCATATGCCCTTCCCTCCATTTGGAACCAATTGCAAGCCGTACTGAAACTAACTAGCACAGTTTCAATAAACTTTTACAAATTGCTAAATTCAGCCAAAATAAAAGACACCTGTAACTGTCATTAAGTCTCTCCCTTCCACACGTGTGCCATATTTATCCATGGGTAAGGTATAATTGCCTTGTCATATTAACTGCTTTCCCTCCACATCTACTTCTGGCTTTACCTTTGTATAAGCTCCAATGCTACACTATCAAATCACTCCTACCCCCTTATCAGTTGTATTCTGTTTGTTCTAGCTGCCAAAATATATGTATTGCATACACCAGTCCTTATGTTTCATTTATCAGTATGCAACCTGTAAGTCACTTCCCTGTGTTAGACTAGTGTTTACCACCTGCGCTCATCCTTGTGGAGCCTTGTATGTATATTCAACCTCTATCATGTAATGCGCATTTCATGTATTTACTGTTATTACCTATCTATATTGTACATTGCTTAGTCTATATGTCTCAGGACCTCCTTGTGAATGAGCTTGCTCAATGGAGTTTTCCTGTAATAAACTTGAACTTGAGCTTGAACTTGAACATCTCTTCCAACCTATGTCACTTAAAGAGCTAATGTACTGCCTAAAACAAATATTAGATTTTAAAAGCAGCATTACCTTTTATATCTGAGGTACTTTTTCTTTTCTCTTTGTTTAATTAGAAGATTGTTTACCTAATATTAGTAGGTATAATGTGTGGAACTGCTCTTTACCTGGCAGCTATTTCTTGTTCTTCTGCCCCAGACTACATCATCAGCATTGTGACCTCACTGACTTTGACATCACTGCTACTTAGAAACAACAAGTGAGTGACTGCCAGGTAATTCACCTGTGATGTCATTGAGATCATAAAGCTGATGATGTAGTGTGGGGTAGTATTGTTACACATGTCAGCTGCCAGGCTAAGAGCTGTTCTATACGTCCAGCACAATATTATCACATAGAAGACTTTCTGATGAGCAAAAGAAAAAGAAAAATACTTCAGAAATATAAAGTTACAACTGACTGCTACTTAGAATTTGTATTATTTTCCTGTCTGCTTGTTTTGGCTCCACTAGTTCTTTAAATAAATCATAACAATGCCATGTTGGCTGCTTACTTACACCTTTATGTCCTATTGTACCTGCACATCTTTGTCCTATGCACTACTCACAATTGTCTGTATGACATTGTTTTATTCACGAGGAACTGTTGTACTTGTGCAACTCTACAGTGTCTCTGCACCTTGAATTTTGATGTGGAACCTTCATAATTGTGCTCACTAGCACAAAGGTTATGTAATCCAAATATGCAATACATAATAAAAAAAAGAAACATCAATGTCTAAATTTTTTCCCATACAGTACACCTTTTTTGCTCTTACCTACAGCTTAGACAGAAGATAAATTTTTCCCAAAACCTTCAGAGTAAAAGTGTTCTGTGCCAAAGTAGTGCCTTTCAAAGGTTTCATGAAACAATATTAAATGGTTCCAGAGTTATGAGAATTTTAATTTATTTTTCTTAGCATGCTCAGTAGGGTTTTTAGATAACCCTGTAATATTTTTTATTTATTTATTGAATTTTGTTGACCCAGTAGGACCACTGAGACTAGAAGTCCCTTTTTCAGGGGTGACTGGGGGATACAGATGGTAACCAATTGAAATTGAACAACATTAAGCTGTTGGTGGTATTTTTGTAGTGAATAGGAGAAATTTGGCCAGGACAATGGGGAAACTCCCGTACTCTGTCAGTAGGGGGATTGCTGGCCATCTGTAGGATGGCCACTTGTGGTGAGCTGGAGAAGGAGAAGGATGTGCTGGAGGCTGAAGAACATGATCTCTTCCTTATCCTCAAGAAAGCCAGGGACTACAGGAATGGATGGAATCTCTTTTTCACCTGATTTGAAAGGAGGAAAAATGGAGACACAATGGCTGAACAAACATTGAAACGATTGGCACTGGATCTGTTAGCTTGGACATTGTGCAAAATAAAAGTACTTGCCTGATGGAAGAACCACTCGTATCACAGAGTGAACTTAATATTCTGATTGAAACCATAGAGGAAGAGGAGTTCTTGATGATGGAAACCAGACTTAAAAAGGTGCTTGAGGAGAAAATGCACCAGCTGAAGTTTGAAATCGCAGAGGAAGAAGAAAAATACAGAATTTCCACAGACCTGTTGAAATCCTCTGGTGACAAAACAAAATTGCAGTGCTCAACTCTGACAGTTCTGTTGTTAAGCGCTCACCCAAACAGGACCTGGCTGTTCTCACAACAATGGAATCTGGGATGAATACAGCTCTCGGTAAACCAAGGGCAAAGAAAAAGTTAGATATGGTTGCAAGATGAGTTAATGACTCGGTAAAACATGAAACAATAACTGAAGGACCTGAATTACAGAAAGATGCTGACTGATCTGTGAAAGCCGCTTTAGAGGACTCAGGCTGGCTAATTGATAAAGGAGGTATCTGAACACCAGACCCTGAGGATCCTGGAGTTGCCAAATATCATGACATGGAAGTCACTCCAACAGGTAAAATGTTTCTTTCACCTAAGAAAAGTAAATTAACTGAGACTGAATTTCAAAAAAATGTGACTGTACTAGATATCGAAAATTCTGCAGTAGTTACAGAAGAAAGTGATATAGAAATGAACAAACATGTCCTTGACTGAGACAGTGCCCAGATAATGAGGGCTACTACTAAAACAGATAATGAACGGCCTCCTATATCGAAAGCTGTGCTCCTGGTAATACATAGAGAAACCAACCCAGATCAAATGTCTCCCCAGGAACATAGAGATAACCCAGGCCCAAAAACTCAGGGGCAGGAGAAAGTACAAGGCCTCCCTATTGGAATAGGGATACAAAACTTGCAAGACTCACACCAAAGAAAATTTTTCCAACTGATGTTGCACATGTCAGATTTATTTAAAAATAAGTGGGAACCTGTACCACCATGTAACTGTTGTATAAGGGGGGTCTTGAGAACCTACCAGACCAGGTTTATATAGGAAGAACATTATTGAAAAATTCTCCCAAATTCAATGCATCTGAAATCTTTGCTTTAATACATACAGATGAACGTAATGTTGATATCAGTTTCAAAATGGTAGAATGCTTAGATTGATTGTGGGCCAAATATAATACACTCAAGGACTCTTCATTATGGTCACCCTTTGTAGAGATACCCATTACAAAACCAGCTGTTAGAACAATTACCATCTTATTCAAAAATGAAGGGGTCTACATCACAGATATTGAATTCTGGTCGAAGAAATGCTGCAAGATCTTAGAACCCCCACCCCTATTATTGTCTCAGACCATTTTTGAACAGGGGGATGGAGAGTGAAATGCAAGTTGATAATGTCACACCATAGGCTAATGCATCTACCAAGCTGCTTTTTCTTAGGCCAATATAGAGATTCACTATTCTGCCTGGGACAGCCTAAATCGTGCCACAAATGTGGTTCTCATTTACAGTTGAGTAACACTTGCAACACTCCAAGGTGTACACACTGCCTTGAAACTGGACATTTAGCCTCAGCCTACATTAATCTCTTTAGATGCAATTTATGTGAAGAAAAAGGGCACTCTTATGTTAGGTGCCCTTGAACAACTCACAGCAATGATGAAGGGAATGCACACGAGGTCTTAATAACTCAGGCCCCCAAAAAAGGCTGTGCACAGGTCTCTGAACACAGAATGAAAACCATACACGAAGCCCAAGAACTTGAAAAAGAAAAACAGAAAAACAAAATGCAGACCTGAAAGCTACAGTGGAGAATGGTGTGTTAGACCAGAAAGAAATGGTAATAGTAGAAGAAAAAGACACTAACATTTTGAACAGTACAGAAGACCCCCCCCCCAGGAGGTACAGAATCAAGTAACAGTTGAAATAGCCACTGAAGAGAATGTCCAGACTGGGTTAAGAAAAGAGGAAAAACCAATGGATCAAGGACATGAGTCAATGCCCCCCCATACCAGAAACACAAGATAACACTTTCAAAAAAGTGACATATAAAAAAAGACCAAGAACTACAGCTGGAAAAGTAACTGAGCCAAAGGGGAAAGAACGGAAGGTATTTAAACCCTCTGGCAAAGTCTGAACTATGAATAAATACACCACTTTACTTGTGGAAAAGGCCTGGGGTAATACTGAGGGTGAAGATGAGGAATCAGATTCATCCTCCATCTCCTCATCTGTAGACCAGTCTTTGGAAAAACAAGATGGAAACAAAGCGGACACTGTTAAGAAAAAATGGAACTCTAGAATGAAGCAATAATTATGACATTTATGGTTAGACTACTTCACCTTTTCATCCGGGTGGTTTCCTTTAAAATCTTGTCACTCAACACAAATAGCATCAACAATGGGAAAATATGCTTAACTATGCACTCTGAACTTGCCATACAAACTGCTGACATATATTGTATTCAAATGAGCTAGCAGTATAGCGTAAAGGTTAGAGGAATGAGGTGTGAATGAACTTGGTACATCCAGCAGACCAGGCCTGAGTTTGATTCTCACAACTTCCACTTGCATACTGTGTGACTCTGAGCAAGTCACTTAACCACCCAGTGCTCACAGGTCACCCCTGAAAACAGGCACTTGTGCCTAGTGGGCCTTACCCAGATACCAAAGACTAAAATAAAATAAAAAGATACTAGACTTAAAGCTTTTTTGATATTTCACAGGCTATCAGGCTTTGGAGCAAGAGTGCTACTTTCTAGTCACAAGGCACAGAAACGTGTGATGGTTTAGTGATTCTATTTTCAAATAACCAACTTAATGTCACTAGATTATTTGATACAGAACCAGTGAGGGCAATGATATTGGATATACAATTTGACACAGCTCGTATATGCCTCATCAGTAAATATGCCCCACAAATTAAAACACAAAGAATTGAATTATTCAAAAAAGTCAGCCATATTTACACACAGCACAGATGGTGTTATGGGGAGGGGATTTCAATTGTCCATTTCATCAAATCAATGGTGCAAAACCAAAAAAATGTACTGTGACTCAAATTCTCTCAGATAAATTTTATTCTCTGCACAGTTACAAGATGCATATCGACTAAAACATATCATGGGGGGAAATACCAATTTTAAGGGGCCTTATCTATGAGGATTTACTATTTTTTTATTTCCAAAAATCTAGAGGTAGAATGTATTGAAACCAGTACAGTAGCATACTCAGATCATAACTCAATAAATATGACAGTTTCATGTTGAAATACATCTTTATTTAAAAAAAAGGCCCTGGTGTCTCAATGCCACATTACTGGAGAATGAAAGAATCCATAATGCATGGTTACATTTATGGGAATTCAGAAAGTTTGTAAAATGCATGTATGATAGTGTGCTTGATTGGTGGGAAGATTCCAAAAAGCATTTCAGATCTCTTTTTCAAAAAATGGCTGGAAAACAAGCAGTTTCTACTTATCTGGGTTATTTACATTTAAGAAAACAGCTACAGGCCCTTATCTCTAAAATGAAAACTTTGAAAACTGATTACAGTTCACAAATAACTAATATTGAAAGGAGATGTACTTAAAGCAATATGATATGGCTAAAATTTTATAGTAAGAGGCCAGATTTGGAACTGAATGCAAAAAAAACAAACTTTTGATGCTTTCAAAGATTGTAAAAAGAAAATAGATAAAAAAATGATTTTACAACTGGAAGATGACATAGGACAAAGCCATAACACAATACCAGCCATATTAGAGATCATAAATAAATTTGTTAAACCTTTTTTTTTGGTTCAGCACCAGACACTAAACCAAAGACACAGTATTTTGAAAACATACAAATATCCAGGTTATCACTAGAAAGCCATGAAAAACTGACAATGTACATCACACTAGAAGAAGTTCAAGCAGCAATTAGTGCTCAAAACAAACATACAGCTCCTGGATGTGATGGTATCACTACCAAATTTTATAAGAAACATAAGGATTTACTTGCTCCAGAATTACTGCTAGTCTTTAATGAAATACTCATGACCAATACTCTACCAAAATCTATGACACAAGCAGACCTTATATTTTTGCACAAAAACGGACCAAAGGAAAACATTAAAAACTGGAGACCAGTTAGTCTTTTGAATCTAGATTTTAAAATCTTTAGTAAAATTCGATCTAAAAGACTAGCTGATGTTTCATATAAACTGATCTGTCAATCTCAGACTTGCTCCATCCCCCATAGGGCAATCCAAGATAATTTAATTTTCTTGAGGGAATTGTTTCACAGACATAGTGTAGGGACAGAAGAAACTGTGATCCTTAGCCTGGATCATCAAAAAGCATCTGATTCAAGTTCACACATTGACATGTTTACAGTATTAAGGGAATATGGAATACCTAGCAGATTTATAGCATGGATAAATAGTATATATTCTTATGCCTCAGTAACCTCAAGAGAAATGAATGGACAGGGGATATGATAAACTGGAAAGGAGAGTAAGACAGGGTTGCCCCCTGAGCCCTCTGTTGTACATTTATTATATAGACCCATTGTTAAGGAACATACAGCAATCAAGGAATATATAAGGTCTTTCTCTTACCAGTACAGGAATACCAGTAAAAACTTTGGCATATGCAGATGACATAGTAATTATAACTGGAGGGAACACCCAAGAAGTAGAGGTAGTAAACCAACTAAAACATTATTCAGAATTTTCAGACTCCACAATCAATGTAGGGAAATGCACAGGGATATGTATAGGTACAGACCCATTACTTATTAGAAGGGAATAAGCAGCCATATCACTTTCCCAGGGACCAGTCAGTATTTTAGGAATCAAATTTGAAGCTGGGAATTTGGAACTCTTGAACTGGGAAGAAAAATGAAAGAAAGCAGAAGGGATGATAAACAGCTGGAAAAAAGCAAATCTCCAAAAGGAGAAAAGCATTATTAATAAAAAAAACTGATTGTGTCCATATTTCTATACATCGGCTATATATATGCTTCCCCTGCACAAATAGAAACCAAGTTATACAATATATTTTTCCAAGCATTCTGGGGAAGATGCTTGAACCCCATTAAAAGAGAAACTAGATATAGATAAATAAATAACAAAGGGAGGAGTGGGAATGATACACCCCTAGCGTTCTATTTCAGTATAGTTTTTTTTTTAATGTTATAACAAATGCCAGACAGAAGCTATGCAAGGCAGCCATTGATGAATGGGAAACAGTATGTAAGCAAGCATGGATGGAAGGGAAGATCCGACTACTGACTAGAGTCTAGATTATTCCTCCCTTGGTTAAGAATCTATTTCAAAAGTTAATAAAATGGGAAATACCTTATAACAGCACGATTAAAGCTACCAGACTAGGCATTTATGAAAATATTATATGAAATCTCACAAAAGAAGAATTGATATCCCCAAATTGCCCAAGTAACCATGTTACTTGCACCTGAAACTAGGCACTTGGGTGTCTAGAGTGCTTACCTGGTTAACAAAAGCAAATAAATAAATAAATAAAGAGGCTTTATCTCAACTACAAAATAAGAGAATACCAGCCTATGCATGGGATATGGTATTGCTTAGTACACATGGATGACTTAATGTGAAAAATAACAATAAATACAAGCAAGTCACAGAAAGGTATTGCCCCAGGCAAGGATGCAATCAGAGATTAGAAACCCAGGAACATTTGTTTTTGGATGGTAGTTATGCCCTATAATTCTGGCAAAAAGTAGCACAATTATGGGGTAACACATACTTTTCTTCCCTCTCCTATACACAACTGCTTTGGGCAATTTACCCACCTTGCTGGCGAAGGTATGAAAACAATACATTACAAGTCATCTTTGCCATTTTGAAGAACTATTTATGGCAAGTCCATTGCAAATTGGTACTACAACAACAAAAATGGATGTCTCATGAAATACATTTGAAAAATGTACACATTTTGATACAGAAGGTATATGAAGTAGACGGAAACTTGGTTTTGAGACAAACGCTGGTAAAACTATGGAAATCTTGGGATTGTTTATTATAAAATTTATGAGAAATTGAATACTGAAAAAAGAAAAATCAAACAAAGAAAGGAGAAATGTATTATAAATAAAAAATATAAGATGAAGAGAATGAATTTGAAAGTAATGGCCCAGATATTCAAACTGTGCTCAAAATGAGCGCAACAGCAGGAGCAAGCACAAACCAGTTGCGCAAATGCGCAACAGGTGCGATATTCAAACATGGAGCAGAACAAATTGCGCAAGCAACCAACATCTGAATATCGCACATACTGCGCCATAGCACAACCAGGAAGGAGAAGCTGAGCCGAAATGTTGCGCTATGGCGCAACCAGGGCAGCCCAGATGAGCATTCCAGAGGTGCCATAGTGCAAGCAGAGCCCCCAGAGCAATGGAACTGCACATCCAGGGAGGCAGGCTGGGGCCCACCACCAGCCATGCCACACATGGGCACAGGAACACACTGCAGAACCCACACCACACCTGCACACCCCAAGCACAGCATCACTGGGGGTGGGACGGATGATCTACTTGCCCATGGGGACAAGCCAACAAAGCATAGCAGAGCCATGACACCCCAGCACAACCACTGGCAGGCTGAGAGTGCCACACACAGGGGGTTGACAACCACAGTGCACATCAGCCCCTGTACGCACAGCACACCCTGCACTGTGACCCCAAGACACCACCTATGTGCAGTGACTGGCACTGCAGGAAACCATGCATCCCCCCCAGCACACGTCAACCCCGTGCAGCACAGAAGCCTACAAGCCAGACACACCCTGTGCACCCAGCAGTGGGTGGCAGCAGACGGCAAGACCAACCGAAAGTCACTGCCATGCTGGAGATACCTCCCCATGCACACACACGCACACACACACATACCCAGGACCATACCACCCCAGATGGCATGTACACCCCTGCAACTGAGCACCCATAGGCAGCTGCAAATCAGAGACCAACACATTATTCGTATAAAAATATAAATGTATATTAACACAACCAACATGAACAAGAACAATTACAACTATTTACAAGGGGGATGGGTACAAGGTAGAGGTGGTCAAGGGTAGGGATGACAAACTTGGAGGGAAAGGCAGGGTGGTAGGGATGGGAGAAGTGGGAAGGAAGATAGCTCATGGGCCAGCCAGCCGGCCGTCCTCTGGCTAGTGTCTGCCAGTCCCCTGCCACCTCCTCCGCAGGCCATGGCAGTGTATCGACTGGAGGATAGTGTTGTTGTCAGCCACAAGCTGTCTGATGGCCCGGAAATCCCTCGCCAGGCGATGGAGAACCTCGAGGCCTAGGAAAATGGGAACACAGTCAATGGCTGTGACTGACCACAACCCTGAACACCACCCAACCTGCAAGCCATATAGCCCAATGTCCCGCACCTGTGATGGCATGCACCCACCCACAGTGAACATGCACATGGCCATCACAAACAGGCGGCACCAGCTATCGCACCACTGCACACACACACTGCCCATGTCCATCACAGCACAAACAAGGCTGGCAAGTGACGTGGCAGCGTGGTGTGATGCCAGTTACACAGCTATGTGCCCAGTGCATGCATGGACCACCAGTGATGCATACACAGACGTGCTGTGAAACTGACAGTGATGCATGCCACCTGTGTCATGCGCCTACAGACATAGATACATAGCCAGTGTCGGCAGATAAGGGCCTATGGCCCACACAGTCTGTTCATTTCAGCCTGTAAGTTCACTTTGTTTACCTAGAAGTCTGTTGCCCCTTACCCCTGACCTCAAGAATTCCGTTATGTCTATCCGTGCAGTCTGAAATCCGTGAGTGTGTCAGCCCCACCACTCCCTCTGGCAGGGTGTTCCACTTGTACACCACCATTCTGTGAAGAAAGTCTTGCTCATGTTTCCTCTGAATCGTCCTCCCTCAACTGCATCCCATGCCCTGTAGTCCTGGAACATCTTTTGCACTTCAAAATAGTGTTTCTCTGCACCCTGTTCCACCCTGTAAGATACTTGTATGTCTCTATCATATCCCCTCTCTCCCTCCTCTCCTCCAGGGAGTACAGGTTCAGTTCCTTCAACCTGTTGCCATAGGAGCTGTGATGCAAGCCATGCACCATTTTTGTTGCCCTCCTCTGAACCTTCTCTGCCCACTCTACGTCCTTACGTAGGTATGGTCTCCAGAAATGTACACTGTACTGCAGGTGGGGCCTCACTAGTGTCTTGTATAGTGGAATTATGACCTCCCCTTTCCTGCATGTTTGTATTGTGCAGGGCTACTGGCCCCCAGCATGCAATAGCATCCATGAAGTCATGATACTCACACTGCTCAAGCAGCTCTGACTGCCGCTGTTGCTGGCGCTGCTGCTGCTGGTGGGGTGCAACCCCTGCTGGCACTGGGTCCCTGGCACGGCCCTCAGCAATGTGGCCCCGCATCCTCACATCCCGGCCTGTGGGAGACATATGTTGAGACAAACATCAGTGTGACTCAAAAGCAGACTGCCCCCTGCCCCAGTGACAGTGCCTGCCCACACAGCCATACCCATTCATCTCACAGCTGCACACACTGACACAGCCAACCATGGCCGAGCCATCACCTATGCACAGCCACCAAAGCACACACACACCCCTACAGATAATACAGGTGCATAGATGGCACACCCACCTGGCCTAGGCACCACGCCCCACCTGGCACGTGAACGCAGCCACGTTAACAGCTCTGGCTCCCTCCAGCGGAGGTCACTGTACCAGTGCCGGCACTGCTCAGCAGACCGGCACTGTCCGGTGACCCCCACCAGGTCAGTGGCCACTTGCTGCCACCTCACTCCTTGCACTGGTGAGGGGCACCTCACCATAAAGGCCATCATAGTGTGGCTCAACTAGGGCCACCAGGTTGGCCACTTCAAGCTGGCTCCAGGACACCGCCCTCCTCCTAGCCATGGCACAAACTTTACAGCAGGCAATATGGCACCCCGATGCGCCGTAACCCCACGTGGAGATGTTGTGCAATAGACCACCACAGGCTCCAATCGCGCTGTTCGAACAGCGCCATCACTTCACATAGCGCTGTCACCAGACAGCGCAATAGGGACGTACACATGGCAGGCGAACAGTGCCAGGGGGAAAAGGTCATACACAAGGTCATGGGCAATGACGCAAGGGTACACACAGCGCCATCTGATGTATAGGCATCCTGCATGACTGACCAGCTGCATACCAGTGCCACAGTGGAGTATTGCAGTACTGCCACAGCGCCATATAGTGCCCATTGCTGTAGCGCCACTGGCACAATGGTGGCCATGGCCTGAATTGCCGATCGCACTCAGCATGTCAGCAGCGTGACAGACACCTGCATAAGCTATCTGGGCATGCGCAATGCAGTGTACCACACAGGCACAGATCTGCGCCATTGGCTCAGCCGACTCTTCCGTATTGCGCAAAGCGCAGATTCGCGATATTCAGCCGACACATGCAAATCATCTGATCAGCCATTCAAGGGCACAGTGGAGCGATTTGCATGTCATTATAGTTGCTCCACTCCTAATTTGCATGTATTGCGCTATAAATGTGCGACATTGGGCTGCGCTGGCCAGATTCGGTTACTGCAGGTGAGAGGTGAGTTGCATGCTGTGTGATGTTCAGGACAATGGTCATGGGAAAATGCTGTAAACTGCACAGTGACAGGTGTCCACTTCCCCCCATACAGATCGCCATGACCGAGCAGAGCCAAGGTGAGGGTGAGGACGGTGGGCGTAGGAGGAGGCCCAACTTTACAGCAGCAGAGACGGAGGCCCTCTTCCAGGCCTACCTGGATGAGGAGCCAGTACTGAGTGGATGGAGGGGCACCCCTCAATCCCGTGCAGCTGCATGGGAGGGGGTAGCTCGGGCCGTTAACCTGCACAGAAGCCACCAGCGCTCCGTGCAGGAATGCAAGAAAAAGATGGGGACAGACCGCAGGAGGTTGAAGGAGAAGGTGGCAGCCTTCAGGGCGGCATGTGCTGGCACTGGCGGGGGCCCGCCAGTGGTGTTGGAGCTGACCCCGACTGAGGAGACACTGGTCGCAGCCATGCAGCTGAGTGCCATTGAGGGCGTACCAGGTGGTGGATTCCAGACAGGTGGAAGCCCATCACTGCACGGTATGACATGGTGGTGGTGTTTGGGGGGGCGGTTGTTCACATGCACTCACATGTACTCTCTTTCTGTTACAGATCTTGTTCATCTTATGGAGACGGTGGTGGTGGGTCCAGACAGTGATGCTGACCTGCTGGACATGGAGGAGGGTCCATCCAACTCCACCACCAGCCAGCAGGCACTGCAGCAGCATGCACGCTGGGCCGCCAACTCTGGTGTCAGTGATACGGGTGCGGGGGGTGCACAGCCTGTGTCTCAGCAGTCTGGTATGCAAGCATGCCAGCACGCTGTGACCATGGCTGTAGCACGTACCTGCACCATTGTTGATAGAAGGCCTGCAATGGGCAGTGATGGTTGTGTGTCCCATGACGGACACACGGCAGGCCAGCACGTGCCCCTGGGTCTTTCTGGTTCCAACTTGTGTACCAGCATGCTGGCACGGTCCCAGGCTGTGCCTGTCAGCACTGGTGGGGCAGCACCAGTGGCTGTGCAGGTGTCTGGCACTGTTGCCAGCACAGCGGCGGAACGAGTGGACCCGGGGGCACAGCGGTTGGAGGAGCAGCAGCAGCAGTCACCCACCAGGTCTGGAGGTACAGTGTCAAGCAGTGGCACATGTCCGCCGGCCTTTGATCTGCCCATTCCTGGTCCTGGTGAACAGCGCCCACCCTCAAGGGGTGTTGTGCATCAGGACCATCCACACCCTGGGGGTCAGGATGCTGTTGGGGCACAGTACCCATTGGACTAGCACACCCGCCTGCTGCAGGAATCAGTACAGCTGCAGAGGCGGGTTGCAAGGTCCGTGGAGGCACTGTCTTTGTCCATGGAGCGGCACAACAGGGAGTGTGCTCGGGACCGAGCCGAGCTTGTCTGTATGTGGATGGATGTGACCGCCACCATTGACAGGCTGACCCAGGCAGTGGTCTCTGTCGTGGCCACATTGGGCACACAGTCAGGTGCCCCCTGTACCGCACACCCCACACAGTGCACTCTCCACTCCCCATTCCCAGCATCGTGCGACACCAGGCCTGTCGACGCCGGGTTCTGCTGTGGGCATCCCGAGCACCCCTGGTGCAGGTTTGTTCGGCATGCTGCAGACCCCTGTGCGGGCAAGGTCGCATTCGCACAGTGGGACCCCTGGTGGTGCAACAGTGCCACCCCATGTGACTCCTGCTCAGTCTGTCCATGCTGTTGGGTCACGGCAGGGCCGCCATGCATCCGCGGTGGCCGTGGGACAGTACTACATGACTGAGCTGTCTCCCAGTGCGGGCCCTGTCTGGTGCTGCCATGTGTGCAATGTGTGTCATGGTGGGCAGTGCACTGCTGGGTGCTCTGCTCACCACGCCGACACACGGACCACCTGCACACACACCACACCCTCCCAACTGCTGTCCACAGGTGCATGTGCATGATGATGCCTGCATTGCACTGTACACCAAGGTGCAAGGGTGCCCAGCATCTGACACACGTACTTGGACAGTACAGGTGGTGGGGGTGGTCGGTGGTGCTGTGTGTTAGCAATGTCAGTTTTGCAGTGCTGTGCATCTGCCCATGTATGCTCTGTGCCTGGTGTGTGTGTGTCCATATGAGTGCTCACCCCTCCTGATGGTGTGTCTGTATGCCTGGAACGTTCCACTCCCTGAAAGTCATGCACCCTTGGTGTGTTCCCTGTGTGCCTGTGGTTTGCGCATGGACAGTGTTGGTTGCACATGTCCCCTTGACTTACCTGTGTTGTGTGTAGTGCTCCTCTGTGATGGTGTCCCAGTGCAGCTGGGCCTGCCGGATCAGTCGGGGGTCCCTCCGTCCTAGGGGGGGCTGCTCATCACCATCATCACCGGCGCCACTGGCGTCCCCATCGCTGTCCCCCTGTTCGACCTGTACGGCTATCCCATGGTCTTTGGCCATGTTGTGCAGGATGCAACAGGCCAGGAATATCCCACAGGCCTTTTGGGGGCTGTACTGTAGGGCACCGCTGGAGGTGTCTAGGCATCAGAAGCATGCCTTGAGCATCCCAAACACCTGCTCTATGATGTTGCGTGTTGCGGCATGTGCCTCATTATAGCATAGCTGCACTGGGGTCATGGGGCGCCGGTACGGTGTGAGCAGCCAGGGATGGAGTGGGTATCCGCAGTCACCTGTGTGGAGATAGTGGAGATCAGTGTCATGTTCAGGTCCATATTGGCCATCTCCCTGTGTGCCACTACCATGGCACCTGTGGCATTCCCACCCTTGCCCCGAGTTTGCATTCCATACATGTGTACTCACCCACTAGATGTCCTGTGGGGATGTCCCCACTCTCGAATCGATGGCACAGTGCAGACTGATACCATATGTAGGCATCATGTGCTCCACCAGGGTGTGTGGCACAGACATTGATTATGCGCCCAGTGGCATCACACACCACCTGGCAGTTGACACTAGGGAATCCCTTTCTGTTCTGATATGCGTGGCCATCGGGGCCAGGTGGCGTGCGGATGGCCACATGGGTGCAGTCTATGGACCTAGCACGCCAGGCATATGTGCTACCCTATGGAACTCCTGCATGTTTGCTGTACACTCTGCCACAGTGCTGGGGAAATGGATGTACTCCGCAGCATGTGACAGCAGTGCGCTGAGGAATTGGGTGAGGATGTGTGATGTGGTCGACTGTGTGATGCCTGTGGTGTCCCCTGTCAGCCTCTGGAAGGTGCCCGTGGCGAGTAGGCACATGCAGGCTGTCACCATGGTCTCCACCAACAGAGCGTGACTCCGTCGGTGAGGGTGCCATCACATCACTGTACAGCTCACAGAGCCGTCTCAGTATTGCCCTGTTCAGGTGGTACCGGCCCATGATCTCTACATCTGTGGCCACAGCTCAAAGCATGTAGGCATGGTACCGCCTGTCGGGGCTACCGCCCGGCAGGCCCTTCCACGGCCACGCCCCTGCAGCATGCATTCTCACCCCTCATTACAGCTTCCATGTGGAAACTGGCACTGTCCTCCCTGGCTTCTGACCCCCGGCTGGTGTTACTGTGTTACCCCTGCTGTCCTGACTGCTACTTCCACTGCACCGGGCACCCCCCACTGGCCTCTACAGACTATGGGCCACACTTTCCTTGCCTGCCCTTTGCTGTCTGTCTGTCTGTCTGCCTCTCTCTCTCTCTCTCCCCACTTGGCAGCCTGGTAGCGTTCTTGCGCCACTTCCTTGAGACCTTTTATTTTTGGCTCATTTCCGCTAGTCTTGCCAATTTCCGGCTTGCAGCTCTTGCTTGTCGTGCAGAGTCTTTAAATATCGCATTGCGGTCTTTATGCATGGATCCACCCCCTTGATTTGTGCATGCCTTCCATTTTCATTAGCTGTTACTCAGCATGTTTTCGGTAACTGCCTCCTTCTGAATATCGCTAATGGCGTAGTTTTGGACTTGCGCATGCGCAACCCTGTTGCGCATGGCGCAACCCTTTTGAATATCTGGGCCAATATGTTTAGAAGAGATGGGTCATAGACAAAGAATAATCATAAATACTGAAAATATTTGTATAAGTTTGAAATGCACCTGTTTTTGTTTTGAATTTTACACCCTTTTCCCCCAAAATAAAATTCACCTACTCTTCCAGTAGGGGGACCGCTTGTTTGCAATGGTGGACATTCAGAATGGAGAGTAGTTGGTATACCTGCAGGGGAACAGACCTCCATCTCTGCAGGTCTAGCTTTGGAGATCGCAATGGGGATTTCAGAGTTTGAAATCACAGAAGAGACATTCAAACAACCCAGAGAGGATTACGAGATGGATTTTGATGAGGCTGAGAAACACCTGCAGGATAATCTAGCCATGGAAAAACCCATGACTTGCTGCTATTCTCCAAAATGCTGAACAACAATATTTAGAAGAGAAAAACAAAATCGAGAAGGAGGAAAAAAAAAGAGTAAAAGACTCATGGCTAGTCCAGAGGTGATTCCAGGGAAAAAATTGCTAATTCCAGTGTTTCAGTTTGAAGCACCACACCCTTGCCAGGCTCTGAACACCTGTACACTCAATCTGTCTGAAGAAGGCTAGACCCAAGGCTCTGCACTACAAAAAGCTGGTTGGATGTTAAACAAAGATGGTATTTGGATCCCCAACCCTGCTTTTCTGATTCCTAGTACAAGCACAAACACAAGATCTGCAGAGTCAAAATCAACAAATGAACTAGAACAAAATGGGAGTGAAAATGACCCAGATCTGTCAACAGGGCCACAACCTGTCAATACACCAATCGATCAGGATTTTCAAACAGGTACTATTACCAAATCCATTAGTAAAGAAACTCCCCAAGTGCCCTCTTTTGACCCAACAGACAGTCAGTTATTACTATCATCTGATGAGCAAAATTACAATTCTGGGTCTACTGGTAATAATACAAACAAAATTAACTCTGGCCCTAAATCTAGCTTTGCTAGCCTTTTACACCGACCAAGTGAAAATGCAAAGAGAAGGTATGCCATCAGGATATGCTACAAAGGAGGCCTTGATGAACCACTGGACAAGACTTATGTAGGGAAATTTTTAATTAAACAATCCCTGACATTTTCTCCCTCTGAAGTCTTTGCATTTCTCCATGCCCCAGGGGAACAACATTTTGATGTAAGTGTTAGGTCAGCAGTTCTATTAGATAAATTCTGACAGCAGTACCAGAAATGTAAAGATTGTCCTGTTTGGAGCCCATTTTTTGTTATTCCATTAACTAAGCCAATGATTAAAACAATCACAGTACTTTTTAGAAATGAGGGAGTCAATGTCAAAGATATTTTGTACTTTCTAGAACAGTGATGTGAAGTGGAAGGGCTACGAGACCCCATTATAGACAGTGAAGGGTTCTGGACAGGGGGTTGGAGATTTAAAATTCATCTTAAATTGTCTGATGAAGGGATACAGAATCTCCCCAGCAGTTTCTTTCTGGGGAGAGACTGAGGTATCCTTTTATATGTGGGGAAACCTCACACTTGCCATAAATGTAGTTCTCTCAGATGTGTTAGCAATAGTTGTGGGAATATTAGATGTTCCATGTGTGGAATGCTTGGGCACCTGGGGGTTCATTGTATCTTTACCCCCAAATTTGGTCTGTGTGACAGTGAAGGCCACAGTTTCCACAACTTCCCATGGACATCCCACAACACTTCAGATGCTGACTTTGCAGAACATGATTTTTCCATGAACACTGCCATTCATAGAACAAACAGGGAGCATAGTATCCCAGCTCGTCCACCCCAAGAACCAAGGACACAAGCCAAATATCCAAAAGAATAACAGAAAACAGTCCATCCACTGGAACATCCCAAGAAGCCCCTATTACAACAACTCCAACAGAAGACTCTTGTGCAAGCACTGAACCCTCACCACCCCTGCCCCCAGAATCTACTGTTTAAGCATCAGAATGACTCCCCCCTGACTTGACAACTTTTCAATTAGTCACACAAGGGAAAGGTAAAAATAAAGCTGACAAGGGCCCACAATGTGTTGTACAGCTACAAAACCAATATGAGGCTTTACAGTGGAAGGACACTGAAATGGACGACTGCTCTGATGCCACCTCCATTGTAGACCATGCTTCAGAAAATGAGGAGGTAATAAAAGTACAACCCAAAGTAAAAAAAAATTAAAAACAAACACTTTGGAACCAGATCTAAAGCTAAAATGTTACCATCTTCTTAGTGGCCCCCAAGAAAAATGTGTATTCATTAAACACACCTACTGTATGTCTGAATTTTCTACTGTGTCCTTAAATGTCAACAGCATCAATAATGAAAAAAGGAGAAAAACAACCTTTGCTTTTTTTGAATCTGTTAAGGTTGAAGTACAGTTTTTACAGGGCACATGACTGCACATTTTATCAGAAGTTCGTAGAGCTACAGCTGACTGGAAATGGGGGCCTATTTTTTTATCCTTAGGCCTAGACCCGTGTAATGGTTTAGGTTTCTGTTTCTTTTTCCCCAGTTCAAATTTTGAAACAAGTAAAACTTCATCAAGGTAGGACTTTTCTGCTAGACATTTGCATTAATCAACAGATCTTTCATTTAACTAACTGTTATGCCCCCCCCCCCCAAACTAAGGCTGCCTGTATAGAGTTATGGAAAGAAATCCAACCATATTTTTTTTACTGCCAAATCAACTCTTCTAGGTGGGGATTTCAACTGTGGCCTTTTACCTTCAGATAGAGAGATCTGCACTGACAAGGTATTCTGTGATGTTACAGCTCTTAAAACACTTTAGCACAAACTAGATTAAAAGACGCCCAACACATTCATCAGCCCAAACCAGCTCACACCTTTTATAAGGTAAACTTTCATCAAGATTAGATTACTTCTTTATATCTGATATTTGACCAGTAAGGGATTTCCAAGTTACTGTAGCAACAACCTAAGATCACTGTCTCATTAGTATTTCTTGATGGAGGTTTCGTTTATTTCTTATGGGAAAGGGCTGTGGAGATTAGACTCAAAATTAATTCACCAACCCAAACATCAGGAAGACCTTCAAGATTTAATATCAGCCAGAAAGTCTGTTATGTGTTTATATGAAGACTCTGTCACATGGTGGTCAGATATACAAAAAATATTTTATATCCTTTTTTAAAAGAACTTCTAGGTCCCAAAATTTTGATTAACAAGTAAGATACAAGGATCTCAGGTATCAGTTGCAGTTCCTACAAGAGAGGGTCAAAACAGTTCCAAATGCTGTCCCAGAAATTCATGAAATTAAAGAAGAACTCAAACAGCTTCAATATAATAGATTTATTTCCTTAGAAGCTGAACAAAAATTTGGCACACAGGGAAAATCTTATATTATCAACCCCCATGAAAATTGCAAAACTAGAGTTAACAATAAATCCCTGAACCAACTTCAATTAGAAGATGGGGAGTTCATTTCCTTGACACAAGATATTTTTAAGGCATTGTATAACTATATTATATCCACCTTGTAAATGAGCTTGCTCAATGTTGATCACCTGGGTAAGTAAAGATTTTGATTGACTAATTGAT
This sequence comes from Neoceratodus forsteri, assembly GCA_016271365.2. Taxonomy (NCBI): domain Eukaryota; kingdom Metazoa; phylum Chordata; order Ceratodontiformes; family Ceratodontidae; genus Neoceratodus; species Neoceratodus forsteri. The sequence continues at coordinate 555,158,816 of CM028135.1, read as the reverse complement.
TGATTGATATTATAGAAAAAATTGGGACAGAATTCACCATCTCAGCCAAAATTCTAGAATGGTTGAGGAATATTACCCTACCCTACCTTAGATAGCAGAAGATCAAGAACTTCTTTTAACTAAACCCATTTCAATAAAGGAAATTGAAGTAGTGATTAAATCATTTAAAGTAAATACTGCCCCTAAAATAGACAGACTAGCATTGGAATTTTACAAATGGGTATGGGTGCAATGCTCAGAGAAAATGTGTACTGTTTATAATAATTTGCTTATCTGTACAGAACTCCCCTCAGATATGACTATTGTAACTCTGTTTCTACTATTTAAAAAAGGAGATAGAACACTCCTTATTAACAACTGGAACTTGATCACACTGTTAAATGTGGATCTATAAATTCTTGAAAAAATCCTGTATAATAGATTACTTAATATTCTTCCCACTATAATTCATCAGTCCCAAACCTGTTCAATATAAAAACATAAAATTACAGATAACTTAATCCATTTTAGAGAAACTGTCAAAAGCAGACTTAAGAAAAATTCTAAGACATATTTAATGAGCATAGATCAATCTCAAGGCTTTGATAAGGTGGCCCATAATTTCATCTGGGCATTTCTGGAGAATTATGGGGTTCCTAGACAATTTATTTTCTGGCTTCAGAAATATTATAACAATGCCACAATAATCCCTCTATTTAAAGGTTGGCTAGGAAAAAAGAGAAATGTCCAAAGTGGGGTCAGACAAGGGTGCCCCTAAGCCCAATTTTGTTTCTCATTATATTAGATGTTATTATCAGACTCATAAATGATTCGATTGACATAGTAGGGATCCCAGCTCCTGGTACATTACCAGTAAAAATTTGTGAATACGCTGACAATTTGGTAGTGGTGGTCAGAGATGCTCCCTCAGGGGAAAAGGGAATGCATTATTTCAGACACTTTTTCTTCACTAACAGGGTCAGAAATAAATTGGTCCAAGAGCTTTTGCCTAGTTACAGGAACAGATGACAGACAAGAAACCCACTTCCACACTATACCAATAGTGTATGACTCCTGTAAAATTCTAGGGACTCCCTTTGGGTCAGGTGATTTATCTGACCTAAACTAGAACTCAAAAATAGATTAAGCTTTAACTAGAGTATCACTATGAAATAAGTATAATATGAGCAAATTGCAACATATTTATGTAATTAAAACTTATTTAACCCCTATATTTTTTCTATATTAGCATATGTTCCCATTCCCAAACACCTAGAAACAAAACTTTTATGGTGTTTCTTTGAGTGTCTATGGGGAAGTCGCCTTAACCTGGTGAAGAGAGGGATTACATATTTAGAAACTAGCAAAAGTGGATTACACATGATTAATCCCATTCTCTTTTATTTTAGTATATTCTTCTTTACAAATTTAGTTACATTTCTTAAAAATGAAAACCCCCCTTGGGCTACTTGGTTTAGAGAGAAATTACATCTCCTCTGTCACACCTGAGAAGGAATAAATTTCTTATCTAAACATGAAAAAAAAACATATTCTCCCTACGTATTTTAAATACTCTTTTGATAAACTTAAAATATGGCACATACACTTTCTGATTTAAAAACCTGCACCAGACAGTTCATTTATGATCAGATTCAAACAAACTATTATTTAATAGAACCTTTTGAAAGCGGGTATGACACAGAGAGAAATAAATTTTGTGAAATGCTCTCAGAACCCAGAATCCCTGGTAAGACCTGGGACGTGGTCTGGTTAAGGGCACATGAGAAACTAAACATTAAAAGCAACCTTAAGCACATGGAAGTTTCTGAAAGGTATTGCCCCAGACCATGTTGTATTTCCACCTTAGAGACAATCCAACACTTATTTTTTGAATGTTTTACATTTTAGAACTATGGAAAGTGGTGCAATACAACTGGGTTATCCTTCCTTTCCAATACCTGAATTATGATACTTTTGTTTTAGGAATTGTAACAGATCATTGGAAAGAATTTAACAAAGGGTCTCTTTATATACTGTTTGCAGTGTTCAAATACTGGATATGACAAAACAGATGTCGTTTTCAATCCAGCAGCAACATATTACTCAAGATCAGCTTTTTTGTACAACCAAAAATGATGTAAAAGCAGTTATAAAAACAGAGGCCAAACAGGTTGTGAATTCAGAATTACGATTGAGGAATTTCCCTGTCACATGAGGAAAAAAAATTGGGGGGATCCTACAGTATGTAAATGTCAGTTTCAACATCTTGTATAAATGAATTTGAAATTATGACTTATCCTTGCTTTATGATTTTTTCTTCTGTTTTTCTTTTTTTTTCTTTCCTTCTCCCATACATTTTTCTTTTACTATCATTTAGTCCCAAGAATCTTTGTGCGACTAATGAAATTATTTGTTTTGCTTTTTGGAAAAATTATGCATAATTTTTGTGCATTTTGAAGATATGTACTGTTTATGGAATGTTCTTATGTATTATAATAAATAAAAAAACTCCCATACTTTTTTAGTGGGGGGGGGGCTCATTTCAGTTTTATGAATTAATTTTTGGGTTCTAAAAATTTATTTGAAAGCAAACTAGAAAGTGAATGAATGTGATACTTACTTGATTTCTCTTGCCTTTTGATTTGTATATTATTTTGTGTGAGTCAACACTGTTTGTAATAATTGGTTGTTGAAGTTAAAATAAAAATTCCCCTAATCTATTTGAGAATTGTCCTGGGATCGTTAATGTCCACCTGAACAACACCAGAACAGGCAGACAGGACCTCGGTTTAATATCTCATATGAAAGACGGTACCTCAGGAGTGCAGCACCTCCCTCTTGCTGCACTACAGTGTCTATATTAGGATTTAACCCAAGTGTCTGGTGTGGGGATGATCTAAAAGATTTGGGGTCATAAGAGCTTTTTGCTTTCTCATCACTTCCTTCTCACAACCCCCCAAATAATTGGGGGCCTGTGACTGTCGTCATCTTGCCCCCCCACACAATGAAAAACAAATAATGGAAAATGCATAAAAGTAGGCATGGGTGGGTAGTAAAATATCCTCCCCTAAACATTACCTGTGAGTACATTCAAACTACCATAAATTACCCTAAAATACCCTAATGGAAAATGGGTGGTTGCTTAAAGTCAGGCTTTTACTACCTTTATCATTCTACTGCCCTGTTACCTTACCCTGACTATAACAACATGTGAAAGACTTTGTTTTTGACTGTCCTAAATGGAGCAAACTACTCAAAAGGATCTGTCTCGAGTCAGGTAAGGTAGGTGCAGCTATTCTGAACAAGTATGCTACTGTTTCCAAAAAGTATATCCATGGTGGGCATTTCTGAGGCAGGTACAAGATATGCAGCTGCTGTTTCAAAAAAATATACCAATGGCGGGCATTGCTGAGGCAGGTATGAGAGGCACAGCTGCTCTCATTGAGCCTGCTGCTGTTTCCAAAAATTATACCCATTGCGTGCATTGATGAGGCAGATGCAAGAGGTGCAGCTGCTCTGAATGAGCTTGCCACTGTTTCCAAAAATTATACACAAGGGAGACATTGATGAGGAAGGTATGAGAGGTGCAGCTGCTCTGAATGAGGCCATTATTTCCAAAAAGTATACTCATGGTGGGCATCAAACATAATAAACTGATGACTGACAGATCCTTTTTTTTAATTTCATATGCTTTATTATACTTCAAATAAAACAATTCATAGCTTGCAAATGCAAACAACAACAACTACAAACACCCCCCTCTCCATCCCACAACCCCCCCAGGATGGAGTGCACCTCTTCAATCTCCATGAAACACACTCAGATAGTAATAAAACCATTAGGGACACACAGCAGATTAAGAGAGCACAGATACGAGCCAAAAGATCAGCTCTTGTAAAAATCTCAGAACGAAGTAAAGAAATAGACATGACAAATTATAAATAATAAGTTAAGGCAGTTCCAGAGTACACTAAGTCATATACAAGGTATGTAACTTGATTCACTTCTTCTTATAAGATGGAAGCCTATTACGAATACTGGCTATCATTTGTTCTACATGAAGATTCAACAACAGTTCCTACAATCACTCACTGTGTATAAGTAAAGTTTGATCTAGCCAATGATGGAGGACTACCTTCTTAACTGACAAAGAAATCCTAGCCAGAAAGTATCTCCTTTCCTCAACTGCCACTCACTGTAGTCCCCAACTATACAAATATCTGGGGCGAATCATTTGAGGCCAAGAAAAGAGTCAGCCCTGGATTTAATCAGGCTCCATAAAGGAGCCTCTTTTCGGCTTTCCCCAAAATGTGTATCAATGTGCCTTTGTCTTGACTGCACCTTGTACTCAAAGAGGAGTGTAGCCTGCCATCTTAACTAGTTTTAGAGATGTAAAATAAATATTATGCAAAACATGGAATTGTATAAGATGTAACTTATCCTGGGAAATGTAAACAAAGTTCTTCCCAAATTTTTTGCCACCCAAAAGCCTGCTGTGGAAAGATTGCATTCCAGTATGGAGACTCTCTGGAGCAGTCAGGGAATAATTTAAGGAAAAAAAGGAATATAATTTGGAGACTGTATGTGGCAGTGACTAGAGATGCAGCAAATTTTTAATCTGCTGGTGAAGTGAACACAAAGTGCCCACTTGGCATTGGCAGAGCACAATGTGAAGTGGGCACTGCAAAGTGCTCACTTCACATTATCATTATTACTTTGTGTTGCCATTATGCCTTAACATGAAGTAAGGCTTAGTGAGAAGTAAATAGGCATCTCCCCACACATCACATGGCTTACAGTACTGCAAGACACATGCTTTAGTGAGGCAGGAAGGAAGTGAGTCAGAGAAGCAATTTCACTTTCTCCTTTGCATTGATAGAGGGATAATGCTTGTGAGAGACCAGGGTAGGAGTCAGTGACAAAGTGCTTATTGCCTTTGTAAAACAACAGCTTTTTTAAAAGCTATCTGTATTTAGTTTTTGTATTGTGTTTGTGATTTTTTTTTGGTAGTTCATTTTTTTTTATAAGTGTTGTTTTGTTTTGTGTGTGTTTGAGTGACTGTGTGTGAGTGTGTGTGTGTGTGTGCCGGGGACTTGTGTGGGAGCAATAGACGTGGACCCTGGAGAAGGTGTGGTCGGAGGGGAGTGCGGACACATGGGGCAGTCATGTCATGCTGGACCACTCCCAACTCCAGGGTGCTGCTTCCCCCTGGCCCCATGTTGAAGCAACAGCAGCAGCAGCAGCACCAGTGCCACAGTAACTTACTTGATCATTTTCTGGACCCCCCACCCCATTACTGTGTTGTACTGTTTTGTTGTGTTTTTTCTTTGTTGTTGTTTATTTAATAATACACATTTTTCCTTTCAGGGGAATTTTATTGCTCCACATAGTGCAATACATTTCTGTGAAAAAAATCCATAATTTCATTACAGAGTGTCACGTGACAGAGGAACTCCCGTTCTGAAAAGCTGCCTACATTCTGCCTCCCTTCTCAGCAACGTTAAGATGTGATGTCAGGGAGAGCATGTGTGGATGCTCCATTACAGTGAATATCCGATTGTCCGGCAGCTTTCCAAATGTTTCTTTATGTTATAATGGTCAGTTTGTGGTGAAACATGTGGGCACGTTTCCAGTAAGAAGAGCTTTGTTACTGGAAATGTTCCCACATTTCACCACAAAGTGAACCTTGTAACATAAGGAAATATTGGGATAGCTGCTGGACATTCACTATATTGGTGCATGCACCTGCACTCCCCCTGGCATCACTTCCTAACATTGCTGAGAAAGGGGGGCAGAATGTGGGCTGCTTTTCTGAATGGAAATTTCTCTGTGACATGACACACTGTAATGAAATTATGGGAGGTTTTCACAGAAACGTATTGCACTCTGTGGAGCAAGAAATACTCCAGTGGGAGTAAGGGCCCAACATATTATGTTATGTGCATCACCATAACTATGTAATGTGGTGAATCTCTTTAAAGCAGCAGCAGAGCAGCAATCTGTTGAGAACTCTGAGCTATATTTTATAATGCTATGTTACAACTTCCTTTACTTACATGCTGACTGACTGGAATGATACGAGAATTTGTAGTAGTTGAGTCTGCTGTACTACCTTTTCTCATGTGTGAAATAATGAAAAAAGCATTCCTTTTAAATTGGTGCTGACCAGGTCTTTGTCATTGTTTTCCTCTGCTTTTCTCCATCACATCAGTTAGTTGTTATGTATCACTTCTGTTGTTAATTAACAGTTATGCAGCAGACAGTGTTTTATGACACCACGGAAGAGAAGTTATTGAAAAGCAGCCACAAATAAATACAAACCTGGTCAGAACAATATTGGAAGGCGTGCTCATTTTTTTTTCATACGTGAAAAAGTAGTCAACTAAGTAATGCAGACATAAACTGTGAAAAGAAGCGTATCATTCCAGTCATGATTCAGAGGTAACTAGTGGCTGTGCAATGTAAAGTAGCACAAAAAAACAGTTCAATATTGTCACGACATTCTTGCAATGCTACTTTAATTGTAATGTCAGTATGACATCATAAGCTCACAACAATCACATGACACACAAAAGTGGCACAGAGTCCCAGATTTTTTCTGCAGGCCCAAAATGCATCCTCCTTGTGTGCAGACAATTGACAAATGGTAACACAGTGAAATGGGTATGTTTCAGCACATACAAGTCCCCCGGAATTAATGGCACACTCAGTCATGCATGCAGTGGTGGCACAGAGTCCCAGATTTGTTCTGCAGGTCCAAAGTGCATCCTTCTTGTGTGCAGAAAATTGACAAGTGGTAACCCAGTGAAATGGGAGTGTTTCAGCACATACAAAGTCCCCCAGAATTAATTGTGCACTCAGGCATGCGTGCAGTGGTGGCACAGAGTCCCAGATTTGTTCTGCAGGCCCAAAATGCATCCTCCTTGTGTGCAGAAAATTGACAAGTGGTAACACAGTGAAATGGGAGTGTTTCAGCATATACAAAGTCCCCCAGAATTAATGGCACACTCAGTCATGTGTGCAGTGGTGGCACAGAGTCCCAGATTTTTTCTGCAGGCCCAAAATGCATCCTTCTTGTGTGCAGAAAATTGACAAGTGGTAACACAGTGAAATGGGAATGTTTCAGCACATACAAAGTCCCCTAGTATAAAATGATGACCGTGAGCATTCTGTTGCTGGTCCAATGTGTTCTGCGAGGCGATCTGAGCAAATGCAATGTGATCATCTCAACTGGATTGAAGGGTGCCCTTTGGCTGTACACTAATAGCAGCCTTGGTGAGCAGATATTAATATATAGATAAATATATGGTTGTGTATTAAGTGAGGAGGGGGGTTGAAATGGACATGTACTCATGTTATTGTTCTGCATCACAGGTCATAGGAACTGTTGGTGTGCACATTCCAGTGTGCTCAATGAGAATTGTTTGCACTGAAATTGGAAACGGATAACTCTCAAGCACAGGAAGGTAAGTATTTTTTGGGGGGAGGGGTGGGGGGATCATATTTGCTGGTTTGTCTGTAATTTTTTCTTATTTTGTTACTTCTTCACATATTTCATCTGCATTCTTCTGGAGTCCAGTTGTTGATAATTATGGTCATGGTCATCTAATGAAAAGACTTCTGCATGTTGCATGTGTGCCCTAGCCTGGGGGAGGGGGGCGCCTGATGTTGAAGAACCTTTATGGATAAGGCCAGTTTGACAGAACAACAAAGCATCTGGAAGTTTCCTTAAAATAGCAATGAATGACTTCTTACAACTTAATTATTTCCCTCCCTGGTTCTGAATCTCAAGTCAAGTTACATTGAACCCACATCTTGTCAACTAACATAACCTGTGTGCAATATTTGCTGCAGTCTTTCCAAAACAATGAAACAGATGAAATAAAATCTTCATACTTACCAGAATGGATTTCACATGGATATTCCATTGGTCACTCTATGTACGGTACAGCTGCAGTACCATTCCCACTGAGTTTTAGTGATGGATACTTTTTTTGTTAACCTGTAAAAGAAACAAAATAAGTGTACCGTATGTGTTTTACCATTGCGGCTCTGAAAAGCTACAGAAAACAAAATATACAACTAAAGGAAGTGAAGCAGCATAACAATCATGAGTACACATACTCACTTTATGGTTTAAATATTAAGAAGCTTTGTGTCTCTTGCTGATGGATGTGGTGGTCCGGGGGTGGACAGACTCAGGCTCAGTGGTGGCAGTGGCTAACAGCAGTCCTAGTGGTGGTGGTCTGGGGGACAGACTCAGGCTTAGTGGTGGCAGTGACTAACAGCAGTCCTGGTGATGGTCATCTGGGGGGGGCGGACAGACACAGGCTCAGTGGTGGCAGTGGCTAACAGCAGTCCCGGTGGTGGTGGTGGTTTGGGGGCAGACAGAATCAGGCTCAGTGGTGGTAGTGGCTAACAGCAGTCCTGGTGGTGATTGTGGTCCAGAGGGCACACTGCCTTTTAAAAACTTCATTTGAAACCTGCCAACATTAACCACATTATCATCCTCATAAAGAAAGCTGCCTCACAGTCATCGATGCCTGGAGTCTGACCACTGGGATATTCTTTCTCCATTCTGTCATCATTTATGTCAGTGGTGTGCCGTTTCAGGCAGCAACTGCCAGTGCCACCAGGATGGTCCATTTCCACATTACCAAAACCACCATGACTAGGTCGGGGTATGAATACCGAGGTTGCAGTCTGTGTTGGTATGTGCCTCTCATTCATTTTAATGAATGTTAGCAAACTAACATTTGCAGGAGACAGGTTTGTCCGATGATCCCTGACTCTTGCACCTGTTGAGCTGAATACCCTCTCAACACTTACACTGGAGGGTGGGCATATGAGGTACTTCAGTGCCACTGCAGTCAGCTCTGGCCATTCACTGACCTTTCCACTCCAGTACAGAATAGGATCTTCAGTTATTGTCAGATGCCTGTTTTCAGACGAATATGACTCAACCATTCTCTGTGCCACACTAAGTCCAGTGGTTGATGCATCATCCTGTTCTCCTGAATCATTTATTTCACAAATACCCACTTGGGACAAAGTCTCCCAAAGCGGGTTGATGCCAGCCACTTTGGATGACAGACCACCTGGAACTGCTATCCCCTTCCCCTTGTAGGATATGCTTGATAGTCCTCCAGGTACACCTTCAGCCGGATTATGCTGCTGAGGTTTGCTGACCTTGGCACATGACTTCTGTGCCCCATGAACCAAGCGCACCAGTTGATCACTGATATTTTTTACCTGTTCAGGCCTGCCCTCCAGTACTGATGCAATTTCACATTTGTATCATGGGTCCAGCATTGTTGCTATGGCAAAGTTGTCACTGTGCTGAATGCTCACAACGTGACGTTTCTGGTCGAATACTGTCAGCATGTGTTGCAGCAACATACGGCTACCACCGTCTCCAGCAATATCAAGGTCATGTTGTACATTCACCAATGTCTGCCTCAGCACCTGCAGCAGTGGAATTGATTGGCTAATGGAGGCAGGCTCACCACTCACTGCCTGTGTGGCATGTTCAAAAGGCCACAAAATTGTTATTGCAGAGTCCATGATGTGCCACCGTTCAGTCATCATAGACATGGAGGTCCCGGAACCGTCACGGCTAGTGTGCATCACAAGATATTCTGAGATGGCTTTGTATTGTTCATACAACCTCTCTGCCATGTATAAAGTGGAGTTCCATTGGGTGACAACTTCCAGCTTCAAGCGGTCCTGAGGCAGGCTGTTTTGTATCTGCAACTGTCACAGTTGGTCACGGGCCTTTCCAGATCTTGAAAAGTGAGAGCAGATACGTTGTGCAATGATCAGCATTTCCATTACATCAGGGTGTTGCAGAAACTCCTGAACCACAAGATTTAAACAGTGGGCCATGCATGGAACATTAAAAAAAAACACCATTTGTGATGCATTTCACCACATTTGACCCATTGTCACTTGCTATAAACCTAGCTCTCAGGGACAGAGGGTTTAGCCATTTGTCAGTTTCAGTCAGTACCACATCCAACATGTTCTCACCAGTGTGTGAACAGTTCACATTGTGCATAGCAATCATTGCATGCTGTCGAGTTCCTGGAAGATTACTACCACGACAATCCATCTTACTGCACTGATAATTCACACTACCAATATCACAAACAACCCCCAGTACCTGCGCCCAGTGTAAAGTTATACACAAATATGAACTCCCCACTGTTTTGCCACTTGTCCACATATCCATACTTAAATGGATCAATGTAGAGGAGGAATGTTGAAGAGCATGTCTTACTGAGTTGGACACAGTGAGGAACAACTCAGGGACTGCACGGGTAGAAAAGTATGTCCTGGATGGGACTTTCCATTTTGGACAGGCACGTGCAGCAAGCTGCCAGAACCCAGAATTCTCCACAAAGGAGAAGGGCGAAACATCAATTGCCAGCATTTCCACTACAGCAGTATTAAGTTCATGTGACACTTTATGATTCAAGGGGTACTTCAGCTTATGTGCAAAAACACTCTGTAACATGGGCTGACTTAAACATTTTACATGGGGTGTGATCACAAATGGTTGTGCTCTGTGATGAATGGCACTGGTAGGGGTGGAGTGTGAACATTTGATGAAGACAGTTGCACAGATGATGATGACAAACCCAGAAATGCTGTTATTTTGCCAGATTTGCCAACCAGGGTAGATGTATCACTTGCACTAGACATACTGCATTTACCACCACCACCACCACCACAAAAACTGCTATTCTCACCAGCACTGGACAACATTTCAAAGTCATTATGGTCCTCCACCTCATTATGCCTGTAGTAATCCTCTACTCTTATTACCTCACTATTGCACACGTTTAATTTGCTGCTGGACTTAATAGTCATGGAAGGGGATAACATGCTCGCTATGGTTGCCGGTGACGGGGGTGAACGCCCCACTGTGGCATTAGCTGCTAGCTTGTGCTGGGTCCACAGTGCCAAGTGCCTATTCTTAAGATGCATATGCTGTCCTCCTGTGCCCAGATGGCTCCCCTTTTTACCTTGACTCACACGCACATGGTGAACCTGGCAGATTGCAACTGACTCATTTGCATCTTGAACAAAAAAATTCCCAAACAAGGGATTGCGATGCTCTGCTTTTAACATGTCCATGATGTGGCTTATTTAAGTCCAGTATTTTAAGCACTGAAATGGGGGGGGCATGTGTTGTTTCGGACACTGCACACCTGGACTACAACTGACCACCATGACTACCTATCATATTTATTACTGGGTCATCATCATCAACTAAAACCAGTAGATCACAAGTTTTTACAGTGGGGGGATCCCTGCAAACAGACTCAGACACAGCCACTTTGAATTTCTTTTTCTCCAGTTCCCAACTGGGGGTCAATTACATCATAATCGTATTCATTAACGTTATACACATCCACATCTTCTGCTTGGATGCTAGCATGTGGACTGCATGTTGCAACAACAGCAACATTATTGTCATCATCACATTCATCATCAGCATCTACACTACCATCACCTGATAATTTTTCACCACACTGTAAATCACTGCATGGAAAATGCATGACATTAACTGCCAAGGTATTCAGTAAAATTCAGTAAAAAAAATACCACCAACAGCTTAATCTGGTTCAAGGTCAGTTGCATTCATCTGTATCCCCCTCCCCCGGATCGTGCCTGAAAATAGGCAGGATTTGTCTAGTGCACTTACCCGGTCAACAAAAGCTAAATAAATAAGGTGGACGGAATATCACATTGTATGCTATCGTTGACATGATTATCAGAATCCTCAGGTTCAGTTACTGGGATGTTACTGGGAAGTATGACATCATCTGTGCTGCCACTCACTTGCACTGCATTACACTCAATATTTTTGGATACAGTACACTGGTCGGAATTAGAACTTGTTGCTAAAATATTAATACTACCATGACCACTAACACCAGTAACACTAACACCACCAGCTGGGAAAACATCATCTCCTCCAACTATGAGTGAAGCTACTGATTGGGCTGTAAAAAACATTGCAAGAGAAATACCTTTCCTCACATCAGCAATGCACTTCTGCATCTGAGCACTACTACCACACCCACAGACCATCTTACTGCCTACATTGCCATGGCAAGAAACAGCTTTGTTTGCACATCTCTTTGCAGGCATTTTGGGGGATCAAACACAATATTATAACCAAATTCAGATTTTGATACATTCACTCTGTAATTGGGGGGACACTGGATGTGAAGCCAAAAAAACAACTGTAGCTTCAGCAACAGATAAGGGACTAGTCTGTCACGCAGTGAAAACAACTTCAGTAACCAGTGGTGCTGATGAGATCACAAAAACAATCCAATCTAGTAAAAAACTCCTTTTGCATGTGGGGATGGGGGGAGCACTGACTGCAGTGCAGATTTTTATGGCAGTACAAACAGCAAAACAAAGAACAGATACCATGATCGCAGTACAAAATCAGGCAGCTCCAGTGGATAGCAGGTTCACACCGCTGCGCCTGCAATTACAGTAGTCTGTGGCACAATGAAAGGTGTATTATTTGATGACATACAACACCGCACACTCACACACACACAGAACAGTTTGTCTACAATGCTGAATGAGAAATGTTTAGCAAATGCAAAAATTCAGTACTATGCCACATTACGTATTGCAATGTAAACAACCTGAAATTATGAACTGCTGCACCAGATCCACAAAACAAACAGCAAGAAAATTTCAACTATTACTGACAATATTACTGTGTGTACATTAACACAGTCAGTTATATAACAAAAATATAACCAAAAAACAAAGAAATCACTATTTCTCCAACTTAAATCTACCTACACCACAGATACTCCCCTCCCCCAAAGCACACTTTCACTGTCTTTCACTACACACACTCAATGTTGTAAATTAACATTCAAAATCCACACAAAAACAAAAATGTTCGATGATATGAGCCCAGGAGGGTTTCCTACAATCGATGAACTAAAGTTGGAGCCCCCCAAGAAAACACAAAAATGCTTTTTTTGCAGCTTTTACAAGATTTCAATCACAGACAGCTATAAGAGCACACTGCATCCTACTCCTTCCTACACATACTACCAAAAATTGAGGCTGTGCAGCTCAATGAAGAGCTCATGTGACCTGAAATCCCATGAATCACTGCAAAATTCACCTTTGGAGCTCAAAAACAAGGCGAAGGGAGGAGAAGTGCATTGGCCTCAATGCACTTCACATTAAATTTGATGGAGTAGTGGTCTGGGGAGGCAGAATAACATGAAGTCATTGTTTCCAATAGACTTTGTGTTCCTCATCATAACACAAAGTACTCCACTTCGCATTGCAGAGCACTCCGCAAATCTGCCTTTGTTCCGCAAATCACTTTACAGAGCGGATTGAGCCCACTTCGCCCGCCACTAGCAGTGACACTACATCTCTCGATGACTGCAGGAACTCTGCAAAATTGATGACTCAGGGCATATAACCAAACCAGTGAAGTAACATATATCTTAGCTAAAATATATTAAAAAACATATTTTTATCCAGCTGAAAGGAGGAAATAATATTCTGACATGAGTTTAATAGACCATTGTGGAGTAAGTCATAAACCTTCACATCAGCTAATTGAGGTAGCCAGATGTCTGTCAACACATAGCCCCCTATTTTAAAATTAGGGTTGGAGAAAACAGGTTCAAAAATATTTTTAGACTGCTTGTATCACATAGGCATACAGAACTGTGAATGGACACATACAGAGGTGCCTATCAGAGAGTCCCAAAGACCCACAGGGAGAGCTTTAGGGGAGGTAAACAGTATAGCCAGTGTAGAGAAACCAGACTGATTGATCTGTTTTCTCTCTCCAACTCAAGCCACATGGGAGAATAAATGGGAGCCCTTCCTTCTGGTATTGAACTAGACCACCTTAAGTACTTACAGGCATTGCTAATATTTTATTTATTTATTGATTACAATCTCAGATTAAGACCACTTGAGCTCAGAGCTCTTTACATAGGTTTCACATTGGATAAAACGCAAACAGGAGGTGAGATTGTACAAGGAGAGCGCTATACAGAGTAAGCAAACAGAAATTATATAATGCAACACAATTCAAGTTGGGGATAAGAAAGGGGAGGTTTCAGTGCACATACACGTGATGATGCCCAATGGTGAATACCAATCAGTTGTCAGCAGTGATGTTGCATAGGAACTATGTTAAGTGCAAGGGTGGTTGGGGGAGGAGCCCCAAGTACCAAGATCAAAGATATGCAGTGATGTTAAGCAAGCAGTAGGAGTGGGAGGAGAAGGTGGGAAGGGAGGAGCAGGATCAGGAAGGAGCGTGATAAAGGGATGGGAGAAGCAGCAGGAAGTACAATGGTGGAGCAAGTAAGGTGAAGCTAGTGGTGACAGTCACAATGTGCTTCATATAACATAAGCTCCTTATGGTGGACTTTGAAGGTGCCCAGTGTAGGCAGTCATGCAATATTATCCTGTAGGGAGTTGAACCAAAGCGGTGCACATTGAGCAAAGGATCTTTGTCCTTGAGAAGTATAACATCTCCGAGTTATGAAGAACTGGTGCTCGGACTTGCGAGTGTGGCGAGTGTTAATGCTAGGCACCAGAAGTTGACGGACCCCAGGTGGGAGGGTACCAAGGCTGATCTTTTTGGCCAACAGGCAGGTTTGGTATTTTAACTGGCCATTGAGTGGGAGCAAATGTGCCCTGGTGTACAAATCACAGGTGTGAGTTAGCCTGTGTGCATCTAAGGTTAGCTGGCAGGCTTTGTTTAAGGCAATATTTAAGTGCTGGAGGGCAGTATCAGTGGCAGAGCCATATATGGGCAGGCCATAGTCCACAAGGGAGCCCCCAAAGCTGTGAACAGCTATTGTCAGGGCTTCAAGGGTCAGGCAATGCTTATGTCGATAAAGCATCCCTATGCATTTGTTGATTGCTTGGGCCGTGTTGTCAATATGGAGAGTATAGGGTGATGAGTTGTCAATGGTAATACCTAGGTACTTAAAATATTATACCAGTTCCAGAGAGGCCCCGTCAACATTATATATTGATAGAGAGTAGTTCTGATGCTTATTTAAGGGGCTGGAGAACAGCATTTATTTTTTGTAGTTCATAATCAACTTATGATCCTTAAACCATTTCTCTAGACAGGTGAAATCACTTTGATGTTGCTGCTGAAGATCATCGGGATCTGAGACATGAGTAAAAACAACCACATCATTGATGTAGAGGAGGATGTGGCACTGACTGGCATGAGAGAGGCTTTTCAGGAATAAACCGAATAGAAGGGGACCCAGTATAGACCCCTGCTTAATGCTTGAGCAGACAGGTTTGCTATCTGAGAGAGTAGAACCTATTCTGACTTGCTGTGATCAATGGTCCAGGTAACTTCAGAACGATGAGACTGCCTCAGGTGCAAGTTGCTCGATAAGGATGGCGTGATTAACTATATTGAATGTCTTTGTTAGGTTGATAAAGATAGCCCTGATAAGTTGTCCCTGATCAAGTGATTTGTGGATGGAGCCTGTGAATCCCAGAAGAACTGTGGTAGTGCTGTGCCCAGGTCTAAAGACATGCTGCTCTGTGCAGAGGACTTTGTACTTGTCAAGGTAGTCGACAAGCTGGTCTGCAACTATTTGTTCAAGGGCCTTTGAGAGTGGTGGCAGCAAAGAGATAGGTCTGTAGTTCTCTGTAATGGCCTGGTTTCCACTCTTATGAACAGGAATGACTACTGCAGCTTTCCATTTTGGGGGGAATACTGCGAGTCCTAGTGATAGATTGAGGATGTGGGCAAGAGGAGACAGGATTTCTTCCCGTGTGAGTGAGTTGCATTTCAGGTCAAGGGTGTCTCCACTGAATCTCCCCTTACTGAGCACTTTTGTGAGATATTTCCTGGCCTCACCAATTGAAATGGTCTTGAACCGAAAATGGGGATGCACAGGCATCTGAGGGCATGCAACAGGGTTGTTGGGAAGGAAGAAGTCTGAGGGGATGACAAGGCTAAGGTCCATGAAAGCAAGGTTGAAAGAATCAGCAAGGCTTTTGGGTCAAGAAAGGGTGAACCATCTACGCTGATAATGGAAGGGGCAGTTTTGGGCTCATTGCTGGTAACCTCTTTAAGGTTTGCCTAGAATTTTTGACCATCACTCCAGTTCTTGGCCAGGGCCTCCTTATAGTAAAGGTTTTTGTCTATGTGGATTGTTCTGGTGCAGTTATTCCTGGCTTGCTTGTAATTCAGGATATCAAACTACTTTCCTGAGGCTCTAGCTAGGTGCCAGAGTTGGTCCCTATTTTTCATAAGTTCAAGGCTATCAGGGCTCATCCAGGGATTGAAGTGGACCCTGATTTTACACTTTTTAAAGGGTGCATGGGTGTTGCAGATTGTATTGGGAAGGAGGATGAAGTGGTCCAGCACACTATCAATGTCAGATGCCCCAAACAAAGCTCATCAGTTTGTGTAATGGAGATCTGCTCTCAGGTGGTCAACATGGCCAGTCCTGAGGACTCTGTTAGTAACTGTTCAGGGAGGAGGTTTGTGAATTTATTGGACCAGTTGAATATGATGGGGGAGTGGTCTTTAATGTCGTTCAGGAGGACAGAGGCATGAGAAGTGTGTTCAGGATAGTTAGTGAGTACCCAGTCAAGTAGGGTGCTTGTCCCTGACCAGTAGTTAGTCTGAGTGGGGGCTTCAATAAGTTGTGAGAAATAGGCAGCCTGGATAGCATCTTAAAAGTGGTTAGCTTCAGGGGGCAAGCCTGTTGATATTGAAGTCCCTGAGAAGTATAACCTCGGAGCTTAAGGTTAGGCTACCTAGGCCATTGATGATGGCTTGGAGACTTTGGGAGGAGTCCTTTAGGGGGATGTAGACAGATAGTAGCCTTAGAGTCTTGTTATGGGCCCAAGAAAAACCATAATGGCAAGGGCCTAAGCGTAGGACCCTAGGTTAGTAAGATTTTGCACTATGTCCTGAAGGCCATCCTTGAGGTAAAGTGCACAGCCACCACCTCATTTGGACAAGCGATCTTGCCAAAAAATCCTATAGCCAGAAAGGCTGATGGCCGCATCTGGAATCCTGGGAGTGAGCCATGTCTCAGCAAAATAACAAAATAGTATACAAAAAAATGTCGGAGCTGAAGTCTACTGAATTGTTTGGGAGCTACTAGTCAATTATATGCTCTTTGGGGCAGCTTATCCAACAAAATAAAATCCGTAAACAACCTGTGAACCTGTTTAAACCATGATGAGGGAAGCCATAAATTAGGCATATTAATTGGGTAAAATAAGTAGGGAGAGTATTTATTTTAATAATGTTTATTCTTCCCCAGAGGGTCAATGGCAAAGATTTCCATATCTTTAAGTCTTGCTGCAATGTGAACAACAAATAATCTAAGTTGAATTTTTTGAATTGTGTCATACTTCATGAGAGGAAGATGCATAGATATTTAATCTGCTTTGGAGCCCAAGATAAACCAAGAGCAAGAACATCCGGTTTAAAAACAGCAGAATTCAGGGGCATTACCACCAATTTGTCTAAATTAAGTTTATAATTCGAGAGTCCATTATGTTCTTTAATAGTGGAAAGAACAGCTGAGCTAGCTACTTTAGGATTGATCACACGTAGCAAGATGTCATCTGCATATGCAGACAACTGAAAATTCTATGACCCTACCTTTACCTCAATCAGATTACGATTATGCTTAAACCACAATATCGGGGGTTCCAAGTAAAAATTAAATAACAGGGGAGATAAAGGACATCTTTGCTGAGTGCCAGAATATAAAGAGAAGATCAAGTAAAATACCCCATTACAATAGATTCTGGCACTCGGGAAAGAATACAATACCTTAATCCAGTGAAGAAATGCAGGTGGAAAACCAAACCTCTCCATAGCAGCGAACAAGAAACACCAATTAACTCTATCAAAATTTTTCTCTGCATCCAGGGAAACCAAAGCTGCCAGAATCTTGGAATCCCTGGAAGCAGAGAAGATGTGAAAGAACTTCTGTGAATGATCAACCAAAGAGCGAATCGTCATAAAGCTGACCCTCTCACTACTAATAAGTCCAGCCTAGACTGCGTTAATCCTGGAAGCCAGGATTTTTGATAACATTTTTATATTGTAGTTCAATAATAATATAGGTCAATAACTGACCAGACTATCCAAAGATTTACCAGGTTTAAGAAGTAATGCTATTATGGCTTCAAGGAGAATGCCGTCTGAGATGCTGGAATCATACAGCGAGAGAAAAAAGTGGTGTAACAAAGGAACCAGTTCTTTGGCAAATACCTTATAAAAAAATTATTTATTTATTTATTTGAATTGTCATAACCGAGTAAGCCCACTGAGACCGTGCAGTCCATTTTTCATGGGCAACCCAAGGGAAGGTATATAGGACAAAATAGTATACAACAAACACAGAGGCACAGAATTATACAAAATCAAAATTAACATAAAAACTAATGCCTCAAGGTTATGCAATAAGCAAGGCTGAGATACATTTAGAGTCACAGTACAATAAATTATCTAAGGCAATGTCCCCACTGCAATTGAATTACAATACAATACAATGATTTTGGTGGTTAATAGAATTAAGTTTGTGAGTTATAGGAGGACCAGGAATAAGAGCAGGAGCCTATAAATCAGGAGAGGTAGGTACAGGTTCCTGAGACAGCTAGATCTGTAACTCATGGGGTGCCACAGTGCTCTATTCTTGGGCCTATATTGTTCTCCCTATTTATTAATGACTTACTCAATAACTGTGGTAGTGCATCTGTGCACCTATATGCAGATGATGCAATCATTTATTGTTCATGTCCTGATGTTAATCAAATAAACCATAACCTTGCCTCTAACATCTCAGAAAAGAAAGTTGGTTCAGGTGTAATCATCTCATCCTTAACACAAAAAAAAAACTAAAAGTATGTTGTTCTCACTCTTATCCTCCTCTTCTTGCACACTCCCCCCACTTAGTATCTCATCTCTGAATGGGGATGTCCTTGAACCCATTCAATCCTTTAAATACCTGGGCTTCACTTTTGACTCCTCGCTCTCCTTTAATCTCCATGCTTCTAATTTAATTAAATCCCTGAACTAAAACTTAGGTCTCCTCTACTGTAGCCATCCCTTCCTTACCTCTGCCTCTTGCTTTAATATAGCTTCCGCATCCTTCCTCCCTCTCCTAACCTATGGGGCTCCCTAATTACTATCTACCAATGTCGCTGCCATGTCTCTTCTGGCTCAGGCTTATCATAGAGTGGGTAGGTTTTCCCAATGGGTCAATGCCCGTCATCACCACTGTGGCATCCTTTCTTCCTTAGGATAGCTACTATATGAATCAAAACTGAGGTATATCACCCTGAGCCTCCTGCATAAATTGATCTATAAATTCATCCCACCCTGTCACCATGAGATTGTTCACCGTAGACAAGCCCCTCAAGCTCTCAGATCTACATCCCTCTCCCTTCTCCAGCAACCTAACTTGTGACTAGCTAAAGCTAGTAAGTTCTTTGCTTTTGCTGTAGTGTCTGATTGGAACTCCCTTTCCCCCACTGTCCTACCTTACTTCTCTCTTCCCTTGTTCCAATCCAGTTTGCTCACCACTCTCTCTCTCTCTGCTGCTGCTACCTGCTCTTGCTTCTGCTGATGCCTTTCCTTCTCCTACCTTATTGCTTTCACTCCACTCTCCTCTGCCTATCTCCCTTCCTATACTTCACTCCTCTGCCCTCCTCCCTGACTCACTGTGTAACCATTTTGTATCTGTGCTTATGGCTTGTCTTCATATGATAATGTATAATAACCTGTTAATTCTTTATGTGCCTATCCTGCTAATTACTTTATATTGTTTACCATTACTGCATTTTCACTATGCATTTGATAATTTTTTCTGCTGTTATGATTTGTGTTAATGCTGTAAATATCTCTCTATGACATTGTACTGTATATGAAATTTTCTCCCTGTGAATTTGTTGCAATTGCTCTGTACTGTACTTCTATGGTCGTTCTCCCGGGTCGTCCCTGAAAATAGGACTGCATTGTCTCAATGGACTTACCTGGTTACTAAAATTCAAATAATAAATAATTATACTGGGCAAGTTTGAAAAAAGGGAGGGTAGAGCATTAGAGTATAGATGGGGGAGGAAGTTCGAAGCCAAGGGGCCAGCATAAGTAAAGGGTCTTCAGCCTGTTGATAGACACATGTTAGGTATGTCTACTAGGGGAAGAGAGAGGTAGAGTGGAGAGACCGGCTGGACTGTTTTTGCACTATGATGTCAGAAAGGCTAGGTAGAGTGTGGAGATGTGTGAGCTTATAGGTAAGGCATAGTGAGGAGTACTGGAATAAGTGTTCGAGTTGCAACCAGCCCAGAGATGCTAGTACAATACAATAGTGTTGGTGAGGAGCTGCTCCAAGAGTAAAGTGTCCAATCTTATGATGTAGTTGCTTCAGTTTGTTTGTTAGAGAGGCCTTGATTGATAGGAATAGTGGTGCCCCATAATATAGCAGTGGTAGCAGTGAGGCAGTAGCAATTGTAAGACAGGATGCTACAGATAGCAGGGGTTGAAGATGATATAGCAGACCAATCTTTTGGTGTATGGTTTTGGAGGTTTTGTGGACATGGGCCTCGAAGGAGAGGTTAGGATCCAGCAGAATGCTCAGGTATTTAAAGGAGTGTACCGTTTCATGGAGTTCCCCTTTGCTGGAGCAGATGGAGAGTTGCTGGTTAAGAGCAGTTTTAAAGGAGAGAGGATGGAAAAGCAGACACTTTTATTTTGTGTGGGTTTAGTAGTAAGTTATTTTTGAAAAAAAAAACAATGCTTCTAGTTGGTGGAAGTTGGATTCCAGGTGCTGATTGAGCCATTGGGTGTCAGCTGAGGAACAGTGTAAAATGGCATTGGCAGCATAAAGCTCAACGGGCAAACCCCTCTGACAGAAAACAGGCAGCTCATTAATGAAGAACGAGAAGAGTAGGGGACACAGGATGGATCCTTGGGGGGACTCCCTGAGTAATTGATCTGAATGGAGACTGATAGTTGCCCCATTTGACAATTTGGGTCCAACCGGATAGGTAGTCACAGAGCCAGGATGTGGATAGTAGATCAAGACCCAAGGATTCAAACTTCATTAACAGCAGCACATGGTTCACCAAGTTGAAAGCGTTTGTGAGGTTAATGAAGATAGCCCCCATTGCTAGTCGTAGGTCAGAGGCTTAGTAAATGTTTGAGGTGACTTTGATAAGTGCAGAGAGAGAGAGAGAGAGTACTATGATTTTTACAAAAATCATGCTAGCAGGGTGATAGAGTTGCTGATGTTCAAGGTAGTCTTGCAGCTAGTTGTAAAGAATTCTTTCTTGAACCTTAGCAAGGTGGCTGAGAATTGAGATTGGCCTTTAATTTTCAACGGGGTAATGCCATCAGGCCTGGGAGCCTTATGAAATGACTGGCAAATCCAAGAGTACTGTGACACCTGTGGCTGGCATGATGGCAGTGGTGATGACATCTTTATTCAGTAGTATGTGTCGAAGGAGAGTGTCAGTAAAACTGAGGGAAAGTGATGCTAACGGAAGAAACTATATTAACAACTGTATATAAGGCCTGTAAGTTATTATCAACTCTATACAAGGCCTGTATGTTATTAGCAACAGTACCTCTAGAATTTGTGTAGTGCTCATATAGAGCAGGACTGGAACAGTATGTGACATGTGGAACAGGTCTGTTGAGAAAATGTTAAAAAGAAAAAGTAAGTGAATTCAGATTTA
This sequence comes from Neoceratodus forsteri, assembly GCA_016271365.2. NCBI lineage: Eukaryota > Metazoa > Chordata > Ceratodontiformes > Ceratodontidae > Neoceratodus > Neoceratodus forsteri. Next base: position 555,137,075 of record CM028135.1, on the reverse strand, counting down.
AATAATGGTGCTAACATTGTCAGAAAAATGACAAACATGCCTGTTTGTCCATGAACTGTCTGTGACTATGGTAGGATTTATTTCAGAGGGACAATTGCAACTGCTGATATAAATATATATATATATATATATATATATATAAGAGAGAGAGAGAGGGAGAGAGAGTGATGTTTTAGAAATGTTAAGTTACTAAATTTCATTCAGTCAACAGTCGGAGACTCAACTAATCTGGCAGAATAACAGTGGTGGTGTTTTCTTTTGACTAAAAATCTTTCTTTATGTCATTAAGAAAAACATGGAAGAATTCTTATCTGAGGAAGAATTTGACTCAAAGTTGCACTGCCCCCACTGGCATCATGTGTGGCAGACTCACATGGCTCCAGTAAGGTGACCAAAGATTCAAGTAGACTCCAACTGCTGGAACTGAGCACGATGTCTACTTTACCTATTTGATTCTGCATGGTGTAGCCACGTACAGCTTTTTTCTGCTCACAGAGCCTTTCCAACATGTAAATGTTGAATTCTAGTAGGCTAGAACTTCATGCTTTCATATATGCAGTGGTACATTGTTTGACCTCTGCATCCTCTTTCAGGATTTTTGTGCTTTCATAGAGTGGCTGAAATGGCCACATATTTTCCTAGGAAGACCTAACAGGTTTTCAACATTTCTGTTTCCATTTAAGAAATTATAGATGAGAAGATTTAAACAATGTGCAAAACAAGATATGTGTTGGTAGCTGATATCCCTAACAGTTTTGGCTATACTGGCACCATTATCTGATACTACGAACCCTGTAGATAAGTAATGCCGAGTAAGCCATTACTGAAATTGTTTTTCCAGCTCCTGCAAAATTTTCACAGCAGTGTGGTTTTCCTCAAAAGTGGTGACACATAATACATCATTCTTCCTACTGCTTATGGTGGAGTGGGGATTACTTTCTGACTGAAAACTTGTCCACTGAGCTGTAACAGTCATGCAGTCAATTATTTGGTTGCTGGGCCATAAATATCTGTAGTTACGTGAACCAGCTTCATCTCAGAGAATTTCAACTGCTTAATGGCTTTAATACACATCAAGTCATACAACTGTGGAACAGTCTTTTTAGAGAAATATGTTCGGCAGGGAATAGTTTATCATGGTTTAATCTGGTTCATGAACTTCAGGAAACCTTTTTGGGCAACACAAGCAAAAGGGAGTTGATAATCATCCAACAGCTCTGGAATGGCTCTATTTAACAGCTGGCGTGTTGAATGATTGTGGGCAAATTTTGATCTTTTTGCATCACTTTCCTTTAATGTTACTTGATGAGAACAAGATCATTTAATTTTTGGGGGAAATGTATTTTTCATGCCTTTTTCATGTGGAGTACTACTATGGGATTTTCTAGTACTTGATGGTGTCAGAAAACAATCTGTTTGTTTGGGAAGACTGCAAGGACACATCAAGTGATTGAATGTAACTTTCTACTTCCAGTTCATTGACACTATGGTCACTGCCACCACCACCTCCACTACTGCCAATACCAACCACACTGTCCCTTGCCCTGTCCCACTCAAATGGGTGTGTTGCATCATTACTAATGTTCCAAATGTGTTGCTTTGCCACTATGACTGATGATCTTTTTGCACAGACTGCATACAGCTTGACAGTTGTCTACTGGGTCAATATAAAATAAATTCCACAGTAGAGATTTACCTTTTTTCGCTTTCTGCCAAGGTGTCTAGCACTATTCCTTGTACAGTCAAGGGACCTGGAGGAAACTCAACACTGTCATTTCCTTGTTGAGATGAATTGTTCTCATCATACTCATCTTCTTATTCTTACATTTAGTATATGATTTTTTTTCTGCACTTGCCTCTCATGCCTTACAGTGGCATCCTCTCCTTCTGCCTCATCAAAACTACTGACCTCATTGCCACAAGATTCAGAAGAACTGGAAGTACAGTGATTCTATGGGCCATAGCCTGGGCTATCCCATTGCCAGTCCCCACTATCACCACCACCATGTCTACTACAATTCTCTGTCTCAGCATCTGAGCTTATATTTTAGGAGGATGCCTTCTTGCATGCTGCTTCAGCCTCTGGAATATCCTGGCACATGTGACAAAATGTTCAGTGCCTCTATGAGTAACTCCAGTCAGTTCTTTTCAAAACTCTACTATCATTTCACTGCTAACATGCTTTTTTTGTTCAGAACATTAAGTGCCAGTCCTGGTGCTATTATTATTATTGTCACTATGTTCTTCACTAGTGCTAGGATTCATATTGTCAATATCCTTAACAGTTACTATTTCAGCAGCACTGTGCTTCCTTTTAGTAGACGGACTGGGAAATATGAGAAATTGTATTCACAGCCTTGAAAGGGTATTGTTTCACTACCTTCTGCAGAGACAGACAGTGTCTGACTATGTCACAGTAATAAATTGCAGTGCTCGGGCCTCAGGGGCACCTATCAAACAGTGCAATACAGTCATAAAAGGATTTTACTATGCTGCAGAGACAGAAAATGTAGCTGATTAAATATCACAGTAATAAATGACAGTGATCAGGCCTCGGGGCACCTAAAAAACAGTGTAATAGAGCCATAAAAGGCTTTCACTAAGTGTGGCAGAGAATGAGAGTGTAGCTGAGTATGTTACAGCAATAAATGGTAGGGCTTGGGAACACCTAACAAACAGTGTGCCTGCTGTGTTTTTGTCTATCATTTCCCCTGCCTTGCTCCTTCTCTGTTCTCTCCCTCACCGCCTCCTTGACAGAGGCTGACCTCCCCTTCCCTGGCTGAGATCCTTTCAGTCTCCACAATTTATCCCTGTACTCCTTCATTTAGATTATAATTTTAAGTTGATTTAACTTTTAAAGACAAGTTTTTACAACAATTGCATGATTTGTGCTGCAGAGAAAACATGGAGCTGCTTCCAGACTACTGCCAACTAAACAGCACTCTGTGCCACACAGGCTCACAGCAGATAGAGCACAATTCTTTAGACACCACTGACCAATCAAGTGTCAGCCCGGTGTCATGTGCTCTGATTCTACTGTAAGCTTTGTGAAGAATCCCAGAGGTTGCCCTTAATGCCTGTTTCCAAAGTCCTGGCCTAATTACCATTACCCGTCTAAAACTACCCGAGCTAAGAATTACACTGTTATGTTGGGTAGGGTAGTCATCACCTGAACTAACCTACCTGGCCCAAAAAAGGTGATATCTGCATTACCTGACTCAGCTACCAGTCGGGTAGCCCATGCCTAAATAAAAAAAAAAAAATTAAAAGAAAAGGAAAAAAGACTCCTGAATCTGGCAAATTGGGACCAGCAAATGGTCAGAAATACCTTTACTGGGCACCCCAAAATCCAGGAATCTCCATTGTAATGAAACTAGCCATACACTTCCATTCTCTGCATGAGAACAGTGGGACATTGTTGTAAAATGGAAAAAAAAAGATAAAAATGATGTTTAAAAAAAACAAAAAAAAACCTTGAAACTAGCTAAATGGGATCAAAAAATGGTCAGGAATACCTTCCTGGGCACCCAAAAATCCAGGGTGCCCATCTTAGCAAGAGAAGCTGTACACCTGCATTCCCTTTATGAGAATAGTGGGACTTTTTTGGTTTCTGTAGCCACAGATGGAGCAGTGTGATGTACCGACCAGAGAGCAACACCACCACCTCAAAAACCAGCACAGTGACAGATTTCACCTGAAATCATCAGGTCATTGTGCTGGTCCCTGCAGATACTGGTGGTGCATCTTCCAGTGTTGCACTCCCTTCCTAATACAACTCCAACTCAGAGTTGTATATTTAGAGAATGGAAGCATGGGGGTGGAGCCCCTACATGGGTGGTTCTGGGGCAGAGCCCCCAATAAAAACAATGAGACATCCCCGACAGTGATATGCCAACACTCGACATTGTGGCTGACATTGTCGGGGATGTCAGCAAAGTGGAGGTCACACCACTGTAGGTAAACTGAGTAGTACTGTTGGTCACCAGGTCACGCTCTGTCATATCTATATACCTATTTATTTTTAATTTTTTCTATTCCCTTCCTTTACAGCACAGTAATCATTTCCTCATTCATCCCTGATATTCACATTATAACAGTAAAGATGAACTGGGGTGCCCATCCACTGTACCACTTTCCCACCCACTCAGGTCACATGCCAACCCTTCCCAATGTATGAGCCCAATGACTCCAAGGCACGTCCTGATGTCTGTTGATGTGAGGAGACTGGGGGCAGGGTGGGGGGTAGGGTTTGTAACCTAAAATAGAATTTCCAAACTTTTGTCACTATAATGACAACCCTAACCGATGCATTAACAGTGGTTTTTGCAATGAATTTCCCTTCTTTTTGAGAAACTGTAATGTTACTCATATGTGCTGCACTCCCATCATGCATACATTTTGTAATTGCCTTTTATTTTCAAGTGGCATGCGTTGGCCCTCCAGGCTCTGCGCTCCCATCTATACATAAGTGTACTGATATTTTAATGATGTCACATCTCTGTGTGGCAGTGCAGGGCTCTCTGGGCCCTGCCCTCCAACTACTGCATAATGTAGGACCCTGCACTCCAATTATTGAATAATGGGATCCAAATGTGTGCGTGCAGGGCCCATACCCAAAAGTAAAGAGACACAGCGCATGCATAGAGCCATTCAAGGTAACCCTTGTGCTGCAAAAGTTGCACTATCTCAGGAACCATAGAAACTTTAGAAAAAAATTCCTTCACAGTTTTATTCATGGCCTGGCCACCTCTATGCTGCTTAGTACACCAAAGGGTGTACTAAACTGTGCTTAGCAAAAAAAATCTGTATCGCGAACCATTTTCAAGATATAGCTGCCGAATTGCACCATGACTGCCACAGTGTTATCATATGGGAATTTTGCAATTTTGGAGTACGGTAAGTATGGAAGTCATGTCTGTTTCTTCACCAAACCAGCAAAGAGCACATCTGTGGGACAAGGGCTTGCCACCCTGCAAATTTCAGCCCAAAAGTCCTAACTGTTTTCTTCCTATGAAGTGACAAAGAAACTGTTTTTTGGGGGCTGTTACCTGCTTTCACTTTCAGATCACAGATTGTTTCCCCCTTAGGCTATAATGGGAAACTTTAAAGTTTAATAACATTTGAAGGAATTAATATTTTTTCACAAAACTTTAAAAAGGCACATCTGTGAGGCAAAGGCTTTCTACCCTGAACATTTCAGACCACAACCTAAAGTCTTTTCTGAGATCTAGGTGGACAAACAAAATGTCAAAAAACATGGATTTCTCTGTTTTTTCAACACTCTATATCTCAGAAACCACGATACAGATTCCCAGAATATTTGGAAGATCAAGAGACATTTCCCTGGAGATTATGCATACCAAAGTTCACACAAATCTGCTTAATAGTTCCAAAGTTATTAATGTTCATAAATTTGGGTTTAACATAGAAGTTACCTTTCACCCTGACTATACTGGCACTACCGTTCTAGTATAATATAAATTCATTGCAAAAACTTTGTTAAAGCATTAGTTAGGGTTTCTACTGAAAAAAAAAGGCAGGAAATTCAGTGTTAAGGTTTCCAACTCTAACACCCCCCACCCAACCCCTACCATCACAACCCCACCCACACAATCCACACACCAACTAAGCGTCAGAGTGTCTTTGGTTTATCGGCCCTAACGCTCACCCCATTCCATCTGTGAGGATGCTGAGATGGTTCACTATAGGAGAATGGGGTGAGTGTTAGGTCTAACTTGGACTCATGGGAAGGGAAAAGACTAGTGAGCTCCTTTCTTAGGAAAAGGTCCTTCCTAGTGTAACTTTGGTAAGCAGGCGTTGACTCCCAGTAGCTAAGCATCACTGATTAAGACAAAAAAGCCTGTCACTGAAGTAACCAACCCTGAAACAAGTGTTTTATTATTTTTATTTTGCATCTGTTAAAATTTTTAAAGACTGCCTAAAGTAAATAAATTGTGCCATCTTGTGTGACTCTTGTCTGTTGTGTCCTTCATCAACACCCACACTTTCACAGGTGGAACAAGGGTGCCCACACCCACTGCTGCTGAACAGTATCCCATCACTAGGGTGCCAAGCTCCCAGTGTTGGCTAGGGCCCCCCCTGCAAATAACAACATCCATCTCTCATTGATCCTTTTGCCTTCCTTGAAAAAATAAAACTATATAAAAGAAAATGGTCCATCAGGGATCTGACTCCCCCATCCATCCCACCCTGACCCACCCTACTGAGCACCCACCACCCAGCTGGTAACTTGAGATATTTAAAGAGATAATACTAAAATATGATGAAAAAATAAACACCCACAACCCATCTGACAACTTAAGATATTTAAAGAGACAATATTGAAATATAATGAAAAAAGCTGTCAATGTAAATTTGAGTGGTATCAACATGACTGTTTACATTACTGGATCTTTGATTGGACTAAAAAGAAAACTGGGCCATTAAAATCCATTATTAAGCCTTCAGCAGAAGCTTCAGAGGGAACAAGTGGCAATGAAACAGATGACATTTTTTAGGAGAATGTTCCCCTTCTCTTTCCCAGAACAGGATTATACCACTAAGACACAGTCAGAGAATCAACAAATTCAGAGAGGAAAATGCAGAACCAGATGTGTACAAAGATGAAGAAAATGAATAGCAGAGATGGGTGTTACAGCTGGGACAGGAACTCCAGGGGATGCAGACTTCAAGGACAGGGCAGCAGATCATGCACACTGAACCAGAGGAACATGCCACAACAACAGCAACTATGGAATTAGTACAACAAAAGGCAGGGACGACAGAATGAGGGGGGCAGAGGCACCCCAGAAAGAGGCAATCAGAGGAGGCAAATGGTGTGAATATCTCCAGTTACCAGCTAATAGAAGCAGAGGTAGAAGTGCTACAAAAAGAACTCTCATTCAAACCAACCTGTCAAGAAAATAAGTTTAAAGTATTCATTAATTTCCAGAAATTTATAAGCAAAATGTTTAATGCCGTATTGGTCTTAGTAAGAACAAATCCAGAACAAATGGTTTGATACCTTTTATTGGAGCAACAAGGATGTTACAAAAAGAACAAAGAGCTTCAGCTTTCAGACCAACAAGTCCTTCTTCAGAGGCTTAATGAGAGTTATTTAGAAAATCCCATGTTATTAACACTTAGAACATGCAGAAAAAAACAGAAATCATTTTCATTGGTTTAAAACAGGCCTTCAGAAATAATTAAAGTGACATTGGAGAGCTTAAATATCTATATAGTGATTTCAGCTGAACTGAACTAAAAGGTCAAATGTTATTTTAAGATAACTGCCGGCAGTTACCATGTATCAGTCTAATGGATAAAAAAATAACCTTATGATTCTCTGCTCAGTAAACTACATGTCAAGTGAAGAAACACTCCCTAAGACACAAATGTTATAAGTGAGGCCACAGTACATCATTCTGCTCAGCTTAGAACCATTCATAATGAGCTGACCCTCAAGAAACAACTACAAGCTAAAATGTAACATACAACTAAGTAAAAAAAAATAATAAAAATGATGAGCCCCAAAATTACAGCATCAGAAATTATCTTTATATGGCATATAGAATGATGAAAATGATGTATACCCAAGGTGAGTAAGTATATCACACTGAGGAAAGTACAAAAAGCTGGAAATATATTCCCAACATACTCTCAACAACCTAGTATGCTAAGACCTTGTTGTGACAAAATTTTATACATGATAATATCAATTGTCAGTGTAAGTGCCAGATAAAAAGAGTGCTAGTCAGGGACTCCCAAGAAACTGAGACTATGGTACCTGATATGTACAGATTTCAAGAAAATGTCAGTCTATAATCAAAATAATACATATATAAAAACAGTCTAAGGAATCTAAACCAGAATTCTTAGGAATTACCCCCCCCCCCGGGGGAAAGTAACTACTTAAAATGAAGTATATGTACGTGAATCCTAATATACCATCCTAATAAGTACAGAGTGTAAAAACATTACAATATATACTCAAATTATAGAACTAGTATAAGGAAGTAAATATCCACTCTAATATGAGTCCAGAGTCCTAACCACAATGACAACATAATGTCATGTACCTGAACATAAGTTTACCTCAATATCCCTACAATATTCCCACCCACTATACTCACATAACCACCCATCTCAAATACCCATATTAAAAATCCAATGTGCCACACTTCTTCTACCCTCACAATACACACATAAACATATTCACAAACCCACACACATAGACATACCCACACACCCTTGCACACATTCACACAATACTAATGTGAAAGGCCAACCTGTAGATAACCAGTTAAGATGGACTGTATAAGAGTCAAAGTCCAAGGCTTACTGAAAACCTAAAACATGTATGTCCATCTTTTGAAGTAAAGGAATATGTAGAATAAAAGGATACAAGGGGTCAGGGGGTATTGGGCTGGAGAAACAGGACAAGGGATGAGTGTGCACCTAGATGTGTTGGCACCTCAGATTTGGCAACCAGAAGGCCGATGGTGGACATGAGGTATGCATCTGAGTCCAGATGGTGAGAAGAAGTGATGGGATCATTCAAAACATAAAAATATGTAAATTATATATAAGTAAATAGAAAAGTATTGGTGTGTAATTAATGGATGTAATAGATTTTTTAGTAAAATAATGCCAACTGAGCACCCAAGCAAGGTTTTGTGTATATTATTTGGGAAGGGGACGCCATGACAATGCCAGATAAACTAAGTCTGCATTATGTGGTTAACAGTTATTCAGTAAATGAATGATGTTGAACACGCTAGTCTTCCAGTTTCACAAGTTTAGTGAAATGACCTTTGGTCCCATGGCCATTATTAGTTTTTCAATATAGAAGCTTGTTTTTCTCAACTGCAAATGTTTTGTTTTTATGTGAAGCATTAAGAAGGGTATTACAAATTATAGAAGCAGCAGGAACACTGGGGGAGAGATGTAGACTCAAGTCCATTTACAAAGGAAAGAGACCTGAGAGAACTTGCAAATCTGACATTGGATAAGGCTATTGAGCTGGATGGGGTACACCCATGGGTGTTGAGGGAGTTCAGAGAGGTACTGGCTGCAGCTTTGACAACCCTATTCAACAACTCATTGGCACAAGAGTGTTTCAGAGGACTGGAAGCGGGCAGATGGTGTCCCGCTTCATAAAAATGCCAGCAGGAAGAAAGTTGCCCCGCCCCCACGTAGGATGGTCATTCTTATATCAGTGGTGGAGAAGTTAATGGAGACAGTTTAAAAAGAAATGACACTGGAGTATCTTGAATCCAGTGGGTTAAAAGACCTGAGGCAGCACAGAATCATGGGAGTGAGGGGTGGTTGACAGAAGAACCTGATCAATTTCTTCATCTGGGTGATCAGGGAAATAGATCAGGGCAGGGGGTTGATGTGGCCTACATAGACTTCAGCAATCACATAGGCTGCTTATAAGAAAACATTGCAGTCTGGGAGTGGGAACCAAGGCGGTAAACTCTCCAAACTGGTATGGAACTGATTGATGGAGAGGCGACAGAGAAGAGAGTCACCAGTGGTATTCATCAGGGCTCAGTACTGGGACCAGTCTTAATCAATGTCTTTTTATGTGACATTAGGATACAGTAGATATTCAGGAGGGGTTAGAGAGAATGAGTAGAGACCTAATAAAACTCGATGAGTGTTTGAGGGTATGGCAGCTGGGTTTCAATGTGAAAATGTACAAAATCATGCACCTAGGACACAGAAGCCCAGAGGCAGTGTATAAAATAGGGAAGAGATATTGATGGTAAGTAAACAGGAATGGGACCTTGGAGTTATCAAATTTGATAACCTCAAGGTGGCGAGGCAGTATGAAGGCAGTACACAGTTTCAGCGGGATGCAGGGGTACACAGGGATGAGAATCACTATCAGAAGGAGAGAGGTGGTGTTACTACATCTCAGGAAATAAATAGAAATGGTAAAAGCTGTCCAGAGGAAGGAAACCAAAATTAGGCAGGGGCTGCATCATAAGCCATATGAGGAAAGGCTGAGAGATCTAAATATATACACCCTGGATGTGATAAAATGGGGAGAGGACATGACTGAGACTTAAAAGTACTTCACATGGGTGAATAAGTTACAGGAGGGGAATATATTTCAGAATAAGAGGTGCCCAAGAACAAGTGGGCATTCAATGAACCTGGAATGGGGGGACATTTAGGAGGAAGGTGACAAAATACTTCTTCACTGACAGCATGTTGCATGCTTGGAATATCTTCCAGTGGAGTTGTTGGAGTCAAAAACAGTGGTGATCTTCATGTATGCATGAAATAGGCACAAAGGAATCTTGGTAGGACAGTAGAGGATTATTGTAGCAACAGTATAGACAGGGACAAAATGGTCAGAGTGGGTGTGCCAAACAGCTCTTTCTGCAGAAAAATTCTCTGTTTCTATATAACCATCAAGCTGTCAATCGTCCGGCAAGGTAAAACAAGGTACTTGACTACTGTCTACATACCCTCCAGTAATCAAGCCTTTGGGCTTGACCTATTCTTTAACCACTGTAACATGCAAAACAAAGATGGGAGCACATCATCGAAGGAGGCTTTAACACAAACTGGCTAGCACAAGATACTGTAAACACTAGGGACAAAATCCATGGCCTCTATCTCACGCAGATGGTTTCACAGGCAACAAGGTGTAACTACTGCACTGCACAAGCACACTTATTGACTAGCTTCTTGCTACCAACCCTGAGCATATCAAAAGCGTCTCTGTTCTGCCCAACACCTTAAGTGATCACTCGTTAGTAGTCTGCACCTGGACAAACAGGGGACCTATTGACCCCCCCGCGGCTGTCTAAAAACCTGGTATCTCAAGAAGGGACAATTGAGCAACTTCAAAAAATACCTCCAGAATGCTGACTGGTCCCCCTTAGATGGCTGCAGTGATGCCAATAAAGCTCTTAACTACTGTATTCAGCAATGCCTGTGACCTATTTGTCCCGGTCAGAACTGTTAAAATCAAAGGGGCCATAAACCCCTGGCTCACAGGACAGCTCATCACCCAGATGAAACAACGTGACAATCTCTAGCATATTGCCAGAGAGACAGGCAGGCATACATCACGGCCTACAAAATGGCTAGGAATAATTGCACCAGGATAGTGAGGCAGGCCAAAACTTCCTATTACAAAGAATAGCTTGAAAAAACATGGGGAAATGGCAGTGAATTTTGGAAAAACATTAGGTCCCTATCTGGTAAAGAATCCAGAGCCCCACCACATCTGATAGTCACAGTAACTGACACCTTACAGCAACCTCTAGACCTGGCTAATGCATTTAACAAAGCCTTCAAGGATCTTAGCTCTGTACTCTCCCCCGAATTTCTCCAGTCCTCACCAGCCATGAATCCCATAGACACAAACCCCACACCATCATGTAGAGATGGGCAACCACCTTTCTACTTCAGGCAAATCACGAGGCAACAGACTATGAAATGTGTCAGAAGGAGTCTAAACAAAACCAGGATTGGTAGTGACTCACTAGACATGAAACTGCTCATGCTCACCCTGGAAGAACTTGCTGCCCCACTAATCAAACTGTTCAACACCTTCTTGCGAACTGGAATCTTCCCAGACAGTTGGAAGACTGCCATGGTCACCCCTGTGTTTAAGAGTGGGGACAGAGCTGATATGGGGAACTATCACCTTATCTTGATACTTCCACCTCTCTCTCTAAAGCATTGGAAAAGGTCATCGCTGATCAGCTCACTGACTATCTAAACAAGTACAATCTGCTTTGCCCTCAGCAACATGTTTTTTGTCAAAAGCACAGCACCATCTCCACCCTTATCGACTATACCTCCCACACTTACGAAGCCCTCAATTCAGGAAAAATGATCGGGTCCATATTTATTGACCTCACAAAAGCCTTTGACACTGTCAACCACCAAAATCCTGTTAAGACACCTATGGACCATGGGTCTGTCAGTAGATACCTTCTCCTGGTTCAACAGTTACCTCTGTCACAGGATGCAGTGTGTAAGCATAGGGGGTGTTACCTCTGATCTCAGAAAGGTAACACTAGGGGTCCCACAGGGCTTGATTCTAGGGCCACTTCTCTTCAGTCTCTTCATAAATTCCCTTCCTAAAGCCTGCACTGCTAAAATGCTGCTGTATGCAGATGACGCAGTAATATCAGTCCCAGGCAGCAATGCTTGTGAAATCTCTAAAAGCCTACAGTGCAGCTTTGCATTGCTAGAGACGTGGTTCTCCCAAAACTAGCTCCAACTGAACTATAAAAAAAACTAAAACAATGCACCTAACCATGCCACATTCCAAAAGGAATGTTGAACCCTTAACTACAGTATTTTTAGCCAAAATGGGGATAGTATCGACAAGTCAACACCTTCAAATACCTTGGAGTACATATAGATGACACACCCTCCTTTGTGCACCATATTGACCACGTAGTCAAAACTGGCAATACTAAGCTAGGTATCCTATATAGACATAGGAAGGCCATGACTCATGAGGCTATTAAACTAGTTACTCAAAACTCTATCCTGTCTATCATCGACTACGCACTAGTCATTTACGGAGCTGCCACCGACTCAGCCTTAAATAGAGTTAAACAACTAGTCAACAGGGCTTGTCACCTGGTCCTCGATGCCAACCAGCATACCCATACATGCTCACTTTACTCCTTCACAGGGTGGCTCCAGCTCCACCTCAGGACAAAGTATCAAGCATGCATAATAGGAAAAAAAGACCTACTTGGTCTCACACCCGACTCTACTGCCACACTGTTCCAGCGGCACCTCTCAACTAAGGTCACCAGAGGAATGGCAAAGGGTGTGCTCCATGTCCCATTCAAAAGAACATGCTTTGCTCAGCGGTCACCCTCCTACTGTGGCCCCACATGGCTTAACAAACTCTCCTCTAATGTGCTGGAACACACAAAAATAGGACCTTTTAAAAGAGACCTGTTAACTGTTCTGGCAGAAGACAACCAGTGTGGCTGCAACCACTAGTCGCAGTCGGCCATGATTACCTCCTCTCTCACACCCCCACCCCCGCACTTCTCCTGCACTCCAGCACCCCCTTGACAAAGCCTCTGGGTGGCTGTCCCCATCACCAGCTCCACCCTTCACCCCTTTTCCAATAAATGTCAAGGACACCTCAGGAGACTCCTCCCAAACTTCAGGAAAGACTCCATGAGGCCTTCTTTAAGACCTAACAATACAAACTTAAACCAATTACCAAAAGTACTCCTATTACCTATACAACTTAGGAACTGCAATAGATTACTTGCCTGCATGTGCAGCCTGTCAGTATCCTGTTATCAGCAAACAGCAGCACCAAGGCCTATCAAACTACCACTGTATTCCTGTATTCTCCACTAATTAATTGTAACCTGTAAATGTGTTCTGTCTGCTTGAAATGTAACCTTGTAACTTGTTCTGTCTGTTTGTTATACCTGACATGGAACCTTTGAGCCATTGGCTCAAAGGTGTTTATCAGCAAATGAAATAAATAAATAAATAAATAAATAAAATACAATAAAATAAAATAAATAATTCTGTAGGGGCATACCTGCCCAGAGAGTTTAAATAAAAGCAACTAATGGTACAACTAATTGAAGTTATTGTCTTATTGACTGACCTGTCTTTTAGCTGGAAGAAGGAAGGAAATACTAGAATGGGATTATTAGAAAAACAATGTTTTCCTGTTTGATGACATAAACAGCAAAAGGAATGTGTGTGTGTGAGATATAAATAATACTTAGGATGCTGAAGCATTTGGATTTTAATGTGTCAGGCTTCAGGAGAGTTCCTTAGAACAGCCAGGCTTCCCACTGAGTGGAAATAGAAAAGTCTATAGGGAGTAAAGAAGCAGCACGTCTGTACACTTTGTATGAACCATTACTGGCAAATAGCATAGTTAGCACACAGTTGTGGGGATATTTACAGGCATGTTGGACTGATTCCTGTATGTGTGGTTGTTTCTTTGTCCTCTTGTACACGATTTCAAGAAATAGAGGAAAAGGTCTGAGGTGGCAAGTGTAAAAGAGAACAAGAAGATATGAATGGCATTGTGTTTATCTTAAAAAAAATCTTGTATATTAGATAGTGTTTCTGTGCACTCTTGGTCCAAAAAGTGTGATGACCTATTGCACAAAACTGCAGCCGTGATGACAGTGAAATTATTTTCCCCCCCAATCATCTCTCATGAAGGGTAAATGGAATAGCTTAAGAGAGGGAGCAGTTTATATGCCTGGTTTCTCTATCTGGAATAAGTGCTGGTGGTGAATAATCTGAAGCTGCTGCTTTTTCATGTTTAACTTGTCTGCCCTTTGACTTCAGAACCTTTCATGTTTAACTTATCCGCTTGATGTGGTACCCAGCAGACAAAATGTCTCCTGGGATTAGAAGGTGTAAGTGGTGATCAAAATGCAGCAGCAGAGACTTTGCACATGAACATCTTGTTAAGTTGCAAGTGGAATATGAAAAAGCTTATATAGTAGCCATGTAGAAACACTTCAAGCGAAAGGATTGCAGAAATCATGGGACTGTATTCTGCCTTATGAGCTGCAAATCTATCAGGTGGAAAGACTATCGCCTTTCACTTGTAAAACAAAAAGTACTGTAACAATTTTATAGCAACCTGGTGACATTTTACAAGAACATATTTGTATGCATTGTATTAAGTTAATGAAAGGAAACACTATCCATACTGTAGTTATAAATACTGACATATGTGAACGAATGCAGGAATTTATATATATTCTATACGGAAATATTCAAAGGAATAAAATACAGCATGTAGCAATGATGTCACATTTAAAAAAATTTCACATTTTTTAAACAGAACAAATGATCTGGTAGTTTGACAGCTCTTCTACTCAGAAAATGGAAAAATATTGGATTCACAGTGCCCTTTGAATGTACAACATTGTACTTTTAAGTGGTAAGGGAAAAGTGAAGCATTGTTTTCAGAACTGTTTTACATAGATAGTTTTGTAGAACAGGGAATCTAAGACCACAGACAAGGACTATATCTTGTTACTTGCACTTGATAGGGCAATAGCATGCCCACTTTTATCTTGTACTTATCCATCCTGCATTATTTACTGTAACTCTCTATGAAAACATGTAAATATATTGTAAATAATACATATTATGAGGTTTATTTGTTTATTTTATTTTAATTAAAATGATGGTGACTGGGAGAGGCACACTGAGCTGAAGCTCATTTCCATGTGCGACCTGGGGACATGGGACAGAGATACACATACAAGGAGGTACAAAGTTAGGTACAGGTACAAGTTAAGAAATTCTATAGCAAGTCATGATTAGATTACATAGCAACAGCAATATGGTGATAGAAACATACAACCATTTATGTGCAGTAATGGCAAATTATTTTGAGAAAGTATAAGGGAAAGATGGGTCTTAGTTACCTACGAGACTGACTGGGGAGGGAAGACATTTGGGGATGCATTAGCTGCTGGGATCACCATAGTCAGAGGAGGAGAATAGGGGCTGGGAACTGACAGCACAGAGAAGGAGAAGAGTTAGGTGCAGGGTGGAGCTGGAAGAAGGTGGACAGATTTTTTAATGGAGAGGTAAGTAGAAGAGTTTCGATATTCAGGGGACAGTTTATTCCATAGGAGAGGGAGGCAGTAGGAGCAAGCACATTGGCCAGCTGTTGAGTGGTGATGAGGGACTGAGAAGAAGCAGAGATCCCTGGAGCATAGATAGTATAAGGGAGGACATGTGGAGGGCAGACAGGAGGAGAGGTAAGGAGGGAGAAGCCCATACCAGAACTTGTTGATGAAGGATAATGAGTGGACATGTGTTCTATGTGAGAGGAGTGCAATGGAGAGAGCAGAGTAAAGTCAAAGTTTATTGGCAGGAAATACTCCATTGAACAGGCTCATTTACAAGGAGATCCTGAGCAAACAGTCATAGGCACAAAACATAATTAGCAACTATACAATGTACAGGGTAAAACAAGCAGACAGTAAATCCACATGTGCAGAGTAAAATGTTTACAAGGATATATACAAAATATATATACAAGTACAGGCCATGGGTGTGCAAAGCAGTGAGGTTAGGACATGGTGAGAACATTAGGTTAAGCATTTAGAACAAATTGTACACAGGGAAATAAACCATGGGACCAGCAGAGATTTTAAGGTAAAGTAGGCTGAGGTAAAGGTTAAGGGGGAAGGGGGTGAGTCAAGGGATGTAGGTGGAGTAGGAGAGGAGAGGGGGCTGGGTGGGTGGTGCAGAGGGGAGGGCAGAGAAGTGGGGGAGAAGGAGGAGGGCTGGAAGGATATGGATGTGAGAGTGGACTGAAGGCAAACTAGGGAAGAGGCGAGGAAGGGAGGGGTGGTGGGGGTAGGAAGTGAGTGTGAGTAAGGAGGAGGGAGAAATAGGGAAGGGTGGGATTGAGTGGGAGAGGAGAAGGCATGTGCTCAGTGGCATACACAGGAGTCACCAATTTTGTTGTAGACTAGTGTTTTGAACTTGCGTAGGGGTACAACATTTTATAGCTTGAGACAGGATTGTGCTTTATTCCATGCAGCCGGAAGGGCACAACTTACAGTATAGCCATATCACTGAACTGAGTACAGGCACAAGGGACTTCTAGCATAATGTAGTTATTTCTGCATAACGTGTATAGGTAGGCAACACGAGGGAGCAGTGGGGCATATGGGGAGGAGAGTCAGTGGCGAATCTACAGAAGGAGTTCAGCATGGTATCCAGTTTAGAGAGGGATGCACAGGGCAATGTTGTAGACAATAGCTGCATAGTTTAGGGATGGGAGGATCATTTTTAGACAAGCTTGCAATGCACGGGGAGTGACATGGAGTCTTTATTTCGATAAAGACATCTGAGTTTGGGGCGGAGCTTGGAGCTTAGTGCATCTAGAGAACTTAAGATGACTATCTAGCCAGAACCCTATGTATTTGAAAACATGCACAATGTCTAGGGAGCAGTTATCCTGGGTGAGGAATACTGGGGGGAGTGGATGGTAAGAGGAATAGCTCTATGATAGGGTGCCAGTGTTGGCAAGAGGCAGAATAAGAACATCATTATGATATAATGCCCAGTCAGCTGAAAGGTACATGCTTGCTTAAAAAAAGTTCTTCCTTGTTTAAAGAAATAATCCTACATCGTAATTCTGCATAGCATGGATGGTGCCAGTCAATGGCCCCAGTCAGATTCACGCTGCACGTTTGACAACTCTAATATGCATTGCAATCTGCTGCAACTTCAACTGCTACAGCACTCTTCTGATGGCAGCTTTGGGAATCTTGGGATTTGTAGTTATAGAAAATGTCAGCTTGCAAGTCAATAGACTTAGACTGATATAATCTTCTATACTTAACTGTAAGCAAAAAAAAAAAAAATGTTTTTGCACACAAAGTGCAAACTGGGACCAGCCCCATCATGTGGGTGTGGGGCTGTTGTTGCTGACTGTTCCCCTTTCAGGCTAATTATTTTTCCTGTATATTTCATATTATATATTCTGAAAGAATCTTGAATCTTAATTGGCTGAAAGGTGTATTGGTCATGAAATTAATTTAGCACAGCAGCATGGCTGTAAATACCTCCAGCCACCAGCCTCTGCATTCACCAGACTTGAATTTGCCTCTCATATTGTGCTGAATGCCAACAACAATCCTGGCTTTTCTGGCATTACAAGTAGGTTCAAACCCCCCTCACAAGCTAATTCAAAATATATTGTTTGTTTTCATTTAAGGAATGGTCAGTCTTACAATGTGGCCTCCTCCTGCAACACAAAGTATCACAAAACCTTTATTTATATTGATTTCTGACTGCCACTGAATATGCCACAGAGTACATTTTATTTATTTATTTATTTTATTCATTTTTGGATTACAATACCTTTGAGCTAAGGCAGCTCATTTACAAAGGTTCCACGTCATATAGGGAAGGGTAGTACAAAGAATGAAAGGGAGATATAAAAATAAAACCAAAATATACACAATGTGCAATATGGGGACATTTACAGTGCAGAAGTTATTTAAATGTACAAAATGAGGTAATTACAATGCACATTAGGAGTAATAATACAGAATTAGTTAGATAGTGAAGAGTGGAGGAAGGAAGACAAATAGTTAATGGAGGGTGAAGGTTATTGCCAGCTGGCAATGTCATGTGAGGAAACCAGAAAAGGTAGGGGAGGAGGGAGCAATGAGAGCGGGAGAAAACAGATGTAGGAGAAGATGGGAAGAGGGGAAGGGTGGACATGTGAAAGAGAGGAGGAAGAGGGCAAAGGGGAGAGGAGAGTCAGAAGCTATTTATTGAAGTTTTAGTGAGGTCAGGAGTCAGAAAGTGCAGTGTACATGGTGGCCAGGAAGAGGGCAAAAGTATAATGTGGGGAAGGAAGACAGGGGAGTTGGGGGGAGGAGGAGTAGATGCAGCCAGAGGCTTTGTCATCAAGACCGTACCTTTTCAGATATCACAGGATGAATCCAGACATTAAGCAGGGCAGTCCCAGGTGTTTTCATTCAAGATATACTGCTGGAGGAGACATATGAACTGGGAAGTATGAGGAATATCAGTAAGATCATGGCTAAGCTGATTCAGTCACAAAGGGGCTCTGTAAAGGAAGGAGCATTGACATTGGGTAGTTCTGAACCTAGGTATGGGTAGGATGTCCATGTCCATGGCCCTAGTCTGGAGAACCTTTTGGGATCTGGGAAGAAGACTAGAGAGGCCAAGTGGCAGAGTTCCTAGTAGCACTTTTTTTGCTAGTAAATATGAGTGATACTTGATTCTCCCCTGTAGATTGAGCCACCCTGTTAGCGCATAGAGATCACATGTGTGGGTGCGGGGTTCAGCACCAGTTAGGAGTTGACAAGCTTTGTTCAGTGTAGTTTTTAGTCTATTCAGAGATGTGGCAGAGGCAGCACCGTAAACAATCAGACCATAATCGATCACAGATAACACTGGGCTATTTATAGCAAGTTTGAGTGCTTCAGGGGTGAGGCTCCTTCGATGTCTAAATAACAGACCTGGTTTTGCATTAGCTTTTTTGGTAATGGTCTCAATATGTGGTACATAGGAGAGGTGATTGTCCAGGGTGACCCCAAGGTTTGTGAACTGTTGTACTTGTTCCAATAGGACTCCCCGGTTATTTCTGACTGTTAGGGCAAACACCTTGTGCTTATGACGGGAGGTAGAGGACAGTAAGAGTTTTCTTTTTTTATAATTGAGCACAGGTTTGTGTGATTGGAACCATTTTTCAATTTCAAGGAAGCCAAGCTGGAGGTTGTGTTCGAGTAAAGAGGGATCAGAGTGGCTTGTGGAGATGACGGCATCATCAGCATAAAGGAGTGTCCTCTGTTGACAAGTGTTTGGCAAGTTATTTATGAAGATGCTAAACAGAAGTGGGCCTAAAATAGATTCTTGAGGGACACCAGATCAGACAACTTGAAGTTCTGAGATACTGTTTGCTATTTTTACACGTTGCGACCTATCAGACAGGTAGCTCCTGAACCATTTTTGAGTGTGAAGTGAGAGACCAATGTCCGTGAGTTGATCGAGGAGAAGTCGATGATTCATGGTATCAAATGCCTTTGTGAGGTTAATGAAGGCCACTGCAATGAGGCTGTTGCTGTCAAGGGATTTATGTAAGAAGCTGGTGAATTCTAGTAGGGCTGCAGTCGTGCTGTGATTCTTTCTGAAACCATGTTGTTGCGGGCATTGAATGGAGTATTTCTCTAGGTAGTCCACAAGTTGGTTTGCTACTATTCACTCAAGTACTTTGGATAGGGGGGGGATGGATATAGGTCTGTAGCTGGACAGTTGTGTGCAGTCCCTAGCTTTTTGCACAGAGGTGACCAGAGCAGCCTTTCAGACAGTAGGAAACTGTGATAGCGAGAGGGATAGATTAAAAATCTTGGTAATAGGCAGGAGAACTTCTTCATGAGTGAGAGAGATGAGCTTAAGGTTGAGGGAGTCCCCACTCTGCCTGGATTTCCCTAGTACTTTAGCTAGGTGTTTTTTTACCTGGACAGTGGAAACCCGCTTGAAATATAGAGGTGGGTGGTTATGTTTTTTTGTACCTCAGACCCAGTTGTTAATGTGGGAGCATCATAAAAGAAGTCTTTTGGGAGGACATCAGCTAGGTTGGTGAAGGTTGTGTTAAAAGTATTGGCAATGGTGACCGGGTCAGTGATGGTGTTGCCATTGTAGTTTAACATTGTCGGAGAGGTCTTCACCTCTTTGCCATTGATGTCTTTTATATTGGACCAAAATGTCCTACTGTCACCCCAGGAGTCAGATAGTAGTTCTTTGTGATGCTTACCTTTTAAATGCCGAATGGCCTTACATGGCACATATTAAACTCTATGCTTTTTTCTACACAACTTAAACAGACCCTGCTGTCCACAACTGCCACAGGCATGCACTGAAAAGAGAGCTGCACCCATACCCTTACTTTGATACCCCACATGGTACCTGTATGCCCTAAAGGTGTGTACATTTCAGAGAAGGTCTGACAAATATACTGAGGGGCATCAACATCAATTGGTTTGAGAGCCAGAGGGCTAGAGAAGGCTGGGTGATGAAAGCAGGTGTGCAACTATAGCTGCTGAAGCAGTAGTGGCTCATTGGGCTGATTTTTTATGCCACTCTAGCCACTTTCAGAAATTTAATGTGGGGTTTCACATGCCTTAACCCTGCCTGATATTCCCTCTCTGTGATATTAGCATGTAGTGTTACTGCCACCTTTTAGCCGAACACTAAAAGTACACAGAGCTATCATTTAAAAGAAAATGTGCACATCCAAAATACCAACTTAAATTGAAACAAAAATATATTTTTTTCTGTTATTCTTTTTAAATTTTCTAAGTAAAAATGTAATGGATTCTTGTCATAATTATAATAAGGCACTCAAGACTGCATGTTGCAGGTTAATGGCCCTTCTTTGTTGCTGGAAGCCCTGGACTACACCTACAGCAGAGGTGTGGAATTTTCAAATTCCACTTACTATGAAATTCCACAGAATTTTGAAAATTCCACAATTTTCTGCAGAGTTACAAAGAAAACAGAATTCTGAAATTCTGAAAGTGGTACTTAAATCATGGATTAGTAATTTATGTTTTACATAAACCATAGATTAGAGTTCAGTAGTTTATGTAAACCCTGGATTAGGTTTCCACAAACCATGGAAAATGAATCTGCAGTTTACGTAAACAACAGAAAATGAATCCACCATTTACAGTGCAATTTCACCTGAAATTCACTGGTGAAATTTGACATTCTACAAAGCTCTAGCCACATGTTGTGCTTAAACTCATCCCAGGTATGCTGTTAACACAAAGCAACACACAACTTGTCATATCTTTTATTTTGATTAATGCTATGTTCTGTGTTCTCTGCGTCTAAACTGTAAGTATAGGTATCTCCCAAAGTAAAAATGCATTTTGGGAAGCCTAGAGAAGATAGAAGACCATTTTGTTGTGCTATATCTAACCTGATCCACAATCACAACGTATTGTACACTGGTGTATTTCCTTGTGTAGTCAAGATTTAACCTATATTCATAACACAATACAGTTTTGAGACCATTACATTATTCACTATTTAGCCAGGCAGGAAATAACTCAACACAATGCTACATTTTTAATTTAGCTTTGTGTGCATCAGCAGACGTGACCATGCATATGTTCCATCATTCACCATGGCTCCCACCACACTGTGGGGTACCCCGTGTTGAAGCGACTTCATCCAGTTGTGTGAGACAGACAAAACATCTTCTTGTATATAGCCATTTTCCACATTTTTTGGTTCCATGGTGGCTTCACTGCATGTAGTACAGTAAGGGTGCACATGTCCTGAACTTATCTTCACTTACTTCAGCGTATCCATTGGGAGCCATACAGCCCTGCCAATGGTACTGTTACTCATCTGGCTCTGGACCAACAAACATGCAAAGATCTTGGCTCAGTTGGATCCTGGGTCACCTGCATGATTGTGAGGCACACTACTGCTATGCTGGGTCATCCAAGCGGTTCAAAACTGCTAATTTTAATTGATGACTAGAAAATGTTTCCTATGACTATACCTGTACATTTTTATAGTGTTTGTGTTTAAAGAAAAACATGTTTTAAATTTTAAATACAAGTCAAAACTCTGTAAATTCACATGATTGTTACCACTTTCAGTTATCCACACCTGGTCATTTAGTGATCCACAACTATTATAACAAACTTACAAGTGACAGCTGTAAAAGAAAAAAAAATATACCAGAAAGGAAGAAATGTTTGTTTTTTTTTTTTTTGCTGAGCTATAGACTAAGGCTATGATTCACAAACTCATGTGAGATAGATGAACAGGTTAATAAAATTGTGCATTCAGGTATTATCCATGCATTCAACAATGGAAAATCTGATACCAACACCACAACAAATTTACATTTCAGATTTCAATTTCATTGACATTTACAATTTCCAAAACCATGAAGGAATTTGTACACTGCTCCCTAACAGCCCTGACTGTCTTTGTGCATGTGCCCTTCCTCAGGGAGTGGAGCACCTTACTCTGGTAGCTGTTATCCATGCATAACCTGTGCACATCACAAAATGTACAGTGGTGGTGGATGTATCGATGTATGTATAGAGCTGTTCTAAGCAGTATTGAGAGGTAAGGACCTGTATCCATGAAGTTTGTATCACACCAATGGATGACTCTTGACCTGACACTATAAGGAGGTGGAAACACATCCAACACAAAAATGTGATTTGTGAATAATAAAGGACTGAGCACACAAGTAGACTGTGTCAATGAGTTTGTGCCTGAATATCATATATCATGGTGTTGAACTGACAGCAGACGTAATGCTCTGGGGTGCTGGCCAGAGGAGGTTGGTGTGCTGATGCCAAGGGACACCAAACTGCACATTCACACCGTTTGTAGGTGCTGGGGAAAGTATGGCATGTGATGGGCAGGTCTGCACAGCACTAGCACTACCCAGTTGACTGTCATCATAGAGCCAAGTGATCCTGGCACCATGTGGTCTGTGTAACAAGCTGATACATTGTTGCAGAATACAACAGCATACAGGACACCATGGAAGGGTCACAGAGAAACATTCTCTCCATTGGAAACCCCTCTGAACCCAAGGTATCTGCAGCCTGTACATGCCTCCCTCCTCCCAGATCTGGCACAATATACTCACACTGTTGTGCTTATGCCCATGTGTACAATCATCAAGCCACAGTATGCTAAACTATTGACACATCGGTACACATGACACATGCCCTCAATACATATAATGTCCTATAGGAGAGCAATAATCCACCACTGATTTTTGTACTTCCACACCACATTTATTTCCTGCATCATACAGTTCCCATATATGAAGGGTGGAAGGAATATTTCTAACCACATTAATAGCAGCCTCTGATCTAGCCTCCTAGACAATGTACTGACAATTACTGATGCATTTCTATAATCAGAAGCATACATTCTCAAAAACTATGCCACACACATTCCAAGGTAACAGCAGATGTGATTCAAGATTCAACATTTTCATTTAAAAACAGGAAAGATGGTATAGATCTCTTGAGCCTGTGCTCATGTACAATAGCATACTGATGTGGATTAATACAAAAAATATGTTACCTCCATAAAAAGACATACTAGACAAAAACATACGAAATACTAATGAATACAGATGTTCAAATTACACTGAAGCGTGTCATAACAGACAATAATTTTCACAGTAATTTAAAAGCTTGGCCAATACAGGTAAGTTGAATATCTACAAACAAGAACCACAGCAGACCATTTCATTAGCACTGAGACAGTTTTTCATGCTTTGCAAAGAAGGTAATGGCAGGGCAGCCAACTAGCATAGCAGTAACCATACCACTTGCAATGTAGACAACCTGAGATTGGGAAATGAGCCTGGAGTACTGGAGGACCAGCCAGGAAGAGGCAGCTTGAGCATCCAGACAGCTCACCATCTTTCGGGTGGGTGGGTGCCAGGCTTTGGCAATAGTGTGCCTCCTGGTGACAGTCTGGGGGCACTAAGATTGAAGCCTTAGCAAGAGATGGGATTGGTGGGACATGGCAGACATTGGCACATCACACACAGGAGTGTGTCTGACATTCCAGGATGTTATTGCAAGTCTTCTCCCATCCTGGGGAAACCATAAAATTAAATAACCCCACTGACTGGGCAGGTGATGCTGCTCACTACCAGAAAACTGCACACAGCAGCTCATACAATTCAGAAACAGATGCTTGATGAGTTAAAAAAATTGAAGATTTATTGCTGGCAATTGTCAGCCCATTCACTTCAGCAAACAAATGTAAAGCAAAATTGAAACAGCGTGCCTACACAGAAGTGCAATAGTCCAGCACTTTGCTCACTGGAGCTTCCTCAGGGAGTGATGCTGCTCCCTGACAAGATGCCTACAACTGGACTCTACTTTTCCTGGGCAGTGCAAATCCTCCAGTGAGCCTGGGGAACCATAGTCAGAGGCAAGGGAGGTTTTCAGAGGGGTGGGAGCAGGTGCTGGGTGATGGTTGAAGGAAGTCCCAGTCAGTGGTGAAGGAGGGATGAAAAGAGTTGAAACAAAAGAAGGTAATGGCCAATCAGCAGGATCTAAATGCAGAAGAAGGGAATTTCAAGAGTCGGATCCTTTGTAAGTAAAGGTCTGATGCCCTATGGAGTACTATACTTAACAGCTAGAACAACAAATTCAATACCCCTTGCTGACCTACTGTAAGACTATTTCTAATTACAAAGAATGTAAATAAATCCTGAAGATACAGAGGTGGTTTCTGTTTAATACATTTCTATATCAAAATCAGAGTGTGCAGAGAAT
Organism: Neoceratodus forsteri; assembly: GCA_016271365.2. NCBI lineage: Eukaryota > Metazoa > Chordata > Ceratodontiformes > Ceratodontidae > Neoceratodus > Neoceratodus forsteri. The sequence continues at coordinate 555,112,233 of CM028135.1, read as the reverse complement.
TCTTCTGATCTAGGCTGTGCCAACCACTAGTTCTAAGTAGGACACAGTGGTGAGTATGCCTGGGAAGTTGGAGGATACATCTTGCAAGTTTGTGGTAAACAACATCAAGTTTGGAAAGATAAGTTGAGGCAGCCCTTGAGATAATAACAGAACCATCATGTATTAATGGAAGAATCATAGACTGAACTAACCTTAACCTAACATAATAAGAGAAACAACCTTTGTGTCAATAAAAAAGACCCTATTCCAGCCTTTTAAACAGTAATTGTAATATGGTGATCCCATTTAAAACTCTCACTAAGCCACTTGCTTAAGTACAGTACTTGTAATGAGGAATTCTCTGAAGGATGGAATTACTGTGAGTAATAATGTTCAAATTAGGGCTAGATTTTAAATAACAGGGAGTACCAAACTGCATAACCTGAGTTTTCTATACATTCAAATTGAGAACATTATCACAAAAAAATGTTTGGACCTCATCAAATGCCAATTGAAAATAAGATTGTAGATCATGAAAATCTGTATTCCAGCTATAGATTATAGTGCCATCATCATATAAATACAAAGGTACATCTTTACAAGGTAGCTTTAAATAATAGATGAATAAATTAAAGAGCAGTGAGCCCAGAACGGAGCTCTGAGGGACATTAATGCTCACAAGAACAATATAAGGATGTTTACCATTGACAAAAAAAAATCTAATACCTGTTTAATAAATAACTGTCCAACCAACTATGAAGTTCTGAGTTGAATCCCAGAAAACTCAACTTATGTATCTAAAGTTTGAACCAAAAGTTAGGGGGCATGGCTTGGCCGCTGACGAGATGGCAGCTTGAACCGTTGGCTATCTCCCTGGCTGAATAGAATCCCTGATCCGGGGGCATAAATCTTGTGTAAAGATTTACAGTATTACACTCTGTAACCCCCTCAACTGTCCAGTGTCATAATTTCTTGATGAGCCTGACAAGTCACTGCAGCCTCAAGGGAACCATTCTGCAGGGAAGGCACTTTGAGAGACCAGTTTCCAGATCAGACTGTCCCAATGTCTAATGGCTCCCCCAGGTCTGGCCACAAGAGATCTTCTACCTCCTTGACTCCTGCTCTCCCCTTGTACAAATCTTCTTCTGCAGCAAATGATTCCTCCCTGCTTCCTCAAGAATTTGGCGCAACACACCACCACAGGCAATGCTCCAGGAGTGGACATCCCCTCTCCCCTGATCAGCACCTTGCTGCCCCTCCAGCCAGGCTCCCTTAGGATGATTCACCCTTGAATGAAGAGGTACCTTGACCCCCAGAGCTCAACCTTGACAGCATGGATACTGGAAGCTGCAAGGACTTGTCTGAAAAGCCAGATGAAGCTAACGATGCTGGCATGGAAGCCTCCTTGCCCATTAAGCCTGGACTGAAATCTTACACTGTTATGCTGATGACGACCACTCCTGCAACCACAGATGGGACCTCTGCAGCACCCATCACTCTCCCTCCAAGACCTACAGACTGACTTTGGACTGGTTGTCAAGTTTTGTCTTTTTTATTTCTTGGGGATGGGGCTATTTTAAGCTAGGAAGCTTGGTGGGGTAGTCACCCTTAGATATTGTTAGATGTCTGGTGCAAGGATAAGTTGTGGTGGGAAAGTGGAGTACTCTTGCCTGGCACACTTGCCCCACCCCCCTCCATCTCTTTTCCTCTCTCCAGAGGTCATGGACTCCCAGACTAGTCAAAACAGAGCTCGTGTCCCCCCCTGTCACATTGCAGTATGTCTGCAGGGTAATGCTTAATGGGCCATGGACATTTGGGCTTTCTGTTGGGCAGCACATTAAACATTAATCACTACCCCTAATATATGGAGCTAGGCATCGGCAGCATCTCAGTTTGGATCCCCTACCCCCCCCCAATTACCCTGGCCTTGTCAGGGCAGAGGCTGCCCTTGCTTTACTTTGCCCAGGTCATCCTCCTTGCTTCTTTACCCCTGTGCATTATTAGGCACTCTTTTGTAGACTCCTGGAAATTATCTATACATTTTATTCCTGTGACATGGCCATTTGCATTTCAGTTGTGAGGTTCTCCCCCTTGACCCTTGTCCTTCTTTTTCTCTCCCCGCACCAGATTCTGACCTCTCCCTGGACCCCTTCCCTACACCCTTCCCCATCTCTGGTGTTATGGAACTCAGTATCAGAGAAAACCCCAGTCAGGGATGTGTTTTTCTTCTCTGGACATATACCAAACTCTCCCCTTACGGATGCCTGAGTTAATGTAGCAGAGGATCCCTGACTGTCAGGAGTCTTCCTACGCCTTGAGCTCTCCACCTTTAGTGCATTCAACATTCACTGTGTTTACTTTATTTTGCCTTGCACTGGTAGCTTATTTCCTGTGCATTCAGGATTTAGTGAGGCGAGTTATGGCTCATTGTTAATATTTACACTGTGTATTCTCTTGTTTTCTCTTCTCCACAGATTCTCAACTGTATACAGTGCCTACACTTCCCTCTGACTGATGTGGAATCACCCATCCTGTATACCTAGAATCTACCCAATCACCCTAGTGGTAAACCTGGTGGGTAAGTACATCTCAGCTTCCCATTCTTACTCTGGTACTATGTCTCCTATTCCCACCAGTAGGGTGCATCTAATCTCATGGAATGTTAAGAGACTGAATCATCCCATCAAGCGCACCAAAGTCTTACAATACCTGCGCTCCTTGCAGGCCAATGTTGTGCTCCTTCAAGAGACGCATCTCACTGCCAGGATCGCACAATGGCTTCAGAAATCTTGGGTAGGCCGGGTTATAGCTAGTTCTGCAACCACCAAGTCCGGGGCGGTTGCGATTTTGGTTCGTTATTCCTGCCCCTGGGTAGAGGAGGAGGTATGGACCGACTCCTAGGGCCATTGGGTGATCACCAGACTCTCCTTTCCAGGTGGTGGGCTGATCCTGGCCAATGTTTATGCCCCAAATGTTGATTGTGCTGAGTTTTTCCAAGATATTAGTCTGGCTATTTCCTCACTTTCTGCTGACTACCCTCATATCCCAGTACTGATTTGAGTGGACTATAAGTTAGTCCTGGATTTCTTTCTGGACAAGTTGAAACACACCCCTCAGGCCCATCCTAAAGTTTGAGTGGCACTGCAGAAACTGATGAATGAATGGGGCCTTGTTGATCTGTGGAGGCGAGACCAACCCATGGGATGTGACTACACATTTTTCTCTGCAGCCCACACCACTCACAGCCATATTGACTTCTGGCTGGCCAATACAGCAGCAGCCACTGGGGAGTCAGATACGCAGATGAGTAACATTCTGATCTTGGACCATGCTCCCATTAGTTGTACGTATACCCCACCAGCACAGGGCACCACTGATGCCAGGTGGAGGTGCAACCCACTTCTGCTGCGAGACCCTGAGTTTTGTAAAATGGTGACTCAGACAGCCAAAGACTACTTCTCCTTAAACTCCCCCGGCAAGGTTTCGGTGGGCACGGTGTGAAAGGCCTTCAAGGTGGTCCTCAGTGGTCACATTATTTCCTGCACTGCAGCTAGAAACAGGGTGCGACAGTTGACTCTTACACAGTTGCAGTCTGAGCTCTCTCTGCTCAAGTCCCATTTCAAGTCATCTACAGCTGCCACCCAGGATCAAACCTTGATTGGGGACATTGTAGGGGTTAAGTACCAGATCAACTCTATCCTATAGCAAAAGGTGGAGTGGTTATTACTGCACTCCAAACATTTTAATTGGGAGGGAGGGGAGAAAGGGGACAGACTCCTAGATTACTAACTGAGGAAGCAACAGGCATCCTCCTGGATCCATGCCCATCGGTCCTCATCCGATAAGGTGATCATGGACCCCCAAGGGATTAATGCCACCATGCAGCAATTTTACCAAACACTTTACCAATCCCATGCATCTATGGACCCCACCCAACTGTCCCGGGCACTGAACCAGTTCTGACAATCTTTTCCAGTGCCCAGTCTCATACCAGCACAGGTGGACTCTCTGGACAGCCCCTTCACAGCTGAGGAGCTGTGCCTTGCTCTTTCACAGATGGCTAAAGGTAAGGCCCTTGGTCCTGATGGGATGACTGTTGAGCTCTATCAAGTACTGGGCCAAGAAATCACCAACCCTCTCCTTCGTGCACTGCAGGAGGCACATGCTTCTGGTGTCCTCCCTACTATGAGGGAAGCCCTGATAACCCTCCTACCCAAAAAATTGAACTACCTGCTGGATTACATTAACTATCATCCCATCTCCCTTCTCTCTGTTGACACAAAGACAGTGGCAAAAATTTTGGCCAGCAGGATGATGGAAATTCTTCCCTCCATTGTCCACTCATTGCAAGTTGGGTTTACAAGAGGGAAATCTGGGGCTGAAAACACAAGACTCTTCCTTAACTTCAAGTGGCTTGCACTTCGTTCCAAAACTTATGGTGGTGCTTGCTGTAGATTTCACCAAAGCATTCAACTCCATGGACTGGGACTACCTCCACAAGATCCTTTGTAGGTATGGCTTTGGCCCCCAATTCCACCAATGGGTTGCTACCCTGTATAACTCCCTGGTGGCCAAGATATTAAATAATATGGATATTCCCCCCGCTTTTGCCCTGCAAAGAAGCACACGTCAAGGATGTCCCCTCTCCCCACTGTTATTTTTGGTGGCATTGGACCCCCTTGTGAGGAAGCTTATTGCCTCCAAAGAGATTTCTGGCATATCTGTCTTTGGGGTCACCCAACTGGTGGACTCATATGCAGACGATATACTGCTCACTTTATCTCAACTTCAAGGCTCCCTACCCGGGGTACTGACAGTCCTACAATATTTTGTTGGGCTCTCAGGGCTACAGACCAAATGTAAGACAACTATCCTAGGTCATCTAAATCCTTTCTGCTCCAAAGACTATCTGCAGGGTACAGATCTGGCTTAGGCCCCAAAGGGGTTCACTTACTTGGGGGTAGTGATTCCCTTTATTTGGAGCGAACTGGAATCAGCTAACTTCTCCCCACTAGTTGCCACCTTGTCAGCAGAAATTGACCACTGGCACAAACTTAACCTTTCCTTGACAGGCAATGTAGTGGCTGTCTAAATGCTCATTATCCCCAGAGTTGCTTACCTACTCAACAACCTGCCTATCCACCTTTCTCCCAAGCTATTCAGCTCTCTTGAAAGATTGATATCTCTTCTTTTCTGGGAGGGGAAGCCACTCAGATGGAGCCATAACAAACTGCAAGCCCATTGGACTCGGGGAGGCCTTGTCCTTCCTTGGCTTCAAGGCTACCACCCGGCCTTCATGGCCACTCAGGCCACTAAATGGTTTGTCCTCGCTCACATCCGCCTTCCCTCCTGGGTGGATTTGGAAGCCAGTCTTCTGTGCGACTGCCCTCTTAGCACCCTGTTGATGGCTGAGAGAGCCCCATCCTCTGGTCTAACTCCTACTATGTGTGAAACCAAACTTGCATGGTGCAGACTCATGGCTTTTTTTCATATCCTGCTTGTGGCATGGGCTCCTACTCTGAGTTATGTTACTCTCTGGAACAATTGACTTACAACTGTTGATAAGAAACTGCTCTGCTGGCCTACATTTGCCGCACGGGGTATCACGCACATATAGGATCTGCACATGCACAGATCCTCAGAGATAATGTCCTTCGAGCAGCTCCGAGCCTGATTTAACCATACCAGTAAGGATTTTTGGAGATACCTCTAACTCTGTAGTGCGATCCGTACCGTCCACTCATGCTCCGACTCAGATGACAGGGGGTGGTGGTGTTTAGCCTCCTTACACACATCAAACTCAGCGCGGAGTCTAGCAGGGCTCTTCTATAGGGCATGGTGAGATTCTCACCCATACTTAATGGATGCCTGCCAGCTCAAAAGGATGGCTGATACCCAAACCACCATTCCTTTGGAGTCCTGGTCTTGTTGCCTCAAAGCTGCCTGCCTGACAAATCAGGATGCCAAAAGTCAATTTATATAAATAAAAATTCTACTTAGGTGGTACAAGACCCCAGACACCCTCTATTCAAAAGGGTTACTGCCCCACTCCAAATGGTGGCACTGCCAGCCATCCCCTGCACACATCCTACATGTGCTGTGGCAATGTCCCTACCTCACTACCTTCTGGGCCTCAGTCACAGAGGACTGTGCTAAAGTGCTGGGGCAGCCAATTGCCCTCTCAGACCCCATGTTGCTTTTAGGTGATTCCTCTTCATTAACCACTTTGCCAAAGGCACAAAAAAGAATGGGTCATGCTAGTGCTCCTAGAAGCCAAATGGCTGTTAGTTATGCATTGGTGTCAGCAGTCACCTCCAGCTCTCATGGCCTGGCATGCCACTCTGGCTAAGCTGGCCACCCTAGAAAGGCTATCCTACTCCCATTGTGAGCAATTGGCCAAGTACTCTCAGAAATAGGATACATATCTCCACTCGTCTCTTTGCAAGATTTCCACACCCCCAGGTAACCCTCCCATATGATGTGGTCTTACTCAGATCGGGCCTCCTCTGCAGTCCTCTGGGAAGTGTATGCTATTCACCATGTCTTTTCTTGACAGGATATGCTTAGCTACCCTCAAGGTATGTTGTTGTTTATTTTGGACCCAATATGAAATGGCTAGGTCCACTGTTAATAATGGTTATATAGTCTGTTTATTCTTCTGAACTTGGCACAGTGCTGTACTGTTGTCCTACTTGATATGTTGTGATCTTTCTCCCTGTGAAGTTGTTTCGTAACTTGAAAATAATAAACTTTTCTATGATAAAAAAAGTTTGTATCAAACGTTTATGATTTATTGCATCAAAGGCATTAAACAGATTGATTAAAAATTGCCCCAGCTATAAAACCATTGGCAATTGCTGATTTCAATTTATTAGTTACTTTGACCAATGCATAAAGGGTGCCATGGTGGGATCTACAACCAGACTGGAATTGATTAATATGGTTGCTGGAATTTAGATATTCTGTGATTTGCTTTTTAGCAAGGGTCTCCAAGACCTCTGATACAATCGGATGAAGGGAAACAGAAACAGGAACATAGAATTTGATGGCAGATAAGGACTGCTTGGTCCACCTAGTCTGCCCATTTCCCTACCTAATGGATAAGCTGCAGATCCTAGTTAACCAACAGCCTACTTCCTCCTACCCCCCATTAGAATTGCCTTATGTCTGTCTGTCCCATGCATTCTTGGATTAACCCACTGTTTTTGACTCTATGACCTCCTCAGGAAGGCCGTTCTATGCATCTGCAACCCTCTCTGTGAAGAAATACTTCCTCATATTACCTCTGAGCCTTCCCCCTCTATCTTCAAATTGTGCCCCCTTGGTCTTGCACATCTCTTTTTCTGAAAGATGCTGCCTCTTGGACTTTGTTGATTCCCTTGAGGTATTTGAAAGTTTCTATCACATCCCCCCCTCTCCCTCCTTTCCTCAATGCTATACATCTTAAGCTCCTTTAGTATTTTCTTCATATGTCATCTGGTGCAGACCCTGCACCATTTTGGCTGCCCTCCTCTGAAAAGCCTCCACCCTGTCTATGTCTTTGTGGAGATGGGGTCTCCAGAACTGTACACAGTACTCCAGATGTGGTCTTACTAACTGTCTGCACAGAGGGCCAACAACTTCCTGTTTTCTACTGGTGATGCCTCTCCCTATGCATCCCAGTGTCCAGCAGCCCTCCTTACTGCCTTCTCATATTGCTGTCCCACCTTTAGGTCATCTGATATGACTACCTCCAGGTCCCTTTCCATTTCTGTTGTTGTCAGTATCTCACCCCCGATTGTGTACTCTTCCCCTGGGTTTTTGTTTCCCAGGTACATTATTTTGCACTTCTTTGCATTGAATCTAAGCTGCCAAACATTTGACCATTTCTCCAACCTTGCCAAGTCCCTTTTCATCCTTTCCACCCCACCTTGTGTATCAGCCCTATTGCAGATCTTTGTGTCATCTGCAAAGAGACATACTTCCCCTTCCAGTCCCTCTGCAATGTCACTTATAAAGACATTAAAAAGGACAAGCCCCAGTACTGAACCCTGCAGTACCCCACTAGTAACTCCCCTTTCTTCACTGTGGACTCCATTTACTATTACCCACTGTGTCCTGTTGTCCAGCCAGTGTTTTACCCAGGCTACCACACTGGGACACACTCCCAGACTGGCTAATTTGTTTATTAATCTTTTGTGTGGGACTGTGTCAAATGCCTTGCTAAAGTCTAGGTAGGCCATGTCCATAGCCCCCCGGTCTACTACTTTTGTCACCCAGTCAAAGAAATCAATTAGATTTGTCTGATATGACCTTTCTGCTGTGAATCCATACTGCCTTGGGTCATGTGCCCCACTGGACTCTAGGTACTCAACAATTCTTTCCTTTAGAAGTGATTCCATCATTTTCTCTACCACTGATGTCAAACTGACAGGTCTGTAGTTTCCTGCCTCTATCTTGCTCCCATTTTTGTGAAGGGGAATCACATCTGCCCTCCTCCAGTCCTCAGGTACCACACCATCCTCCCATGATTTATTAAAAAGGGTAGTCAGTGGTGTTACTAGTTCTTCCCTTAGTTCTTTTAGAATTCTGGGGTGAATCTCATCAGGCCCCATTGCTTTATCCACCTTCAGTTTTAAGAGTTTTTCAGAACCCTTTCTCTTCTGTGAAAAGACTAATATCAACTCCCTATCCAGAGTGCTTCTATTGACTGGATTAGGTATCTCCCCTGCTTTCCATTATGAATACTGAGCAAAGTATTGGTTCAGTATCCCTGCTTTTTCACTGTCGCTCTCTGCCCAACCACCTTCCTCTTTATTCAGCCTCAGTATCCCTGCCTTAGTCTTTCTTTTCTCCCTAATGTACTATAAAAGGTTTTATCCCCCTCCTTAACCAAGTTGGCTATCTTTTCCTTGGTTTGGGCCTTTGCTATTCTGACTGCCTTCTCCACTTCCTTCTGCTTTAACTGGTACAGTTCTCTGTCCTGCTCCTTCTGTGTATTCTTATACTTCCTGAATGCTATCTTTATCTCCCTTACCTTCCCTGCCACTTTTTTTGAGAACCATAGTGTTTTTTTCTTTCATTTTGATTTGTTTATTTGCTTCACACAAAGGCTTGTTGCCTCTGTGATGGCAGTTTTGATGTTTCCCCATTGTTGCTCCACCCAACCTTCTTGCCTGTTTGCTAGTACTTTTCTGAGGCACTCTCCTATTTTGTCAAAATCAGCCCTCATGAAGTCCAGTACCTTCACTTTTGTTTGGCTTGACTCTACAGCTAAGTTTATCATGAACCACACTGTTTGGTGGTCACTTGTTCCCGATGGCTACCCACTTCAAGATCAGAGATCCTCTCTCCATCCCCATTTGAGAGTACCAGGTATAAGATTGTTCCCTCCCGAGTGGGTTCCAAAACTAGCTGTTTGAGGCATGCCCCCTGTAGGGCATTGAGAATGGCCCTGCTCCTGGATGTGGCTGCAGCAAAGGTGCTTCAATTAACATCTGGCATATTCAGGTCCCCCATCAGAAATATCTCCCCTTTCTCTGCCATCCCAAGGATGCCTTCTGGCATTTCCTTGTCCATTTCCTCCTGCTGAAATGGAGGTCTGTATACAACCCCTGTGTGGATTGTGGAGCCATTTACAGTCTCCAGGGTGACCCACAATGCCTCCACTCCTCCCTGTTTACCCTTTAGTTCTGTTGCTTTAATCCCTTCCCTTACATAGAGAGCTACTCCTCCTCCTCCTCTTCTTCTGGAAACTGGTTGATAAGTACAAAACAGAGTATTATTACTGAACTTGCAGACTGGTATAACTTTTGACAGCTTCCATAGGTCTGGGAACATAACTGAAGAAATAGACATGCTAAATAGATAAGCAAAGGGGTGACATTTGACTGTAACAATGTATTTCAGCAACTACAGTACTGTCAGACCATTCAGACTTTCTTGAGTACAATTTTAGCAGTAAGGTATGTACTCCGTCTGCCATAAATGAAGTCAATTAAAAAAAAGATTTAATTTCTATAGGTACGTTATGTAAAGTAGAAACATCTAGGCTAGAGGTCATTGAGTTTTGACTAGAAAAGACTAAGTACTTATTGAATTTTTTAGAAATTACTCTCAGGTTAGTTAATTTTAACCTGTGAGAGTCAAAATGTTTTGAAAAGCAAGAATTTAAGTAAGCATCCAGACTCCTAACAGTTCTCCAAAAAGAACTAGGATCGCTGTCCTTACTGCTATTTAATTTTGCAAATAAATTTTTTTTAATTTTTTTTTTGGCTTGACATATTTATTTTACATAATAATTTCTTAAGGCCTTATATGTTTGTTAGAGGGAAGACTGGTACATTTGGCTTATTTCCAAGTCTTATTTTGCAAGTTATGGGTTTTATTCAAAAAGGGTGCGTGCCAAAGAGAATTGTTGACATGCATCAATATTTTACTAAGAGTAGCATACTAATTACATACCTCAACAAACTCTACAGTGACATAGGAACAGGCCCTATTCATATTATGGTTTAAATGTAAATGGTTCCAATCAATATTTTCCATACCACTCATAATTTGGGTGTAATCAAAAGACTTTGAAAGATCTAATAGATTTAAAATTGTGACTACCCTTTCTTTAGTGTCACTTGCTGATGCAATAAACAAGCTGATGATTTGAAAAAGAATCAGGGATGACACCAGATTCCCTGTATCTCTCAGGATGCTTATAAAATATTATACTAAGAACTTTAGATAATTCAATATTTTTTATATTAAGTCTGGTGGGTTCAGATGTCAGTTGCACTAATCCCAAGTCAGAAATAATATCTTTAAGACATTGGGAGGCCAAACATTTTCCACAATTACACTGAAGTCACTAAACATTAATATTTCATTACTAGATCTGGTTGAAATTAGCAAATTCTGATCTATGGAATTTTCATGGAGTTCTGTGAAATTCCATGGAATTTTGCAAAATTTTGCAGAATCTTCAGAAGTTCTTTAATTGGTCATAAATCAGTATAACAGCTACAGACCTGAAATTTTCATGCATATTGTTTGGAACATACCCTAAAAGTACTCCAACTTTCATGACATGTTGATGAGGGGCAGTGAAGTTAAAGGGGCTCAAAGTACTGAAAATTATTATGCATGTAAAAATTCCTGAAAATATTTCTATTTGCAAATTAGCTAACTTTGGAGCTATATAATTGAAACTGTATATGGATACTTTTTTGGAAGAGTCATAAAAACTGCTAAATAGAGAAGCAATTGGTTTTGCAAATTGTAACTTACAGGAGTTCAACATTTTCAGTTTAATTATGGTGGACATTTTCACAGTTTTATTATGATGGATGGCTTCCACCCCAAGCTCATGCGCCTCTGTGCTCCAACCATAGCCTCACCCTCTCTCACACATTTAACCTCTCTTTAATCACTAGATCTGTCCCAAAACCATGGAAACTGGCCATTATGCCCCTGCACAAAGATGGCGACCCCTGAACCCGTGGCAATTACAGCCTTATTTCCCCTGCTCCCTCCCTGGCAAAGCTTCAGGAATCCATAGTTATCTCTTGTCTTTCAGAATGTATCTCTTCATCCAACTTCTTCTCAGATTATCAATCTGGCTTCTGGAAAAAAAACATTCCACAGTCTCTTCCCTTCTCCATATCACAGACTCAATCTTCACCTGTATGGACAAAGGCCACCTCACATCAACGATTGTCATTGACCTCACAAAGGCCTTTGATGCCATCTCCCAACCACACCTCCTCCAAAAATATCACTCTGTAGGCCTTGTATACTCTTCCATCCTCTGGTTTAAATCCTATCTCAGTGACTGCCAGCAGCCTGTTGTTGTAGGCAACTCTGCGTCCCCCCTCCCCGTCCTATCTGGTGTCCCTCAAGACCCATACTTGGCCCCATCCTTTTTTCAATTTTCATTAACAACCTCCCCTCAGTCTGCACTCACTCTAACATTCACCTCCACACAAATGACACCATCCTCTATGTTTCTTGCCCTTCCATTAACTCTATCAGTCTACCTCTTCAGACTGACTTTGACTGCATACTAGTTTAGTTTCATGACAACTTTAAAGTGAACACTAAAAAAACAGTATCCATGAATTTTGGATCCCCCAAAACCTGAACAAACTCCCCCCCCCCCAGTTTCACCATGCTGGATACTTCCACCCTGGATACCATCACCTCATACAAATATCTTGACCTTTGGTTGGACTAATATCTCAATTACTCAGTCCAAATTGACTCCCTTTGTTCTAAACTGTGCCCCAAACCTGGCGTACTCTTTAGGTCGAAAAGGTCAAAAAGTTTTATTCATTGGCAAAATGCATTACAATATTAACACAACAGTAAATTAAAACTCTAAGTAATACACAAACAAAACTTTAAAAATGTTATCCACATAAAATACAATAAAGTGCCAGCAGTGCATCTCTTAAGAGGTGAATCCTTTACAGTGTTAAAGATGTGTACTTTTCAGAAAATGTGCTACTTATTCTAAAATTAAAAATTCATTTGAATTTATCAAATAAGTTAAACTTTCTTCAGGAGGGAGGTTGAGTCCTGCCACAATGTCACCCAGCCAGTGTGAATGTTGCTTCTCCTATAGTGGACATAATAATATACATTTTAAATCATCCTCCATGGATGTATACACTTGCAAAAAGGGGAATCTATATTTTGTCTTTTTTGCTTATAGTAAACATAATTTGCTGCATATATTTCCAATCTGAATTTTGTGATAATCCTTCTTAAATTATAATCCATAAATTTCACTAAGATTCGAATCCATGTATTTGTTTTAATTTTTTATACCATCTAAATAGTTTGTAAGCTTCAGTCTTGATTGAATATTATTTTTATCTGTGTCTCTAAGCCTAGTTTTAACTAAATAAGCTATTTCTTCCCAGGAGCGTGTATCGATATCACACAGAGTGTGACCGAGGCCATATAGAAACAACAAAATTCTAATTACCTCTAGGGCAGGAAACATGAAGCCTATCTCCAAATATTTTATTTTCTCCTGCAAGCATTGTCTAGGAAGTCTTTCTTCCTTTAGAAGGAACAATTTTAATGTTGAAATTATCTGTCGTTCTTTTACCAAAGTATCTAGGGAATATTGACCCAGTTCTAGATTTAGAATTACTAATGGTACACTCTGGGGTACCATCAGAATGTACCTGCTTATTTTATTACAAACAATTTCTAGTTTTTCAAAGTCTGAGAACCCCCAGATCTCTGATGTATACAATAGGCAGGATTTAATCTTTGCACCTACTAATCTACTGATTCCCTTGACCGTAGTATGCCCCATTTTTGCATTGAATATTTTCAAAGTATTAAATGCCTTCTTAGATTTATTACAAGTTAGTTCTGTATGATTCTTCCAACTATGGTTCTGACAAAATCTTACTCCCAGATAATCGTAATACTGACCAGTCTCCACTTTCTCTTTAATGATTCAAACTGAAGAATTTTTGTTTTTATTTCCAAAAATTATCAGTTTGGTTTTAGACATGTTAAATTGTATTACTTTTTTATGCCACAGTTTATCCACCTTGGTTGGAGTGGTCCCTCTTCTACCCCCAACCACTGGCACCCGCACTACTGGAGTCGGCCAGGAGTATGAATTTTTATGCCCCATTGCACTTGTCCAGCCAATGGCAGGATCCCTCCCTCACATAGGGACCTGTGGCTCAGAGCTGGTGAAGATGCCACACAACTCCAGCGGTGCAGGGTTGGCCATCAGTCTCTGAGGTCACCCCACCAATTTTCCACCATTTTTTCCCACTGAGGAGCCGGTCATGCAATGACATCGACACACACATATGTGCAGATATCCACCGTGATCCTCCCCTGTGTATGCCTGTGTCTGTGGAGCACCTATCCTCTGTCAGGTGTCATTACAGTGTGGTGCATGTCCCTCACCCACCCCAAAGGAAGGATAGCAGTCATGGGATGCTCAAGCCTTCCCTTCCTCTGCCAGCCCCTGGCCACCTGAGTTTGTTCCTGAACCTGGGTCACCAGTGCAGCATGATGTGTGGCATCCAGCACCTCAGCCCTCAGCACCACTGGGCCAGCCTAGACATGTTAATTTTAAACTTGTGTTCATTGCATAATTTAAAAAAAATGTTCTAACTTTCTTTGAAGACCCGACCTTGAGATTGAGATCATGACTAAGTTGTCTGCATATGCTAGACATTCAACCCTATTTTTGGTGCATGGAATTTAGTATTTTGTATACCCAGAAGGATCTGATTTATATAAATATTGAAGTGGGTAGGAGCCAATAAGCAACCCTGATGCACCCCATATTGGCGCAAAAAGTTGTGCTTGAGTGACCATATTGATTATATTGTACCATAGCCCATGTCTTTTCATTAAATCTTATTAAGATATTTAGAAGTTCCTGACATATATCCAGTTTTTGCAGTTTTGCCCACAATATTGCTCTACTAATGCTATCGAATGCAAAGGAAAAGTCAATGAAGCAGCAGTGCAATTTGCCCTTCTTAACCTTTATTTGCTTCCATATTAAATGATTCAACATGTAACAATGTTGGATCATTGATCTATTTTTCCTAAATCCATTTTGTACTTCATGAAATATGGAATATGGAATTGTCATCCAGCCATTTTGTTTGTTGAAGACAGGCTAGGGAAAAATTGCCTTCCCACTAAAAGCAGAGGATGGTCTGTTTTAGGTTTGACACTGGTTGATATTTCACTTCTCAAAAAAATAGAAACTTTTGAGGTCTTACTAGAGAACCTATCTGACCATTTCCTTATTTCACTAACATTTTGGCTTGGATATGGGCAGAACACATAGCATGATAAAGTTAAAGAAAGAGATCTGAATCACCATATGTTAGTCACAAAAAATAGAATTAAGTGGGCTCCATTAATAAAAGAAAGAAAGAATAAACTACAAAGTAATAAAAATGTCCTAGGAATAAAAGATTCCATTTTGGAAGCTTCAGGTACTGAGATTATCAATAAGTCTGAAAACTTAAATGTCTATCTGAAAGAAGATATAAAAATGGATACACGGTTGGATAAGAAAAAACGCAGAACATTAGGAATATTACTTTGATATGATAATAAATGTAAGGCCTATAAGAAAATATTGAATAAAGTGGCTAGATTGTATAGAGAAAACAAAGACATGAATTTTAATAAAGGGCTATCACTATTAAGGGGATAGTACTGTATGCTTATTAAACAGAAAAAAAAATGATTGTAATAAAAAGCTGTGGGAAACAATGCAGACGGCTACCCAAGAAAAGAATACACAACATATTTGGAAATTGATTTTACATGTGGAATGGGGACACATCAGGAATAAAGATGCAAATACCCAAGAAAAAAGTACAGTCTGAACACTATAATAACCTAGTAAATCAGTAGTAGTAAATCATTTCTATTCAGAAAATACTGGAGACATTCCATTGAGCAAAGCTCATTTTCAATGACGTTCCAGGTCCATAAAGTGCAAAGTTTCACATAAATTAAACATAAACATATGCATGCACTTAAGATAGTAATAAATAAAGAACATATCCAGACATAACATGTATGATCATTTGATCAAACTTTTAAAATACATTACATTGATTGCAAAAGTGGACAGTCTTTGTCAAAGCGGTACACCATTGAACAAATTTACAAACATTGGTCCTGACCCTTGGGCATCTTAAATATTGAGGTGAATCATTCCAGAGGAAAACTCCCCTAAATGGGATAGAGGATCTTCCAATATTCAGATTACAGCTGGGGATACAAAATTGGACACCATGTGTCGATCTCAAATCCCTTCTGAATTCCCTAAGTTTAAACAGCCCAACAATATAATCTGGAACCAAGTGGTCTATTCCAATTTAATTCATTAAATAAATAACACCTATATGTTCTAAACAGAACCTCTAATATAAAATGAGCCAACCTACAGAACAGCTGGTCCACCTTGTTTAACAATACCCCAGAGGCCCCTCAATAAACTATATCTCTGTAATCAATTGCTGGGATTAATAGAGTGGCAACCACATTCTGATGGACCTCCCTAGACATAAACCTTTTATATCTATAAAGGGCTCCTAATTTTTTAATCACACTTCTAATTAATGAATCTATATGTAAATCCCAATTTAAGTGGGAATCAAGCCACATTCCCAAATATTTATAATGATCAACCTGTTTTAAAGCAAAACCCCCAGATGTAACAATTTCTAATTCTAGATCAGAAGTTCTATTACACTTACTTCTAAACAAGAGTACCTGTGTTTTATTTGCATTCAAAATCAAATGATGCCTCCTAAAAAAAATCCTGTACTTCGTCAAAAGCTTGTTGCAACTTTAACTCTATTATACCATGAGAAACTCTTTTAACATACAATATGGTATCACCTGCAAACAGATGATGCTAAGTATCAGGGGATTGGGGCTTACAGTCATTCACATAGTTATTGAAGAGCAGAGGTCTCAAGCTTGATCCCTGGGGAACTCTGCTCCTCAAATCCAGAATCCAGATTTAAAGAAGGCTACCTTCACATACTGACTACACCGCATCAAAAAAGATGGGAACCATTTAATTGAAAGATGAGACAAGCCAATCTCTTTGAGTCTGGACAGGAACACCCAATGGTTCAGGGTATCAAAAGCCATTGAAAGGTCAATAAATAAGGCACCTATCATTAACCTCCTGTCCAGACTCAGTTGGAGATTGCTTACCACTTTAGCTAAAGCTGTTTGAGTACTATTATCAAGGCCTAAACCCTGACTGGTAAGGAGACAATTTACTATTATAATCCAAAAAGTTCTTCAGCTGACAGACAATCCTCTCAAATATTTTAGAGACCTGGGGTAACAATGAAATGGGCCTATAATTCCCTAAATCTGTCTTATTTCCTGCTTTAAATACAGGTGTGACCCTAGCTGTCTTCCACCCTTCGGGAAATTCACCAGTCTTACAAGATAAGTTAAAAATATAAGCCAGGGGGAGGCTAAGCAAAGGGCAGCATACTTTAACAATATGGGAGGAATTCCATCATACCCTATAGCCTTAACAATATTTATTTTCAGGAGTTCCCTATGGACTTCTTCCAGGGAAATATGAGCAAACTCAAACTACCCACTGAATCCTACTCTACACCATCCTCATAATCCTGGCTATCCCTATCATCTAAATCCTGTATGCCCACCTTGATGAAATACTCATTAAAAGCATTCACCAAACCGTCCCCCAAGGAAAAGGTTGATTCTTCTACTGAAATCTTAGTTACAGAGGAACTCCTATGAATCCCCATTAGGTCAGAAATAACCCCCCAAAACTTCCTTGGATTCTGTTTTTGACTATTATCAAACTTAGACCATCTGAAATCTTGTTTTACCAACCTCAGCTTTTTAGTATACAAATTTCAGGCCAGCCTATAAATAACCCAGTCATGGGCCTTTATATATATTTTTAGCCTTAGACCATTTCTTATCCCTCTCTCTTCTAGCTTTATGAAGTTCCTTTGAGAACCAAAAGTTCATTTTGTTTTTAACCTTTCTAGATTTCAATGGGACATGCTTATTGTATACCTGTAAAAATGCATGCAAAAAATATTCCCAGGCACTAGAAGCAGTAGGTATCAATTCCAATCTAGATCAATTAATGTCTTGAACTTCTAACATAAATGAAATATAGTCAAACTCTTTAAAACATCTCCAGGGTATCCAGGATTCCAGTGTAGGCTTACAAATTCTATTTCTAAGATTATAAACTACCTGATGGTCAGATAAAGATTCAGAGAGAACCCCTGCCCTCTGGTACAAATGGGTAGAATTTGAGAATATCAAATCCAATCCAGCCTATATCATAATAATTATCCTAATGCTGGAAAAAAGTCTTTATAAATAAGGGTACAGGAAGAAAATAAAGGCTATGAGTATTACAGTATTACAGAGGCAGAAATAACTAAAGCCATATGTGAACAAAAAAAGAATAAGGCACCAGACACAGATGGTATACCTGCAGAACTGTACCAAAATAATGTAGAATTGTGGGTAGGAATCTTTAATATATTATTTAATTGTATCAAAAAGTCAGAAGAGATTCCACAGTCATGGAGAGTAGCTGAACTGGTTCTGTTGCATAAAAAGGGTAGTAAATATATATACCAAGTAATTATCATCCAATAGCTTTACAAAATATCTCAGCAAAAATTTGTATATGTATATTTTTAAAGGCGTTTAATCTATGGATAACTGAAAACAACATTGTAAGTAACTGACAAGTTGGCTTTAGGGAAAAATATTTCACAACAGAGTGTACATATTAGATCACTTAATTAGGAAATCTAAAGAAAAAAAACAACTTTTTTTTTTTGCCTGTTTGGATTTGTCCTCTGCTTTTGACAATGTAAATTGGGTATTGTTGTGGGAAATACTGACAGGATGGGGCATAAATAGTAAACTGTTAGCATTAATAAAGAATCTGTACACTGACACCACCATACAGATAAGATATTCAATGGATGGGAAATTAACTAAGCCAATAAGTGTGGATAAAGGTATTAAACAGGGTTGCTTATTAGCACCTGTTTTTTTCAACTTATGCATGGAACAAATAGTTCACAACCTGGATGTTTGTAACACTGATACCCTGAAAATATCAGATATGTATATAAATACTGTATTATACACAGATGACATAATGTTGATCTCCAAAACAACAAGTGGACTCCAGAGAGTTCTAGCATGTCTTGCATTAACATTATCTAGTTTACAGTTAGCCTTGAAGATAGATAAATCAAAAATACTTACTATAAAGAGGCCAAAGAAGTTAAACTTCAAATGGACAGTTAATAACATAAACTTAGAGGAAGTTGAGAGTTATACATATTTGTGAGTCTTGCTGCACAATAAGCAAATATGAAAAGTACATATAGCAGAAAATAAAAAAAGAGGTAGACAGCTGGTTTTGGCAATTAATAAGTTCTCTAAACAATATGTGATCAACTCCGGTTCAGCCCTATTGAGCACATAATGGAGTAAGGTGAAATCTGCTATATTACATGGCAGTGAGATATGAGGGACACAAAAAGATGTGGGTATATTGGAACCAATTCAAAACCTACATATCAGATTAATGCTAAATCTTCCACAGATTATACCAGCAGAGTTTTTTAGAGCAGAAACAGGGATCCTTTCTCTAAAGTCAAAGGTATCAATTAAGTAAGTAACATTTTTTAGTAAAATATGTCAGAATTATAGTACAAATCCAGTACTGTCCAGATGTTGCAAAGATAGTAAGGTTGATTTGTCAAATAGGATTGTACATGTAATAAAATGGTCCTGGTTAGGATAATTAGATAAGAAACTAAGAAGGATAGGTTTAGAGTATTGTACCAGTAAATATAACAGTGATCTCAACATAAATGTACTGCAAAATATAGCTGTGAAGAGAATAACTGATAATGCTAAACAAGGAGACAGGACAAATTGCACTTTCACAACATTTTTCAAATTATAACTTGCTAAAAAAATACACATGAGAGAGATAGAGAGAGGTATATCCTTCTATGTAAAAACAATATGCGTTATAAAATAATATCTAATCTGAGATTTGATGTAAATGTTGGAATGTCAGCGAGTTTTATTCTGTGGGCAATTTTTAAAGCAGGAATAGACTGTAAGATCAATTGCTCAGGAAAGTGGGATACAGGGCATATCTTTTTGGACTGTCCAAAGTTAAATGATTTAAGGGGAAAATGGCTTTTTATCAACCCGAATGAACTTAGAAATAGAAGTAGGAAAGAAAAACGAAAGTTCTTGCTGAATACACACACTGTAGCCATCTTATATAGTGTAGCACAGTTTAAAATAGCTGCTATTAGAGTGTTAAAAAATTGAATGTACTGTGATCCATACTTTATAATATATGACATAAATGATACATTTCAATTTATGATGATGCTTTTTAGAACATTTTTATGTGTCACACTATTTATGAAATACACATTGTAATAAACTTTAACACTGACTATGACATTCAGTTGGATACTGGGTTTTTCTTAAACATTTGTTTCCTCCCATTTCCCCTGGTGGTGGTGGTGCCTCTGTCAGCCTCCCATAGCCACAGCTTCCCCTGTAGCAGGACCTATCTGGACAAGCTACTGGAGTCACTGTGTGGCTGGAACCCACTGCCAACTATCCCTAATATGCATTACTGAGTGGCAGCTATCTTGGCCATGGCCTGCCTCCTGACATGACTTCACAGGTTTGCGTCTGAATCTAGGTTGTCAGTATGGCAGTGTGAGTCTCTGCTGCTGGGCTGTGGGATGGCCTAATATTTATGGACAATGAACCTAACAAAATTGGTGATATTCCATTCCCTAGTTTTAAAGTTATACAGGCTTAAAATTCAGCAGTTTACACAATTGTAAAATGTAATTTAAAAATTTCCAGAAGTTTAGAGGCTTATAACTCAGTCATCTTTAAATATAAACATCTGATACTGTGGTATACTTCTGTATGGATTATAGTAAAGTCATCATACCAATTATTTTGTAATTCAGACAAATACTTTTGTAAATTAGGTGGAAATAACTGAATTCACAATTTTGGTGAACTCTTACAACATTTTCATTAACATTTTGCAAAATTTCAAGGAAGAAAAATTTGGAATTTCATAATCTCAATAGCAGAAGATAAAGTTCACCCAGTCCTATTCATGACTATGTTTGTAAATAGAAATTAACTTTTCCAAGGTTTAAAATGATGAGATGGTGTCCTAAAGGGGCAGCAGAAACCAATTAAATAAACTGGATAAGCATTTCTGAGAGTTCCATGAAAAGAGTCAAAACACCATTCTCTCTCATGGGGTTAGGTAATAAATTGACATCCTCATTTTTATGAGAGTAGATCACTAGCCCACCACCGCTATTACCCCTGTCCTTCCTCAAAGTATTGTAATCTGCAATTGCCACATAATTGTCATTGATTTTAGATGATAACCGAGATTCTGATATTATGGAAAAATCAGGAGTATTAAAGTGTACCTAGTTTTGCAATAGATACATCTTAGGAAGTAAACTGTAAGTGTGGCAATGTACAAAAGACATGGGCCAGATTTTCTAATGGCCTAGATTACTGCAAGCCCTGGTGCACCGACAATATGGTGCATGGGGCTTGCGACTCCAGCAATCTAGCCATATTTTCTATTCCATGAGGCAACTGCCACAAGATAGATTAACTTTTTCTGGTATAGCCTGCATCAATCCTGGGAGCCTGTTTTACAGAGAATGCACCAAATATTTGGAGCAAGCTGCCAAAATTCATGAAAACTGTCACAACTGCACCCAAGAGTGTAAAATCGGGCACAGCTGCGGCAAAGGGTTTGGTGCAATACCAGAACCAAAGTGTCTTGGTGCAGGGCTGGATGCAAGCCCTGTGCCATGTTTTGAAAATCCTGCCAATGAAATTTAAATATATCTGTACCTTATAAATCTGGTTGAAGTATAGCAGAACTGGGATTAGCATGTATGTCTCCTCTGAACAATAAAATCAAGCCAAGTAAGTCTCTATATGAAGCAGTTTTGTGTCTCAATAATCTTAGGACATTTAGGCAATTCCCATTTCTTAGCCTAAATAACTGTAAGTTGTCTTTGTTTTAGAAATAACAAGTTAAGAGACTGGCCTGCTTTGTAAGTATTTTCATTAAAACTGATGACAGTACACCATGATTAATAGACATGTGCTGGCCTTGCATGGTGCTACCCAACATGTACAGGCCTCTGATGTGTATTACCAGAAGAATAATAACATGTTATATACTGTACTTGATCTGTATATGTTCTTCAGAGTATACATCCAGTACAGCTCTGATTTCAGGAATGGTGTTCTTGGGCTTGTTCTTTATTAGTACATAGTTCCCCTGTGTGGCATCACACTGTCACTGTTATGTTTGTCAAACACATTGATAAACATATGCTGCCACACATGGTTTCCTTAGATGTTTGCACTCCAGTATGACATTGGAACGTACACTGTTTAGCATGAGAAATGGAGTATTTATATTGGTGAAGGCCAGCAAAAGGCTGAAGAGTGTGGAGTTGTGAGGAAAGTAGCTGTGTACTGACACAAACAAAAGGCTGCTGTTTTAGACCATAACCCTCTGTGACATACCTACCCATTTAAAATCAGGTCACATTCCAAAGAACAAAAGGGGACCGTTTGTTCATATGGGTGCAGTGCTTACATCAAATGGCAGACAATGCAGGCAGGGCAAAGACAACACTCCTAAAAGAGAAGAGCCCTTGTGAGCCCAACACCTCCTCCCAGACACCCTGACCAAGATAAGCTATAGCTACAGGGATGGTGATGGAGGCTGCTGGTGCATGGTCCACCCTCCAAATTTAGGTAAAATGCTTGTATTGTAGAACCCTGCATCTCAATACATATTTTCATCATTCAGTGGGACAATGGATGTTTCATTTTATGTCATGCAGATGTACTACTCAGATGTCAACTGCATCACATTTTGAGGATGTCATGATCATGGGACGTATGGACCCAAGCCATTGACACCCACACACTGGTGTGGAGGCTTGGTGACTCTTTGATATTTTTCAGGGTTACAGTGATCACATGCTTCAGCACTGGTATTACCTGGAAGCACCAGGGAGGTTGACAGTGAAAATGCCAACCTCCCACAGAGCGACGGCGCAATACTGATGCAGGTATTGTGCCACCTGATCTGCAAGTGTTTTCTGTTGGCTGCTGTTCCCCCTAAACCCCCCCATGCAGGAGGGAGTCCCCCTCACCCCCTGGACTTTAGGATTATCAACTCCAGGTCAGAGTTGGTCAGGGGAAGGGGCAGAATACTAGGGGAAAGCAAAACACAGAAAAGGACTATTACAACGACTGATGCCATAAAGGTCTTTTTTTGTGTTTTGCAGTTGGGGTGTCGAGCTGAAGGGGTATATGGTATTACCCTAACTTTGGCACTCTGTATCCAAGCATTGCTGTGTCAGTATTTTACTTTGTCTCAGATGACAGTGACGAAGTTAGGGTAATGTCAATGCTGCATAAGAGGATTATTCAACCCAGAGAAACACCACACCACAGATTCACAAATATTCTAGGGCATTTTTCTCCTTACTTTTTATTTTCCTACTTTATGTACTTTAACCCTAACAAATGCATTAA
This sequence comes from Neoceratodus forsteri, assembly GCA_016271365.2. Lineage (NCBI taxonomy): Eukaryota > Metazoa > Chordata > Ceratodontiformes > Ceratodontidae > Neoceratodus > Neoceratodus forsteri. The sequence continues at coordinate 555,089,079 of CM028135.1, read as the reverse complement.
CAAAGTTGTATGCATGTATTTCATTATATTTTGAAAAAAGATATATAACAACAGGCACCTTTTATTCACACATAACCATCAAACACATGCCAGATGTCAACTGGTGCACCTTTTTTCACACATAACCATCAAACAGATGCCAGATGTTAACTGGAGCACCTTTGCTGCAGCCACATCCAAGACCAGGGCCATTCTTGATGCCCTACAAGGGGCATGCCTCAGACAGCTAGTTTTGGAACCGAGGGAGCAATCTTAGACCTGGTACTCTCAAATGGGGATAGAGAGAGGATCTCTGATCTTGAAGTGGGTAGCTATCTGGGAACAAGCAACCACCAAACAGTGTGGTTCATGATAAACTTAGCTGTAGAGTCAAGCCATACAAAAGTGAAGGTACTGGACTTCAGGAGGTCTGATTTTGTCAAAATGGGAGAGTGCCTCAGAAAAGCACTAGCAAACAGGCAAGAAGGTGGGGCAGAGCAACAATGGGGAAACATCAAAACTGCCATCACAGAGGCAACAAGCCTTTGTGTGAAGCAAATAAACAAATCAAAATGAAAGAAAAAAACACTATGGTTCTCAAAAGAAGTGGTGGGGAGAAGGTAAGGGAGAAAAAATATAGCATTCAATCAGTATAAGGAAACACAGAAGAAGCAGGACAGAGAACTGTACCAGTTAAAGCAGAAGGAAGAAGGGAAGGCAGTCAGAGAAGCAAAGGCCCAAACTGAGGAAAAGTTAGCCAACTCAGTTAAGAAGGGGGATAAAACCTTTTATAGGTACATTAGGGAGTGAAGAAAGACTAACACAGGGATACTGAGGCTGAATAAAGAGGAAGGTGGTTGGGCAGAAAGCGACAGTGAAAAAGAGATACTGAATGAATACTTTTGCTCAATATTCACAATGGAAAAGCAGGGGGAGATACCTAATCCAGTCAATAGAAGCACTCTGGATAAGGGGTTAATATTAGTCCTTTCACAAAAGAAAGGGTTCTGAAAGAACCCTTAAAACGGAATGTGGAAAAAGCAATGGAATCTGATGGGATGCACCCCAGAATTCTAAAAGAACTAAGGGAAGAACTAGTAACACCACTGACTATTTTTAAAAAATCATGGGAGGATGGTATGGTACGTGAGGACTGGAGGAGGGCAGATGTGATTCCCCTTCACAAAAGCGGAAGCAAGACAGAGGCAGAGGCAGAAAACTACAGACCTGTCAGTTTGACCTCAGTGGTAGGGAAAATGATGGAATCACGTCTGAAGGAAAGAATTGTTGAGTATCTAGAGGTCAGTGTGGCACAGGACCCAAGGCAACATGGATTCACAGCAGGAAGGTCATGTCAGAAAGATCTAATCAATTTCTTTGACTGGGTGACCAAAGTAGTAGACCAGGGAGGGGCTGTGGACATGGCCTACCTAGACTTTAGCAAGGCATTTGACACAGTCCCGCATGAAAGATTAATAAACAAATTAGCCAGTCTGGTAGTGGGTCCCAGGGTGGTAACCTGGGTAAAACACTGGCTGGACAACAGGACACAGTAGGTAATAGTAAATGGAGTCTACAGTGAAGAAAGGGGGGGTTACTAATGGGGTACCACAGGGTTCAGTACTGGGCCCAGTCCTTTTTAATGTCTTTATAAGTGACATTGCAGAGGGACTGGTAGGGAAAGTATGTCTCTTTGCAGATGACACAAAGATCTGCAACAGGGTTGATATGCAAGGCGGGGTGGAAAGGATGATAAGGGACTTGGCAAGGTTGGAGGAATGGTCAAATGTATGGCAGCTTAGATTCAACGCAAAGAAGTGCAAAGTAATGCACCTGGGAAAAAACAGGGGAAGACTACACAATGGGGGGGTAAGATACTGACAACAGCAAAATGGAAAGGGACCTGGGGGTAGTATTATCAGATGACGAAGGTGGGCCAGCAATGTGAGAGGGCAGTAAGGAGGGCTCGGGGGATACTGGGATGCATAGGAGAGGCATCACCAGTAGAAAACAAGAAGTTGTTGGCCCTTTGTACAGACAGTTGGTAAGACCACATCTGGAGTACTGTGTACAGTTCTGGAGACCCCATCTCTGCAAAGACATAGACAGGGTGGAGGTTGTCCAGAGGAGGGCAACCAAAATGGTGCAGGGTCTGCACCAGAAGACATATGAAGAAAGACTAAAGGAGCTTAAAATGTATATTCTTGAGGAAAAGAGGGAGAGGGGGGACATGATAGAAACTTTCAAATACCTCAAGGGAATCAACTAAGTCCAAGAGGGTAGCATCTTTCAGAAAAAGAGATGTGCAAGAACAAGGGGGCACAATTTGAAGATAGAGGAGGATGGCTTAGAGGTAATTTCAGGAAGTATTTCTTCATAGAGAGGGTTGTAGATGCATGAAATGGCCTTCCTGAGGAGGTTGTAGAGTCAAAAACAGTGGGGAAATTCAATAATGCATGGGACAGACATAAGGCAGTTCTAGTGAGGGGTAGGAGGAAGTAGGCTTTTGGTTAACTAGGATCTGCAGCTTATCCTTTAGGTAGGGAAATGGACAGACTAGGTGGACCAAGCAGTCCTTATCTGCCATCAAATTCTATGTTTCCATTTTTCTATGTTTCTATGCTCATAAAGCTTGCTTCATGCAGGGCCCTGCAGGTCTTTTGTGAAGCTGAAGAGTCACTGAGCACATGACAGGATCTGTAGGTTGCTTTGCACAGGGGCTTGTAGACCAATAAAATGATAAACTGTGCTGCATAATTTTAAAATGTCTATTACTGTACTTATTTATTGGTCTTCTTGTTCCTACAAATCCTCCTGTCCCATGTGACAATAATGTATCCAGGATCGTGGATTCAGCAAGTATTGATTTGAGTCAATTAACTAAAGGAGAACTGTGATACTGAGAAACTTTCCTTATCCAGTGAGCACCAATGGCAACATTTACAATTTAGCAAATACTAGAAGGCTAATTTGGTGGGTTAGTCTGTATGAAAATAGCTAGAGTCTTTATTAATTCCAGCACTGATGATCTTGGGTGATTTGTTTGCTTTTTGTGGCTGCGTGTAATTTGATGAAATTAAAAGTATTTTTTTTTTGAGTTACCTATTTTCCTCTCCTATGTGCTCCACTCCCCGCCCCTCCTTCGAGCTGTCTTGGCCCCCTCCAACCCACCTGTCCCATTACGAGCCTCCTACCTCATATGGCATCCACCCCCTGGGTAACCCAGCATAATTGTTCGCAAGATGGGTCCCTATCCTCGGAGGGGAATGATGAGATGGGCCCCTCTCCTCCAAGGGAAATGGCACCAGGGAGGGGAACCAATGCAACTACTTGGTCCCAGAGTGCTGTTGAGGGGGACATAGCTCCTTCAGGCTTTAGTGACGTCAGTGTACCAGCAGCCATCATCCAGCCAGTCGTGCAGTGATTTCCATTTTTCTGGTTTGTTCCCATATTGCACCACCCATGCAGTGCTCCTGGTCTCCACCAGGGGCCACTGCCAAATAATGCTGCCCTGCTACTCACCCCAAGAGAAGAGAGCAGTCCCACAGATGCTAATCCTCTCCTTCCCCTGCCAGCCCTGGCATCCCGAGTCTGTTACCGAACCCAGGTCACCGGCGTGGTGCAAAGTGTGGTATCCAGCTCCTCAACCCTCAGTGCCAATGGGCCAGCAATAAAACGTTTTAAAAGCAAAACATTTACTCGTGCTGGCTAGACCTGACACACACACATAGAAAACAAAACTATTGAAACAGAGCTATTCACTGGAGGCCAGAACATCAGGTTCTTATCTCTAGTACTTGCTGAATCAGTGATCTCAGCTGCATCACTGTCACATGGCACAGGATGTAGTGTAGGAAAAAGAAAAGCAATAAACACTTGCTGAGATGGAGATCCCCAGGGGCCATAAAACTACCATAACACTAGCAGAATAATTTAGAAAAACTCCTAATTGCAAATAAGGGAAGGACACACCAGGACTACACTTAGAAATCAAAACACTTTGCACAGGCTGGCCCATTGGTGCAGCAGTAGCACTACTGTTTGTGATGCCAGTGACCTGGGTTCAGTAGCAAGCACAGGCTGCTGGATGGCTGGCCAGGGGGGTGAGGGATTGAGCACCCAGTGGGCCACTGTCCCTCTCCACGGATGGATGGGCTGTATTCCCAGCTGCTATACTGACACCACCTGGGTGGCCATGGGTGAAGACAGTGCGGTAGGGGAATCCAAAAGCAGGGATGAGGCTGGCATCAGCTGGGGACCTGAGCATTAGGCACATCTCAGCATGCCTCCATCTCATTTGTCCTCTCTAGACTGCCATTGCCAGATGGGGGTGGGACCAATTGAGGAAAATACCCCACAAGTTGCGCCTATAGATGGGTCTCAGCATTGAGCTACTGAGGAGGAGCCGGGAAAGAAGCAGCAAAAAGCGCACACTCTCACTGAAGGAAGGAGGGGAAGGAGGGACTCCCTCACCCTAACCATGGGTGGGGGGTAAACTGAAGGGCTTAAGTAATAGAGAGCGGGGCACTCATCTGGGCATGTGACCCCAAATCTCCCATTGCCAGGGCACATTGGGGGCAGCTATGGTGCTAAGGGGGAGCATAAAGCATAAGTAAAAAAACACTCTGTACAATATATGGTTTTGCTAATTTTGACTGTACTTCTCCTTTAATGCAATAATATGTATTTGAAGTCATTGCTTTACTAATGCTTGAACGCATTTTTATGTTGTCTTGAGTGTGCAGCGCAAGCAACATTTTGTTGCAGCTTGCTAGAGTAGCACGCTGTGGAGGTGCGGCAGAGTTGTGGCCAATGCCACCACTGCTTTTTTGGGCTTGTCTCTGTGGCATCAATGAATGAGCACACTGTCTATGACAGCAGTTGAGAAGCATGCCACCAACTTGAAAGAAATTCGACTGCCACAATGAGGGTGTACCCCATCATTGCAGGCGTGCTTTGCCTGCTGAAACATTTCAATAAACATAGCGGCGGCTGTCACCGTCCACCTCTCACAATTCTTAGAAAGCTGACTATGGGGGTGCCCAATCCCTCTGTTGGCATGTTTATAACCCCCCTTCAAGATCGTGTGGCACACTGAGAGCCCACTCCAGTGTGCTTCATGTGTACCGAAGCCGACCACGTCGGTATGTTCCTGCCCCTGCCTCTTCTCATCCAACCCTGATTGTGTGCCACACTGGCAGCCCACTCACTGTACCCAACAGCTGTTTTATTTCACCTGTAAATAAAGAAAAGTTTCCCATGATGTTCCTTAAAAAAAGGAAACCGTACATTGTTGAGTCAGGAACGCCACCTCCCCCAACCCACATCCTTCCTCTGCACACCCCACCTCCCCACATGCCCCATCACCCCCATACTTACCTCCAATGGTCTGGCACCATGATCTTCGCTGGAGCAGGAACATGTCTGCAGTCTTCAAAGCTGACAGTGAACTGAAGAAATGCCAGTAAGCTATATAATGGCATCAGTGGGGGGTCAACTTAAGTGGATATTGCAGCCATTTTTTTTACTTTTGGCTGCAAACTTTCAACATGGGGTTCTTGGGATACCACCTCAGGAAATCAGTCACTGTCATTTCAATATTTGGTCCCGAAAGGTGATTTCATGGTCACTGCACAGAATCACCTTTCAGGACTGATTAACAAAATGACAGAGCCACTGTTCATCAGGTGGGCTCCCAAAAAGCCTATGTTGTTAATTTGATGAAAAAATTCCTAAAAATGACTGTGTTATGAGAATGCATTGTGCAGTTTCCATACACGCTCATAACTTTGATAATTTTTTATATTTTCATTCCAGATTTTCAACATTGCTATTTTTTCACACCCCCTTATGAACAGTACAGCTGTCCTTTTTCACATCCTGCCCAGAATGTGTTTTTACACATCTGGTGCACAATGGCAAGGTTGCTGTGGGAAATCAATGTTTGGGATAGATTAAGAAAATCACAGTGACACTGTTCATGAGAGGAGGTCCCGAAATGCCTATGTAGAAAATGCATGAAAAAATTCCAAAAAATGTATGTTACGAGTGCTCATTGCACATTGCTTCCACGCATGCTTGTAACTTAACAAAGAAACATAACAGAATCTGATGGCAGATAAGGACTGCTTGGCCCACCTAGTCTGCCCATTTATGTACCTAACGGATAAGCTGCAGATCCTACTTAACCAACAGCCTACTTCCTCCTACCCCCCACTAGAATTGCCTTATGTCTGTCCCATGCAACTTCTAAAATGTTTAATATTTTCACTCCAGATTTTCAACATTGTCATTTCTTCACACCTCCTTATGAATAGTATAGCTGTCATTCTTCACATCCTGCCTGAAATGTGTTTTTGCACATCTGGCTCAGAATGGCGTGGTCGCTGTGGAAAATTAACATTCAGGACATATTAACAAAATCACAGTGCCACTGTTCATGAGCAGAGGTCCCAAATGCTTTCATGAGGTGGAGTCACAAAAAGCCCATGTTCAAAATTTGGGGTGCAAATATCAACAAACACTCAGGGCATTAGGGTTTCTAATCATAACGTCCCACCCTGTAGAGACTGACAGGTGTCAGGTGTGTGACTTTGGAATGTCAGCTGTAATGCTCATGCCATATCACCCCACCCCCACTCTGCAGCCAGTGACAGGCATCAAGATGTGTCTTGGACTCTTTGGCCACAACGTTCACCCCATTCTCTTATACTGCACCCATATCAATGTATTTCCTTATTGAATGGGGTGAGCTTAAGGCTCAATGACCCCAAGGCACAATGTGACACTTGTCAGAGTTTGCAGGGTTGAGTGAGATAAAACAGCATGAGCATTATGAGCATTATGGCCAATGACCCAAAAGCACACCTCAATGCTTGTCGTTCTCTGAAGGGTGGGGTGAGGTTGGCATTAGTTCCATACTTCACTGCCATTCCTATTATGCATCTCTCTCTAACTTCTGCACTGCCATTGACAATGCCAGCAAGACAACATTTGGCATTGACAAATGCTTGCTTCAAATGGGTTTAACAGGACTGAGTAACCAGTTTCTTTTATCTTACAACTGGACAAGTTCATTTGGGATTGTTGACGAATATCAGCAAATCCCTTATCCCAGAGCAATATATCTATTTGCTCTGACTTTTTAAATTAAAATGAGATGAGTGTCATCTAACTGGAAACAGCATTGATAGTCTTTGATCTCAGAACTGGAAATGTACAAATAGTTAGTTGATTTCTGACACCTTACTCTATTTAAGAGTAATTTATCTCAGAACTATTTGTTGGGCAAATAAACAGAGCAACACCAACAGCAGCCTGTAAAAATGCCAGCAGTCTAAACACCACATCAAGGTGTGTATATCTGGTTCACTGAGATTCGATAGGAAGAAGGAATCACTGGGGCAGGTAATAGAGCTGATAAATGTAGCACAGACAGGATGAAATTCTAAGGTCTGTATTTCTCCTCCTAAAAGTATATCTACTTTTCAACATACAAAATACATAAAAATTAAAGGTGGTAGTGAAGCCAGTAATCTAGAAAGATATGTCATTGCACTCCCCTTGCTTTGTCTGGTCACTGGTTGCTGTGTTACCTACAAATAAAGAGATGCACTTGAACATTTGGTGTTGTGTCATTTGTAAAAACTTTCTCGTAGTAGTGCCAGTTTGCTGTTACCAATATATAAAGTGAGGAGGGACCTAGAATTTCATGCATTTACAAGACTGTCGTAATAGTGCAGCACAGACAACACTTTCAACAGAGACTGCTGGAATTAAATTCAACCCCACATGACATAGACTCTAATGAGGAACCAATAATTTAAAAATCCTCTTTGTCATATTAGAATGATTGTGGATAAGTGAAGCAAGCATCTGGTACAACATAAATAGCATGGAAGCATACCCAGAAGATAACTGCAACCTGCAAGGTTATGAATTGCAAGAGACCAGCAGAAGGTCTGGAAGATTTTTACCAGTGTATTGAATGGGAGACTGCAATATATTGAATGGGTAGGACTGCAGGGGCTAACCAGCTCTGGTCCAAAAGGTGTGTGGCACTCCGCAGCAACACCGCTCAAAACTGTTAAAAAATAAATAACAAGACAGCTTACTTTATGCTTGTCATTTCTTTAATATTGCAGTTTAAAAAGTGTTGGGCAAATTAATACCCTTAGTTAAAGTGTGAATGCATACTGTGCAGCTAAGATCAGAAAATAAATATACCGCTGACAACCACTGGTGTTCCCAAGCAGACTTTAGCAGCCTGTAGAAAGTGTGCACATCTGTAAGGTCATGCACAATGTCCTGACATTTTGGATGGTCGCTTTCCTCAGAGCTGGTTGGTCCATTTATGAGTGTGTCATTTAAGTAGCAAAAATTAGCATGTTTTGCATATTCATGACCACACATGAAACCAGCTGTTTATGAGTTTTCGCTTATAAATAGCATCAACAGCATAGTCACATAACATACAGAAACAACCAAACTATTTGTTAGCACCCTTTGCAAACTGTGTGAGAGGCCTTTCGGCACCATGCAATTCTGCTTAAAGTTGAACCAGCATAATATTCTGTGGTGATTTGCATATGCAGTCCTTGATGCTTTGCATTGTGTGGACATGTGTGATTTTGTATTTTCTTGAAACTTGGCTTCCCAGCCAAATGCCCTTTGGGGTAACCGTTGCCTCAGTGTTTGAGCACAGAGGTTCTTTATTTTTACTATATATATATATATATATATATATATATATATATATATATAACATACCAGAAAGAACAAATACAATTAATGTAAAGACAAAAAAATAATAATAATTGCAATACGCTCAACATTCTAAAATATCCAGAATATGAACTGTCCCTTAATATCTATTTATAAATAACATGTTAATGGGAGTTCTTCATTTAAACCTGCTGGGCTCAGTTTGTAAAAAGTGTAAATCCAAAAGAATTCCTGTTGTGACAGTCTATTTCCAAGATTACCACCTCATGGGCCAACAGTCACTTTTTCTATGGCTGTAAATTTCAATCCTATTGGTGAACTTCAATGGTATTCCTGAAAGAGTCTGGCTACTGAGCTTGTCTGAACTTTGTTTCTTACTGTAAATTTATGTTCACAGATCTACTCTTTTAGCAATCTTTTTGTTCATCCCACGTATCCCAGACCACAAGGACATAAGAGAAGGTAAATCACATGTGTACTAGAGCAATTAATAAAGGACTTAATTTGAAACCTCTTCCATATTCTTGGGTGTTTAAATTCCTTAAGCTTTAAGCTATGGATAAACAAACCAGGAGACATGTTTCAAACTGCAGTCCTCTGAGTAACAGCCATACAATTTAGAGAGAGATAGAGGCACTTAGGGGCTCAGGAGCTTCGCTACCTCAGAGGTGATAGGTGCTTACATGCAGAGACTTAAAATCAAAAGGGAAGGACTGCTTGGGCTAACCAGCTCTGGTTGAAAAGATATGTGGCACTCCGTAGCAACATCACACAAAACTGCTTAAAAATTAATAACAGGACAACTTATCTTACACTTGTTGTTTCTTTATTAATGCAAAGTGTTGGGCAAATTAATACCTGGAGGTAAAGTGCAGGTGCATATATAAATGCTGTGTGGCAAAGATCAGAAAATAAATAAATATGCCCTGTACTAGAAAAGATTTATCGATGATTGTTTTTTAATGTGGGAGGGCACAGAGGATGGCCTTCTGCTGTTTTTGGACTACATAAATTCAGTGTATAGTAATGTGAGAAGCACAGCAACAATTCAGAAAGACAATATTGACATTTTGGATCTGAGCATTTTTTTAAAAATGATCGTCTGGAAATCACTATCTTTAGAAAACTCATAGAATGTAACACTGTGCTGCACTATCACAATGCTCACCCGAGCTTGCTGGTAAATAATATTCCAGTCACAAAGATGTTGAGAGCACATAGGCTGTGCAACACACAAGATGAATTTGAGAAATAAAAAAAGATTATGACCAGACAGTGTCAGTGGCTCAGTAAGTAGCACACTTGCCTCTGAGGCCAGGAGATCAGAAGGCTGTGGGTTCAGTTCCCCATCTGGCACTTGGGTTAATATCCCAGTACTGACACTGTAGTGCAGCATGAGAGGGGTGCTGCAATTCTGAGGTGCCGTCTTTTGGATGAGACGTTAAACTGAGGTCCCATCTGCCTGGATTGGTGGTAGTTCAGGTGGATGTTAAAGATCCCATGGCACATATCAAAAGAGTAGGACAATTTCCTGGTGTTCTGGCCAAATTTCCCTCATTATTAAAATACCACCAACAGCTTAATCTGGTTCAAGGTCAGTTGGCATTCATCTGTATCTCCCTCCCCCCCGGGTCATGCCTGAAAATAGGCAGGATTTGTCTAGTGCACTTACCTGGTCAACAAAAACTAAATAAATAAAATAAAATAAATTAAATCTGGCAGCACAAGACTGCAGAGTAGGGATTTTTTTTTTATTCCATTTTTTTCATACAGCCTTTGGTCAAAACTCTCTAAATTTTGCTACTGCTAGGTTGTATAACAGTCTTCTTAGTAGTGTTATTAGTCAAAAGAAGCTAGCAACTTTTAAGACAGCTCTTAGAAATACTCTGTTTGTGAATTCAATTTGCAAATGTTTTACATAATGTATATTTGTTGAATGTTGACTGTTTTGTAAATGTCTGTCATGTTTTGTATCTTTTTGTAATAACTGGACATTTGTGAAAAAAATGGACTTGTGCCACAAACCCACCAGTATAAAAATAAAAATGAAAAATGAAATTAAAAAATAGATATTTATTTATAGTTCTCTTCATACTGAACATAGCAGGGTAAGTGGGGACAAAAAAAGATATTTGCAAGCAGTGTTTGGGGCACTTTGAGACTTGTCTTTAAAATTGTTAGAGGTGGTGTGTGGGAAACTCACTCAGGAGATTAATATTGGGGCTGAGTAGATTTAGGAAACCCTTTGGATCAAATGTGTAACTTGGGTATGGAGCTGCTGGAGGCTTAGTGCCTCTTTACAATAGCACTATAAAAGCACTTCCACTCTAACGTGTCCACTACTTTCATGTCTCAGTGAGGGAGTGAAACAGTGAAAGTTAACAGGTAACTGGCATCATAGGCATCGACAGTCATCAACAAAAAGATGCAGAAAAGTAGGGGACTCTGCTAGTCTACTAAGGTAAGGTACCTGTTCAGTACTGTGTAACAGTCACCATTGTAAAGGGTAGAGAATTAAAGGTAGGCCAAAACTGGAAATAGGAGCAAGACCCTTTCTATAGTAGGAATATAAAGAGATCTAAATAAGGCATTGTGAACACATACAGTATAGAAGCAAACAAAAAAGGGGAAAACTAGAAACACCCTATCGGGGTAAAGATACAAAAGCATTTCCAGCTAACACAGGGAGAACAGAAGTTGAAAATGCAGGGAGTGGTGCATTGCAGTGGCTATGGGGTCACAGTTTTCAAAGAGACTTTCTGAAGACTGTGGTACTGCCCTGCCTGCAAATACCTCTCTGATTTGAGGAAAGAGGTTACTAGACTCCTGGCTAATATAACTAGAATTGGGAGGCCTCAACCCCCAATTAGGGACCACCAAGTCTACCACTATTACTTTACATAGCAGGATTTGTCTAGTGCACTTACCTGGTCAACAAAAACTAAATAAATAAAATAAATAAATAAAAATAAAAAACATTTTCTAGATAGATGCTATTCAACTTGGAGTGTACAAAATTGTTTGGATCAAGCCATGAAATTATACCTGCATCTGAAATGATGAAAGACCTGAGGGTACAGGTGATAGCAAATCTGTCTGCCTCTGAACAATGCAAGGTTGTAGTTGTTAAGTCATACAGGATCCTGGGTTTCATACACAGGAACATTAAGAGAAGAGATAGTAAAGTTGAGCTTCCATTGCATTCATCCCATATATGGCCACATTTGGAGTAGTGTGTCCAGATCTGGGCACTGCATAAGATTGGGGACATTAAAATGATGGAGAAAATGCAGAGAAGAGCTACCAAAAATATTGGCCAACTGAGGGATGTCCGGTATGGAGACTGATTGAAACAACTTGGGTTGTATAGTTTAGAATATAGGGACCTGGACGTGATTCCAGCTCCATTCATGACAGCCTCCACCTCTGCTGTGACTAATACCTGCTGAGGGGTGCCCTTACCTTGGCCCTAGGGGGTAAGCCAGGGCAAGAAGCCATGTTCCTGGGGAGATCGTGCCTACCCGGTGGCCCCACCCAGGGGGGTAAGCATGAGCATGCGAGGGCAGTGAGCAGGGAAGGGACTGAACCCTCCAGCCTGGGGGAAGGGAGCCCAGAGCAACAAAAATAAAAACAGTTACTGCTTGGAGCAAGCTTCCATGTAATGTGGTGGCAAGCAAATCAACTGGTATCTTCAAAGATTCTCTGGATGAGCATATGGGGGAAATAAAATACTCCTTCTTAGGTTAAATTGTCAAGTCTAAATGGCCTTGTGACTCTAGACTTATATCCTTCTATTATTCTATGAATAATAGTGTAAGAGAGAACTTGCTGACTCCAAAACTCAATAATGAAGAGGCTCAACCCATGACCTGTGTGCTAACATTTGGTAATGAAATAACAGCGATAGCTAATATAATTCAAAAACATTGGCAGATAGTTAGCAATGATGCAGCTTTTAAAAATATACCACAGGCAAATTTATGAATAACATATAAAAGAGGTATGAACTTGTGTGATAAACTAATAAACAGCCTACATAGACCATAAGAGGAGAAATGGATTTCCCCCAACTTAGAAGCTTTAGATGTGGACACTGTGCACAGTGCAATAATACCAATGACAGGAAGGAATTTAAACACCCAAGAACAGGGAATAGGTTTAAAATGAATTCCTTCATCAATTTCTCTAGCACACATGTGATTTACCTTTTCATATGTCCTTGCGGTCCGGGGTATGTGTGACAGACTAAAAGATTGTTAAAAAAGCAGATCTGTGAACATAAATCTACAATAAGAAACAAAGTTTAGACAAGTTCGGTAGCCAGACACTTTCAGGAATATCACTGAAGTTCAACAATAGGATTGAAATTTACAGCCATAGAAAAAGTGACTGCTGCCCACAGGGAGGTGATCTCGGGAATAGACAGTCATAACGGGAATCCTATTGGATTTACACTTTGGAGACACTGAGCCCAGCAGGTTTAAATGAAGAACTCCCATTAACATGTTATTTATACAGTAAATAGATATTAAAGGACAGTTCATATCCTGGATATTTTGGGATGTTGCATGTATTACAATTATTATTTTTTTGTCTTTATGTTAATTGTATTTGTTCTCTTTGGTGTGTATTTTATATATATATATATATATAGTGGTTCAGATGTTTTTATATGTTATGTGACTGCACCTTTGGTGCCTTTTGCAAGAGAAAAACTTCTAAACAACTGGTTTCATGTGTGGTCATAAATATGCAAAACATGCTAATTTTTAATACTTAATTGACACAATCAGAAATGGATCAACCATCTCTGAGAAAGGTAATTAGTCAAAATGTCAGCACCTTGTGCATGAGATCACAGATATGCATGCTGTCTGCAGGCCACCACAGTCCACTTTGGAACACTAGTGGGTGTCAGCGGTATATTTATTTTCTGACCTTAGCCACACAGTATTTGAATGTGCACCTGCATATTAACTTTGGGTATTTATTTGCCCCAAACTTTTTAAACTGCACTAATAAAGAAACAATAAGCATAAGGTAAGCTGTCCTGTTATTTATTTTCAGGCAGTTTTGTGTGTGCTACGGAATGTCACATATCTTTTGGAGCAGCACTGGTTAGCACCAGTAGCCCTACCCTTTTGATTTTAAGTCTCTGCATGTGAGCACCTACCAGCTGTGAGCTGGTGAAGATCCTGGGCCCTTTCACATCTCGTTCTCTCTATAGACTGCAATACATGACTGTTAAATCAAATTGATTGAGACACAAATAAAAGAAAATAAGATAAATTACAATATTATTTGAAAGAAATTGAAAAAAACAGAAAATTGACGAGCTGAAGGAGTTGTTACAATTTAATGATCAGGAAAATAGGTTAAATGAGAATAAAGTGAAACATGAAGATAAAGTAGCTGAAAGAAAGTGTACTAAATTCAGATGAGATTAGAGAGATTATTTAGGAGGCTAGATTCACAATTAGAATAGATGAAGTTCATGAAGCTGGGGCACAAGTCAATGTAGATCACATTCAAGAGTGAGATTAAGAAAATAATTAGCACCACTGAATAGAGAAAGGAGCACCAAGGAAAGTAATAATGGATCAGCTACATTATGACATCCCTTCCAAGCAAGTTTGAGAACCAGTCATTTTTGTCTTTTTGAGAACACCACCATACAAGAACTGAGAAAAGGAGGACAGTGGATTGGGACTTACTAAGATTTCAGGTGGGGGGCAGTATTATTTCGATAAGACCATGCCGATGGGAGGATCGATAGCATGCTGCACTTTTGAGATGTTCAGTATTTGGCTGCAATGGGTGTTTCAGACACAGTACGGTTATCAAATGGTGGTGCACTATTTGGATGGTTTCCTGTTAATCGGGGAAGGGGAAAAGGAGACTGAATCCATGCATCAGGATTTCAGTGTGGTATGTCAAGAACTGGGGGTGCTGCTAGCTTAGGATAAGATGGAAGGGCCCAGCCAAATGATAGAGTTCTTAGGGCTGGAACTAGACACAACAAAGGAGCTGTACCGTTTTCCAGGCAAGAAGGTGGAGAGATTACTGGAATTATTGGGGAAGACTGGGTAACGCAGGAGGGTGCAGCTACATCAGGCACAACAGCTGCTGGGGCACCTGAATTTTGCATGTAAAGCCATTTCTCCAGAGTGCACATTTACGCGGCATCTAGCCTGGGCAACTCAGGAGCAGCACAGCTCCACAGCTGGGTGGATATTAATAAGGGGACCAGGGAGGATATGTTGATCTGGGAACATGTCCTTCAGGCATACAATGGGCAGACTTTCTGGCAGGATGATTGACTATACAATACTGATATGCAGCTGTATATGGATGCTGCTGGTGGAATTGGCATGGGGGTTATTTCCAAGGAAAATGGTTCTATGGAACCATGGTCAGACGAATGGGTAAGGGAAGGGGTGATGAAAGACATCACTTTTCTGGAACTGTTTCCCATATGGGTGGCAATGCTAGTTTGAGGAGGGGAACTAAGGAACAGGAAAGTAACCTTCTGGAGTGATAATAGGGCAGTGGTAGAAGTGCTGAACAATAAAAGGATGAAGTCAGACGGGGTCATAAGGGTTTTAAGTAGGATGGTGTGTCTAGGCCTGACTTTGAACATGTCATTCAGGGCCAAGCACATTGATGGTGTGGACAATATGTTTGCTCATTGCCTCTACTGATTGCAGATGGACAAATTCCAGACCGTCGCACCTGGATCAGAGTTCTGGGAGGCCACCATCCCGATGCATGTATGGACAATTGGATTGGGGAGATGAAGTACTGTTCCACATCTCCTGGGCCCCTAGGACCCTTAGAGCTTATGAAACCTCTTGGAGGGTGTCTCAAAAATTCCAGGACCAATATGACTGTCAGGTAAGTGGGGCAGTGATATGGGAACAGGTAGCTCAATTCATTGTAACAGAGTGGAATCAGCACATGCTGCATTCGACCATGGGGGGTGCATCTGGTGGCCATAGTGCAGATTTGTACCCTGAGAGGATGGGATGACCCAACAAAAAGAAACCTGGTCCATAGAATGATGCAGGGCTGGATATGGGGAGCGGATAGGAAGCAGGATTCCAGAAAGCCAATATCAGAGGGCTTGATGATGGAGTTGATGGGAGTATAACCCCAAGTCTACAGCTCCAGGGGAAAAGCAGTGCTGTTTAAAGCCCTGTATGCTACCATATATAGCAGGGCTTTTAGATTGAGCAAAGTGGTGGGGCATGGCAAGAAGACAGAGGGAGGGGGGCTGCAATGGGATGATATAGAATGGTCTGGAGACACAATTGCCGTACTATTAAGGAGATCAAAGACTGATCAGCAGGGGCAGGGCAGTAGGGTGTGGTTAAGAAGGCATTCTAACACAAGAATTTGCCCTGTGGGGGCTCTACACATGTACGTGGCAGACCGCCTGAAAGTAGGACGTTTAACACTGTTCATACATGGGGACAGTAGGCCAGTTTCAGGGTACTAGGTGACAGCAGTGCTGCACAAAGGCCTTAGATTCCTAGGAGAACCGGGGGGATACTCCTCCCACTCGTTTAGGATTGGGGCAGCCTCTATGAGGGCAGCACAAGGCAACAGGCCAGGGGAGATAAAGGAAAAAGGCAGGTGGACTTCTGACTTCTAAAAAGTACATATGCAAATTACCACAATAACAATGTCTCTGTTTGTCTTTCCCATAGCAGGTGCAAGAGTATGGGGAGAATGTGGGGGATTGGGGGATGAAGATACAAGAGACTAAACAATCTGCTTTTGGTTATGAAGGGAGGTGCCAGAGGCTGGAGGCATGGATCTGCATGCATTTGTTTATACACTGGGCAGAGAAATGGGCAGCCAGGAGACAAGGGGGAAAGCAGCTGTACTTGGATAGCGATGCCATCTGGCTGGTGTGGAAAGGACAGTGGGGAATGAAGTGGAAGCAGCTGCTACCAGAACTCAGGGAGATCAGGAAGGGCCATAAGCAGCCAGACTTAATCGTGATACATCTTGGGGGCAATAACCTGGGGACAAGGCCCTGGCTGGACATATTTTACCAAATAAAGCATGACGCAGAGAAAATAAAAGAGTGGTGGCCGGAGGTTACATTGGCCTGGTCCAAGATCACACCTCAAAGAGTGTGGTGACAGGCGGAGAGCCACAGGGGGATGGACAGGGCCTGGAAGTGCATGAATGCGTGAGTGGGCAGACAACTTGAGGGCATGGGAGTAATAGTCATCCACCATGGAATTTTGGAATGGGTGGATGAATACTATAGCAGAGATGGGATACACCTCTCAGGCCTGAATCTGGCCCTGTTTAACACAGAGATAGTGAATGCCATCAAGGGCTGGCTGCGTTAGAGATGAGAGAAGGTATAGGGAGAGGACAAAAGGCCAGTAGAGGGTGGAGGTGGGAGGAGTGGGGCGGAAGGGGGAAGTCCACCATCCACTGCAATCTGGAGGTGGACTAGTGGAAAATGGGGGGAGGAGGACAGGAAAGAAAGGGGGCAAATGGAAAACAATGAAAGGACACAGCATTGATGAGCAAGAGGCAGGGGTACGGTGTCTACTCTCATACCGCTTGAGAGCATAAGAGAAAGAGGCCGAGCCTCCCCATGATTTACGTCTGGGGGGCAGAAGAAAAAGAAGAAAGTGATAGAATGTATCAATTGAATATGAATGTATATGTATATACTGTATACAAATATTATTGGGAAGAAATGATAAATGGAAATGGTGAATATGTATCATGTTATGACCATGTTATTGTGAACAATGATTATGACCATTCAGCAAACTGATTGCCAAACTGAGCAACCACATACAATCTTGTCTGTCTCTTTATTGGAGGTGTTCTGGGGACAAAGAGGGTTGCCCAATTAAAAGGGTACACCTCATTGTCACAAGGGCCCTGACAATAAGTGTGGGAAGCTCAGGGAAGGGGAAGGGGTGAGGCAGAGGCAGGGGAGGGGAAGGGACCCAAGTAGCCCATTAGGTCATGGAAGGGGATGACCCGATGAGGTCATGATAGGGGTGGGCAAAGGAGAGTGGTGGGAACAGTCAGATGGCAACAGATGAGTGGCCAAGGGAGCCAGGAGGCAGGAAGAAAAGGGGCAGTCATAAGGGGCTGCACAGCAAGGGGAGCTCACAAAATTGCTCCATAGAAACATAGAATTTGATGGCAGATAAGGACCGCTTGGCCTCTTAGTCTGCCCATTTCCCTACCTGATGGATAAGCAGCAGATTCTAGTTAATCAACAGCTTACTTCCTCTCTCCTACCCCCCACTAGAATTGTCTTATGTCTGTCCCATGCATTCTTGAATTCTCCCACTGTTCCTGACTCCACAACCTCCTCAAGAAGACTGTTCCATGCATCCACAATACTCTCTGTGAAAAAATACTTTCTAACATTACCTCTGAGCCATCCCCCCTCTTTCTTCAAATGGTGCCCCCTTGTTCTTGCACATCTCTTCTTCTGAAAGATGCTACCCTATTGTACTTTGTTAATTCCCTTGAGATACTTGAAAGTTTCTATCATCCCCCCCCTTTCCCCAAAAGTATACATATTAAGCTGCTTTAGTCTCTCCTCGTATGTCTTCTGGTGCAGACCCTGCACCATTTTGGTTACCCTCCTCTGAACAACCTCCACTCTGTCTATGTCTTTGGGGAGATGGGGTCTCCAGAATTGTACGCAGTACTCCAGATGTGGTCTTACCAACTGTCTCTACAGAGAGATAACAACTTCCTGTTTTCTACTGTTGATGCCTCTCCCTATGCATCCCAGTATTCCCACAGTCCTCCTTACTACATTCTCACATTGCTTGTCCACCTTTAGGTCATCTAATATAATTATTCCTAGGTCGCTTTCGATTTTTGTTGTTATTAATTTACTCCCCCATTGTGTACTCTTCTCCTGTGTTTTTGTTTCCCAGATGCATTACCTTGCACTTCTTTGCCTTGAGTCTGAGCTGCCATATATTTGACCATTCCTCCAGCCTTGTCAAGTTCCTTTTCATCCTTTCCACCCCACCTTGTGTATTAACCCTGTTGCAGATCTTTATGTCATCTGCAAAGAGACGCACTTTTCATTCCAGGTGCTCTCCAATGTCACTTATAAAAACGTTAAAGAGGACCGGTCCCAGTACCGACTACTGCGATACCCGCTAGTACCCTCCTTTCTTCACTGTGGACTCTGTTTACTATTACCCTTTGCGTCCTGTTGTCCAGCCACTTTTTTATCCAGGGACTCACTCCAAGGCTTGCTAACTTGTATATTAATCTTTTGTGTGAGACTGTGTCAAATGCCTTGCTAAAATCTAGGTAGGCCATATCCACAGCCCCTCCCTGGTCTACTACTTTGGTCACCCAGTTAAAGAAATCTGTTAGATTCATCTGACATGACCTTTCTGCTGTGAAGCCATGCTGCCTTGGGTCCTGTGCCCCACTGGCCTCTAGGTACTCAACAATTCTTTCCTTCAGAAGTGATTCCATCATTTTCCCTACCACTGAGGTCAAACTAACTTGTCTGTAGTTTCCTGCCTCTGCCCTGCTCCGACTTTTGTGAAGTGGAATCACATTTGCCCTCCTCCAGTCCTCAGGTACCACCCTATCCTCCCATGATTTGTTAAAGAGAGTAGTCAGTGGCGTTATTAGTTCTACCCTTAGTTCTTTTAGAATTCTTGGGTGAATCCCATCAGGCCCCATTGCTTTGTCCACCCTCATTTTGAAGAGTTCTTTCAAAACCCTTTCTTCTGTGAATGGACTGGTATCAACCCCCCTATTTAGAGTGTTTCTCTTGTTTGGTTTAGGTACCTCCCCCTCCTCTTCCATTGTGAATACTGAGCAGATATATTCATTCTGTATTCCTGCATTTTCCCTGTCACCCTCTGCCCATATTCCCTCCCTTTTATTAAGTCTCTGTATCCCTCCCTTGGTCTTTCTTTGCTCCCTAATGTACCTATAAAAGGTTTTATCCCCCTTCTTAACAGAGTTGGCTATCTTTTACTCATTTTATGCCTTTGCTATTCTGACTGCCTTCCCTGCCTCCTTCTGCTTTAACTGATAAAGTTCTCTTTCCTGCTCCTTCTGTGTTTCCTTGTATTTCCTGAATGCTATCCTTTTCTCCTTAACCTTCCCTTCCACCTCTTTTGAGTACATAGTGTTTTTTTCCTTCATTTTGTTTTGTTGATTTGCGTCACACAAAGGCTTGTTGCCTCTGCAATGGCTGTTTTGATTATTCCCATTGTTCCTCCACCCCTCCTTCTTGCCCATTTGCTAGTGCTTTTCTGAGGCACGCTCTCATTGTCTCAAAGTCAGCCTTCCTAAAGTCCAATACTCTTGTTTTTGTATGGCTTGATTCTATGGCTGTGTTTATTGTGAACCATACTGTTTGGTCGTCACTAGTTCCCAGATGGCTACCCACTTCTAAATCTGAGATCCTTTATCCTTCCCCATTTGAGAGTACCAGGTCTAAGATTGCTCCCTCCCGAGTGGGTTCCAACACTAGCTGTCTGAGGCATGCCCCCTGCAGGGCATCAAGAATGACCCTGCTCTTGGATGTGCTTGCAGCAAAGGTACTCCAGTTAACAACTGGCATATTCAGGTCCCTCATCAACAATATCTCCTCTTTTTCTGCCATTTTAAGGATGCCTTCTATAATTTCCTTGTCTATGTCAAGCAGATTGTGGTGCCATTTCCTGTCTCCAGGGTGACCCTCAGTGACTCATCAACTTCCTGTTTACTCTTTAGTTCTGTTGCTTTAATCCCTTCCCTTATATAGAGAGCAACTCCTCCTCCTCTTTTACGTACCCCTGTCCCTCCTGTAGATTGTGTATCCTGGTATGTTGACATCCCAGTCATGGTTCTCTGTGTACCATGTTTCAGTGACTGCCACAATATCCAGGCATCCCTCTTCCATCAAGGCCACTAGTTCAGGGAGCTTGTTACACAGACTGCAGGCATTGGTACTCATCACCTTCCATTTTTTTAATGGCCTTACCCCTTTTAGCCCCAACCCTGTCCTTACTGCCTTTTTCTGCATTTACCCCTGTCCTGCTCCCTACTGACTTCTCTACCTTGGTGTTTACCTCACTACTGTGTTTTGTGGGGAAAGGCTGGTATTTCCCTGCTCCTTTTCAGTGCTTCCCTCCTTGGCTAGTTTAAATGCTTGCCAATGAAGCATTTAAACCTATCATCTAGGATCCTGGTCCCCCCCGGACAGATGCAGACCATCGTGCCAGTATAGGCCTGCATCTCTCCAGGTGGCTCCCCAGTCCCCAATGAAGCCAAAACCCTGAGCTCTACACCAGTTTTTCAACCATTCATTGAATCTCATGGTGTGGGATACCCTAGCATCATCCTTACCATAGACACACAGCACCTCCAAGAAGGTTATCATACATGCTACTTGTATAATGCCCCTCCCCAACTCTACAAAATCCTCTTGCACAGTTCTGATCTCATTCACAGCCAGGTCATGCGTCCCTAGGTGGACAATGACATCCAGATCTCTCCCCTGTGCAGCTGCTCTTGCGATCCTGAGGATTCGCTTCCTGTCCCTCCAAGCCATGGTGCCAGGCAGGCACCTTACCTCCCTATCTCCTTCCTTTCCCACTTCTACCCCCTAATGATGGAGTCCCCCTCCAGGAGTTGTTTCCTTTCCCTATGGGGTCTCATGCCACCATCCTGTGGGTCTCCTTTGTGGAAGTTCCCAGCATCCTCCTTGGTCTCCACTGCAGGTGCCTCCATAGACCCTCTTCACTAGAACAGCATATGAATTGTGGAGATGTACAACTGGAGGGCTGCACCTCTGTTCCACCACCCTCTCCCCCCCTGAGCCCACCTTGGTCCAACTGCTCGTCTTTCTTGGCAACCTCTGAGGTAACAGTGGTGTCCCTGATAGTCCGTGGGTGGGGGAAGAGATTTCATGAAAATCGTAGCCAGGTCATCCTGGAGACAGGCAACTTCCTCCCTCAGACCAGAGAGGTGCCTGCACACTGGGCAGCATCACATCCTCCAGAATATCTCCCGGAACACTGCTGCCCCACAGCAATTGCACTGCACCACTCCCATCTTGACTTATTTTGTGTCCTCTCTCCTGTTGCTTTGTATGCTTACTGTCTCCTCCCTCTATGTATTTTTACACTTACTTTCCAACTGCCTATGTGCCCTTACAATTCTGTCCCTTCCTGTTCTGGGACAGGAACTTCCTGTAGTCTTCAGTAGTCTCCTTCTTCCGTGCTTGGATTCAGACCTCCAGCAGCTGGGGGGGGGAGCTATTTTTTAGTTTCCTTCAAGGCTGATGAAACTAATGTGTCTCAGTGATCATTCTCTTCCTACTGCCAAACAGGAAGTTCCTGTTGTCAGTCAAATCCAGTGGCTATAAAAGTAGAACTGGCTTTGGGTGGGAAGGAGGGCAATTAGTAAAAGAGCTGTAGTTCTAGTTCTGCTGTTACTTGCTCTGACAGCAAAGTTCTCTGTCAAAAACAGCAGGAAGCTGTAATTGGAGACACCTGCTTTTGTACTCCTAAGCTCCTAAACCACACACCCAATTATCCTCAGCCTCTGCTCCTGGCTCAGTAATTTAAGCTGATACAGACCCTTCCTCAGAGAAACACACAGTGACTTTCTTGTTTTTTTTACTTAAATGAGACCCCCTTCTTCTAATAAAGTATGTTTGCTTAATCAAAACAGGCACTGCTGAGACAGAAGTGATTTATCAGTAAAGGAGCTGTAGTTCTAGACTGCTGTTACTTCCCCTGGCAACAAAGTTCTCTGTCAAAAACAGCAAGAAGCTGTAATTGGAGACACCTTCTTTTGTACTCCTGAACTCCTGAGCCACACTCCCAATTAGCCTCAGTATCTGCTACTGACTCAGTAAATTAAGCTAATACAGCTCCCTTCCTCAGAGACACACACAGTGATGTTCTTCTTTTTTTTTTACTTAAATGAGACTCCCTTCTTCTAATAAAGTATCTGTTTGCTTAATCCAGACAGGCACTGCTGAGATAGAAGTGATTTATCAGTAAAAGAGATGTAGTTCTAGGCTGCTGTTACTTGCTCTGACAGCAAAGTTCTCTGTCTAAAACAGCAGAGAGTTTTTCTCACCCACCCACCCTGAAGGAAGGAGAAGAGGGCTTTGTGGTAGGTGGAGCACAGGGCACCACTGTGACAGGTGGATCACAGTGGCAGGCTGCAGGTGTGGACTGCTGAAGGTGGACGGCAGGGAAAAGGGGGGAGTAGGACATGAAAAAAAGGGGGGAAAATGGAAAATAAAAAAAGGACACAGCATTGATAAGTAAGAGGCAGGGGTACGGTGTGTACGCTCATACCCCTTGACAGCATAGGAGGAAGAGAACGAGACCCCCCATGATTTACGCCTGGCGGGCAGAAGAAAAAGAAGAAAGTGATAGAATGAATCAATTGAACATGAATATATATTTATATGCTGTATATAAATATTATTGGGAAGAAATGATAAAATGGAAATGGGGAATATGTATCATGTTATGACCATGTCACTGTGAACAATGATTTTGACTATTCAGTAAACTGATTTCCAAACTGAACAACCAAACACAATCTTGCTTGTCCATTTATTGGAGGGGTTCTGGGGACAATGGAGAGTTTTTTACATGCCCAACTAGTGTTCAGTGCAATCAGAGCCTGCACTTGCTGTAGTTTTACCATGCACTCTGCTTCATGTTTTCAATTGCATAGCAACTGGATTCTGATCATCTTGGGTGTCAATGTCTTGGGTGTCTGACATCATCTACAGGTGCAGGCTGAAGAGGATAGCAGGCCCAAGCTGGCATTCTCTTGTAGAGATGCCATTTATTAACACGCTAACAAGGTAAGCCACAAAATATTTATAAAGTGCTTACATTGACTTTGCGTTATATTTTCTTGAACTGCAATTTGTAACAGCACTTTATGGAGCTTTTCCTTTCATTCATCTTTAGCTTTGGATTGCAGATTCAGCTGCATATTCAAATACCAAATGCATACTGGCATGTTTGGCATTTAATACTCTTGAGGTGCATGTCTGAGATGATAGCATGGACACTGTGGTGATGGGGTTAGAGCAAGTGTGGCACTTAATAGAGTGGGCAAAATTTGAAACTTGTTATTTGGTCTTTTCACTATGAGTAAACATTTCTCACGGAGGAAAGGTGTTTTGTTTGCTCATATACAGTGGCGTGAAAAAGTATTTGCCCCCTTCCTGATTTTCGCTATTATTGCATATTTGTCACACTGGATGTTTTCAGGTCTTTAGACAAAATGCAATATTAGATAAAGGGAACCTGAGTGAACAAATAACACTTGTTTTTTTTTACTTATTTCATTTATTTAGTGAAAAAAGTTAACCAACACCAACTGGCACTGTGTGAAAAGTAATTGCCCCCTAATTAAATCAACCCAATTAAAGGGATAATTAGAGTCAGCTGATTGAACACAGCCAGGCTTGATTACAGCCAGCCCTGCTCAATATAAACCTCACTTATTTTGACCCTTACCATCAGAGTCACGTTGCCAGCACAAAGATTCAACAAGCACATTATGCCACGATCAAAGTTCCTGAAAGATCAGAAAAAAGTTGTTGCTATCTATCAGTCTGGAAAGGGTTACAAAACTATTTCTAAGGCTCTGGGACTCCATCGAACCACAGTGAGACATAATCCCCAAATAGAGAACATTTGGAACAGTAGTGAATCTTCCCAGGATGGGCGGCCCACAAAATTACTCTACAAGGCAGCGTAAATCATCCAGGAAGTCTCAAAGGATCCTAAAACAACATCCAAAGAACTGCAGGATTCTCTTGCCTCAGCTAAGGTCAGTGTTCATGACTCCACAATCAGAAAGAACTTGGCAAAATGGGCTTCATGGGAAAGTAGCAAGGTGGAAAACCACTGCTAACCAAGAAGAACATAAATGCTCTATCTCATTTGCCAAGAAGCACCTGGATGATCCACAAGCCTTTTGGGAAAATGTTCTATGGACAGATGAGTCAAAGTGGAACTTTTGGATGACATGGATCCCATAATGTCTGGCGTAAAGCATACACAGCATTCCACAGTAAGAACATCATACCAACAGTCAAACATGGTGGTGGTAGTGTGATAGTGTGGGGATGCTTTGCTGTCTCAGGACCTGGAGCTGACTTGCCATAATTGTAGGAACCATGAATTCTGCTCTGTACCAGAAAATTCTTAAGGAGAATGTCCGGTCATCCAGATCCGTCAGCTGAAGCTGAAGCGTAGTTGGAGTGCAGCAAGACAATGATCCAAAACACAAAAGCAAGTCCACATCAGAATGGCTGGAAAGAAGTAAAATTAAAGTTTTGGAGTGGCCTAGTCAAAGTCCAGACTTAAACTCAATAGAGATGCTGTGGCAGGACCTGAAACAAGCAGTTCATGCTCAAAAACCTGCCAATGTTACTGAATTAAAGCAGTTCTGCGAGGAAAGAGGGGCTACAATTCCTCCACAGTGATGTGAAAGACTGATATTGAATTATAGGAAAGCGTTTGGTTGCGGTCATTGCAGCTAAGGTGAAAGTAACCAGTTATTAAGTGTAAGGGCAAATTACTTTTCACACAGTGCCAGTTGATGTTGGTTAACTTTTTCATTAAATAAATGAAATAAGTAAAAAAACAAGTGTTATTTGTTCACTCAGGTTCCCTTTATCTAATATAACATTTTGTCTAAAGACCTGAAAACATCCAGTATGCCAAATATGCAATAACAGAGAAAACGTGAAGGGGCAAATACTTTTTCACGCCACTGTATTTTTATATACATTTTTGTCCCCCTCCTTCTTACTCTTTTCAACTGTAATAGATGCTATTTAAGATTTGAAGGTGTGGTACTGATTTAATTCGTGATTTTTAGAATGTGGAATATAGTTGTGTTAGCTTTATAACGTCAAAAGTTTTATGTAACACTGTAACATCACCAACTTCCTGAAGCTTGCTTCTACTTTTTGCACTGCTCAAGGAGCCCACACCTGATGCTATGCTAGTTGGTTTGTCTAGAAGTTATCAGTTGTTTCTTAATTGTGTAATGGGTCATCCAGGACATTGTATGCCTTGTGGTAACTCACGTCACAAGCAGGTGCTGGCTCGAGAGGTCAGCAAGTCCAGATCAGCTTGTATTAAACTCATAGTGAAACATTATATCTTGCAAAATTCACCATTTGTGTGGAATGACACCAGAAATGTATTGCACATTGCTGGTCAAAAGTATTCTTTGAAAAAATAAATGGATTTTATGAAATATTTCACACAATTGCTAATGGATATAACTGGCCACCTATAACCATAGGGAAATGCTGTCTAGTGTGATTTTACTTGACAGCTGGCTACAGTGGATTTTGCGGAGATGGGTGTGGAAGTATTAAGGTGCAATTTGAATTTGTACTGCAAAACTGGTTGTCTGGTCTGTTTCAATGCCCTTATAACTGTATTCTTGTACATAGAGCAACTGTAAATTCATGAAGAAGAAGCTTCTTATTGCTGACAGCCATTTGATCATGAACTAAGGTACAATGAGCAGAATATATTTTTCAATTAACTGTTCACAGAATGTTCTGATCTTGAACATATTTTCTAATATGAGATCATTCATGTTTTTTAGCAGAATATATACAAACAAATCTTCAATTGAAAAAGCCTAAATCTGTGCAGGTGAAATGTTCTGGTTGTGGAGAATATAAAAAATATTTGGGCAGAAAGCTTTCTGGTTTGTGGTTGTATTTGCCAAAATACTACAGTCCCCCAGCAGTACATTCAGCACTTGCATTCAGAAATCTTCAGCGGAACTGCAAAAGAAATTGTATATCAGCCATTGCCGAAACTGTTCATTTAGTTCATTCATATGAAAAAAAGATTTTGGACTTCATTTTTTCCGACAATTGTACTTTAAGAAGCCATAACTCCCTCAATATTTGGACTTAAGGGACAATATACTGTATACTGTACATCAAAACAAAGGTTTTCAGGAGTACTACCAGAATAACACATACCCCTCTCCACAAAATGTAAGGGCAATATAAAAAAGCATTAAAAATAAAAAATCTAATGCCCATATGAAATTGCTAGAACTTTAAAAAGTCATAACCCCTCAATATTTGGACTTAAGGGACACTCTACATATCAAAGCAAAGGTCTTTAAAAATACTACAAGAATAACATATACCCCCAAAACATTTAGGAGCAATATTAAAAAAAACACAAATTCTCAAAGGATAACATGGGAACTTCAACAAGCCATAACTCTATCAGTATTTGGACTTAAATGATAATCTGTATATCAAAACAAAGCTCAGATGGAGACTACAGGAATAACTGATACCCCCCCAAAAAACAATTAGGGACAATATAGAAAATCATAAAACATGCAAATGTCAATAGGATAACATTGGCACTTTAACAAACCATAACTCTCTCATTGGGCACTATACTCTATTCTGGTGCAGGCACACAAAAAATATACATACCCCACTCACACAGCTGTGCACCCATGGACAGGTGCACCCATACCAGCATGCAAAAACACTGGCCACCTGTCCATGGCTCCACCACCCTGATGAGCAGGACTCTAGAGGGTGACCAGGGGAAGAGTTGTTGTCCCAGGCAGGCATCCAATGGGATGCCCCTTGGGCCCTCTAGTGGATCCCTCATGTAGGGAGGTGCGTGTTCTGGGCTGTCCATGCTGACTGCAAGCACCCAGACCAGTGCAGTACAATCTCATTTTGGTGCCACCACTCCTGTCCAGTGATAGGCACTTACCCTTTTAGCTGCCCCTGCCATCTCCTGCTGCCCAGTGGTCAGGGGCAGCACAGTGAGCCCTGTTTTGTGTCCATGGAGGCATACAGTGAGTTATGGTAGGGTCATACCTGCTGTAACCTGTGCCCTGCTTCACACCTATTTGGCCTGCACTACATGGATTTGTGTATACTGCATAGTGCTGGCATGCCCTCAGAATGCCCCCGCCTGCCCCTGGCATGATACTGTCCATGCAGCCAGGGGATCATGCACGTAACCCCTGTACTCTCATATCGTAAATGCCATTTGGCCATCACTCCATGGCATTCCTGCACACAATGCCAATGTGCCCGGTTTATGTGGATGCATTGGCATTGTGCACAGGGGCCCAATATATGGATTAAGGGACTATCTCTGTCTGGAAAACTACAGACCTATCTCTAACCTTCCCTTTGTTGGGAAGGTGATTGAGAAAGTAGTGGCTGCACAACTGAAGGACCATCTGGCCATCCATAATGTCTATGAACCCCTCCAGTCCAGTTTTCGTAAAAGACATAGTACCAAGACAGTGCTGGTTCGGGTGCTCAAAGATCTCTTGATGGCTAGAGTTCGGAAGAGTCATTCCATTTTGGTTCTTCTCGACCTTTCTTCAGCCTTTGACACTGTAGATCACATGGTGTTGATAGAACATCTGAGGCTGTTTTGTAGAATATCTGGAACCATCTTAAGATGGCTCACATCATTCCTCACTGGGAGATCACAAAGAATTGTGTCTGGGGTTTTTTCCTCAGATTCAATGGCTTTGTCTTGTGGGGTGCTTCAGGGTTCAGTATTGTCACCCATGTTATTTGCGGTGTATATGCTACCCATCGGAGACTTTGTAAGGAGATATGGGCTGAGGTTTCACTGTTATGTAGATGATACCCAGCTTTACCTTTCTTTTGCTCCCAACCAGGAGGGAGCTCTCTCAGTCTTTAATAGCTGAATAACGGAAATGCAGGAGTGGATGAATTCTAGCTGGCTGAGGTTGAACTCTGATAAGACTGAGGTATCGATTGTGGACCCGGGTCGACAGATAGGGGGGTTGGGTGCTGGTGCATCTTCCAGAATCTTTCTTGGAGGTGTTTCTCTCCCAACCTCTGAATGGGTGCGGAACCTGGGGGTAGTTATTGACGACGGGCTGACACTACATTCGCAGGTGTCAGCAGTCATTAAGACTTCCTTTCACCATCTTAGGAACATCACCAGGATCCGGCATCTTGTTCCGACTGCTGACCTACCAATGTTAGTCCATGCCTTCGTGTCCTTACACTTGGATTATTGCAAGTCCCTTTATCTAGGGCTTTCAGGGGTTGAAATCCGTTGCCTGCAGCTAGTGCAGAATGCTGCAGCCCGGCTTTTGACGGGTTCTAGTAGATTCTGTCACATTTCTCCGGTGCTGCGCAAACTGCATTGGCTGCCAATTCAGTGGCGGATCACCTTTAAAGTCGGTTTGCTGACTTTTAAAGCTCTATACGATCTGGGCCCAGTCTATCTGAAAGAACTTTTAGTTCCTTATCACCCTAATTGATCACTCCGCTTGGCCAACGAGGGGCTGCTAGAGGTTCCAAGGGTGAATTTGAAATCCTCGGGCGCTCGAGCTTATGCGTATGCGGCCCCCACCCTTTGGAATTCTCTACTCTGTCGGTTGCAGGACTGCACTTCTGTGGAGGGCTTTAAGAGAGGTTTGAAGACTTTTTTATGGGAAACTGCATTTTTAGAACACTGATTGTTATGACTGTTTTGATTTAATTGTATTTTTTAATGATTTTTACTCTCTTGATTTGTTATTTATGTACGGCGCCTTGGCAATTGAAAGGCGCCTTATAAATAAAATTATTATTATTATTATTATTATTATTATTATTATTATCTCTGTATCAAAACAAAGGTTTTAGTGAGTACTACGATAATACCCCAAAAAAAATGTGTTTAGTGTCAATATAAAAAATTTAAATGCGTATTACAAGAATAACAGATATCTCCTCCCTCTCCCAATATTTAGAAGCAATATAAAAATAGCATAAAAAAGCAAATTCCCATAGGATAACACTGGAACTTCAATAAGCAAATGTCTTAATACTACTACAAGAATAACACATACCCCCCCAAAAAAAAACAACATTTAGGGGTAATATAAAAAATGCAAAATCTCATAGGATAACATTGGAACTTCAACAAGCCATAGCACCCTCAATATTTGAAATTAAGGGGCAGTCTCTATATTATAACAAAGGTCTAAGGAGTACTACATGAATAACACATATCCCCTTTAAACATTTAAGGGCAATTAAAACAATATAAAAAATAAAGTTAATTTATATGAAGGGATCCTTTTCCGTGTGGGTTTTTGGTTCATGTGAAAAAGGATGCATTTGTATGAAAAAAAGAATTTGGACTTAAGTTTTTTTTTCTGATTCCTTTATTGTATGGCTTTTTCATTCATATGAAAAGGGATCTCTGCATATGAAAAAAAGATTTGGGACATAGTTTTTTTTCCACTTTTGAATTTCAACATGCCTTCACTCCCTGTCGTTAACACAGATATAAAAAAGTAGCACAACAGGATTCATTATAAAAATAGTATTTTTTATAACATTCTATTAAATAAATAATATTGTACTAAATAAATACTGAAATGCATAAGATATAAAACACAAAAATATAAATGAATTAAAAAAAACCTTTTCATTTAAATTAAAATATAACAGTACTATTTCCTCCATATTGCTATATAAATGTAAACCAAAAAAGAAATTTATTTTTTTAACAAAGTCTTTTTATGGGGGAGAGGGAAATGAGGAGGTACCTGCCCTTTGACATCATGATGCGGGGCTGTCAGTAATTTCTTGAGTGAGGCTGCAAGTGGAAGCATGTGCTCCCTGGTAGTGTCTGTGTTGGAGACAAAGATCTGATAGATCACAGCACACCACTTCAGGAGTGAATTGAGGAATGGGCTGTGATAAAGGATCTTCTGACTTCTGATGAGGTCGCACAGAGAGGGCCTTATCTTCTTGTTGCAGCAGTATTCTGTTGTTTTCAACAACAGTTTCTTTCATCTCATGCAGTTCCTCTATCAGTTCACAAAGCAATTTGTGTGTAGCCTCCTGTGCTGCAACATTGTCCATGTAGCTGTCTCTGTATCCTTTTCGTGTTCATATGAAAAAGGATGCCCTTATACGAAAAAAGATTTTATGCTTAGTTTTTTTTCCAATACTTTTTTTGTATGATGGGTTCCTTTAAAATCATAGAAAAAAGGATGCCTTCATTCGAAAAAAAGAATTTGAACTTTTTTTTAATTCTTTTTTTTATTAAGGGATCCTTTTACATAAGCTTTTTCATTTGATATGGAAAAGGATTCTTTCATTAGAAAAAAATATTTTGAACTTAGTTTTTTCAACGCAACTGAACTTGAAGAAGCCATAACTTTCCAAGATGTGAACTTAAGGGTCACTTTATGCATCAAAATGAAGGCCCTAAGAAGTGTTGTAAGAATAACTCATACCCCCCCACCCCTGGCCAAACATTTAGGAGCAATATAAAAAGCATAAAAAATTAAAAAATGCAAACCCCATAGGATAACTTCAGAACTTTAACAAGTCATAACTCTCTCAATATTTGGACTTAGGAAACAATCTATATATCAAAACAATGGTCCAAGGGGTACTAAAAAAATACATGTATCCCCTCCAAACATTTAGGGATAATATAAAAAATGTAAAATGCAAATTTCCATATGATAACATTGGAACTTTAACAAGCAATAACTTCCTCAACATTTTGACTTTAGAGGTAGTCTATATATCAAAACAAAGGTCTTGATTAGTACTACAAGAATAACAAATATCTCCCCAAAACATTTATGGACAATATAAAAAAATGCAAATTCCCATAGGAAAGCTTTGGAACTTCAACAAGCCTTAACTCCCTTAATATCTGAACTTAAGAGGAAATCTATATATCAAAGCAAAAGTCTTAATGACTACTACAAGAGTAACACATATCCCCCAAACATTTAGTGGCAATATAAAAAAAAAAGTTCATTCATATGAAGGGATCCTTTTTCATATGGGTTATTTGTAGACATGAAACGGATGCTTCAAATGAAAAAAACAATTTGAACTTAGTATTTTCCCGATTTCTTCTTTGTATGAGACAATCCTTTTGTATGGCTTTTTCTTTCATATGAAAAAGGATCCCTGCATACGAGAAAACTATTTTGAACTTAGTTTTTTTTGCCCACTTTTGAGCTTTAACAAGCCCTAACTCCCAGGAGTTAATACAGGTAGAAATAAGGATGTGATACACCAGATTTCATTATAAAAATAATATATGTTTTTTACAAAATTAATTTAAATAAATAATATTGTGCTGAATAAATACTGAAACACATAAGATATAACAAAATATTTAAATGATTTTTTTTAAATCATTCATTTAAGTTAAAATACAATGGCAATATGTCCAAAATATTGCAAAATAAATGTAATACAAAAAAAAAAAGAGAAACATAGAGTTTCTTTTTTAAACAAAGTCATTTTATTTTGGTGGGGAGATAAGGAGTTACCTGACCTTTGATATCATGATGCGGGGCTGTCAATCACTTCCTGAGTGACACTGCAAGTGGAAACAGGTGCTTACTGCAGTGTCCGTGCTGGAGACATAGCTCTAGTATATCACACCACCTCATCTTCAGGAGTAAATTGATGAGGAGGTGTGATGGAGTATCTTTAGACTCCTGGTAAGATTGTACAGAGAGGGCCTGGTTTTCTTGCTGCAGCAGTATTCTGTTGTTTTCAAGAACAGCTTCTTTAGTCTCATGCAGTTCCTAGATCAGTACACAAAGCAATTTGTGTGTGCCCTCCTGTGCTGCAAAGCTGTCCTTACATCACCGTCAGTATGCTTTTTTCCTTCATATGAAAAAAAGATGCCCTGCTATGAAAAAAAGAACTTGGACTTAGTTTTTTCCCCGATAATATTTTTCATAAGAAGGAATCCTTTTTCATATGCTATTTCCATTTGATATGAAAAAGGATTCCTACTTATGGAAAAATATTTTGGATTAAGTTTTTTTCCTGATTCTTGTTTTGTATATAGGGATCCTTTGTCTTATGGGTTTTTCATTTGAAACGAAAAGGAATTTTTTCATATGAAAAGATTTGGGACTTAGTTTTTTTCCATACAAGTGAATGTTGCTTCAAAAGTGATGGATGTCTCTTGTGTAATCTTCAAAAAATGGTATGTTGTTTGGCTTGCCTGATGATAGCTATTTCTGGTTGCTTGTGTTGCCTTCCCCATTCTGCTCCTTGCTGTGGGTGACACATAGTTGTTTTTCCCCACTTTAGTCACATTAACCTGAATACTAACTGTTGCATTAACAGAGTTTTTGCAAAGAATATATTTATATACAGTACACATATGTACAGCATATATATATATATATATATATATATATATATATATATATTCATTGCAAAGAAAAATCATTAATGCATCAGGGTTAAAGTGACAAAAGTAGGGAAATGAGATGTAGGTAGGGAAATGGACAGACTAGGTGGTCTAAGCGGTCTGTAAGGACAAAACCCTTGATGGAAAAATTATTTTATTTTTATCTTCAAGAATTGATTTTTTTTTAATTATCATTATTATTGTATCTGATTTTATATGGTATTAACATGGGAAATGTTTACTTTTATTTCTGGTCAAGATTAATGTTGATTAAGTCTTAAAAACAGTAAAAATGGAAATAATGCCATTTAAAATGGAGTCAGCTTCAGAGGTCAGAGAAAAAAATGGTTTTAAAGAGATTGTTTTAAATTTCAGGGCTCTGTGGTCTAGCTGCAGAACAGAGATAAGATGGGGCCTAACTTACATGTTCCACATTCCCTGGAAGACACTTTTATTATGATTTATGTGTTTGTACAGGGAAAGTCTTAGATGGAGCTAGGTATCCATGGCTATGATCAAGTTAAGAGATCATGAGACTG
This sequence comes from Neoceratodus forsteri, assembly GCA_016271365.2. Classification (NCBI taxonomy): domain Eukaryota; kingdom Metazoa; phylum Chordata; order Ceratodontiformes; family Ceratodontidae; genus Neoceratodus; species Neoceratodus forsteri. The sequence goes on along the minus strand of CM028135.1, from coordinate 555,055,583 downwards.
GTAGCACCAAAAAAAAATGTCTTAGACTTTGGAAGTCCCATTACCCTGTATGGAAATAAGATGTTTTATTCATAGTTTAAAGATGCAATGTACTGTCACTATGAAAATTGGACAGTTATTGGGAAACAGTATGATAAATAAGCTTACCAAGTTTTATAGTTGCACAATGAAGCATTCAGAAGTTAAGAATATCATTTATTTAATATCATTTTCTTATTAGAGAACTAGACAAATCTATTATCTTGTGATAGCTCACATCTTAGGAAGTCTAACAAGATGAATATTAAATCTATAGTTTGTTGCTATAGAGAGAAAGACTGTCTAAAAGTTTATAGTGAATTACCTTTTCTGAGAATGATGTCTTTATGAAAAGAACAACAGATCAACAGATCATGTGTGTCTCTACAAAAAGTAATGTTTAAAGACTTTATGAATGGATTTTTCTTACAAATTGTATATCATTCTGTAGTGTAGAATACATAGATTAGTACATAGATTAAGACTATCACTTTGTTTTCAGAAGTTCTATTAAAATAATGAAGTTATAACCTTAATAGTGTAGTTTAAAAAGTATGCATACTACAGGTATCAGACATTTTCAAGAATGTTTGACTTAATGTAAAACACTTGAATATGGAAGTTTAATGTTCAAATTATGGTAAATAAGACTTTTATTTAAAGAAATAATTTTGACTCCAAAAATAGGTTTGAGGTTAAGCAGCTGTCTTAAAGAGGCATGTCTATATGTCACCATTTATCTTCTAAGATGCCCTACCTTACTAGTGACTCAAACCAATCAAAATCTGGTGATGACATCACCAGAGCAGTTGTTATATTAATAAACACTGCTGACTACTCCTTATGTCTGAGCTAACTGTTGATATAGGAATACCATGTTCAGTTAACTAAGGGTTTTAATGGCGTTATACTAATGCTAGGCTAAAAGCCAGACTCAGTCTATGGAGAGCCAGAGCTCAGTGCTGCTGAAGACATCCAGAGGCAAGAAAGAAGTGCAAGGACATTTTTATTGTGTTTAAAGCAAGATCTGTGTTATTTGCTGAGCATTTTACAGTGTCAGTGCCTCAGTAGGTAGCACACTTGCCTCTGAGGCTGGGAGATCAGAGGGCTGTGGGTTCAGTTCCCACATCTGGCACTTGGGTTCATACCCCAGTACTAACACTGTAGTGCAGCATAAGAGGGGTGCTGCACTTCTGAGGTGCCATCTTTCGGATGAGATGTTAAACTGAGGCCCCATCTGCCTGGATTGGAGGTAGTTCAGGTGGATATTAAAGATCACATGGCACTTATCGAAAAGAGTAGGGGAATTTACCCAGTGTCCTGGCCAAATTTCCCTCATTCACTAAAAATACCACCAACAGCTTAATCTCTTCAAGGTCAATTGGCATTCATCTGTATCCCCCTCCCCCGGGTCATGCCTGAAAATAGACAGGATTTGTCTAGTGCACTTACCCGGTCAACAAAAATTAAATAAAAATAAATAACATTTTGAGAAGTGATGTTGCCTGCTGAAAACCAGACAGAATTACTTTTAAGACTCACACAAGCTGCACAATGTGCTGAGTAAAAAGAGGTTTATTGTTCCAAAGTTTTAAAAGCAGATGCACAACATGAAAGGGTCAATAAGCTCCAGTTGTTAAAACAATTTGCTATTCACAAGAAGTTCTTTGAATCCAGTATTGCTATGGACTGTGCAGATTGAAGCTGTGTTCTACAAGTCCAAGAACTGATTTTTAGCAAAGGTTTAACTTGCAGTGTGTATCCATGCTAAAAGAGAACTAGACAAATCTATTATCTTGTGATAGCTCACATCTTAGGAAGTCTAACAAGATGAATATTAAATCTATAGTTTGTTGCTATAGAGAGAAAGTCAAAGGGTCAAAGTTAGCTGACAAAGAAACCTTCACATCAAAAGCCAGACTCAGCCAGAATTCTAAGTGGAGTAGAGAAGAACCACTTCTACAGCCAGAAATATAAGTTTTCCTTTTTAATTACTTTCACTAATTTTAATTAATAGTCTTGGTAATTTAAATTGGCTTATCTGGGAAACTATTTTTAACTATAGAATTTGGGTATATAGCTTAAAAGCTTTGAAAAAAGAATGTTGCATGATTTGAAAAGTTAAACTGAGTTTTACAGAAGTAGTAAAAATCACTGATGTAATGAGTTGTTGCCAGTTCTAATAGAAAATACATTTTGCATGCAATAAAGTTAAAATACATTTTATGCAGAAATAATCTGAGATAGTGATCTTATGAGTACATGTTCTTATGCATGAAGGTTATGTTAAATACTAAGTATGATAAAAGTAGTATAACTTACCATTTATTATGCTAAGTACTGCTTATTTCTGTACATTGTTAATTTGCTAGAATTTGTTAGTTGCTGGATTATCTGAAACACTTTTGTTTACAAGATTATGCTTGATCTTTATACTAATAAGGAATATTTAGAACCATTGTATAAGTGTAAATAAAATATCTATTTTTCATATAAGTGTACGTGGAGTATGCAGTGTCGTTTACCATTATACTTGAATCTGGAGAGCATAGGATAATATCACATGTGAATATTTATTATTTTTGGTAATTTATGAAATACTTTTTGGGTGAAGCCCAAGGTGAATCCAAGTGCATCATTATAAAAATTGAGATTATAAGCCTTTGTTCTGACAGGTCCTTGTCTGCTGTTAAAGTCTATGATTCCATGTTTCTGTGTTTAAGGATTCCCATGAAAGTTGGCAGACTGAGGGATCAACTCCTAGAGAGTATGCATGCCAGCCTTTATGTCAATTCATTGAATGGCTCCAAAGTTATTAAGGCTCAAAGTTTGGACTTTACCATAGAAGTGTAGTTTCACTCTATACTGGTGCAAGCTCCAGTATTATATATATATATATATATATATATATATATATATTTTATAGTGCAGTAGTGCACTATAGTTAGGGTTGAGGAGCCATTTACATGTTAAACCCCAAATTTTGCACCTTAATAACTTTGCAACAGTTTGACGGATTTGCCTGAAATTACGCAATTAAGCCCCATATGCCTTGGGATCTGCCAAGTTTTGTACGAGTTGGATATACGGCTGTGGAGTTATTAAGAGTGATCTGCGCACCCATTTATGCTTTTTTTGGAATTCTATGGTCGCGCCTACAGGTCGCACGGTTTGTGTGACCTGTCCAAAATCTTCAGGGAACGTGTGGCCTGGGTCCCCGATGTGCCTTTCAAAGATTTCATGAAAAAATATTAAATGGTTCAAAGTTATTCAAAAAACAAGTTCCCATTATAAGTCAATGGGAAAAGTTAACAAAAAATTTGACAGTGTCGCAAATGCAGTTTTTACAATTGCAAATGGCCCTTTTACTGTTGCAAATCTGCCATTTTGTTTTCAGTTGTTGATCCGAAAAATGCTTGGCATTTACATTTGGGACCCTCTAGCAACCTAATTCTTTTTGTTTTCACCTAGTCGGACCCCGAGGATGCTAGTCATGTCTTTATTTTGGGGTAAAACACCCCAAAAATATGTTTTTCACATTTCTGGAAAAAGTACTTTCTCAAAGTACTTTCGCACTTGCGACACTGTCGAATGAATTTGCGAAAGCTTTCGCAAATTGCGACAGTACTTTTCTAGGCTGTGGGAAAATGACAGCAATTCTGTGGCACCCTGCTGCAAAAGAACGGTTTGGAGTTTTGGGCTGAAATTTGGAGGGAACGCAGCTGGCGTCTCAAAGGTGTGCCTTTCAGTGTTTTGTTGAAAAAAATATTACATGGCGGCAAAGTTATGGTACTCCAAAGTTGATGCTTATTCCCATAGGATAACATTATGGTGTCCGACGCATTGCAGCAATCCTTTGGCGCCCTGCTGCAAAATAATGGTTTGATCTTTTGGGCTGAAATTTGGAGGGAACACAGCCAACATCCAGCACATGTGCCTTTTTGGGGTTTGGTGAAAAAATATTACAGGGAGCCAAAGCTATGGCACTCTGAACTTCTCTTTTTTCCCCATAGGATAACATTATGATGTTTGCCGTGCCTTTCAGGGCCCGTTTCTCGGAAACGGTGTGAGATACGGACTTTTCCTCAGAAAAATGCTTAGCCTCCTGCTGGAGGCTAAGTGCAAAACTAGCCAGGAAAGTCATAAATCATATGACTTTTACATTTTTTTTTCCACGTTGTATATAAGCAATTTAGTATTCCAACTCCTCATTTTCTGCTCCGAGAACCATTATTATGCATACATTCTTTGTACTCACTGTCTTTCTTTATGCAGCTTTTGGGAAAACCAGCCTGTGAGCTTACATTACTGTTACCGTTTTCGTTTGCGGTTCCGTTCCCGGTTCACTTACCACTCACGTCTATGCCACCATGTACGTTACCCTTTGCATTTTCATTTGTGCTTGCTTTTGCATTGTTTTTAACATTTCTGTCTACATTACTGTTTCTCATTCTGTTTCGCTTTGTGTCACCATGCGCATTGCTATTTGCGTTTGTGGACACAATGTTAGTATGTGACAAGACATCATGTGGCAGGAGCACAGGGCCCGAAGAGCCCCACACTCCCGCTGCTGCATTACATTCACTATTTCTTGTTATCATTCTCAAAAAGAAGGGAAATTAGAGGCAAAAAAATCCTTTTAATGCATTAGTTAGGGTTGTTCCACACCGACAAAAGCGAGGAAATTTGGTGTTAGGGTTGAAAGCCCCCTTGACCCCCCTGCCCACACCCCCAACCAGCATCAGGGTGTGCATTAGGGTTGTCAGTCCTAATTCTTACCCCATGCTCCACACCTCTGCTTCTTTACACATGTGCCCCCTTAGACCCCCCACCCACACCCCCAACTGGCATCAGGGGTGCGCTTTGGGGTTACTGGCCCTATCTCACCCCATCAGATGTGTGAAGAAGCAGAGGTATAGGAAATGGGGAGAGACAAGACCGACAACCACAACATACACCCGATGCCAGTTAGGGGTGTGAGTGGTCAAAGGGGACATGTGTAAAGAAGCAGAGTGTAGAGAATGGGGTGAGAGTTAGGATCAACAACCCTAATGCACACCGCAATGCCGTGGGTTGGGGGTGGGGGACCAAAAGGGCTTTCAACCTAACACTGAATTTTCTTGCTTTTGTCAGTGTGGAACAACCCTAACTAATGCATTAAATGGAGTTTTGTCTCTAATATATATATATATATATATATATATATATATATATATATATATATATATATTTATAGTACAGTCTCACCCCTATAGTTAGGGTTCATTCTTCACTTCAATGCTAAACTCGAAATATTGCACTTTAATAACATTGCAACCATTCAAGGGATTTGCATGACATTCTGCATGCTACATCAGGGATCAATGATCTCTTGATGTTGCAAGTATCGTTATGGTCAGATGTGTGGGTGTGGAGATATGTGAAAATTTACATTTTTGGTGAAATTATTTGTCACGGTGCTATAGAAAAATTGTGTGGAGCTTTGGTCTGAAATGTTTACATTTTGTAGGTCCTGGGTCACAGATATGCCTTTTGAAGGTTTGGTGAAAAAAATATAAATCCATTCCAAGGTAATTCAATTTTAGTTTCCCTGTATTTCCTACAGGATCAGATAGATGTCCTGCTTGAAAAAGGAATCCTTTGCCAAAAATGCAGAATCCTTTTCCATCGCCACCATCTTGCTTTCAGTTAGTGGTGAAAACAAAATTAAATAACATAAAATACAGAGGACTTTGGTAAACACCAAAAGTTGTGTTTACCTAATGGGGTCACATAGAATCAGATTCGGGGGTTACTTTTTTAAAACTTACTTAGAAATTTTTTTTGTTTTTTTTTCTGGTGCAAATCCTTTTTTCCCTAATCTCAGAAAACAAATACCATGAAACTAGATAATTTTTCACAGTTTGCAATAAAGGATTTTCTTTTTCTGCAAACTAAAATAATGAAGCACAGGAAAGGATTCTTTTTATTGGTATGTTTGTTCAGTTTCTAACTCTGGCTACTGGCTGAACAATGGGGACGTTAAAGATAATCTTTGGAGGGCTTATTCACCCAATACCAGTCTTAGGTTTGGTGAATGCTACATCTGGTTTCCAGCAGCAATAGTAAGATGGGAGGGTGTCTGTCACCACATGTATCATGCAGGCTACAGTGGCTACTGGTGATAAGGAGTTTAGTATCTTGGAGATGGAAGGAGTTTTGGTTGTGTACCATCTACTCAGAAGAAGTCTTTTGACTTGCATGTTCAATAATGCAATCCACTTGCATTCATCGGAGGTCAAGTGGGGAGCATCTGTTGTCATACCCAACATTAGAGTGGGTGACATTGGTATCTGTTTATGGAGAATTGCATTAATTAGGTATGCACTTGCTTCCAAAGGGTTTGAATTAAGGGGAATTCCCATAGAATATGATATAGGTTCCCCTGTGGGCTTGACATCTCCAGCATAAATCATTATTGAGGAGTCCAGCTGTATACAGAACTGCAGGGGTTTTGTACCATGAGTGCATGATTTTATTTTGTATCAACTGACTTCTAGCTTCAGGGAAAGCAAGAATGAGACAATTTCTAGCAGTCCGTCCACTGCTAACTGGAAATTCTGATACCCAGTGCCTTCTCCTACTTGGCATTGGAACCTTCTGATTTAGAAGGTATTTTGTTTCAGAGTATTGCATCAATGCTGCTGGCCATGCCTCTGGATTTAGAGTGCCATTGATCAGTTAAATTCCCCTGGGGACACTGAGGAAGTGCACAGAGGTATGCCTGCACTGTATCACACACTTGGCTATATCTCCAAAAGTCTGAGTTAGGCAGGTCCCATCATGCCTGAAGTTCTGAAAAAGTGGTCACCCTTAGGGCTATATGGTCAAAAATATTGTGCAAATTCTGAGTTCCTCTATTGAGCCACTGTGACCAGTGTCGGGTGTTGTGGTCTACAGTAATACCACTGTGACCCATCTGAATGGTGTAGGATAAGATTCTAATTTTTTGTGGAGTTTACCCCAGAATTTTATTAAGGGCCCTATTGTGGGGTGGGATGCAAGAGGTTTTTTTGGGGGTAAAGTAACACTGATAATTGTTGGGCCTCATCTTGAACTTCCTCCATGTTGAGGCATTGAGGGGAATTTAGAGTATGAGCAGTAAATGAGTGAAAAGTCTGTGTTGCATGAAAGGTCCATTTATAGCCTTCCAACCAAAAGAGACACCACCCTCCTTCTCTCCAGTGAGCCCTCAATTTATTCTTTCTCTAAATGGGTTTCATGTCTTTCCACAAAAAGTTCCCAATAGTCTTGCCTACCTTTGTAAACCATTTAACTGATACTTCTAGTGGGACATGAGAGAGGATATAAATGAGTTTGGGGATGACTACCATTTTGAGGGATGAGATCTTCCCTTCCATTGTAATCTGAAGTAACTTCCACCTCTCAAGCTCTGCCTGTATTTCTGAAAGTAGGGGCTTTAGGTTTAGATCCCAAAGTTGTGATACCACGAGGGTTCATTTAATTCCCAAATACATAATACCAGAAGGCATCCACTTAAATACTAGTGAGTTAATCAGCTTTGGTTTACATCTGTGATTCAGTGGGAGGATCTCAGTCTTGGTCTGATTGAGTTTTAAGCAAAAAATCCATGAAAAGAAGGTGAGAATATCTAAAAAGGGTTGTAGGGATACATGTATATTTGCTAGTGGGAGTAGTAAATCATCTGAGTACATGAGCATTGGGTACCACTGTTGACTAATGGTGACTCCCTGTATTTGGGAGTGTTGTCTAATGGCAGCCACTAATGGTTTAACTGCCAACACAAAAAAGTAAAGGGGAAAGTGGGTAGCCCTGCTGAGTACCCCTTTCTAGTGGAAATGGATCTGACAACAAGGAGTTTGTAAGGACTTTTGCTGATGGTAGTATGTATAAGCATACACCCATGCATGGAACAGAGGCCTGAATCCCATATGAGTAAGTACCACTTGTAGATAATCCCACAACTCTATATGGAATCAAAAGCCTTTTCAAAATCTGCAGCTATAGGTGTAAATAATGTGGAGGTCTTCTGGGTAACATGTATCATATTCACAAGGCACCTGTTGTGGTCAGCACTGTACCAACCTTGTACAAACCCCACTTTTGAGGAATGTATCATGTGAGGTAATAAGTGCTTAAGTCTGGCCATGAGTACTTTTGCAAAGACCTTGCTGTCCATATTAATAAGAGATATAGGAATGTAACTACTGGCTAAGTTGGAGTCCTTTCCTTTTTTATGGAGCACCTTTGTCACCGTTTCTCCAAAGGTAGTCAGGAATTTACCTGTCACTAGAACTTACATATACACTGAGCACAATTCAGGGGTTACCAATGAAGATATTGACTGCCATAATTCAGCAGGGAAGCCATCCCCTCCAGGTGCTTTACCCCTTTAAGAGAAAAGAGCTCTTGAGTAACCTCTGTCTCCATCAGGATCGAGTCCAGCAATGACGCTTGTTGCTCTGTCAGATGGGGAATCTCTATAGAGTGCATATTTGTTTGCATTGCAGGGTGGTCTGGACTCCTTGAAGTCATATATAGATTGACATAAAAACCTGCCATAATGTGGTCTATCTGCATTTGTCCATTGCCATCTATGAGGTCAGCAACAAACTTCTTAGTTTGCTGCTTCCATAACTTACAGGCCAGGACCTTCCTCCCTTCTCCCCCTCCCGGTACTTGTGCCTTAGCCTGAGTAGAGAGATCTCAGCTTTGCTGGATAAAAGAGTGTTAATCTCTAAATGGATATCCAAGGTAGTGCAGCCTCAGAGCAAGTGCTGCTTGGACTAGCCTCCACTGTCCATAACTCTGACTCAAGCTGCTAGAGGCATTGCTCTGGTTTATTACTCCTAGTCACAGCATACTCTAATATTTTTCCCTTTAAAGTGGCCTTGAAAGCCTCTCATGTATTCCCCACTGAGGTATCTTCAATGGGATTCTCTTGGAAAAAGAAAGTGGCCTCCTATTTAACCCAGGATATAAACTCAGGCTCCCACATCAGGAGAGGGTCAAGTATCCAGGATGGAGATGTGGACACCAAGGGGACCCAGGTGAACTGCAGATGGACTGGGGCATGATCTGAGATCACTAATGGGAGAATATTTGCATCCAGGGAAGCTTGCATAATTATAGGGGAGATCAGCCACAAATCCAGCCTGCTGTGGGAGCCATGGATGGAAGAGTAATAGGAATACTCCCTTTCACTGGGATGAAAGTCTCCAAATGTCCTCAAGGTTCACATCTTGTAGGAGCTGTGACAAAGCCCATAGTCCTTTAGTGTGAGGCTCATAGAAACATAGAAGTTGACAGCAGATAAGGACTGCAAGGCCCATCCAGTCTGCCCATTTTTTCTACTTTATGAATGTGCCATAGGCCTTTACTCTGTCAATGGCCTGTCTTCATACTCATTTGTATTGCTCCCTTATGCCTAGCCCATGCCTGTCTGAAGCCCTGAACTGTATTCATATCCTCCACTTCCTGAGGTAGGCCGTTTCATGCATCCACCACCCTTCCTGTGAAAAAGAACTTCCTCACATTACTGCTTAATCAGCCTCCCTTTAATCTCAAGCTGTGTCCTCTTGCCCTGCTATTTTTCTTATGTTGAAACATGTTAGACTCTTTCAACTTGTTAATGCCTTTAAGATGTTTGAATGTTTCGATGATATCATCTCTCCACCTCCTTTGCTCTATGGTTCTGATTCAATCCCTGTACCATTCTGGCTGCCCTTCTCTGGACTGCCTCCATTTTGTTAATGTCCTTGTGCAGGTGTGGTCTCCAGTACTGCATGCAGTACTTCAGATGGGACCTAACTGGTGTCTTGTAAAGAGGGAGTATGTTCTCTCTGTTATAACTTGCTATACCCCTATCAATACACCCCAGCATCCCTCTAGCCTTACCTACTGTTTTAGTCATCTGCTTGGATGATTTCAGGTCATCTGTGATGATGATGATGCCGCCCAAGTCTCCTTCTTTCCTTTTGATTGCCAGCAACTCCCCTCCCAACCTATGGGTGGCTTCAGGGTTTCTCTTCCCTATGTGCATGATCTTACACTTCTTTGCATTAAACCCCAATTGCCACTCTTCCGACTATTTTGCCATTTTATCCAGATCTCTTCTCATTCTGCCCACCCCATCTGGATCATATACTCTGTTGCAGATCTTGGTGTCATCTGCAAACAGACAAATCTTACCTTCCAGTTCATCTGCAATGTCACTGATGAAGATATTGAAGAGAACTGGCCCCATGACTGATCACTGAGGTACCCCACTTGTGACTTGCATCTTTTCTGACTGTATACCATTTAAAAACACTCTCTCTGTTCTGCTTGCCAACCAGTTTGCCACCCTGTTGATCACTTCTGACCTACCCCAAGCCTACCCAGCTTATTAATCAATCTTCCACGTGTAACAGTATCGAAAGCTTTGCTGAAGTAAAGGTAGATGACATTAAGTGCACCCTCTTGGTCCACCAATCTGGTTACCCAGTCAAAGAAATCTATGAGATTAGTGTGACAGGACCTTCCTATTGTAAACCCATACTGTCTTGGATCTTGTGCTCCTATGAATTCCAGGTATTGCACTATCCTTTCCTTAAGGAGTGCCTCCATAATCTTGCCCACTACTGAGATAAGATTTACTGGTCTGTATTTCTCTACCTCCTCCCTGCTACCACTCTTGTGGAGCGGGATCACATAAGCCCATCTCCAATCTTCTGGAACCTCTCCTGTGCTCAGAGCTTCACTAAACAGTTCTGTTAATGGCTGTGCTAGTTCCACCCTTAGCTCCTTTAGTACCCTGGGATGTATGTCATCTGGTCCCATTGCCTTGTACACCCTGAGCTTAGCAAGCTCTTGTAGGACCCTTTCTTTTGTGAAGGGACTAGTGCTCACCTCCCTAACTCCCCTCTGTGTCCATGGTGCTGAGCTGTGGGCCCTGCCCTACCTTCTCCTCAGTAAATACTGAGCAGAAGTATCTATTTAGGATAGATGGTTTTCCTTGGTCATCCTCTACACAATCCCCCTTATCCCCTTTGATCTTAGCAATACCCCCTCTGGACTTTCCCCTTTCACTAATGTATCTATAGAAAGTCTTGTCCCCTTCCTTTACTGTTCATGCTAGTGTTTCCTCAGTTTGGGCCTTTGCCTGCCTTACTTCCTTCCCTGCTTCCCTTAGGAAAGTTTGGTTTGCCTCCCTATATTTGTCCCTCTGCATTCTCTCATATTTCCTGAAGGCCAGCCTTTTGGCTCTGACCTTCTCTGCTACTGCTTTTGAGAACCAAAGTGGTTTCCTCCTTCCTTTGCTCTTGCTTTTCTCTCTAACACAATGGGATGTTGCTTCAAGTTTTGCATTCTTAATGCTTGCCCACTTTGCCTGTACCACCTCACCTGTATTTATTCTTGTCCAGGCTAGCTTAACACTGTTGGTCATCTTATCAAAGTCAGCTCCTCTGAAGTCCCATATTTTTGCTTAGGAATGGGATGATTTAGTTCTAGTGGCCAAAGTGAACCGTATCATGTGATGGTCACTGGCCCCCAGGCTCTACCTGGAGATCTGTGAACCTTTCCCCATCAGTCAGTACTAGATCTAGGATAGCCCTGTCTCTTGTGGGTTGTTGTACCAGTTGGTTGAGGCCCTCCCCCTGCAGGGAACCCACCATGTATCTAGTTCTGGTGGATGTTCCTGCTGTCATTTACCAATCTGTATCTGGCATGTTGAAGTCTCCCGTTGTCAGAACCTCCCCTTTAGCTATCATGTTTTGTATATCTTCTAACAGTAATGTGTCTATGTCCTCCCCCTGGTCTGGAGCCCTGTAGACAACTCCACTTTGTATGGCTGTCCCATTTCCTGTTTCCAGGTTGACCCACAGTTCTTCTTGCTCCTTATGTGTATTCTGAATTTCTGAAGCTTTGATATTTTCATTGACATAAAGGGCCACTACACCACCCCTTTTTGTACCTAGGTCTCTTCTGAACAGTACATAGCCGGGTACTGAAGTCTCCCAAGTGTGGTTATTGGTGAACCATGTCTTGCTAATGGCTACTATGTCCAGTTTAGCCTCTGTCATTGTTGCCTGCAGGTCTGGGATCTTGTTTTCCGGACTGCGGGCATTTGTGTACATGAATTTCCATTGGCCAGATTTTGGTGTGTTAGTTGTTGGGTGAGGTCCAGCAATTCCCCTGCATGTCGTATGGGGAGCTGAAACTTTTTCCTTACCTGATGATGCAAATGAACTACAAACATGCTGAACTCCTGTTTAATCACTAGCTGAGGGGGAGGGGTGTTCTTCCCATTCGTTGTATCGGGTGCTGCACCCCTCTCCCCATTTGTTAGTTTAAATATTCTGCAAAGACATCAAACTTCTGCCCCAATGCACTGACTCCCTCCTTAGTCAGATGCAGTCCATCAAATTTAAAGAACTTTTGCTCCCCAAACTGTTGCCAGTTACCTACAAATTTATGTCCTTTTTCCTGGTAACAGCCCTTGAGCCACATGTTTAGCTCCCCTATCTCCCCTTCTCTGACCTTCTGTCCATTTGCCCCCCTCTCCCAGACTGGCAGGATCTCAGTGAAGGACATGCTGGATGAAATGGATGAAAGTTTGTCTCCCAGCCTGGTCAGGTATTGCTTGGTCTCTACAACTGACCTGCTGGAGAGATCGTTAATCCCTATGTGTACCAGGACATCATGTTTTCTTCTGCTTCCTGCACAATTTTAGCAATGCAGTCAGAGTCTCTCCACACTGATGTACATTTATTTATTTATTTTTATTTATTGCATATTTTCGGAATTACAAACCTTTGAGTCGCAGACTCATTTGCAAAGGCTCCACGTCGGTTACAGTGGTGGAGGGGAGACGGAGTACAAGGATACATACATAGTAAGGCAGTATACAGGAGAAACATACATACTCAAAATAATACACATGACAGTTCTGAACAGTGCAGTCCAGGCTTTATCTTAATACAGCAGTGACTGTAGCAGGGACATTAAGGGTATCATTTGTTAGACTAGGGGGGAGGCGTGTTCGTGGGATCCATGAGACCCTGTGTCAGTTTTTTAATGGAAGGCGTATTCTTGGGGTCCATGAGACCCTGTGTCAGATTTTTTTTTTTAGTGTGGTAAGGTAGCCTACTTAGGAGAAGAATAGCTAGCCACATGGGAGACATCTGACCATTACCCCCAGCTGGAGGTAGGTATCAACTCCCCGAATCATTGAGTCTGCTATGATTAGACGTGTTTTGGATTTCCTTTTTGCTTTTTTTCATTTTGGTCCCTGTTTTGGGTGAGTTTTGTTGCAGTGCTGTGGTGTCCTGCTCTGCAGTGCCCTCTTCCCCTTTGTTTGATTTCGGAGATAGAAGCAGATACCTGTTTGTAGTTTTTATATGGTTTGTGGAGGTGATATGTTGGAGAGCATTGAGTGATGGGGCACATGATTTATACCTCCTAATCACCTGCCAACCTCCTGGACCAACTACCCTATGCAGTCGAGGTGCTTCACTTTGATGTTGGGGAAATGGCTGGAGGTTCTTATAATATATTTCCTCCTGAATATGCAATTTGAGGTGTGCAATCTCTGCTCATGCTGCCTGGAGCTGAGCCCTTAGATCTTCAATGGTCCAGTGTGTAAGACAGCATCCTATATCCAGTATAACTGCCCTTTTGCAAAGTGTCCTGCAGTACCTGCTGTTAATAATATGCATTCCAGATGACGAGTTGCCAGGTTTATAACCTGGGCTGAATAATTAGAAGGATGAAAATGAAACCAAAAGTTTGATTTTTTGTTTTACTTGTTTGTTTTCATGTAACTTGTTATAACAAGTTAAATTACTTGTGCCCCTGTAAATGAGGTCACTGTGTGGATACCCCTCTGATCCTCCCATTTCTGCTTGCTGCAGGAAATGTCATGACTGTGCTACCCTATAAAAGGACTGTAACATGGGGAGGTTGGGATGGGAGTGGGTGGCTGGGCCCTTCCTCTGACGAAAAAGAAGAACCACAGATGAAAGAAACAAGGAGGTTAGAGCAGAAACAATCAACCAACAACAAATGCAGTAGCCCTAAAAGCTTAGCCTAATTATAGATAAAACTGTTAAACCTGTAAAGCACCACCTGTTATAATTTCGCAGATGATATACCCTGCAAAAAACACTTTGCTACAGAGAAAAATAAAGCAGTAACAGAAGATATACCTTGCAAAAAATAATTTGAATCAGAGAAGATTACAGCAGTAATATTTAAGCACAAAACAGTAACAAACCTGTAGGCACACCCTAAAATAATGCAGCAGAATGTATATCCTGCAACAGCAATTTGAATCAGAGATCAATAACGCAGTAAAATGTTAGCAAAAAACACTAACAGACCCTGTGAATACAAAAGAAAATATTATCACACAGTAAATCTGCCTAGCAAAAAGAAGCCTTAATCTTTTTCCTTACTCTGATAATGTTCCTTGCTCTGTCCTTACAAGAAAACCTATAAGAAAAGAGCTCTGGTGAATCTAGGTGCCTTTGCCAGCAAACCTAGTCTTCCACCAATATCTGTTGAATTTCTGTCCAATGTTGGAACAAGGGTAAGATTAAAATCACCTCCCAGGATAATTGGGATCTCAGCTTTAGCCAGTTGACCTAGTTTGTGTGCAACAGAGTGGAAAAACACAAGGTCATCTTTATTGTGACTGTAGATATTACAGTATGTGTCCAGTGGGTGTCTCCATCAGGGCCATTACCTATCTGCATTTATAGTCCCTGACAGAGCTTGTGAGACTCTCATGTAGGGCCTTATGTATTAAAATTGCTACTCCTCTTTTTTGGGTGGGTGCAGAGGCACTGATCACTTGTCCCACCCAATCTCAGGTTAGTTTTTCATGGTCTGCTGGGGTTAACTTAGTTTCCTGCAGAAAGGCTAGGGTGAATCTAAGCTTCTTTAAATGAGAAAGCACTTGTTTACATTTTACTGGGGTATTAAGTCTCTGTATGTTCCAGGTGTGTCAGTTTATCTCAGCCATAATCCCATATATGTTCATTGTACCTTGCAAAAATAGGCATGATACCAAAAGGGAAAATCCACTCCAACCTTCCATGTAGTCTCACCATGTACCCCAAGTCCCACACGCTCAAGGGTGTTAGATATTCATCTTGCATTCCAGAGCTATCTATTGCTAAGTTTGCTTTACAGTTATACATTCTTCTCAAATGTACCAGATTACTAACTACAACACATAAACCAGAACCATGTACACTTGAAGTTGACCTTCCTTGTATGGGGTAGTCGAGGCTTATAGCCAGCAGCTGGAGGCTGCACAAGGCCAGCCTTTGTGTCCTGGGGCACTGTGGCTTGCTCCTGTAGACCTTGAACCTTGCTAGTGCAACCACAATCTTTTCCAACATTAAGACAGAGAAAGAAAACATCTGACCAGAGAATGAAATAGTCCAGAATAGACTTCATCCATTCAAGCTTGTCAGCATCTAGGCAGGGAGTAGTCATATAATTCAACTTCAAAAACAAGGTCTACTGGAATCATGCCCATAGAATGTCCTTTCCTCTATCCAACTATCCTGACCATGAGTGGCCTACATGGGCAGTGGGTTGGCCTCTGAGCTGAAAGCCTGGGGCATCAATCTGTGTCCTTACTTCAGATAGACCTTACCAGTTACCATAGGGGAATCCCCCTTGCCCCTTGTGCTCTTATATGAGTTTGAAATCTGTTCACTGGGGGACTACTGAGACTACTACCCCTACATCACAACATAGGATTAATAGCCAGCAAACCACCATGCATTTAGGGAGAGAAAAATAGAAGAAAAACAAAGATAAGAGGACCAGCAGAAAGACAGTTGTACTTATTACAGCATATGGTCTACAACCATACGAACATATAAAATTTGCCAGCAGATAAAGGCCTAGAGGTCTATCAAGTCTGCTCGAATGTGCAGCTAGCACCCCTTATTCTGCAGCTGCCCCTCCCTTCCACCCTTCCTCTTCATTAACCCTCCACCTTGTCCTGTCCCATCCTCATTTGAAGCAGTCCACTGTTCTACTGCATACCACTTCAGCAGGTAACGCATTCCACCCAGCCACCACCCTCTCTGTAAAAAAGTGTCTCCTCATCTCCCTCCTGAACCTTCCTCGCTCCAGTCTCATATCATGGCCCCTGGTGGCCCTCCCCTTCCTTACTTTGAACAGCCCCTCTGTACCCATCTTGTTTATTCCTTTCATGTATTTAAAGGTTTCAATCATGTCACCCCATCTCTCCTCTCCTCCAGTGAGTTCATGTTCAACTCCTTCAACCTCCTCTCATATAAGTCCCCCAGCCCCTTTATCATCTTTGTCACTCTGCGCTGCACCCCCTCCAGTAACTTAATGTCCCTCTTCAGATATGGATGCCAGTACTGCACGCAGTACTCCAGGTGTGGTCTAACTAGTGACCTATACAGTGGCAGAATCACCTCCTCCCTCCTCGAGGATATACCCCTTGCAATACAACCCAGCATTTTGTTGGCCTTTGCAGCTGCCTTCCTACATTGTGCTGAGTTGTTCATAGACCCTGTAATGAGCACACCCAGATCCTTCTCCTACTCTGTCTGGGCTAGCTGCACTCCCCCTAGCTGGTAACTCTTCCTTGGGTTCTTCATCCCAAAATGCAGCACCTTGCACTTTTTGGCATTAAAGCCCAGTTGCCAGGTGTCTGACCAGGTTTCAAGCTTTGCCAGATCATCCTGCAACCTCTACCATCCCCCTAGGTCATCCACCACTGCGCCTACCTTGGTATCATCAGCAAACAGACTGATCTTGCTCTTGATGTCCCATGATATGTCTGCAATGAATATCCCAAACAACACTGGTCCCAACACTGAGCCCTGTGAAACACCGCTTATCACTGCCCTTGGGTGTGAGAGCTCCCCACCCACCACCACCCTCTGTTGCCTTCCCTGCAGCCAGTTTCCTACCCATCTCACCAGCTTTGCACCTGCCCCTGTGCCTACTAACTTCCTTCCCAGCCTTCCATGTGGCACTGAGTTGAATGCCTTACTGAAGTCCAGATACAGGACATCCACTGCATGGCCCCTGTCCAGTTGCCTAGTTACCCAGTCATAGAACTCAACCAGGTTGGTTTGGCAGGATCTGCCATGTATGAAGCCATGCTGTCTGCTGTCCTGCAGTCCTTTGGACTCAAGGAGGGCCACCAGCCTCTCCTTCAGGATAGTCTCCATTAGCTTACCCACAATGGATGTGAGGCTCACTGGTCTGTAGTTTCCCGGTTCATCCTTGGGGCCACTCTTGTGGAGGGGCACCACATGAGTCATTCTCCAGTCCTGAGGTACACACCCCAAATGTAGTGAGGCATTAAATGGGTCTGCCAAAGGTCCTGCAAGGACCTCTGCCAGCTCCTTCAGTACCCTGGGGTGGATGCCATCTGGGCCTGGCACCTTGTCCACCCTCAGTGCCTTCAAACCCTCTCAAACTCTGCTCTCCATGATTTCCCCATCTGTCACCACTTCCCCCCACTTCTGCCATTTCTCCCACCTTGGGTGTCACCTCCCTCTTCTCTTTAGTAAATACTGAGCAGAAGTACTCATTTAGTGCTTCCACCTTATTGCACCTTGCTTCCACCCAACCCCCCTCCTTCCTAATCCTTACTATGTGGTCCTTACAGCTCCTTTTCTCCCTGATGTACTTAAAGAAGTCCTTCTCCCCCCTTCTTAATGCCTTGTGCCAGCCTGAGTTCCGTAGATGCTTTGGCTCCCCTTACTGCCCTTGTCACCTCCTTCAATTCTGTCAAGTACTCCTCCCTGTCCTCCCCCTCCCTGTTTTCTTGTACTTCCTAAATGCAGCTCTTTTCCTCCTTACCTTTTCCATGACCTCCTTGCCCAACCAGATCGGTTTCTTATCCCTAGCCTTCTTGCTCTGGGCTTTGCAGCAGGTTTTGGTTGCCTCCACTATCCCCAGCTTTATGAGCTCCCACCTCTGGTTAGTGTCCATACTAGATTGAATTCTGGCCATGTACCATTTTACCACTTCCCCCCCATCCTCCCAAAGTTGGCCCTCCTGAAGTCCAGCACTATTGTGCCAGATTCCACTCCTTCCTTGCCCATATCCAATGTGAGCCATACTGAGCGGTGGTCACTCCCTGACAGCGGTTCCTCCACTGTAAGTTCTCTCACAAAGTCCCCATTTGCCAGCACAAGGTCAAGGGTATTTCCTAACCTGGTTGGTTCACTGACCATTTGTAGCAGGAAGCTGTCCTGGAAGGCATCCAGCAGTACCTTCTCCCTTCTGTTCCTGGTTGTTGGGGTGCTCCAGTCCACTCCTGGCATGTTGAAGTCCCCCCGCAATCACCACACTACCCTTCTTGCAGGTCCTCCTGATCTGTCCCACTAGTTCCCTGTCTAATTCCTCCGTCTGAGATGGTGGCCTGTACACCACTCCCATTCTAAGAATCCTATTCTTGGAATCCTGGATTTGCATCCAAAGTGACTCCATACTACCCTCCTCCCCTTCCTCCCTTGTACACTTAACTAAACCTAAACCTAAACCGTATGTACCACAGAAGAACATTTAACTCTGGTATCATGGGTTCGATATGCCCCCACCCTTTTTTTTTACTTTACAGTGACATGAATAAACCTTATTAATTCAAAGTCGGGTCCAATGCACTGTCATATGTCAGTATGGGGGGGTTATAATTGATTATTAACCTCAAGGTATTAGGTGTCTGATAAGCATTTCACTTGTCAGTCCAGCATATATACTTGTACTGCCCTCTCATATTATGTACCGATCTCACCACATGGAGAGGGAGCCTAGCGATATTAAACCATACATGTAGTCAGATGAGTGGGCTCTTTGTACCCCAGATTTCTATCCCTAGCATTTGTATCAGAAGGAGAGTATAGCTGAAGCAACCTGGGGTCCTTCTGATGCTGTCTGATTCATGGCAGGATCCACACTTGTGGAGTCCTTTTTTGTGGTAGTTCCAGTGATTAATCTTGAGGCCCATGAGTTGGAGGATCCAGGCATTCGTTAGTGAATTTTCTCTGCTGGTGGGTCCGAGACTGGAGGGAAGGCTGGGTTTAGCAGTTCCAGGAATTTAGGTCTTAGAGGTGTGTATCTATTCGGTGTGTAGTACAACTTCAGGGCTGTAGATTGTGTCTGGTAAGGCCCACTTCCTCTAAGACTTCTTGATCAATCCCTCTCTGATAGGTGTTCTCTTCTGTCATGCTTCTTCAGCACAAACCTTTTCCAAATACAGGGAGGTAGAGACCATGGTTCTTCCATCTGCTGCTGTTGGTCTACTGTTCCTATGCCTTGTGGTGTCCCGTTGAACTCCATAACATCCGATTGCTGCTGGTGGTTTCAGTAACCTGTGACCTTGGCATTCTCATTTTCCGGGAGCTGGTATGATGTAAAAAAAACATAATGGCTCTAAGTGTACTAAATAGAAGATGAGCCCCACTGTCTACCAGGTGTAAGGTTGCTGGATATCTGAGGGAGAATGGAATTTCAAGTTGGTGGAGGATTCTTTGGGCCTCAGTGTAGGCCCCCCATCAATCCGAAAGTTCACATGAGTAATCTTGGTAAATAAAGATCCAGTGTTCATGCCAGTATATAGACCCCAATGAATGATCTGTGGTCATGATCCATTCCTTCACTTTAAAAATAAGAAATTGGGTCAGTACAGGCTGCTGCTTGTCTCTGGCCTTAGGTGGAGGGGCTAAGGAACAGTGGACCCATTTGATCTCTGGTTGGAGAGAGTCTTCCCATTTCAGTATGCCCAGAAATATTTGCTGCAAGAAAGAGGCGACATCTCTCTGTGCTACCCCCTCCGAAAATCCTAGGAATCGTAAATTGTTTCTTCTGCTCTCATTCTCTAGGTCTTCCACCTTATCTAGTAATGTCTGGATGGCCCCTTGCTGTTTTCTTACAGTGGCTGTGAGCTCTGTGATGGTGGCATTGTGACAGCTGATCCTCCATTCAATTTGAAATAGCAGATCCTCTACATTTTTGATAGCTTGTGTAGTATGGTTAGAACCAACTGTAACTTGTGCCATTTGTTGCATTAAAGAGCTAGTTTACTGCTTGGGATTAATAATAATTTTCAGATGCAATCAGCTATCACTTCCTACATCTCAAGTATTTTGTTCTTTTCTGTTTGTTAATTAGAAGATTTTCCACCTGACAGTACTGGGGTGATGTGTGGAGAAGCACTCTGTCTGGAGGAGAAAAAAAGTCAGTTCTGTTCCTCCCACTATATTGTCAGAAACGAGACCAAACACTTTGAGGCACCACAATCCTTGCAGCCTGAACAATGACTCTCACAAGCTACTAATCAAAATGCAGGAAGCTGTGACATCACTAGTAACCAGGGAGAGCCAGCTCCTGCTGTTTCATGTGAAAGTGAAACCTGGCAGTGAAAAATGGTTCTTATTGGTTACTAGTTATGTCATAGGCAGTGTGGTCTCAGTGTTGATGTAGAGGGAGGAACAGAACTGACATTTTTATTTCCTCCAGACAGAGTGCTGCTCCACACATAACCCCAGTACTGCCAGATGGAAAATCTTTTATCTAGCAAACTAAAAAGAAAAACAATACTTGAGATATAAGAAGTGATAGCTGACTACATCTGAAAGTTACAATTATTTGCTGGTAGTTTCCAGGCAGTACACTAGCTCTTTAATTGACTGAACATGCCTTCAGTCATGGCTGGGTCCCAGTTCATTGAGCTACCTGTGGACATGCTTCTTAAGGTATTGTAGCACATCAGGGAAGCATGCACCAGTCCTCTTGAAAGCTGCTGTCTCCAATGGAAATATGAAGCTGATTTAGTTCTTTAAAACAAATGCTCCCCACGGGTATAGAATTAGTCCATGTACTATAAGTATGCTGACTATGCTGGATAAAGACAGATATTCTTCTTCAGGAATGTAGAGGCTGGATTGTATGCTGCCATCTTGTTTAGGGCCAAGCCATGCCCCGAAATGTGTTATTTGATATCTATGAGTGTTTTTGGTTTGCTATGGAATTAAGCAGTAATGCACAACAGAGTGAGGATCGTGCTGGGATAACCTCATGCCTGGGTGGTTGGGCACAAGTCCACAGCCCTAGCGAGTCCAACATCCCAGGAGTGAGGTTATCCCAGTGGGACACATACCCTGGAGGGCATTATTGCTATTATACTATGGCTTGTTGTTATACAGAATTTAAAAAAAATATATATTTTCAAAATGTTTTTGTTAATGTGGAAAAATATTTTTGTTTCTTAAGAGAAGATGGAAAATATGCAACTACAACAAATCCAGTGCAATCAGTCAGGAGGTTCACAGTGCTGAGACTAGACCCGTGAACTTGTGCTGGGATGATCTCACTGTGCCAGGGACACTCTGACCGATCAGAGTCCAGGAAATTTTCTTGCCATTGTATAATATGTATTAACTTATGTTCTGATCAATGAGCTAGCATGTGTTGCAATGTCTTCTGGTGGACCAGCCTGTGTGCAGTGGTATAGCTTTGCAGGCAGCAGGAACCAATAGTGCATCATCTTTTTCTTCTTTGATTGAGATGGAGTGGTGGAATATCTCCAGATGCTCTGCACCACAAGTGCTCTGCACATTTTCTGAAAAGAGTTATGTATATATACATTATTTGGGCATTTCTCATATGGTATAAACAGTGACATTTGTGCTCATTTGAATTGCAAACTTTCCTCATTTCAAACTGTTACACATAAATATAGAATGTTTACTGAGTCAGACGTGTTTGGAGGTATGAGTAATAGTATATTGCCATGTAAGTGTTTAAGCAGGAATTTTAAACTAGCACTCAAGACTTGACAAAACTGTTGCTCCCCCAATCCCCTGCATTGTGAAGACAAATCTAAACATGTAGCATCTCACAAAAACAGTGAACCACCTTGTTTTCTTTAACAATATGTAGTAAGGCAATGATACTAATCGATGGAGAAAGTTTTATGTTATGTAACATACAGAGTAACAGCGACAGAAATGTTTAGATGCATTTTAGTTAAAATGTTTAGGATATCTTAGAAGCTTCTGCACCACAGCAAGCTGGGTATCTTCACACAAGAATATTGAGAACAGTATTCACGTGTGCATACTCAATTGGGTTACTCATAAAACAATGGACTTTAATTTTAGCTGCGATAGATATTCGAAAGAGTATTCACAAAGACATGCTTAAATATCCATGGAGGGTTAAACAGTTCTTCAGGTACAACAGGCTGTGGTTTTTGTTTGTTGCCCTGTCCTGAGGCTCATGCTGCCCTTGTATATAATAGATTGTACTGTACTAAGCAGAGTACACTGAGTATGTCTGATGGCACCCATATTGTCATTGGGATGAATAGGGCCTACCAATGTGTAAGTCTAGTCTTTGACAGACACATACTGTGTTTTTGTAAATGTCATACTGTGTGTCTTGTGGCTTGGATGGAAATTAATCTGTGGACAGAAGGCAGACATGAATACCAAACAGATATGTAACTGCTAATGTTCAGAAAGAAAAGCCATGTGAAATAAATTAGTATTTCAGTTGATGTGATTACTATGTAAGCAATAAGATACAATAGGTGTGCATTCAAAAGATAGTGATGCATGCTCAGACTAATAGTTTGACAGTAGGCTGTATGCTGATTTGTTTCTGACCCTGTAAGTGTGGTAATATCTGTTCAAAGCGCACTTTGAAGTATCTTATTGCTGTCATATAAAAAAATGGGCATGGAGATCCTTCTGTGCTGATTGCATGAGAGTTGGTTCTACCCATTGTGTCAGACTGTGCTGATAATGGGTAAAAAGAAGTTCTCGTCAAATAACACAAGAGAGAGAAATCACATACATAATTTATTAGTC
This sequence comes from Neoceratodus forsteri, assembly GCA_016271365.2. Classification (NCBI taxonomy): domain Eukaryota; kingdom Metazoa; phylum Chordata; order Ceratodontiformes; family Ceratodontidae; genus Neoceratodus; species Neoceratodus forsteri. The sequence goes on along the minus strand of CM028135.1, from coordinate 555,032,679 downwards.
CGTTACTGACTCATTTACATAAGTTACATAGCTTTAACCTTTACTCATAAATTAAAGTTAGAATATAATGTAATGTTATTGCCACTCAGGAGCTCCTATATTGAGACATACATGCATTTTATAAATCAGCTAATATTCAGACATTGTATTGCTGCTGTTTCTTTGATGGCCATGACCATCCCTCTGCTATTTATATCCCTTTTGCACACAACTGTTTTCTTCTTATCTAGCAAGAGAGAACATTGAGGTTCTGGCTACAATTGAGGGCGGTGGGAGGGTGTGTGTGTGTGTGTCTGTTGAACTCTGAGGAATTTAGAATGCATGTATTATGCGTAACAATTTGGAGTGTATGTCTGGGGAATGGGAGCATTCTACAATTGCACTGCTGGAGCTGCTAAACAGTAACACAATTTATTAAATGTAAAAAGAGACAGATAATGGACAGATGAGAAGCAGCTATGAAGGCAGTACTTTTTTTTCTACTTTGGGAACTTGTGGCAAATATTGTAAACACATATGAGATACAATATTATTTGTTGTAGTACCTTTGGAAAGAATAGAATGTATTTTTAGGGCTGTGGGTGGAGCCTACAGCCATTTTGCAATCATAGCTCTAAAAACGGCCGATCGTGGAATGTTCAGTTGGACTTTTGGAAGTATCCTTCCAAATGTCCAATGGAGCTTGAAACACTCTGCCACAATCATCCACTATGGAGTAACAGCTGCACTATTTCATCTGTTACTTCCGCTTTCCATGGTGTGACCTGTACATGTATGACTCACACGCATTTGCAGTTCTGCTGTTCTGAATATCAAAATACCATTCGCCACAACTGCGCATGCATGAGTGCCACTCATGTGCAATTGCATCACCACCAGCACTGGCAACAAAGAAACCGTGCCAACATTGGGGTCTCCAATCCCTGTGTCAGCATTGTGTAGCCCCCCCACTCATGTGGCACACTGGGGGCCCACCCCAGTGTGCCCAAATGTTTTTTCTCCTGCCGATATCAGGGTCTCCTTTTCCCGTGTTGGCATAATGGTACCCCATTCACTCATGTGTCAAACTGGGAACCCACTCCAGTGTGCCAACATGTTTTTGTTCCCCTGACGACATCAGGGTCTCCAATCCCCTTGTAGGCATTATGCCCCCCCACACACACTCATATGGCACATTGAGAGCCCAAATGTCTGCTTTTTTTTGTTTACCTGCAAATAAAGAAAACAGTCCCCCAATGTCCTTTTCCATTTTTTTTTGAGGCACACTGGGAGCCCTCCCCAGTATGCCCAGATGTCTGCTTTTTTTGTTTACCTGTAAATAAAGAAAACAGTCCCTTGACATGTTTTTTCCATTTTATTTTATCTTTATAAAAGAAAACAGCCTCTCGTCATCACCCCAGTCCCCCTCCCTCCTCCCCACTATCCCACTGAGCACCCACCTTCCCATACCCCCCCTTACCCCATACTTACCTCCGCAGATCAGCGCTGTCATCTTCTTTGGACCAGGACACATCTGCACTCTTCAAAGCCAAACCACAAACTGAAGAATCAAAGATAAGTGTGCAATGATGCCATTCAATGGGGCTTACAACTTATTTTGATAAATAAGCCATTTTTTTGAATTTTGACCCCTCATCTTCAACATGGGGTTCTTGGGAGCCCAACTCATGAAAATATTCACTATAATGTCGTTACTTAGTCCCAAAAGGTGATTTTGAGGTCACTGTGTGGAATCACCTTTCGGGACCAATTTAGGAAATGACAGTGGCACTGTTCATGAGGAGGGGTCCCAAGAAGGCCATGTTGAAAATTTGGTGCAACACCTTCAAAAAATGTCCATGTTGCCCCTGGGCATTCAATAATTTCTATGCACACGTGTAACTTTGCTCACTTGGCAACTTGTCACTGCCCTATTGGCTATGGCCAGAGTTTGTTTTTTCTTGTGATTGGTTACAACTGTGACTTACCTGGTATTTTGACAAAGATGATATCTTCATCAGGGTGCCTCTCCTCATGTAATGATTGCTGTGGTTCTAACTCTCACCTCTAACAGGTGGAGGCAGGCAAGTACAATGGTTCCATGAAATATAAGTAAGAGAAAATCATGTTTTTTGCATTTGCAGTTGTGATTGGATTATTCAGCAGGCGTACTGCAGCAAGACTGTAACATAAATGTTTCATCAGAACAAAATTCAGTCTATCATAAGATTGTATTTATCATTTACTACACTGTCATGTCACTAAGTACATGTTCATGAAGCCTATGTACAGGGGTGCAACTGCACCTGTATAATACTATGAGAAGTCTCTATATGACTAGCAATTTTTCATTTTGAATATGTATTACAAAAGATATGACATAAAACTTAATTGTGTGTTGTGGTGTTTTCTTTTTCGGTGCATGTGTGTTCAACATAGTAAGACATAAGACTATGTCTGTTATATGGTTGCAGTTTCCCCCTTATATGTCTCTGCATGGTGGTACCATGCTATCTGGTTGGTAAGGGTAAGTGCAACATCTGGTATTCCATACCACTGGCCTGTGATTATTGAAGTAGTAAAATACCATTGTCAGGATATTAGATTATTCTAACTAAACTGTTGGTTGTGTCTGTAATTAATGGGTTGTGGTGGGCTTCTATTGTTAATATATCAGGATGTGTATGGGAAATGTGAATAAAAAAAGGGCTTCATATACTGTATGTAGCATTATATGTAGTAACTGAAGATTGTGTTAGAAGCAATGATATCAAAATTACAAGTTCAGTACATATTTTGCTGTGGTGTATCATGTGGAATTTTGTTACACCATTTGTTTTTATCAGTGTACAGGTACTGCAAATTCTGTACCTTTTTTGCCCGGTTTGGTGGTAAAAAATTGAAAACCAGTGGCTGTATTGATATTGATATTGTAGTAGATTGTTATTACATTTCAATATTTTATTTACATTGCCCATTGCCCAATGTGCTCTCCCAGATTAGGCTTGCCTGCCTTATTCTACATTTCAAGGGCCAAGGGGAACCACATCTTATGTACCTCTGGAACAAACTCTGCCTTTCCAGTTTAAGAAAACTTTTGGCGAAGCTGCTTCCACTTCACCTTGCACTGGGAAGCTTTCTTCTCCAGCTTTTTTCCCTTCCTGGGGAAGTGGTTTATTTTCTTCCATGTCTCAGTTAGTTTCTTATTTGTATCCCACATCATAATGTTGGGGTTGCCATATTTTGCAACTGCCTCGACCAGAAGAGGTACCTCTGCATCAGTTCAAATCCTGAACATTGTCTGTTGAAAGAGAAAAAGGAAACAGACAGGAACCATGGTTACCCTTGAGCATGTCCACTCTTTTAAATATCTGGGCATAACCCTGGACACTGCACTCTCTCTTAACTCACATGTCTCAAATGTCATTAATTCACTGAACCAAAAACCTGGAGACCTTCATTGAATCCATCCTTTCCTTTCCTCTACCTCCTGCTGCAAGATTGCCTCCTCATCCCTTCTTCCCCTCCTAACTTATGGTGCTCTATTACTACTCTCAACTTCCTGTCTCAAGTAACCCAGGTTTACCATAGGGTTGGAAGGTTTGCATTGGGGGCTACTGCCTGCTTCCACCACTGCAATGTTCTCTTCTCTCTGGGCTGGCTATCTTAACAAGCTAAATTGAGGTACTCCTCCCTAAGTTTCATGTTTAAACTTATCCACAATGTCATAACTCCATGCCTTTGTGAGACTATACGTCTAAGACAAGCCCCACATGCCCTCTGATCTGCCTCTCTCCCCCTTCTCATTAAACCTAAGTTACGCCTTGCTGTGGCCCAAAGATCATTCTCGTTTGTGGCTTTATCTGACTGTAACTCCCTTCCCCCTTCAGTCCTGTCCTGCTCCTCCCTCTTTTTGTTCCAATTAAATCTCTATGTCTTCCTCTCTGCCTCTGTCCCCTGCTCCTGCTTCTGCTGACCTTACATCTCTCCCTGTCCTGCTCCCTACTCCTACTCATACCCTTGCCATTCTATCTTATCCCTATCCCTACCTCCTGTCCTAATCCTTCCTTTTCCCGCTAGCCCTTTCCTCTTTCCTTCCCCCTTACTCCTCCTCTTTTTACCCATTTCCAATCAGTTGTCTTAGTACCTAGTTATATATACCTTGAATATATGTTACTGATGTTACTATTTCTTATATGTGTAATATTTTGTATATACTGTTTTGCTGTACCTCAATATTTGTAACCCTGTACATTGCTTTTTCCATTTTATTATAATGTCTGTCAGCTGTACCCCTGTCCCCGGGTCAACCCTGAAAAGGGATTGTAATTGTCTCAGCGAACTTACCCAGTCACCAAAACTCAAATAAATAAATAAATACTATGTTAAATACTATGGGCCCAATATTCATAATTGCTTCTGACAATGACACAAGTGGGTGAGCAGTCCAACTGAGCTGTGCTCGAGCAACCAAGTGATTTACTCAAAAGAGATGTGCCATGGTATATCCCTTTTGAATATATCACATAATGCATGCTGCATAAATACAATGTGCCGGTGCATTCCCCTAGATAGGTCTGAATACCAGGAATGGGAAATGTGCCATTGCATCAGTGATACACCGTGTGGAAATTTCTGATATTCAGACACCGATATACAAATGGGGCCATACTGCATGCAAGGCACAAATGGGGCCATTTGCATGCATTGTGCAGGGCTGGCCAGTGAAATGCGCATGGCACCCTGCACACCATGCGGTGCTGGCAGTGAAGATCCAGAGTGTCTACCCCATCCCATTGTATCCATCACCATATGTCATTACCAGTAATATCCCTGGTGGACAAATGGTACCCCCCTCCCCTTCTGAGCACCAACCACTGTATTGTACTAATATCATCATCCCTGGTGGCCCAGTGGCACCCCCTCCCCATCCCGACCCTGCGATCACTGAAATTAAATCATAAACTTAGCCCTGGTAGTCTAGTGGTAACCACCACCACCAGTAACCGTGATCACCCAAACTGGTAATACAACCAATTCCCTGGTGATCCAGTGGCACCCCCCGACCTACACAGGTCCCCCAGCCCACCCAGAAGTCATTCATTCACATATTTGTGAATGAGTATTACAGTATGCACTGCAAGCCCACTGGCCCACAGTGTGGTCCAATGGACTTGCAGCTGCTACTGTAAGCTGTCATTCGGTGGGCAGCTGTGGAGATATGTGGGTGGGTTAGCTACCCGCTGATGATGGGAGGGAGCTGGGTGGGCTGGGGGACCTATGTAGCTGGGGGGTGGAGGGTGCCACTTGACCACCATGGAGTTGGTTGCATTACCGGTATGGGCAATCACAGTTACTGGTGGAGTGGGGGTGGCACTAGACTACCAGGGTTATATTTATGATTTAATATTGGTGATTGGAGGGTAGAGAAGGGAGGGAGCACCACTGGAATATCAGGGCTATGTTTATGATTTAATTTTGGCAGTCAGAGGGTCGGGAGGGGAAGGGATACCACTAGACCACCAGGGACATATGTGGGTGATTGTGTATGGTGTTCTGAGGGGGTTGCCACTCACGGCTGGTGGCTGCTGTGTTGCACACTGCAATACAGCTGCATGCCTTTGGGAGGTGGGCACTTGAGACATTTTTTTATGGTCTCAACTTTGAGCCCAGGTATGCAGCACATCTCTGGGTTGTGCCAGCAGATGTGCCACACATGCTGGCTGAATATCGGGATGTGCCACATATGCATGGGCATGCCTCCTGGAGATGTGATGCATACATTATCTTTGCACCCTGGAGCATTGGGAATTGTGCTGCCCAATTCCACTTTTGAATATTGCCCCAGGGCACAGTTCTGGCGTAACCTCTTTGAATATCTAGCCACATATATATACATCAATTATGTTAACAAGCCAATATCAGGATGTTTTCTGTGTAGTTGTAATATGTGTTGCAAGACCCTTTCATGTATTGAGCCATAATCTATTCTTCTTTCAATGTTTTCTACTGTTTCTCAATGAGTCTGTGTTCCTTCAAAGCCTTATGTAAACTGAGCGGAGTCCAATAAACAATCTCCTGAGTGTTGACAAGGCACTTGACTACAGTATACACAATTTCACTAATGTTGTAAATAGATTTGCTCCTATTAGGCAAAGTAGGGAAAAAGGTCCCTGCACCCCATGGCTCAACAGTGAGTTCCATAGAGCTTCCAGACTCAGAGATAAAGCCTGGCTGAAATTCAAGCTCTCTTGGCTGCCTGCAGACTGGCATACTTATTGATCCTTTTAGAATATTTGTACCTGCAAAAGCCCTCTTAGACGTACAAAGCAGACATACCTAAAGTCTCTGCAAACCAAAAATCGTTCTTCCCTTAAACATTTCTGGTCCCAAATAAACCAACTTCTCCATGGAAAAACTACTGTTTCCACCCATGTTATTTGCTGTGATGACTAAGTTCTATCTAACCCCCAATCAATAGCATCTAAATTTAATTGCTTTTTAACTGACTGAGATAGATTTAAGGCCTCCTTAATCACTTACCCTGCCACCCTCCAACCTTCTGCACCTCAGAAAACATCTGAAACCACAGATACCTCCATACTTCAGCCCTCAAATCATACTTCCCATAAGGCAATTCTAGCGGGGGGTAGGAGGAAGTAGGCTGTTGGGTAACTAGGATCTGTAGCTTATCCATTAGGTAGGGAAATGGGCAGACTTGGTGGGCCAAGTGGTCCTTATCTGCCATCAAATTCTATGTTTCTACAAAATTTCACCTTAAATTAGTAACCAGACTGGAAGTCTTCAAGCAGTTAAAGAGACTAAAACGTAAAGGCTCAGCAGATAGCGACACTCTGGAACCACATTTCCTGAAAATAGCAGCTCCAGCCATTGTCACCCCAATCAGCAACCTTATTAAGAAGTCCTTCTTAACTGGCAATGCACCTGACAAATGTAAAATAGCATTCGTCGTGCCCATACATAAGGGGGGGAGGACAAGATAGAAAACTACAGACCTATATTCCTCCTCCTCTTACAATTACCAAACTTCAGGAGAGGCTCCTATATGAGCAACTCTTAGCCTGCCATGAATGAAACAATACACTTACACATTGCCAGCACAATTTCTGTAAAAAGCCTGGCACCGATACAGCCTCGGTACAGGTCATCAGTGACATTATTGATGCCATGAGCCAGGGAATGGCCTCTGGAGCATTTTTCATACACCTCATGAAGGCATTCAATTTGGTCAATCACCACCTATTACCAGATTTCAGAACTGTGGACTAGATGACTGCTCTTGCAGTTGGTTACTGAACTATCTGAAGGGGCAGAGGCAGATTTTCAAATGGGAGGTTATGATCTCATCACCTAGATTAATCACTGATGGTGTCCCCAAGGATCAATACTTGGCCCCCTTCTCTTCTCTCTACATATCAACAAACTACCCAAGAACTGCAGAGGAGTCTCAGTGCAGCTCTATACTGATGATGCCATACTCTGTAGGTCCTCCGCAGACCTAGCCATGGTTAACACTCAACTAGTGGATGGCTTCAAATCACTAGAAAATTGTTTTCTGGACAATAAACTCATTCTCAATACCAAAAAGACAAACACCATGTTATTTGGGCACAATAACATTGGATTAGAATGGCAGCATCTACTTAAACTAAGTATCACACCGGAGATACCCTTGAGGTTGTACAGACCTTTAGGTAGCTATGCATTGTCCTGGACCAAACCATGACCTTTGAACCACATGTGGATGCACCAACCAAAACCCAGAACCTAAGACTCAGGCTACTCTATGGACTTTTTCCCTACCTGGCTAGAGAGGCATGCTACACTATTGCTAATAGCACCTTCCGCCCCCTTTTATTCTATGGTGCTCCAGTATTATAGTCTATCCAAGAAGCCACTCACTCTAGGCTTAAAATGCTTTATGATGGAATTGGGTGACTTGCGAATGGTGCACACCCCAAAACTCACCACTGTACCATGCTCACAACCCTGGTATTGTCCTCCTTTGAAACAAGAGTGTGCGATCTCCTATATTGCTTTACATTAAAGCTCTTGCAGTCCTCCTCCCCACTCAATCTCCATGGCTTTATTCAATGCAAGAAGGTTGCCAGACCTTTTAGAACTGCAGGCCTCCCATTGTTGGTAATCCCTAAACTGTGATACGATATAGGAAAATGCTCTTTCTCTTACTGTGCCCCACACTGATGGAATTCACTTATTCCAGTGATCCTGACTTGCCCTATACTAGCACTGTTTGAAAAAAGACTAAAAGCCCACTTTTGGACAGCAGTCCCATGTATCTGTTTTTGTTGCATTAACTGCTTTTCGTTGAAGTCCTATAGTCCCCCACCACCCACCCTACTGTTATATAGATACACAGAACTAGTGAAAGGATAGACAAGTCTAGGCAGGTTATTCCTTGTATGTAATTAGTCATAGTCATTCAACAAGAATCATATGTACAGTATGTACATACTGTGTTTGGATATATTGTGTAACTAATTTAGATACGTTTATATTCATATGATACCGTATACCTATGTCTTAGATACTCTGAACTAGTGATAGGATGATGAGTCTAGGCAGGTTGTCCCCTTTATGTAATTAGTCATAGTCATTCAACAAGAATCATATGTATGTACCTGTATATACTGTGTTTGGAAATATAATGCAACTAATTTAAATATGTTTATATTTGTATGATACTGTACATCTATGTCTTTTACTGCACTGTACTTTTATGTCATTCAATGTATATAACTAATTCTGTGTTGCCCCTGAGAAAGGGACATCTAGTCTCAGAGGGCTCACCCGGTCATCAAAATTCAAATAAAAATAAAATAATAAATAGTAACACTCAAGAGGCCAGAAATTCAACACTCTGCACTGGGTGCAAACTGATTGTGCTGTGATTGCGCCACATTTACACTGGATTGCTATATTCAAAAGGCCAAACAGTGCCAGTGCAACATGTTAGTGCCAGCACTGAAAGATAGTGTATGCATGGAGCAAAGTGAGGAGTGGGGACTTACATAAATGCCCAACAGTATATTCACAACTATAGTGCTGCTCAATGAGCATTAGCGCGACATGTAGTGTGGCACAAATTACCACCAATGAAAAGGTAGTATTAACTTCAGGCAAACCAAGAATGGGGGCAACAAAACAGCAGCAACAGTGAACACGGTTGTTTGCAGCCAATGAAGAGGCAGCAAAGTTGGATGGCCACCCTGGGCCACTCCATATGCACAAGCACCCACATTGTGGAATACAATGTCTCAACATTACTTGGAAGCTAACAATCATGCACATAATATGACAGAGCTAAACCTCACCTGAAGCAGCAAACTAACTGTGTTGCTACAGTATATGAGAATTGTGCGTTTTTGTACATTGCATGTATTTCTTGTACACTGTATCATCACATGTACTGGCTCTGGGTCATTCTAAATATGGGCCATGGCCCACTGTAACTACCTTGTCAACACAGTAATAAATACATATGAAAATATTAAAAAACTGTCAGTGCAGCCATACAGCACATGCCTTCAGTCCCCCCATAGGGGTACACCACCACACCTCAGCACATACAGCACCGGGGAATTGGAGGATGTTGAGGGGAGCGTGCACAGGTGGCCAAATAGCACCATATATTTGGTTTTGCCACAAGGCTGGGGTCTTCCCCACAGTGCACATGTTCCAGTGTCAGGAATACCCCAACACCAGTTTTTATGTCTGATAGTATGTGTCAACTCCCCCCTCCCCTGGCACATACCTCACAGGAATATCTATGAGATCTAGAAACTCAGTATCCCAAATCCCAAGACCGAGTTTGGGATACTGAATTTCAAAATCCCGAAAGGTCCTTAGATGCAATGTGGGGGGCTTCATTCCAACACCCCCCCACATGGAGGACTCTGCTCCCAACACTCCCATAACTTAAATAACCAACTCAGGGGGGAGTGTACCGAGAGTAAAAAAAGTAATGAGGTGAAACAGTATGCCAGCAAAATTTCTGGTGACCAAGAACAGAACCCAGGTCTATCAGACCATGCTGGTGGAGATGCTAATGGCTTAGACCTCCATGCCATGGAAGCAGCTCGGCCAGATTATGGATGTTTTTCTCCTTTTGTGTTATTAGTAAGATAGCAGTTCATCACATTATGTACCTTACCCTCTTGGCATTGGCTTCCTTCTTGTTGGGCTTGTCAGTGTCAGGAGACTGAACTCGGCCCCATGAGTTTCAGGATTATGATTTTCAGTGTCTTAAAAATATACCACCTCACATCTGTACAGACACCATGGCACACATGTCCAGCCATGTTTATATTATTGTGAGTATCCCATGCTAGTGGAGCAGCATATGTGGTACACAGGACAACACAACAGTAGTGTCCACTATCAGAACACATGTGCCAGTTGGTCCTGTCATTGTGTGGAGAGCAGCAGTCATTGATGCATGACACACCATAGGTATTGCTGTGTCCCTCACTAAACCAGCCACTGTGGTACTGTAGCATTTTCTATACCCTGTAGCAGGGACTACAGTCTGTCCATGGCATGCAGCACCAACACCCATGGCTGTGGTGCTAGTCCCCTGGGGCACACTAGACTCTGCTGCTGTGTACAGACATAGCCTGTAGTTACTGACATGTTTTTCCAGTCTGACATACAGGTGGCACTGTGGGGAGACCCAGCATATGGCTATCAACCTGTAGTTCCAGTCTGACCTACAGGTGGAGCTGTGTGCACCCTGCAATAGCGTAGGGAAATCCTCTTGGAACTACATGCAAACATGTGAGCACCATGCAAATGAGTTTTCCCTTTACAAAACTATCAGAACCATAGCATAGTTCTGCAGTTTTTGGTCTGCACCATTGTTTGCAGTTTTTGAGAATCCACATCTTTGCTAGCACACATATTGGCCTTGTAGTTCACCTTTGCCTTACTCCACATCTCTGTGCACTCAGCTGCTGTTGTAGTTTGCACTGCCTGGTTGCTATATTCAGATCTTTCTTCTTTGCTGGGCTATGAATGCATTGCAATCAAGGCCTTGTTTGCACACTGTTGTTTGCAAGCTATAGTCAACTGATTTAGCCTGGGGGCTATTCCTTTGAAAATAGTGTGAAAATGGTTCTGGACTATTTTTGCACACTGTGCAGTGCTAATTTTGCCCCAGGCCTAAGTTTTGAATATCTGGCCCAAGGTCTAGAAGAGTCTATTGCTGTATTGAATCACTTCAGAAAGTAACTCACTATATCTTGTGTATTGGCACAAACAGAAGAAATCTGGAAAAGTGATGCGAGGCAAACTGTGTAGCAATTTGGCAAACCAGAAGGAACTGACAGCAATCTTCATTAAATGTGTTAACTCATGGTCATATATAGAATATGAGTTTTCTCCAGTGAAAAAACTATGTACAGTATATGTACTGTATACACCTTGTGATGTGGGGACACTTGGTGTTTTGTGTTCTGTGTCACTATACCCCTAGTTGTGCATTGTCATGCTGTAACAGACACCATGTGATGGTGTGTTACATAACATGGTGCTGTGGAGTGTGCATTATAGCATTTTCATGTACTGCACAGGTGTTTTACAATACTGTGCTTTTAGCATTGTGTTTTACTAGATATCTTGGGTGTGGATTTATGTCCTATGAAGTACAGCCTGTAATGCCTTAATACTTACCATCTCCTCTAGGGTGTGCAAGATAGCTGTTTAATGCATTTTTCATGGGTTCAAGGACACTGCGCCTTTGGTCTCATGTGTTAGTTCAAGTTTATTTCACCAAGAAGAATCTAGTAAGCAAGCTAATTTACAAGGAGGTCTTGCTTAGAATGACACAATAAAGTACAAACAGTACATAGTAATGAAAAACAGGAGAGATACAAAAAAAATCAGAACATGGTTACAGTAAGTGCTTGAAAAACAGGACTGACATTGGCAGGGAGGATTTACATTGAAGTTTGATCTGGGATACAACAGTAGAGAAGTCTATGATACAATTTACAAAGTGGTAAATTAGGACTAAAATATAATACATGATACAGTAGGTTGGACCAGCAGCTAGGTTAGCTGCATAGAGGTAGGGTGGGTGCCCCTGGAATAGGGATATGGGGGATACCAGCTTACTATAAGATAGTGTTATCACACAGGGCAAACAGAGAGCTATTTATTGTGGTAATGACATTGTTCCTTAAGGGAGCAGTTAATAAGGTTTTTTGGCCATTTTGAAAGAGACGCATTTAGTAAGATTTAAGGAGAATTATAATTTATTCAAAATAATTGTGATGGCATAGCCAGTGGCTGCTTTACCATAATGAGTGCAAAATGTTGGTGTATGTAGAATAATGGAGTTTTTTCTAAGAGAATAACATCTGTGCGAGTGGCTATATAGGAGTGAGATGTAATGTGGAAGTTTGCTCAGAAGAATGTGTTAGTACACCTCTAGGCCATGTATTGAAATTATATAATACACATCCTGTCATGGCTTATTACCTAGTAAGACACTACTGAGAGTATATCATGGGATTTCAATACATATTGCAGGGGTGTAAGTACTGTACACTTAAACTGTTTCCTTTTTACATTATTTCAGCTCTGGCCTGTACATAAAAGTAACCAAGAATACACATGCTGTAATGTGTTACTGGTTGCATATAATATAATGGATGTCCACTATGACTGTTTGCACCCTCTAGGTTACTCCCCCCCAGGGAAGTGTGGGTGGGAGGGTATGTATTCTCATACATTACTGTAGCTAGCATAATTTGAAAAATAAAATGTGACTTGTATGTGTATCGTATCTATTTTTTGACCAAGTAAGAGGTGGCTCTTAAAAGAGCCATTGTTTGTTGTAGACTTTAACTGATAGTATGACACTGCATATCAGAGCACTAATTGGATTGCATTTCAGAAGTCCCCCAGGAAAAGGCAGTTGCCAGTGTCTGAAAAGTGCACACCATCTTTTAGGTACACCAGATCTTTGTAATACTTAATTTGGGGGTGACGTATAGTGTACATTCCCAGATTGTGAAGGAATCCCGATATGTGAATGTTAACCTTTCTTCAAGATCTGTCAAGCAGAGACATATGTTGATCAGCCTCCAAATCATACACTCTGTAGTGTCTGAAAACAGAATTTTACAGGCAGGTAACATGCTCACCAGGGAAGCCAAATCTGATATTACTTCTTTTACTAAGCCCATCTTTTGAGGTCCAAATCATTATCTCTGAGATTGATGAGCAGTAATGTCTGGCCATGGATAGGTGTCTAGAAGTTGGTACATGGTTGGCATAAGCTGCTCCCACCACATGCCTCCCTTACCAAATCAATAGACCTTGCAGTTTGGTAGGTGCAAATCATTCCCAAAGTGGCAAGGTCAAACAAACTGTGCAGCCCTTCAGATTAATGAACTGCTGACTATCCAAACAATTGTACTGGAGCTTTCTGCCATTGTGTGTCTTTTGGTATACAAATAAAGTTACAGCTGTCTCTAGAATGTGTCTGTCTCTGTCAGCAGCCTGAGCAAAATATAGTGGCACATTGTTCCTTTCTCACTGTGCAGTGTAAAGTTACTGAGTTAAGTAGCAACAGTTTTTTAGCAAGTTTCATTGGCTGGTACTATTATATCTATTCCAATAGACCATAATGTTTTCCACTGTACAGATTGTATAACTTCTGATTGGTCTACAACTGTTAACTGGCACAGATTTTCAGGAGGGAATTTCATGATATCTTAGAGGCTGCTATTCATAAACATCATAACGTTCTGCAGTTCTGTTGGTGGAGCTGATCTTAGCTATACACCCTCACACTCTATGCTCCCTCTGTTTTGAGTTGGCATTCTTGGTGGTAAGGTGCCTTTTTGGTTGTCTTTTTTAATAGAATTTTATACAGTTGTTAACAGATAGGAAAACAGTAACAGTGATATTACTTGTTACTACTGTATATAAAATCAGTTTAAAAAGAACAGCATATTTTTAAAAAAACCCTACATTAACAATATAAATTACTTGTAATTTTGCAGTATTTACAGCAGTTATTCTTTCTGTGGCAGAGAGATTAATCAATATGGCAGATTTCCTGTTTTCTGTGCAGTATTGATGGGTTGTTCTTGGCTGATTTGTGGTATCTCTTGTTTTGGTTCTGCCTCATTTTCAAATGATGCAAACTCCTTCCAAAAATGTGCCACACTGCATTCCCTGTTTAAAAATATGCTTTACATACAACTAAGTGCTATTTAAATAAATATGATCATTTAAATTATTTTATCCACTGAAACAAATGTAATTGTTTTTATTTGTGGACATAGGCTAGTTGCTAAGGTTTGTGTTGTTTTTTAAATTATAATTTTTATTGGATGAAGCACCATATACATACACAAACTGGGAAAAATCTCACATAAATGTTTCATTGGCAGCTATATAAAACTATAACATTTTTAGAAAAAAAACAGTGGTGAAAGGGTTGGTCAAATTGTGTAATTACCACAGAAGCAGAAAAGAAACATTTAAGATATCATACTATGAAAGTGTAGACATCATCACAGACTTAACCAATATATCCACTTTATTAGTGGAGAGGGAGAAAAGCAGAGAAAAATAAATTTAAATACTTCTCCTCCCAGTTCCTACCTCCACATTGGTGGACACACCACTCTCATACTGGTACTCCCTAGAGCTCATTGAACAAAATCAGAATCTACCTAGGCTATGTACCAGATCCACATCTGTCATCTCTGAGTGAAGGGGACCAGCTTTCCCTGTGTGATAGCCATTAAGGGTTCCATTTAGTATATATCCAGAACCACCTGGTAGGGAGTGTAGGAGATATTCATTTGCATGTTATGGCCTTTTCGGCCACCAACAGAAACACTAAAAACAGGGACTTATGCCAGGGTGTATGATGTTGAGAAAGAATCAATAGCAGGACCAAACTAACTGTAAGCTCAAGGAGTTCACCCAAACAGTCCCTTAGCTCCAACTGGAGGGACTGCCAGAATGTTAATATGAATGGACAAAACCAGAACACATGGCTGTGATTAGCCAGGTTATGCTCACAGCTTCTCCAACATTGTCCAAAGGAAGATGACATATATTTTATTAATAATACAGGGGGCTGGCAGTATTGATATTGACATGTGCTGCAAATTCCCTCCAGGTATTGGACAGAGTGATGTTTAATTACTGATAAAGCATATTTCAACCAGGCTTCATATGTAACATCAAGGGACAATTCCTTATTCCAGGACTCTAATATGGCTTGTGTCATGTCCTGTAGAATTCCATACAAGGTTCCTATCAGATGGCTCCAGGGTTTGTTGACAAGCATATTCATTAGGAAAATTAATAATAAGGGTTTAGGTTCTGGGAGTTTGGCATATGGACTCTATTTATGGTATATGAGTTCTGACCTATAAAGAATGATAATGTTCCCTACCAGAAAGGTCATAAATTTGTTGTAGCAGTTTGAATGGGACTACTCCAGTTCTGTCTAAGAATTGAAAAGAAAATTGCAATCCCTGCTGTCTCCACTGTCTAAAAGTAAGATCCATCTGGGCCACTGATGTTTGTGTTATTATGCAGCCGATGCATGTCTTACTATTCCCTGCCCTTTTATTGTCTGATGTGAATGATTGGGAGGGTTTAAAAAAAAAATAAGCCATTAGTAAGGGGAATGTTTACTATGTTGAGAATTTTAAATATCTAGCTGATCCTCTCTTGTATGATTGTTTATACATGAAAATATCTGGTTGATCCTGATTTGCTGTATATCTGATTGATCCTGTGGTTCTTAGCAGGCTCAGTGCTAAGATCGTGCTGCTGCCATTGCCATGACCCTGTCACCTACTGAATGCATTGGCAGCAGCACAAAACAGAATCCTGCGTTGTGTTACGTCATCCTTGTTCATGTTTTCATATGTAAAATAGAATCCTTTTTAGCAAATTGTTCAATCAGGATTGCCATTGAAATACACTGTGGGTCCAGCAACACAGGATTCTGTTTCCACAAATGGTTGATCAAGGATTGCCTTTGAAATACACTGTGAGTCTCGTGACATGGGATTCTGTTTCTCAAATCAGAATTCTGCTTCATTTAATTCCATTGTACTGTACTGAAAATTATAAAATAGGATCCTGTTTTGCTATTCAGAATTCAGATTTGTATCAATGCTATTGCTGTTAATGTTGAAGGATGAACAAGAATCATTTGTTGTGAAACAGAATTCTATTTTGTGGTCAGCCCATAGTAGTGAATGGCAGAAATCAATCAAGGATCCTTTATTGTAAAAAAAGGATTTTGGTTTGTGCCAGTACCACTGTAGTAAATGGATAAGCATGGTCAAGGATCTTTCTTCACAAAGTAGGATTCTGATTCATGCACTGTCATTGTAGACAATGGGACAACATGATCAAAGATCCTTTTTTGTAAAACAGGATCGTGATTGTGCAATGCCATTACAGTGAATGAATAAGCAAGATCAACAATCGTTTGTTGTGAAACAATATTGTGTTTTATGCCACACCACTGTAGTGAATGGTAGCAGATGAGCAAGGATGCTGTCTTGAGAAACAGATTTGTGGTGCCTGCCAATGGCATTGTAGTAAATGCATGAGCAGGGGCATGGTCTTTTCTCTTGAAATAGGATTCTGTTTTATGCTGTGCCCTTTGTAGTCAGTGGTACAACACAATCAATTATGTTTTTTTTTTAATCAGAAATGTTTTTCTTGACCATGACATTGTAGTTAAAGATAACACTAAATAGATAGATAGACAGATAGATAGTTAGATAGACAGATAGATAGATAAATAGATAGATAGATAGATAGATAGATAGATAGATACACATATATTAAGAGATAAGAGAACATGTAATAAGTCCCAGTTACTTGTGCATGTTGAGTATATTTTTTCTTTCTTCTTGTTTTGTCTTTTAGATAACTGATTCAACATATTATTTATACTGAAGCTGTACCACTGATTTTCAATAATGCCTATGAAAGACAGGTGTAAGAGCCTACATAAAGGGAGCAGTTATCATAGTAGTTCTGTGTCATTTAATGTTATTAAGTATGCTGTGGCAAAGACTGAAGACCGTGGAAGTACTACTCTGTCTGTGTCCAGAAAAGTGTCATCAGACAGGTAGAGTACTCCTTGTCTTGTCCATTTCAGTGAATCATGTACTACTTCCCCAGGAACATGGAATGGGCTGGTCCTTCTTTGCAGAGATCTGAGCAGAAGAAAAAAAGGCCTACTGGCTCCACCGTTAAGAAGCAAAAAAAAAAAAGACAGAATGATGTGACTGCTGTAAATAGCCATCTGAATAAGGTGATGTACTTCCATATGTTATCTACAAAAGCTAGAACTGAGGGAATATCTGTTGTAATGAGGTATGCTGGCAAGAAAATGAAGAGTACACTTGTTTTAATGAAGTTATGGCTTAAAGTTTGCACTTTTGTGAACATGGCTGTAAATGTGCATAAACATCTGTGGAAACAAATAATGCATCAGACTGAGCAATTTAAAAAAAAAATGTTTTTTTTCTGTTAAGATGAACTTGCAAGAAGTTGTAAATTTGAAAAGAGACAACTTTTCTATTTTTAATGGATAGTGGTCACACATAAAACATTCTGATGCATTCTTCTGGGAAGAATCATATCATCCACACAGAAAAGAGGTTACACTGTGTGTTGATGCAGGTGGAAAAGTGTGCCATGCTTTACCTCTAGTACATGATGATTCTGCAGATGATACAGAAGATGACACTGAGTCTAGATGTGAAGGACCCAGACAGAGATTTCTCTCATGGCTATGTGATGAGTCTTACAATATAAGACAGACATAATTTTATGAAATCAAGAAATTTGTAAATCTTATTATTCTAACTAAAATGATAGAAAGATACAAATTGTTGAGAACATTGACCACTTTGAAATGCGACCATATTCTGGGTTGATCGGCAGTTCATTGGCATGCTTGCACAGTGGTGTCTGTGATAGTGTTTTTTACCACATGCACATGATTGTGGAGGGGAGTTGCTGGCAGTCACAAGGGAAGAAAGAAACTTGGGCATCATCATCAGCAATGACCTGAAATCATCCAAGCAGACCACTAAAGCAGTAGTTAAGGCTAGGGGGATGTTTGGGTGTAATAGTAGGGGTATCATAAGTCAGAAGAGGGAGGTAATGATCCCTCTTTACAAGACACTGGTTAGGCCCCATATGGAGTACTGCATGCAGTACTGGACGCCACACCTTCACAAGGACATTAACCAAATGGAGGCAGTCCAGAGAAGGGCAACCAAAATGGTGTAGGGACTGCATTAGAAAACATATGAGGACAGATTAATGGAGCTCAATATGTATACCCTAGAGCTAAGGGGGGAGAGAGGTGATATGATCGAAACATTCAAACACCTTAAGGGCATTAACAAGAGTCTAACATGTTTCAATATAAGAAAAATAGCAGAACAAGAGGACTCAGCATGAGATTAGTGGGAGGCTGATTAAGAGGTAATGTGATAAAGTTATCTTTCACAGAAAGTGTGGTGGATGCATGGAATGACCTACATCAGGAAGTGGTGGATGTGAATACAGTGCAAGGCTTCAAACAGGCATGGGATAGGCATAATGTAGCAATACAGACGAGTATGAAGAGATAGGCCATTGACAGAGCAAAGGCCGATGGCACATTATAAGGCAGAAAAAGAAATGGGAAGACTGGATGGGCCTTGCGGTCCTTATCTGCAATCAACTTCTATGTTTCTATGTTTCTATGTGTTTCTATTGCTGTACACAACACAGCAGCATGTAAACTTGTTCTCACAATCTGTTGGGTCAGGCATGCTGTTGCAAAATTTATGCAGCATGATTGGTTATTGTCAGAAGGTGAAATGAAAGGTGCTGCCAGTCTTATCAGAGAAACAAAGTGAGATGCACAGTCTTGTCATGCACTTTCAGAAGATGACAGAGATGAACGTTTCTGGAGTGTTTTGCTTAGAGAAAGTGACATTATTCAAACCATTTGTAAGCATATTGCAATGTTTGAATTGTCAAAGACAGAAATTTGATTCTGTTTGTGTGTCATGTAACAGACTTTTTTACAGAGAACACACTGAAGGTTGATCTAGACAACATTCAGTCATTCGTTCTGATGTGGGGGCATTTGGTAGCATAACTACTCCTAAAGTCTAACTTTTACTTGGACCCAAAGGTTACCATGTGTACGTATTGCTTTGGGAAGATAAAAGGTAATGTGTTGCCTCCTAGGTCTGTTTTAAACAACATGAAAGCTACTACTACACATCCAGACATTGCTGCCCTGCATATGTTTGAACAGGTTCTCATACACACTATGAAACTGTTCCAGACCAAGGACAAGGAAAATACAGCAGAAAGAGCTTGTGAAATCTCTAAACAGCACTATTATGTATCTTGCCCACCTCTGCAAGAGAATGTGGAAGCGGTTTCTCATGAAAACAGCTTAGTGATGCTGGTTAATGATGTCCCCACAAAGTCAAAAGTTATCTGGCAGGATATTGTTTATTTTGAGAAGGAAAAAATGGCTCTAAGATATCAATCAATCAATCAAAATCTTTATTTAACCAGGTGAACACCATTGACTAAGACTCATTTTCGAGGTGGACCTGGGTAGGATACAAGGTCAGTGTATGGTACATTTACAAAAATAGATCCAAAAATAATTACAAAGTTCAAGGTCATTAGCAAAAGCAGTGGTATAGTTAAACATACATACAACATTTAAAATATTTCAGTTGATGGTGACAAGATATACACAACAAGCCACAGCAAATCCAGCAGGCATTGTTTAAACATACATACAAAGTTTAAAATATTTCAGTGGATGGTGACAATATGTACACAACAAGTCAGAGCAAATTCAGTAGGACTAAGCAGATTTAAGGTATGGTAAGTGGTACCAATCAGCGCCAATACAGAGGAAGGGGAGTAGGGAGAAGGATAGAATCAAGGGAGGTGTGGACGGCGATCATAAATAAAGGAGAAAAAAGGGGTACCACGTACGAGGGATGAAGGCTCCACCAAATGGGATAAGTGTAAGCTCCAGCCTGGTAATGGAAGAGGTAGGCATTTGTAGCGAGATGGTGGACATTTGATAAGAGTACAGTGCCTGACGCAGAGTCCAATGGATGAAAGTATATAAGGAGGTACTGGATGGGGTGGGGGAAGGGAGTATAAGTGACCAAGTATAGATAAGGTGAAACCAGGCAGGATGATGAGAGCACTGAAATAACTAGGACAGATTAGGGTCAAGGGAAGCAACTACAAGATTCCTTATAGGAATGAGTATATAGTGTTTTGAAAACATCTAGGTTGATAGGGTAGATCAGTTTCAAGGGTTTTTGCAACTTATTCCACAATGAGGGCAGCACATAGTTTATGAAAGCCCTACCAAGCTCTTAAGAGCAATGCATCTTTCTGTGAAGACCTTGATATTGATGACCTTGCCAAGATGGGTACACAGTTTGGAGTACTGCAGCCACAAAAGTCAATGATAAAGAAGGTTGATATCAGCTCACTGACCTATCGCATTGTACAAAAGCTGCAAATAAACATATTATGCCA
This sequence comes from Neoceratodus forsteri, assembly GCA_016271365.2. NCBI lineage: Eukaryota > Metazoa > Chordata > Ceratodontiformes > Ceratodontidae > Neoceratodus > Neoceratodus forsteri. Next base: position 555,012,069 of record CM028135.1, on the reverse strand, counting down.
TCACATATTCAGGGTGACAGTAGCAGGAGGGGTCACAAAACACAGACTACTATCACAAGACTCTTAATGGCATACCCAGCAGCTGGTGACTGTGTAGTTGAGTGTGAACTTAGTTTAGCCTAATAACTACAATTATTAACATTTTCAAAAGTAATGGATAAGCTTTGTTTACAAATATATCTGTGTACCTACCTTTGTATGAACTAATTAGAACTTTGCAGCAGGCACACAGCTCCGCAAGTCTAGAAAAGCTCATACACAAGTACACAAGTGTATTTCTGAACAGTGTTTGTTTCATTACTTTTAAAAATGCTAATTGCATTTATTACACTAACCTCAGTTCACATAATAGAACAGCAGTAACTCTTAAGACTGGCCACACACTCCAAAAATATTTTTTTATACCTGATTCTAGCTTACTGGAACTTTACAGCAAACTGAGCATCATCAGCCTAAGAAAGCTCACATGCAGGTATACATTTGTAATGGTAATGGTGAACATCGTTTGTTTGTCGTTTAGAATGATGGCTTTAAGAATGCCTGATGTTTATTAAATACCATTTTTAGGGATAAGCTGTCTTGTAGTGATGACACTTTGTCTAAAAGTTTGTTCTGTGCATATTTGTATATGGTATCAAAACTTCCAATGGCTACTGCCTACAGGGTTTCCTTATAATAAACACCCAGGAAAAAAAGATAACACTATTGGTACACTCCACCATCACTGATCCTGCATATCACTACATGATTCATTTAGATCTATATCTAAGAAACTGTGCCATTTAAAAAAAAAAGATTGCACAGTCATAGAAATATAGAATTTGTCGGCAGATAAGGACTGCTAGGCCCATCCAGTCTTCCCGTTGGCCCTATACATGTAAGCATCTACTCACCCTATGTGGTCAATGTCTTTTCATCACTTCCTCCCCACCCAAGGATCCACTGTTCCTATCCCAGGCATGTTTAACCCCCTCCACTGTGGTTGACCCTACCACCTCTTGTGGCAGACTATTCCAAGTCTTCACCACCCTCTCTATGTAGAAAAACATCCTCACATTACCTCTTAATCTCTCCCCCACTCCAATTTCATATTGTGCCCCCTCATTCTGTTATCTTTTCTATATTGGAAAAGATCTCTCACCTGCACCTTGTTTATGCCCTTGAGGTACTTAACAGTTTCTATCATGTCACCCCTTTCTCTCCTCTCCTCCAGTGAGTACATATTGAGGTCTCTTAGTCTCTCCTCATACGTTTTGAGGTGTAAACCATGCACCATCTTGTTTGCCCTTCTCTGGACAGCCTCCACCTTATTTATGTCCTTAAGCATGTGTGGTCTTCAACACTGCATGCACTATTCCAGGTGAGGCCTTATCAATGTTTTATACAATGGCATCACCACTGCCCACCTCCTAGTAGTAGTACCTCTTCCTATGCACCCTAGCATGCCACTGGCCCTCTCTGCAGCCTTTGTGCACTGCTTTGATACCTTAAGGTCATCAGCTATGATGGCCCCATTCTGTCTGCTGGTTCTCAGTTCAAGCATTAGTGGTACAGTGGTTTTTAATAGTATGTTATGACAAACACTGCACTGCATTGTAAAGCTATCCTTTGATAGTCTCACATAATTCAAGGAAAATGACTTAGAGTAGTGGTTTAGGTTTTATTTGAATTCCTCTTTTTTTCACTGAGATGATATGAAATGCCCGACACAAGAGCTGTTAGAAGCTTTGCAGAAAGCCATGATCCTCAATCAGTGGTAATCTCAATCAAGTTCATGACAGTCTAGAAAATGTGCTGCTCCAAAGTCATTTTGTTTGTTTTATTTCTCAAAACTGCAGTCCTGTGACTTGTTTCCTGATGTAATCTGTGAGATACAGCAAATTATTCAAGGACAACTGCTTCTACAATTTTTATAATTAGCAATCCACAGCTATTACTTATGATTTGCAAGGAAATAATTACCATCAAGGTTGTTTCATTGGGTGAGACCTAAATACAGTAGTTGTGTTGTCCTTAGCATGCAGTAGTTGTGTACAAGACTATTTTGAAAATTGTTACAAAAACAAGATGGCCAACATCAAAAAAACAGTATTTGTCTGAGAATTGAACAGTAAATTACTGTTCAAACTATTATTTACTGTTCAACCTGTTTTCATTTACCTTCCTGTCATGCGGCTATCACATAAATCATTATAATTCAAAAACGGTAATACATCTTTTCACCAAACAATTCAAAGGCACACCCTTGGCACACACCCTATCATCCATGAAAATTACAGAGAAATGTTTCATTTTGTGTAGGGTGTAGATGACTGCAAAACATCCCATGTTAACCAATGGGGGAAAAACATAATTTGTACTGTTTTTCACCACTTTATATTTGAAAAACCATACAAGTCTCACTTACGCATCTACCAACTGTAAAAAAACATCAATAAACTTTTCAAATCTTGTGACACTGGAAGAATAAATCCACATGCCAATTGTTTTCTATTGGAAAAAGGTTGGCTAGTGAACACCTGACTCACAATCTCTGGATATTTTTAATTGATGTATACCTTCAAGAGGCAGGATGCATAGATAAACAGAGTTAAAATCTTGGGAAAGCCATTACAAAGAAAAACACATCAGTACTGTACTTAGCCCTCTCATGGCTCTTGTTCTCAGTGTATCATTTATCTCTGTCTCTGTCTGTCTATCTCTCTCTCTCTCTCTCTCTCTCTCTCTCTTAGTATTTCTTCCTATCACCAGTGTATTTGTTTCTCTCCTATTTGTCTCTCTCTGCCTTTCCTCCATCACTATCTTTCTTGCTCTGTGTTTAGGCATCTGCATTTCCTTCTTTTATTCACTGTATCGCTCCCTTTTGTTGCACATCTGTCTCCCCGATTTTCTGTGTCTCATTTCTTCCTCCATCTCTCTCTTACCCTACCTACTGTATATCTCTCACTCCTCCAGCCTTCCATCCATTTCCATTTCTCTCTTTCTATCTTTATAAAGTATATCTTTTATTAATCATGGGAAGCAATTGAAGCAGCTGCAGTGGGCTGCAGCCTGCTTGCACAGTCACATTTGCTGTTCAATATTTTTTTAATGTAAAAATGTCTCATTTACGGATCTACCAACTGTGAAAAAACATGAATATTGCATCTTTAAAGAATCATATTTAAAGAGTTGGCAGTCACAGTACCACTAATTTTTATATATGCCCACCTTTGCTCTTCCCACCCTCTGTCATCTTCTCTCCCACCCTCTGCCCCCCTATCCTGGGATCACAGTTACTGGGCCAGTTCCTTCATTGTGGCATTAGTGTACCTATACAAGGCAGAAAAAAATCTGTGAAATCATGATCAGTATAGTTTTCAAGTGTGGAGTGACACAAGGCACAAGTGGGATAATATGGCCCACCATGATGTACTGTATGATTTGTATTTGTACACTACCATTGATGATCAGTTTTCCCTGGTAAATATGTTTATTACATGATCTAACCTCACAAAAAAGTCATACGTTAGGTATGTCACAATTACCTTCCTTAACCTTTGAACAGACTAGAACCAAGCAGATAGCAGCTATTACAGTTCTGATGGTACCATGAAAGGCCTGTTCAACACTGAAGCCAGCAGTTCAGATTTTAGAAAAACAGTAGAATCTGCACACAAAGAGCTGATATAAAAAGTTATAACTGGCAAACTAATGTTGTGTAACAGATTACACACTCCAGGGCATGCAGTTTCATTGGAGTAATTCATACCTTGGTTGCTTACAGGCAGGAGTCATAGCCAAGTGCCAGGAACACCCAGAACATGCACTATTCCCTTTAAATTAAATACCCTGCAGTATGTTATCCTGCTTATAAAATCCACTGAAGTTTGTGAAAACTTTAGCACAACAAATGAAAACAGGAAAAATGTTTTAAATAATGACTTTTCTATTAATGTATTATCATGCCACATAAAGAACCTCAGTACAATCAAAGAATACTATGCAGCATAACACTTTTTTTCTGTTGTCAGAAGTAAATTCAGGTTGCAGAGACAAACAGGTTGGCAATGCAATACCCAGAGTGAGCAGATACTGTTGTATTTATATTTGAGTTAGTAGTTACTTTGATTAAGTATTTGTTGGATTTCCACCCCTTCCCATAGCAGTCAAAGTCTGGTATTTTGTTGCTGGATTTTTTTATGGAGTTTATGTAGACTTTTTTAAGCATAGTATTTCACCATTCCATACCATCCAGAACATGAAAGTTCCCATCTCCATACATTACAAGACAAGGCGGGTGGCCTAAAAGAATTATAGCAGACCAGATGTTAGGGGGCATATAATTCTTTGTCATATCATATGTTCAAAAACTGACGGTTTAATAGCTTGATGAAACACGAATGGGTAAATATACCAAAACACAGACATTGTTATAGTAAAAATTTATGTTTATTTTGACACTGCGTGTTAGTGTATCAATTAAGTTTTGTTTTGGGCACAGTCCCTGGGGCAGGTATCCATCATGAGAAGGGGATAGCAGTGTGACCCATGGTGACTGCTATTAAACACTGATCTCCAGGATAAAGGTCATAGGCAGTCAACCTCACAGGAACACACTTTATGTTTCTGTTTGATGCCCCCTATACAGTACTGAGACAAGCCCTGGTAGACCTGGACACAGAAAGTGAGAAAATTAATACCTGACTGGAACTCACAAACAGCATGTTCACATGATGTCTTCTGTCAGCCAATGGTACAGAGTTCAACATTTTTTTTTTAAACTGACACACACATTACGAAAAGGGTTAATGAACGCAATACAGGAATCAGATGCTAACCTTGTGTCTGTCAGCTGGGGGAGTATTACGAGCTGCTTGTCCTCAGGAATGCAAAAAGTAACTGATCTCATCTGCTGAAACTGGCAATTTGAAACTGATAAGAGATTGTTATCTCCATTTAGAGTGGTTGTTGTAGCAGAAAGCATCCTAGACATACTTTTCATTTAATAGGTAAGCTTACTTCTCTTACTTGCTTTGTATGTGAATCTGCAGTTTCAAATTGGCTGTTTCTGCAGATGCCACTCAGTCAATATGATCACCGAACAGCCAAATGATGGCAAGCACCTGTTGTCACTTGCACAGCTAACATCCTCAACTTTGTCATCCAATGACTAGGGAAAATAAACATTTTAAAATGTTATTGAGTTACAAAAGAATGCTAAAAATGCATTTTTGTTTTATTTTTGCTAATCTAAAGTATGCATTTTTAAAATTCAAATGGAGTTTTCCCCATACAGTGACAGTGAGGTGCAGAGGAATGTCAAGATGAATCTCCACCATTGTATTCCCTCCCTGAGTAAGGCTGTCAAACTGTAGTGCAGAGAAAAATAGAGTGAAAGAAAAATAGGGGAGTTGCTTGCACTGCATGCAGTCTCCAGGTCAGAAGCAGAAGCAATAAGAAATGTCGAATAGAGAGTCACTCGGGAAAGTATATCCAGTATAGTGCTCCATGTGAGGAGCAGAGATGAAAGCAGGAGGAAGCAAAGAGAGGGTGTTTGTCAACAGTGAGACTGGCACCCACAGGCAGGACTGAAATAGATTGCAGATGGGGCTGGATGGGAAAACCAGTGATGGGTTTTGGGCACCAACACCAGTATTCAGGAATTTAATCAGTAGGGACTGGGGATTGGATTGGGCACCAACTATCCTGTTCAGATCATCCCCCATCCCACAACACAACAGGAGCTTAATGAACAAGCCTTTGATACATCCTGACCACTTGACAGTATGCATCAAACATGTTGCTTACAACAAGGAAAAAAACAACTGTTATAAATTAAACCAGCAAATCAGGGAGATATCTGACACTAGGAAAGAAGTACAACAACATACCTCCAGCATGACCAAAATACCACAAATAAAAGAAACACGGACAGTAAAGGGATAAGAGGAAATAGGCAGACGAGATTACTGTAGTGAAGACAGAAACCCAGACTAGATTGGCTTATTCAGTTTGCATTCAGTCTGTTCTTTAATTTATCACATGCAGCACTATAAGCTCTAGGCAGTCATGGGAAAGGATTATTTTGTTTTGTAATGTGGGCTTTCATACCCTGGCTCATGTAAAGTTAATAGCCCATTTGATAACAGTAGGTTTTAACATTTGACCATGAATCTTGATAACATACCTTATGATTGCTCTGTGCCAAGGGAGATAAGGCACAGAAAAAGAACTACAGATAAAAAAAAATGGTCATGTAATTAAAACACTTAAAACTGCACATCAGTCCCTAATCCAAAACAAATTAGCAGGCCAAAAAGCAATCATTATGAAGCTCTGCCATAAAAACATGTCCTGAAGAAAGGCAGACAGAAAAATGCTGTAGCATAATGTAAATCAGAGCAGAACTAACTAAATGTTTAAAAAGCATATGAGAACAAATAAATCTGAAATATATTATTTGAGCAGTTAATACAGATGAAATAAAAAGGAAAGTTAATTGCTTAATTGTTGCACAGCACACAATCATACACAAATTTAAATCCATGAAAACATAAATCCCATTAAATCAGATAAAATGCAAAAAAATACACTTTTCTCAATCTCAGTGGACCAGGAATTCAGAGTGAAAGATGCTCATGAAAACAATTTGATATCAGAAGCTTTGCTGCTACAGCTCAGTTCAGTGCTTTCTTTTCTTGGTAGCACTAGTTTTTTTATCATAGAATAATTTTTATTATTATTCATTAGGTCCATTCCACAAACATTGGATCATACATGTTTGGACACATAGTACAAAGTTCTCACTACAGACATGGGTAACTGTAATCATCTAGGAGCAAGTTTACACATAGCTGTTATATCAGTTTATAGGAATCTCAGGATTATAGTCCCGTATTGTTCAATACAATCAGTATAGTATAGTAAATTTTAGGTCAGCTGTTCACTGCTACATTAACCTGTACAGAGGGAACAGAGTACAGTACATGACACAGGGTCTAATTATCAACATAAACAAATCTCTCATTTGACGCCTTAGGCCAGGTCTTATGTTGTGTCAGAAAATGACAGAGGGGGAAGAAGGAAGTAAAAGTGTGAGCAAGTGTAGAGTGGTTCGAGCATGCAGAGTGGGCTTGCAATTATCTGCATAAACATCCTAACTACGGAGCTAACCATACAGGAGCCAAACCTTGCAATCTTTCTAAGTAGGAGGATTTCTGGGAGGGGGACGTGGCACTCGACAAAGGGCTGAGTTAAGGTAAGCTTCCCATTTACGGTGGTATACTAAGAGTTGTCCTCTGTTAGCATAATTGAGCCTCTCAAAAGTGGGAAGCCTGTTTAGGGTGGAGTGCCATACAGAGATGGCAGGAGGGAAAGGCTGCCACCTGGTCATCAGTAAGGTCCGTTTGGCTTCTAAGAGGGCTGCCAGAATCCATTTCCATTGCTGTTGCTCAATCTGTTTCAGAGAGATAGTGTCACCAAATAGAAGCATATGAATGAAGAGATCAATAGGCTGTCCCAGCACCCCAGAGCAGTCCATTGCTACTGTGGACCAGAAGCAGACCAGAGCAGGGCACTGCCACAAGAGGTGCAGGATGTTGGCCAGACTCTTCCAACATCTGCAACATTCAGAATGTGGGAGGATACCTCATTTGTGAAGGGCTACTGGAGTGCGATACCAGCAAAGGAGAAACTTGAGCTGGATCAATTGGCTTTTAACATCCATTAAGGTGGAGTGAGCCTTGTGCAGGCAATGGGATCATGCCTCTGGTGTGATGGAGCAATTTAAGTTTTTGCTCCATGCAGTTCTGCAGGCTTCTGTATGGTCAGGTTGTGCCTCATGCCAGGTGCTGTAGAACTTAGCAGTTAAACCCCAGTAGGAAGGCTTCAGATGCAGTTTGGATAGCCTGTGGTACTTCAGATTGGCTATGTGGGACCAGCTAAGGGACTGTACTGCAGTGTGGAGCTGCAAGAATTTCCAGAAATCCTGGGGTCAGAGTGAGTAGCTGGTTTTGAACTGCTCAAATTACATGAGCGTGGTGGAATTGGGTAAGTACAGGTCCTGGACAGTGTGTATCCTGCTCTTGTCCCACGACAGTCAGTTAAATGGTTTGTTGTCCATCATTAGAAGCCAATTGTGCCATAAACTGAGATACCTAAATGGCAGCAGGCATGCTACTTTCTTGGTCTTGGCTGCAGTCTTAAGACGGAACCACGCTCTCTTGGTTTCGGCCATGATTGGTGTGAGCATGTTAGGGGACACCGAAGAGTTGGTCAGAAGTAAACTAAGGGGTGTCTCTTGCAAAATTTGGGCTTCTAGCTGTACCCATAGTGCAGGAGGAGAGGGTGTAGGGACAAACCATTTGAAGGCCTGAGTTGATAGGAAAGACCAATGGTAACCCTGTAGCCAAGGAAGTCCAAGGCCTCCCCTAGACCAGTGGGCTCGTAACTTATTGATTCTCTACCACGGCTTCTTGCCCTCCCAGAGAAATTGAGAGATTAGCCTGTTGAGTGGGCGAAAGACCTTGTCTGACAGGCAATGGGTAGATTGTTGAGAAGATATGCTACTCTGGGTAAAAGGAGCATACAAATCGCAGCAACTTTCCCTGGAAGGGAGAGATTAAGTTGGAGCCAGTGGAATACTTCGATAGCCAGTTGGGCTAGAAGGGGGGAGAAGTTCCTAGATTCAATCTGCTTCCAAACGGTATATGGATACCCAGGTAGGAAAGGCTACTTGGAGCCCAGGAAAGCCCCAAGCCTTGTAGGCAGTCTTTGGATTAGGCCACATTTAGAGGTGTGACGCTAGTCTTTTTTTGGTTGATGTGTAGGCCAGACAATTGGGTGAATGTATGCAGTATTTCCAAAACTGGGCACAGGGAATCCTGTGGTGGGAAAGTTTGAGGAGTAAGTCGTCCGCATAGGAGGCTGTCAGGTATGAGTGCTCTCCTACCTATATAACACTGATCTCTTTGGTAGCCTGTAGTTTCCCGGTAAGAGGGTCCAGTGCCACCAAGAATAACAATGGTGAGAGTGGACACCCTTGTTGGGTGGGTCGCTGTAGGGGTAAGGGTGGAAATATGTATTTATTGGTTAGGATGTAGGCTAGGGGCTCATTGTACAGTACTCAGCTCCACTGCCTGAAGTACGGGCCAAATCCATAAAGATGGAGTACCTCATGTAGGTAGGGCCATTCGAATGAGTCAAAAACTTTTGAGAAATCCACTGCCATTGCAGTCATGGGGGTGGGGGAGTGCAGGGCCAGCCACTTAAGGCTGAGGACCAATCGGATGTTATCACTAGCAGCTCTTCCCTTGGTAAACCCAACCTGTGTGGGGTGTACTATGAAGGGTAGAACATCCATCACCTGACTAGCAAGCATCTTGGCTGCAATTTTATTGTCCACCGATATTAGGGACATGGGATGATAGTTGGTGCAGTTCGGCTGGTCATCTGATTTTTTTGGGATGAAGGTGATTAGAGCCTCTCGCATGGTAGGTGGGAGGATACCAGTTGCATGGGCCTCCTGGAGAGCAGATAGCAGTGGAGTGCTAATCTCAGAGCTCATGAGTTGATACAGCTCAGTGGTCATGCCATCTGGCCCTGGGGATTTACCTTTAGTGAGTTGGGATAAAGCCAACTGCAGCTCTGACTCAGTGAAGGGCTTGTCTAGTGCTACCTTCATATGTTTCTCCAGCTGTGGTACATCGGCCTTAGAGCAGAAATCCCTCAGCTGGAACTCCAGTGATTTTGCCCCAAAGATGTATGCAACTGGTACAACTGCTGGTAAAATTGTTGCATACATTAATTAATCTGTTTAGGATCAGTGACCACTTCTGCCTTATGCTTCCAAAGGGCGTGTATGCAGGAGGCAACCTGTTGTTTCTTTAACTGAAAAGCTAGGAGTTTACCTCCCTTATCTCCCCCTTCCCAGTAAGCATGCTTGGTCCAGGCCATCAGCCATTCTGCCTTTTGGTGCAGCATTGTGTTAATACTGTATTTTAGACCAACTATGTTTCGGAGGTTCACCGGGTCAGGCCTACTTGCCGTAGATGCCTTAAACTTAGCCTCTAGTGCTGACAGTTCAGCTTGGAGGAGGTTCAGGTCCGCCCTTCTAGCCCTCTTCCTTTGGGCCACGTATGCTATGATATGACCCCGCAATACAGCTCTGAATGCTTCCCAGACCATAGCTGCTTAAGTATCCATGACTTTGTTATTATCGAAGTAGTCTTGAGCAGTACTCTGTACCATTGCTTGAAATGAGGGGTCCCTGATTAGTAGGGGGTTACAGCGCCACCTGGTGCCTGAGCCACTTTGCCCTGAAGGTGTATATGTGCAGGAAACAGAGGCATGGTCGGAGACAAGAATATTGTCTATTTTTGAGGAAACAATGTCCTGTGCTGCAGGGGAGTTAGCCAGCCAGAAGTCTATGTGGCTATAGGTGGCATGTACCGTAGAGAAAAAGGAATAGTCTCACCACGTGGGGTGATCTCTCCACCATATATTAGTCATTCCCCACTCTTTCATTACCTCCTGAAGTGTCAACAGTGCTTTAGGATGTGTTTGGGGGTCAGTTTGGATTTGTCCAAAAAAATATCTAAGGTTAGGTTAAAGTCTCTGCCTATCATAATAGGAATGTTGGGGTAACCTGTGGAAAGAGATTCACGGGCTTGTTTGAGGTACAAAAAGAATTCTGGGGAGTCCATGTTTGGTCCATAAACACTGGCCAACACCACATGGCCCCCTGGGTGAGAAAACCTAGCCGCTATCCAGCAGTCTTTAGCATCAGTGACCACTTTGTCTTCTGTCCATGGGCACATTTTCCGAGCTAAAATAGCTACCCCCTTAGATTTGTTCACTGCTGAGCAAGCTAATACTGACCCCACCCAGGAGTTTTTGAGCCACAGTACATTTCTGGCAGTGAAATGCATCTCTTGAATGAGCACAATGTCCACCTGCAAGGAGTGTAAGTGTTTAAAGACTACCGACCATTTTGTTGGGTGGTTCAATCCCTTTACATTCCATGAGATAAGTTTAACTCCCTTCCTGGAGTGTTGCATGACTGTACCTGAAGAGAATACATATGGAGGTACTCACCCAAGGGATCCAGTAGAGGAGGACAGATGTGAACAGAAAGAGTACCTGTGGTATGGAAAGTAGAATCAGCCTGTTAGAGAGATCAGAATAAGCTGGCTAAATAGAGACAGAGCAGTGATGACCTATTAATAAAGAATAGCAGGTGAATGCAGTGTACCAATAAACAATCAATACAGGTACATATAGCAATACTTTATAAATTCGAGAAAAATGTCCACTCAGAGGTGGACCTAACAGTGTGTTTATCAAACCATCAATAACAACCTTAACAAAATCTGTAAGCAGTTGTAGGAACAATAAACTATAGGTAATTTGGGTTACGCATGCAGATGCTAGTTCTCCACTGTTAAGAGGGGAATTGCACATCAGTACTATCCAAGTAACTGAGTTGAGGGTTTAGGAGTTTAACTGGTAAGTGCCTCAAAACTCCCCAGCTATAATTCCACAGTTATGGACTACCACCCCCACCTAATAGAGTTAGGAGATGGAACATCCAAGGAAGAGGTATGCAAAAAGGGAGAAAGCGGAGGGAGTTGGAGTATAAAAAAGGGGGGGTAAGAGGGTAAAGGGAGGGAAAGGGAGGGGAAGGGAGGGACGACAGGAAGGAAGGAAGGAAGAAGGTCAAAGGGGGAGTTTAGTTCAGTGCCTCAAAGCATAAAAGAGCCTGATTTTCAGGTTAAGCACTACTCATAGTATGAAAAAATAACAATTGTAGTCCTGGCGCTTTAAAAAAACCCTTCTGAGTGAGCAGACTGCCCACGAGCAGGAAGTGGGAAGGTCAGGATAAGGTAGGGCTGGATTGACTACAATTTAGAAGAGGGACTCGTGAATGCAATATGAGCATCCACATGCTGGTTATGCAGTGCCTTTACAATGGATAGCCCAGCCTTCAAGGATGGTGTAGAGGGGTGGCTGTCTAACAGTGATGTGGCAATTTGGTGATGCGTCACTCTAAACCTCTCTCCTAAGTCCACCAATAATGTGTCCTTTAGTGATTAGAGCAGGGGGATCAGTTGGTATTGCATCAGTGGGTGGCAAGCCCCTCCCCCGCTTACACCATTGTGAACTCCTGCAGGCATTAAGCATGATATTAGAGAAGGAAATTAAACATTATATAAAAGAATAAGTTGTATAAGGACTTAAACAGATCAGTCCAGTGGTGCAGTTTCCCCCATGGGATCCAAATGAGCAGTTGTACTCTGCAGGTCCTTAGATAGTGCTTCAGCAAATGTTAGCAGTCCCGGCTTGACTGGCAGTGTTGCAAGGTCTGAGTGATTGTCTATCTTTAAGGGGAAGTCTGCCCAGGAGGTAGTGGCTGCTGCTTCCATGAGAAGATCATCTGGGATGTCCGTAGTTTTGAGCTGGCTTCCAGGGAGGAGATCATCCTTGGTCTGTTTGGCTGATGGGACTGTCTCCGGCCATTCAGAGATTGAGTTGTGGTCACTATGTGAGCGGTGATGAATCTGCACTGCTTGGCCTGAGCACCGTTCTGATCGGGGAAGAAGAGAGGTGGCTGTCAGCTTTTGCTGCATGCTGAAGTTATTATTTATCAGGCCCATTGATATCGTGAGGTAAGAAGGCCTGGGGGATGCAGTTGATCGTGGGACTGCCCGGCCGTTAACATGGTCCCCTTGGGAGTTGCTGCCAATAAATTGGTTCCCACTACTATGCTTGTGCTGTCCTGGGCGCCAAAGCTTTCTGGGAGTTGAAGTTTTTAAGGGCATCTGAGGACAGTGTTTGGTCACCAACATTTCGACCTCTTGAGGTGTTTCAGCTGGTATGTCCTTCCCTTTCCTGGAGACATATAGGTAAGCCAAGTAACAAAAGCCATACTTAATCCTTGTTGTGCCAGGAATTTTTTGATAGGGGTAAAGGCTTTCCTTGGGGCCGCAACCTCAGCAGAAATGTCCTGGAAGAAGGATATCATCACCCCATGCCATATGATTTCTTCTCTATCCCTGGCAGCCCTTAGTACTCTTTCTTTAGTAGAGTAATTAAGTATATAGGCTATCATGGGTCGTGGTGACGAATTCATAGAGTGAGGCCCACTAGGAAGCCGATGTGCTCTCTCCACTTCTATTGGGCCATGCCACCTGTCCCCTAGCATTTTAGGGATTTTGTCTTTTAAAAATCATTCAGTGTTAGGGCCTTCCAACCTCTCAGGAATACCGAGGATTCTGATGTTGTTGCTTCACCCACGGTTTTTTTCGTCCTCTGCCCTTTACCAGACAGTGGCTAATTTAGCATCGTGCTCCTGGAGACGTTGTAAAATTTTAGCCTGATTTAGTTCTAAGTCCTCTGTTTTTTTGTTCCACTATGTTCATCTTATCATTGAGAACATGTACATCGGCCACTGTGCCTGCTAGAGTCGTTGATATTGAGTCTACCCTGGAGAGTAGCTTTTCAAACAGGATTGTTATATGTTAAAGGGAGCTGCCCACATCGGGTGATTGAGAGGAGGGCTCCAAGGCAGCTGTGGCCAGTCCTTCTAAAGAGAACTTGGAGGAGTCCGTAGAGGAGCTAGGGAAAATCCTTAGTAAATTGCTGGTGGTGGAAAGGAGAAACAAACACCATGTTCACCACAGAGGCTGCAGTTGGCAGTAGATTGAGATCCGCTGCGATACGGTTGTAGAAAGATAGACGCTAGGCTGCGCTGAAGTTTACGGCCTACATAGATCCAGGTTGGGTAGCAAAAGGACCGGGTGCCGTAAGACAATTAACCAAGCCCCGAGCACAATAAGACCCACGTCAGTCAGATAGTTAGGAGTTAAAGAGGCATATTTAGGCTTCAGGTGGGGAGATTGTCCCTGGATGCGGACATTCAGGCTCAGATTGGTTTATCTGTGGATCGAGCTGTTAGCTTAAGCAGCCATCTTCCTCAGTGTCCAAGCCACACACCCCCTTGGTAGCACTAGTGACAAATCACAGATGCATTTGGTTAATTACCACTGTTTGCTAAGAGATTGTGGGGGATTTTTGGAAAACAGCATAGTTGGCCCAACCAAGTTAATAGTCCTATTATAATTATATAATTGGTAATGTGGTATCACACCCCAAAAAATGTATGACTGCATATCACCATTAACCACTGCAGCAAAACTACTAGTTCTATAACAGCATTAAAATTTCATTTAAAGGCACAGTTCACCAGACAGATGAGTGATGCTGGGTTTTGTGTGTGTGTGTGTGTGTGTGATACAAATCTGCCATCAGAATCAGGCCTTATGATCTGTTACATCTGCTCAAGTGCACAGCTAACGCCCCTAGATCACAGCTACCCCACCCCCTCCCTCTCTCTCCTCTCTGGCAATTTTTCCTTACTACTTACCCAGAACTCCCTGCACCCTGTCCCATGCTCCTTTGAAAGTGACCACCATCGTACATGATACCACCTTCTCCGGTAGGGTATTCCATTTCGATACCTTTCTTTCTGTGAAATAATGCATCCTCTTCTTTCTCCTCAATCTGCCCCCTTCAGTCTTACCTCATGTCCTCTTGTGTCCCTTTCCTTCCTCAGCCTAAATATCCCATCTGTGTCAGTTTTGTTGAACCCCTTCAGATACTTTAACCTTTCAATCATATCCCCCCAATCTCTCTTTTCCTCCAGGGTGTACAAACTCAGATGCTTCAGTCTGTCCTTGTATGATTTGCATTCTGTCCCCATATCATTTTTGTCACCCTGCGCTGCACCCTCTCTAGCAGCCTGATATCCCTTTTCAGATCCGGCCACCAGTACTGCATACAGTACTCCAAGTGCGGCCTGACTAGGGATCTGTAGAAAGGCAGGATCACATCCTTATGTCCGAAGAAGATTTCCCTTGCAATACACCCCAGCATCTTGTTAACCTTTGCACCAGCCTTTCTGTACTGAGCAGAGTTGTTCATGGTCTCCGTTATCATCACCCCGGATCCTTCTCTTCCTCCGTGATGCCCAGTCTTACCCCACCCAACCAGTATTCCCTCCTCAGGTTCTTTGCTCCAAAGTGCATAACGTTACACTTATTCACATTGAAGCTCAGTTGCCACTTCGATGACCACTGCTCCAGTTTAGTTGGTGCCCCTGTAGCTTTTTCCACCATTCTACATCATCCACCACTGCTTCCGTCTTGGTATCATCTGCGATCAGACTGATCCTGCTCCTAATTCTGTGGTAGATATCCAAGGTGCAAGTCTCAGTAGCTTCCTTCAGAACAAGTTTGATGATATCCCAGTTCTGCTGTGCATCCATCCCCTGTCTTATCTCCTCTGGTCGTCCTATCAGGATTTCCCACATTTTCCCCAAATCCACTCATCTGAAATCCACCACCCTTGTCACTGACCCTACAGACTCGCTGTTCAAGCTGAGCATTAACCACATCGATTGGTGGTCACTCTCAGCTAATGGGTCCTCCACCCTAAGTTCCCTCAATGCATCACCGTTTGAAAATACCAGGTCTAGTTTAATATCTAGCTGAGTTGGCACACTAACCAATTGCTCTAGAAGACTATCCTGAGTCACATCCATCAATACCTGTTCCCTGGTATTAGAGGTGGATGGGGTGCTCCAATCCACCCCAGGCAGATTGAAGTCCCCTCACAATCACCACTGCCCCTTTCTTAAATACCCTCCAAATTTCTACCACCAACTCCCTGTGCAACTCTGCAGACTGAGCTAGTGGTCTATATATCAGCCCCAGCCTCAGTTTTCTATCTCTAGAGTCTAGGAGCTGCATCAAAAGTATCTCTGTCCTCCCTTCCTCCCCCTCATATCTAGTGCATCTAATCCCATTCCTCACATAAACTGCAACCCCTCCTCATCTCCCAACCCCTCTGTCCTTCCTATAAATTCTGTACCCTGGGATCACCAGATCCCAGTCTTGGTGTTGGGTAGCCCAGGTTTCCGTGACAGCTGTCACATACCCCAGTCCTACAGCTAAGATTTTGAAGCTCAGCCATTTTGTACCCAGGCTCCTTACCTTGAGAGACTCTACCCTCCACCCAGCTCCATTCATCTCCTCACTCCTAATCCCCTTAACCTGTCCCTCCCCTGCATCCTACCCTGGTAACAATCACTGTTGTTGAGGGGGGCCAGCTTGTTCAGCTCCCCTTCCTGGTGACCCTGCAAACTAGATGCACACTCATCTTCCCCTACTTAGTTTAAAAACCCTCCTGATACTAAGTATTCTTTCATCTTATGTTTCAAAACTCCCTGCCCCTACCTACTTAAGGGAAGCCTATTCCTTGCATACAGTGCATTGTTGTCCCATGTGCTCCCACAATCACCCACCAGCCCATAACCATTTCATACCACCCAGCCAGCCAGAAATTGAACTCCATTATTCTGTCCTTCCTTGCTCTGCTCACCCTGGGAATGGGCAGCACTTCTAAGAAGGCCACTGAGCTCCCAATCTCTGTATATATCCTCCCCAGCTCTTCACATCTCTCCCTTACTGTCTCCACCATGCATTCCCCAAGGTCATTGGTGCCTGTGTGCACCACCAAGTGCAGTGCATTCACTCAATATACACATTTCTTAAGGAATGTTACTGTAATATCAGCTCACTGACCTATTGCATTGCACAAAAGCTGCATAATAAACATATTATGCCATCATGTATCCGGGTTGAAAGCATCAACAGGGGTCACAAAACACAGACTAATATCACAAGACTCAAATTGTCAACCACAGTACCTGAAGACTGCATGGTTGAGTGTGAACTTAGTTTAGCTTAATAAATGCCATTATTAATATTTTTGAAAGTAATAGGCAAGCTCTGTTCACAAATATACTTGTGTAGCTGTGTATGAGCTAATTAGAACTTTGCAGAAGAACACAGTGCTGTAAGTCTATGAAAGCTCATACGCAGGTACACAGGTACATTTCTGAACAGTGCTTGTCTTATTACTTTTAAAAATGTTAATAATTACATTCATTATGCTAACCTCAGTTCACATATTAGTACAGTACAGCAGTAACTCTTAAGACTGGCCACACACTCCAAAAATATTTTTTATACCTGATTCTAGCTTACTGGAACTTTGCAGCAAACTTAGCATCATCAGCCTAAGAAAGCTCACATGCAGGTATACATTTGTGATGGTAATGGTGATCAGTGTTTTTTTATCACTTAGAATAATGGCTTTAAGAATGCCTGATGTTTATTAAATACCATATTTAGAGTTAAGCTGTCTCATAGAGATGACACTTTGTTAAAAAGTTTTTTTTTAGTTGTTTAACCAAGACTAGCACACTATGCTGAAAGCTTTTTTACAGGTGCAACCTGGAAGCACAGGGAAGTTAAGTGACTTGCTCAGGGTCACACAGTCTGCAGGTGGAAGCTGTGGGATTCAAACCCAGGTCTAGTCTTCTGGATGTCACCAGATTTGCAGCTCAGAGCCTTAAACCACTGCGCTATACTGCCTTCCTTTTTTTATTTCACTGACGTTCTTTGAAACGTCTGACATAAGAGCTATTAGAGTCTTTGCTGACAGCTGTGATTTTCAATCAGTTTTAATTTCAATCAAGTTCAAGACAGTCTAGAAAATCTGCTGATACAATGTCAGTTTTTTTTTATTTCTTATAATTGCAGTCCTGTGACTTGTTTCCTAATGTAATCTTTGAGATACATCAAATTACTCAAGGATAAATTCTTCTGCAATTTTTACATTAGCAATCCATAGCTATTAATTATGATTTGCAAGGAAATAATTACCATCAAGGTTGTTTCCTTAGGGGACACCTAAATACAGGTGTTGTGCTGTCCTCAGCATTCAGTACGTTGTGCACGAGACTATTCTGAAAATTGTTACAAAAACAAGATGGCTGACAACATGAACAGTATTTGTCTGAGAATCAAACAGTAAATTAACCGTTCACACTGTTAATTACCATTCAAACAGTTTTCATTTACCTGCCTGTCATTCTGCTATGACAAAAATCATTATAATTCAAAAATGGTAATATATTTTTTCCTAGGGGTCAGCACAATGTAAACATTTTAATATTCAGCAATACTTTAAAAAATAGCAACAACACACAATAAATGGCACTAATTTCACCTAAGTGGGAACATGGAAATGCAGGTGTAGAAAACTAAGCAGTGGTGTCATGCAGCCAGATGTTTTCAGGTCTCTATAGTAAGTGCAGGTTCACGATCAGTAGTAACTAATATATCAAAGGGGCAATATATAAGAGCAAAATGGATTTGTTCATCTGAAGATACATTTCGTATTGCAAAGAGGGACCTCACTGATTGGTTCATATCAAGAGGCTATGAACCTGAATTGCTTTTGGAAACATTACAGACTGTTAATTATATGGAGAAAGATAATCTTTTAAAGCCTAAAAATAGACAGGAAAAGGAGAGTAAATTAATTTTTGTCACTGAATACAATGGTATGGCACCGAAGATTGGGAAAATTATAAATATACATTGGTCCATTTTATGCTCTGACCTCAGACTTATGAACCTTTGGCAAACCACTCCAATGACTACGTATACAAGAGGTCAGAACCTCTGAGATATGTTGGTCAGGTCATATGTTCCAGTGGAGGTACTCGAACTTAGGACATGGCTACCATCTCCACCTCGAGGCAATTACAAATGTGGCCATTGTGTTCATTGCTCCAATACATATGATACAAAGTTTTTCCACCATCCAAGATCTGGCAAAAAATATGACATTCAGTCTTTTATTAATTGCAATTCCACTGGAATTGTGTACATGTTGACATGCCCTTGTGGCATGTCTTATGTAGGACAAACCAAAAGGCCCTTAAAACTTCAGATTGGAGAACATAAGGGAGCAATTAAGAACACAAAGTTGGATTATGCTATGGCACGCCACTATCAAGCAGCAAGACATGGATCCCCAGCATCATTAAGATTCATAGGCTTGGGGAGTCACGTGATGCAAAGCACCTAGTGGCAGCCTTTTCTAGAGCTCCTACCTACCAGCCAGCAAAATTTAAATTTTTTTCCCATACAGCACCTGAATCAATGAGGGGTTTAGTTTAACATTTTGCTCCTTCTGCTTGGCACATGCTCGTGACTTGGTTGTGGTCCTGTAGCTGTCAAACCTGGAGTTACACGAAGAATGGAAGCGGAGATGAAGCAGGCTGGAGTTAAGCACACTCCGCCTGCTACCCCCGAGAAAGCTGCCAAAAAATCCAAAAATCAAAGCTCGGGGCACCCCACTAAGCAGATCTCTCCCGGCTCTTCTACTAATCTACTTACTGAGGACCGCTTTCCACAAGAATTGATCCCCTTTCGAGAAACCCTCCAAGATATCTCCTCCGAATTGAAAACTATTAGAAGTGATCTCGGCTCACTTACCCTAAGAGTGGGCAATACGGAGGCAAGAACATCTTCACTGGAGAATTGGAAGGGGAAAATGGAACCGGAGATCACCCGACTTTGCCAGCAACTTAACAGGCTACAACTCAAGACGGAAGATTTAGAGGGTAGAAGCAGAAGAAATAACACTGTGATTCTAGGTCTACCTGAATCTGAAGAGGGATCTGATAACATCGCTTTCACCCAGAAGTTGCTGAATAAAATTGTTGGTCCCTCTCCCATTAATCAGCAGTACCACAAATCGAAAGAGCCCACCAGTCTTTAAAGCCTACGCCACCACCTGGGGTTCCTCCTCGACCTATTATAATAAAATTTCTCAGCTTTTTAGAGAAACAACATGTCCTTTCTAAGGCAAAGCAATTGGAGTCAATCCATTGGGGCAACGCTAAGCTGTGGCTGGCTCAGGACCTACCCTTTGAGACCCAGCAGCAAAGATCAGCCTTTCACCCGATCGTGAACAAACTCATTGCAGCTGGAATCAGATTTTGGATGAACTATCTGGCCAAGCTACTAGTGGCATTGGAAGGTGTATGACACTCATATGAGAATCCAGAACAGGCCACTTCTGACCTTACCCTTAAGCTTCCCAGCCTCTTCAAAGTTAATTGAACTCATATGGTTAAATATGATTGACTCAGTTCTCCCCGTTAAGTTGGTGTTGTGGTTTTTTACCTGAGAAGCGCTGTTATTCTTGTCTCCTTCTGTTCGGGCCATTGGGGTCGCGGTTGCAGTCCAGAATAGGGCCTACCAGGCCTAAGTGCACTCCAATGGCCTAGCTGTTTATCTCCGAAGGCCAGGGGGAGGCGGTGGAACCAAGTTTCTGCTTGAGGTTTCCATTGGCCCGTATTTGGGATGGACCGTCCGGTCCTGTCAGCTGTATCTTCCCCTGTTTATTTCCCATACCTCGGGGCTTGCTTAATCCCACTCGGTATAGTTGTGCAGGTCTCTGGAGCAAGTAGTTATATAGGACGTTATGCCTTTTTCCAGTTGCCCTGCACTAAAAACGATTCCTGATGTGGAACGGACTGATGGGATGGTATCATCTCAAGTTTTGGCAGCCCCTGGTAAGGTTCCTGAATATATCTCTACTAGGTAGTTTGTTTTTTTCTTGTGGGCATAAGGTATAGTTTTCCCATTCTTCAATCTTGGTTGGTGGGTGGGAAGCTCAGGGAGAGAACAAGCACTGGGAGACCTGCTTTATGGTCTAGTTAGGGGGGGTGGGTTGCAGTATTCAGGAGTTCTAGTACTCAGTGCCTGGTTCAAGGTAGGAGGACCTGCTCCTCTGAAATGATTTACCTTTGTTTGCCTCAGGATAACTTAAGACTGTTTGCTCCTGGACCTGTAACCCTGTGGGGATGGTCCCTGTCAGGTATACTCTGGTTTCTTGTAATGTCTCTCTTTTCTTCATTGGGGCCTTTTGTAAATAGTTTAAAGGGGATTAGGAGTGTTTGGGATGTTATAGGTTGGGGGAGGGTGGGAAGACCAAGGGCTATATCCCCAGTTACACTATATATTCACTTGTTAATTGTACCCAGCATTTTTACTAAATGTTCTCAACTGGATTTCCTTGTGGCTATGGAATCTTGGCACTTTTATGTCCATTTATTGGGGAAGCCAGGAGGGTGGGGGAAACCTGGAGGGTGCTACTTGTATTTAAGATTGGCGGAAGTACCACAGGACTTTGTTTTTTCCAACCATATTTCCACGCTATATGGCTATGAGGCCTATTAAAATTGTTATCTGGAATGTCAGAGGTATCAGGGATGTCAACAAAAGGCATCAAATTCTCCTAAACTGCTCCCTGTTAAATATTGATATCCTTTTCTTGCAGGAAACACACCTGTTAGCTACAGAAACTGGCGGGTTGCGACGTCAGGGGTTCTCTCAGGTTTTTGTATCCAGGGGGTTGTCGGTGAGTAGAGGTGTTGCTATTCTGATAAAACGAGGTATTTCATTTGTGATGGAAGATAGCTCTATAGATCAAGAGGGCAGATTTGTCTTGGTTAAAGGACTGCTTAACAGTGTGAGAGTGGTATTAGGGGCAATCTATGGTCCAGTGGCGAGGGACCCCAAATTTCTTATGCATTTAGCTGACAAACTGAGTGGGTTCCTGCCCTCCTTATTTATACTGGGAGGGGACTGGAATATTGCCCCAACCCAAGAGTATGACAAAACTTACAGACCTATAAAACCCCCTTCCCCATCTCAAATTGCCCTTAGGGACTTCATGAATTTATTAGGGCTATGTGATCCCTGGTGCCTGCTTAACCCTTCTGGTCGTATATTTTCCTTTTATTCTAAGGTACACCAAACATGGTCAAGAATTGATTACATCCTAATTAGCACCTCCCTTTTGGAAAATACTCCCCATTCAGGCTTAGAGCCAATTGTTATATCTGACCATTCCCTTGCATGGATTCAAGTTTTTCCTGGACCATATGGTCATAGGGATACCTCATGGAAGCTGAACACGCAACTTCTAAAAGAAGAACATACAATTACCCATTTCAAATCTTTGATCTCGTCTTTTCTCAAACTTAATCAAGGCTCTGTTACTAGATAGGATTTAATCTGGTGCTCTCTAAAATGTTTTATTAGGGGCGAGTACAAAACTGGCCTCCAGAAGGAAAAAACTAAGGGCAGCCAAAATTGCTTCATTGTCTAATCAAATCAGGATTGCTGAGAGTGATTTCTCCCTCTCTAATTCTCAAAAAGATCTGGAGGGATTATGCAAGCTCAGGAATGAATATGAGGAATTAATTAAAGAAAAGACGGAATATGCCATCCTGAAAACTAAATCTTGTTATCTAGACCAAGGGGAAAAACCGGGCAGGCTGTTAGCTCTCAGATTAAGGGAGACAGAGAACTCAAGGTTAATCCCTGCGCTGAAGTCTCCTGATGGCTCCATTAAAACCTCGCCAAGAGACATTGCACATATCTTTGAATCGTTTTACTGGGAACTGTATGGTCGAGGCACCTCTCAAGCATCTCTCCCCGATATAGAAAATTTCTTAGATGACGTTTCTCTCCCATACCTACAGGCACAATATTGTGATCGTTTATCCTCTCCCATTACTTTAGCTGAGATCGAGGATGCAATAAAGGGGCTACCTCTGGACAAATCTCCAGGCCCCGATGGCTTTCCCCCCAACTTTTATAAAATTTTCTGCAAGGAGATCTCTCCTCTCCTCCTCAAACTATACAACTGTATGTTCACATCAGATTCCCTCGACCCTTCGTTGTTGGAGGCCACAATGATTTTAATTCCGAAACCAGACAAACCCCAGCTGGAACCGGCTAGCTACCAGCCAATCTCATTATTAAACTATGACATAAAAATCCTCACCAAGATTCTGTCTCTCAGAATCAAACAGATCTGGCATCATCTGCTGAGTCCTGAACAAGTGGAGTTTGTCCAGGGTAGATCTGCGTCTGACCATCTGAGAACCCTCTCCCACATTTTTCAAGTGGCACAAGACTCCCAGGTTCCCATGGCATTGATTGCCTTAGATGCAGAAAAAGCCTTTGATCAGGTTAACTGGGATTTTTTGTGGTCCACACTTGAGAGAATGGGCTTTCCAAAAATCTTTATCCAGTGGGTAAGAGTAGTCTACAACTCACCCTCCACCAGAATCTATTGTAACAGTGTCTTTTCATCTCGATTCTCCCTGTATTCCGGTACCCGGCAGGGCTGTCCTCCGTCTCCTTACTTGTTCAACCTGTACTTAGAACCCCTGATACTCAGTATTAAGGCATCACCTGGATCACAGGGTGTATCATCTCCCAGAAATCCCTGACCCTCTCGGTTTTTGCAGACGACATCCTCCTACACCTTACCAACCCAGAACCCTCTTTAACGCAGGCTTTACAAATCATTGATCAGTTTGGGCAAGTTTCCAACTATAGGTTAAATCTAACCAAATCAGTTATCTTCCCACTTAACTCCTTCACTCCTCAAGCCAACTTCACTCGATTTGGTATGAGGTTGTCCCCAGTCTCACTTAAATACTTAGGCATACATCTAGCTCGAGACCAGGAGATTACTAAAAAGCTTAACCTAAACGAATTGCTAGCGAGAGTTCAGAGGGACCTCTGTAGATGCGACAGTCTACCATTGTCTCTATAGGGTCACATCAACATCATTAAAATGAACATCCTACCCCGTATTTTTTACCCCCTAAATTTACTTAACATTTGGCTCCCCAGATCCTACTTTCAGCAAATTCACTCTGCCCTTTCCAACTTCATTTGGAGGGGTAAACACCCTAGACAAGCTTTTTTAAAGCTCAATTTACCTAAGGATAGAGGGGGCCTCCGCCTTCCTAATTTCATGTTTTATTATTGGGCTAGTCATCTAGCCAAGATAGGACGTTGGTTTAACGTCCAATCTAATGTCTCTCAGCCCATCTGGTTGCTGCTAGAACTCAATATGCTGGACAAATACAATCTGCATCCTCCCCGAATTTTTTACTACTCCTACTCTACATTACCAGAGGCTATACAAAGATCAGTTATAGGGCTTTCCGTTAAAATACTTTCTCAATGTTGGAGTTTTTTTAATATACCATTCACCAAGAATGTGGCGCAACCTCTTACCCTAAATCCCAACATTAAAATTGGCGGCTCTCCATTAACTTCTGACTGGCTTCCACCGATACATGATCTGCCAGTGGAGACTCTGTATTCCCAGGGCTCTCTCTTATCCTCCACTGGATTGTTAACCAAATTGAATGTCTCACAGAAACACATATTTAAGGTCTTTCAGTTGAGACACCTTTTAGGGAATTTGTTCGGGACTGTACTTATACCGTCCCAAACAAAACCTCTTTTAGATCAAATCCAAGAGTGTACAAGCAAACCCCATGGTATTGCCAGTATTTACTCTTATCTATTAGATGCTAAAAACCCTAATGTTCTAACCGGTTCCAAGATTTGGATCTCCCTCTTACCCAACTCCCCCCTACTTTGGAACCAGATTTGGCGTGACACGTACAGATATCTTACTCAAGACAGAAATAGGTTAATCCAGTTCCACATCTTGAATAATCTATACTACACGCCGGTTAAACTGGGATAGGTGAAGGGAACCTACTACACATATTTTGGCACTGTGATAAGGTGGCTTCCCTATGGAATACAATCCAAACCAATCTGGACCCTCTCCTGAGTTTGGGGGAGTTATTCACAGCTGAGATATGTATATTAGGGTTGTACTCCGACATTAAAGTTAATGAACGCCAGTTTCATATGGCCTTAATTTCAATAGCAGTTAAAAGACTGGTTCTCAAACACTGGATGGACCAAATGGTTATTTCATATCCTGAATGGCTAAGGGAAATATCTCTCTGCTTCAAAATTGAAAGGTTAATAGCTAGCTCCAGGAATTGCATGTCTTCCTTTGACCAGAAGTGGGGCAGGCTATATGCCTTATATTGACACTAAATCTCACGTGTCACCTCTGACAGTTTTAGTACATTCTGCCACCCTTATACTATTTTTAATTTCAGAGTACCTCTTGCCATCTTATCTCTATTATCCCCGGGGTTTGATGTGGCACCCTCCAGGGGTGGGGGGGCTAGGAGGGGTTTAGGGGTTATTTGGGGTTGTTTTTCATTCTGTTATGTGTATACAGGCATACAGCACTTCTAGCTCTCTGTTGCTACACTGGATATATGCCTTTTGTCTCACTATAGCATGCAATACTGTTTGTACACTATGCTTTACTGTTACTTAAAACTCAATAAAGAGGTTGAATTTCAAAAAAAAAGATTCATAGGCTTGGAGAAAGTAGAAGTGGGCTTTAGAGGAGGAGATCTGGGAAATAAGATGCTGTAAAGAGAAGCTTTTTGGATATTTGAGCTTAACACCATGTTTCCCCAATGACTGAATAAGGAGAATCCACTGCAGAGTCATTTGTATATTTATTACTTTCTCCTATGTTTTCCAATAATTATGCCATTTGTATTTTTATAGTAATGCATTTTCCATACCCATATCTAATCATGCCTTGGACATAGGTAGAGTATGACTTACCGACTCTGGTCTCCGAGTAACTGAAGTGCAGTATTACAGCTAAATATTATTGTATTTGCACACTGTGACCATGACTTTTTGGGCTCTGGCCACTTAAATGAGCAAGACTTGTTGGCTCTGCTCATTTTTAAATATTTACTATATGTGTGCCTTAAGTTAAAGTTGATGGCTATTGTGGTATTTGTCTCATAACATTGTTTCTGTGTAATATTGTCTGTATGTTTCACTTTGTGTTTGTTTGTTCAGTGCATGTTCACTGGTTATGGGTGCACTGTTTTTTGGTGTGTTACAGTTTTAATTTATGATCCCCTTTTGGTTCAAAAAGGGACTCATGGTTGTAACTGGTATGCTCTGAGGAAGACCGATATATGGTCGCTACGTAAGCATACCCGGAAGTGCATGCATGCCGAGGGTTGTGGTTGCGTCACGGGAGTTTTTGGCATTATTTTTCTGTTTGGTTTCTAGCGTGTGTTTCATTTCTGTTTTCACCTAGAATTGGTATATGGGCCTGTTGGGCAATCCGTTTCTATGTAAGCGTTCAAGTTTTTGACACATGCACCACACTGTTTTTTGACCACAGTGAGCACTGACTCTGTGAACCTGCACTTACTATAGAGACCTGAAAACATCTAGCTGCATGACACCACTGCTCGGTTTTCTACACCTGCATTTAAATGTTCCCTCTTGGGTGAGATTAGTGCCATTTATTGTGTGTTGTTGCTATTTTTTAAAGTATTGCTGAACATTAAAAAGTTAACATTTGCTGACCCATTGGGATTTTTTATGTATGTTAAAAGTTCATTCAGCTCCGGGGTAATGTGCACTTCCCCTGTACTATAGTCTTGGCTAAGAGCCGCCCTACTCTCTCAGAATTTGTAGATAGGTGTTTCCCTCTTTTTTTCTATTAATATATTTTTTCACCAAACCATCTGAAGGCACAGTCTTGGCACACAATCCATCATCCATGAAAATTACAGAGTCATTTTTTATTCCATGTGAAACATAGAAATTGTCAGCAGAAAAGGATTGATGGGCCCATCCACTCTGCCTGTAGGCCCTATACATTGTATATGACCACTTATCCTATGTGATTAATGGCTTTTCATCACTTCCTCCCCTCTCAGGCTTCCCTTATGCCTATCCCAGGCATGCTTAAACCCCTCCACTGTGCTTGACCCCACTACCTCATGTGGCAGACTATTCCAAGCACTGACTACCCTTTCTGTGTAGAAAAACCTCCTCACATTACCTCTTAATCTACCTCTTCCAATTTCATATTGTTCCCCCTTGTTCTAGTGCTTTTTCTACATTGAAAAAGTTCCCCCACCTGCACCTTGTTTTTGCCCTTGAGTTATTTAAAAGTTTCAATGATGTCCTGCTGCTGTCTCCTCTCCTCCATTGAGTACATATTGAGGTCCTTTAGTCTCTCCTCATATGTTTTGTAGTGCAAGTCCTGCACCATCTGTGTTGCCCTTCTCTGGATAGTCTCCATCTTATCTATGTCCTTGTGCAGGTGTGGCCTCCAGAACTGCATGCAGTACTCCAGGTGAGGCCTTAACAATGTTTTATACAATGGCATCACCACGTCCCATGAACAATATGATTTTCATTACTCAAATCCCGCCTAAGAGGTGAATTCACCAAGCAACTGCAAAATCACCTCTCAGGCGATAGCTGCATTGTGACAGTTACATTGCTCATGAGGTGGGATCCGCAAAAGGCCATGTTGAAAATTTGTGGTAAAAATCTTAAAAAACTGCTGAGTTACGCATAAACGTTGAACCCCCATTTAAATATATTGAACCAAATTTACCTTACTTTCTTATACTGCAGTTGTCAGTTCCAGCACCAAGACATGTCTTTGATCAGGAGACTGGATCTTAAATTTGGGACCTGTTCAGGTGAGTGAGTGTGTGTGGGCGTGTACTGGGTGGATATGGGGTGGTGGGTGCTGAATAGGTAGTGGGGGTCAGATCAGTGAGGGACCATTTTATCTAACAAAAAAAAATCCAGGACCTTTTTTTGTTTACAGGTGCAGTGGGACAGCAAGTGGGGGTACCACTAGACACCAGGGAATCCACAAATAGAAGGGGGACAGTGATCGGATGGAGGGGGGTACCACTAGTCACCAGGGGGATTACCAAGGGACTGATAACACTCTCTGTCATATTGAGGTGGAGTGTTTAACAGTCGTTCTTTGGGTGACTTGGGAGAGAAAGCATTTTGTGAGCAGCTGCATGCTGTGCCACCAGGTAGATGTCAGGAGTAGGGGTTTGATGATAGGTTTTTACACCTCCTAAAACAGGTAAACCACTGTTGCCTGTGGTACTCGATAATGAGTTTGTATATGTGGAAGCTCTCCCAAACTCTTTCCAGGCCAACTTGTGCTGCTACATCTTTCAGCAGCAATGTGTCCATTGTTCTTTGAATGATAGGGTTTGTTTGGAGTTCTGGCAGTGGAAGAAGCATGCTGACATTGCGCTTAGAGGACAAGGCCTGTGGAAGGTTGTTCATGGCCATTTCTGTCTGCTTGGATTTTGCTTTAGATACTTTTTTACCTCTCTCTCTCTCATAATTTCTTTCTTGATTGCTTGTTCTAATCCTGTGTAAATGTCACTCTTAAGTAGTGACTCTGCCATATTGTGATGTTGGGATTATATAATTTTGCAGCTTAATCGCATGTCTATGTTTTTACGATACAAATAACACACTTTTTACAGTGATTTCTACTGAGATCCCATTTGGGGTCTTGTTTTTACTTTTTAAACTTTTTTTTCTTTAAAATGTTAAAGTTTTTAAAATTCACGCCTTATGGACTACATGATCCATCCTCAGTGGCACTTAATGATCACACACCATGTGCTCCAGGGATCCAATGGGTTTGTGAAAGAAACTGGTGCAGCATGAACATGCTTTAAACATGGGCAATGCTGCACCCGATCTTCACATAGTAACATCAGAAGCCCTACATGTGCCTGTATCTTCTTTTTACAGCACCTGCTTTCTGATATCAGTGTCAAAACTTTTTTAAATTTAGCCTGAACAAATGAATAAGTGAGCAAGTGAATTCTATTATTTTTGGCTGATTGGATGTTGTTTTAAATGTCCTGTAAAACCAGCTGTAAGCGCTTTGTTTCCATACCATTTACAATTGCAGCTACAGTTTCAGCGGCTAATACCTTTATTTCAAACATATTGTTTGATGGATCACAAGGTAATTGAGATTGTTGCTACTCGAAACTACCTATACCACTATATTTATACTATATATATATATTTTTTTTTTGGGGGGGTAGCATTGACAAAGTGACTTCCACTTTTTTGGGGGGAAATTTTAAATGCTTTTCCTTATTCATATATAAAACTTGTGCCTGTGTTTCTTGTTAGAGGTTTTCATGACTTGTATCTTAACAAGATTTATTATGTATATTCTTTACATGTAATGAAGTCTCAGTAGAATTTTTTTCTCTCTGTTACAGACACCAGGGAATATAATAGTATTAAGGGTGACAGAGATCGGTGGAGGGGGGGGTGCCATTAGGCACCAGGGAAAATATAACTACTGTATAAACTAGGACAATGATCAGTTGGTGTGCGGGTGCCTATAGACACCAGGGAAATAGAAGTAAATGCCTGGGGAATAAATATCAGAGGGTGGTGGTGCCACTAGACACCAGGGAAAAGCATTAATATAATGGCGATGGCAGTGGTAAACACAATCATGGATTCTTGCGTGATGAAAAAGGATCCTTTTTTGTGACTCCTGATATGAAAAAGGATCTTTTTTTCTTATCACATGGTCATGAAAAAGGATTCATAACAGTTAAAAAACACAAGTCAAGATCATATCTCTACCATTAAAGTGTAGTTTTCACCTAAGGGGGTCCCGATCAGCCAGCAAGGTGGTCTCTCTCTTTCTAGGATGTCATTTTTGTGGGTTTTCAATTTTTTTTTTTTTTGTAAAAAATGGAAATCAAAATGGAGGGTCATGAAAAAGGAATAGGTCTCATAAGAGTGAACCCTTTTTCACGAGAACAAATACTTGGTTGAACTTTCTCCCTCTATCCTGAAAAGTGACCTTCTCATTGAAAACAATGGGAAATAAAAAACTTAATAACAATGCAACAAATAAATGTTTTTCCACAAAACAAAGCTTACCTGTTCTGTTACCCAAGATGTTTCTACCATAAAGAAATCACACTAAAATTCCAGACAGTCTGGATGCAGTGGTGATGAGGAAGAAATTGCAAAAAGCCCCAACTGTATGACTTTCCATTAGCGTCCAGTTCTGAGTATTTTACAGATTGTATGGTACAACACATAACTGTTGCTTTATCTACATTTCGGCAAGGTCAGACTGTGTGTGGCATGCTGAGCATCTGCATGTTATATCTGGATCACAAGGGTATTTTTTTGGTAGGGGGAGTGGTTCTGCTGGTGGTTGGGTGTGGGCAGGGATTAGGGCTAAGATTTACCACAAGCAAGGGCCTCACAGGACTGATATCCTAGTTCATATATACTTAACCCAAATGATTTATTTTTGATTCCCCTGCTTTGTGTGGTTCAACCCTAATATAAGCATTAACAAAGTTTTTTTCAACTAGTTTTCCTTCTTTTTGTGATAGTGTAACTGTATCCTCATTTGTGCAGGTCCCAGGGACCTGCCCAAAATGAGGTAACTACAATATTGGAGACAGTCCTGGAATTGTATGTTCATTTTGCACAGGTGCCGCTAAACATAATATTGGAGACAGTCATATCGCAATGTACACCTGCCATGTTTTAGAATATTTTCACCAAATGTTCAGCATAGTCTTCCTGAGACCCCACCTCATGAACACTGCCACTGTCATTTTGTTAATCAATCCAAATGGTGATTCCACACAGCAGCTGCTCCATTCCATGCCACAGATGTGAACACACATGTTGGACAGCATATGAGAAATGACGGCTGTTCCGTTCATAAGGAGGTGTGAGAAAATGGCAATGTAGAAAATGTGGCATGAAAATATGAAAAATGTTAAAAGCTTGCATAGAAAATGCACAGTGCACACCCGTAACGCAGTCATTTTCTGGAATTTTTTCACCAGATTTTTAACATGGGTTTTATGAATCCTCCTTTTATGAGCAGTGGCACTACCATTTTGTTAATCTGTCCCAAAAGTTGATTTAATGGAGCAACCATGCCATTCTGCACCACAGATGTGAAAACACATTTTTGGGTAGGTTATGAAAAATGACACCTGTACTGTTCATAAGGAAGTGATAAAAATGGCAATGTTGAAAATCTGTAGTGAAAATATTAAAAATTGGTGAAGCTATGAGCATGCATAGAAACTGTGCAATGCATGTTTGTAACACAATCATTATTTGGAAAATTTTCACCAGATTTGCAACATGGGCTTTTTGTGACCCCATCTCATGAACAGTGGTACTGACATTTCATTAATTGGTCTCAAAAGGTGAATCTGCAAAGCAAATGTAACATCACCTTTTGGGAATGGGAAACAAGATGACAGTGACAGTGTTCATGAGGTGAGGTCCCAAGAACCCCATGTATAAATTTTTTGTCAAAATTCCAAGAAATGGCTGAAATATCAAAATAAGATGACCCAACTAAGTACCATTATACAGTGCAGACATGTCCTGGTCCACAGAAGATGACAGCAGCAGACCTTTGGTGGTAAGAATGGGGTGTGGGGGGGTGTGGGGAGATGAGTGCACAGAGGGTGGGTCAAGATTGGGGAAGGGGTCACTGGAGATGACGAGGGACCGTTTTCTTTTTTCAGGTAAAAAAAAGAAAAAAGACATCGGGACAGTTTTCTTTATTTTAGCAGGTTTTCTTTGAAAGAAATACATATGGACACACTGGAGTGAGCTCCCAGTGTTCCACATGGGAATGGGGGGTTGCATGCCGACACAGGAATTGGGCACCCTGATGTCGGCAATCGGATACAGACTTGGGGAAGGGGGGCATCTGACACTGGGAGTGGGCATCCTGGTTTTGTAAAAAACATAAATAGCCATTTTAATACATGGGGTGGGCTCCCAGGTGTGCAGAAACAGGTCACTAGCTGTCAGGCTGGTGGGGCTTCAATGACAGTAGCCCATCAACTTTTAAACACTGCTGGGGGGAATGCCGACACATGGATTGGGCCCCCCAATGTCACCAGTGAACAAAAAATAAACAAACAAAAAATAAATAAATAAATGCACTGCCACCGGGGATTGGGGCCCCCCAGTGTTCAAACACAGTTTAAGGCACAGTCAGGGTAGTGGGGCTAAAATGACTGTATCCCCCTTCCTGACCTACGAGTGACAAAAGCAGCTGTGGCTGCACTATACAACACAGCTGTCATATATTAAAGACAACTGTTTCATATAGTGCAAACTGCTGCTTTTGCAGAAATTCAGTTATGAATAGAACATTAATTTTTTGAACTATGCATGCTCGGAAACAGAACATTTTTATTAAATATTTCAAAAACTGCTAAAGTGAGGAACCTAAAAAACAGAAATCCACACACCTTGGACCAACCTCCATCAAGTCTGAGAGATTCAGGTTTCAAAGACTCCCATTTATTAAGTTATCAGGTGGCAGAAAAAGTCGTAACATTTTTTAAAAAATTGGATTTTTGTGTTTTTTTTTGCACCTCTGTAACTTTGCCTCCCCTGAACTGATTTACAAGAAATTTACAGGATCAAGAGATCCTTGCAGATAGGCTGTGCTTTCCAAATTACATAAAAATTGGTTGAATGGGGCAAGGTTATTAAGGTGCAAAATCTTGGGTTTAACATAGAAGTGCTTATGCAACCCTAATATACAGGTGCAACTGTGGACTGTGCTTCCATTTATAGAACAACAGTGACCAAATTGTCAGCATAGCTTTCTTTTACCCCATCTATAGTACCCTTTACAGGAATTTTTCAAATCCCCACCAAAACATAATTCTGCGCAACTGCAATGCCATTCTGTAACACAGGTGAGAAGACACATTTGGTGCAGGATTTGAAAAATGACAGCTATGTCATGTATGAGGCGGGGGTAATAAGAAGGCTATGTTATAAATCTGGGGTCATAATATTTGAAATTTCAGATGGTTATGAGTGGACATAGTGAAATTGTAACAAATGATTATATCTTTTGCATTTTTTTGATATTCTGACTCTAAATTATTAACATAGTTTGCTTTGGACCCTACCTCGTAACCCCCATAGGTGAATATTTTTAAATCTATACCAAAACACCATTCCACACCACAGGTGCAAAAGCATGTTTCAGAGAGGATGTGAAAAATGACACTTGCACTGTTCATGAGGTGGTGTGAAAAAATGGTTATGGTGAAAATTTGGAGTCAAAATATTGAAAATTAACAAAGTTATGCACGTGCGTAGGAAAATTTCAATGAATGCACAAAACCCGGCCATTTTTAGAAATGTTTTCACCACATTTTCAATATGGCCTTTTTGGGACACCACCTCGTGAACACATGAGGTGAAATTTCATTATTTCATCCTGAAAGGTGATTTTGGGCAGTGACCCAATTAACAAAATGACAGTCACAGAGTTCATGAGGTTGGGTCCCAAAAAGGCCATGTTAAAAATTTGGTGAAAAAAATTTGAAAAAAATGACAAAATGATGAACCTAAGTTCAAAACACCATTGAAATACATTTTAGGCAATTATCTTGATTCCTCAATTTGCAGTTTGGCTTTGAAGAGTGCAGATGTGACCTGGTCCAGAGAAGATGACAGCCTATGGCCTCCAGTGGTAAATATGGAATAAAGGGGTGGGTGTGTGGTTGGTGCTAAGTGGGAGGGTAGGGATGGAGAGGGGGACAAGGAGACAATAAGGAAACATCTTTTTTTTAGGACTAAAAAAGAAATGATGTTGGGGTACTGTTTTCTTATCTTCTGAGGTCTAAATAAAGAAATGTAATATATCGGAACACTGGGGGTGGGCTCCCCAGTGTCCCACAGTGCTGTGGAGGTGCACTAAATGCTGACACAGGGATTGGGTCTCCCAGTGTCGGCTTAATGATATAAAGCAACGGGCTGTTGGGGGAGCATCCAACACTGATGGTGGGCATCCCAGTGCTGGATATTTTAAAGTAATAATAACAAGGAGTAAGGAATGGCTATCAGAGAGTGGGGGGGCACTAGACACCAGGGAATATATGGGGACGATGACTGCAGAGTGAGGGATGCCACTAGACATCAGGGAAAATGGGGGGCTTACAACAATGAGACCAACCCCCAGATGTCCAGCAATCAGCACCACACCACAGAACTGAAACCTTTGCCAAAGCTCAAGCCTGGCTTTGTGTGGAAAAACAAGGCTCAGAGATGCAAATTTGGAGACCTGGGTTTGAATCCCACAGCGCCCACTTGCATACTGTGTGACCCTGAACAAGTCACTAAACTTCTTTGTGCTCCCAGGTCACACCTGAAAATAAGTTTTCAGCTTAGTGTTTCTCTCCTGGTAATAAAAAAATAAAATAAAAACACCACCATCACCATGGCTGAGTTGACCATACCATGGGAACCTTTATGATGCACGGCATAGGACTGCCAAACCTCTATCTTCCCAGGGCTGCAAAACCTGCCCAGCTCCACTGACCTCTGGGAGCAGTGGTGCAGCATGGAATTGATCCTCTGTCTTCTGCAAAGGAGTTTATGTTGCACCACACAGAAGCCCAAACAATACCATTTGTATTTCAGCAACCTTGCCATCAGCAGAACACATGACTCACCTGAATGTACATGCACCAAAAGGTACACAAACAATCAGAACTTTATTTATCCGAAACCCCATTTATCCTAATGTTTTTCATGTCCCCCAAGACATTGGCATAAATGGGGGTTTACTGGTCATAAACATAACATGGGAGTAGGGGTCAGGGATGGTGATCAGAGGGTGGCAGGTGCCACTAGATACCAGGGAATATAAGGTGACAAAGATCAGGGAGTGAAGGTTGCCACTAGACACCAGGGACAATGGGGGGGGCTTACAACTGACACTGTAGTCAGCAGCAGGAGTTCAGCTGCTGCAATGCTAAATAAAATCTGCTGTTCTCATACAGAGAATGCAGCAGAAGGCTCTTCTCACTAAGCTAGGCACCTGGGACTTTGGGTGCCCAGAAAAAAGTATTTCTGGGGCTAACTGTAGAAAGCAAACACCAGAATCTTGCTAAACAATGCCTGTTTAGCTAGGTTTTTGTATTGGTTTTGTATAATGACAGCATCTTTATGTATTTTCAATGTTTTTTATTTGGTTGAAGAAAAAACAAGATGGCAGCTTGTGAACAGGAATTTTTGGTCATGAAAAAGGATTTAGTTCTCATGAAAAAGAACCGGGTCTCACAAGAATGAATACTTTTTCATGAGAACAAATCCTTCATCAATTTTTCTCCATCTATCCTGAAAAGGGCATGGGGTCATGTCACCACAAACAAAAACTGCAGGGCAATAAATGCCATAAGAAAAACAGCGGCCTCGCAAACCATGTTGGGTACAAGAGCAACCTAAACACAGCCCCATTGAAAACAATGAAATTTCTTTTTTTTGCAGGGGGCTCCACACTTTTCACCCCCCAACATGAAGGGCCTAGACCCCCACACCCCCTGGACTTAGAATGATCAACTCCATGGGGTCATGGACTTCGGGAATGGGAAGAAAACTTGAAGGGGAAGAAAATTACTTTTTTTTAATTAAGTTGCAGCAGGAGGAAACCTGGCGGGAACTGAATCATGGTCCCAGGTCTTCTGCTTCACTATGTGCTGGTGCCTTAGCCACTCCACCACAGGAGTGGCTCTACCAGACAGCCCAGCACACAGCAACATGATCCCTCTACAGAAAATCTGCAGAGAGACAGGGGTAATGGTAATTCCCTACCTCTATCATACCCCTGTCACTTGAAATCCTTTTGTGCATTACACAGCATAGTTCTTGTAGTGTTCTTCCTCATGCACTGTTTTGACCCAGTTCCCCTGAATAATGCTCTTCCCATTGAAAACAATGTGAAATAAAAAATCTAATAATTTTGTAACAGATTAATATTTTTACAAAAATCTAGGCATGCCTGTTCTGTTGCCTTAGCTGGTTCTACCATAAAACAAATCATATCAACATTCCACACCATCTGGATGCAGAGTGAAGAGGAAAAAACTGCAAAAAGTGGTGACTTTGTGACTTTTTGCACTGTCCATATCTCAGAATTCACACATCCAACTAGAATGAAACTTGCCATATACCCTTTTGTGAGCAAATCCATGATCGGTTCCAAAGTCATTGAAGTGCAAAATTTGAGATTTAACATTAAACATGCTATTCAACCCTGACTATAGGGGTGCTACCACATATACATATATTCTATGCAAAAAACTTAATTAATGCATCAGTTAGGGTTCTTCTACGGTGAAAAAAGTGAGGAAATTCGGGATTAGGGTTGAAAGCCCCCCTTGGACTCCCCAGCCCACCCCACCAACCAGCATCGGGGAGTGTGTTGGGGTCATCGTCCCTAATTCTCACCCCATCACATGTGTAAAGAAGCAGAGGTATAGGAGAATGGGGTGAGAGTTAGGACCAATGACCCCAACGCACACCCCGATGCCAGTTGGGAGATGGACTGGGGGGTCCAAGGGGGGCTTTCAACCCTAATCCCGAATTTCCTTGCTTTTTGTCCGCTGTCCGCAGAATGTAAAATGCACCACACCATATCTGCAGCCAAAAAATATTTTCTGATATGGAAACATTGTAATTTTCATCCACATCACATGCTGTCAACACCCTCCAAATTTCAAGTGACAAGACCAAACTGTGTCCGAGATATAACATTTTAACTTATGAGATTTTCATTCATCAGACTGGCACAGATCTGCACCTGTTGACATTTAACACACACAATAACTGAAAACTACATCCATGACACTAAGGCTAAGAACCCTATCAATTTCAAGCCACCACCACAAGCAAAACACTGTCCATAACATTTAAAGTGTGCCACGCAATATCTCCACAAAAAAATGTTCTCCAACAAATAAGCACCATAATTCACAACTACAGGACATGCCGTGAACACCCTCCAAATTTCAAGTAAAAAAAACAAACCATTCCTGAGATATGCAATATGAAATATTACTAAAATTCCCCCATCTATTCCATTATAAAAAATCGGGCCATCTTGTCCTTCCCTTGCGATCAAAGATGGTGATCAACGAATCTCACAATCAAAAAATTTGCAGGCTCACAATAAAAGAATCTGTGGGTTCATGAACAAAGAATTAAAAATATTATAAATCAAAAAAATTAAAAAATTGTGGTATACCACCTTCATGGTTCAACAGAATGAAGCCCCCTGAGTAAAACCCACCCTCGTTTGACTTCCTAGGACTCCCCTGGGCTGAGAAAATTGATTGTTAAATTGGGCCATCTTGTCCCTCCCTCATGATGCATGATTGTGATCAAAGAATCTCATGATCAAAGAATTTGCAGGCTCACGATCAAAGAATTTGCAGACTCACAAACAAAGAATTAAAAATATTATAAATCAAAAAATTGAAGGAATTGCGGTAAACCACTGCCATGGTTTGACAGAACGAAGCCCCCTGAGTAAAACCCATCCTCATCTGACTTCCTAGGACACCCCTGGGCTGAGAAAATGGATTTTTAAATTGGGCCATCTTGACCCTCTCTCACGATGCATGATCGCGATCAAAGAATCTCACAATCAAAGAACTTGCAGGCTCATAAACAAAGAATTAAAAATGGCAAAACACAAATTTTTCACTGATTTGAATTGAACCAATAGCAAGCCTCGATAGAACGGACCCTCCTGAACAAAAGTTTGTGTCCCTAGTCGACCCCTGAGCTGAGATATTAGTGTTTTTAGGTCATGATGCAAGATTGTGATAAAAGAATCTCACGATCAAAGAATTTGCAGGCTCACGATCAAAAATCATTAGTGAGCCACAAGTTAAGATTTTAAAAGCTTATAACTCTATTTCTTGACTGATTTGGATGAAACCAAAGGCATGGCTCAATAGATCAGAGCCCCCTGAGTAAAACCCATCGAAGTTTTACTTCAGAAGTGACCCCTGAGCCGAGATATTTGTGTTTGTGTGATTGGAAAACTGAAAACAAGATGGTGGACCTCACTGTCAAAGAATTTTTAAAATTCCTTGGGAACAAAGATTCTTGAACTGTGAGGCTGCAAATCCTTTGATCGCCAGGCGAGACCAGATGGCCAGCACCCCCATTCTTTCATCACAAAATATACATATACATTTTCCCATTGACTTATAATGGGAACTTAAAAGTGGCATAACTTTTAAATGCTTTAATATTTTTTCACCAAACAGACCCAGTGTGCCCCAACGAGTGTACCAAATTTCAGGCAACTCCATTAAACGGGTCCAAAGTTATCAACATCCAAACTTTTGACTTTAGTAGGTAACTGGACACTCAACCCTAGCTATAGAGGCACAATCTTGCCACTATTTTATATATATATATATATATATATATATATATATATATATATATATATATATTATAGTGCTATGGTAGTGGCGCTATTGTTAGGGTTGAGTACCCCATCTGAGGTTAAATATGAAATTTGGCACCTTAATAACTTTGCCATCATATGACAGATTTGCCTGAAATTTGGCATGCACAGTCTGGTATCATAGGTCACTGGACTTGCCAAGTTTTGTTAAGGTCAGATGCACAGTTGTGGAGTTGTAGAGTGCCAAAAAATGCATAAATTATGGGGTTTTGCATGTTTCTTTGCTCACACCTACAGCCTGCACATTTTGCACAATCGTTCCAAAAACTTCAGGGAACATGCAGCCATGGTCCCCAATGTACCTTTCGAAGGTTTCTTAAAAAAATATTAAACTGTTCAAAAGTTATTCAAAAAACACTGAATCCCATACTAATCTATGGGAAGTTAACAAAATATGCAAAAGTTTCGCAAATGCAGTTTTTAGTGTTGCAAATTACCCTTTTACTTTCATAATTTAGCCATTTTATTTTCAGTTGGTGGTCATAGAAATGCTTGGCATTAAAATTTGGGACCCTCTAGGGACATAATTCTTATTGTGCTCACCTAGTTGAGCCCTGAGGATGCTGACCATGTGTTTTTTAGGGGTAAAATACCCCAGAAATAAGTTTTTAAAATTTTTGTAAAAAGTAGTGTCACAAAGTACTTTTGCATATGTGACACTTTCATAATTTGTTTTGTGAAAGTGTCGTGATTTGCGAAAGCACTTTATGACAGTATGCCAAAAACAATAGGAAATCTTTGTCATCCTGCTGCAAAACAACACTTTGGTCTTTTGGGCTGAAATCTGAAGGGAAGAAAGCCAACATCACACAGATGTGGTTTGGTGCCAAAATATAATAAGGCTGCAAAGTTACGTCACTCCAAAGTTGACTATTCTTCCCATAGGATAACATTACGGCATCTGCCGTGCCTCTCGGGTCCCGTGTCTCGAAAACGGTTTGAGATACAGACTTTTCATCGCAAAATTTCTTAGTCCACCAATGGGGAGCTAAGAGCAAAACTAGCCTAGAAAGTCATAAATAATATGAGATTTAATTTTTTTTTCTACGGTGCAAAGTTCCTGATATATAAGCAATTTGGTATTCCAAATACTAATTTTCTGGTCTGAGGGCCATTATGATGCCCACATTCTTTTAATTCACTGTGCTTTTCAATGCACCTTTTTGAGACACAAAGCATGTGCATTTATGTTACTTTTACTGTTAGCATTTGCGTTCACATTTCTGCTTGCGTTCCTGTTACAATTTGCGCTATCGTTTCTGTTTGTGTCACCGTGTGCATTACCATTTGTGTTTGTGTTCTGTCTTGCATTTGCATTTCCATTTATGTTACTGTTTCCTTTGGTGTCACCAATGCCATTACCGTTAGGAATTGCATTTCCATTTCTGTTACTGTTACTGTTTCTGTTTTCATTATTGTTTGTGTTACAATTTGCGTTTGCATTTCTGTAACCATTAGTGCTTGAGTTTGCACTTGCATTTCCATTGTCCCTTGCATTACTGTTTCCTTGTCTGTCACCTTTGCTGTTACCATTCGCATTTGTGTTTGCATTCCCATTACTGTTTGGATAATCGTTTGCATTGTGTGCATTACCATTTGTGCTTACGTTTGCGTTATCGTTAGCATTGCTTTTTCCTTTTGAGTCACCGTTGGCTTTACCGTTTGTGTTTACTTCACCGATACCATTTGCTTTTCTGGTACCATTTTCATTAGTGTTTTCACCATGTGCATTTACCGTTTGCATTTGTATTTGCACTTGCAGTTGCTTTTCCATTTGCTTTACCATTTTTTTTTGGCTTTGTTGCCATTTGCATTACAATCTGTGTACTCACATTTGCATTTGCATTTCCATTACCATTTGTGTTACCATTTTCGTTTGCTTTTGAGCTTGCATTTGCATTAACATTTGCATTACTGTTTCCTATTGAGTCACCAAGGGCATTACCATTTCCAATTGCATTTTCATTACTGTTACCATTTGCATTTTTGTTAGCATTTGCGTTACCATTTGCATGTGTGTTTTTGTTACCATTACTGTTCTCATTACTGTTACCATTACCGTTAGCGTTGGCGTTACTGTTAGCATTAATGTTCCCATTAGGATTACTGTTGCTGTTACTATTAGTGTTACCATTATTGTAAGGGTTATTACACACAATTGGAAATCATGGTGGGATTATCATTACTGTTGCCATTACCATTACTGTTAGCATTGCCATTATTAAGTTATTATGCACAATGGGAAGCATAGTGGCCCGTGCTCCCACCACCACATACCATTTACTATTTATAGTGCACATTCTCAAAAAGAAGGGAAATTCATTGCAAAAAACTATGTTTAATGCATCAGTTAGGGTTGTTCCACAAAGTGATGAAATTTGGTGTTAGGGTTGCCACCCCTACCATCCCACCCCCATCAACAGCCATCAGGGTATGCATTGGTGTCATGGTGCCTAACCCTCACCCTGTTCTCCTATACTGCACCACCTCAGCTTCTTTACATATGGAATGGGGTGAGAGTTAGGCCAACAACCCCAACGCACACCCCAATGGCTGTTGGTGGGGCTGGGGTGAGGTGGGGTGCGATGGTAAGGGTGACAACCCTAACACTGAATTTCCTCACTTTGTCAACAACTCTTGTTATTTCCACAGGAGTGAGATATCTGAAGATGACATCGGCAGAGTTATAACATCTGACAGATATACATACTCTGCTGATGTCACCTTCACTACAGCCTGCATTCTAAATGGAACTGCTTCACAAAACAGCTTCTCTTTCTCACTGATACCTGCAACTTACTCAATTAGCACTGCAAAGGACACTCACCTGTGTGCCATAATGTTTCTGTGACTGTCAGCCCATTACTGTGTTGATGTCAGCTTCACTACAGAGTGCATTTTAACTGAAACTGCTTCACAAAATAGTTTCTCTTTCTCACTGCTGCCTGCAACTTACTCAATTAGCATTGCAAAGTACACTCACCTGTGTGCCAAAGTGTTTCTGAGACTCTCAGCCCATACAGAAAAACTCACACACACTCAGGCCACACACAGAAAGAGCAGGAAAGCATACAGAAACAGAAAAAGAACAGAGGAAAAAATGACAACATTTTTCCAAAGATCCCACCCCATTGTATAAATCACACACATGATGTGCAGATCATGGGATATGGAAAATATTCTCACTCCTGCAGACTGAGCCCTGGATACTCTCACTCTTGCCTTCAGCACTGATGAGTTTCCAGAGCTCAATCTGCAGGAGTGAGAATATTTTCCACTCCTGTCCATCATGTATCCCATATAAATAAATATATATATGTGTGTGTGTGTGTGTGTGTGTGTATATGTGTGTGTGTGTGTGTATATTAGAGGCAAAAAACTCTGTTTAATGCATCAGTTAGGGTTGTTCCACACCAACAAAAGTGAGGAAATTCATTGTTAGGGTTGAAAATCCCCCTTGCACCCCCTCAGACGACCCCCCCAACCGGCATTGGGGTGTGCATTGGGGTCATTAGCTAACTCTCACCCCATCACAAGCATGAACAAGCTGAGGCATAGGAGAATGGGGTGAGAGTTAGGACCAATGACCCCAATGCACACCCCAATGACAGTTGCACGGTGACACTAAGTGAAAGACAAAAACAAACAGTAGTGGAGACACAAATGGTAACAGTAACGCAAATGCAAATGGAAATGCAAAGGGTAATGCACATGGTGGCATACATGGGAACGGTAACGGAAACGGGCATGGAAACACAAGTGGAAAGCCTACGTGTAACAGTAACTGGAGCACACACCATATTTTTCCCCAAAATCTCCATTGAGAAACACAGTTACAACAAAGAATGTATGCATAATAATGGGCCTTGGAGCAGAAAATGAGCAGTTGTAATACTAAAATGGCCATATCTCAGTAACCGTAGGATGTAGAAAAAAAATAAAAAATTCAAATGATTCATGAGATTCCTGGCCAGGATTTGACTAAATGTTGCATTGTCATGATGAAAATTCTGTATATCGCACTGTTTCTGAGATACGATCCCCAAAGGTGTGACGGACGCCACCATGTTAGTCTTTGGGAAAAAAGTCAACTTTGGAGTACCGTAACTTTGCATCTGTGCAATATTTTGTCACCAAACCACCAAAAGACACATCTGTGAGATGTTGGCTGCCTTTCCTCCAAATTTCAGCCCAAAACACCAAACTTTTTTTTGCAGCAGGCTGGCAAAGAATTCCTGTCATTTGGTCCATAGTCTATGAAAAGTAGTGCCGTGAATTGCGACACCTTTCGCCAAAATTTGTAAAAGTGTCGCAAGTGCGACACTACTTTGTGACACTACTTTTCCAAGAAATTTGAAAAACATATTTCTGGGGTATTTAACCCCAAAATAGACATGACTAGCATCCTCAGGGCTCAAATAGGTAAACACAAGAAGAATTATATTCCTAGATGGTTCCAATTTTAAATGCCAAGCATTTCTGTGATTAGTAACTGAAAACAAAATGGCAGATTTGCGACACTACTAGGGCCATTTGCGACACTAAAAAGTGCATTTGCAAAAGTGTTGAGCTTTTTGTTAACTTTTCCCATTGACTTATAATGGGAACTTGTTTTTTAAATAACTTTTGAATCATTTAATATTTTTTCATGAAATCTTAAAAAAACATGTCAGGAACCCCGGCCACACATTCTGTGAAGTTTTTGGACTGGTCGTGTAAACCATGCAACCTGTAGGTGTGAGCAAAGAATGCTCAAAAAAAGGTAATTGTGTGCACAAATGTTGCTTAATAGCTCCACAGCCGTATATCCAACTGGTACAAAAGTTGACAGATGCCAAGACCTATGGTTATGACCCATGCCTGCTAAATTTCAGTTAAATCCATTGAAAGGTGGCAAAGTTATTGAGGTGCAAAGTTTCACCATTTAACCTTAAAAGGGATACTCAACCCTAACTATGGTAGCACTACCGTGCTACCATCATATATATATATATATATGTATACAATGGGGGTGAGAGATATTCCAGTGCAATAAATTGAGTTATAAAATGGGCTAAAAAAATCCAAGATGCTGACTGGCTAAAACATACTTTTAGCCATGTCCTTATCAGCATGTATTGTGCCAACTGGCACTAATTCTACCAACCTCAGCCTTACCACATAAAATAACACTGTCCCAACACCATCCTGTTAAATAAATCAACCTGCAGCTCCGTGACATGGTAAACAGACATAAGACCACTCTGCACAGTACTCCTGTAGTCTACACAGCACTCCGCGATGTGGCCCTCTTCCTTCAGCCAACACAATCTGGAACATGATTTTTCCTTATTAAAAACCATACCAGCATTAATAATATTTGAAAACCTCACCACAATGCCAACTGTGATCTCTTAATTTCATCTTAGAACCGGAAATAACTCTTTGGCGACGGTCTCTGT
This sequence comes from Neoceratodus forsteri, assembly GCA_016271365.2. Classification (NCBI taxonomy): domain Eukaryota; kingdom Metazoa; phylum Chordata; order Ceratodontiformes; family Ceratodontidae; genus Neoceratodus; species Neoceratodus forsteri. The sequence goes on along the minus strand of CM028135.1, from coordinate 554,968,618 downwards.
CAACTGTGCTCACCAACTGTGACAAACAAAATGTATTCCCTTTTCAAACCAGGCAGAAAAGGGAAAAGTGGGAAACTTTTACAAAAAACACACACAAAATAAATAAAATGTTTAGCGTAGCGAGAGGAATTGGGGTCAAAGGTCACTTCCGTGGCCAGCTCACTCAACGACTTTTTAAAAAAATATATTTTCTAACTTCTGTACCCTCGATCAGTTTCTGAGCCTCTTTAATACACACAAAAACTTTCTTTCCAGTGGCACAGTTCAGACCCTCACTGTCTGCACCTGCTAGTAGTGGGCACATGTGATCACTTCCAATTCTGCTGGTGACTTCTCTACCTGTGTAAAAAAAAAATCCATACAAATCCTAAACTGTGCAAAATAACCACTCTCTCTTTCTGCCACTATACATTTCTGACTCTGTCTACAGGTGAGGGGGCACTGAGATGCAGCAACATCGCCAAACATGGCTGCAGCTGTCAATAAAACTACATGTTCACTGTAAAAGAAATGACTGCTGCTGTCACAGTTTGAACAGAAGAAACACAATGTGACAGGCAGATCTAAACTCGTAAAATAACAGTGATACACAGATAAACTCATGAACATATAGACACTGTACTGCTAATGAAACACTTCAACTAAACTTAATGGGGACTATTTTTTTACAATTTGAGGTACTGAAATCTCCTTTTTTAAATTTCTGACATTTTATGTTTTTACCGACTAATTTTTTCGGGGGGTGGGGCAGCCCATTTTATAAGCGCAATATCACACTCTGAGGTGTGGGTTATCTCCTGATAAGAGAGCGCCCAGGTGCACAAGGCACTCATCACAAGCACCTCATGCCTAACAATGCACCTGGGCATGCTCTTATCAGGAGATAACCCACACCTCATCATGTGTTATTGCTTGCATATTCTCAAAGCAGTGAGATAAATGCTCACTGCGGTGAGATAAATGCTGATGACATCGGTGGAGTGAGATATATTCCATTTATCCATACTCTGCTGATGTCATCACTCACTCAAGCTAGCATTCTAAATGAAAGTGCTTCAAAAACCAGTTTCTGTCTCACTGAATACTGCTAATCACTCAGTTAGCATTGCAAAACACTTACCTGTGTCCCAAAGTTTCCAAAACTCCTAGCCCATTTCTGTGCTAAACTCAGCTTCAAGATAACCTAAATTCAATTGAAACTCATTTACAACACAGTTTTGTTCTCACTGCAAGTGACAACTAACACAAATAGCACAGAAACAGTTTTGTTCTCACTGCAAGTGACAACTAACACAAATAGCACAGAAAAACACACTTATCTGTGTTCCAAAGTTTTCAACACTCCTAGCCAGTTTCTGTGCTAATCACAGCATAAAAATAACCTGAATTCAAATGAAACTCATTTACAAAGCAGTTTATCTTTCTCACTGCAAGCTGCAAGTAACACAATTAGCACATTCAAACACAATCACCTGTGTTCCACAATGCTTTAACAATCCCAGCCCATTCAGAAACACTCTGACACTTTCAGACCATGGACAAAAAGTGTTTTCAGTATAGCCTAGAGCTTGGAGTAATGAGCTCTGAACAAGCTTGATACAGCCAGCAGACCAGACATGGGTTTAATTCTCACAACCTCCACTTGCATACTGTGTAAATCTGAACAAATCACTTAATTTCCCAGTACTCCTAAAAAACTCTCCTGCCTAACAAAAATTAGTTACTAAAGACTAAAACTCAAACAAAAAAAAAGCACATAGATACAGGGAAAAAAGACACAGCAAAACATGAGACTTCATACGCTCTCACCCCATTTGTATAAATAGCATACATGATGTGCACGTCATGAGATATGGGAAACATTCTCCCTCATGCAGAGTGAGCTGTGCATTCTCACTCTGCAGGAGGGAAGGACAATTTTCCATATCTCACTCCTGCCCATCATGTATCCCATATCATATATATATATATATATATATATATATATATATATATATATATAAATACACACACACTATAGTGGCATGGTACACCACTGTAGTTAGGGTTGAGCAGGCATTTTAATGTTAAATCTCAGATTTTGTACTTTAACAACTTTGCAACTGTTCAATTAATTTACACGACATTTTGCATGCATGGTAATGTGGGGGTAGATCTTGTGACATGTAGGTTTCAGTTTGGTTGTTTTCATGGTTTTTGAGCTGCACATAGTGGAAAAAATGTGAAATTTACCTTTATTTTGAACTTTTTGTTGACATTGTGCTGTAACCAAACAGTTTGGAATTGTGGTCTGAAATGTTCAGGGTAAGAAGTGCTTTTCCCACAGAGCTTGTCTGCATTTGTTAAGTGAAACAATATTAATCCATTCCAAAGTTGTTATATTTTAAAATTGTGGGTTCCGAACATGCTTAGTTTTGAATAGCAGAATGGAATGAAAAAGGACTTTGCTCTGATGAAAACAAATCCTTTTTCTTGAGATAATTAATTTTTACCAGACAAAAATTCACTTTCATGAACTCCAATTTTGTCTTCCATTTTTACACACAACAAAGTGTGATAACTGTGCCCAAGGAAGTCTTCTACAGACAACCTAACATGCACTTTGTCCATTGGGACTTAATAAGCTCCTGTGTCTATATTTCTTTTACGTTATATAGAAACATAGAAACATAGACTTTGAAGGCAGATAAGGACCGCTAGGCCCATCTAGTCTGCCCATTTCCCTACCAACAGGATAGGCCGCAGATCCTAGTTAACCAACAGCCTTTATCTTCCTGCCCCCCACAAGAATTGCCTTATGTCTGTCTCATGCATTCTTGAATTATCCCACAGTTTTAGACCCCAACTTCCTCAGGAAGGCTGTTCCATGCATCCACTACCCTCTCTGTGAAATAATACTTCCTCACATTGCCCCTGAACTGCCCTCCTTCTATCTTTAAATTGTGTCCCCTTGTTCTTGCAAGTCTCTCTTTTCTGAAAGATGCTACCCTCCTGGACTTTGTTGATTCCCTTGAGGTACTTGAAAGTTTCTATCATGTCCCCCCTCTCCCTTCTTTCCTCAAGGGTATACATATTAAGCTCCTTTAGTCTCTTCTCATATGGCTTCTCTTGCAGACCCTGCACCATTTTAGTTGCCCTCCTCTGGACTGCCTCTATCCTGTCTATGTCCTTGCGAGATGGGGTCTCCAGAACTGGACACAGTATTCCAGATGGGGTCTCACCAACTGTCTGTACAGAGGGATAACAACTTCCTGTTTTCTGCTGCTGATGCCTCTCCCTATACATCCCAGTATACCCCCAGCCCTCCCTACTGCCTTCTCACATTGCTTGCTAACCTTAAGGTCATCTGATATGATTACCCCCAGGTCCCTTTCCTGTTTTGTTGTTGTTACTACCTCCCCACCCATTGTGTATTCTTCCCCTGGGTTCTTGTTTCCCAGGTGCAATATTTTGCACTTTTTTGCATTGAATCCTAGCTGCCATATGTCTGACCATTCCTCCAACCTTGCCAAGTCCCTTTTCATCCTTTCCACGCCTCCTTGTGTATCAACCCTGTTGCAGATCTTTGTGTCATCTGCAAAAAGGCATACTTTTCCTTCCAGTCCCTCTGCAATGTCACTGATGAGAGACATTAAAAGGACTGGACCAATACTGAACCCTGCGGTACCCCACTAGTAACCTCCCTTTCTTCAGAGTGGACTCCATTTACAATTACCTTCTGTGTCCTGTTGTCCAGCCAATGTTTTAGCCAGGCTACCACCCTGGGACCCACTCCCAGGCTGGTTAATTTGACTATCAATCTTTTGTGTGGGACTGTGTCAAATACCTTGCTAAAGTCTAGGTATGCCATGTCCACAGCCCCTCCCTGGTCTACTGCTTTGGTCACCCAGTCAAAGAAATCTATTAGATTCGTCTGACATGACCTTCCCGCTGTGAACCCATGCTGCCTTGGATCCTGTGCTCCACTGACCTCTAGGTACTCAACTATTCTTTCCTTCAGAAGTGACTCCATCACTTTCCCTACCACAGAGGTCAGACTGACAGGTCTGTAGTTTCCTGCCTCTGTCTTGGTCCCACTTTTGTGAAGGGGAATCACATCCGCCTTCCTCCAGTCCTCGGGTACCACACCATCCTCCCATGATTTATTAAAAAGAGTAGCCAGTGGTTTCACTAGTTCCTTCCTTCCTTAATTCTTTTAGAATTCTGGGGTGAATTCCATCAGGACCCATTGCTTTGTCCACCTTCAGTTTTAGGAGTTCTTGCAGAACCCTTTCTTCTGTGAAAGGACTGGGATCGAACCCCTATCAAGAGTGCTTCTGTTAATTGGATTAGGCACTTCCCCCTCCTCTTTTGTGAATACTGAGCAGAAATATTCATTCAGTATTCCTGCTTTTTCACTGTCCCCCTCTGCCCACCCGCCGTTCATTCTATTCAGCCTCACTATCCCTCTCTTTGTCTTTCTACGCTCGCTGATGTACCTATAAAATGTTGTATCCCCCTTCTTAACTGAGTTGGCTATCTTTTCCTCAGTTTGGGCCTTTGCTATTCTGACTTCCCTCCCTGCTTCTTTCTGCCTTAATTGGTACAGCTCTCCTGTGTTTCCTTATACTTCTGGAATGCTATCTTTTTCTTCCTGACTTTCACAGCCACCTCTCTTGAGAACCATAGTGGCTTTTTATTTCATTTTGATTTGTTTATTTGCTTCACACAAAGGCTTGTTGCGTCTGTGATGGCAGTTTTGATAATTCCCCATTGTTGCTCCACACCTCCTTCTAGCCTGTTTGCTAGTGCTTTTCTGAGGCACTCTCCCATCTTGCCAAAGTCAGCCCTCCTAAAGCCCAGTGCCCTCACTTTTGTATGGCTTGACTCTGTAGCTGAGTTACGTGAACCACACTGTTTGATGGTCACTTGTCCCCAGATGGCAACCTACTTCTAGATCTGAGATCTCTCACTGCCCCGTTTGAGTACAGGTCTAAGATTGCTCCCTCACAGTGGGTTCCGAAACTAGCTGTCTAATGCCTGCCACCTGTAGGCGTCAGAATGGCCCTGCTCTTGGATGTGGCTGCAGCAAATGTGCTCCAGTTAACATCTGGCATATTCAGGTCTCCCATCAACAGTATCTCCCCTTTCTCTGCCATTCTAAGAATTCCTTCCATCATATCCTTGTCCATTCCTTCCCCCTGACATGGGGGTCTGTACACAACCCCTGTACGGATTGTGGTACCCTTTCCAGTCTCCAAGGTGACCCACAGTGCCTCCTCTCCTCCCTGTTTACTCTTTTGTTCAGTTGCTTTTATCCCTTCCTTTACATAGAGAGCTACTCCTCCCCCTCTTCTCCCCTGCCTTTCTCTCCTGTAGGTTATGTACCCTGGTATGTTAACATCCCAGTCATGGTTCTCTGTGTACCATGTTTCTGTGACTGCTACGATATCCAGGCATCCCTCTTCCATTAAGGCCACCAGCTCAGGGAGCTTGTTGCCCAGACTACGGGCATTTGTACTCATTACCCTCCATTTCCTGATGGCCTTACCCCCTTTTGCCCCATCCCTGTCCTTCTTGCCTTTGTCACTTTCTCCATTTACCCCTGCCATTCTCCCTATCAACACCTCCATGTTGGTGTTTGCCACACTTACTACTGTGATTGTTTGGAGGGGCTAGGATTTTCCTGCTCCTTTCCAGTGCCTCCCCCCTTGGCTAGTTTAAAAGCTTGCCAATGAAGCATTTAAACTTATCACCTAGGATCCTGGTTCCCCTCCCGGACAGATGCAGCCCATCTTGCCAGTATAGGCTTGCATCTCTCCAGGTGGACCTCCAGTCCCCAATGAAGCCAAATCCCTGAGCTCCACACCAGTTTTTCAACCACTGATTGAATCCCATGGTACGGAACACCCTAGCCTCTCCTATTGGAACGTGTTTTTTTAATTTTAAAAATCCTTTTGGTGGGGGGCGTGGCCTGGCTCCAAGCAAGATGGAAGCTTAGATTTTGAGCTCCTTTACACAAACTATATCCAGCGTCATCTTATATCATCTAAGACATCTTCATGCTGATTTTGAGGTAAAGCAAAGAAGAATCATACTACTGCTACCTAGCTGACGTTTTTTTTTCTGCTCTGGATAGCCCCCCTCTCTCTCATACTAACAGAGCCTTTATAGTTTCTGTGGGGAAAGCTACAAATCAATATGGCCTACTCTAATAAACAAAGGGATTCCTTAAAGAATATTGAGGAAATGTTCAGTAAACTATCAATGGACATGCAAGAACTAAAATCTGCTACTCAATTAAACACTCAGACTATGGAAACTATCGGTTCCAGGCTTGCCTTTACAGAAAATAAAGTACATCTCAATGAGGATGCAATACAGGAACTAAAATCTACTATTAGATCCCAAGATCATACCATCAAAGAACTATAATCTAGAATCGATGATTTGGAAAACAGGAATCACAGAAACAACCTTAGAATCTTCGGATTCCCCGAAGATATAGAAGCTAAAAACACCACTGCATTTCTACAACGCGTGCTGCTGCAAATCCTAGGTCTTCATGCCGATACAGAGCTAACTATAGAGCGCCCACGATCGCTAGGCCCAAAACCCCCTGCAGAACATAGACCTAGGCCAATCATCGCTAAATTTTTAAACTATGCCAGCGTAGAGCTCATCATGAGAAAAGCAAAAGAAATCGGACAACTTTCCTGGCTAGGATGCAATATTTATATTTATCGCGACTTCTCTAAGGAAGTTTCAGCAAAACGGAAAGCTTACACACCGGCTAGACGAATCATGCATCAAATGGGTCTCCGTTTCTCTCTTAGGTATCCTGCTATAATGAGGGTCTATTGAGAACTCATTTCAAGACTTCAGCAACCCTGAATAAACACAGCTTTTCTTAACTGTCATTCAGCAAATGGTCAGAAACTCCTGACTCAAGCCAGTCCCAATGCTGGTCGACTTTCATCGACTACCAGTACTGATAAAAACAACATCACGATATCTTTAGCCAATGTATCCGATGCTCCTGACCCTCCTAATACAACTCCACCTGAACCTTCAATTTATATTCAACAAGCTACTACAACTCAAAACGATTCTTCTGCCAAACAGGATTGTTCCTCCAACTGTGCAGTCCCTAACACCTCCTTTAATAACAATCCTACTGCCCTTGGTATTGCTGTTTCAAATAGATATTCACTCCTACAAGATCTACCCACCTCGGGTGACTTCAATGACGGGAATTTAGCCAGCTCGTTGGAGGTGGAAGAGGACTGAGAATTGGAGGGCATCTCTCGGTCCTGCAGCTTGGGCAACTCTCCTCTCAAAGCAGCTGAACCTCCAAAAAAAAGATGTCACGGGAGAAACTGACAGAAAGGCAATACCCCTCGCAAATACTAGCAGGTGCATTCACCGAAGTCATCGAGGGGGCTACTGCACTAACGAATTGGAGTACACTCGCTCTTAATTCATTATGCACCAGACGATATAATCAATCATCATTTACTGCATATTACGAATATTGGTGCATATAATATTATGTTTTCCATACAACTAACAACACGAATATGCATAATGTTAGGTTATATAAATTAGGGATCGCAACACCTCTTTTTTCTATCCCTAGCTGTGTGGTCATAGATGCATAATCGTTTTCTTTTTTTTTTTCTTTCTTCTTTATGCACAAGAATATGATATGCCGTTATTCAGTTAATTCTGGGCATAGATCCTTACAATTTTGTAATCATTTTAGATTAGTTAATTACTTTTTCACAGAATGGACATGTCTATCAGCTTGATACAATCATTTCCTTCTTTATTGTAAGTGTTATATGATTACCCCTGTAATATCTTACAATGCAGGATATATTCTAGTTCTAGATCACCGTATTTATACAATTACTATAAGGATAAAATATATCTTTTTTTTTTCTCTTTATATATAATTAACACATTCAAAACTCAGCCTACTGGAATGGGTGTTTCTGTACAATCAATTCAGCTCACCTCGTTGTGCCAATTATATTGACCATAGTGTACATAGCAGACAATTGTGCTAATGATGTTAATATATGGTTTCCTACTGCTAAACTACAGAATTCTGACATTTTTAATTTTGCACGACCCCTATCAGAAACCTAATAAACCATTATAATACATAATTGTCACAACGACCATCATGATTGTATAAATATATAGTACACCTCATTGGCAGACAAAGTATATAATATCATGTTAGATCCCTAGACAATTGACTTTCTACTTTCTGTTTTGTAGTTTTTTTTTTCCCCTTCTTTCTCCCTCCTACCTCTCTATCAAGGTAGCAATCACATATCTCTAGATCACTGATCTCAAGTCATTCTAGTCTACTATCTGTGAGACTGGATTTAATGATGTTATTTGAATCACATCAGACTTAACCTAGTAAGATGCATGAACCTATATACCTCACCCACTTTGGGGTTTTGTACTTATTATAACACTTTGTATTATGAATATACCTTTTGTGTTATTCAACCTACTGGGAACTAACAACTTTCTTACAGTTTAGCTACATCCTAGAGAACTGAGAAGTGGTCTTGGTCTCTCCCGTCATCCTCTTGTTTTGTTTTCTTCCCCTCTCTTCCCTTTTCTCCCTACACTAGACCGACCTTTGCTTCTCAGTCCATCTTAGATGATATTTATTTTTTCTTGTTACTACATAATCTTTATATATTGTTATGTTATTGCTATATTGTTAGAAGTGAGCTGCAAGAATATGTTCAATTGAAGCTTATTTATTCTTTTATTTATTTTTATTTATAGCTCTGCCAGCAAATCACTTTTGGACACTATTACCACATACTGATCTTTACATCTTCATCCCATTATTACGGTGTACCTGAGCCCCTGACACCTTTATTATTTACTTCTTATAAATACACTCAATACATGACAGCTAATATATCATTATGTACTTGGAATGTCAAGGGCTCAACACACCAAATAAGCATAAACAAGTACTTAATCACCTTAAAAACATAAAACACAAATTGCTCTATTACAAGAAACTAAATTGTTGGATGAAGATAATTTCAGACTAAAAAGTAATTGGGTAGGTCAAGTATTTTCGGCCTCTGCCGCATCAAAAGAGAGTGTTGCCATACTGATTCATAAAATTTGAAATGAAACCTACTACTATCCAGAAAGACTCTGATGGTAGGTGGCTTATTATAACTTTCGATACCCCCTTAGGCCTCATAACTATAGTCGACATTTACGCCCCTAACTCTGATGATCCTTTATTTTTTCAAAACCTTTTACATACATTAATTTCATCAAACCTAGTGAATTCCCCCTTACTGATTGGTGGAGACTTCAACCTTACTTTGGATACACTCATGGACAGGAGCAATGGTTCTCTAGATAGTCACCCTAGAAGCTTCGCTATAGTATCTCAAATAATGCAAGATCTCGGATTAACTGATATATGGAGAACTCTCCATCCCAGAGATAGGGAATACACTTTTTATTCTTCTCGACACCAGACCTACAGTAGAATCAATTATCTGCTGACATCTCCTTCAATTACTGCTAATACAATGAACATTGAGATTCTACCGTTAATTATATCTGATCATTCTCCCATCAAACTTTTGTTTACTTGGGGCTCTTCCTCTACCAAACCTCCCTTATGGCGCTTAGATCCCCTTTTGTTAAAAGATCCAGAATTTCTGCCCTGGATTAAAAAACAAATAAATGAATATATGGCATTTAATGACCCTAAAGATACGTCTATGGGCATTACCTGGGAAGCACTCAAAGCCACATTCTGCGGTAAAATAATTGGATTTGCGACTCACAGAAGGAAACTCAGGGAGCAACAAATTAACAACCTTGAAAAATTACTTAAACAAAAACAAACTGAATACCTAAACAGTTCTAAACCCGATCCCTCCTCACCCTTACACCACGAAATTCTACAAGTACGTATGCAAATCAACGAACTTATTTCCAGGAAAACAAAACTAGCACTATTAAGAATAAAGCATAAATTTTGGGAAGGAGGGGAAAAGGGCAGCAAAATTCTTGCTTACAGACTTAGAATGCAACAAGTGGAGCGTCATATTGCTGCTCTAAAGGACCATTCAGTAAAAATTTGCACCAGTGAACACTCTATTAATGATATGACAACTTTTTATAAAAATCTCTACTCTTCTCCTCCCATCACAAGTACCTCAGACATTTCCTCATTCCTAGATGAACTTGTTTTTCCTCGTCTATCAGAAGAAGCTACACACTCCTTAGATGCACCACTCACCACAGAAGAAGTAAAGAAAGCCATTCTTTCCCTTAAATCTGGTCGCTATCCAGGTGGAGATGGTTTCCCTGTTGATTTTTATAAGATTCTTGTTGAACAATTAGCCCCCTTGTTATGTAATGTTTTTCAAGAATCCACAAAAATTGGACAGTTACCTAACACGATGACTGATGCTATCATAACGGTTATTCCAAAAAAAGAGAAGGATGTTACCATTCCGGCTAACTACCCCCATATCACTACTTAATACTGACGGTAAGATTTTTGCTAAAATCTTAACCAGCCGTATAGAACCATTCATACCTAAGCTAATTCATAGATCCCAAGCTGGTTTTATTAAGGGAAGAATGGGTTCAGATCACTTATGCTCTTTAATTAACTTAATACATAAAGCAAAATCTCTTCCTTCCCCAGCAGTCGCTATCTCCATAGACTTCGGAAAAGCATTCGACTCATTAAGTTGGAACTTTCTTTATCTGGTATTATCACGTATTGGATTTACCGACCACTTCTGTTCCTGGATTCAACTTATTTATACTAATCCTCAGGCAAGAGTGCTTACCAATCTCACATTATCTCAGTCATTCGAATTAGAGAGAGGCACGTGCCAAGGTTGCCCTTTATCTCCATCTCTTTTTATTCTGGCTCTCGAAACTCTAGCTATTTCCCTTAGACAAAACAGTGACATAAGCGGTATCTCTATCGGTCATAGACAATACACATCACTATCATATGCGGATGACATGCTTATATTGCTAGAAAATTTTAAACTATCCCAACAACCTCTTTATAATTTACTTAACCGTTTTTCCACACTCTCTGGACTCAGTGTCAACTATCAAAAGACTGAAATACTTCCACTAAATGATCATTGTGACACTTTAACAAAAGTTCATCTTAGATTTCGATGGGCCATACAAGGTATCACCTATCTAGGCATTAAGATATCATCTGATCTGAATAAGATCTGGGATCTAAACATTCAGCCGTTATTAACAAACATCAAAACTAACTTAGATAGATGGAAAAGTCTCAACCTATCTTTTCCAGGTAAAATATCTGCAATTAAAATGAATATCACACCAAAAATTCTATATTTATTTGCTTGTATCCCACTTAAAATTCCCCCCCATTTCCTACACAAGATTGATAAAATGATAGGAAATTTTTTATGGGATGGACATATACCTAGATTTAGTAGCATTAAATTAAGATCTCATTGGGCTCATGGTGGCTTTGGTTTACCTTGGTTTACTGCCTATTTTTGGGCATTCAGAGCCTCACAAACAGTCAAATGGTTTCTCAAACCTAATTGCAATGTACCCCTATGGTACTATATGGAAACATCATTATCTTCTGGTCTAACTCCTAATTGTCTGATTTATTTCACTTCAGCATCTAAATTTAAGAAAAATCCTGTTATTAATTCATCCATATATTACTGGCTTAAAATGCATAAATAGCAACAGTGACCTGCACCTATGCAATACATTCAATATGGAAACCCAAAGCTCACATTGGAGAATAAACCAATATATTGTAAATCTTGGGCACAAAAAAAAATGTCTTTTTAAACGATCTATTAATGGACAACAGCAACACTTTAGACACCTTTACTAATTTACAAACCAAATGGAATATCCCTAAAACAGAATTTTGGAAATACCTACAGACTACATCTGCCATAACCCCTTTTACCCAACAACCCAATAATCCATTGAAAACTCACCCACATATTAATAAATGGATTAACACCTCTCATGGCCTAACCAGCACCATTTATAAATTAATTAGGGATAAGCTCCCAAATCAGTCTCTTTCGGCTAGAAACAAATGGAACCGGATACTTAATGCAGACATATCCGATTTCCACTGGAACAAATGCTGGAAACTCTGCCATGACTCGTTTAAAGATGTACAAAGCAGATTAATACAGTATAAAATCTTACATCTATGGTACAAAACTCCAGCTCATCTGCATAATATCGGTTTACTACCTAATAATAACTGTTGGCGATGCAATGCCCCAAATGGGGATCTCTTACATATACTATGGTCATGTAAATCTATTTCCAACTTATGGCAATCTATTCATAAATTTGCTACTAAAGTCATTGGCAGATTTATTCCATTTGATCCTAAACTTTTTATACTCGGTATCATAGATAGCAATATAAGCTTAACAAAACATCAGCACAAATGGCTTCAGATTTTGTTCATGCAAGTTAAAAGACTGATCTTAATGCGCTGGAAATCTCATTTAACCCCTACTTTGACTGATATTTTAAATCATCTAACTCGCATCTCCTCTCTTGAGAGAATTTCTTATCTAACTACTGACAGACTCAATGAATATTACTTTTGCTGGCAGAGCTATTTGAATTTTCTTCAGTCTTAAAGAACATATACATATAATCTTTTCTTTCTTTTTTTTTTCTTCTTTTCTTTCCAGACACGTTTCTAGATACGATTTCTCACTACTACATATTTGCAGCTCCTTCTCCTTTGTTGTATAATGTTTGCAGATACTATTGGGAAAACTTTTTTCCTTTTACCATTACATACCTTTAGCTTCGTGAAGTACGGTCAAATATCAACATACTATACGAAAAAATCAGTATAATATATATAGCATTGTTATAATATTGGTAATACATAATACTTTCATCATGTTATTTTTTATTATATATTATACCATAATATCTTAATCTGTATAATACCTTTCGTGCTGTACTATGTTTTGTTTAAGTAGATCCAATAAAAAGATTAACTGCAAAAAAAAAAAAATCCTTTTAGTTGACTCACTTAACTCCTTTTTTGCTATCATTTTTTGTCATGGCAAAAAGGATAAGAGATTTCAATTTTTTTTATTCCTTTTTCGCAAGACAATTCTTTTTTTCTCCATGATGAAAAAGGATGATGAACAAGGAATTTGTCTGGCTAAAAACTATTTAAAAAAATATTAAGTCCCTAATCCTTTTTCACCAGACAGAATTACATTTCCACTATAATGAAAAAGGATGGACACAAGGGAAATGGCCTGGTGGAAAAGGATTGCTAGAGAAATTATGTTCCCAATCCTTTTTTTGCCTGATGGAATCCTTTTCCACATCACAGAAAAGGATTTCTCTACGTGAAAAAGGATTTCTTTCTTGTTTTAATGGGTTCTCTTGGGAACCCCATATAAAGATCATTGGTGTCTAGTGCCACCCCAACCTTGAATCACTAGATGTTCTTCTTTTTTTTCCCAAATAATTATTTTATTTTTTTAATTGTTTTTTATTTTATGTATATTAGTTGTAAAACCCAAGCCCCATTTCCTGTTTGGTGGCTGTCCACCAACCTCTCAGCTTTATCCCTGATGTCTAGTGGTACTGCCACCCTCTGATGCCCATTTTTATTGTTATTGGTGGTCAGTGGTATCCCCCCACCCTCTCATGTCATTTTTCACCTAAAAATAAGAAAACAGTCCCTCAAAGTACTTTTTTTTACATGTAAAAGAAATGGTCCATCACCGATCACACTTGCACCTTCCACCCAACCTCTCACCATGCACCCACCTGTTCACACCCTCTTTGACACCCCCACACACCCTCACTCACCTGATGAGGTCCCAAGTCTGAGATCTGATTTCCCAATCGAAGACACATCTTGCTGCTGGAACTGGTGACTGCAATATTGGAAATTAAGATAAATGTGGTTCAATGAATTTCAATAGAGGTTTGAACATTAATGCATAACAAAACTGTTTTTTTGAGTATTGACCCCAAATGTTCAACATGCCCTTTTTGGAGACCCTACCTCATGAACAAAATAACTTTTGTTACAGAACTCCTGCCAGAAAGTTGATTTCACAGTCATTTGGAAAATTCACCTTTTGGGTGGGATTTGCATAATGACAGTCATATTGTTCATGAGATGGGGTCCCCAAAAGCCAATGTTGTAATCTGTGGGGAAAAATGTCAAAAAATGGCTGAGTTATGACCATGTGTTGCACTTTTGCTACACACACTCGTAACTTGGTAAATTTAAAATATTTTTGCCCCAAAATTTCAACAAATGCTTGCTATTACCACACCAAGTCTATGCTACAGCTGTCATTTTTTAAACCCTGGCCAAAATGTGTTTTCTCACCTGTGGTGCAGAATGGCTGTGCAATTGCACAGAATTATGTTTCGATGGGGATTTGAACATTTTCTGTACTGGGTACATCAAGTTGAGAAATAACATGGCTGTGCTGACAATATCATCACTGTTGCCCTATAAATGGAAGCGCAAGACCTGGAGGGTCTGGCACTACTATAGCTAAGTACATATACACATCTTTGGAGGAATGGCCCTGCACGTTCACAAGCAACTTAGGATATGATTATACTATCTCCAAAAGTAAGGAAATAAATGGCAAAAATCATTGTTAATGCATCAGTTAGGGTTACATTGACAAAAGTAGGGAAATGTGTCATTAGGGTTTCCAACCTTAGCACCCCAGTCCCACACTGCATAGACCATGAGTCATTGGGGCAGCCACATTGGGGTCATCAGCCCTAACACTCACCCCATTCTGCTATACTATACAAACCCACCCTATTTTCTAATGGAATGGGGTGACAACCACAATGCTGCCCCTCCCATAAACTCTCAGTCTGTGCAGTGTATGTGTGGGGTGTTAGGGTTGGAAACTACTTTTATCACTTTAACACTGACTGATGCATTAACAAGGTTTTTGATATATACATATATATATATATATATATATATATATATATATATATATATATATATAAACTTGTTAATGTGTCAGGTTGATCTCTTTAAATAATAACATCTCCAAACTCACAAATGTACACAAATGCAGCTTTAAAAAAGATCGTTACATCAGCGGTAGCTCCAGCTAAAGAACTGGCTATTAAATATTGGCTACAAACATTGTCAGAAACTGAAGAAATACCAGGGGACTTCTTACCTAAAGCAATAGAATTTTTGTTAACTCATAACTATTTTGAATTTCAGGGGTAGTTTTACCTTCACAACTGCACTACAGCAATGGGTGCAGCTATGGTGCCCAGCAACACCAACTTATTCCTAGTACATTGGGAGTGATATTTCATATTTGATCAAAACATCAACCCATTTTTAAACACATTAAAATGTGGTATTGCTTTTTTGATGATGTGATTTGTATCTAGGAGGGAGATGAAAATATAATACCACAGTTCATGACATGGCTAAACACCAATTCTCTGAATCTTAGATTCACCCACACCACTGATACTAACACCATTACCTACCTAGATCTCTCACTAATAGGGAACACCAACACTGAAAAAAGTAGAGAGTAAATGCTTTAGGAAACCCACAGCAACCATTTCTTTGCTTCAGGCATCAAGTACCCTTTCGCCTAACCTCAAAAAACTCTAAACCATTTAGTCAACTTTTAAGGCTTCACAGAAACTGCAGCTCAGATAGCTTTTATAACCACAAGCTTCTGAAGATTTGAGGAAAGAGGATTTGAAAAGGATCTATTACTCAGAACAAAAGAAAAGGCATTTTACATTAGCAGGGAGACTCTGTTACCAGACAGCACAGAACAAGTAACTAACATAAATACAGCTCCATGCACTCTTGTCACTGAATTTAATCATTTTGCAGGGAGGATTGGTAGTGTGGTGCATAAAAATTGACCTATTCTATTAAGTGATGTGGACATTAGCATGGCAGTTGGAGCCAAACCATGAGTGTCATTCAGCAAAGGTACCAGCTTAAGAGATAAACTGGTAAAGAGTAGAACTCTTAGAACAAGGCCCTCCTGAACCACTTAGTTACCTACTCGACCAAGTGGGTTTTACAAGTGTAACAGATGTAATATCTGTAAATTTGGGTTACAGAACAAGAGTTTCATAGATCCTGAATTGGACACTAGGTATGACATAAGGGAACTTATCATGTGTGATAATCCTTATGTTGTTTATGCCTTGTGGTGTCCTTGTAAACTTATTTATGTTGGCAAAACAGAGAGACCCTTGAAACAGAGGTTACAAGAGCATGTACACTCCATTATTAATAGCAAACAGGATACACCAGTTGGAGCTCACTTTACTCTTGTACATAATTCACACCCAGATTACTTAAGGTTTCTTGGTTTGGAGTGTGTTCCACCATTTTACTACATGGGGGAGATAGACCAAATTTGCTACCGGAGAAGGGAAGTACATGGATCTACATGCTCAAAAGTGTCAAATCCATGGGTCTTAATAACAGATGGGATTTAAACTAATTTCTTAAAAGAAAAAAATGAAAAAATGAAAAGTGAAAATATTTCCTATTTTAATTTGTTTATCTCCTTTCTCCTTAGGCCCCAGTTGACAGGGTTCAAACCTCCATGGGACACATAAGCTTCATTGCAAGGATGTCCTGTAAGCTGTAGCCATGACTCCATTATACTGCTGCCATGTGTATATGGAAGATTTGGACCATCTTTTCTCTCACAGGACAATCACTTAAAATTATTATGTATTTAACAATGATCTTTATAGATTAGTGCTGATATTAGCCAAATCCCTATTACACCTTGTTTGTGGAAGATTAGCCCACTGTGAATTATTTCTTGTTTTTCTTTTCCTTTTAAGTGTTTATATTTTTTGATAAGTAACTACATAGTTTATAGTTTGGTGTTAATACCCATCATAGCTAGGATGTGATTGTTACTAACAATGCACCCCTCTTTCCCCCCCACCCATTTTTGCATTGATTTTACAGATTAGGTTCAGATGTATCTATATATTTTTTGGTGCAAATGTTCAGTAAAGTAAGATGAACTGAACTAGTACTTTATAATTTATTTTGTTTAAAGTTTTATGAATTTCAACGGAGCTTCTACAATATTTTATATGTAACTTTATGTTATTCTCTAGCACCATCTAGTGATCAAAGGGAGTTATTGTATGGATTTACTCACATGCTTCCTAATGAACTGTTTGTAATCAGATTTAATTGCAATAACTTTATTACTAGCTAACATTTAATTGTTGCACATTTAAATAATCACTTGTACCCAATAAGCTCCACCCCTGAGGAAGACTTATTGCAAGATGAAGCACCGAGGAAAGCTTTGTAGTACTTTTCTGTATACTTTGATCCAACTTTAGATTAATAAATTACATTATTGCATCTCTACATCTGCCTGGATCTTTACAATTCTGTGAGAAGGTAAAGAGTGCACTGAATGACCACTTGGGTGTGGAAACCAACACACATGGATTTGTACAGGGTGTCACCCTGAATAAAACCCATGCATTGGCTTCCACAGAATACACCCGTGGAGCAAGTACAAACATTTTGTTTTGTGCAAATAGTAAAAACAAGATTACGGCTCATGAACAGGGATTTTTTTCTCACAAACAGGGATTTAATGAATCCCCAATTGTGAGTTGTCAAAATCCCCATTCATGATCCCAAATCCTTGTTCACAACTGTTCATCTATCCAAAAGAGTGAACTGAGCATGCTCAGAACTGAATTTTCAAAATTGAATAACTTTGGATCTGATTAATATGTTTTCACCAAACCAAAAAGGTTTGGGTGCAGAGCGATGATGAAAATTCATGAAAAATTAGCAAAAGAAAAGGCAAAAAACACACTTCTTTCATTATGTGCTGCACAAAAAGCACACACCTAATCAAACTGAAACTTCATGCATCAGGAGATCTACCCATGGAATAGAGCATACCAAATGTTGTGCAAATCCATTGAATGGTTGCAAAGTTATTATTGTGCAAAACTTTCAGTTCAACATTAAGCTGCCTACTCAACCCCAACTATAGAAGTGAGGCCATGCCTCTATAATATATATATATATATATTTTTATTTGCAAAGACTTTGTTAATGCACTAGTTAGGGCTAAAGCAACACAAGTAGGGAAATGCAGTGTTAGGGTTTCCAACCCTTACACCCCACCCCCAACATGCAGACAGGAACAGGCATGGGAAGTGCCTTGGGGTTGTCAACTCTAGTGCTCACTCCATTCCATGAGTATGTACAGTGAGATGTTCACAGTATGTGAGAATTGGGTGAGCGTTATGTTTGACAACCCCAAGGCATTCCCCACACCTGTTGCTGCCTTCAAGGTAGAAATGTGTGAAGTCTGCAAAATTCGCTCCATGGAGTAATACACAAATTTTGCACAATTAACGGAATTCATGGTCAATTTTGCACTCTGTGGCAAAATTTGCTGTGAAATTAACACAGTTTGCATAAAGATGAAGTTTACCATGTCAGGGCAGAATTCACAGATTCAAAGAAGCATGAATTTTCATTGATTTGCACAGACTTTGCCTGCAAATTTTAAATTCACTGCATCACTACTGCAGGGTGGGGGTGGGGTGTTAGGATTGAAAACCATAATGCCACATTTCCCTACTTTTGTCACTTTAGCCTTAAAGAAGTTTTTGCAAAGAATTTCCTTACTTTTTGAGTGAGTGCAATTGTATCCTCATTTATCTCTGGTAGTGCAGAGCCCTCTGGGCTCCCATCCTTCCTTAGACGTGCACATACATGTTGTCCTGGAAGCACAGGGCCCAGAGGGTCCTGCATTAGCATTTGTATAAAAACGAGAATAAAACTATCAGCATAGCCTTCTTATTACCCCACCTCACGAAACCAGTAATGAAAATGTAACCCCCCCCCCACCAAAACATCATTGAGCACCACTGCAATGCCATTTCATGACACAGGTGTGAAAACACAGTTTGGCCAGGGTCTGAAAAATGACAGCTGTCACATTCATGAGGTGGTATAAAAAGACTGGTATGTTGAAAATTTTGAGTAAAAATATTTAAAATTGCCAGAGTTGCAAGGGAGTGAAACAAAATGTTAACGTATGCACATAACTTTGGCATTTTTACATACTTTGACTCCAACATTTCAACAGAGCCTTTTTTTGTCTTGCTGGTAAGAAAAAAAAAACATCAAGGGATGGTTTTATTTACTGCAGCTGCAAAATCAGTGAGGAGGGCCACTAGACACCAGGGATATAAAATCTAGACGGAACAGTAACTGGAAGGTGAAGGGTGCTACTAGACACCAGGGATTAAAATAAATAATAAGGGGGTGCATCTTGACTTACGTGCAGCAAATTATGACTGCTACATTTTAGTGGAGTGAAGAATGAAATGCATTTTTGTTTCCATGCCACTGTTTACACACTGAGTACAGAGTTCAGCTTCTTTAGGTTTACTGTAGAGTATGGCAAGTATATATGTTCTGCATTTTGACCAATACAGCAAATTATGACTTCTTCATTTCACTAAATAAATCATTGTGCCTGTTATTTGATGAAAGTAAAGGGAATATTTTTTTTCACTTGCTGTATATTCCTATACACTTTATTTTTAATTATATCTTATATACATCAAGAACAAGTTGGATGCACATTGCCATAGATACAGTCTCTCTCCATAACCAACTCTTTGGCGCCTGAAGCTGTATTTGCCCTTAATCAACCTAATGTTGGGGTCCCTCCCCATTTCTTGCCCATAGCCTCGACAATGCCCATTGGACTGCTTCCCCCCCTTTTTTTTCTCTCTTTTCCACACCCCTGTTCCCCTCCACCTTTCCACTAAGGTATTTCCCCGCTACGATTGGGTTATGACTTCTACTATTGTTATACTTTATATGATTGTTATTTACTGCATGTAACTTTATCCCTTAAACCACTGTTATATTGTGTTCTTTTTATCTGTATTACACCTGTATGTTACCATTGTTTTATCTCACACTGTAACCATGTCTACCCTCCCTGGGACGAGGTGCCTTTGTAAATGAGCCCCTGACTCAAAGGTTGCAAATTCGACTTTCAAAAAAAAAAAAACTCAGTTTTTCTCAATTTGCTCAAGCTCTAGTTAATGGGGTAATATTATTAAAGCACCCAAATTTAATCAACTGTTGCTAATAAAATTCAGTTGCCTGTTGTGATGAATTTTTGTATGACCATGTGGTCCATATAAGTCACTATACTGGAGCTATGGCATAATAATAAACTGCCAAATCACTGAGAATTTATGAGGCATTAGAACTAACACTATTTAAAACACAGTAACTGCACATTTACTTACTGTAAAAAATGAATTTAAGAATTAGCAACCAGTAAGAATCCATTGATGTTTGTGTCACTTTATGGACCAGGATCATTTAATGTTAATCATCCACTGTTTAAAAAAATGGATAACTGGGGGGGGGGACATTACTTAGTGCTAAACAAAGATGGCTGCATAGTTTAGAGGTTTTTTAACCCACCTGGTAATCTATTCTAATATGTCCATAACAGGCAGCGATATAATTAATCGGAGTACCTGTGGTAGTGAAGGAGAATCCAGGGCATGTATCGGTCAGATCAGCCTCTTTACTGGACCATGTATGATGGAGTGACTCAGCCCTCCAGTTTCCAGGCCTAACACCATGAGTGAAGCATGGTGACAGAGTTTATTTGTGTCATGGACCCCGGATCTATACAGTCCATGTTCATGCACCTAATGCTAAAGATGGATCAAGTGACCGCCACCTCGAACCAAACCATGGTGGTTGTACATAGCATTGAATCATAGAAGCTTGATAGCAGAGAAGGACCATACTGACCCATCTAGTCTGATCAATTTTCCCCCCTATACTTCCCCCTCCCTGCCAGCCCCTGCCCTCCCCCGATACTCAGACCCATATGCCTGTCCCATGCCCTCTTGAATTCTTCCATCAATTTAGCACCACCATTCCATCTGGCAGTCTCTTCCAGGTCTCCACCACCCTGTTTGTGAAGAAATGCCCTCTTGCATTGCCCTTGTATCTTTTTCCTTGCTGTCTGAGACTGTGCTCTCTAGTTTTGGCCTCCTGCTGAGGTTTGTTTGATTCACACGGAGTGGAGGATCGAGGCACATGAGACCGTGCTGCAGAAGATCATGAAGGAGCAAAAACAAAGTAATCCAGAAATTATTAAATAAGGTCAATGAATAGGAGAACCCAAGCTGAAGAAACAATCTCCAGTTTCTTGGCTTCCCAAAAGGCTCCAAGAAGAATGATGTGGCTGGGTTTCTGTAGTCAGAACTTCCTGAAATACTACAAGTGAATGGGCAACCCCTCCTGCAGATTAAATGGGCCCATAGAACTTTGGCCAGAAGGACCAGGGCAGGGGAAAGATCCAGACTACTCTTGGCTTGTTTTCTGGATTACCGCCAGAAGGACAGCATTTTGAATGCAGCATGCTCTAATGGACGTCTATACTGGCAATGCTGCAGAATATCCATTTTTCAAGACTACTCAAAAGACTAGGCAGACAATTGAAAGGCCTACTCCAAGGCCTGGAGGAGCATGCATCGTCAAATAGTATCCTTCTCCCTGTGCTATCCAGCCGTCATGTGGGTCATACATAACGGAGCCCCACTGAACTTTGAGACTCCAGAGAACCTAATGGACTTTGTTCACAGAACATGGCCCCTGGGGATGAGGTGCACCATGCCCCAGAGCAAAAAGTGATTGGACTACAAAGGGGTTAATTGGAACTCCCATGCCACTGGGAAACAGGCTGAGCCAAGGGGGGGCACCAAGGTGAGCTAGAAGAGGTTTGGTCCTTGCCTCCACACATCCATAAGAGGCAGACTTCAGACTGGCAGGAAAGAAGACTGCACCCCGTGGACAGAGTCAGCCTCAGGAGCCCCAGGAGAGAAGACATGCAGTGACAAAGCTGTTATGATGAAGACCCGAGGCTGAGGGACAAAAGATTTGAATGCCCTATTCTCCATCTCTGCCTCCTGAAGTGACTGCTGGCATCCCTCAGGACCCCACAGAGCAGATAATCATCACCTGGGTAGAGAGGGTGGCAGCTGCATTACTGAATGGAACTAGCAATGAGAGAGCATACAGGCCAGAGCAGGCACCCTCGAGTACCCCACCTCCATCTACAGTCACCGCAGAGGAGGACAAGGTGGCACTGGCTGAAGGAAGTGGATGAAGAGTCAGATTAGTGCTTGATCCATGCTATTTTGGGATTGGGGGAAGGGAGGAGGTTAGGTCTTTAATTGTGGAACTAGATCCACTGTTGTGCAATGATACCCCTGCAGGCATGAGGCAAGGGTCGGTGACAGGCCTTGTCTCACCCTCCCCCAACCCCCATTTTCAGTTCTGCTCCCATGGGCCTGGTTTTGAAGACCTCCAGCAGAGTTAGCAAATAAATAAGACACTGGACTACAGAGCCATATAGACTGAGTGTCTTAGAAAACTGCTGAATAATACACAGTTGTAAATGTTTATGCATCTACCAAGGTTTATGTTTCTTCCTTTTGCTGTATTTGTATGCTTAGGAGATTAAAGCAATAGCCCTCCAGCTACCCAGGTGATAAGCACCACTGGGACCAGAGATTGTTTAAATTCAGGGGCCAGAGGTTATGATGTGGGGTTATTCTTTCTACAACAGGTGCCCCTCACACCCTCCTTCATACTCTGTTGCATTAGTTTGAATGTCTGTGCTATCCTTTCAAGGTGCTCACTAGACGAGCTTGCAGGCAGCATTATGGAAGGCAGACCAATAAGGTGGTCAGATAATACTTAAATAGCACCCTGGGGACATCCTCTAACACCACCCCTCCCCACCAACCCACTAGGGATCCCCAAAGGGTACTGATATTACTGGAACAGGACTGCCAAGGCAGCCATCAAACATTTGGACCCCTTTACTCAATCTCCTAATTCAAGGAAAGAGTGCCCCCCCAATGACTGATTTTCATACAATGCCCCTCAAGGGTTTGGAAATCTGTAGCATTCACAACAGGAGGTACCCCCCAATGTGATCCTGCCTTCTACTCCCTCCCCCCTTACCAACTGGATGGTGACTTACCCTGCAGGTTCAATACAACCCTGGTCCCAGCAATATATACAGTATAACCCCCTCATGGATAGCTGCCATAAGGTGGGACCAAGATCTCATCCACAACACCCCAGTTCCACCCTCCCCATATCAATCTTGCCTCCAAGAACCTTTGTACTCACTGTGACAAAGTCTATATCTGGAGAGCAGTGTAGAATGACATTCCCCGCCCCCAGAGAGATGAGGAGCTTTGGGCGGCCTCAGTTGCCCAGCTGTAGTCCCTTCTACTCCTCCACACTTAGGACTGTGGCCTATGTGAATAGTTGTAGTTTTGTAGTTAGTAGTGTGTTTATAGCTGAGTTACGGAATGCTATAGAAACAGACTTTGAAGGCAGATAAGGACTGCTTGGTCCACCCAGTTTTCCCATTTCCCTACCTTTTGAATAAGCTGCAGATCCTAGTTAACCAACAGCCTACTTCCTTCTACCCCAACTATTTATTTATTTATTAAATTTTGTTAACCGGGTAAGCCCACTGGGCCCCGAAGGTCCCTTTTTCAGGGGCGGCCCAGAGTTAGTTACATATCATTTTGCACATACAGTCAGGTAATACAGTGTCGGACATATTGTACAGGATTACAAAGACAGTATACAGTTTTACAGTTTTTGTGGAAGAGGGCAGGAGGTACATTACATTAATGAATACAGTGGTACAGTGTAATACATCTAATACAGGAGACACATTACATTGATGGATACAGCAGAACAGTGTAGTACATATAATACAGGGCTATAAGGACAGTATACTGTTTCTGTAGAATAGAGCAGTAGATACATTACAGTACAGAGTACAGCAGTAACAGCAGATAGATGTGGGGGTGGTAAGTGCTTTAAATGCACACAAGAAGTTCCATATAGGAGTACCAGCTTATGCAGTCATTAGTCGTTACCCTTATAGAGGAGCAATTTTGTACTAACACAAATTGACGTGAGGTGTGTTTGACTAGCCATTGGAGCAGGGGCAGGGACTAAGTTTAAGAAGGTGAGCACACAGTCCCTTTTGAAACATTGCTAGGGTGGGTGCCTCCTGAAGGTGGCTGGGGAGATTGTTCCATGATTCAGGGGGTAGGTGAGTAAAGGATTTACTCCCAGTGACAGAGCAGGCCAAGGGTATTTCCAGGAGTTTTTTTGTTTGAGGAACGAAGTGGTCATCTGGCCAGCTTTCGGGCAAGTAGCCCAGTCAGACCTGCTGGAGGTAGGGCATCAAGGAGCTTGTAGGTCCAGCTTAATAGGGGGTACTGGAACCTGCTATACAGGGGTGGCCAGTTGAGTGCTGAGAGGGCATCACAGTGGTGGGTCCTTGGGTGAGATTTGGAAGCAAAGCAAACGATTTTGTGGTATAAGGTCAGTAGTCTGCTATGGTTCGTTTTAGCAATGCCAGGTATGATGGAGGATGCATAGATTAAGGTTGGGAGAAGAATGGTTTGTGAGATAGCCAGTCTAGTCTCTGGTATCATGTTGTGGCTTAGACAATAGAGGAAGCCCAGATTTTGGTGGATGTTTTTTATTACCAGGTCCACATGGGGCTTCAATGTGAGCCCTTGATCTAATGTGAGGCCAAGGTATTTTACAGATTGTACTACCTCTATTTTGGAGCCAGATATGGTAGTGAGTGGCAGAAGATGGGCCCTGGAGGGACCCAGGGATTTTGGCCCTAACAGCATTGCCTTTGTCTTGGTGGGGTTAAGGACCAAGTGATTCTCAACTAGCCAAGTCTCTGCCTTCGTGAAGTCAGCTTGGAGCATGGGTCATAGGTCGGATGGGTAGACCCCCATTCTGTACAGTGCTGCATCATCAGCATACTGTACTATAGAGCTGCCCCCACAATGGCCGTAGAGGTCATTTATGAATAGGGAGAACAATAGCAGGCCTAAGATTGAGCCCTGTGGAAGCCCCTCACTTAAAGGTAGGGGTTCAGATGTGACCCCTCTCCACTTGACCTGTTGAGAGCGGTCAGTTAGGTAATTACGAACTAGTTGAAGGAGTGCTGATCAAGTCCAAGTTGGCTAAACTTTGTTAGTAGGAGCGGGTGATCTACCAGGTCAAAGGTCTTGGAGAGGTTGATGAACACGGCCCCAGTGGGGGTACCCTTGTCCCAGGCAGCCAGGACATCGGAGGTATATTTAATGAGGGCAGTGTCGGTCCCATCCTTTGGTCTGAAGCAATGTTGTGAGGGGGCCAGTAGCCTGTTGGCTTCCAGGTAGTCTCTTAGTTGGCCATACACTAGCTGCACCTGGATCTTTGCTGGGTGTCATAGGATGGAGATGGGTCTATAGTGGCCTATCAGTTCCCTTGCTCCACCCTTGTGGATTGGGACCACATGGGCCTGTTTCCATGTTAGTGGAACTGTTCCTTCCTGCAGGGATCTGTTTATTAACAGGGTTACAGGTAGTGCAATGGCTGGTGCGGCAGCCCTTAGTAGCCTAAGGTCCAGTCCGTCAGGTCCTGGTGAACTGTTGGGTTTTAGGGATTGTAGGACAGGCAGTGCTTCTTTGGCTCGCACTGTCCGCAGGTGAAAATGGGCAGTCAGGAGGTCCTGGGATTCAGTGGCTGGAGGGCACAGGGAGCTATGTGGGGGTGGGATCTGAGCACCCACAGGTCGGTGAAGAAGCGATTGAAGGCTGAGGCAGCCTCCCCTCTGTCCGTAAGTGTTATGTCACTACAGATTATGCTACCCTGCTGGGGTGTTTTTGGACCTTTTAGCAGGAAGTTGATGCTTGTCCAGAAGGACTTTGGGTCAGATAGTGTTCACCGCTGAAGCGATTTTATGTAGTTCCTTTTGGCAGATTTGGAGATTTTTTGGCACTGGTTCCACTGTGATCTACAGTATAGGCAGTGAAGTCTGCAGGGCTAGCAGATCTCCTTGCCTTTTTCCTTGCCTTGTCTCTAGCTATCATCAGTGATTTTAGCTCACGTGAAATCCATTTGTGGCAATGGCCCTTAGCTAGTCTTCTCCTAATTGGGGCATGTATGTTGGCCACCACAGTGAACGTGCTCTGGAAGTACTGAATAGTGTCATCAGTACTGCCTAGCAGTCTTATCAGTGACCAGTTAGTATTTCTTAAGGAGCTCTGGAAGGCCTCAGTGGAGAATCCAGAGAAATCCTGGCCACTATGAGCTTGGGCTGGATCCTGGGAGGCCGATTTTTCCAGATGCAGAAAGTGGGTGAGTGATCGCTTAGGGCATCCG
Organism: Neoceratodus forsteri; assembly: GCA_016271365.2. Classification (NCBI taxonomy): domain Eukaryota; kingdom Metazoa; phylum Chordata; order Ceratodontiformes; family Ceratodontidae; genus Neoceratodus; species Neoceratodus forsteri. The sequence continues at coordinate 554,942,235 of CM028135.1, read as the reverse complement.
ACATCATGCCAGTCACTTGTATGTTCGCAGGTTTGGAGGCAAGAATCCAGTCAAGGATGGAGTGGTTCCCTGTTTCTTGGTTGTGCCTTGTGACCTCAGTGATGACCTGGGTCAAGTTTGCATCAAGAAGTGTTGCCTTGTAGTTTTGCTCTTTGGTGGGTTCCCACTTCAAGTTGAAGTCCCCAAGGACCAGCAGCTCCGGGAGCTGTGCCCCCGCTAAGGAGCAAACTAGGTTCTGGAGTGCTATGGTGCCACCGGTGGGAGGGTTGTAGATACAGCCTATAGTTAAATGCTTAGCATGGCCCGGTACGATTTGGATAAATAATGATTCTAGCCCTGTAGGGCTTGGCATTTCAATAGGGGACAAGGAAGCCGCCAGGGCGGAGGTCACATAAATAAGGACACCCCCTCCTTTTTTCCTTTCTCTATCCTTTCAGGAGTCATAGTGTTCTAGCGCCACTTCATGAGGGAGTATGTGAGGCTTAAGCCATGTTTCAGATATGGTCAGCACATCAGGCCTGTATGTATCTACCCATGATTGCACCTCAGGCATCTTAGGTAGTAGGCTGAAAATATTCATGTGGGCCACCCCCAGCCCTTTGGTGTGACATCATGTAGGGTTGCTAGAGGACCCCAGTATTGGTGAGTGGGGGCCCAGGGTTGGGGTGAATGTCACCTGCCCGCAATATCAGTATTAGCAGGATGAGGCGGAGGACCCTCTGCCAATTGAGGGAGGAACGTTTTGATCATTCATCTGGCACACCAAAGAAGATGAGGTAGCAGGCTCCCTTGTGTGCTAATCCATGCTTGAGGACCAGCGAGTGCAGGATTTTTGATCCAGTGTAATATGTGAGGTGTGGTAGGTGACAGTCCTGTGCACCCCTGATCAGGTTAGGGTCTTGGCAGCCACTTATTTTTGCATCTACCCATCCTAGTGCAGCTGTGTACAGGAGTAACACTACTGGTACTCTGATGTTAGCAGGGTTTGGGTTCAGCCACGGGCACCAATGGTGCTGGTAATGTGGCTGGGCTACTTTGGTGCAGTGCATATTCCTCCAAGCCTCCAGACCAAAATAGTGGTATTGTGGGAGTGGGGTTTCCTAACTAGAATTGGCTTATGTCTCTCCCATGCAGTCTTGAATTCCCCCACTTGTTGTGACCCCATGACCTCCTTAGGAAGGCCATTCTATGCGTCCACCACCCCCTCTGTGAAAAAAATACTTGCTCATGTTGCTGCACAGCTGTCCACACTCTATCTTCAAATTGTGCTCCCTTGTTCTTGCACATCTCTTTTTCTGAAAGTTGCTGCCCACTTGGACTTTGTTGATTCTTTTGAGGTACTTCAAAGTTTCTATCATGTCCCACCTCTCCCTTCTTTCCTCGAGGGCATACATATTAAGCTTCTTTAGCCTATCTTCATATGGCTTCTGGTGCAGACCTTGCCCCGTTTTAGTTGCCCTCCTCTGGACTGCCTCCATCATGTCTATGTCCTTGCTGAGATGGGGTTTCCAAAACTGTACACAGTACTTCAGATGGGGTTTCACCAACTGTCTTTACAGATGGATGACAACTTCCCTTTTTCTATTGGCAATGCCTCTCCCTAAGAATTCCAGTATCCCGCAGCCCTCCTTACTGCCTTCTCACATTGCTTGCCTATTTTTAGGTTGTCTGATATAATTACTCCTAGGTCCCTTTCCATTTTTGTTTTTCTTAGTACCCCCCCATTGTGTACTCTTTCCCTGGGTTTTTGTTTCCTGTGTGCATTACTTTGCACTTCTTTGCATTAATCTAAGCTGCAAAACTTCTGACAATTCCTCCAACCTTTCCAAGTCCCTTCTCATCCCTTCTCATCCTTTCCACCCAACTTTGCATATCAACCCTGTTGCAGATCTTTGTATCATCTGCAAAGAGACATACTTTTCCTTCCAGTCCCTCTGCAATGTCACTTATAAAGACTTTGAAGATGACCAGTCCTAGAACTGAATCCTGCGGCACCCCACTACTAGCCCCCCTTTCTTCAGAGTGGACTCCATTTACTATTACCTTCTGCACCCTGTTGTCCAGCCTACCACCCTGGGACCCACTCCCATGCTGGTTAACTTGTTTATTAATCTTTTGAGTGGGACTGTGTCAAATGCCTTGTTAAAGTCTAGGTAGGACATGTCCACAGCCCCTCCCTGATCTACTACTTTGGTCACCCAGTCAAAGAAATCTATTAGATACATCTGATATGATCTTCCCGATGTGAATCTATGCTGCCTTGGGTCCTGTGCCCCACTGGCCTCTAGGTACTCAATAATTCTTTCTTTCAGAAAAGATTCCATCATTTTTCCTGCCACTTAGGTCAAACTAATAGGTCTGTAGTTTCTTGCCTCTGCCTTGCTCCCACTTTTGTGAAGGGGAATCACATCCACACTCCTCCAGTCTTCAGGTACCACATCATCCTCCCATGACTTAATAATGTACCTATAAAAGATTTTATCCCCTTCTTAACTTAGTGGGCTATCTTTTACTTAGTTTGGGCCTTTGCTATTCTGACTGCCTTCCCTGCTTCCTTCTGCTTTTAACTGGTACAGTTCTCTGCCCTGCTCCTTCTGTGTTTCCTTATACTTCCTGAATGCTATCTTTTTCCCTGTAACCTTCCCCGCCACCTCTTTTGAGAACCATAGTGCTTTTTTCCTTCATTTTGTTTTGTTTATTTGCTTCACATAAAAGCTTGCTGCCTCTGTGATGGCAGTTTTGATTTTTCCCCATTGTTCCTCCACCCCTCCTTCTTGCCTATTTGCTAATGCTTTTCTGAGGCACTCTCTCATTTTTGCCAAAGTTAGCCCTCCTAAAGTCCAATACCGTTACTTTTGTATGGCTTAAATCTATGGCTGTGTTTATCCTGAACTGTTTGGTGGTCGCTTGTTCCCAGATGGCTACCCACTTCTAAATATGAGATCCTCTCTCTGTCCCTGTTTGAGAGTACCAGGCCTAAAACTGCTCCCTCCCAAGCGGGTTCAAACACTATCTGTTTGAGGCATGCCCCCTGTAGGGCATCAATAATGACCTTGCTCTTGGATATGGCTGCAGCAAAGGTGCTCCAGTTAACATCTGGTGTATTCAGGGCCCCTTCAACAATATCTCCCCTTTTTCTGCCATTATAAGTATGCTATCCATCATTTCAAAGAAACATAGAAGTTGACAGAAGAAGGCGACAGCTAGGTCATCAAGTCTGCCCATTTGTTTTAGATCTATTTTAGCACTCGAGTTACCCTTTGTAGTCAGGGCTCCCTTGTGTCTACCCTATGCATTCTTGAATCTCCCCACAGTGCTGACTTCCACAACCTCTTGAGGCATGCTATTCCAGGCATCCACCACTCTTTCTGTCAAGAAAAACTTCCTGGTGTTGGTAGAGAACCTTCCTCCTTGCAGACTGAGGTCATGTAGCCCTTCTTGAAGTGAAAAAGTTCCTGTGCCTGTACTTTGTTAATTCCTTTTATGTACTTGAATGTTTCAATCATATCCCTTCACTCTCTTCTCTGCTCCAGGGAGTACATATTCAGTTCCCTAAGTCTTTCCTCATAGGACATGTACTGCAGACCCTGAATCATTTTTGCTGCCTTTCTCTGTATTGTTTTCACCCGGTCAATGTCCTTCCTGAGATGAGGCCTCCAGAATTGGCTCCATATTCCAGGTGAGGCCTGACCAGTGATCTACACAGTGGTAGTACCACCACCTCTCTCCTGCTTGTGATTCCCCTCCCAGTGCATCCCAACATTCTGTTGGCCTTTAATGTTGCCTTCTCAAACTGCTTGCTAACCTTCAAGTCATCTGAGATTGGATTCCCCTATCTCGTTCTTGGTTTGAGGCCGCCAGTCTTTCACCTCCTATGTAATACTCCTTTCTTGGATTTTTCTTTCCTATGTGCATGACCTTGCACTTTTTGGTGTTAAATCTCAGTTGCCACACTCCAGACCATTCTTCTAGTTTCCTGAGGTCAGCTTCTATCTTGCTCACTCCTTCTGAGGTGTCCACCCCGTTACATATCTTGGTGTCATCTGCGAACAGACACACCTTCCCATCCAGTCTGTCAGTGATGTCTGCTATAAAAACACTGAAGAGCAGAGGTCCCAGCACTGAGCCCTGGGGCACCCCACTGGTCACCCTGCCTTCTGTTGATTTCAATCCATTAACCTGTACCCTCTGGGTTCTGCTTGTAACTAGTTTTGTACCTATCTGACTACTTCTGGACCAACCCCTGTGTGGTCCAGCTTCTTTACCAGCCTTCAGTGTGGAACCAATTCGAGGCCTTACTAAAGTCTATGTAGACCACAGCTACTGACTCACTGTCATCCACTACTTTTGTAGTGTAGTCAAAAAACTTGAGCAGATTTGTCTGGCAAGACCTACCTGCTGTGAAACCATGCTGTTTAGGGTCTTGTTGGCCAGTAGTTTTGAGGACTACTGTGATCCTCTGTTTGAGTAGTGTCTCCATTAGTTTCCCTACTATAGACATGAGGCTCACCAGTCTGTGAATACCAGCCTCTTTGCAACTGTCTGATTTGTGAAGTGGAACCACTATTGCCTTTTTCTGGTCTTTGGGTACCATACCGCTCTTCAAGGATTTCCTGAATAGAAGTGCTAGAGGGGCTACTAATTCTGCTTCCAGTTCCTTAAGGATTCTGGGATGCATCTCGTCTGGTCCCATGGCTTTGTCTGCTTTTATTTTATTTAGCACCTCCCGTACTTTGACTTCTGTAAAGGGACTCATGTGTATCCCTGTTCTTGTGGTGTTGTGTTTTTTTCAGGGTTGGACCATCCCATAGGTCCTCTTTGGTAAACACCGAGCAGAAGTATTTGTTGATGATTTCAGCTTTCTCTGAGTCATGTTTGGTGCATTTCCCTTCTTCAGTAGCAATCTTTACTATCCCCTCTTTTGCCTTCCTATGTTCCCTAATGTATCTAAAAATGACTTGTCTCCTGTCTTTGCCCCTTCTGCTATCTTTTCCTGTGTCTGGGCTTTTGTCTTTCTAATTAGTTTTTTTAGATTTTCTCATTTTTTCATTGTACGACACCCAGTCTTTAATAGTTTTGGTTTCCTGGTATATGCTATACACCTTCTTTTTTCCTTTGACTGTGGTAGCCATGTCCTTGGGAAACCATAGAGGATTTCTTTTTCTTTTTGTTTTGCTGACCCATTGATCTGTGGCCTTCTATTGCTTTCTTGAGTCTCCCCCACATGACCTCCACCTCCTCAACCTCTATTTCCATTAACTGGCTACTTATGTTCTTCCTCATTTTTTGGAAGCCAGCCTTTCTGAAATCTAGCATCTTTATCTTTGAGAGTCTGGTATCCTGTGTTATGTTTACCTTAAAGCTTACCATGTGATGGTCGCTGTTGCCCATATGGCATCCCACTTTGATGTCCTTGATAATTTCTGAGTTTGTGAGGACAAGATTGAGAAAGGCACCTTCCCTCGTTGGGGTTTTAGCAAGATGGCACAGTCCCGCACCTTGTAGTGACAATAAGAAGTCCCTACTTCTTGCTGTTGCTGCCGTTAGTGTGCTCCAGTTAATATCTGGTAGGTTGAAGTCCCCAATCAGTATTACTTTACCTTTATCATACATCTTGTGGATTTTCTGTATTGAGTCTTTGTCTCCTTTATCTCCTTGATTAGGGGGCCTGTCCACGATGCTGATTCAGAAAAGTTTTCCCTTGACTGTGTCTACTGTTAGCTACAGTGACTTGAAGTCCCCAGGTTGCCCTTTTACTTCTGTGGTTTTTATTTCCTCCCAAATGTAAATGGTTATGCTCCCCCTTTTTTTGCCCTGCCTATCTTTCCTGAACAGATTGTAACAGGGAATGGCCGTATCCCATCTGTAGTTTTCCATGAACCACATTTCTGTTACAGCCACCCAGTCCAGCCTTTCTGTTTCCAATATGGCTGTAAATTTGGGAATTTTGTTGGTTAGGCTGCTAGTATTTGCAATCATTGTCTTCCAGGAATATACATCCCATTTGGCGTGAGGTTGTACCCGCATCCTGGACTGCTCCAGTTTGCTGTTTCCAGCCAAGAGATTATGGAGGTTGCTGGTTCAGGTGGATGCTGTCTCTGATTTGTTTTCTGAGGATTTCTGCATCTGTCCTCATCCATTTCCTCCCCCTGAGATGGGGGTCTGTATATAACTGCTGTGTGGATTGTGGTGCCATTTCTTGTCTCCAAGGTGACCCACAGTGCCTCCTCTCCTCCCTGTTTACCCTTTAGTTCCATTGTGTTGATCCCTTTCCTTACATAGAGAGCTACTCCTCCTCCTCTTTTACCATCCATGTCCTTCCTGTAGATTGTGTACCCTGGTATGTTGACATCCCAGTCATGGTTCTCTGTTTACCATATTTCTCTGACTGCCACAATATCCAGGTGTCTCTCTTCCATCAATGCCACTAGTTCAGGGAGCTTGTTACCCAGACTATAGGGATTGTCACTCATCACCATCCATTTTTTTATGGCCTTACCCCTTTTAGCCCTGTCTCTGTCCTTACTGCCTTTGCCCTTTTCTCCATTTACCCCTGTCCTGCTCCCTATTGACTTCTCTACCTTGGTGTTTACCTCACTAACTGCCTTGTTTTGTGGGAGGGGGCAGGGATTTCCATGCTCCTTTTCAGTGCCTCCCCCCAGCTAGTTTAAATGCTTGCCAATGAAGTATTTAAACCTATCACCTAGGATCCTAGTTCCCCTCCCAAACAGATGCAGACCATCGCACCAGTATAGGCCTGTATCCCTCCAGGTGGACCCCCAGTCCCCAAAGAAACCAAAATTCTGAGCACTGCATTAGTTTATCAACCATTCATTGAATCCCATGGTGCAGAGTACCCTATCCTCACCATTGCCATAGACAAGCATCACCTCCGAGAAGGTTACCGTGTGTGCTACTTGTCTAAGTCCCCCTCCACAACTCCACAAACACCTCCTGCACTGCTCTGATCCCAATCCCAGCCATGTAATTTGTCTCTAGGTGAGCAATGATGTTCATTTCACTCTCCCGTGCTGCTGCTTCCAAGATCCTGAGGATTTGCTTCCTGTCCCTCCAAGCAATGGCACCTGGCACAAACCTGACCTCCCTCTCCCCTACCTCTCACAGTTCTGTCCCCCTAACAATTGAGTCACCCACCAGGAGTTGTTTCCTTCCCCTGTGGGGTTCTGTGCCACCATCCTGTGGGTCTTCTTTGTGGAAGTTCCCAGCATCCTCCTTGATCTCCCTTGTGGGTGCCTCCATAGATGAACTATGCCCCACCAGAAAAGGCATATGAATTGTGGAGAGTAACAGATGGAGGAATGTGCCTCTGTTCCACCACTCTCACCCTCCCTGAGCTCACAGTGGTCCAACTGTTCCTCTTTCTTTGCAACCCCTGGGGCAGAGGCAGTGGCTGTGGTGGTCCCTGGGTGGGAGAAGAGATTTAGTGCCTCCTCGCCAGGTCGACCTGGAGATGGGCAACCTCCTCCCTCAGACTAGAGAGATGCCTGCAAATAGGGCAGCATCACAGCCTCCAGAATGACTCCTGAAAGACTGCTGCTCCACAGCCAGTGCATTGCACCACTACCCATATGTCTCCCTTCCTGTTTAATTATTTTTTTTTTGTTAGTGTGTGAGTCTGTGCATTCATTTACCCCCAATGCAGTGTGCTGGGCTGTTAAGGATATGAAAGTGTCCTTTGCCCTTTTGGAAAAGTGATGTCAGAACCCCTGGTATAAAGGAAATTATGGTCTTGGGGTGAGGTGAGGGGCAGGGCAGGTGGGACCAAGCCTGTGTCCTCTGATACAGTCAGCTACAGCTCTGACCCATTACCCCAGTGAGTGCTTTCCTTCCTTTCAGCAAGATAACCTGCACAACAATTTAACAGGAAATATACCCTGCAAAAAGCAATTTCAATCAGAGGGAAAAAAAGCAGCTGAGTCCAAACCCCATGTTCTTCCCTCCAACTCTCCTGTGTTTAGTCATGAGTGAGAACTGCCATAGGAAACACTACGCTATTCTTTTTAAATTGTCACTATTCACTTTAAGTTATGACCTAGCAGAGGCCCCAAGCCAAACAATCAGGTAAAGCAATTCTCACCTAGCCCCCAAACTACAGGGGCAAACACACAGCTCTAGTTTAAGGCCCTTAACAACTTACCTAACTTATCTTTTTTCCAAAGACCTCCTCAAGTCCTGTCTGTGAGTAACACACACATACTCTGTTTTAAGGCAAAAATCTGAGTGAGAGAGTCTTTATAGTAGAAACCAAAATCAACCTGAACTCAGAACCGTGACTTACTAAGTCCCTCCTCCACGTCATCACCTATCAGAGGCCCCAAACCAAACAATCAGGGTAAACAATTCTCACCTAACCCCCAAACTACAGGGCAAAAACACAGCTCTAGTTTAAGGCCCTTAAAATGTGGGCTACTGTGCTTTCAATTTACTTTACAAACAAATAGAAAAACACAAGTTCAGCAAGTTTCTCCACAACTTACCCCACTTATCTTGTTAGAAAAAAAAACTCCTAAAGTCCTGTCTGTAACACACTCAGACTCTGGTTTAAGGCAGCAACATGAGTGAAAGAGTCTTTATATTGGAAACCAAAGCCAACTTGCACTCAGAACTGTGACTCACATAGACCCTCCTCCAAGTTATCACCTAGCAGAGGCCCCAAACCAATCAGGCCAAACAAATCTCACCTAGTCCCCAAACTACAGAGCAAAAACACAGCTCTAGTTTAAGGCCCTTAAAATGTGGGCTACTGTGCTTTCAATTTACCTTACAGACAAAAAGAAAAACACAAATTCAGCAAGTGTTAAATGCAGAATGTAAACTTTCAGATTGCTGCTTAGGAAGTTCTAACTGTAGAGTGTTCTTAAAAAGGGATATGGTTATGGGTTTCCCACTGGTGGATGTTGGGAGGCTAGATCTGACTGTACAATCCCCCTTGGTACTGGCACCTTTTATATGCACTTTTCCATGATGCAGAAATGGGTGAGATCTCATGTACCTCCTGGAATGTGAGAGGCCTTAATACGCCAGTCAAGAGGAAACAAGTGCTCTCTCACTTTAAAAAATGCAAGTCAGACCTCACCTTCCTTCAGGAAACTAAACTGAGTCAGGGAGACCATTCAAGGCTAGCAAGGGATTGGGTGGGACCGGTGTTCCACTCCTCAGCCCTTACCCAGAAAAAAGAGGTAACTATCCTGATCCATAAGAAACTATGATGGCCCTCATTGCCACTGAGTGAGACTCACAAGATATAAAGGTGATGGTCCTGATGGATATGCCACAAGGTGCCCTGCAACAAGGGAACATCTATTTGCCCAACATGGATGACTAGTCGTATTTCCATAGCATCACCCCAAAACTTGACACCCTGGCCCCTATCCCTACACCAATTCTTCTGGGAGAGGATTTTAACCTCACTCTAGATCCTGAGCTGGACAGGAGTGCCAGATGGGCTGAACCACAAGGTAGAGGTGCTGTGGCTCTCTCCCAGTTGATGAAGAATATGGGCCTAGTTGACATCTGGTGGATTTTTCACCCCCGTGACAGAGAGTACTCTTTCTATTCCTCAGTACATGGGTTCCACAACCATTTGAACCTTTGGCTGACCTCCCTTCAAGTGACCCAGGCTTCCCTAAGTTCCCACATAGCCCCTATGGTAATATCTGACCATGCACCAGTACAGCTGCTTATGCTATTGTGCCACCCCAGGTCTCTTCATCCTGGAGACTGGATTCACTTCTTCTTAGGGACCCAGAATTTGTGACATGGGCCCAGAAGATGGCCACATTATTTTCCCAGGAGAATACTATGGGGGACACCACACTCGGAAATCCCTTGGAGGATATTCAAGGCCACCCTTACATGAGGTATTATGGGATATGCAGCTGCAAGAATGCATGCAAGGGAGAAACAATTACTAGACCTTGAAAGGGAATTACAGACTGCAAAGCTCACCTTTAAATCAACTTCGAGGGCAAGCCAAAACTCCCCCTTAAGCCAGAAAATGTTGGGACTACACATAGATACTAACTACATACTCACCCAAAAGGCTGAGAGTTCCATTTTTAGACTGCAACATAGATACTGGGAGGTGAGGGAAAAGGTACGGAATGTCCTCACTTATTGGCTAAGGAAACAGCAGGCCAAAAGGTTTATTTCAGGCCTGCAAGATGCCAGTGAACATATTCAAACCAAAACCAAAGAAATAAATGAAATAATGAAGAAGTTTTACTGTACCCAATACTCCTCATTACACACACCCAACCCCATAGAAGTGGAGGAGTTACTAACCCCAGTAGATATACCCTGCCTCAGTGCTCAGCAGGTTGCTCAACTAGATGCTCCCATATAATGGAAGGAGGTTAAGGAGGCCATCCATGATCTCAAGACAGGCAAGGCCCCAGGTGGGGATGGATTCACAGTAGATCTGTGGCAGCACCTCTCCTCGGTTGTAGACTTCCCACTGAGCACGGTATGTGCAGAAGCCCTGGAGACTGGAAAGTTCCCACCCACCCTCAATGAGGGAATGATATCCATTCTCCCTCAAAAAGGAAAAGACCCCACTCTCCCCACCAGTTACAGATCCATATCACTGATTAATGTGGATAGCAAGATGTTTGCAAAAATACTTGCCCTCTGGATTAACCCCATGTTACCCCAACTGATCCATCCCTCCCAGGTGGGTTTTATCCCTGGAAGATATAGTGCAGACCATATCAGGTCATTAATCAACATCTCCACAGTAGCCAAATAATTACCCACCCCTGCAACAGCACTGGCTGTAGATTTTGAGAAAGTTTTTGATTCCTTGGAGTGGGATTATTTACAGTCAGTGCTATCATATATGGGATTTGGTGGGAAATGCCTAGCTTGGATTGGCTTTCTATACTCAGCCTTTATAGCAAGGATATTGACCAATTCCTTGATCTCAGACACCTTCCCCCTGGACAGAGGCACCAGGCAGGGATGTCCCCTGTTCCCACTCTTATTTTTGTTTACTATGGAACCTCTGGCTGTGGCCTTCAGACAACATCCACAAATACTTGGCGGCCCTATCGGGCATAGTAGATATCCCACACTTATGTATGCAGATGACCTTCTGGTCCTCCTTGCTGATATCATCCTATCTATCTGCCCCTTAATGAAAATGCTGGAGTGTTTTGCACCAATGTCAGGCCTTAACATTAACCAAAGTAAGACAGAATTGATGCCCTTAAATATGCTACGTAAGGAGGGTGTGGTTACTCCCCATAATCTGAGATGGGTGTCAAATGGTATTACTTATCTGGGTATTCAAATAATTAAGGATAACTCCCGGTTATGGGACCTGAACCTTAAACAACTCCTTACTGAAATAAATACAGAATTCACAAGATGGAAGTTAATGAATCTTATAGTGGCAGGGGGAAATTGCTGCCATCAAGATGGTGTTTTCCCCCAAACTTTTATATTTTTTTTCCACCTGATGCTGTACCTACCTTCCTAATGGTATACCCAAATTGACAATATCATGGGCAACTTTATTTGGGAGGATAAAATGCCCTGGTACAGTCATAACAAGCTACAAGCTCATTTGAAATCAGGGGGATGTAATCTGCCCTGATTTGAGGGATATACTATGGCCTACTGCACAGCACAAACCATCCACTGGTTCCACCTACAATCCCTATCCTCTCCACAATGGCTGCAGATGGAGGAGGCCCAAGAGGGCCTATAGGTTCTACCCCCCCATTCCTACTCTCTGGAACCCCCCAGGTGAGCCTGAAAATGCACCCAACCATAGGCCCCCCTCTATCAGATACTGCTCGGGAACACACACCTCGCTCAAGGCCAATCCAATCCCATTGCAATACACCCCACTGTTGGGCAACCAACTTATTCAGGTAGAAAGTAAGTCTCTGTCATGGCAGCAGTGGATTAGCAAAGGCATAACTTGTATTAAGCTGGTGCTGGACCCATCCACAGGTCAGTTAGCCACATTTCAATTCTTAAGAACACAATTTAATATACCCCAATATGACTTTTGGAGGTATCTACAAATAAGGAGTGCTGTCAGGTATATCTCTGCAAGCATGCTAATAACTGCCTTATGCACTATCCCTACATCTTAAAAACCTGTAAATATCACAAACCATTTTTAAAACTGCAATGCAACAATAACTTAACTTTTATTGTGAGTGTAACAAGTAAAGTGTGATAGGTATATAAAAAGACTATAAGATAACATTAACATTGTCTACTGTGATCAAATGGTATGTAAGTATGTATGTTTGTTTACAGCCCTCCCTGTAATATGTATTGGTCTTTTGTATTTTGTTTGTTGTGTATTTAACTGTTTTTATTATTTAGAAAATAACAAACAGGTACACCTTGTGAAAAGGGTATATATATATATATATATATATATATATATATATATATACACACTGTATATACATATATATATATATATATATACTGTATCTCCCTAATGGTGTTATACTGCATAAATAAAATGTGACTACTACTTCCTGAAAGCTGACAAGGACAAGGGTGGCTGTCTCTAAAAAGAGGGGTGGCTGACTGGATTTACTTGGACATTAGGAGTATGATCCCAAGCCAATCCCAAGAATCTAAGTCCAACTGGAGGAAGGCCCTACACACCCAGATTACAGGCCAACAGTGGCAGGTGTGCTATACATCAGTGCAAAGGCTTTATCCAGACCCCAGAAGTCAGCTCATTCAGAATAAAATCCTGCACTCATGATATAAGGCCCCAGAAGTTCTGTATAAAGCTAAACTCCTGCCACTGACCGGTGTTGGAGATGCCTAACAGCAAAAGGGGACCTCCATCATATCATGTGGGCATACCCCAAAATACAGCCTCTCTGGACTCAGGTGTGAACACTAGCTGCAGCCATCACACAGAAGCCTACCCCTTCCAATCCTGAATTTTGGATTCTAGGGATACCCCTTCCCCTCGTCCCAGTGCTCAGCCCCGGAGAAAGGATGGTTGGCCCTACTAGGAATGCAGGCTAAGAGACTTATCCTGTGCAAGTGGTGAACAACATGTTCCCCCCACAATTTCTGAACTGCTTATCTCCATCATTGCACTACCCACTCTGGACAGAACAGCCCAGATGGTAGGGGACAACTTGGATAAGTACTGTAAGTGCTGGAGCCCACATATGGTGTACATGGACCCCAAGAAAGGTATATGCTGATCCCCATAGCTTTCCCTTGCTATACATCTCCTGACTAGCCATATCCTTTAGTTTGAACACCTGAGTTTCAAGTTATCCTTGTTAGTACCTAGAGGCCAGTGGGGCACAGGACCCAGGGCAGCATGGTTTCACAGAAGGAAGGTCATGTCAGAGGAACCTAATAGATTTCTTTGACTGGGTGACCAAAGTAGTAGACCAAGGAGGGGCTGTGGATATGGCCTACCTAGATTTTAGCAAGGCATTTGACACAGTCTCACAGAAAAGAATAATATACAAGTTAGCAAGCCTTGGAGTGGGTCCCAAGGTGGTAGCCTGGATAAAAAACTGTCTGGACAACAGGACACAAAGGGTAATAGTAAACAGAGTCTACAGTGAAGAAAGGAGGGTAACTAGCAGGGTACCACAGGGGTCGGTTTTGGGACCAGTCCTTTTTAATGTCTTTATAATTGACGTTGGAGAGCACCTGGAAGGAAAAGTATGTTTCTTGGCAGATGACACAAAGATCTGCAACAGGGTCGATACACAAGGTGGGGTAGAAAGGATAAAAAGGGACTTGGCAAGGTTGGAGGAATGGTCAAATATATGGCAGCTCAGATTCAATGCAAAGAAGTGCAAGGTAATGCAACTGGGAGACAAAAACCAGGGAAGAGTACACAATGTGGGGTGAGTTAATAACAACAAAAATCGAAAAAGACCTAGGAGTAATTATATCAGATGACCTAAAGGTAAGCAAGCAATGTGACAAGGCAGTAAGGAGGGCTGGGGAGATACTGGGATGCATAGGGAAAGGCATCAATAGTAGAAAACAGGAAGTTATCCCTCTGTACAGACAGTTGGTAAGACCCCATCTGGAGTACTGCGTGCAATTCTGGAGACCCCATCTCTGCAAAGACATAGACAGAGTGGAGGCTGTTCAGAGGAGGGCAACCAAAATGGTGCAGGGTCTGCACCAGAAGACATACAAGGAGAGATTAAAGCAGCTTAATATGTATAATCTTGAGGAAAGGAGTTGGGGGACATGATAGAAATGTTCAAGTATCTCAAGGGAATTAACAAAGTACAAGAGGGTAGCATATTTCAGAAGAAAAGATGTACAAGAACAAAGGGTCACGATTTGAAGATGGAGGGGAATGGCTCAGAGGTAATGTTAGAAAGTATTTTTTCACAGAGAGGATTGTGGATGCATGGAACAGCCTTCCCAAGGAGGTTGTGGAGTCAGGGACAATGGGAGAATTCAAGAATGCATGGGACAGACATAAGGCAATTCTAGTGGATGGGTAGGAGAAAGTAAGCTGTTGATTAACTAGAATCTGCAGCTTATCCATCAGGTAGGGAAATGGGCAGACTAGGTGGGCCAAGCGGCCCTTTTCTGCCATCAAATTCTATGTTTCTATAAGGTAACTGCACACTGTTAATATGTACTGTATACAGGCATCATATTGTTGCAACCAAGTTGCTCTGTAGTTCCACGTTCCTTTCCAGGGTAGGAGAAATGAAGGCCTCCAAGAAGAAGCTCACACAAGATATGACAGTCACCTCTTAGGGATGGCACAGGAAGAAGATCCTGGGTAGGTCTCTTGTCTTCTCTTCTTGGGTAGAAGGCTCCAATTTAATGCCTACCCCCTCCCATTCTGTTTCTTGCCTTAGGTTTTACAAGTAATACTTAATGCTAATGTATCTCTCCTGCTGTCTGCTGTACCAGACCAAAGAATAGTTGTGAGCTACATACAGTATGTACCAATGTAGCTATAATACTCTTCTGTATGTTGTTATATTTGGAAAATCAATAAAAACTATTTAAAAAAAACTGGATGACTTGGGGGTGCAGGTCTTGTTGCTGATCTGATCAGAATTAAAACAGCTGCACCAGTATCTGACAGTGTTATACAGCCACATTCTTCAATCACGGCAATGCAGGGGAGGCAATCACTTGTGAGGGAAATAAAGATAGTAATTAGAGGAGAAAGATTCAGGGGCACTGATCTTGTTACTAATCGGATGATATTAGAACAGAGTTAAGCAGCCACAGTCAATCACTTTCTGCATATCACCAATATTCACACTAGGAATGTCAAAAATGTGTTAATAACAATGCAGGCAATGCATGACCCCAAAGCCATGTTGCAGTGTGCACAGTTCTCCAGTTCCCAGGGTTAGCTCCCTTTTGACACAGTTTTAAGGACACTAATAACCTTAAGGAAAATTAAATGTAAGTAGGGGGGGGGTGCCACTAGACACCAGGGAAAACAATTTTTTTCCTAGAGTTGTCATATGAAAAATAATATATTTTCATATCACAACTGACAAAAAGTTAAAACAAACATAGTGGAGAAAAGAGTGATATTTTTTCACTAAAACCAACAAAAGGCACATCTGTGCCCTGGGTTTATTTTTCTCTGAACATGTCAGGCCAAAATTCCAAATGGACCAGTTGACAGAAATAAAAGGATCAGGAAGCATTGGCTAAATACAACAATCTTTTTTCGTATTAGGAGAGTGACGAAAAAAGATTTTAAATGTCAAAAAATAATGTCAGGCCATTTAGCAACAGTTAACTGCAGAATCCAGCTAATGGGGTCCAGATAAGCAACAAAATATGTGTTGTTTGCACTACAGAATGTCATTTTACGAGCTTTGAAAACTTAAATTTTAGGCAAAAACTGAAAGCAAGATGGCAGTCAAATGAAAAAAGATTTTTCACATATGAAAAAGGATGACATCAATACGAAAAAAGAATTATTTTTTGTTCCATGCAGCTATTTTTGGTGCTTACTGAGCAGTCTCAGAACCAGTTTTTTAACATTTCTAAATTAAATAACTTTTGAGAAGATTAATATTTTTTTCACCAAACAAGCAAAAGGCACATCTGTGGGCCAGACCCCTTCTAGACAGAATAGAATTTGGGGAGAGTGGGTTCCCTTCTCTGTTCAGTGTGTTGATAGAGTTGGGGCTGATGGGTGAAAGTCTTTCAGCTCCCTTATACCCAGAAAATTTCAGCCCAAAATTCAACTGTCTGGGCACTAAACAAGTTGACAGAAACCCCATTCAAATCAATAGAAACAATCTTGAAAAATTCACTTTTTGCATTATCTGTATCTCAGAATCTGTACATCCGACCAGAAGAAAACTTGGTACATCTAGATTTCTACCATGTGAGACCACACATGCAAACTTTCATGCAAAACCATTGAATAACTGCAAAGTTAATAAAGTGCAAACATTGGGGGTAACACTGAAGTGCCCGTACAACCCTAACTCTAGTGGCATGACTCTGCCTCTATTATAGATAGATAGATAGATAGATAGATAGATAGATAGATAGATAGATAGATAGATAGACAGACAGATATACCATTTGCAAAACAAACTGCATTAATGCACCAATTAGGTTCAACTTAATACACAGAAGTAGGGGAAATGTGGCCTTAGGGTTTTCAACCCTAACATCCCAACCTCTCAAGCAATGAAAGAACAAAGGCACAATCTCCACCCTCTCAAGCAGCAAAAGAAGAAAACACAGCCATCATCAGATAAGACAAACAACATACAACTGATTCAAGATGACGCAAATGCAATAGCACTGATGTGCTACCTTCATGGATTTGTACCTGTGACATACATGCTGCAAAACATGGACACTCATTTGTCACTGCAGATAGAAATCCATGATTCTCAAATTACAACACTGGTTCTGTATGCAGAAGCACAGGACCCTTCAGCCTCAGATATAAAGCCATGATATCCAAATTAAAAAAGTTGTTTTGTCTGCAGAAGTGCAGGTTCCTATGGGGCCAGTACTTCTGTACTCTCAGGTACTCATGCACACTGTATGACATACACACACTTGATGGACCTGCATTTCTGCAGTCATAGGTATTAGACATATATCAACCTCCAGATGCAGAAGTGCAGATGCCACAAAATCCATGATACCAAAATTGCAACAGTACTTCTCTCTGCCAGAAGTGTAAGACATACACACCAAAGTCTGGCTGCAGAAGGATAGGCTCCTGTGGGGCCTGCAGTTACAAAGTAAGGAGTACTGTGTAATGTGGGTATCATGGCTTCTTCATTGCATCTAGAAATTGTTCAAGGGGTAGCAATTTTTCACTTATGCAGCTGCATATAGAAGACTATGCACAAGCAGAACATGCTACTTAGTGAGGTACCTCATACAGCAAGCATGAGTGCCTCTGGTGGTACAGCAAAACCCATGGGGCCTTCTGTCTGAAGAAGGGCAGGCAACCATGGGGCCTGTGCTTTTGCAGCAACATGTACTCATAGGCACTATGTGACATGCACTCACATGTGTGGCTGCACAAGCACTGACAGCTGTTGGGCCTGTGCTTACAGTATGCAGTCACAAATAGCAATCTACAAAGGCAGCATCTCACTTGATGCTGAGGGTGGGAAGTTAGGGTTGTAAATCCTAACACTAGATTTCCCTACTTTTTGGTGTTAAGTTGAATTCTAACTGGTGCATTAACACAGTTGTTGCAAAGAATATCCTTTCTTCTTAAGATACTGGAATCATATCCTTATTCCCACAGGTTCATTCAGGAACTGTGTGAACAGATGAAGACTCACAGGACCCTCTGGTGGCCTACATAAAAGGAAGACTTTATCCACCTATGCAGGAGCAGGGCCCTGCACTTAAGTGTAGTAATGGATGTCAAGAATTCATGGGGATATCTGGTGGGCAGCAGAAGCATAGGGCTCTCAGAGCCCTGCACTTCCATGTGGCCAGAGATGTATTTATTTATTTTATTTATTTGGTAATTTGGATACAACCTTTGAGTATACACTCTTTTACAAAGGTTCCACGTCAGGATGTAAAACAGCAGAGACAACAAAAACTTGACAGTTAACATAAAACATAAGATTGCTATGTAATACAGAATATAGATAAATAATACATTTGAGTAATCTAGACAACTGAAATTAAACAGCAGGAGGAGATTCCCAGTTAGCAACATATGGCATAGCTGCCCCAGGGGAACCTGTCAAGGTAGAGTATCGGAAAGGGTAGGAGAAAGAAAGGGGGAGAATGCAAATGAGGTTTCCCATTTAGCAATGTGCAGCATAGCTTCCCCAGGGTGGCCTGTCAAGGTAGAGTATCAGAAAAAGTAGGAGAAAGAAAGGGGGGAAGTGCAAATGAGGGGTAGATTAGAAAGAAAGAGAAAGAGAGGAGGAGAGTGAGGGGAGAGAGAGAGAGAGAGAGAGAGAAAGGGACTGGGAGAAGGAGAATATTTAGGGAGAGTGGATAGAAAGGGAGGTGTTGGGGTACAGAGTGGAGGGAGTTGGAGGAGCTTGAGAGGGATGGCAGGGTGGGGTCCAGGCTAGTAAAACAGTAGAAAAGCTCAGACAGATGGGGGGGGGGTATCCGGGTTGAGAATATGGACTCAGGTAAGGGAGTCAGAGGTGTTTAAGAGAAGGTATCCAGGTTGAAGATATGGATTCAAGTAAGGCAGTCCCAGGCATTTGAGATACACATGCACAGAGCAAACACTCCATCTCTCAGCCAAAACACAGGCCCTCTGGCACCCATGGGTGTAGATGTGTAAGGCTTTATCCCAAGAGAAGAGTTCTCTTCACTATATAGTAGTTGTGCCCATGTGAGCAACTCTATCCTATAGAAACATAGACAATAATGGCAAAAAAAGGCCAATGGTACATCCAGTCTACAAAGTTCCCTATTTAGCCCTGGGGCCTACTGTTTCCAGGCTGGACAGTGGTGTCGCATGATGCCGTCACCCCAGTTTTGGCCCATCTGGCTAGTTTACTGAGCTTACCCCTAAACTATGCTCACTTGCAAGGAACCAAAAAGCAATACTCACTGGGGTAAGGGCTAGCACAACACACAAAGTTTCTTAATACATTTTATTTTCTGTTTTAGATTTTGACCATAAAGTTTCAAGATGGTCATTTTATGACTCCCACTATAACCATGATATTTGGTATTTGTAAGTACTGGCCAAAGCATCATTTTGCACCACAAATTCAAAAACACATTTTGTACATCATTTGAAAAGTGACATATGTCACATTTATGAGGTGGTGTAAAAAAAATGTCTATGGTGAAAGTTTGGTGTCAAAAGACTGAAAATTAGTGAAGTTATAAGTGATCGTTGAAATATTTCAACATTCGCACAAACCGTACCTTGGTTATTTTATCATATAAAGTATGTCACCAAATAGTCAACATAGTCTTTTTATGACCCCACCATTTGAACCCAGGAGGTGAAAATTTTCAAATCCCCCCCCAAAAAATTATTTTGCTCAGTGACTGTGAAATCATCTTTCAGCACGAACTTGAAAAATCACAACTGCCTTGTACATGAGGTGGGGTTCTAAAAAGGGCATACTGAATGTTTGGTGGAAAAATATTGAAAGTTAGTGAAGTTATGAGTTAGCATTGAAATATTTCAACTTTCACTGATAGCATTATCATTTTACCATATTTGTACATCAGATTTTCAACATAGCCCCCTTATGACCCAACCTCATGAACCCTGCTGAGAAATTACCTTTCAGGGCAGATTTGAAAATATTCTTGTTCCTTGTTCATAACGTGTCCCATAAAAGCATATTGAAAATATGGTATAAAAATATTGAAAAATGACAAAATTCTGAGTAAAAGTTCAAAATGCATTTGAATAGATTAAACCGACTTACCTTGTTTTCTCATATTGCAGTTGCTGGTTCCAGCAGCAAAACATGTTTTGATCAGAGAGTGGATCTACACTGTGGGACACTTTTAAGTGAGTGAGGCTGTTTGGTGGTGTGTAGTTGTGGATGTTGATTGAGGTATCAGGTTGGAGTGAGTGGAGTGGGGGAATCAGATTGGCAAGGGACCATTTCCTTATTTACAGGATTTGTTTAAAAAAAGAACAATGTGGATTTGTTTTAATAGGGAGACTTAGCTGACACATGGGATTTGGGCCCCCACTGTCAAAATACTCTTACTGGCACCAGGGGTGGGATCCCTAGACCTGCCACCTGTTTTACCGGAAAAGGGGGTGGTTGACATGGAGGAGGAGGGGTAGATACAAGTGGTACCAAAGATGGGCACTCAGTCTGTTTTATTATTGGGAAGGGGGGCAAGTGACTTCAAGGGGAGTAGGTTGACACCAGTGGAACTGGGTACATTACAAAGAGGGGAGAGAGAGAGAGAGAGAGAGAGAGTGAGAGCGATACAGAGAGCTAGTTTAATGCTCCCATTCCAGCCAGCAGCATGATTCCAGCTGTGGTAGAACAACTAAAGAGAGTCCTGCTGTTCTCATACAGAGCAGACAGGTGAACAGCTCCTCTCACTAAGCTGGGTACCCAAGTTTGTTAAGTGCCCAGAAACCTTGCCTTAAGTATATTTAAATTATAAAAAAAAACCAAAAAACATTTACCTACGTTCAGGGGCTGGATTTTCAAAACTCGGTTGCAAGCTGCAACAATGGCAGCTTGTGCCGAGTGCTGATGAGTCTGGGACCCTGTGCCCAATTTTCCATTTGACAGGGTCCCAGTGCCTAAGTCCCGCATCTTGTGGCAACAGTGGCTGTTTGCCAAACAGATGGCATACCCGTAAGGTGTGCTGCAACAGCTATGGGGCAGTGGAGCAGAGGCTGTGCCCTTGGACAGGGGCAAAGTACTGGCTAGTGTCCAACCACAGAGCCACCAGTACCCATACAACTACCCACCCCAATACCTTGGTGAGCCAGTTCCACACCCCTAATATAGTTTCATAGTTATGTACAGGTTCATAAGGCCGTGGGCCTATAATGACCCCACCATCACTAACTATAATGGTGAAAGTTGTATTTTTTTTTATCCATATAAGGATCCAGATTCAATTTAAAGTGTTCAACTGATTTACTCATAACCACACTACTAGGTAGTGTGTTCCAGACAGCTGGGGCACTTTGTGTGAAAAAGGTTTTTTGCCTGGTAGTCTTATTTACAGATGTTTTTAACTGTAGCTTATGAGACCTAGTATAATTTTGTATTGTTTGTTTTTCAAGGCAAATGGTAATAAACAGGGATTCATTTTGAAATGCTTTAAACAGATAAATCAGGTCTCCTCTCAGGGATCTATATTCCATGGAGTACAGGTTCAATATTCTTAACCTGTCAATGTAATCCTTATTTTTCACACTATTTATTTGTTTGTAACCCTACGTTGTACTCTCTCTCTACCATATTTTTACAACCTATAGAAGTAAGGGTGCAAAAAGAAGCACAGTACTCCAAATGTGGTTGAATAAGGCTAGCGTATAAAGGAAGCATAACTTCTGGTTTTCTGCTTTTTATATGCCTCTGTATGCATCCAAAGATGCCATAACATTTCTTAACTGTTTTGTTTGACTGAGTGTCAAATTTAAGGTTATCAGTTATTATGACACCCAGATTTTTTCTTCCATAGTTGTTATAAGTCGGGTATTATTCATTACATATTGTGCCATAACTTATTTTTTTCCCATGTGCATCACTTTGCACTTTAGTTCATTAAAGTTCATCTTATTGAGACGTGCCCAATTACACAATTTGTTTGACTTATCCTGTAAATTATTGATTGAGTCAGCATTGTTCACAATGCATCCAAGTTTGCAGTCATCTGCATATTTGTTAATCCAGATGGCACAGTTCATCTGCATACTTGAAATGAGTATATTAAATAATAATGGGCCCAACACAGAGCCCTGTGGCACCCCGCTTGTGACATGTGTCCAGTTGGATTCATGTCCTCTGATGACTACTCTTTGCTGTCTGTTTTTTAACCATGAGTCTATCCATTTAATATGCCATGATGTGAATATGTACACATCAATCTGTCCCTGGTGAATTAGTGGCTCCCCCAACATAAGCCCTGGTATGCTCTGACCGTACAACAGATTAAGCCATAAGTCATTAGTGTAGTCCCTGGTATCCCTCCTCCTACCATGCCCATAATTCAAAGTATACCCCTGACAGGATTCCTGCCATCTGCCCTTTAGGCCCAACTACCCTACTGCAGATAACATAACCAGCTGGTGGTCTACTGGCCCCCCACCCAGCAGGTAGTGTCTACCACCCCGTTCCCTTCCTGACCCATACCCCAATCTGGTAACTGGCGAAGTCCTCCTAACACCATTATGGCTGGCCACTGAATGAACTGTCAGAGTGAGTACTTTATACAATACATGCTCTGACAGTTCATTCAGTGGCCAGACGTGGTGGTGTGAGAAGGGCTGCACCCATCACCGGATTGGAGTACGGGATGGGAGAGGGAGTGGGGAGGTGGGCACTACCTGTTGGATGGGGGGGGGAGTCACTAAACCACCAGGTGGGGATGTTATCTGCTGGTGGGTAATCGAGCATAATGGGCAGGGGGCAGAGACTCTGTTGGGGGTATACTTTGCATTACAGACATGGGGGGATACCAGAGACTACAGTAATGACTTATGCCTCATTCCATTTTATGGTTGGAACATGCCAGCGCTTGATAGGGGGGTGTTAATCCACCAGAGACAGATTGAAGTCTACATATTAAAAACATGGCATATGGGAGGGCACTGGGTCGCCAGGGTAATGGGTCAGGTAAGTGATGGGTACTGGCCGATCGAGGGTGGGGGGTATAGTGGTCTATGGATGGGTTTACAGTCCTCCCAGAGTATCTCTAAGCACTGTTAGGCCAGCTTTTGGTTGGTGTAAGTGTACTTGGACTGTTGTCTTCAGGATCAGGCTTGAAATTACAGAATTAGGGGATATGGCAGATAGCATCTTTTGTAAGCTCCCTAGTGCCATGCAGCAGCCACTTTTGTGGTGCAAGGCAGGCATAAGCCCCCTTTTGGTGCATGCAGCTTGCTGTTTGATGCAGGCTGCATTGGAAAATAGCTTGGGACACATCTCTTAGTGCAAGGCACCTGTTTCATCGGACATGTTTGATGCAAGCACCTTGTGTCATTCATAGGGCTTTGAAAATCCTGCTACAGATGTTAATTTTTTTGAAACTACATAATTTTCTAATCATTTTCAAGTTTGGTTTTTAGTCTTAGAAAAAACAAGATGGTGGCCATCACGAACCAAAAAAATTAGTTTCATGAGAACATTTTTTCAGTTCATGACACATACTGTACAGTAAGTGATGCGATCTGAAAATGCTCTCACAAACTGAAAGTTTTCAGTTTACATCACAGAATTATATAAAAACCCTACTGAATATGTTCAGAAACAAACTTTAAATCCTTATAAGTCTGGAGCAGTTCCATGTTATGATAGAGATCACAATACAGCGATAGCTATCATAGCGAACGTATATCGCCGAAAAGCATTTTGGTGATATACAAACCAAAGCAACCCGACTTCTGGCTATTTTAAGTGATTTTGTGGGGGGCTGTGCCCCCCATGCCCCCTCTCTTGGGGGGTTCCCCCCTGCATCCCCTGACTAAGGATTGTTAACTCCAGGGGAGGGGGGAAAAACACTGACTGAAAGAAAAAAAACAGAGAGTCACATGCAACTGTAAAACAATCACCCCAGCAGGTCCTGAACCCAGTGTCTGCTGCACTGTAGCCAGCCACCCTCAACACCACACCACAGGGATGGTATGGCTGCAGCAGAATCCCCTACCCCATACAAACCCTCCCTCCTATCCCTCCCCTACACCTCTCTATCCCTCCTCTCTCGGTCGCTTTCTGTGCTATAGCACCACTACCCTTGCAGGCTAACTGATGATTATAGTGCTATAACTGAGTCATTGTTTCTACAGTCACTCATTTATAATTGTTTCCTTCTTGAGCTGTTGATTTTTTTTTTAACAAAACTTTCAAAAGGCACTACCTTAGTGCAAGCCACTTCTACCTTAAAGTGTCAGTAGCTCAGCTGGTTCCACACTCACCTCTGAGGCCTGAAGATCAGAAGGCTGTGGGTTGTATCCCCAAACCAGGCACTTGGGCTAAATCTCAGTACTGGCACTGTAGGGTTCCATGTCATAATAGTGATCGCAAAATAGCTATCGCTATTATGGTGAGTGAATATCCCTGAAAAGCAAATTGGCAATATACACTTCCAGGTGACCCGACATCCAGAAATTAAAATAGTGTTTTTGCACCGCACCTCTCTTAATATAGATTCTCAACTCCTGGGGGGGTGCATGTTGGGAAGGGGGCAAAATCTGTGTATTGCCAAAAAATTAAGTGCCGCAGACAGCGGTAAAATTTCCATGCATCCAGTTCCTAACCCTGTACCTGCTGCACCAGAGCTAGCCACCCACACCACCTCACCACATGGCTATCTCAGCAGCAGCAGCAGGCACACCAGTCCCCTAAAACCCCTTCCCTATCCCTCCCCTTCCTCTCACTATCCCCCTTCCTGTTGCCTTTTACTACCCTCATGTTCATGTAGGGTCGCTACCCTTTCAGGGTAGCCCAGGAGTATATCACCCAATATGAGTCACTGTTTTAGTGTGGCACCCATATTGGTTTGCTATACTCATGTTATACCCACTGTAGTGCAGCATGAGAGGGGTGCTGCCATCCTGAGGTGCTGTCTTTCAGATGAGATGTTAAACCAAGGTCCCATCTGCCTGTTCTGGTGGTAGTTCAAGTGGATGGTAAAGATCCCATGGCTGTTCTCAAAAAGAGTAGGGGAATTTATTAAAAGAAAAGCAGATATAATACATTTCATTTTACATCTTATGTCTTGTACACTCAGAAATGAACAAAATAGAAACAAACAAATATTCAAGTTATTAACGCAAAGAGAAAAAAGAAATCATGTAAAACATATTTGTTCTCCTCATAATTTTACATTTTGTTTACATCAAATATCAGAATAAGTTTCCTTTCTCTATAACAAGCATTTACTAAATAGTTAATTTAAGAGAAAGAACATAACTTGAAGAGAAAAAAGTAAAAAATACATATTTTTAGGTGATAAGTGTATCAGGGTCAGTAATCCATGGTAAACTTTTCCATTTTTCTGTTAAATCTCTTCTTTGTAATCATTTTGTTTCTTCAAAATATACCCAATTTAGATTACCTGTTACTTTGCTTAAGAGTTCATAATTTGAACTATTTTTTGTTGTAAGGTAAAAAGACATCTTGCATTCCATATATGCCATTTAAAATAATGAAAATCAAATTTAAAATGCTTATATTCCATTTTCTCCAATTTGGAGTACTATGACCATACATAACATTTTCAGAATTGACTTTAGCAAAGATTGGTTCAGACCACTCCTTTGCCATGAAATCCCGAAAACTTGAAATATATTTACAGTTATGAAATAAATTTTGCATAGTTTCTATTTCTTATATGCATTGGGGTCTACTACATATTTTTTCTTCTAGTTATTTATGTCTGTAATTTGATTTTACATTCAGATTTTCATGGCAGCTTAGCCAGTGTACAGTACATCCCACATGTGCAGAGATATTCTAGATTTCACTACTATGTTTTGTAGTGATGTTCTGTAGTTTAGTGGGCAATTTATAAATGTGTTATTTGTAGAACATGCATTTTCTAAGATGTGAATATAAAGATTTTTCCTATGTAATGTTAAAATCATTTGGCTAGTAACTTGGCACTGTTGTAGTCTGGTAGAAGTTTATTTCATATAAGTGGGGGTCAAGGCTCTGGGTTTAACTACTCTTAGTAATCATGATTTCCATTTTTGAAACAATTTTTGACAACTTGTTTTTATTTAAGGATTTCCTATGATCTCAAATCACATTCTGGAGACCGCATGCATTCTAGGTCATTTTGAAGAAACCACACGCTGATCTGATGAACAAAGGCCCACTCTGATATTGATAGGTGTGTCTGCTAGACATATCCAATTAAAATTCTGGCTGGAAGAAAAAATCTCAAGTATACAAGAATGGAAAAACAGCTTATTGGATATTCTTAGGACTGAAAAGTTAGCAATGACCAAAATAGATCAGTCCATGAAATTCAACAAGAAATGGAACACTATACATAAAGCATTGACTACACCAATATTAACAGACCCCACTCCTCCTTCCTGCAAGAGGATTCTGGTTCAGTCACCCTTGACATTCCCTGCTGACTTGTCATTTGTTATTTTGGTAAATGAGGAATTTCTATGACTAATCTTGCTTTTCTACATTTACTTCTTTCTGTCCCCTCTTTGTCTGTCTTCAGGCCTTTCTTCTAGTAAACGTTACTCAAGTTTATTAAAGATGGGATAATGTTGTTTGTGACATTTAGTGCCAGATATTCAAACCATTGCACCTAGTGCAAAACCGTAGTGCTGTAACAGCACTGGATTTGCACAAGGCTGCAATATGCAACATTCCTATTAGCACCGACGCTGTGCGGTAGCACCAATGCTAATAGATAATGGTGTGCAGAGGTGGGTTAAGGGAGCACCCAGGAATGCCAGCAGTATGGTATATTCAAAGGTATAGTGCTGCGCTACAGGCATTAGCACAACCGGTAGCGTGGTGCTAGATACTGCCAAAAAAACCTGGCAGTAATGCGGCAGTGTCCCCCCCAACATCGTGGACCCCCGTAGCCATGGTATTTCAGTACTCTTCCTGGTAGTCTAGTTGTCCCCCCACCCCCGAGTATGAATCCTGACCCTGTTCACTGTAAAAAAGAGACATTTCCTTGGTAGTCTAATGGTACCCCCACCCTCCAGCACAAATTCGGACCCTGTTCACACTAAAATATAAAGTAATTTCCCTGATAGTCTAGCGGTTCCCCCACCCAACAGCATGAATCCCAACCCTGTTCACTGTAAAATAACAGACTGTTCCCTGGTAGTCTAGTGGTCCCCCACCTGGCAGTGACACCCCCACACAGCCCAAGAACACTCCACAAACAGAGCTGGTGACTGGCTCAGCCCTCCTCTTGCCACCATGGCCGGCTGCCAACTGAGGTACGAATGAATGCTATCGGGGTCAGGATTCATGCTGGGGGGTTGGGGGACCACTAGACTACCAGGGGAACTGACTTTTTATTTTAATGTGAATGGGATTGGGATTCATGCTGGACAGTGGAGGGACCACTAGACTACCAGGGAAAATACATACTGTTGTAATGTGAATTGGGTCGGATTCATGCTGGGGGGTGGAGGGACCACCAGACTACCAGGGAAATGTCTCTTTTTTTAAGGTGAACAGGGTCAGGATTTGTGCTAGGGGGACCACTAGACTACCAGGGTCACTTGTGTGTCTCAGGTACACATATACATGGGTGCGTTGTATCCACCCATATCTCCTGACTGTCCTTGCTTTTCAGGGAGGTCCCTGATTTAGCTTCCACATGTTCCTCTGTCTCTCATACAACATGTGTTTATGTGACAGAACAGCATACCTCTCAACTGTCCCTGATTTTCAGGGCATCCCTGATTTCACCTCAAAACTTTACTCTGTCCCTCCTAAAATTTGTATTCCCATAACTAAACAGTGGGGATTCTAAGAATAAACCTATGTCAACCAATAAAATTGCAGACTTCTTATTCTTCAGGAAATATATTCTGAACTGAGTCCCTTATTCTGCCAGCTTCCTGAGTGGATATCACCAATTTTGAAACTGTGTCCCTGGATTTGTCCTTGGTCCCTGATTTTTTTAAGCCTTGTCCCTGATTCACGAGGCAAGGGGCTGTGAGGTATGCATGCAATGACTGTGCCTGGCAGCACACAGTTCCTGCTGCTTCTGGCCTGTATTTCTATTCCCACCAACAGTGGATGCTGTGGGCATGCCTTCACCTGCAGCATCTAGCCTGTACTTCCATTCCAACCAAAAGGGGGAGCTTTGTGCTCCATGCAGTCGCACCTGGCAAACTGCATGGTAATTTATGCTAAGCAGCACTTAATGAGATACAAATGTACCTGTTTGCCCACAGATTACCTAAGTAGGGCTCATTTGCATGGGAGATTTGAATAGAGCTCCCATTTGCCCTGGGCTAACCAGTTAGCACCGTGCTAATGTGTTAGCACTGTGCAATCAGGTTAGCCCTGGCTTGGGCAAACTTCGCTTCAACATAGCACAGTTCTGCAGTGTGTGGCTTACATTGTTGTTTACAGTAGATGTTAGACATCTCTGCACAATCACACACAATGTTCTCCACCTGCAACACTGGCTTTCTCCAGGGTCTAATGAGCTGCAGTAGCAGTGTGCACCACCCTATTGCTATATTAATTGCTGTCTTATTCCCAGGCTATTTTTGCCTGCACTCCTGGCCCTGTTTGCCCAGCTTCCTTTGCTTACTATATTCAGCTGGTTTTGCACCAGGCTATTCCTTTTGAATATAGCTTGCTTTTTGCTCCAGCTAAGTTTGCCCGCCGGGCAGTGATAACGTAGCCCCAGGGCAAAGTTCTGAATATCTGGACCTCATTCTCTTATGTTCTCAATACATTTAGCAGCTGGTTTATTGCTGATACTTCTTCTAGATGTACATTCATTACATTTGGATGGTCGAATTATGGTTACAAGAATGATATGATTGGGTGTTTTTTTTGGCTTCCATATTCCTTTGCTTAGTCATTAATGATAGCTTTATGTCTTTACAGAATTTGAATAAAAATGTTTACAGACAATTATTTTATGTATGTAATCTACCATAGTGATTTGGTTGACACAGGTTATTTACAATGCATTTTCAACAATGTTGTCTATTTATTGCTTGATTGTAATTTATTTGAAATTTGAAAAACAGTCAAAAATATTGACAAAAATCCCATGGTTCCCATACTATGTCTTGGTTTATTAACAAATGTTTTAGATTTGATGTAAAAAAATATACTATTAAAAATTATAATTGGGTTAACCATATTTAGCCCCTCTTGTTTCAGGGGGAGGTACGCAATATTCTTTCCAATAGGATTTAGACAGCTGCCCTATAAGGCTTGCAAAAATATACTAAGTGTTGTTTCCATGCTTTTTTGGGGGAGGGGATATACAGCTAAAGTACAAAACTAATGGTATTACAAATGTTTAATTAGATACACTCTTTTCTTTTTACCCAGTTTTCATTTATTCCATTGTGCTATGTTATGCTTTAATTGTTTAGTTTTGTTTCACAATTAAAGAACTACTGATGCCAAAAAGAAAACTTTGAAAAACATAATAATTAGGTAAAATTCATCTTGCATTCCAAATGTATTCTATATATCTATCTTTCTTGTTATTTATTACTGAGTACATGATATTTATCCCTTAGATTTCACTTACAGTGTGTTTACCTCTGTAGCTTACTCCAAATTTCAAATCATAATGCTCTGTTGTGATATCACAATCTGTTGCCATGGGAATAACTGGGATGTCACAAGCAGGGCATTATGATCTCAAGTAGGGAGAAAGCAACAGGAATAGATGAACTCTTCCAGAGCAAAACTCCTGTTTTCATGCAAATGACCTCAGTAATAAATAATTTGGAGGAAGAATACAAAACTAATCTGAAATACAAGCTGAACTGTGTCTAAATGTTATGATTTGTTAAAGTTTTCCTGAAGGTGTCAGCTGCTCTTTAAGTGTATCTAAATTGCTAGTACCAAACTGTACTTCCAGTATTTTTATGGGGTCTGTCTGTATAGTAATTTCTGAAGTCTGTGTACTGGAATCAGTGGTAGTACCCACTGTCCTGCCTATGTATTTTCCAAGGTTTAAAGATGTTCCAGAAAACTTTCCAAAATGTCTGCATATTTTACAGCCTTGGTTACAGATATTTCATTTTGTACCAAGATACTTATGTCACCAGCATAAGCAATTGCTTTATATTGAATGATGCCTTTATCATTTTTAAAAAAAATGTTGTAGGTGCCGTATTGGTCCTTTTAAAAAAACAGATCCAGAAACAAATGATTTGATACCTTTTATTGGACCAACATGGATGTTACAGAAAAGAACAAAGTGCTTTAGCTTTCGAACCAACCAGGTCCTTCCTCAGAAGCTTTGTGGCAGTTTTTTCAAATATCCCATACTATTAACACCAGATTATATAGAAAAAGCAGAAATAATTCTCATTGGTTTAACATATACATTTAAAACATAATAGAAGATTACGTCAGAGAAGCTAATTAACACCAGTATGCCTTAAACTGAGGAGCCTCAGAAGGCAAAGGTTATCAAGAATTCTCTACAGCCAGAGAGTTCTTGTCACATAAATTTTAAAATGTCTCAGTATGCCAAGAAAGCATTCTAGTGATAAAAAAGCATTGGAGTGGCATTCTCCTAATACATGTAAGATGAGCTTACAACTTACATTCCAGTTGTCCTAGTATATTAAGGACAGAAAATGAGAGACAAAATCCAGAAATTAGTGTATAACTGCAAGTTGAAATCAAGCCTCAAATTAACCTACACATATAAACATGATGCATGAAAGTATCACTTGTAAGTGTAAGTGCAAAAAAAGAAAAAAAATCCTTGTCAAGGACCCCCAAGAAAACGAGACCATGAGCCTGATAAATGCAGATTTCAACACAGAGTCTGTGTATAACAAAAATGCACAGAATCAGTCTAAGCAATCTAAATGAAAACCCAAAGGAATTACACCTTTACACTACACACTTTGCACTTAAACTTACAAGTGATACTTTCATGCATCATATTTATATGTGTAGGTTAATTTGAGGCTTGATTTCAACTTGCAGTTATACCTAATTTCAGGATTTTGTCTCTCATTATCTGTCCTTTAATATACCAGGACAATTGGAATGTAAGTTGTAAGCTCATCTTACATGTATTAGGGAGAATGCCACTCCAATGCTTTTTTTATCACTAGAATGCTTTCTTGGCATACTGAGACATTTTAAAATTTATGTGACAAGAACTCTCTATTGTGAGAATTTTTGATAACCTTTGCCCTCTGAGGCTCCTCAGTTTAAGGCATACTGTGTTAATTAGCTTCTCTGATGTAATCTTCCTTACGTTTTAAATGTATATGTTAAACCAATGAGAATTATTTCTGCCTTTTCTATATAATCTGGTGTTAATAGTATGGGATATTTGAAAAAACTGCCACAAAGCTTCTGAAGAAGGACCTGGTTGGTTCGGAAGCTAAAGCACTTTGTTCTTTTCTGTAACATCCATGTTGGTCCAATAAAAGGTATCAAATCATTTGTTTCTGGATCTGTTTTATCATTTTTAAGGCAGTAATGGGGTGAGGAATTTAATATTCTTAGCAGAGGGTCTAAAAAGAAAACATATAAGATTGGACTTAATGGGCATCCTTACCTAACCCCTTTTTCAATACTAACAATTGGTCCTTTCCAGCCATTTGCAACAGGGGCAATAGTAGCGAAGGTATATAAGCATCTGATCCATTTATAAGATTTATTGGAATAAGATAGTACTGTAATGTATAACACAGAAAATCATGATTCACTGAATCAAAAGCTTTTTCCTGATCTAAAGATAACAAGAATCCATTTAGCTTTCTACTATTCCCTCTTTCTGTTATGTCCCATAGTAAGATCAGGTATTCTGATATCCTTCAGCCTGATAAAGAGCATGATTGTGCTTTTGTGATCAAACTCTGTTGCTGGTAGTAATCTATTGGCTATTATATTGGATACTATTTTAAAATCTGAATTGAGTATGCTAATTGGCCTCCAATTTTGTATTTGTGTTTATTGCCTTTTTAATAGAGATTTAATAATATTCTCACGTTCATGTATACTGTAGTGATAAGGCATTAGTCTGTTGGATATGGTGGCATACTAAGGTAAATTCTGATTCTATTTATGTGCCTATCAGTTTAAAAACTTTACTGGAAAACATCCTGGTGCGGTACAATTTTTTAGTGAGGAAATTACTTTGTGGGTTTTGGCTACCTGAATATCTTGGCTTAACATTGATACTATATTATCAGGTAAATCTGGTATTGTAAGGCTTTGATTTTTTTTTCCAAGTCTGTTAAAGAAGTGGACAAAGGTTTACACATTTTCTTGTAATAGTTTGTAATCATATTCATAATTCCTTTGCATGTGGTTTGCAGTTTATTGTTTTCATCATATAAACTCTCCATTTCTTTTTTTTTATTCTATCATAACAACTTTCATATGGGCAAACTGTGCCCATCTTCCCCTGGGTATCACAATTCTGTTGCTGGTGTAATGTTTTA
Source organism: Neoceratodus forsteri (assembly GCA_016271365.2). Lineage (NCBI taxonomy): Eukaryota > Metazoa > Chordata > Ceratodontiformes > Ceratodontidae > Neoceratodus > Neoceratodus forsteri. Next base: position 554,909,957 of record CM028135.1, on the reverse strand, counting down.
GCCTTTTTTGTGTGGAAAAATACTAGTTCCTTTTTTCAAATTGTTAATTTGTTTTGTGTAGTTATGTTTTGTTTCATAAGATAATGAAAGTAATTTCTGTAAATGGTGTCTTTCATTAATATATTGTAATTATTATTACAGATCGATTTACTCAGTGTTTTAATTTTTTTTTAGTTCATATTTAGTTCCTTCTCACCATGTTGTGAGGCTATCATAAAGAATCAAAACTGATTTTCTGGCAGAGATATAGTGTTTGATAGATATAATTATCCATTCAATTTTTTGGGTGGGAGGAGTTGAATTTCCATATTCCTGGTCCTTTGTTTAGAGAGTTTATTTGTCCAAGTTGAATATGTGACATGTTATGGTCAGTGAATTCTGCAGGATAAGCATTTGCATTCAATAGTTGAATATGATTAAATATAAAAAATTTAATTTGAGTTTCCAAATTCCTTTGTTAAAAGATGGGGTGTGTTACCTGAAATAGTATGATATGCATCTTTCAGTCAAGCTGTATCTATTAAAGATTTTAAAAAATTGTTATTACAAAAAAAAATGTGTTTTTGTGTGGTGGCTTTTATCATGTAATGATAGAATGCAATTAAAATTGCCTCCAACTATTGATTTGTTCAGGTGAGAACAAGTAAGGCTGTATTTGTTTCAATATGTTTATTTTGTCAGTTTTGATTTGAGGTGCATATAAATTTATAAATCAAATAACTATATTTTGTATCTTGGTATAAAAAATCAGTACTTACAATGGAACAAGATCAATAAGTTTTATAACTTCAATTTCAGGAATTTTAAACAGTATCACTATGTCTGAACAGGTTTCTTGTCAAAATGACCTAAAGGAGTGGCCCAAACAACATGCTTCATGTACTTGTAAGGTTTCCTGTATAGTATGAAAAGGAACATCTGAAGGAAATATACACCATTTTGAAAATGTTGAAGATATGAACAAACTGCATTTCTTTTATCATGTTTTTTGATAGTATTAACATTTACTGTACATATGTGTAGTTGTAAAAACATTCAATTATTAGTGCTGATGTCACCTAGGTTTCCCTTTTCTATTGGTACCCTCTATGTGTTTTTGTTTGTTCTTAGCTTTTCTTTTCTGAAGTCCTGTGTAAATTTTAAACTCTGTCAGTGGTTTGCTTTGGCTGTGATGACACACATGAGGAAGTGTCAGAGTCATTATCTCAGTCTTCGGATGGGCTTTGTAGGGTGTCATATTTCTTAGTCAGAGGTATTCTGTTGGTGTTAGACAATTTAGCTTTTGGGAAACACTATGTATGGGAGACCCCATGTATGCCATTGTCTGGTTCTCATGACTCTGCTTTCTGGATTTGGGTAAGGGGGACATGCTGAAGTGGGTATCCCCATTCTCTATGTTTTGTACATCTAACTTGGATGGTGTGCTAATCTCCTGCTCCATGGGTTTTGGGGTTGCTTCTTGTTCTATTATGTCAGAGGTATTCTAGAATTCTGTTTAGTCTAGTGCTTGAAAGTTTGACTGGAGATCTGAAAGGTTGGGGAGGATGACTCCTAGTGGGGCATGTACTAGCTGATTAAGGATGCTGGTAGATGCCTCTTGTGTTGTTTCTGCTGTTTCTGTTGTATTCCTTTTCTATCATTTTGTTTGTTTGGGCTAGTGTAACATACAATCTTTGTTCTACTCCATCTGCTTGTTCTGGTTGATTGTGAGCAGCCCATGGGGAGCTTTTGAAAAAGTGACCTGTTTCATCACATAAACTACATCTGCCTTTATTCTCACATTGTATACTTGTGTGGCCAATTTCATTACATAATGAGCAACAAACTTTGTCACATACGCTACTTAAATGTGTTGTTAACCCACACTTGTAGCACACTTTTGGTTAGCCGGAATAAAACAGGATTCCCCTGTCCCTGCCCAGGGGAAAAAATCTGTTTGGCAGATGTTGAACTCCAGCGTTAGTGAATTTTAATATAACCTTCACTGTCCATCCCCCCATTCAGATGTTTTCTGAATTGAATATGTCCTCAGGTTTCCCTAGGACTGTACATCACTGTTTTAACCAATACACTAAAATATTTACACTTACACTTTTGTTTCCAAAAATAACTGTAATTTACTTCTGAGCAGGTTTAGTTAATGATATTGCAGTAAAGGGGGACCATAATGGAGCATTTTTGAGAATATTATAGTAACCCAAAAACGTTCCAGTCCATTTATAGTTTTAAAGCTGATGTCAAAATTACTTTCCCCTGAAACATGTGTCAAGGCATAGATTTCATTTGCAGAAAAATTTCATTGAGTTTTTCAACAGGTTATTGGCTATGAAAACTCTATCAGGGGGTCCTTCTCTGCCTCCCATGTATTTCAGATGTGCTACATTGTGCCTTTTTGCTGGTAAGACAGGGTTATGGAAAAGTGAGGCATTAGGTCTCAAATTACCTTGGTTGGTCATCTGGTAGTTCTGTGCTGAATTTTCAAATTCTGATGGAATGAAATTCTGCTGAAATTCCACTGAATTCTGCCAGAAATGAAATGCTGGAATTCAGTTACAGAAAATAATTGTGGATTGATTTTCCATGGAAAAAATTATTCATAGATTCATAGATGTTTTACGAATACAAAGGGCAAAAGGGTATTCCCACTGTGGATTCACCACCAGGATTACTGATGGTAATCATACTTTTTATTTCCCATGTGTTCATCCAATCTTTGTTTGAAAGCGTCCATTGTGTCACTATTTATGATGTGTTCAGGTAGAGCATTCCGGGTTAATATAACTCTCTGTGTATACTAGTTATTTCCCATTGTTGCATTGTGATGATTACCCTTTAATTGCTTATCATGCGATCTTGTACTGAATTTAGATTTATTGTAGGTTAGACCAATAGTCTCAAATGTTGGAGCATGATTAATCACCCTAAAAGTTAGGCACAAATCACCTCTTAATCTCCTATATTGCATGGAGTATACATTTAAATTACTGAGTCTGTGTTTATAGTCCATATTCCTTACTGAATTGACTTTTTTTGTAGCTTTACACTGAACTTTTTCTATGAGTTTATTGTCACTATCTGAAAATGGGGCACATACAGAATAACAGTACTTTAGGTGTGTTCTAACCAAGCTGGGAAAAAGGGGAATTATTACTTTTTCACTTCTGCTTTTAATGTTTTTTCAAAATGCATCCAAGAATTTGATTACTCTTTTTAACCATATTCCTGGTGTGAAGTTCGAAGGAGAGTTTATTAGAAATTGTGACACCTAGATCTTTTTCATTGTCTGTTGTTTGTAGTATGGTGTTATTTCATTTGTAATTTTAACATATATTTTTTTCCCAAATGCATCACCTTGCATTTTTGTGCATTAAATAATTTATTTTTAATAGACCATTTTTCTAAGTGAGTTAGATTTTTTAGAAGTGCTTGTGAGGAATCCAAACCGGTTATGATGCTGGATAATTTGCAGTCATCTGCATATTTTCCTATCTAACAGTGTTCAGAAAGAGGATGCATTATAGATATTAGAATATTGAAAAATGCTGGGCCCAACACAGATCCCTGTGGTACTCCACTGGTAATAGAACTGCATGGAGACAAGTGTCCTTTTATTGACACTTGCTGTGTACGATTTGTTAGCCAAGTGTCTATCCAACGAATAATAGATGGATGAAGATTGAAATTTGTCATTTGCTGCATTAAACTTTTGTGAGAAACAGATTCAAATGCCTTAGAAAAATCCAAAATGATTATGTCTACAGCTAATTGTTTGTCCAGTGCCTCACTTAAACGTTCTAGAAAATTCAAGAGATTGGTTTCACATGATCTGTCCCTCATGAACCCGTGCTGAAACATGTCAATGTAGCCATGCTTTAACATATGTGTTGTTATCATTTCTTTCAACATTCTTTCTAATATTTTACTGAACACTACCATTAAATTTATGGGTTTGTAGTTTTGTGGTAAATTTTTTGATCCCCCTTTGTGTATGGGAATTACAATAGCATGGTTCCAAATAGGAGGAGTAGTTCCCTTCGGTAAGAGACATATTAAATAATAAAGTTAATTGGCCAGCTATGTGCTCAGCTATATTACGAATGAAAAACGGTGAAAACCCATCTGGTCCTGTAGAGCTATCTGATCTAATTGTGGCAATAATATCTAACACATCATTTATATTGATTTTTATAGTAGAAGTCGGTAAAATAATACTGGTTGAGAGTGTAGATGTATCTTTGTTAAAGACACTAATAAAATAATTATTAAAGTCTGTAGCCATTTCTTGTTTACTTATTAGTAACCCATCTGCTGTTGCTAATGGTCCAATAGTTGGATTACTTTTCTTCATGGATTCAATATAATTGAATAATTTCTTTTTGTTATCTTTTATAGTTTCTGCTAAGTCTAACTCTGTATGTCTTTTGGCTTTTCTTATTAAGTTTTTAAGTTTGTTTCCTATTTTTTTTACATGCAGACCATTTGGTTGATGTTGGATGATTTTTTTTTTGTACAATCTTTATTATTTATATTGCATTTTACATTTCTGTTCCACCATATGGGAATTCTTTTGTTATTGCTATATTTTTTCCTAGTTGGTACCCAGTGATCCACACAGTACTGTAATTTTGTCTGAATGTTGTACCATATGGTAAGTAGGTCACAGTTTTTGAGTTCTGATTATCGCAACTGTTTAGAAAATCATTTATTGCTGTAAAGTTTGCTTTATAGAAGTCTCTTATTTGAGTGCATCCATAATTTCTTTTTTGTTGTTTTATATTTGTTTTAACCAAAACTGTGTTTTGATCACTGTTGGACAGAAGGCGAAGTATGGACACATTAGTGATTTCATCACCCAAGTTTGTTAGAAATATGTCCAGAATGTTTTCCTCTCTAGTTGGACTCAATACTATCTGTTCCATGTTGTTTGATGTTGTCCAATCAAGGAATCATTTTTCGAGGGTAGAACTATAGGTACCTGTATTAGTTATCCAATTGATATTTAGGAAGTTAAAATTGCCTATTAGGATATAGTCTCCCTTGAAATCCCATAGAAACATACATAGAAACATAGAATTTGATGGCAGATAAGGACCACTTGGCCCACCTAGTCTGCCCATGTCCCTACCTGATAGATAAGCTGCAGATTCTAGTTAATCAACAGCTTACTTCCTCCTACTCCTCTCTAGAATTGCCTTATGCCTGTCCCATGCATTCTTGAATTCTCCCACTGTTCCTGACTCCACAACCTCCTCAGGAAAGCTGTTCCATGCATCCACAACCCTCTCTGTGAAAAAATACTTTCCAACATTACCTCTGAGCTGTCCCCCCTCTATCTTCAAATTGTGCCCCCTTGTTCTTGCACATCTCTTCTTCTGAAAGATACTAGCCTCTTGTACTTTGTAAACTCCCTTGAGATACTTGAATGTTTCTATCATGTCCCCCCTCTTCCTCCTTTCCTCAATGGTATACATATTAAGCTGCTTTAGTCTCTCTTCGTATGTTTTCTGGTGCAGAACCTCCACCATTTTGGTTGCCCTCCTCTGAACAGCCTCCACTCTGTCTATGTCTTTGCAGAAATGGGGTCTCCTGAATTGCATGCAGTTCTCCAGATGGGGTTTCACTATCTGTCTGTACAGAGGGATAACAACTTCCTGTTTTCTACTGTTGGTGCCTCTCCCAGTACCCCCCCCAGCCCTACTTACTGTCTTCTCACATTGCTTGCCCACCTTTAGGTCATCTGATATAATTACTCCTAGGTCTCTTTTGATTTTTGTTGTTATTATTAACTCACCCCCCCATTGTGTACTCTTCCCCAGGGTCATTGTTTCCCAGATGCATTACCTTGCTGCCACATATTTGACCATTCCTCCAACCTTGCCAAGTCCCTTTTCATTCTTTCCACCCCACCTTGTGTATCAACCCTGTTACAGATCTTTGTGCCATCTGCAAAGAGACATACCTTTCCTTCCAGGTGCTCTCCAATGTCACTTATAAAGACATTAAAGAGGACCGGTCCCAATACTGAACCCTGTGGTACCCCACTAGTTACTCTTCTTTCTTCACTGTGGACTCCATTTACTATCACACTTTACGTCCTGTTGTCCAGCCAGTTTTTTATCTAGGCTATGACCTTGGGACCCACTCTAAGGCTGGCTAACTTGTATATTAATCTTTTGTATGAGACTGTGTCAAATACCTTGCTAAAATCTAGGTAGGCCATATCCACAGCCCCTCCCTCGTCTACTACTTTGGTCACCCAGTCAAAGAAATCTATTAGTTTTGTCTGACATGACCTTCCTGCTGTGAAACCATGCTGCCTTGGGCCCTGTGCCCCACTGGTCTCTAGGTACTCAACAATTCTTTCCTTCAGAAGTGATTCCATCATTTTCCCTACCACTGAAGTCAAACTAACTGGTCTGTAATTTCCTGCCTCTGTCTTGGTCCCACTTTTGTGAAGGGGAGTCACATCTGCCTTCCTCCAGTCCTCAAGTACCACACCATCCTCCCATGATTTGTTAAAAGGGGTAGTCAGTGGTTTCACTAGTTCTCCCCTTAATTCTTTTAGAATTCTGGGGTAAATTCCATCAGGTCCCATTGCTTTGTCCACCTTCAGTTTTAGGAGTTCTTTCAGAACAATTTCTTCTGTGAAAGGACTGGGATTGACATCTCTATCAAGAGTGCTTCTGTTAATTGGATTAGGCACCTCCCCCCCTCTTCTTTTGTGAATACTGAGCAGAAATATTCATTAAGTATCCCTGCTTTTTCACTGTCCCTCTCTGCCTGCCCACCGTCCTTCTCTTCAGCCTCACTATCCCTCCCTTTGTCTTTCTACACTCCCTGATGTACCTATAAAAGGTTTTATCCCCCTTCTTAACCAAGTTGGCTATCTTTTCCTGAGTTTGGACCTCTGTTATTCTGACTTCCCTCCCTGCTTCCTTCTGCATTAACTGGTACAGCTCTCTATCCTTCTCCTTCTGTGTTTCCTTATACTTCCTGAATGCTGTCTTTTTCTCCCTGACTTTCCCACCACCTGTTTTGAGAACCATAGTGGCTTTTTCTTTCATTTTGATTTGTTTATTTGCTTCACACAAAGGCTTGTTACCTCTGTGATGGCAGTTTTGATGCTTCCCCATTGTTGCTCCACCCCTCCTTCTAGCCTGTTTGCTAGAGCTTTTCTAAGGCACCCCCTCATCTTGCCAAAGTCAGCCCTCCTGAAGTCCAGTACCCTCACTTTTGTATATCTTGACTCTGTAGCTGAATTTATTGTGAACCACACTGTTTGATGGTCACTTGTTCCCAGATGTCAGCCCACTTCTAGATATGAGATCCTCTCACTGTCCCTGTTTGAGAGTATGAGGTCTATGATTGCTTCCTCATGAGTTTGTCTGAGGCATGCCACCTGTAGGGCATCGAGAATGGCCCAGCTCTTGGATGTGGCTGCAGCAAATGTGCTCCAGTTAACATCTGGCATATTCAGGTTTTCCATCAACAGTTTCTCCCCTTTCTCTGCCATTCTAAGAATGCCTTCTATCATATCCTTGTCCATGCCCTCCCCCTGACATGGGGGTCTGCATACAACCCCTGTGCAGATTGTGGTGCCATTTCCAGTTTCTAAGGTGACCCACAGTGCCTCCTTTCCTCCCTGTTTACTCTTTTGTTCAGTTGCTTTTATCCCTTCCTTTACAGATGAAAATAGAGGAATTTAATGGATGGCTAAGAACCTGGTGTCATGCTAAAGGATATGGGCTGTTGGGGGTTGGGGAGGGACCTGGGAGTACAGTAGTCTCTATGCCAAGGACAGACTACACTTGAGTGAGGAGGGAAAGAAAGTGTTGAAACAGAGGATGGGGAGTATATGGAGGAAGTTGGGAATTTAAACTAGGAGCAGGATGTGGCAAGTGGGCAATAGACATGCAAAGACCACAGGTTGGGAAACCATATGAGCTTACCCCATAACAGTGAGAAAGGACAAATGGCAAGTACTATTGGTGATGCTAGTAAAGGAGGGTAGGATGGGAGGGGGGGAGAGTGGAAGGTTGTTATCCTTAATGCTTGGAGCCTTGGGAGGAAAACTGCAGATACAGGTGCTCATGGCAGAGGAAGAGGTGGACATTGCAGCCATCACAGAAACATGGGTTACCCAATACAATGACTGGGACCGTCTGTACCAGGGTACAGGTTATTTTGTAGGGACAGGGTGATTGGAAAAGGAGGGGGTGGCACTCTATGTGAAGGAAGGACTGAAGTGTGTAAGGGAGAAGTGGAGGAGGGTAGTATGGAGTCACTTTGGATGCAAATCCAGGATTCCAAGAATAGGATTCTCAGAATGGGAGTGGTGTACAGGCCACCCTCTCAGACACAGGAGTTAGACAGAGAATTAGCGGGACAGATCAGGAAGACCTGTGAGAAGGTTGTGTGGTGATTTTAGGGGATATCAACATGCCAGGAGTGGACTGGAGTACCCCAACAACCAGGAATAGAAGGGAGCAGGTACTGCTGGATGCCTTCCAGGACAGCTTCCTGCTGCAAATGGTCTGTGAACCAACCAGGTTAGGGAATACCCTTGACCTTGTGCTGGCAAATGGGGAGTTTGTGAGAGAACTTCAGTGCAAGAACCTCTGTCAGGGAGTGACCACCATTCAATATGGCTCACATTGGATATGGGCAAGGAAGGAGAGGAATTTGGCACAAGAGTGCTGGACTTCAGGATGGCCAACTTTGGGAGGATGGAGGAAGTGGTAAAAGGGTACCTGGAAAGAATTCAACCTAGTATGGGCACTAACCAGAGGTGGGAGCTCATAAAGCTGGGGATAGTGGAGGCAACCAAAACTTGCTGCAAGGCCCAGAGCAAGAAGGTTAGGGCTAAGAAACCAAGCTGGTTGAGCAAGGAGGTCATGGAAAAGGTATGGAGGAAAAGAGCTGCCTTTAGGAGGTACAAGAAAACAAGGAGGGGGAGGACAGGGAGGAGTACCTGATGGAATTGAAGGAGATGACATGGGCAGTAAGGGGAGCCAAGGCATCTATGGAGCTCAGGCTGACACAAGGCATTAAGAAGAGGGAGAAGGACTTCTTTAGGTACATAAGGGAGAAAAGGAGCTGTGAGGACCATATAGTAAGGATTAGGAAGGAGGGGGGTTGGGTGGGAGCAGAGTGTGATAAGGCAGAAACACTAAATGATTACTTCTGCTTGGTATTTACTAAGAAGATGAGTGGGATGATACCCAAGGGAGGAGGAATGGCAGAAACGGGGGAAGGGGTGACTGATGGGGAAATAATGGAGGGCAGAGTTCAGGAGGGTTTGAAGGCACTGAGGGTGGACAAGGCACCAGGCCCAGATGGCATTCACCACAGGGTTCTGAAGGAGCTGGCAGAAGTCCTTGCAGGCCCTACACTCAAGGTGTGTACCTCAGGATTGGAGGATGGCTCATGTGGTGCCCCTCCACAAGAGTGGCCACAAGAATGAACCGAGGAACTACAGACCGGTGAGCCTCACATCCATCATGGGTAAGCTGATGGAGACTATCCTGAAGGAGAGGCTGGTGGCCCTCCTAGAGGCCAAAGGACTACAGGGCAGCAGACTGCATTGCTTCATATGTGGCAGATCCTGCAAAAACAGCTTGGTGGAGTTCTATGACTGGGTAACTAGGCAACTGGACATGGGCCATACAGTGGATGTCCTGTATCTGGACTTTAGTAAGGTATTCAACTCTGTGCTGCATGGGAGGCTGGGAAATAAGTTAGAAGGCACAGAGGCAGGTGCAAAGCAGGTGAGATGGGTAGGGAACTGGTTTCAGGGAAGTCAACAGAGGGTAGTGGTGGGTGGGGAGCTCTCACACTCAAGGATAGTGATGAGCGATGTTCCACAGGGCTCAGTGTTGGGACTAGTGTTGTTTGGGATATTCATTGCAGACATATCATTGGACATCAAGGGAAAGATCAGTCTGTTTGCTGATGATACCAAGATGGGAGCAGTGGTGGATGACCTAGGGAGATGGCAGGGGTTGCAGGATGATCTGGTAAAGTCTGAAACCTGGTCAGATACCTGGCAACTGGGGTTTAATGCCAAAAAGTGCAAGGTGCTGCATTTTGGGGTGAAGAACCCAAGGAGGAATTACCAGCTGGGGGGAGTGCAGCTAGTCCAGACAGAGGAGGAGAAGGATCTGTAGGTGCTCATTACAGGGTCGTTGAACAACTAGGCACAATGTAGGAAGGCAGCTGCAAAGGCCAACAAAATGCTGGGTTGCATTGCAAGGGGTATATCCTCGAGGAGGGAGGAGGTGATTCTGCCACTGTATAGGTCATTTGTTTGACCACACCTGGAATACTGCATGCACTACTGGTGCCCATATCTGAAGAGGGACATTAAGTTACTGGAGGAGGTGCAGTGCAGGGTGACAAAGATGTTCAAAGGGCTGGGGGACTTATCGTATGAAAGGAGGCTAAGGTAGTTGAACATGTAATCACTGGAGGAGAGGAAGGACAGGGGGACATGATTGAAACCTTTCAGTATATGAAAGGAATAAACAAGACATGTACAGAAGGGCTGTTCAAAGTAATGGAGGGGAGGGACACCAGGTGCCATGATATGAGACTGGAGGGAGGAAGGTTCAGGAGGGAGATGAGGAGACAATTTTTTGCAGACAGGGTGGGAGCTGGGTGGAATGCATTACCTGCATAAGTGGTATCCAGTAGAACAGTGGACTGCTTCAAAAGAGGATAGGACAGGACAAGGGGAGGGTCAATGGAGGGGAAGGGTGGAAGGGAGAACAGCTGCAGAATAAGGGGTGCTGGCTGCACATTCAAGTAGACTTGATAGACCTCTAGGCCTTTATCTGCTGGCAAATTTTGTATGTTCGAATGTTTGTAATACATAAAATCTGCTAGTTCTGATATTTTGTTGGAGAGACTTTTGGCATTAACCAAAAGAATATGTAAATTGTTTATATCACACTTTACAGCTTTTGGGCTGGCAGTATAGCCTAGAGGTTAGAGGAACGAGGTGTGAATGAGCTTGGTACATCTAGCAGACCAGACCTGAGTTTGATTCTCACAACCTCTGGGTGAAACACCTGGTTCCTCCGTATGATCTTCCAACATTGGTCGATGCCTTTGTCACTACCCATCTTGATTACTGCAATTCTCTCTACCTAGGACTATCAGAGGTTGATGTCTGCCACTTGCAGCTGGTGCAGAATGCGTCAACCAGGCTTTTGACTGGGACTTCTACGACCAGTCATATTATGCCTGTGCTCCGCGAACTGCACTGGCTGCCTGTTCAGTGGTGGATCACCTTTAAGATTGGTTTGCTGACCTTTAATAACCTGCACAATCAGGGACCTGGCTACCAGCAAGCTCTCCTTGTACCCTACTGCCTCCTCCACCCTTTCCATTCCACCAATGTAGGATGGCTGGAGATTCCCAGGGTACAACTGAAGAGATCTGGTACTTAAGCTTTTTCTTTCTCAGCTCCAACCCTGTGGAATTCTCTACCTCATCGGTTGAGAGAATGCCTGATCGTTGGTAGGTTTAAAACTGAGTTAAAAACATACTTGTTTGATGTAGCCTTCCCAATATATGGGTAACTTATTTTATTGGTGATTATTTTATTTATACTGCTTTATTGGTCTGTGTACAGTGCCTTGGTTTGGAAAGGCACTATAAAAAGAAAGTTTGACTTGACTTGACTTGCATACTGTGTGACTCTGAGCAAGTCACTTAACTGCCCAGTGCACCCAGGTCGCCCCTAAAAACAGGCACGTGTGCCTAGTGGGCCTTACCTGGTTACCAAAAAAGACTAAAGGTGATGTTTGAGAGAGTGTATTGTTTTGTTTTTTTTATTACTGTTGGGTTTTATGGTTTCCTGATCAATTTGAAAGTTCGTATTACTAAAGTTCAGAGAATCTGCAGAAGTTGGAATCCCCCCTTTGATATTAGTTTAAATATCTTTCCGTAAAGGAAACAGTTTGTTTACCTAGTACGTTGTTGCCTTTTCTACTGAGGTGCAAACCATCCCATGAGAATAACTTGTAATTATTTTTAAATTCTTCCCAGTGTGGGATACATTCTATATTTTGTTTAATGCACCAGAGCCATAACCAGTTGTTGATAATTTTTATTTTTGTTTCGATATAGCCCATTGCTTTTGGTATAGGGAGAATCTCTGAGAAGGCAACATTGCACTTTGTTTCAGTGAGGATGCTTGTCATTGCTACAAAGTCTTGCTTTATTTTGAGTATGGGTTCTTTCATTACATTATTGGCTCCAACATTGATAATCACAAGAGGATTATCAGTTTTTTTTTTAAATAGTGGGTCGCATTGCTGTAAGTTCCCCAATTTTGGCTCCTCTAAATGAGGATAAAATCCTCTTTTCTTTATGATTATTACAGACCATCCTATCCAAATGTTTTATTATTGAGTCTCCTAGAACAACAATGGGTTTGTGGTTTGAAGGAGTCTGAAATACCATTAAGTCTCCGTCTTGGAATTGTGGATTAATATTTTCCTTTATTGAAGATGTTGGAGTCATGAGGACCACAGATCCCTGTACTGAGGGGCAATTATGTTGTGATTCAAACTATTTACTTGGCTCCTTACACTGGAGTAACTGTGTGCTGAAGGTCCTAGTTTTTGTTATCACCTGGGTGGGCACATCAAACTTTGCTTGTTCTATAGGACAAGTTTCCACTGGAAACTGCTGACTAGACACACTTGTTTTACTATTATAGTTTACAGTGTTGAATTCATTTTGTAAAATATCAAGGTGATTAAATGTAATAATCACATACTGTATGTGCCTGCTTACTGCCTTTTTTAGGTGCTTTAGTGCTCTGAACCATATACCATTCCTCTTCAGGATTTTCATTTAAATCATGTTCCTTGTGTCTTTTTTTAGAAGTAAGGGGTGCATCTAGGACCTCAAGATTAGTAACTTGGTGATTAATATTAAGAATGTGTCCTGTTTCTATAATATTTTGGGACACTGAAGGATTTGACATCATTTGTTTTTGCTGTACTGTGTAATCTTTTAATAGAAGTCTCACCTTTTCTTGTAATCTTTTGGCCATGGCATCCTGGCTTTTCTCTAGACTCAAACAATTTTACCTCAGTTTGTAAGTCATGGTTTTTAATGCATTTTGGGCATCTGTAAGGGTTCTTAGTTTGCTCTAGTTGATTACAGAAATCAAACATGTTGCAAACAATACATTTGATTTCAGTTTCTCCAGTCTCTGTTGTTAAATATGCAGCCGTTACAACACACTTATGTATGTATTGGCACACTTGTGTAAGCTATTATTTCTCTTCTACCTTCAGGGTCCTTTTAATCCAAAAGCACACTAACACATGCTAAACACGGAAAACATGTGCAAAGATGCGTGTGTGTTTGTGTGCATCTTTGCACTCGTTCTCGCACTCGCCCCACTTATAGCAGGGTTTGTTAAATGCAGTGAACTGACCCGGAAGGTATTTCTCAGGTCAGAAACTGAGTCGCTGTATTAAAATTAAAAAATAAAAAGAATCTCAGTTTCCTTTTATGCTGGCGACCCACTCATGCATGAGTATAACAGGCAAAAGTGTGTTCATGGCACAAGATACAATAAAAACGTTTCGTCCGCTGAAGGGTAGTTCTGAGATTTTCCTCAGAACTACAAATCCTTTTCCTATTTCCTAAAAGTAATGTAGGGCTTCAGGTGAACCAATCAGGCTCTTTGCATGGCGTAAAAAATTAGACAGGTAACAAAATTTCATTTAACACTAAATGTCTCATGTACCTTTTGTACAGCATGTATTGCTGATGTGCTTTTCTATTCTGCAGCTCTCAGTTTTTTCCATGGAAACTTGCTGAACAATTTTCAGTGGAAAAATGCTGTTCTGCAGAATATTATTCTGCAGATCACAGTAGGCAGAATTCCACAGAAGAACTAGCAAATTTCTGGCAGAAATTCCACCATCAGATGGTCATTTTGCACTACTTTTGCATGCAGAATTCTACATTCTGCACAGCACTATTGTCTGGGCGCATTATGTAATTGTTCTTCAGAGTTATTTGCAGAAGAGGTACTAAGTTCCCCGAAGGAATTTCTGTTGATTTGCCATTCTTTTCAGTCATTTTTTTCTTGTGTTGTAACATTGTGGCTTGTTTGTGCAGCATTTAAATGTAGTACCAGGTTTTGGGTCAGTTCTAATTCAGGTGGTAAATCTAAGAATCTATTACTATCAGAAATTTTCATTTATTTATTTTGTAAGTTTGTTAATTAATGATACAATTCATGTAAACTTACTATGCTAATTCTATTAATAAAATTCCCATTGGAAAATAAACACCCAGGTTGTACACCTCCCATTACCCATGGTCTAAACTTCATTCTCCACCAGTCCTGAATTGCTAAGGTCATATAAAAGTTAAAGGTAAAAGAAATGTCTTCTGCTTATAAAGGAACCCCATTCCTGATTCTTGAGGCTTCACCTAAATGGTTTCCCTAGCATTCCTTAGGGAAGCCCTATTTATCTCATGTTAGTAGTGCATTTGGAAAGTATCTCCACCAATCATTATAGTATATACAGGCGTGGGTAATGACAATTTTTCTTTCTCAGATATCATATTTATTTCTTTTGAAATATTATCAATAAAGCCCACTATACTAGTATGTTTTTGTTGTAAAATGAACTGACATCTCATTTGCCAGATGACCGATTTTATTACTGCCATTACCACTCTATGGGATCCTGAATAAAATTTACTCCATTTATTTCTCTTTGAGAACTGACCATAGATTAATGTTTCATATGTGATCATTTGAATTAGAGGAAAGTCCCATTTGTGGGCAAAAAAATCCAGAAATGTGCTATATAGGAGCACTCAAAGAACAAATGACACATGTTTTCTATTTGATCTGAACATTCTTCTATTAGATATTTTCTTTCCTGGATACTCTTGTGGTGGACATTGCCATGCACATTTAGGCAATTGTGGCAACACAACCACAAAGTGTCCTACATTTTTGCAGTATACTGTACATACATCTATTAGTTGGGCAGTAACTTCCTCTGTTTTAATGTCGCTAGGATGAGAAAAGCATGCTGATGTAAGGAACTCAGACTGTAATATTTTTTGTATGTCTTTCCTGGTATTATATGAAACTACATCCTGAGTTACTCTCCATGCTTTCAGTTTTTTTAATATTTCTGCTAGGTACAGTATAAGGTAGTTCCCTGAGGTATTGCCCTAAAATGTCCCCAGTTCTGGGTTTCTCATTTTTGTAAAAAAATAGGAACAACAAAATGATACTCACAACTAGTTGTTTCCCTTGAATTATTGGTAACATGTTTGAAAATATGAATATAGTGAAGCAGAATACTACTGGGTTTGGTATATCTAGACTCCCATTTTTGATTGGCCAGTATATGACTGCCCTTTTTATTGGGTTTTGTCTACTGCCCTACATTAGTCTAAATTTGATGTTATACACTTTAATCTCTAGTTTTACTGGGAATTGAAAGATATAACTTATTTAAAAAATTGGTATAATACAGGGCCTTAATCATGTAAACTCTTTTCTTCCTTGTCATTGGATAAGTTTTCAATTTATTTATTTTTTGTTCTGCTTTTTGTATTGCTTCTTCCCAGTTTTCAGTTGTTTGATCAGCTGTACCAAACCAGACTCCTAGAATTCAGAGTGGTGAATCAGAGATTTGTATTCCCTCAATATTAATGTCCTACATATCTACTTGGTAGTGAATAGCTGTACCGCTACTCTTCTGCTTGTTGATGGTGGAGCCAGATATCTCAGAGAATTCAGACACTCTCTTTAGTGTTTTCACACCTGACTCCTGGTCTGCCACCATTATACTCACATTGTCTGTGTATGCTAGTGTTACTGGGAATTCTTGTTGGTCAGGACCTTTAATATGCTTAATATCCACCTCCATATTTAATTTCCTAAGGAGTGGGTCAATGGCAAATGCGTATAGTAAAGGGCCGAGAGGGCAGCCCTGCCTTACCCCTCTCCTTACTGGAACATGCTTACCCACTCTGTCATTCACCACAGGGCTTGTAGAAGCCTTTGTATATATCATTCAAAGCCAAGCAATAAATAACTAGGGAATTCCCTATTTTTTTAATGTAGAAAATAAATGTTTGTGGGGTACTGCATCAAGGACCTATGACTGATCTAAACTGAAAACAAATCCTGAGGCTTCTGGGCAGTCATATATTTCTCCAACTACTTTTATATTATCTAACATAGAATGTTGAGGGATGGCACAAGTCTGGGCTGGAGAAATTACATATTGTGCTGCCTTAACCAGTCTGTTACTTAATATTTTACACAACACTTTCTAATCTGTGTTAATGAGGCTTTGTGACAATGTACACACTACCCTGGGAAACAAGAGGTTAGCACCTTGGCTGAGGATGAGGAAATGCAGGGAATGCAACATGAACAGGCAAGGGGTGGTGCCTCCCCAGGTGTTGTTGATTAGAGGGATTGTTGAAAGGCAGAGATAATCCAGCAAGGAGTCTGTTAGAAGCTGGAAACTGCTGCAGGGAGGAGAGACTCCTAGGCAGAGTAAGTCACCAGAGGAATGCACAATTTATTGTCCTGGGGTGGTGGCAAGGAAGGCAAAGGGTTCAGAATTGAATTAGTAGGAATTAAATGAGTGACAGGGTCCACGTTACACCATAAATTAGTTTACATTGAGAGGCAAGGAAGGGAGCACATAGTATGAGTTGAAATTAGAAGGCTTGCCATGGAAATGTGGGATAAAAAACAGTACCATAAAAAAGGGACAGTTAGGAACAGGACATACAATAGATGGAGAGAGAAGGGTGTCATTGGATACAAGGGAATGCTTAGAACACAATTGATCAGGGTGTGCCTATAATGGACACTGGGCAGTGATTTATGTGGACATTGAGAGTGAGATGGTACCACTGAACACCAGTGAGTGCCTTACCCTAGTCAAGGAGAGTTAAGGGATACCACAAGACCACAGGGAGGTCTTAGAATGGGACAGTGGGAGGAGGCTAGTGTCACTGGAAACCAGAGTGTTTTTGTAGTAGAACAGGGAGGGAGGGGACTGCTAATTGATACCACAAAGTACTTCACAAAAAGTATTGCCCAGCTTTGCCAGTATAAAATACCTTTCAGTCTGCACTGATTATTAAACAAAAAAGACTGGATTTATTCACAAAAAAGAAAAGTTTAGAAAGCATTATTTCTGCCAGTTACCACACTGTCACAGAAGAGGAATAATTCAGCATTAGGGTATACATACTACTCAGTTATGGTGATTGTGTCAAGAGATGCTCCAATGTAGCATAATAAAATCCATTAGGGGAAGAATTGAAATGAAACCTGATCAGATCACAGAGGTTAGGATACTGAAAGCTCCTGCAGTAATCATGATGGCAAGTCATTCAGTCCCGATGGCTTAAGTATGAGTGTTCTGAAGGAGCTAGGCCAGTACTGTCTGCACCTCTAACAGACTTGTTTCAGTGCTCCTCAGAAACTGGGTTAGTCCTTTGGGACTGGAGGTCAGCAGCTATGGTGCCACTCCACAAGGGTAGTAACAAGATGTACCCAGCGAACAACAGACTGGTTAGCATTACCACAATCGCAGGCAAACTTACATCATAATCAAAGAAAAAATAATGAAGTACTTGGAAGTGAACAGGTAACAGAACAATAAACAGCCTAAATTTGTTGCAGAAAGGTCATGCCAGACTAACACAATGCTTTTCTTTGTCTGGGTCACCAGGGTAATAGAAAAGGGACAGGCTGTCCATGTGTTTTATTTCGATTTTAGAAAGGCCTTCAGTTCTGTTCTGCACATGAGGCTATTTAGGAAACTGAAGAATTTGGCACTGGGGAAAATCTCATAAGGTAGATATGACACTGGTTGGGGAAAGACAAAAGACAATCATATTGAATGGGATGAATTAGAGGCTAAGGGTGCCACTAGTGGTATACCATAGTGATCAGTCTTGGGGCCAGTCCTTGTCAACATTTTCATTACTGACATCCAGTGGAGCTCACAGAAACAGAGAAACATAGAAACATAGGAGTTGTCTGCAGATAAGGACCTCTTTGCCCACCTAGTCTGCCCTATTTTCTCTACCTATAATGCCACCAGAGACCCTACTCTGCCTCTGTTTTGCACCCCCTTGCCTTATTTCTAAGATAATCTTGTGTCTATCCCATGCTTTCTTGAATCCTGTAACCATTTTAGCCCCAACGACCTCCGCTTGGAGACTGTGTCAAGCAACCACTACCCTTTCCATGAAGGAGTACTTCCTCACATTTCCTCTCAGCTTCCCCCCTCCAGCTTCATATTGTGACCCTTTGTCCTCAAGCTTCTTTTTCTCTGGAAAATGCTCCCATTCCTGTACCCTGTATATACTTGTGAGGCATTTGGATTTATATATCATATCCCCCTTTCCCTCCTTTCTTCTAGGGAATATATATTTAATTTCTTACGCCTTTCTTTGAAGGGCTTATGATGCAGGCACTGCACCATTTTGGTTGCCTTATTTTGTATCACCTCTACCCTGTCTATGTCCTTTAGGAGATGCGTCCTCGAGAACTGGACACAGTACTCAAAGTGGGGTCTCACTAGTAAGCACTACAGGGGTATTATTACCTCCCGCTTTCTGCTGGTGATATCCCTCCCTAAGCATCCAAGCATCCCACTAGCCTTTACTACTGCCTTGTCACACTGTTAAGCTACCTTCAGGTCATCAAAAATGATTACCCCAGGTCCCTTTCTTGCTTTGTGACTGCTAGTACTTCTCCTCCCTGTTGATATGTTGCCCCAGGGTTTCTGTGCCCCACATTCATGATATTGCACTGTTTCACTTTGAAGTCCAGCTGCCAAGTCCATAACCATTCTTTCAGCTTTTTTAGATCCCCTCTCATTCTTTCCACCACCACCAACCTGGTTTGTCCACTCTGTTATGGATTTTTGTATTATCCATGAACAAGCATACCTTCTCTTCCACTCCTTCAGAAATGTTACTAATAAAGACCTTGAAGAGGGGTGGACATAGTACTAACTCTATGGCACCCCACTGGTCAATTTGCCCTTTCCAGAGTGGATCTCATTTATCACCAGCCTCTGACTCCTATTGTCCAGTCTGCTCTCTACTCATCTTATTGCTTTAGAACCCACTCCCAGGCTTTTCAGCTTGCTCACCAATCTTCTATGTGGAACAGTGTCGAAGGCCTTACTGAAGTCCAGGTAGGCTACATCAACTGCTCCTCCCTGATCCACTTCCTTGGTTACCCAGTCAAAGAACTTGATCAGGTTTGTTTTGGAAGACCTCCTCCCTGTGAATTCATGTTGCCTCAGATCCTGAAGACCATTGGAAACATGGTATTCCCCAAATATTTCCTTCAGTAGTGATTCCATTACATTGCCCACTACCGAAGTCAGACTGACAGGCCTGTCATTTCCAGCCTTCTCTGTTTCCATTTTTGTGAAATGGGACTACTGTACATCAGCCCTCCTCCAGTCTCCCGGGACTTCTCCCATTTTAAGTGACTGGTTGAACAGGGCTGTCAGAGGTGCAGCCAACTTCTTCTTGCGCTCCCTCTGTAACCTGGGGTCTGCCCTGTTTGTTCCCATTGCCTTTTCTACTTTTAACTATGAAAATTCCCTTAGGACTCTTTCCACTATAAAAGAGCTGGTGTTCACTTTCCTTCCCTTAATGCCCTTGTCTTTTATCATTGGCCCGCCACCTACCCCCTCCTCCATAAATACTGAATAGGAGTATTTGTTCAACATGTCTGCCTTTTGGTTGTTCTCTTCCACACACACACACACACTTCTCCCTCTTTCAGCCTAACTATCCCTCCTTTGGTCTTTCTGTTTTCACTTATGTATCTAAAAATGTCTTGTCCTCATTTTTTACTGATTTGGCAATATTCTCCTCTGTTTGCACTTCTGCACTCCTAACTGCCTTCCCTGCCTCCCTTTGTTTCTCCTGATGATTCTCCCAATCCTCCTCTTTCTGTTTTTTTTATATTTTCTAAAATCTAGTTTTTTTGCTCCTACTTTTTCTGCTACCTCAATAGATAACCATAGTGTGTTACTTTTTTTCTCTTGCTTATGCTAATCAGCCTGAGGCAAAGATTTGCAGCTTTTTCAATACCTTGTTTTATTTTTGCCCACTGGTTCTCGACTACCCCTTGTTTCACTATCCCTACCAGGGCGTCTCTGATGCATTCTCTCATTTTCATAAAACAGGCCATCCTGAAGTCCATGACCCTCATCCTTGTTTGTTTTAATTCTAACCCGGTTCTAATATTAATCCACACTGTATGATGGTCACTGGTCCCCAGGTGTTCCCCCACTGTGACATCAGCAATACTGACCCCATTTGTCAGTACCAGGTCCAGCAAGGCCCCCTCTTGAGTGGGTTCCATTACAAGTTGCCCGAGGAATGCCTCCTGCAGCCAGTCCAGGATGTCCCTACTCCTGGCTGTTACTGCAGCTGGGAGGCTGCAATCCACATCTGATAGATCGAAGTCCCCTACTAGTATCACCTCTCTCTTACAAGCCATCTTATGGATTTTTTCCATCATTTTCCCATCCACTTCTTCCCCCTGTGCTGGATGTCTATGGATCCCTCCTGTGTGAATAACAGATTCTTTCCTTTTTCTCCAGGATGACCCACTGTACTTCCACTCCCCCCTGCTTCTCTTGTATTTCTGTAGCCTTTATCTTGCCTTTATATTAAGAGCTACTCCTCCCCCTTTTCTACCTAATGTTTCCCTTCTGAACAGACCATAACCTGGTATGGCCATTTCCAAGTCCTGGTTTTCACTGCACCAGGTCTCAGTAATGGTGACAAAATCCAGGGTCACTTTGACTGTGGTGGCCTCTAGGTCTGCAGTCTTGTTGCCCTATGAGCATTTGCACATATGGCTTTCCAGGATGTGCGTCCACCCCCCCAACACCTCCATTTTCCATTTGCCTTCCCTTATTTTGCTCACATGTTATCTTGGCTTCATTCTATTCTTCTACCCCCTGGATGTCATTGTTTTTTAGTTTCTTTTCTCCCTCTGGATTCTTGTAGTTGACACCTTGAGCTTTGAGGGGGGGCAGATTAAGTCTTCCTGCCTCATTTTACCTCCCCCTTGGCTAGTTTAATTGCTTGCCAATGTAGCATTTAAACTGCTCACAGAAGACTATGGATCCCCACCTGGATAGATGCAGGAAATCACCCCTGTACAGGCCCTTGTCCCTCAAGGTGGGGCCCCAATCCCCACTGAAACTGAAACCCTCCTCTCTGCACCATTTCATCAACCTTGCATTGAATTTCCTGGAGAATCCTGTCTGCTCCCTGTCACAGACAAGTAGCACTTCTAAGAAGGTGACAGATCATGCCACTTGCATTAACTTCTTTGACCCTATCACCAACCACCCCACTGACACTTCAGCCATTCCCAACCCTACCCTTTCCAGGCTAAGAATCATCTCCTGCAATGAGGCAAATACTATCTCCCCAAAGCTCTGGTGAACTCTTCCTATAGTAGTGATTTCCTGGACCTCAAACTCATTCAGCTTATACTGGATGTGACACTGTCTCATCTCACCAAATTCCTTAACCTGTCCTTATGCCTCAGCCAATTCCCCACTTCTTGGAAAAGATCAGTAATAACCCCTACCCTGAAGAGTGGCAACCCCACCTCCACTAGCAATTATAAGCCAATATCAATCCTGCCCCCTCCCAAGGCACTTGAAAAAATAGTGTTGGACCAGCTAACTGACTACCTGTCCAAACAAAACCTGCTCTGCCACGAACAACAGATTCCAGAGGGGCCACAGCATCTCCACTGCCCTCATTGAATTTACAAGATATACACATGAGGCCCTGGAACAGGGCTCTGTGGCAGGGGCTTTCTACGTCGATCTGACCAAAGCATTTGATACCATCAGTCACGTGTTACTTCTCCACACCCTTCCATCCCCGAATTTCGCACTGGGGGTTTCCACCTGGTTCAAAGATCATCTCTCAGGTCGAACTCAACAAGTCAAAGTCAATACAACTATCTATTCCAGGAAACCAGTGCTAGCTGGTGTACTGCAAGGGTCAATACTTGGCCCTCTACCTTTCACCCTCTTCCTGAACTCCCTCCCTAAATCCTGCAGCGGTAAGATGCTGCTATATGCTTAAGATGCAGTAGTTTTCTGGAAACATCCTCATCCCAATTCACTACAAACTGCCCTACAGGGCTTCTTCAATGAGCTGGAAACCTGGTACTCTGAACATCGCATAATAATTAACTACAAGAAAACTAAATCCATGATCTTTGCCCACCTCCAAAACCCTCTCTGTCATGCATCGTTAATTGTCATGAACTCCCAAGGCTCTGCACTTGAACAGGTCTCATACTTAAAATACCTCGGAGTCGTGTTGGACACCTCCCTCTCCTACCACTCACACATACAACAAGTCTCCTCCTCTATTAACACTAGTCTGGGGATCCTGCACAGACATAAACACTGCCTACCCCGTCAAGCCATTCATCTCGCTGTGTCCTCATCAATTCTATCCTTGGTGGACTACGGAATACTGATTTATGGGTCCACTGATCAAACTGGCCTATGCAGCATCAACCTCACCCTCAATAAGGCCTGCCGTTTGGTCTCTGGATGTGACAGGTTACCTCATACATGTGAGCTTTATAAACATACTGGATGGCTGAACTCCTAAGGCAGGCTTAAGTACCATACCTGCCTCCTTGCAAAAAAGATACAACTTAAGCAAGCACCAATCGGCCTTCACTCACTTATCCACACAATCCCTCACAGGAGGGCCCATAGGCACTCTGCCAACTCCACCCTCTTAGTCCCTCACTGTAGAAAATCTCTTGGACAAAGATCCTTCCAATATCGTGCTCCATTGTGGCTGAACAGCCTACCATCCTCCATCTCCCTGGCCCATAGTCTCAACCTTTTTAAATCAGGTCTTAAATCCCTACTCCTTGATTCTGTAACCTGTGACTGTAAATAAACTCCCACCTCCTTTAAGGATTTCCACCCCAATCTCAGGACCTCAACCGGAGACATACTGTAATCAGGTACTTGCTCTAACACAGTAAGAATCCTGTAGATAAAGGATAGTTTTCTCTTTTGTCTCCCTCCTATGTCTCTCCCAGGTTCCCCAATTCCACTATTTAGATAATATGACTCTGGGTCCTTTCAAGACCCTCCAGAATTGTATCTTGTCTTAACTTTGACCCGGGACCTTCTTTAAGCTCCCTGTTGATGTAACCCTCCAATGCATATAATCCTGTGCTATATGACTATGTTTTATTTGATATTAATTATGCATGTGTACTTTTTGTTTTCCTTTGTATTTTTATTTTGAACTGACATGGAGCCTTTGCAAAAGAGTCTATGACTCAAAGGATTGCAATTCTGATTCTATTCAATAAATAAATAAAATAAATAAATAAGACCCCTTCCCAGCTTCCTGAACTCTTCTGCACTATGGCTGGCTTACCCCTGGCCAGGTCATTTGACCTCAAATGGACAATGATGTCTAGCTCTCCCTCCATTCCTGCTGTCCCAGCAATCCCTTGGATCCTCTTTTCATCCCTGTGTGCCATGGTGCCTTGAAGACATTGAACCTCCCTCTCTTTATCTTTACTTACTCCCAACTCGATCCCCCTTACTATGGACTCCCCCACCAGGATTCACTTTCTCCTCCTCTGGGGTCCTCCGTCACCCCCCTTAGGGTCTCCACTGTGGAGGACACCCACATCCACCCCAGTCACTACCACAGGCAACTCGGTGGGACAGTCCTGCTCTGACAAGGTCGCATAGGAGTTTTGTAGTGGAACTGCTTGTTGGATGTGCCTAAACTCCACCACACTATCCCTCCCTAAGCCCACTGTATTCCAGCTGTTCCTCCTTCTGGGCAACATCTGAAGTAGTGGCAGTGGAGAAGGTGGTCCGGGGGGGGAGATGGTCCTCCAATTCTAAGCTAAGTTGGGTTTGATTCTAGTCACCTTCTCCCTCAGCCAAGTGAGGTGTGTGCAGATAGGACAGCAACATAGTCTCCAGAAAGTTTCCCGAAGGCTGCTGTCCCACAGCCACTGCACTGCACCACTTCAAGCATAACTACCCACCTATTGCTAGACCTTACATATGAACATACAACATTGCCAGCAGAAACAGGCTGTAATGGTCTATCGAGTCTACTTGAGTGCGCAGCTCAGTTAATTCCCTGGAGCTGCCCTGCTCCCCACTCCTCCTGGACTCAGTCTCCACCATCCCATTCCCCTTCCCTATCCACTTCCTGGTAGTGTCCCCTTCAATCATATTCCTTTTTGTCACCTAATCCCAACCCCCCCTTGAAACTGGACGTGGTCTTTGCTGCCACCACCTCCTCTGGCAATTCATTCCACCAATTCACCACTATTTCAGTGAAAAAGTGCCTCCTCATTTCCTTCTTGAATCTACCTCCCACCAATTTCGGGCAATGCCCCCCTGTTGCACCTTTCTTTCTTAAGTTAAAGATGCACTCCGTATCAACCCTGTTTATGCCCTTAAGGTACTCGGAGGTTTCAGTCATGCCCCCCCTCTTCCTTCTGTCCTCCAGGGAGAACATATTCAGCACCTTCATCCTCTCCTCATATGCTCTGTCCCCCATACCTTTGATCATTTTGGTTTCCCTCCGCTGGACCCCCCCCCCAAGTAGTTTCATATCCTTCTTCAGGTAAGAACACTAGAACTGAACACAGTATACAAGGTGTGGTCTCACCAGTGACCTGTACAGTGGCAGAATAACTTCCTCCCTCCTAGAGGTGATTCCCCTGGTGATGTTGCCCAGCATTTTGTTTGCTTTGGCTGCTGTCTTTTAGCACTGTGCTGTGTGTTTCATATCACCCCTTACCATTACTCACAGGTCCTTTTCCTCCTGTGATACTGTCACCTGTCTCCCCAGTCAATAACTGGCCTTTGGGTTTGTGGCTCCCATGTTCATTGCTTTACATTTCTTAGCATTAAAGCCCAACTGCCAGATGCATGACCATTTTTCCAGCTTAGCCATATCCTCCCTTTAAACCTATCTCCCCTCCTCCATGTCCACCCTTCTGCAGAGTTTAGTATTATCTACAAAAAGGCAAATCTTGCTACTAGCCCCCTCTGCAATGTCACCTATAAATATGTTGAACAGCACAGGACCAAGTACTGAGCCCTGTGGTACCCCACTGGTTACAGGTCTAGGTTTGGACAATTCCCCCACTACCAGCACTCTGATTCATGTCCCTTCCCAGCTCTTGATCCACCTCAGCATTTTATTTATTTATTTATGACTTTAATAACCAGGTAAGTGCACTGATCCAGGTAACCATTTTTAGGCACGACCTAGGCCAAAAGAAATAAGGTACAAGTACACATAATAAACACGCAGTTACACAATAAAAGTGACATGGTACAAATTCAAGGTACAGTTGGGTAATAAGTACACCAGGTGAATACAATAATGTAATCAAGCAAAAGACAAATTGGCCAGGGTAATCAGACAGGGGTACAGAAATGCAGGAGCAGAAACCAGATAACCCACCCCTCCCAATGCAACAAAACCAAACTAGACTAGCGACCAACTAAGAGCAGGAAGGGAGAGAGTAAAGAAGCAGGACGGCATAAGGAAAGGCTGTCCCAGCATGTATGGGGAAACTTTGTCCCCTAATCCCAGGTCCCCCAGCTTGCTGATCAGCCTGCCATGTGGCACTGAGTTGGATGCACTGCTGAAGTCCAGGTACAGTACATCCACTGCATGCCCCCTGTCTAGAGACCTTGTCACCCAGTCAAAAGTCTATCATGTTGGTTTGACAAAACTTCCCCCTGACATACTCATTCTGCCTGTCATCCTGGAGACCATTCTTTTCAAGGAAGGATACTAGCCTTTCTTTTAGAGTGGTCTTCATTAACGTAGCCACAATGGAAGTAAGGCTTGCTGGTCTGTAGTTACCTGGCTCATCGCTTGGTCCACTCTGGTGGAGGGGTACTACATGAGCTGTCCACCAGTCCTGTGGCACACACCCCATCTCCAGTGAGGTGTGAAATAGGTCTGTCAGTGGGGATGCCAATACCCTTGCCAATTCTCTCAGGACCCTCAGGTGTACCACATATAGGCCAGGTGCCTTGTCCACTCTCAGTTCCTATAGCCCTCTTAATAAACTGTCTACCCCGGTTTACCCATCATACTCCTACCTCCCAAGGATCCCCCCATTCTTCCCCTGTGGCATAGGTCCGTCCACTTCCTTGGTGAAGACTGAGCAAAAGTACTTGTTTAGTGCCTTTGTTTGATCCTCTCTCCCTCTTTATCCTAACTATCCCATCCCTTCTGCTTCTTCTCTCCTTAATGTATCAGAAGAAGTCCTTCTCCCCTTCCCTAATCACCTGGGCAAGTCTTAGTTCTTTCTCAGCCCTGGCTTCCCTGACCTCTCTACCTGCCTGTCAAGATTTCATAGCGTATACCTCTGTCCTCCTCCCTCAAAGTATGCTTGTACTTCAGTAAGGCTGCTCTCTTTTCCTTTACCTTTTCAGCAACCTTCCTGCTATACCAACTAGGTGTTTTGGTTCTGGAGTTCTTTTTATGGGCCCTTGTACAGGTGTCGGTGGCCTCGATTATTCCCTTCCCAATGATGGTCCATTTCTGGGCCGCATCCATCTCTGGTCAGAGCTCTGCAAGGTGCTCCTATACTATGCTCCCCATCCTATTGAACTCTGCCTTCCTAAAGTCCATCACCTTAGTTTTTGATATGGCTGCTTCAGTCCCCATGTAGATGGAAAACCACACTGTGGGGTGGTCATTGCCTGCAAAGGGTTCCCTCACGTCCACATTCCATACATTCTCTCCATCTGACAGCACTAGGTCTAGTATGATACATAGATACATAGATACATAGATACATAGATACATAGACAGTGTCGGCAGATAAGGGCCTATGGCCTACCCAGTCTGCCCATTTGAGCTTGTAAGTTCAGTTTGTTTTCCTAGAAGTCTGTTGCCCCTTATCCCTGACCTCCAGAATTCCTTTATGTCTATCCCATGCATTCTTAAATCCCGTGATTGTTTCAGCCCCCACCACTTCCTCTGGCAGGGTGTTCCACTTGTCCACCACCCGTTCTGTGAAGAAATTCTTTCTCATGTTTCCTCTGAATCGTCCTTCCTCCAACTTCATCCCATGCCCTCTAGACCTGGAACATCTTTTTGCTTAAAAATAGTGTTTTCCTGCACCCTGTTCCTCCCTGTAAGATACTTGTATGTCTCTATCATATCCCCTCTCTCCCTCCTCTCCTCCAGGGAGTACATGTTCAGTTCCTTCAACCTGTCTTCATAGGACTTGTGATGCAATCCATGCACCATCTTTGTTGCCCTCCTCTGAACCTTCTCTACCCTGTCTGTGTCCTTACATAGGTATGGTCTCCAGAACTGTACACTGTACTCCAGGTGGGGCCTCACTAGTGTCTTGTATAGCGGAATTATGACCTCCCTTTTCCTGCTGGTGATGCCCCTGCCTATACATCCCAGCATCCTATTTGCTTTACCTGCTGCCTTGTCACACTGCTTCCCTACCTTGAGGTCATCAGAGATGATAACCCCAAGATCCCTTTCCTGCTTGGTGCATGCTATATCCTCACCCCCCAACTGATATATTGTGCCAGGGTTTTTGTGCCCCATATGCATTATCTTGCACTTCTTTGCATTGAATTTCAACTGCCAAACCCTGACCATTCTTCAAGTTTCTGCAGGTCCCTTCTCATTCTGTCTACACCCTCTGGTGTGTCTACTCTATTACAGAGCTTTGTGTCATCAGCGAACAGTGAAATTCTGCCTTCTAGGTCCTGCGCTAATGTCACTGATGAGAGATGTTAGATAGGACGGTCCCAGCACTGATCCCGTGGTACCCCACTGGTCACTCTTCCCTCTGTGGAGTGACAGCCATACACACCACCCTCTGTGTCCTGCCACCGGGCCAGTTACCTACCCACCACACTACTGTCCTGCCCACATCCATATTCCCCAGTTTGTGTAATAGTCTTCTATGTGGCACAGTGTCAAAGGCCTTGCTGAAGTCCAGATAGGCCATGTCCACCGCCCTCCCCTGATCCACCTCCCTAGTCACCCAGTCAAAAAATTCAATGAGGTTGGTCTGACATGACCTCCCCCTGGTGAAACCATGCTGCCTTGGGTCCTGTAGTCCATTGACAACCAGATGTTCTACCAATCTCTCTTTCAGTAGTGCTTCCATGATCTTCCCCACTACCGAGGTGAGGCTGACTGGTCTGTAGTTCCCTGCTTCTTCTTTGTTCCCACTTTTGTATAAGGGGACTACATCTGCTGTCCTCCAGTCTTTGGGTACCTCCCCTGTTTCCAGTGATCGGCTAAACAGGATAGCCAGAGGTTCAGCCACCACCTCTCTTAGTTCCTTAAGGACCCTGGGGTGCACCCCATCTGGCCCCATTGCTTTATCAACTCTTATTACTTCCAGTTCCTTCAGGACCCTTTCTTGTGTAAAGGGACTTGTGTCCATTTCTGCTCTATTCTCACCCCTTGTACTCCCTTCAGACCCATTACCCTCCTCTTCCTCAATAAAGACTGAGCAGAAATACCTGTTCAATATGTCAGCTTTACTGCTGTCATCCTCCACGTGGCCCCATCCTCCCCCTTCAGTCTCACTATCCCTCCCTTTGTCTTTCTTTTTTCACTTATGTACCTGTAAAAGGTTTTGTCCCCTCTACCCACTGATTTTGCAATGTGCTCTTCTGTCTGAGCTTTGGCTTCCCTTACTGACCTCCCTGCCTCCCTTTGCGTCTCCTGGTACTTCTCCCTATCCCCTTCTGCCTGTGTCTTTTTGTATTGCCTGAATGCAATCTTTTTGGCTTTCACTTTCTTTGCTACCTCTTTGGAAAACCATAATGGTCTCCTCTTCCTTTTCCTCTTGCTAACCTGCTTAATGCATAATTCTGTTGTTCTTGTAATCCCCATTTTAAATACCTTACTGTTCCTCAACCCTGATTCCTGTCCCATTCCCTTAATGTCTCTTTCAAGTATCTCCCATTTCCCAAAGTCTGCCCCCTAAGATCCAGGATCGTGTTTTTGTGTGGTTTGGTTCTGCTCTTTCTGTGATTTCAAACCACAATGACTGGTGGTCACTGTTTCCCAGGTGCTCCCCACTGTTACCCCATCACACTGTCCCTGTTTGTGAGCACAAGGTCCAGTATTGCCTTCTGCCTAGTTGGTTCCATGACCAGTTGCTTGAGGAAGGCACCCTGGAGGAAGTCCAGGATAAATCTGCTCCTAGTTGATGCTGCTGCTGGGATGCTCCAGTCCACGTCTGGAATATTGAGAGTCTCCAACCAGTACTACCTCACCCTTGTCTGCCATCCTTTGGATGGCTAGAATCAACTCCTATCTGTTTCTTCCTCCTGTGCTGGTGGTCTATGACCACACCTGTGGATGGCTGTCCCCATTTTCCTTTCCAGCAACCCACAGTATCTCTCCCCATTTTGTTCCTCCTGGATCTCTGTGGCCCTTATGTCATTTTTCACATACAGTGCCACTCCTCCTCCCTTCCTGCCTGCTCTGTCTCTTCTGAATATGTTGTAGCCAGGTATGGCCATCTCCCAGTCGTGGTTATCATTACACCAGGTTTCAGTGATGGCCACAATGTCCAGGTCTGACTGCACCATGACAGCCTCCAGATCTTCCATCTTGTTGCTATGGCCTCCTTCCTTGTTGGTTCTGTGACTCCTTGAGTCAGGAAACAGTCTTAGATAGCATCCAGAAGTGCCTGTTCCCCACTGTATGGAGTAGCCGGGTTGCTCCAGTCAACTCCAGGTAGATTGAGGTGTCCTAGTATTACAATGTTTCCTCTTCCTCCTACCTTTCTTATCTGTTCCCCCAGATCTTTATCCATCTCTGTTCCCTGTGAAGGTGGTCTGTACACCACCTAGAAGGAAATAAACAGGAAAGGAGGACCAAGGGGAAACGTTAGAAGGAACTGGGGGGAGGATCCTGCTCCCAGCAGTGTTCTGGAGTACCACCCATAGGGCTTCGGCAGTGCCCTCCTGTCCCTCCTCCGTGTTGCACATTATCCCTTCCCTTATGTACAATGCCCCTCCACCTTTGCTCTATCCTTCCTGTGCAGTTGGTATCCAGGGGCATTACGATGCCAGTTTGACAACTATTTTGTCAACCGGCATCACGGTGACAGATTTATGTCGACCGCCAGAAGTTATAGTTGCCATAAATCCATGAAACCTGGTCTGTTTTTCTAATAGGGTCTGCCATGCCCAGACCCCCATGCAGGGAACTCTGCCCTGCTCCCCCATGTTAAATATAATCAACTCCAAGTAGGAGTTGATTTGAGGAGAGGGTGCAGGACCGGGAGGCAGAGTGCCAGGGTCTTGGGCGCACCATTACAGTGAACTGTCGATGTTGTCGGCATCGATGTTGTTCACTGTAATGGTGTAGCTGTCAGGGGGGCATACCATATCCAGGGATCACAAGGTCCCTGTCATGTTACTGGATTATCCATGTCTCTGTGATGGAAGCTATGTCTATGTCCTCCTCTGCCATTGTCACCTGTAGGGCTGCTGCCTTGTTAGCCAGGTTCCTTGCATTTAAGGACACCACCTTTCTGTGTGATCCCTGACCTCTTTACTCCTGTTCTTTTTGTGCCTCTCCTGCCCCTAGTCCCTCCTAACCCTTCCCTTGGCTCCCCCCTTTCCTGTTTATTTACTTCGAGGCAGGCCTGGGGGCCCCCTCTCCTGGTGCTGAGTGCCTAGTTCTTTGTTGCCCCCCCAATCATTTCAAATTTAGCTTGTCAACCAAGTACCTGTCTAGGCTGACTTTCAGGACCCTTGTGCCCTCCTTGCCTAGATGCAGCATATTTGGTGCATATAGGTTCTTATTGTCCCATGTCTTACCCCACTCTCCCACCAGCCTGTACCCATTTGATTTGTAACATAGCCCTAGCCATCAGTTGAATTTCTCAATCATCCCCTTTCTTACAGTGCTGGTCCTAGGGACTGGCAGTACCTCTGAGGAAGCTACTAATTGCCCCACCCCATTGCAGATCTTTCCTAGCCCTGTGAACCTTTCTTGCTCCATCTTCACTTTGCAGACCGCAAGATCATTTGTGCCCAAATGTACCACAATGTGAGGCTTCCCCTGTCCCACACATTTTGGTATAATTGCCCTGTTCTCCCTGCCATCATGCCTGGCATGCATTCTACCCTCCCTTTGCTACTCCCTGTATACCTGTTTCCCCATCTTATTTCCTTCAGAATAAAGCCCCATATTATTACAACTATCTCCCCCCGTACACGACTCTTGCTGACATAGTGCCTGCCCAGGCTATCATCCTTCACATGTTTCCCTCCATTATGGCTGCCTCCTAGTACAACACCCCTTTCCTGTTCCCCAGCTTTCCCTTCCTCATGGTTATACCCTGCTTTGTCCCCCCATCATACTGTCCTTTTCCCATCCTGTGGCCTCCTCCCCTGGAGATACCCTTTCCTTGCCCATGTCACTGTCCTCCCTATCCCCCCCACTCATGTTCTTCATGTTGTCCCCTCCACATGATTCACCTGCCTCCCTATCAGTGTTTCCCCTTCTGCCTGGTGACCAAACGCTTCTTCCCTAACCCCCTTTACTTGGTTCTGCCTCTGCTTCTCCCTGCTTTCAGAACTCCCCTCCTTCCCCTTGGTCATCCTGATCCTGCAAAACTGTGTACCTGTTTGAGGTCCTTTTTCCCTTGCCACTAATGCCTTCTGCTAACTTTCCCTGCTCCCTCATCCTTCCCCTCTGGACTGATTCTTTTCACCCTCCTTCCCCCCACCACCTTCTAATCTCTCCCTTCATTCACCCCCTGGTTACTGTGCCTCCAGTGTTCCCTTGCCCTAAGGTTTCCTCCTACGCTCCTGCCTAGGCCCTTTATCTGACCTGCCATCTGGGACAATCCCCTATTCTCCACCCCCTGCCTTTCTGCCCAAACTCCTCCCCACCTCTTTCCAGTTCCCATCTTAGTCACTCTTTTTCATCCCTAAGTTTCCCAAGCTGCCTACAAACTAGGCATCCCCTTTCCCTCCATGTTATTCCTAGGAATATGGCTGTTATGCATCCATTACATCTGACCATCCTCTCATATGCCCCCTGTAACCTTCATCTATTATCCTGGCCTACCAACCTTCCTCCTTTCTGTGTCTCTTCCCTCCCCATCCTTTTGTGTGCCACATCCTCTCATGTATCTCTGCTGCCCTTGTTATCCCACCATTTCCTACTGTTATTCTCTCCACTTGTTTGGTGTGCCACTGCATGTCCTATGATCTTCCCTGTTTCCTTCCTTACTGTCCTTCCCCCTCAGTCTACCCCTCTTCTCCAAAACCCTCAGTTTCAAACTTATGTGTACCCCTAATCATCTAATGAATTGCCCAGCACTGTAATACACCCACACTTCAGCATTTCAGCATTTATAGCATAAATGAAAGTTACTTTTGTGTTACACTGGCTAGACTATAGTGGAAGTAGATGCTCCTCTTTTTCCTGCTTCCACACAGGAAGCCTCTCCAAGACCTCCACAGGTCCTACAATAAAGGCAGACAAGCCCGGGGTAGGTGGAATGGGGAGAGAGGGTGGGATTCGCCTCTGCAGCAGCTAAGTGTGAACAAAAACAATCAGCCCACAATGACCATCAACAGATCTTTTAGTCCCCTTATGCCTTCACAATCAGCAAAACGAGCCTACAGACCCTTTACACAAACATCAAGTTAAATATCAGCTCTCTCTTTCAGTCTGAACAAAGGAACTCGGCAAACTAAATAAACATGAGCTAACACAAAGCAAATTAAAGCTAAAGCTAATCACCTGTAGTGTGATGCCTGCTGAAGGAACAGCTCATACCAGAAACAACCAGAAAGATCAAGAAGTTTAACATCAAAAAACAGGCCTCTGTGCTGCCAGAGCAAAGGAACTCAGCAAACTAAATCAAAGTGAGCTAACAGAAAGAAAATTAAAGCTAAAGCTAATCACCTGTAATGTGATGTCTGCTGAAGGAACAGCCCAAACCAAAAACTATCAGAAGGCCCAAGAAGTTTAATAGCAAAAGTCAGGCATCTGTGCAGCCAGAGCAAAAGAACTAACTACCTTAACCCCCACTACCTTAACCCACAACTCTTTTTTCCCTCCCCCTCTCTCTTTTTCTCTCTCTCTCTCTCTTTCTCCCTCTCTCCCCCCACAGACTCAGGTTATATCCCTTGAAACATATGTACTTTCAATCTTTCAATCTCTTATTCACAATCAAAACCCAGGATAATAAATACAATACAATATTAGCTCACAACCCCTAAGTCACAATTACAACTCCAGGATAATAAACACTATAAAGGATGAATTATCAGTTTCAAACCTCAGGATATTCCACCTATTAATTTGGATATACAGTGCTGTATTTAACTGATAGACCACGTCTGGCAGTCCTTCTCCTCTCCTGTCTTCTTCCTTGTGTTTTGGGTGAAATTAGCAGAGTGGGTGGCCAACAAATCCCACTGTTTCCTGCAATAACTATGCAAAACTATGCAATATTCTGTGATGCACCCTGTATAGGGCCAAGGTGGGATTTATTTATTTTTGTTGTTAGTTTCTTTCTCTACCACTGACCAGACCCCTTCCAACCCCTTCACCCCGGCCTCCACTGGAGACTAACCTCTTGGCACTGAGATACCAGCTGGCCAGGTGCAGTGCCTGTGGGGAGTCGGCATCATCTCACCAGTTGGTGGTATTTTCAGCCTCTATTTTTTCCCATCCCTGAGTGCAAAGTTGCAGCATGTAATGATGCCAATGGCCAAGCCACTCAGGCTTCTGCACACAGCACACTAGGTGTTTGCTCCATCTCTGGCCCCTGTTTATGGAGCCAGTCTGCCAACCTCCAACCACCACTAGGGGTTAGGCATGCACTAGTCTCTGGTTCCACCCCTCTCCAGGAAAGGAGAGGAGAGGAGAGCTGTCCTCCAGATGCTTGATCCTTTCCCTCCCAGGCTGACCCTCGGTGACTCATTCACACCATGAACATGGGTCACCTGCATGGCAGGAGGTAAGGCAGTGATGCCTTATTTTGCATGCTGTAATCTGTGAAACTGCATTACATTCTGACAGACTCCATTGTAGCGGAATGTATACAGGGCAAAATGTGTTTCTTTGTTGATAACACAAAGTTATTCAGCAGGGTAAACCAAGAAAAGGCTATTATAGAATTGATTAAGGACTTTGAAACACTGGAAAGGTGGTCCAAAATATGGCAGTTGAGGGTCAACACTAAAATGTAAAAGATAATGCACAGCAGCAAGAGAAGCCCAGACATGAAGTACTGGATGGGTGAAGTCAGGATTGCAGAGGTGGATGAGTAGAAGAGGGATATTGGGGCTATTATCAGTGACAGCCTCAAAGTTTCAGGGCAGTGAAAAAAGGCATACAGGAAGGTGAATAAAATGGAAAGTATAGTCAGGGTATTCAACAGCAGGAGAGAAGAAGGAATTTTGGTCCTATACAGGACTATGGCACATATGGAATACTGTGCTCAGTTCTGGAACCCGCATCTGAAGAAGGACAGAGACATGTTGGAGATAGTGCAGAAGAAGGCCACCAGAATGTCCATGGGATAATAGGGTAGGACAGTTAGCAGTGTCAGTGGCTCATTTGGTTGCACTCTCACCTCTGAGGCAAGATGATCAGATGGTTGTGGTTTCTAGCCCCATACCAGGTACTTGGATTTTTATCCATACCTAACAGTGTAGTGCAATATGAGGGGGCACTGCACAATTGAGGTGGTGTCCTTTGGATGCGACATTAAAGTGAGGTCCCTTCTGCTTATCTCAGATCACTGCCCAAGTGGAAGTAAAAGATTCCATGTCACTAATCAATAAATAGAAGGGGAGTTGCTAACATTCCTATCAATAAAACAGGTCCATGTAACCCACACCACAGTTTGCACATGGAAACAAATTACGACAGCTTAATGTGCCTTTCCTAGTCAAACACTGTAAATAAATAAAACATATAAGAAAAGGCTGGCAGACCTCAATATGCACTTGCTGCTGGAGACCAGAAGGGAGAGTGGGGATATAACAGACGTGCAAGTTTCTGAGGGTTAGAAACAAAGTAGACAATAAGGATATATTCACTAGGAATGGAAATGTGGTGACAAGGGGGCACCAGTGGAAACTGGTGGGCAGGAGGTTTAACTAGGATGTTAGAAAATTCTTCCTCACTGAAAGTGTGGTGAATCAATGAACTATACTACACAATGGTGTATTGGAAGAGGGAAATGTGTCTGGCTTTAAGGCTAATAAGGAAAGATTCAGGGTTATTCCAAAACAGGAGACAATGAAGGAGAATACAGGTAGGCTGAAGCTACAACAATGGCAAAGCAGAATAAATAAAATACTTAGATTTTGTCCATCAGCAGGCCAATGGAGCAACAAGTAGCAACACAGGGTAGACAGGACAGTACCAAAATCTCTGTTTGCCATCACTTTCTATATTATATGTCTATTAATGCCCAGCTGTGTCAGTGTATCCACTAAATATTCAAATGCATGGCCCAGATTTAAATATTTAGATCAGATAATCAGGTACCCAGGTACTCATTGTCTACATAAATATCTGTTATCTAGACACACTGTATTTTTGTTTCCTGTTCATGCTGTATTTAATAGTATCTCCCTCAGGAGGAGCTCTCTCTGCAAATGAGACTGAGCTTTAAACAGGTTTTCTAGTTTTATTCTGTAATAGGAAAGAGAGAGAGCGAGAGAGAGAGAACTACATCCTTATAAAAAGTTGTTAACAGAAATCTTAGGGGATCTGAAAACCAACTTTCAATCTTTGTTCTGATCACTAAGTCCTTGATTCTTGTTACATGACTGTATAGAAAAGTGATGCTGTGGAAGGTTAAAAGATTGGTTTAAGATGTTGAGAACAGAACTACAGAAATTCTCAGCGAGAAACAAAACAGTTCAATTATTTAGTGCTACATCTCAAAGGAACAGTTGGAAACTGCTCAATGAAGTCTTCTAGCAATATCCTATATTATAAACTTAAAAGTTACCTATTTTCTTTATTTACCAAATCTGAGCTATTTTAATAATTTAAAGAATTGCAAATCAGTATTGTTTTCTGAAGTGCCTCTAATTCTTTTCAAATAGTTCACATCCTGTTTATGATAGCTGCTTAATTCTAGCCAGTTTGATTAAAAAAAATATGAATTTGTTTTCGTTATCATATGCATTTTTTTAATTATAGATTGCAACAGGATGCCAAATGTTTACAACTGGCCAAGTTATGGCCATCTAAATATGTTGTAGGTTAAGAAAACTGTTTTGCACACGTGCTCACTTTGTTTTGAGGTTTTTCTTTGGACTCTTTTGAACTTTGTTTTTGGTTATCATCCAGATCACAGCTGCTGGCTCAGGCAGAAACAGGGCTGTGCATATTATCTTTTGTAAGGCCTCCAGATGATTTCATGGTACATCTGGCACTAGGGTTATAGTTCCAGTTTTAAAAACAGAATGACATGGTTGGTGGGGGTGTAATGGCCACAGGAGATGGGATCACAGTAGCTTTATATATATTTTTTTTACATTGATCATATTTTCCAATATCAGGGTTGAACTTCCAGTGTCAGAAGGGAGTTTGCTTACCAAGCCATGAATGCTGGGTAAACAGTGATCTCATATTGTGTACAGGTAGGTAGGCATGTTGTCAAGGGAAATGTGATGGTCACTAGAGATTGGCTAAGAAAAAAGGAAGTAGTTGATCCCTGAATGCCACATGCTGTGAATCAGATTGTTCAATGTCAAAGGGGTCTCATGTAGTGCCTATCTGAAAAATTGAGGTAGTGGAAAAAAGCTCCACTCCTGAATTATTTTATATGTAATTGTATTTTATTCAGATAAAAAAAAACACAATTAATATTCTCCTAATGTAACACAGTTTCTACTGCTTTATCAAGGTATACAATGGTCATGACACATATTTGTTTTTCACAGGTATGCTTCGTGATTTGATGAACAAGCTTATTGAGATATATAGCTTATTAAGTCCCATTCCTCTCCTGTCACTAGTAACGCCCAGTTTGTAAAACAAAAGCTGCATATTTCAATAAATTGATATCTCAATAAAATATAATTACATATATGATCTTTTTTTCATAGTTCAAATATTTTATTGAAAATTTTAAAAAAACAGAACAACATACAGTATACATAGCATTCCATATACACTAGGACCTGATGTATAATAAATCCATTACATACTTCCCCGATGAAATGCAGGGAGAAACTTGTAACGTTGCTTATCCGCAGTTAATACAATGATGTGTAATACACCCTTGCCTTAAATGGGAGAACCTAAGCATATATGAGTAATACAGTGTCAAATAGAAATTCATTACTATATACAACAAAAAAAACAGAGCAAGCAAAGACTTTAAGAACCTATAGTACTCACATGTGGTATAAACAAAAAGGGGATGGACACCTGTAGACATACCTTAACCCTCCTGGCCCCGGCCTGGCTGTTTGTAGATCCCAGCCAGACAGAATACTGAATTCAGAAATGGGCCCCAGTACAAGTAAAAGTTGTCCATAGCCCCAGAAGCTATGTGAGACAGCCTCTCATAGGAGGCTACCTGTCCCATATTAGCCAACCATTCTTGAAGCAGAGGGGCAGTTTGAAGTATGCCAGCATACCAGGATAAGTTGCTTGACTATAGCCCCTGCCATTGTGACCCACTGTGCCATTTAATGCCTCCTTGGGATATGTCCAAGGTAGCAGCCCAGAAGAAGAAACTGGGCATCCACTTTTCTTTCTTGGCCCACTACCTGGAGACACATCTTAGTAATCTCAGCCCAGAAGGATTGAATCAGAAGGCATGACCATAGGATATGTACCAGTTGGGCTTCATGCTGGCCACATCTCCAGCAGCAGTTGGTAGAGACGAGACCCAGCCTCTTCAGCTTGAACGGGATATGGTACCACCAAAGAAGGGCCTTATATATAATAAGTTGGCTTCTGCCATCTCGGCACGCTCTGTGGGTCCTATCCTAGACATGAGCCCATTGTTGATCTGATATCTGAGTGTTCAACTCTGTTTCCCATCCACATTTGGACTACATGGAGTGATCTTGGTGGGCATCTCCAGTTTCTCTGTATATCTGGTCAGCTCAGTCCCTAGCTAATTTAGCCCATGTCACACGGGGGGGGGGACATCTCTGAACCCTGGGTCCTTTGACACTTTGTTACAGTGGTAATCTGTCTACCAGAGTTGCAGGAAATGCCAGGTGTGACTTTGAGGTAATAGGAAACAGGTTTTGACCACTGAGAAGGAGTCAACTATCAGTAAGTCCTGAAGCAAGAGATCATGTATCTTATATTGGATACTATGAGCTTCCCATAAGGACCAGTGTATGGCCTCCCCTTCTATCATGAGAACATGGTTTTTCCATAGGGTCAAGAATACCAACAGGGTGGGTATTTAATATAGCAGCTTATGGACTTTTTTCCAGTAGGAAATAGAGAGTGCCATGGGAGGAGGCAGATGTGCAGCTGGGTGCTGTACCAAATATAATAATCCAGCTAATGAGGGACACCCAGCTAGGGTTGTTTCCAGTTGTAACCAGGACGGGGATTGGGTGGAGGGTGTATCAAACAATTTACAGGTTTGAGCAGTGCTGAAAGCCATATGATGGACTAAGAACCAAGGTAGGCCAATCTCCCTCTACTCCAATGCTGGCACAGCTTAAGCCTACTGTAGCATGGATGTTTACCCTTCCATAGAAAATGGCACAAGATGGAATCCAGCTTTTGCCAGGCAGGTGAGCCAAAATATGCAAGATTTTCGGTTCCAACATGTTTCAGATGACATCAATTTTGCCAGCCAGTGAGAGATGTAGGGCTTTCTATCTATCTAGATCAGCTCAAGCCACCTGTATGGCTTCATGGAAGTTTAAGATAATCATTCTACCAGGTCCTGGTGGAGCCTGATTCCTAGGTAAGTGATACCCTCAGGAACTCACTTTAGGCCAAGCTTCTGAAAGGCATCAGCAGAACAGTGGGTATCTGGTGGGAGGACTTTGGTCTTAGACTGGTTGATCTTGAGCCCAGATAACTTAGCAAGGGAGATCAGAAAGGGGATAATTTTGTCAACTGCTTTGTGAGCCTGGGAGAATGTGATGAGCAATTCAGCCACACCTAAAAATGTTTTGAAGGAATTGGGGCCTATTTGGATACCCGAGATCCCAATGTGCTCCCTGATGGCAATGGCTAGGGGTTCAATGGCTAGGACAAAGAGCAGCAGAGAGAGGGGGTATCCCTGTCTCATGCCATTTTGTAAAGGAAAAAGGGAGGATTGATGACCATTTGTGAGCACCAAGGCCATTGGGGAAGTATATAGTAGTTTCGGCCAGTTACAAAAAGCCCTTCCAAAGCCCATCTTGTGGAGGACCAACAACAGAAAAGGCCATTCGACAGAGTTAAAGAACTTTTTGAAATCCACTACCAGGGCAGCACTTGGGGAAACCAACTGGTGAGCCTGCTGTATGAGGGAAGTCAAGGTCCATACGTGGTCTGACCCCATCCACCTCTTGACGATGCCTGCTTGGGCAGAATGAATCAGTCCCCTCCAGCCTGGTAGCCAAGACTTTTGCTATTATTTTAGCATCCACAATGATGAGGGATATCAGTCCGTAACTACCTGGAACTGATGGGTCTTTACTCTTCTTAGAGAAAACTGTTATAACTGATTCTCCCATAGTAGCAGGTAGTATTCCCTTATCTGTGGAGTCTTGGAAGGCCCTCTGGATACAAGGAGAAATAATGTTCCCCAAGGCTTTGTAGAAGTCATT
Source organism: Neoceratodus forsteri (assembly GCA_016271365.2). Classification (NCBI taxonomy): domain Eukaryota; kingdom Metazoa; phylum Chordata; order Ceratodontiformes; family Ceratodontidae; genus Neoceratodus; species Neoceratodus forsteri. Next base: position 554,870,034 of record CM028135.1, on the reverse strand, counting down.
GGGGAATCCATCAGTTCCTGGGGCTTTGTGGGGATTCATTTCTTGGATGTCAGTTTGGGTGTCAGTCTTGGATATGGGTGCATCAAGGGTATAGTCCACCTGATGTGGGATATTGGGAATGGGAAGATTGGAGAGGAAGCTTAGGATTTCCTACAGGGGGTGAGAAGTGTGGACAATGAATATAATTTCTCATAGAACAGGGACATGATCTTATTTTTCCCCATGTGGGAGATGTGTACCTTCCCCTTCAAGTCTGTCAGTCCCATCATCGTTTTTGCACCCTGTCTGCTCTTGAGCTTGTATGCCAAGTGCTTACTGGACCCCCCCACCCAATACAAGTGTTTGACCCATAATAAGGTGAGTTCTGCCTTTCCAGTAAGGTGTTTGTTAAGTTTGTATTTAATGCAATTCAGCTGGGCTAAGGGGGTTTGAGAGGGATGAGTTGTAGTGCCGGCCTTGTATTTGACCTCTAATGTTGCCAATTGTTTCCATAGTGTCTCCTGCTTGACTTGTCTTTCCTGATGCCAGTTCGCAGCATAGGGTATAATTCTCCCCTGAGGGTGACCTTGAATGCCTCTCACAGTGTGGAGTCAGAAACATCCCCAGTGTCATTGGTGGCCCACATGTCCTGGGCTACCGATTTCAGCCATGGGATGAATTGCTTATCCTGAAGCAGTAGTGGATCCAGTCTCCATGAGGAGGTGGTCTGGGGCTTATGTAACGACAAGAGATATAACTCTAAAGGGGCATGGTCTGACAAAATCATGCGGTGAATTTTAGTGAGGGGGTGAGTTCAAGTAGAGGGTGGGAAATGAGCCACAAGTTGATCCTGCTTGAGGAACTACGAGATGAAGAGAAGCATGTATAATAAAATTTAAGAAACTATTATAATTTTTTTACAGGAACAAATCATGTTTTAGTCTGAAAATCCATAAACAGTTGCTAAACACTTTATTTATGTCACAAATTGATTATGGTGACTGTGTCTATATGAGAACAACTGATGCAGTTTTGACATTAATGTATCCCCTTTATCACAGTGTTCTGAGACTCACCACTGGGCTCCCATGGCGAACTCACCACTGTATTCTTTATTTTAAATTGGGCTGACACTCACTTTCAGTTCATAGACAAAATCACTGGATAATTTATTTTTATAAATTTGTTCTGGATAGATTACCTGCATACCTGCAAGGATCTATTATTGCTAAAGATTGTAACAGATATTCATAAGCTGAAATTGATATCTGTTGTTACATTATCACGTTTTTGGATCCATGACATGTGAATGTAACTGCTTTAAATGAACTTGTAAGTATATTGCCTGTGAGTATGTGATCTAATACTAAATGTTATGTGTTATATGTATGTATACATGTATGTATGTTTTTTACATGTTTTTTTCTCTTGATGGATGCAATTGTAAAGAGAGATTGTTTTTCTTAATTTTGCTTTCCAATAAATTGAATTGAATAATTTCTCTCCCCTGGGTGGCTAGTCTGCCATGCATCTAGCAGAGCATGTTCTGATAGGAGCCTGTTTACAGCTATGGCCACTCTTCTATGGGGTTCGCTGCTCCCTCTACTACTGTTTATCCCAGGGTCCAGTGTCAGATTAAAATCACCACCTATAAGGATGAGTAGGTGGTTCTAGTTGAAGTCAGTAAGGAGCTGATTGAGTGAGTGAAAGAAGTTTGGCTCATCTATGTTAGGTCCAAAGATATTAGCCAATACCAGGGTACCCTGTGAAGTAGATACCTTAGCCAAGATCCACCTCCCCCATTTGCCAGTGGATAGCTAATTTACCTTCCATCCTAGCTCTTTGTGGAGTAGGATGGAGTCCCCCTTCTTATGCCTCTGCTGCATTTTTGAAGTTCAATCCCCAACCACACTTGTTTCAGTTTCCTTGCCTCCTTCGATGATAATCTTGTCTCATGATGGAACGCTCCTAAGGCCTCAACTTTTTCAAATATGATAGGATTTTGTTACATTTAATGGGAAAGTTGAGGCCATGGACATTCCATGTAATAAACCTAACCTCCATCTGGGGGCTGAATATAGAAGCCTGCATAGCAACCATATTTGAACCTTGTCCAGGCCCTGCCCCCAGGAAACAACCCCCTTGTCGAAACCGTACCAGTAGTCAAGCTGGTTATAACCCATATATACCACACTGCATATGCTTGCAAAAGCTTAGTGATTCTAAAGTAGACCATACCTGGTATATACACTGAACAAACAACTTAAAATACCTAACCCCCTTCCGTAAACTCAATGATGAACCAGCTGTCCCTGTAAGCAAAAGCATGCTAGTTGCCCATATGCAATGGACTGTTGCTGGGGGGAACACTGTCTTTCCTATACACACAAAGGAAGAAAAAGACAAAACACAAAGACCCAGACTTTAATTGTAGAGCCCAAATTATTGAGCTACATCAGCTTGGTGTAGCAAACATGAAAGCAGGAGATGTCCCTCTGCAGAGGAGACCTGTATACTAGTATCTTTAGTAAAAATTCAGCATGCCAACACAGACATATGAGGTGACCAGAATCTGTAGATCCTCCACTCTATTAGTCGGCTACCCGACAAAGCTCTACCTCAGTATAGACATGCATAAGCCCCAGGAATGAATGAATATATGGGGCATATACTGGGGCTGTTCTGACATAAAGGTATTCTGGAAGCTGCTACAAATTGAAGTCCCTCTATATGTGGATACCTGGGGGGGGGCAGCCACTCTTGCTATGCCCCTACAGAGAATGCATAGGTTACGGGTTAGAAAGGAGGTGCAATCATAATGCAGGAGTCATGCTTCCCCCTTCCTGCCCTGTGGATATGCTCTGTTAGTAGCTCACAGACCTTCTGTGAAGCCTGAACACCAATTGTGGCCCTGGGAGGATGAGAGGAATGATTGCAGTATGCCCTCTAGTCTCTTCTTACCATTCTCATGGTCGGCACTCGCCCTGTCCCCTGCCTATCTCAAGACACTGCATTACTGCACTGTGAAGCAGGTGAAGTAAGGATGGGGTGTAGTATAGCCTGAGCCCACCACAAGAAAGTTCATTGAGTTGCCCCCCTCTCCTTCAAGCCGAACTCCCGATATTAAGACATGCACTCTTTTTGTTCAGCAAAAATATCCAAACCCAGGGAGTGCTGTGCGAGTGAAACAGAGACAGAGAAATGCTGCTAGGAGTGAAAAACTAATGTGCCCAATAAACCACAGATGGCTTTTCAAGGAGGACAGAATGTGAGACTGATCTCTGACCCCCTTAGGGTCTAGCAGAGGGTGAAACCACTGAGACCTTGTTTACAGGTTAGAGAAAGGGAATACTTTTTCTTTTATGTATATCACATTCATTGGAGCAAAGTCAGCATTTGTTTTACTGACTGTCAGAAACTTCAGCCTTTGTCAGTGGCCCCCATGGAGCTTTGTGAGGGTGAAACAGGGCCCTTTCCTTTTGCTGCACCCAAAGCAATCTAAGAAGACACTGCTGGAGGGGTTGTCATCTCAGCCCAGGTGTGACTCTGTTGCGGGGTGATTGAAGAGGATGGTTCAGGATCATTGGTCCCCAATCACACTGGAGGAGTGTTCTCATGCAAGTTAGACAGAACATGATATCTACTGGACCCCAAGGAGGGACCTGGTGATTCTGATGAGGCCTGCAACTCCCGTCTGTAGCTCCGGCTGTGGGAGTGGTCCCTGCATCTGTCTTCAGATATTTCCTTCCATTTGTTCTGCTGCTTGGCCTTAGGATTTGGGAACCATGAGTTGCTATCCACTGGGGAGATAGTGGAGGACCCGTTCTCCTACCATTGGCAGATGACATTCCCCAGGCCAGAGTTGCGTCCATCTCAGTGGGTCAGTCCCTGCATCCAGAGGGATGAGTGGGAGGCCCATACTTCCAAAAGTCTATCTGGTGGGCTATCCAGGTCAGAAATCCCTCTGTGGCCTCTGGGGCATCGAACATCCTAGAGACCCCATTGTGTAGGACTCTCAGTAAGACAGTGTATTGCAGGGAGCAATGTAGACCCAGCTCCAATCAGACTTTCCTGGCTGAGTGAATGCCCATCCGTGATCAAGGAGCTCTGCTGAATAGTTAGCAAATATTTGGATTCTGTGGCCCTGCCAGGACAGATTTTGCCTTACCCTAACATTTGCCATAATTATTTCATGATTAAAAAACATGCAATGGGGGGGGGGGCAAGCTCTGACCACTGGCTTTGGAGCCAAGAAGCAATGTTCCCAGTCAATTTCAAGAGGCCCATCCCATGAGTGGCTCAGTAATCAGGGGAAGCATTTTTGCAGAAAGAGGGTGGTGTTATTCTCTCCACAGTTCTTGGGGAAGCTGACAAACTGAAGGTTGTTGTGCCTCCCCCAGTTCTCCATGTCCTCTACCCACCAATGTAGGGACCTTATGGTTTGATCTTGCTCCTTTATGTAGTGCATTAAATGTTCAGTTTTATCCTCTGTATCCGTGATCCTTTGCTCGGATACATTTGTCCTTTAAGAGAGTGAGATTATGTCAGCATTTGTATTTTGTGCCATAAGCTCTAGTGCTTCCATTTTAGCCATCATTTGGCTGAGCATCTGTTTGATATCTATCAGGTTGCCTTCAGCCATGGCGGGCAGCATGGACACCATCTCCCTGATGAGACTGTAATAGAGGGCCGAACCTCGAGGTATCCTGGAAATCTCCAACTGCACCTTATTTCTGAGACCAAACTGCAATTTTGAGGTATCATCCAGTGCCAGAGGTGAGTGGCTATCCCACTGATAGTAATTTTGTTTTCAAGGTAGAAACTTAACTCTTACACTGAAGGATAATGATAGAGCTATACAGAGCTCTGGAATTAAGCTATTATTACTCTTGCTGGCAGGCCAAGCCCTCCAATTACATATACAGTATAATCACTCAGGAGTGGAGCATTTTTTTTCTATCAACTAACCTGCATCAGAGATGGGCTCCTAGAGGCAATGTTTTTTTTTTCTCATGAATCTCAAATACCGAAGTTGGGGCCTGGTATTATAAATGTGGAGTGGGAGAATGGAAACAGTGCCAAAAGAAAGGATAGGCTCGTTTGAAGGCCATTTGTTCATATGCTGCTCCTTGGCTTGATGGGATGTGCCATTTTAATATTTTCACAAAATAGCTTCCTTGAGTCAAACAAGGCACACCCTAGTTTTACAAAAATTCAATTATGAAAGATTTGTGGAAGGATAAAACTGCTCATGTTCAAATTGTGGGCATTTCTTTTTTTTTTTATAATTTGAAATTTACACAATTCTTTGTTAAGCCAGACAGCAAAATAATAGTCCTTGCACCAAAGTCTAATGAACCTCTACATTTCATATAGAAACTCTCAGCCACTTCTGAGCTATCAGAGAGAAAAAAGGTCTTATGAAAACTAGTTTTATGTATTACAGTGAGTTATGTCCAGTTACTGTATTGCTTCATTTTGCTCATAACATTGCTATTTTACCCATTTCTGCCCAAAATGTTAGGGGTGACAAGTTGCCACATGACCTAACAACCAAATAAGTGGTACTTTGTACACCTGGACCAAAATTTGTTTTTGGGGAGTCAACTCTAGAAATACATTTATCCTTGAAGATTTACTGCTGACCTGTGAGATGGTAGCTAGCCCTGGGACAGGAAACAGCAGCAATATATACCTTTATTGTACTTACACAGTTCTTTAACTTTTTTTAAACTTGATTTGAAGTGGGATGCATTGTGGGATGTCCCTGCTGATACCAGGAAGTAAGATACAGGAAGAGGAGGCAAACAGTAATTTTGTGGGTTAGACCCACGAACTACAACTCTAGAGACTTATTTTTATTTGTAGTATTGGGGGCAAGGCAGCATTTTTAGAGGCGTGTAGACTCCACGAGAGGGTCCTGCACACATTTTACACTTAAAGTAATAAAATAAACCATTTGGGAGCTCTGTGACCCCCGGGAAGACTTCTGGGTCACTTAGATGTACATAGACTCACCCTTCAGCATGCAGGGCAAGCTCAAGTGGGGTGCACTCATCCCTATGGTCCAGCAGGACAGGATTGAAGGAGGGCCACATCTTACTATTAAGGTGAAAGATTACATACCACAGTCAAAAGTGTTTGCAACATTATTTGGAATTTACTATATTACCTTATACTGAGTAAGAAAATGAATGACCTGAACAAGCAGCTACTTGATCAGCCACAAAGTATAAATCCTGTTGCATGTATGCCTTTGAGGAGGTAGAATTGCTAGACATGGAATTCATATGCCCTAAATGGAAAGAAACAGACACATTACAAGCTGAAATAACACTAAATATGCTCCTACAGAGTAAAGAAATGACAAACAGAAAGAAGCTGGACAAATGTAAGAACATCTTAGATGACCAGGATTTAACAAACTTAGACAATAATACAGATTCAGTTAGCAATGACAAGAGGGATACTATTAGTAAAAATAAAACACAGACATGAATAAAAGCCATGGGGTAAAGTGAATTAGAACTTAAATATTTCACATACTATCAACCTCTCAAGATGGTGTAGAATCACATGTAGCTGTACAGGACTTTAGTGAAAATATGGAAGAAGTAGAACCCATGAGTTAGGATTCAAATTGAATATTAGTTCTTGGAGACTCAATTATAAGTGGCTGTGATGCTATTATATGTCAATCTGATAAACTAAATAAAACAAATTACCTACCAGGAGGCAGATTAAAGGACGCTAACTGGTGTATTAACAAACTTATGAACAAGAAGGTTAAATATTCCAAAATAGCACTGCACATAGAGACTAATTATGAAGGCAAAGAACATGAATAGGATATTGTCAGTGACTGCATGGAAATAGGGAAACAAATTAAAAATTGAGGGTCATACGAGCATATGAAATTGCCAGCAAAAAAAGGCCCTCAGGCCTATCAAGTCTGCCCAATTGTGCAGTTCTTTGTTTCATATTACTACAGCTACCCCAGTCCCAACCAAATCCCTTCCTTCCTCCCCATTCCTGGTCTTTTCCCCCTTTGTGTTCTTGTCTGTACTAATCCTGCCCTTGACTCTAACCCAACCCTGTTTAAAGCTACCTACTGTCCTCAGTTCGATGAACTCCTCCTGCAGTGCTTTCCATCTCACCACCACTCTCTCTCTGTAAAGTAGTGCCTCATCTCCTTCCTGAACCTTCCTCTTCCAACTTCAGATTTTGCCCCCTAGTGATGCTTCCCCCCCTTTCAGTGGCACACTCCTGCCTCTCTGACTTTGTTTATGCCTTTCAAGTACTTAAAGGTCTCTAGCATGTCCCTTCTTTCCCTTCTCTCCTCCAGCTAATACATGTTGAGCTCCCTCAATCTTTCCTCATACTGCAACTCCCTCAATCCCATGATAATTTTCCTAGCCCTGCACTGCACCCCCTCCAGTAATCCTACATCCTTTTTGAGGTATGGGCACCAGTACTGTACACAGTACTCCAAGTGTGGCCTCACCAGTGATCTATTAAATGGCAGAATGACCTCCTCCTTTCTAGAGGTGATCCCTCTGGCAATGCACCCCAGCATCCTATTTGCTCTTGCTGCTGCCCTCCTACACTGTGCTGAAACCTTCATGACCCCCTTGACTATTTTTATGAGGTCACTTTCCTCCTCTGAAGCTGTTACCTGCATCCCCCCCCCCAGCCAGCAGCTGGTCCTGGGATTTTGTGCTCTGAGGTGTATGACCTTGCACTTCTTAGCGTTAAACCCCAACTGCCACTCCCTAGACCAGTGTTTGAGTTTAGCTAAATACTCCCTGAGTGTCTGCCTCCTTTGCTCATTATCCACTTTTGCACAAATCTTAGTGTTATCTGTGAACAGGCTGATATTACTCTTGACCCACTCTGCAATGTCTCCAATGAAGACATTGAACAAAACAGGGTCCAGCACTGAACCCTGCAGTACCCCACTTGTTACTGGCCTGGACTTGGATGTCTTCCCCTTACAACTACCCACTATTGTCTGCCCTGCTACAGCTCTCAACCCACCCCAACAGTTTCTCCCCCACCCCCATGTTCCTCAGCATGCTCATTAACCTCCCATGGGGCACCAAGTTGAAAGCCTTGCTGAAGTACAGGCACAGGACATCCACAGCATGACCTTCGTCAATGGTCCTAGTGACACAGTTGAAGAAGTTGATCAGGTTAGTTTGGCTTGATCTTCCTGAGACAAATCCATGCCGTCTCTCAAACTGTAGAACATCACTATTGAGAAAGGTTATCAACCTCTCCTTTAGAATGGTCTCCATCAACTTCCCCACTGTGGAAGTCAAGCTTACCAGTCTATAGTTGCCCGGTTGGTCCTTGGGTCCACTCTTGTGAAGGCGCACCATGTGAGCCATCCTCCAGTCCCTGGGTAAGTTACCCATTTCCAAGGAGATGTTAAAGAGGTCTGACAGAGGGCCTGCCAACACCTCCAACAGTTCCTTCAGGACCCTTGGGTGTACACTGTCTGGTCCTGGTGCCTTGTCCACCCACAAGGCTTTAAGTCCCTTCAGAATGCTATCCTTTTACATGACCCCATCTGTTATCTCTGCCCCCCTTCACCCTTGCCCCTTTTCCCCTGTGGTATTAGGCCATCCCTTTTTTTGTGAACACAAACCAGAAGTGCTCATTGAGTGCCTCTGCCTGTTCTTACCCTTTTTCCTCCCATCCCTCATCCCTCTTGATTCTAACACTGTCATCTCTACAAATCCTCTTCTCCCTTATGTACAGTATTTAAAGAACTCCTTTTCCCCCTCTCTGATCCCCTGAGCCAACTTTAGCTTCTTTGCTGCCTTGGCTGCCCTGACTGACCTGGTCACCTCCCTAGATGCCTTTGTGAACACCTGTCTATCCTCCTCACACCCTGATTTTTTTAACTTAATGAAGGCCAATCTTTTTTTCTCTCACCTTCCATGCCACTTCCTTGCTGAGCCAGCTAGGTTTTTTTGGACCAGGACTGCTTACTCTGAGATTTGGCACACATGTCCTTTACCTCATTCAGTCCCTTCCCAAAGATTACCCACTTCTGTTCAACTACTAAGATTTTAGGTATACTCCTGAGGGCAAAGTGCCGTCCAGAAAAAAACCTAACTGTTCAGAGGATCAATGCAAGGCTTTCATACCAGTGTAACTAGTTGGGAATAACATACCTAAATACATGGGAATTATTTAATGGTAAGACACATCTGTAATCACAAGATGGCCTCCACCTAAATCATGGAGGAAAAAAAAAATATTGACAAGGCTTCTTAGAGATGCCACCTCAGTCAAATGGTTGCAAAGTTATTTAAGTTCAAAATTTGGGGTTTAACATAGAATTGACCATTGAATCCTAATATACAGGTGCAATCATGCCTGTATAATAGGTATCTATCTATCTATCTAAATATATATATATATATATATATATATATATATATATGTAGAGAGAGGGAGGGAGAGAGAGAGAGAGAGAGAGAGAGTGAGAGATGGAGAGAGGGGATACATGATGAGCAGGAGTGTGATATGGAAAATATTAGCACTCTTGCAGAGTGAGCTCTGGATACTCATGAGTGCTGAAGGCACAAGTGAGAGTATCTAGAGCTCACTCTGTAGGAGTGAGACTACTTCCATAGCACATGATCTGGACATCATGTGTGCTATTTATACAATAGGGGTTGGAGCTCCAAAAATATTGTTATGTTTTCCTGTGTTCTTTTCCTGTTTCTGTGTGCTTTCTGCTCTTTCTGTGTGTGGCCTGAGTGTGTGTGTGTTTCTGAATGGGCTGGGAGTCTCAGAAACACTATGAGACACAGGTGAGTGTCCATTGCAATGCTAATTGAGTAAGTTGCAGGTAGCAGTGAGAAACACACACTTTTTTGTGAAGCAATTCCATTTAGAATGCAGGCTGTAGTGAGTGAGTGAGTGGTGACATCAGCAGAGTATGTATAAAAGGCATTTATTTTAACTATGCTGATGTCATAGCCATTTATCACACAGCAGTGAAAACAACAAAATTTATCATCAGCTTGGAGCTCCCACCACCACTGTGTGTAAATATATATATATTATGCTGACACAGTTGTGCTAGTATAATTAGGGTGAAACTACACTTCTATGTTAAAGTCCAAACTTTGGACCTTAATAACATTAGAACCGTTCAATGGATTGTAATGAAATTTAGCATGCATAATCTCTATGTGTAGCTCCCCTGTTCTGCTAAATTCTGTGGGACTCCATTTGAGTGGTTTCTGAGATATAAAGTGTTGAACAAACAGTAAAATCTGTGTTTTTTAATATTTTCTTGTCATCTTGGATCTCAGAAATGGCTTTAAGTTTTGGTCTGAAAAGTTCCAGGAAAGAGAGCCTTTGTGTCACAGATGTGCCTTTTGAAGGTTTGGTGAAAAAAATATTAATCTGTTCAAAGGTTATGACATTTTAAATTTTCTCAATATTTCCTAAGGTTAAATGTATATGTCAGGCATGAAAAATATCTTTTTTGCGCAATATGAGTACTTTGCACAAAACAACAGCTTCTTTTCACAAAGAAGGCTGGTATTTTGCACAAAGTTCAAAGTCACTTGATCGACTGAGCTGTGTTGCCTCTGCCATCTTGTTTGCCTCTTAGCTAGGATCTTGAAGTACAGAATGTTTAAAAGAGAAAAAAAATACATAAGAACACAGCTAAAGAGGACCCCCTTCAGGTGTTTTCTGATGTTTTTTTTGTTTTAAGCTGCACCAAACAAGTTTTGTTTTGTCGGGTGCCAGCTTACAGAGAACGGCTTGTAGCCCATTCTCTGTGTGAGAAGAGTGGTAGTCTTGTGACTTCTGCAGCTGCAGAAGGAACTCATGCCATGCACTGCAGAGTCAAGGTAGACCTACTTTGTTTCACACTAACATGGGATGCCCAGTCCCCATGTTGGTATGTATCTCTCCTACACACACACACACACACTTATTTGGCACACTGGAAGTCCACCCCAGTGTGCCTTACATTATCTGTAACCCTGTAAAATAAAGAAATACGTCCCTGATGTCTTTTCTTCAATGCAGAATCCTGCTTCAAAAATTGTGATAATTTCGATGCAGGATCATGCATCAAACTATTCTGCCTTCCCCCCAATTCCTATGTTTCATATTGACATCGGGATGCCTAATCCCTATGTTGGTGTGTATCCCCCCCCCAGTATTGTGGCACACTGGGAGGCCACCACAGTGTGCTGAGATAAATGTTTTTGTTGTTTTTAAACTTTCCAACATTGGGATGCCCACTTCCAGTGTTGGATGCCACCAGACCCCTTTTATTGCTGACGGGGGTGCCCAATGCCCCTGTCGGCATCATGTTTCCCCCGTCCACTCATGTGGCACACTGGGAACCCACCCGTTTTTTTCCAAATTTATTTTTTTACAGGTTTACCTCTAAATAAAGAAAACCATCCCCCGACATCTTTTGTTTTCAACTGCAGAAAAGAAAATTGTCCCTCATCATCCCCCCACTCCCCCTTCCCATCCCCAACCTTCCTTTGTGAACCCACCTCCTCATACACACCCTTACCCCATACTTACCTCCGGAGGTTGGAAGCAGTGATCTTCTCTGGTCTGGGGACATGTCTGCACTTTTTAAAGCCAAACTGTGTTCTGAGGAATCAGGGTACTGTAAGCCATATAATGGGAGTCAAAGGGGGGGTTCAATTTATGTTGATATATTGGCCAATTTTAGGATTTGCTTTACCAGATTTTCAACATGGGGTTCTTGGGACCCCGACTCATGAACACTGACACTGTCATTTCATTTCTCAGTCCTGAAGAGTAAAATTTGGGGATGCAGCTTGGAATCACCTTCTGGATGGATTAATAAAATGACAGTGCCACTGTTCATGAGACAGTGTACCAAAAAGCCCATGTTGCTAATTTGGTAAAAAAATTCCTAAAATGGACTGTGTTATGAGCCTGCATTGCTCACATTCTATGCACGCTCGTAACTTCAACAATTTTTAATATTTTGACTCTGGATTTTCAACATTTCCATTTTTTCACACCTTCATGTGAACAGTACAGCTGTCATTTTTCACATCCTGCCCTGAATGTGTTTTCGCACCTGTTGCACAGAATGGCTCGGTTCCTGTGCGAAATCAACTTTTGGGATGAAGTAACAAAATCACAGTTGCACTGTTCATGAAGGGAGGTCCTAAGAAGCTCATGATGAAAAACTGGTGAAAATATTCCAAAAAATTACCACATTACAAGCGTGCATTGCACAGTTTCTACACCCGCTCTTAACTTTGCCAATTTTCCATATTTTCACTCCAGATTTTTAACATTGACATTTTACCACACCACCTAATGAACAGTACAACTGTAATTTTTCAAATCCTGCCAAAAATATTTTTCCGCACCTGTGGCAGAAAGCAATGTTACAGTTGTGCAGAATTACATTTCAACAGGGATTTGAAACTTTCCAGTACTGCATACATGTGGTGAGGTGATAAGAAGGTTATGTTGAACATTTGGGGTGAAAATTATTTAAGATGGCGCAGTTATGACTATTTGTCCCACATATGTATGCCAATATGAAAAAATGGGCAGTATGAAGGGAGCACAGGGCCCTGAGTTACTAGTTAGATTACACTTTCTCAAAAAGAAAGGAAATTCATTGCAAAAAACTCTGTTAATGCATCAGTTAGGGTTGATAGTACACTGACAAAAGTTTGGAAACTCATTGTTAGAGTTATCAACCCCTACCACCCCATCCCCACCACCCCACCCTCCTGACACCAACAGGCATCAGGGTGTGTGTTGGAGTCATTAGGCCTAACTCTCACACCATTCTCCTATACTGCACCACCTCAACTTGTTTCCACAGTTAGGCCGATGACCCCAATGCACACCCCGATGCCTGTTGGTGTGAGGAGAGTGGGGAGTGAGGATGGGTTAGTAGTGGTTGATAACCCTAACACTGATTTGCAAACTTTTGCCAGTGTACTATCAACCCTAACTGATGCATTAATGGAGTTGTTTGCAATGAGTCATATATATATATATATGTATTGCAAAAAACTTAGTTAATTTCATCAGTTAGGGTTAAAGCAACAAAAGCAAGGACATGAGGCATTAGGGTTGACACCCTAACACCTCCCCCACCTGACCACCCCACCCCATCACTACCATCCACAGAGCAACAGATGATGGGGTGTACCATGGGGTTGGCAGCCCTAACACTCACCCAATTCCATGTGTAAGAAAGGTGATATGGTATAGCATAGGAGAATGAGGTGAGAGGACTGATGACCCCAAGGCACACCCGATCACCCATTGGTCTGTGGATGGTGGGAGTGGGGTGGTTAAGTGGGGGAGGTGTTAGGACGTCACACCAAACATCTAATTTCGTTACTTTTGTCACTTCAGCCCTAACTGATGCTTTAATGAAGTTTTTTGCAATGAATTTCCCTTATTTTTGAGAAAGTGTAATGTAACTGATATGTGTTTGAGGGACAGCGGGCCTTCCTGGCCCTATGATCCTTTCACACTGCCCATTTTAAGCATAATAGTACTGTATGCATATGAGGGCCCTGCGCTCCCACTTCCACATAATTACAGAGACATACTGTAGCCATATAGTCCTGAAAAGGAACCCTTGTAACACTAATTTGGCAATGTCTCAATAACCATAGTAACTATGAAAAAAATTCCACTGCAGTTGTAATCATGAACTGGAACCCTGTATAATTGCTTAGTATACCTAAAGGTGTACTATGCTGTGCTTAGCAATAAATCTGTATCTCAAATCGTTTTCGAGATATAGGCACTGAAAGGCACCACATTCACCACAATGTTCTCTTATGAGAAATGTCTCAAGTTTGGAATGGCATAACTATGGAACTGATGAAAAGTTTTATACCAAATGAGAATAATTCACATTTGCGTGACAACCCCTTTGTACCCTGCAAATTTCAAGCCAAAATTCCTAACCGTTTCTTTGCAGTGAATTTGCAAAGAAACAGCAACCTTTAAAAATGCCTTTTCGTGAGCTGTCAAAATCCCTTATCATGAGCCAATGCCTTTTCGTGAGTTAGGGCCATCTGGTCGTCATCTCACAAAATGGGATTTTGACAGCTCATGAAAAGGGATCAAAAGTGGGTCATGAAAAGGGAATTTTAAATTAAAAAATGAACATTTTGTGACTAAAGTAAACCAATGGAATACATTTCTAGAGGATGTCCACCTGAACAAAAGCAATGCTTTGTGTACCTCAGATCAGATTCATAGATAAAGTCATAACATTTTGTTTTTAAGGAAAAATGAAAACAAGATAAAGGCTCGCGAAAAGGGATTTTTTTCTCATGAAGAGGGATTTTTAAAATCCTTCTTCATGAGCTGTCAAAATCCCTTTTTGTGAGCCCCAAATACCTTTTGGTTCTGTGCATCTATCCCAAAGACTGAACTGAGCATGTTCAGAACCCTAAATGTCAAAACTGAATAACTTTTGAATGTATTAATATTTTTTCACCAAACCAACACAGGATTGATGAAAATGTCAGGCAAGAATTCCAAACAGCGTGCATGCAGCATGATCTTGAACAAAATCACCAAACAAAGGCAAAAAGTGCATTTGTTGGTGCTTTACTGAGTGAAAACCACAAATCCTGCTAAAATGCAAATTGGCAAGTCACGAGATCCACCATCTGAGACTGTATTCCAAATTTCGTGCAAATCCATTGAATGGTTGCAGAGTTATTAATGTGCCAAATTTGGGGTTTAACATTATACTGCTTATTCAACCCTAAGTATAGTGGCACTACTGTGCCACTATAACATATACCGTATCATCCCCAGGATGAAACCTAATTCTGCAGCATTTTGCAGCACTCTGCAGAATGCTGCAGCAGACCTACTGAATAAAGCAATGTAATTTCAATGGCAATTAGTCTCTATTCTCATTCAGGAAAATGTGACACTGCCAGGATGAAGTAAATGCCACAGTTTCCTACATGACAAAGGGGACTAATTGCCATTGCAATTACATTACTTTATTCAGTAGATCTGCTGCAGCATACTGCAGAGTGCTTTAAAAATGAGTTTTATCCTGGGGGACGCCACTGTGTAGATAGATAGATAGATAGATAGATAGATAGATAGATAGATAGAGTCATTGCAAAAAAAAACTCTGTTAATGCATCAGTTAGGGTTGTTTCCACAGCAACAAAAGTGTGGAAATGTGATGTCAGGGTTACCAACCCACTACCCCACCTCCATGCCCCCATCCTCAAACCCTTAACTCCGCATTCCCCCCAACCCCACCTCCTCCCCACACACATACATGCAAGCAGTACAAGACACATCCTTTATCATGTCCAACAACTGTATGAGTTCTGCTGCCATCAGAATGCCTTGTGGGTACACACACATGCTGCACAACCATGGGAGATGGCCCACAGTAAGCATTTTTTAGTTACAAACATCAATAACAAGATTTTAGCAGATGCCTATATATCAATTGTTAAGAAATGATGAAACACACAGTATGTTATCTATAGATAGCTGAATTGGAAAGAAGAATTTGGATACCCAAGCAACAGGCAGTGGATTTTTGCATATGTTTTTTCTGACAGAGTGAATCAGTCCTAATAAGAAATAATAACAATAATAAAAGTAATGTTTCATAGTATACTTTACAAGCAACATGTGACAGCAATAGCTGTGACATCCAAAGCTAAACATAACATGGTGCTAATGAGTATTTCCAGGAAACACAGCAGTATTACAACATGTGATATTCTACTTTCATACCTGAGCAGTATGTGAAAAGTAGTATGTATGTGTCAGCTGTGTCTGTCTGCTACCATATGCCTATGTGGTAGCAGCGATATCTGCAGTGAGCCAATCATTGAATTATGACACATAAAAATCAATATTTAGAAAGTTTGTGCAGACTAAGTTTCACTTTATGAGAAAGATATGGCAGCTATAATGTGTCATCATACAGTGCTGGCAGAATAGAATCGATCATACTGTATTTGTGTTTCATAACATAGTGTTATGTGAAAGTAGTTCAGTGTCGTGATTATTGTGCTTACAGATGTGACTGACTGGTATAGTGTCTTACAATATTGCATGTGTCTTCCATTTGTGAGTGTGTGGGGGGAGGTGGGGGTGGGGGAATGTGGAGTTAGGGGTTTGAGGATGGGGCATGGTGGTGGGGTGGTGGGGTGGTAACCCTAACATCACATTTCCACAATTTTGTCATTGTAGAAACAACTCTAACTGATGCATTACTGGAAATTTTTGCAATTAATTTTCCTTATTTTAGACAAAGTGTAATATATATAGTAAATGGCATGTGTTGGTGGAAGTGCTGGGCCCTTCATGGCCCCACACTCCCACCAAGCTGCACATTTCTGCATAATGATATGTCTTTGAGGGAAAGCAGGCCCGCTGAGCCCTGTGCTCCCACTTACACATACGCATGGAGCTGTACAGCATCCCTATAGGGCAAGGAAGCCTTGTAATATTAATTTGCCCATATCTGGGTTAACCGTAGTAGCTAGTACAAAAATTGAAGTGTGGTTGTAATCATAAGAGTGACTAGTCCCCACAACATTAAGTCGACTAAATCCGTATCGCGCATTGTGTCTGAGATAGGGGCAGCAAAAAGCTCAGTGAATACGAAGTCTGTGGGCATAATAGTGGTCCTCGGATATGAAAATGAGCAATTGGAACAGTAAATCACAAATATCTCAGGAACCATACAAGGCAGAAAAAAATTCAAATTTCTTTGATTTCAGGACCCTCCAACCTAGTTCTAAGCAAGAAGGACTAAAAATCTTTGTAACAAAAAGTCCATATCTCAAACCGTTATTCAGATACATCCCCAAAAGGCATCATGCAGCAGCCTGCATCAAAGTATTGTACTGTACTGCACAATGCTTTTGTATGGGAAAGCATTATGAGGCTCATTACAGTAGTTCGATGCAGGATCCTGTATTGAAATGTGTGCACATTTTGATGCAGGATTCTGCATCAAAGAAAAGACCTCGGAGGATGGTTTTCTTCTTTTCACAGGTTTTCATACATACATATACATTTGGGTACACTGGGCTGGGCTCCAAGTATGCCCAGTAGACACTATGTATTGTGCTCACAAAGTGCACTGAGGGGGTCTGCATCCACCAGCATGAGTTCCAGCTGCAGAAGTCAAGAAAATATCGCACCTCTCATACAGAGAATGGACTCCAAGCCGTTCTCTGGATAAGCTGGCACCCAAGAGAAAAACATCTTTGGGTCCAGCTTACTGTAAAACACAAAAAAATCATCAGAACGACCTAAAGAGGCAATCTTTGGCTGTTTTCTGATGTATTTTAGTGTTTAAAATGTTTGCTACTGCAACATCTTTGCTAAGCGGCCAAACAAGATGGCTGCTGCAACACAGCTCAGTTGCTCACAGGACTGTGAACTGTGTGAAAAATACCAGCATTGTTTGTGAAAAGAAGCCAGTATTTTTTGTGCACTAGTCCTATTGTTTGAAAATAAGTTGCTATTTTTTTGCACAATACTCATAATGTGTGAAAATTATAACTTTCGTACCTGACATATAAATTTTCCCTTAGGAAACAATGGGGAAATTAAAAATGTCATAACTTTTGAATGGATTAATATTTTTCCACTAAACCTTCAAAAGACACACCTGTGACCCAAAGGCTTTCTATCATGAACATTTCACACCACAACATAAAGGCATTCATGAGATACAGGTGAGCAAAGAAATGACAAAAAATCCTGATTTTTCTGTTTTTTAAACACTTTATATCTCAGAAACCACTAATCAGATTCCTATGAAATTTGGCAGGTGAAGAGACCAGCCCCTAGAAATTATGTTTGTCCTATGTCATGCAAATCCATAGAATGGCTCCAAAGTTATTAAGGCTCAAAATTTGAACTTTAACACAGAAGTGCAGTTTTACCCTAAATACATTGGCGTGACCACACCAGTATAATATATACATATGTAGTAGTGCAGGTATAGTTAGGGATGCCAGGCCACTTCTATGTTAAACCCAAAAGTTTGCACTTTAATAACTTTGCAACCATTTTTCCGATTTGCCTGAAATTTTGCATGTGCTGTGTCCACCATAGATCTCTGGATCTGGAAAGTTTTGTTCCAGTTGGATGTATGGTTGCTGAGCTGTGGAGTGTCAAAAATGTGAAAAATCCTCAACTTTTGTGCACTTCTTTGTCAGGCTACAGAGACTGAGTGGTGCATCTGTCTGGCTTCAAATGTGCATTTGTATATGTGGCCTGGGTGATGGTTGTGCCTTTTAAAGATCTGGTGAAAAAATAGTAATTCACTCAAAAGTCAAGCATGCTTTTCATGTCCCATTGTAGCTTATGGCAAAATTTATATGGGCGACATGAAAGCTTAGGCGAAAATATTTTTCTTTTTGAGCTCTGCATTTTTCTTTTTGTGCTGCCGCCATCTTGCTTTCAGTTCACGAGAGAGAAAAAATTATGTAACTTGAAAAATTCTGCTCCTGCTTAAACACAAACACATGTGTTTACCTAATCAGGGCCTGAGGAACTCATCCCAGCATCAGTTTTTGTGCAGGTTGACTGGAAATATGTGTTTTCAAATGTTTCCACCATGTTGGCGTTTTGTTTTCGTGAAAACATTTTTTGTGCACGCGGTAATAACCATGGCCAAAACAAAGATATGCATGAAAACATATTTATTTGCACAGAAAGATTTAATTATAAGGTATAGGGGTGCCATGAAAACGTTATGTTATTGCGAAAACAATACTTGAAAACACTTTCAAAACCGGTCCCAAGTGCAACAATTCTTTGCCAGCCCACTGCATCAAAATGGTTGGGGCTTTTGGGTTGAAATTTGTAGGGTGGCAAGCCCTGGTCTCACATATGTGCCTTTTGGTAATTTGGTCCCAAAACATTTAACGGGCCCATAGTTACAGCATTCCGAAGTTCAGAAATTTCACATAGGCTACCATTGCAGTGCCAGTAGTGAATTATGATGCCTGTATCTCAGAAACTATTCGAGATATGGATTTTTCACTGCCTACAGCAAGCACGCATGGAGGTTTCAAAGTCATGATTTCAACTGCAGTGGAATTTTTTTCCTAGTTTCTATAGTTACTGAGATACATGTATTGCCAAATAAGTGTTACAAGGGTTCCTTTTCAGTACTATGGGGCTGCTGTATGGCTCTGTACTTATGTGTAAGTGGGAGCACAGGGCTCAGAGCTCCAACACTCCCACATGCGCATACCATTATGCATAAACTGCCAACGTGAAGGCAGCACAGGGCTCGGAGGGCCAATGCTCCCAAAAAACACATACTACTTAGCAGTTGCATTACACTTTCTCAAAAAGAAGGGAAATTCATTGCAAAAAACTTTATTAATTCATCAGTTAGGGTTGATAGCACAGTGAAAGAGGTATGGTAATGTGATGATACCACTCCACCCCCACCCTCCACACACCAACAGATGCTAGGTTGTGCCATGCTGTTGTCAAGGCTAACTCTCACCCCTTTCTCCTACACTGTAACATGTCAGCTTGCTTACACATGGAATGGGGTGAGAGTTGGGCCTGATGACCCCATGGCACACCCTGATGTCTGTTGGTCTGTGGAGGGTGGGGGCTGGGTAGTGGGCAGTAATCCTCACATTACATTTCCGTACTTTTGTCACTGTGCTATCAACCCTAACTTATGCATTAATGAAGCTGTTTGCAATGAATATATATTATAACTGCCAAGTAGGGCAGATATAGTTAGGGTTGCATGGCCACTTCTATGTTAAACCCAAATGTTTGCACTTCAATACCTTTGCAATCATTTGTCCGATTTGTCTGAAATTTGTCATATGAGTTGTTGTACTATAGATCTCTGCATCTGAAAAAAAAATTTCTGATCAGATTTGTGGCTGTGGAGCTGTGGAGCATTGAATAGTGTGAAAAATACTCAACTTTTTCAAATTCTTTGCTTGTCTCCACGGCCCAAACACTTTGTCCATCTGGTCTGAAAATTTCAGGGTATATGGAGACTGGGTAAAAGATGTGCCTTTTGAAGATTTGGTGAAAAAATATTTAATCCTTTCAAAAGTTATTAAAGTTTCCCATTATATCCTATGGGAAAAAAATATATGTTCCATGTGACAGTGAAAGATTCATCCTTGAAAGCATCTTTTTCTGTCACAAATGCCCTGTGTACTGTGTGCCACCATCATCTTGTTTTCAGTTAGCAGTGGAGAAAAACTGCTGCAATTCAAATTTTAGTTCCTCTTTGTAAACACTGACTCTTGCGTTTACATAATTAGTGCCAGATGAACATGATGCTGCCATTAGTTTTGGAAAATAAGCACTAGAAATATGTTTTCCATGATTTGGCCTGCTGTACTTTCGCAAATTGCAAAAGAACAGTGCAACACTTTAACAAAATTTGTGAAAGTTTTATACTGTTCTTTTGCAAATTTGCCAGAAGTGTCACAAATTGTGATACTGCTGTCTCCTAAATTGCCATTTCCTTGCCACCTCACTGCCACTGCACAGTTTGGACTTTTGTGCTGACATTTACAGGGTGGAATGCCCTTGTACCACAGATGTGCCTTTTGCTGGTTTGGTAGAAAAATTTACACTGGTTCCAGAATTACTGCACTCTGAATTTGCAAATGTTCTCATAGGATAACATTGTGGTGGCTGCACCACCTTTCGGTGCCTATAGCTCAAAAACAGTTCGAGATATGGATTTTTCATTAAGCACAGATTAGTACACCTCTTGGTGTACTAAACATGTGTGGAGGTGGCTAGGTCCTGAATACAATGGCAAAAGAATTGTTTCTACAGTTGCTATGGTTGCTGAGATATAGCCAAATATGTGTTAAAAGGTTACTTGGAATGCCTCTAGGCCTGTGCTATGTGTCTGTACTGATGTGTAGGTGGGAGCTCCCACATATGCATACTATTAATGCTAAACTGGGAGCACTCAGTGCTCCTATGCTATGCCTCTACAGTTATGGGCTGGTGGGAGTGCAGGGCCCAGACAGCCCACTTGCCCACCTATGGATACAATTATGCAAACTAAAATCACAAGGCCCTCCTTCACTGTGTTACTATACTTATAGGTAGGAGGCAGCAAAGGGCCCAGAGGGCCAAAGCTCCCACCCATGGATAAAATCTTGTAACACTGGGAACACAGTAACATCAGTTGATATGTCTTTACATGTATGGTTGGGTGGGAGTGCAGGGCTCAGAGGGCCCATACTCCCAAATATGCATCACATTTTGCAAAAGTGGGAGCACAGAGCACTCCTGCACTTTACCTCTCTACACTGATGGGTGGCTGGAAGCACAGGGCCCACAATCCCACCTATGGATACCATATGAGTAACATTTCACTTTCTCAAAAATAAGTAAAATTCATTGCAAAAAACTTTGTTAATGCATCAGTTAGGGTTGACTGCACACCAACAAAAGTCTGGAAATTCGATGTTAGGGTTATGAGTGAGAGTTAGGGCTGACAACCCCAATGCACACCCCAACACCTGTTGGTGTCTGGAGAGTGGGGGTTGGGGAAGGGATGGTAACCCTAACATCGAATTTCCAAACTTTTGTTGCTGATATAACACTGACACATTAATTAATTTTTTTGCAATGAATATATATATATATATATATATATTCTATGCAAAAAACCTGCGTTACTGCATCATTTAGGGTTAAAACAGAAAAAGTCAGGAAATGAAAACTCTTTAGGGTTGCCATCCCTGACCCACCCATCATCCAAGATTGACAGCTGATGGGTGTGTCAGTTGTGGGAGGCCTAAAATGTCACCCCATTCCATCTGGAAATTACATTCACAAGCCACAGTAAATAAGAATGGGTGACATTTAGGCCTCACAACTGCAATGACACACCCCATCAGCTGTCAACCTTGGGATGGTGGGCAGGTCTGGGGAGACGGACAACCCTAAAAATGTTTCATTTCTAGACTTTTTGTGTTTTAAACCTAAATGATGCATTAACACAGTTTTTTGTATAGAATTTCCTTACTTTTTGAGAAAGAATAAAAAATTAAGAAGTTGCGAAAGTTGGTGGGAGCATGGGCCCTTCAGGCCCTGCGCTCCCACCAACCTGCAGAAGGTGGTGAGAGTGTGGATCCTTTGGGCCCTGAGCTCCCACCAACTTGTAAACATGTGTGTACCATCAACACCATCCAAATTTCAATGTAAAACAACAAACCGTGTCCAAGATATAACATGTTAAAGTTTGAGATTTTCAGTTGTCAGAGGTGCAGTATTCCACACCTGCTAACATTTTACAGGCATAATGACTGAAAACTAAATCCATGACACTAAGGCTATGTACCCTATCAATTTCAAGCAACCAGCACAATGCAAATCACTGTCTGCAGCATGTAAATTGCATCACACATTATCACCACAAAAAAGATTTCTCCAACATGTAAACACTGTAATTCACATCTACAGGACATGCCGAAAACACCCTCCAAATTTCAAGACAAAAGACCAAACTGTTTCCGAGATATTTAAACTTAAAGATTGGTGAAGTTGCCCTATCCAATGCATTATAGTTCAGTTCAAAGGTTTATTGTTCAGCAGCAAAGCCATTACAATATACTAAAGCTAACAAAATCAAATATACCATAAAAACTGTCACAATTACACACCTTAAATACACGTAAAATTGAATACCTATATCCAGAGAACCAAATAATCATTTGGAACTCTTTTCCATATCTATTAAAATATGTCTTAAAATAAAAATAAAACATACAGCATTTCCTACAGACACACTGAATAAATAGGTGTTATTTCAGTTATTATATCTAGGAAACAGCATATTGAATCCCAGTATCTACTTATCCAAAAGTTTTATAGCAACACAAATATAAAAATGTGAGCTTTATCTCAAGCTTAACAATTCTGTTAGACTACATTTTAGTATAGGACAACAGGCATTTAGATAGTTGAGATAGCACAGCCATTATTTGCAATATTAATAGAATTAATTCAATCCAGCTGGACACTTTTAAAAATAATTCACATGGTTCAGTTTTTATCCCTAAAAGGGTCTACATGTTTGCTTGTCCACATTCATAGAACTAGAGGACTTTGTTTATCAAGTCCATTCTAAGGAAGTATACATAAATCCATCCTAAGGAAACATACATATATCCACAACAAATGAGCCTTAAGCAGAAAGGGGTTCCTGTCTGCACCAGAGTCTGTCCTTTGTGTAGCTTCAATTTCCTTGCCAGTAAAAGGCCCATTAAGGTGCAGCACAAGTGTCCCAAATTTCAAACTCAGGGTATGCCTTTAAAAATCAGCAGTACACACCTCTGCCAATAAAGTCCATCTACTAAAAGTGCTACCAGATATACAATTAGTACCACCAATTTTCCTTTTATACAAATTGCAGCAAACTCCTAGATATGAAATTAAACTCCTATAAAATGTTGAAGTCCATGCTCATAACAGTACTGCTCATGAAAGTGTTGTATATCTAGCAAATTATAAATCAAAGAGTCATAAGGGGTCCCATTGCAAGGAGTTCACCATATAAAAAGGCCAAGTATACCACTTGAGCACACTTCAAAATCGAGTATAAATTACCATTTGTGCATTGAAGAACAAGGCCATCCAAGCATTTTGCCATTCGGTTCCTTAAGCTGGGAGTCAAGTCAAGGCAATCAAAACAATGATTTTCTTTCTTTATGGAATTTAGTTAATTATCCAAGCAGACAGAAGTTATGAAAGACGTCACAAATAATAAGAGTTCAATGCTTCTGCCCACCATTTTCAAACATTTAGAAATGTTAAAAGGCAGACTGCTTATCTATTGAGCTTCTAATCAAACAAATAGGTAATCTTTCTTCTCCCAATAACATGGAAGTTCTGTGCTTACCATTCATCTGGGCTCCTATCAAAATTATTTACGTGAGAATACATGCACTTTTGGCTCCTCCAAAGCTCTCTTTTTACAGGTGACCATAGGCTTAAGTGGTTCTTCTCAAACTCAGACTAGAGTGTTGCCTCATTCTGTCTCCCTTCTACCCATTTTGCAGCTGTACCTGCAAATTAAACAAAAGAGAAATGCTTCACTGAGCGTAGTAACCTCAGGGTGGAAGAACTAGTTAAGCAATAACAATCCTCCACCCTAGGTAATATTGGCATATATTTAACAGGCCAAATTCAGACTTGCCAGCAAAAAAATGCTATTCAAACTCTTCTTGTCCTCCTCTTCAAAATCTCGAGTCCCATCACCAGCGAGGAACTCCACCAACAAGGAACTCCTCAAATCCATTCATGTGGTTTTTTTCATTTCTGTGCTTGACAACTGCCACATAATTGCTAGTTAAAAAGTAACACAGTTTCATTCATGACTTTTCAGCAATCAGCTTTTAACTGATATCACTGACATAAGAAAGAAAAACACCCTCTTACTCCATGAGCTCCTCCAGCATTTCCATTTTGCCAAAAAATGCCTGGGTACATCAACCTATACAGTTGGGTTATCTGTTTTATTTAGTAATTTCTCAGGGAAATATAACTATTACAACAGTTGCAATAAATATAATTTGCTGAAAGGGAGAAACACACTTCTGTACTTACTGCTGTGCTTTCACAATAATGACCGAGAAAGGCAGCAAAAATGCATTTAAATCATCAAAACATCAGCCAGACGATATTACTCAGCAGTAAGAAACATCTTTAGTTATCCCCATCTTATTTCCTAGGAAATATTTGCAATAGTTTCATTCAGAAATTATTGAAGGAGAGCTGGAAGGATGAAAGAAAGCAAAAATCAGGAGCACTTGAATAGCGTGGTGTGGGGTGAAGCAGCAGCATGGTCATCTTGCTGCTCCACCCCCAACCCCCCACCAGGTGGAATCCCTGCCAACAGTTTTTTTTTTCATAGTGAGTACCATCTGCATTATAAATTCTGGCCATCTTGTCCCTATCTCACAATCAAAGATGGTGATAAAAGAATCTCACAATCAAAGATTTTGCAGGCTCATGATCAAAGAATTTGCAGGTGCATGATCAAAGAATAAAAAAATGATGTAACTCTAGTGTTGGACAGAATTACATGGAACCACCACCATGTCTTGACAGAATGAATCCCCCAGAGCAAAACCCGCACTCATTTGTGTTCCTAGACCACCCCTGAGCTGAGAAATTTGCATTTTTCAAATGGCCATCTCATCCCTCACTCGAGATGCATGATCACAATCAAAGAATCTCGTGATCAAAGAATTTTCAGGCTCATGATCAAAGAAACTGCAGGCTCATGATCAATTAATTAAAAATGGTGAAACTCAAGTTTTAGGCAGAATTAAATGAAACCACCACCATGCCTCAATGGAACGAAGCCTTCTGAGCAGCACCCACCATCATTTGTCATCCTACAGCACCCTTGAGCTGAGAAATTTGATTTTTTAATTCTACCATCTCGTCCCTCACTCGTGATGCATGATCGCGATCAAAGAATCTCGAGATCAAAGAATTTGCAGGCTCGAGATCAAAGATCATTAGCGAGCCGCGATCAAAGATTTTAAAATGCTGTAACTTTATTTTTAGACCATTTTACATCAAACCAAAGGCATGGGTTGATAGATCGGAGCACCCTGAGTAAAACCCATGCAAGTTTTACTTCAAGAGTGACCCCTAAGGTGAGATATTTGAATTTGTAGAGTCAGAAAAGCAAAAACAAGATGGTGGACCACATGGTCAAAGAATTCTAGAGGACAAAGATTCTTGAATGACGAAGCTGCAAATTCTTTGACTGCCAGGTGGGACCAGATGGCCAGAACTCCATTCTTTATTCACAAAACAACCATATAAATTTTCCCGTTAACTTATAATGGTAACTTAAAAGTGGCATAACTTTTGAATGCCTTAATATTTTTTCACCAAATGAAAAGTGGCATGTTCATGCAGCCAAGTTATTTTAGATGAGCCATCTTGCAGAGTAGCACACTGCACAATGGCTGTGCAGGGCCATGGACAAAATCCTAAAAGCTGGACAATTTTGCATTTTTCAGCGTTTTCATATACACAGACTGTAAGTCTGACCAAAACTAAATTTTGCAAATCAAGAGATCTACCATGCCCCACCGCACATACCAAATTTCAGGCAAATCCGTTGAATGGGTTTAAAGTTATTAACACCCAAAAGTTTGACTTTAACATGGACGCGCCTTCTCAACCCTAAATATAGTGGTGCAACCATGCAACCAATATATCTATATATATATATAGATATATATATATATATATATAGATAGATATACAGTGAAGCCCACCAGGATGAAGTGCAGTGTCACAGATTTACTGCATGATAAAAGGATTAACTCCCACTGAAATTGCATTGTTTGCTGCAGTAACTTTACTGAAGAACTCTGCAGAGCTGCACTGCACTTCATCCTGGTGGGCTTCACTGTATATCTATCTATCTATCTATCTATCCATCTATCTATCTATCTATCTATCTATCTATCTGTCTGTGTATACTTACATATGTATATATGCATATATATGTGTGTATTTATATATATATATATATTTATGGCAAAAAACTCAGTTTAATGCATCAGTTAGGGTTGTTCCACAATGACAAAAGTGAAGAAATTCGGTGTTAGGGTTGCCACCTTGAACCCCAAGCCCACCCCATCCCCACCAACAGGCATCAGGGTGTGCGTTGGGGTCATGGTCTAACTTCACCCATCCCATGTGTAAACAAGCTGAGGTGGTGCAGATAGGAGAATGGGGTGAGAGTTAGGACCGAGGACCCCAATGCACACCCTGATGCCTGTTGGTGGGGACTGGGGGGGCTTGGGGTGCAAGGTGTGGCAACCCTAACACTGAATTTCATCACTTGTGTCACTGTAGAACAACCCTAACTGATGCATTAAACAGAGTTTTTTGGCATGAATTTCCCTTCTTTTTGACAATGAGCACTATAAATAGTGAATGGAATGTGGTGGTGGGAAGGGTCCCATCCTCACACCATGTGACTTTTTGTCACATACTAATGCTAACAGGAATGCAAATGGAAGCACAAACAGTAACACACATGGTGATGCAAAGGTAAATGGTAACACAAATGGTAAGAGAAACGCAAGTGCAAATGTTAATGAAAACAGAAATGGTAATGCAAACAGTAACACAAATGCTAACAGCAATAGAAATGCAAACGTTAACAAAAACAGTAATGAAAATGGTAATGCCAACAGAAATACAAACGGCAAGAAAAATGCAAATGGTAACAGAAATGCAACAGATATGCAAATGGTTAAGGCAACGGTGCCGCAGATGGAAACAGTAACACAATCAACAATGGAAATGCAACCAAAAAAGCAAATGCTAAGAACAACAGAAACACAATTGGTGATGAAGATGCAGACAGTAATGGTAACGTAACTGGAAATACAAACAGTTACAGTAACAGCAACGATGACGCCAAAATGAACAGTAATGCAAATGGAAGCAGAAACACAAACGCATACGGAA